>BMAU01008592.1:0-1273841 GCA_019973935.1 Trichonephila clavipes | reverse complement strand
TCAAGAATAAATCAATGGCGTCGCAACAGGTGTGATTTCTATTGATGATGTCCTGTGTCGTTCCTCCGGCGCTTCGCTTGGAGTGCAAGGGGGAGGATAGGTAGGCATTATATATAATTTTTTTTATTTTTGAATTTTTTGTGAGGGCCGGAGACGTGTTGTCTGTTGGTGATGTCCGTTGTCGTTTCTCCGGCTCTTCACTTCGAAAGTATGGGGGAGGGTAGGTGGGCATTATAACCAATAAATATCCTTTTCGAATTTTTTGTGAGTGACGGAGGTGAGATTTCTTTTGATAATGTCCTGTATAGTTTCACCGGCCCTTCACTTCGAACGTATGGGGGAGGGTAGGTGGGCAATATATATATACTTTTTTTATTTTCGAATTTTTTTGTGAGGGCCGCAGACGTGGTGTTCGTTGATGATGTCCTGTGTGTCGTTCCACCAGCCCTTCACTTCGAACGTATGAGGAAGGGTATGTGGGCTTTATATGTATATACTTTTTTATTTTCGAATTTTTTGTGAGGGCCGGAGACATGGTGTCTTTTTATGAGATTCTGTGTCGTTCCTCCGACCTTTCACTTCAAACGTATGGGGAGGGTAGGTGGGGATTGTAACCGATTTATATACTTTTTTTTATTTTCTAATTTTTTTGTGAGGGCCGGAAGTGTGATGTTTTTTGATGAGGTCCCGTGTCGTTCCTTCGGCCCTTCACTTCAAACGTATGTGGGAGGGTCGGTGGGCATTATATCCGATATATATATACTTTTTTTATGTTCGAAATTTTATTGAGGGCCGGAGGTGTGGTGTCTGTTGATGATATCCTTTGTCTTTCTTCCGGCCCTTCACTTCGAATGTATGAGGAAGGGTAGGTGGGCACTATAAACGATATATAAACATTTTTTTCCTTTCCAAATTCATTTATTGCCGGAGGTGTGATTTCTATTGATGATGTTCTGTGTCGTTCCTCCGGCGCTTCGCTTGGAACGTATGGGGGAGGATAGGTAGGCATTATATATAATTTTTTTTCTTTTCCAATTTTTAGTGAGGGCCGGAGGTGTAGTGTCTGTTGACGATGTCTTGTGTCGTTCTGCCGGCCCTTCTCTCCGAACGTATGAGGAAGGGTAGGTGGGCATTATATATATACGTTTTTTTATTTTCGAATTTTTTTGTGAGGGCCGGAGACGTGTTGTCTGTTGATGAAGTCCTTTGTCGTTTCTCTGGCTCTTTACTTCGAAAGTATGGGGGAGGGTAGGTGGGCATTATAACCAATAAATATCCTTTTCGAATTTTTTGTGACTGACGGAGGTGTGATTTCTTTTGATAATGTCCTGTATCGTTCCACCGGCCCTTCACTTCGGCCGTATGAGGAAGAGTATTTGGGCTTTATATGCATATACTTTTTTTATTTTCGAATTTTTTTGTGAGGGCCTTAGACGTGGTGTCTTTTTATGAGGTCCTGTGTCGTTCCTCCGGCCCTTCACTTTGAACGTATGGGGGAGGGAGAGTGGGGATTATAACCGATATATGAGCACTTTTTTATTTTTGAATTTTTTGTGAGGGCTGGAGACGCTGTCTCTCTTGATGAGTTCCTGTGTCGTTCCTCCGGCCCTTCACTTCGAACGTATGGGGGAGGGCAGGTGATCATTAAAACCGACATATATACTTTTTTTTCTCCAATTTGTAGTAAGGGCCGGTGGTGTGGTGTCTGTTGATGATGTCCTGTGTCGTTCCTATGGCCTTTCACTTCGAACGTATGGGGAGGGTAGATGGGAATTATAACCGTTATATGCACACTTTTTTATTTTTGAATTTTTTGTGAGGGCCAGAGAGACGCTGACTCTCTTGATGAGGTACTGTGTCGTACCTCCGACCCTTCACTTCGAACGTATGGGGAGGGTAGGTGGGAATTATAACCGTTATATGTACACTTTTTTATTTTTGAATTTTTTTGTGAGGGCCAGAGACGCTGACTCTCTTGATGAGGTACTGTGTCGTACCTCCGACCTTTCACTTCGAACGTATGGGGAGGGTAGGTGGGGATTATAACCGATTTATATACTTTTTTTTATTTTCTAATTTTTTTTGTGAGGGCCGGAAGTGTGGTGTCTTTTGATTACGTCCTGTGTTGTTCCTCTGGCCCTTCACTTCAAACGTATTTTTGGAAGGTAGGTGGACATTATAACCGATATATATACTTTTTTTATGTTCGAAATTTTACTGAGGGCCGGAGATGTGGTGTTTTTTGATGAGGTCCTGTGTCGTTCCTCCCGCCCTTCACTTCAAACATATGTGGGAGGGTCGGTGGGCTTTATATCCGATATATATACTTTTTTTCATGTTTGATATTTTAGTGAGGGCCGGAGGTGTGGAGTCTGTTGATGAGGTCCTGTGTCGTTCCTCCGGCCCTTCACTTCGAACTTATGGGGAGGGTAGGTGGGAATTATATGTATATAATGAAGATTCTGATGAAATTAAGTCGTTTTAAATGCATATGAATTAATTTTGAGTAAGATTGATTTTATTATGTTCATAGTAAAAAACATTTGTTTAGAAACATATTGATCCAAACCTACAGCTATATCTGGCAGCTAAATCGTGTAAATTTTGGGTATTGTTTTGTACAAATTTTCAAAATAATGCGGATCACTTGCAGTTGAAATAAATTCCTTGTTTGTTTTTCAGTGTATTATGGTGCTGTATGTCAATATTTTCGATTGAGATTTCGGGTGAGTAACAATTAACGTCTTGCAGAGAAATTGAAAATGGGTCTGTGAAAAAATTAGCATTGATTATCTTGAAAATCATCTAACATAGAACTGAGTGAGTCATACGTAGCCAGCTTCATTGGTGAAATTTCTGTTCTCTTTTTATAAAGTTCAAGAGGTATGTAATTACTTTTCTGCGTCCCCGTATCGATGTCATTTACCAAAAAAACACGTGAAAAGTCTAACTTTAAAACCGTTAAGGTATCTGACAGGGTTGAAAAATTGCTTTTTAGATGTTTGATGTTGTTTGGGTCATTAGGGAAAAAATAATTTAATTATTGAGGAAGAAGGACTAATACATAAATTTAGAGAGGTCTTTTTAATGCTCTATTTATAGCATTTAAATAAGCTATAAAAAAATCTTTTTTAATTCGTTTTTTGAAGAATGAACTTTTTATGATAATTTGTACACGAAAAACGGGATATCTTCTAACTAATCGAATCAAATGCAATGAAATTTATAACATATATGGCATGGGCCCTTCAAAGTGTAACAAACCGCAGGTTTTAAGACCGCTACATTTAATCACATTTTACAGCCATTTTTAGCTTAGAACATGCAGTAATTTTGACTAAAAATCCTGACCATCAAATTTAAAAATGATATCTCTAATAAAATATTTGTCTTAAAATATTTTTTATCCTGCGGTTTGTGACACTTCAGAAGAATCAAGTATGTCAATGACGTTAAAATTGCATAATGTGCAATTTATTTTTATTTATCACGTTTTTCTTAACATAAAAAGTTCTGCTAAATTTTCCTAAAAGTAATTTAAAAAAAAGGGTGATACATGTTAGTTATTTAATAGTTATGACTTTTAAAACCTATTTATGTGCTTAAAAAAAATAAAATTATTCAGAAAATCAATTTTTGAAAAATTTATCTCCGAGCTTAGTCGGATACCTTGGGAAACAAGGATTGAAGTTCGTATCAATGCTATCAGGCCTCTTAAACAAGACCTAAAAATAGTATGTCTTAATTGGAGATACCATTAGACACAGGAAAAAAATGTAACATTTAAATTTTTATATTCAATTTTAATTTGGCATGATTTATTATCATGAGTTGATGTATTGAAAAAAAATGATTCAACATCCTAAATTAAACATCGTGGAATGTGCCGGCTGGGTGGCGTGGTTGGTTTGTCGCTGGCCTTCTGCGCCTAAGGTTGCGGGTTCGACCCCGTCCCAAGTCGGTGGATTTTCATGATGCAGAAAATCGACAGCGTCCATGTCGTATAATTATACAGCATGTAAGAGATCTCTAGACTGTCTGTTTGGCTTGGATGCTCTCGGCAAAATTAAATCCTAGTACAGGTTTGCATTATCAGAGCTCAAGTGCCTCCCTCTCTGGAGGAAACTAGACGTCAAAATTACCTGCGGCGATTGGTATACGCCTACAGGCAACACCTTCTAGATACAAGGCCTGGTTACTGAAATGAGAGAGACTTGTGACGTCACATATAGTAGGTATAGAAATCCCGCCTGATTTGAAGTTCACTTAACTCGCCTACGCCATTTTGATTGATGCTCCTGTACAGTTCGCAGCTTTCTACATTTTTATTGCAGATTTTCAATTTATTTGTGACGATTTTGGATAAGATCATAACACTTAGTTCTACAGAATTGCAATAGCAATTATAAAGATACTGGGAAAGTATATGTTTAGATTCCCAAAAGAGGACTTTCTTCGAAAAAAATGGATACAAGCCATTTCAAGAAAAGATTTTGCTCCATCAAAGTATTCGAAGGTAAGTTTTTTAATTTTATTCTATTTATGGAAATTGTAATAATATCTTTATTTTAAAAGTCTACAAATAACTTTAATAGGTTGTTCGATAAGACCTTTGAAAATGTACTCATTTCTTTTTCTTCATGTGAGTTTCTTAAACATTGGCAATTCATTTTTATTTATCTATAATGATAAAGGTGTTTTGTTTATGAAATAAATATTTTATAGCCCTAATAAAATTTATGTTTTTAAAAATGAGCCCAAACAAGCATTGTTAATGAGACAAAAACTGTCTAGTGTTTTTGCTATTGCTGCTTTATTTTTGTGTCATTTACCAAACACCTTTTCGTAGAATCAACGAAAGTACCTTAAGTATTAATAGTTTGTTAGCAAGGAAAGCCCATTATGATATACAGCGCGTAGTCAATGTAAATATGGACATAAGCAACCATTTATTGTATATTAGTATGTGAGATACAAAATGCAAAACACATTCACAACAAAACTAGCTGAATTTTGAACTATTAGGATGACTTAAAAATTAAGAAAAAATAAAGCTGTAAAAGTAAGCTGAAAACAGATAAACATGACTCAGCGTTAACCTCACAATTCGTTAACTTCATTTAAAAAAAATCAAATTATCAGAGAAATTTTTGTTAATTCTAACAAATATTTTTTGTTGATGCAAAACAATATATATATATATATATATATATATATATATATATATATATATATATATATATATATATATATATATATATATTTAATTTTATTAAGTTTGTGAATTACACTTTTCGAATGATGCAATACGAAGATACACCAAAGGGGGTAATATTCTAGGGATGGGATATAACAGTGAACAAGCTGCTACTTCAGCATATGTGTTCATGATTCAAAGTCTTCTTTCTCTTCTTAAAGAAATAGTTCATATAATGCCAGTGAAAAAAATAGACGGAGAAAAATTGTTTGCTGTTGTTAAAAAAACTATTGTAGAACTTGATGGTATTGGATTCAAAGTTATAGGTGTAGTTTCTGACAATAATTCTATAAATCGAAAAGCAATGTCAAACTTTTCTGTTCCTCCCAAATTGAGCATTGTATATCCACATCCTTCTGATTCTTCCAATCCTTTATTTTTTGTTATTGATTCAGTGCACATTTTTAAATGCATTCGTAACAATTGGATTAATCAAAAAAATACAGGTCAATATTTTTATTTTCCAGATTTTGAAGATCATAAGTTTCCATTATTAGAAGCAAAGTTCTCTACACTTAAACAACTATATGACATAGAAAGTAATAATTTAGTAAAGTTTGCTTATGGTTTAACTTTGAAGGCTTTATGTCCTACAAATCTTGAAAAACAAAATGTGAAACTTGTGCTTAAGATATTTAATAATTTTGTTATTCAGGAGCTTCAACTATTAGGAGAGCAACATGAACTAATTAGTTATGAAACAACATCAATTTTTATATCTTTAATTTGTACATGGTGGAAAATAGTTATGTTAAAACACCTTTAAAGGGACAACATTTGCTTGATCCTTATCAGCAACCGATTACTTTATTTCCAGACAACCAAACATGCGAGTTCTTGCATAAAATTTTGTCATGGTTAGACTCGTGGAAGGGAAAAAATTGTACTACTGGCACCCTTACTAAAGAAACACATCTTGCTTTTATTCATACCACATACGCTTTACTTGAAATGTCAAAATATTGCATTAACGAATTAAAATTTCAGTATTTTCTTCCCAGAAAAATTCAAACAGATGCGTTAGAAAGTCGTTTTGGGAAATATAGAACACTTTCAGGTTCTCAATATTTAATATCAATTCGACAGCTTTATGAAGTAGAAGCTAAATTAAGAATGCAAAGTTTTTTACCTCTAACTTTGGTTTCAAACACATATGGCCAGCTTAACTTAAAAGACATTCATTTGGAAGATTCGTGTAATGAAAATCCTTTAGTCATCAGTATTGTATAATTTTAAGATTACACTAGCTGAAAAAGATTTTCATGATGCTCAGCCGTATCTACCTGTTTTAACATATTTAGCTGGTGTTTGTGCTAGAGCAGCACTTAAAAAATTAAAATGTGACTTTTGTTCCAAATCACTTTTTTGTTCTTAATAAATCTTTTGAACTAAATTCTAACTATGATTTAATACGTAACTTAGACAGAGGAAGTTTATTGTGCCCTTCTCCAGATGTTGTTACAGCAGTGCTCTACAACTATAAAATAGTTCAGAAACTTCTTTCGAATGATTATGAAAATATGTTCCTTAAACAAAATAATCAACGTCAAATTGCCTCAGAAATATCGATTAGCTTGATAAATTCAAATGAATTTATGCATGTACTATGCATGGTACCAATAAAGTTTTATAACATATTTAATTCACATTTGCAACAATGTATAACTGCTTTTGGAAGAAAAAGTACCAAAGATTTAAAGAAAGAAAAGTAACCGTGACAATAGTTAAATAAATTGTATAATCTATTTTTATGTATGCATTTATTTTTCCTGTATATATCTATAATTATATATTATAGATTTTTTTCTAAAATTATATTTGAAATTTATTTAATAATTCTTTATGCTGTGATTGTATTTGATACCAATAAAGCTACTGTTTTTAAATTTGTCTTTTTTTTTGCTTTGAAAAAAATACCTACTTTATTAGCTAAATGAATTAATTTTTACATATGGGTGTATTATATTTTCTCTACATATACATTTATTTTAGGTATATATCTATGCTTTAATATTAAGTACAATTTATCTAAAAAAAAATATATATTTTTAACTTATTTTACGATAACCTGTTATATTATTTATGGGAACTTTATTTTTTGGTAATTTTTAATGCTGTTATTGAAGAGAGTGAAGAATTTTTGCTTATTACTGTGCATGATACCAATAGTTTTAAAATATTTAATCTACATTTTTAACAATGCATAATTGAATAACTATTGTTGGAGGGAAAATATAGAAACATTTTAAGCAATGAAAAGTAACTGACAAATAGCTAAATAAACTATGTAATCTGTTTCTGTGTACATATTTAATTTCATGTATGTATCTGTAATCATATATGTATGGATTTAATAAAAAACATTTTTGTCAACTTATTTTATGGTAATTTTTCATGCTGTTATGCAGACAGCAAACTTTTGTTTAATAATTTGATACCAATAAAGTTTAAAAACATATTTAACTACTTTTGAGAGAAAGAGTACTAAAAATTTAAGGAAAGAAAAGTGACAGACAAACAGCTAAATAAACTAATTTATTTTAAGTATATATTTATTTTCCTGTATATATCTATAATTATAGAGGTTTGGATTTATCTAGAAATATATTTGAAATTTATTTAATACTACTTGATGTGTGATACCAATAAAGTTACTGCTTTTAAATTTGTATGTCGTTTTTTTGTTTTGAAAACTATTTCTAATTTTTTCTTCTTTGTAACTATTTTGAAAAAAAAAGATAAATTTTAAAATTAAGAAATAATCATAGTTATGTAAAAAAAGAAATATACGAATACAAAAGGCTTTTATTATTTGCTACAATGTAATAAATGTGTTTATGTTCAACGCAATGCGTTCGTAGTAATGGATAATCATATATTTGCAATTATTATTTAAATAGGAAAACTAATATTTACTCATGTTTTATGTACATGAAATACAATTTAATGATTAATTTACTATTTTTTTAATCTGTAAAAAAAAGAGTATAATTAGTTTAATAAAAAGTATTCAAAAAAATGCATCAGAGAAGCTCCGTAGGCGATTTCTCCCTACTAGTAGTGACGTCACAAATCAGTGGCCAGGCCTTGTATCTAGGAGGTGCTGCTACAGGCCACCGCATTAAAAAGTGGTACCAGCTCCCGGGGGATGTACTTGATTTGCAATGGTTAATAACCAATTCACAGGCAATTAGAAATAAAAATAAATAAAAAAAACATCGTGGAATGCATTGAAGGCTTAGATAATCGTAAAAAAATATCTAGTTTCCCTAAGATCTGATGATAACTTAGATATCTGTCTCGATTCAGTAATACTTGCTACAGAGTTAGGTATTGATTCCGAAATTCCCATCTCGAAGCTCAGGAAAAAGGTTTATTTGTTTATGAGAGGAGTGAGATGAACCAGCTTCAAATACCTTCCAGCAATTCGCGATCTGTTCAGCAAATGGACGATTTACTTTATAATATGAGTGCGATTCGATATTCTGCTTCTGTATGAGTTTCACAACTTTTCTGATGATGATCTCATGAAAACATGAAATGGACTTGAATATCAAGTTACAGGTACACACATGAGGAGTATTGTGAAAGATATAGACAGCATACACACAACCCTTTAATGAAATGACTTCATTCAAAGATATTTTACCATGTAAAAACCAGCCAGTTGAGGTATTAGAAATTATAGACAAGAATGACCTCCAAATTTTGCTCAAGCAATAAGAATTTTTTTAACCTTACCTGTTTCTCTAGCTTCAGGGGAAAGAAGTTTCAATAAATGAAAAATTACTCAAGAAATAATATGACAAAAGAAAGGCTTTCAGATTTAACCATCATCTCTATTGAATCTGAAATCTCAGAAAAAATGGATTCCACCGAAACTATTGACAAACTTGTTTCTCGGAAAGTCCGAAAAGTTATTTTACAGTTAATTATTAGGTTGTCTTTTTGTAGGACTGATTCATATACTTTTCGTTTCACGAGATTTGTGCTTTAGTACTTTTTTTTTTATTGGATTGTATTTTCTAAGTACAGTTATTTTGTATTTCTAATTATAAAATGTCTACTTTTATTTTAAAGGTAATATTTTTATTTGTTTATTGTTGCACTTAGAATTGTATTTACATTTTATTAATAAGGGAACAATCTTCTAGATGGACGGCACATTAGGTATTTGCACGCGGGCGGCCGACACCCTAGGATCGGCCCTGGATTCACTACAGTAATCACGTCTGATAAAAAGATATTATTAATAGTGGTACTTACGCATTATCGCAACAATCACTAACGTTCAAAATAACTCGCCAAGTTGGCAACCCTAATTTCGCAACTGTCATATGCGCTGAATTGGTAATCATGTGCTTTGTTTCATATCGAGGTGGCGAAAATCCGAAGGACAGAACCCGCGACCTGTGGATCCGAATGCTAGTAATATTACAAAAGTGATCACCTCCTTCCGGAGGCTGTTACTGCCTTCAGATGAGTGAGAGAGTGAATATTAACGTCGCGAGTAAATATTAACGTCACACTGTTCAGCTACACGAGGGCTTTTGGCGACGGACCTCGTAATTTTAAACTATGATCAAGTGACGAGGACGTTTGAGCTTTTAACAGATTTAACGTGTACATCTTTCCCTTACACGGCGGGTCTTTAGTGGTACTGGGTTCGAACTCATGACAAGCCTGCCGCGAGGGCGTTACCACGGCCACGGCTTAAGATACCGCTACAGTAACTATTTATTAAAGAACTGAATGTATACATCATAAAAATTAAAAGAAAAAAAAACGAATGCATTGGTTCAAAAACTTAAATAATGGTCATCAAAACTCAAACAGAATGACATGCAATGTTTTGAAAAACCAATGAATAAAAAATTTTTCGAATGAATAAAATTAAAATGAATCGAATTTAAAAAACTGTTAAAACTTGTATAATAAATCGAAATTTTTTCAATAAAAATATGAGGATATTTTCCAGAAAAGAAAACTTAGCATGGAGAGACAATAAATCATTTCGAGTACTATGATAAATCAGAAGGTTTTCTCAGTGAAAAAAAAGGAGAGAAAACAATTTATCAATATATTCAACGCTTACGCCTAAAATTAAACTAACACTTTAGTTGCAAATTCATGCAAAATACACAGAAGATTCTCACTCCCTTATAAACACACACATTTTGATTCCATTCAGAAGCATTTGATTCCATTCAGAAGCATTTGATTCCATTCATTTTAAGTGAAAATTTTTCCTCACCATAGTTGGCAAACAAAAATAAAATATAGAATTGAATCAAAATAAATGCAAAATGTGAGATGTGACTGCTGACAACTTCAACAGACCTAGACTTCGGCAGATTTGCAAAAAAAAAAAAAAAAAAAAAAAAAAAATGCAAGCACATACAAACACGTATATATCCATCTCAGTAAGTAAATAGGATTCAATGGAAAGTGACACCTGGAGCCCGAATCAATGCTATTAATGAGTAAATCACATTAATTTTAAGTTAAAACTCTTCAACAAGGAATACAGTAACTTTCTATAACTACCTTTACATAAAATACATATTACATGTTGATCTAATTCAAATACTTTTAGGATATATTTTTCTAAGGGTGGGATAGGGTTAACTGATATTTTTAAGGATTACATGAGACAACAAAGTTTGAAGACCATCAGTTGAAGATTGGTTTAGGGGAGGTTAGGCCCCCAAACATCAGCCATGAGTATGCCATTACTATGGGATTGGTAAAAAGTGGCTCGCGAGATACAAGCGATTCTTTACATATTGTTGCGGATCTTCAGAGAGAGACTTCTATATATTATAAAAAAATAATCTTGACTGCTAAAAACTGCCTCCCCCTCTCTTATGATAGGAAAGACTAACCCATATTTGTACATATCTTGAACTATTTGACTGACTTTAAGGCAGTTCTTTTATTTTAAATTTGGCTCTTGGGCCATAAAATCAATCTAGAACCATTCCAGAGTCATAAACAGCCTTGCTGCAGAAGCAGGATTGACTGTCACAGGAATTCAACACCTTGTTGTTCAGCATGTTATGCTGCAAGACCCATTCAACTGCAAAAGGAAAACAAACTACTTAAACAGTTAGTTTGATAATAAAGAGTGTTTTTTTTCCAGGTATAGAAGTTTAAGTTGGTATTACTTTCCAAGATGGCGACCGATTTAACAGCTGTCAAGTGATTTATTCTCAGTTTGGTTTGGCAATTCATCAAAACGATTATCAAGCAAGGCGTAGATTCGTCGAATGGGCCCAAAACGAGATTGCCGTTGTTCCCGATTTTCATAAGCGAAATTTGTTTAGCGATAAAGCGCACTTCTGGTTGGATGGCTACATCAACAAACAAAACTGCCGCATTTGGAGTGAAGCTAATCCACAAGTGTATGTCGAAACACCGTTACATCCAGAAAAACTGACTGTTTGGTGCGCTTTATGGGCTGGTGGAATCCTTCTTCAAAAACGATGAAGGCCACAACGTTACAGTCAATGGTGATCGGTATAGAGCCATGATTACTAACTTTGTCATTCCTGAATTGAACAATCATGATGTCCAGGAGCTGTGGTTCCAACAAAATGGCGCAACATGTCACACAGCTCGTGCCACAATCGATTTATTGAAAGACACGTTTGGTGACCGCCTAATTTCACGTTATGGACCTGTGAATTGGCCTCCAAGATCTTGTGATTTAACACCACTAGACTATTTTCTGTGGGGCTATGTAAAGTCATTGGTCTATGCGGATAAGCCACAAACGCTTGACCATTTGGAAGACAACATTCGCAGTGTTATTGCCGATATACGGCCACAAATGTTGGAAAAAGTCATCGAAAATTGGACTACATCCCAGCCAGCCGTGGCAGTCATATGCCAGAAATCATATTTAAAATGTAATGCCACAAGATTATCTTTCGAAGAAAAAAAAATCATGTCAATCGAATAATACATCGTTGTTTTATTGCAACTTAAAGTTCTATACCTCTAAAAAAACACCCTTTACAATGCAGATTTTTGAAATCCCTGCACTATCTCAGCTCTTCTAATAATCATATATACATAAAATGAATTTATAATGGTACATAAATGTACATGAAATCTTTTCATTAGTGTTCCAGAGATTCGATATGTGAAAATTCTCTTAACTTTGCACTTGAGTGTACAAGTTTTAATTATTTTTTTCTCCATATACTTGTCGCGTATTACAGACTAACTTTACTTTTTTAAAATACTTTTAGCTTTGATACTTGGGTTGGCTCAATTTTCATTCTCATCTACACAACACACTTTAGTATTTTAAAAACTATTAGAATTTACTTTTCACTACACGTACTTGAGGAGAGAAGGGCAAAATGTTCTCTTTTTACTTAAACATATTTCTTTATTCTTCATATTATTGAATGTGAAAGCAGATCTTAAATTTATGATTTAATAGAAATTTAACTGACATTAATGGATGCCCAGAGCCACTCTCATTGCGATACAAATATGTTGGAAAACACCGAAGAAGAGTTACTAGACAATTTCAATTTTCTTACAGGACCTATCAATTGACAAAAGATATGTTTGAACAAGGAATGGGAAATGTTATGCATCTTATAGTTTGGGGATGTGCACTCACTCCCTACTAAAAGGACCATTCAAAAATTTACACTTTAAATCAAGGGTACTCAACCTTTTTTTACAGCTGGGCTGCGTACGTATGTCAGCTATTTCATGTGGGCGGCATACATGTTAGTTATTTCACATGGGCTGCAACATAAGGATAAATGGCGAGGGGAGGGAGGGGGGAAAGGAGAAATGCTTCAAAACCAAGATAACACAAATTTAAAATGTGGAAAATTGACCAAAATATTACAACTCATGTTTTGCTTTTTTTAATTATTATTTTTCATTTTTATCTCTAACACTAAATTAGAAGCACTTAAGAAACATTCTTTCACAATTTCTGCATCAGTAAACAGTTTCATACGATCACCAATAACATAACAAACTTCATAGGATATGTTTTTGTTACCCGCTGTGTTAATACCACTGACAAAACACTTTGTTGCTGTTGCAAAGATTATTCAAGAAACCATTTTATTACCTCTTGAAAGAGATCTTCGAGGAACAGTGTCATTGAATGATTCCTGTTTATTGGTAATTTTTAAATACAGCACCTTTGTGACAAATAAAACAATTACTGATCAATGTTTTTCATTACAAAATAGTGAACTTCCCTATCGCCTTGAAACAATACATTTTCTTTGAATGTTTTTCGTTTGCAAGATATGAAAGATAGTCAAAAAATTAGTTCCACCCATAAAATTGTCACTATTCTACTGTTGTCTGTTATCAGTAACTGTACGCTTTCCAAATAGAAAAATAATATTAATTCGTACCCACATGACACAGACAGCAAAATTGATATATTTGATTTATTGAGAAAGAATTTCCCACCAAATTTTTAATACAAGTTCTTAAATAAGTGAATGTCTCAGAGCAATGGGCCCTGACTGGGCCTCTTAAAAATGTTCAATGGGCCACAAGCGGCCTGCAGGTTGAGTATCACTGCTTTAAATCATACATCTACCAAAATTAAGAATCTATTAGTACTGTTAGACATTTAAAAAGTAAAACCATTCGAAATATTTTTCGGATCCAAATTTTTATCATCTCATTGTGTTGTTTTTCCAATCCCGTTCCATGATCTCAATGAAAATAAACAAACCAATTCGAACCCGATCTTTTTGCAAGTTTCGTGATTTGTGGTTGGCAGCAACTGCAAATCGAGCAACTATTTAAACTCGGCTCGTGTTAGTTTTTCAGGCGGGGAGGAGAAAAAGAAATATAAGAAGTGTGTGAGTGTTTTAGCTCTTAGAGGGAGAGAGCGGCTGGTTGGTAGTGCAACTGTATGTTGCATCACCATTTTCAGATTATAAATTCGTTTTCAATATTAGACTGTAAGAAGACGGTTCGAATCGGATGTCTGGTAATGTTGATTTTTGAACTAAGATTTTATTAGTCAACTTATTGTTTTTTGATCGCTCCAGTAACGAGCACATTGACTTTATCCTTGATTATTATTAAAAGTCATTTTTAAGAAACTGCTTTCATCTTCATGCCTCCTCGACACAAAAATTTCACTGCTTGCTTTGTCAAAATCTGGGTTAGTTTACCAGTAAGTGTAACAAGTACCAAATTTTATTTAATAAAAACAATTAATATTAACGAAATTTATGTTAGATTTTACGTGTATCTTAACTTTAGGTACTAGGGTATTTAATATATTTTTTTCCAGTCAACTGAAACAGTTTGATACAGAATTAACATTTACTATACAAATCCTCAAATTCACTTGAACAAATTTAGAGCTGTGAAAGGAAGAAGCACAGTACAAAATAAAAATATTACAATTTTTATTGTAAAATGTAAGTTATTTACAAGTGTCCGATGAAATAACATTACCTTTAAATGTCCAGGAGTTACTTATACACCACATAGTGGATCAAATTTAATATATAAAAATTCTACTAAGCAGAATTTTATTTCTCCCTTTTAAATTTTCTTTTTTTATTTGAGAATTTGAATTTATCACCCTGTTTCTTCTTACTGACTTTTGATTCTTCAATTGAAGCTCCAGTTAATTTATTCCCACCATTCATCTTCGAAGAACTATTGTTCACTGGTTTTGAATCTAAGGAGAAAAATGCATTTAAATTATAATAATAAATTTCGTCAAATTAACGTTATTTCAATACAAGGAAAGGGTCACCAAAATAAAGTTTGTGATAAAAACCATAAAAACACATTTGCAATGTATTCAACTTTTCACTTCAGCTGCATTTCAATATTCAAAATATTCAATAAAGTAAAATGAGTGTTTTACTATTTACGTATTTTTAATCCTCTCCTTGTTGCATGTCTAAATTAAATCCACTGTGTTTCTTTTAATATAGTCAATACAATACTTTACATAAAATTTATTGTATTTCAATTATTTGTAATTGCATTTCTCTATATGAAAATATATTTTAAAATGAAAAAAGAATTAAATAATTCAGTTTTTAAAATTGCTTTCCCCCTTCCAAAATATTGCATTTTAATAATTTAAATTTATTTTGAATACTTGGTTTAATATTTTTTTGAAGCTAACTAGTTCTAGTTTAAATTAAAAATACACAAGACAAATTAAAAATCTAAATCAAATGCAAGGTTCTTTGCGATGGCTTGCATTTCACTTTCTTGCAATATGATACAAATAATAAATTTATTAAAATAAATGAAATGACAAAATGCGTAACACTACAAGTATCTTAAAATTTAATCTTGTTATTTGTTATTCTAAAAATTTAATACATATACTACAATAAATGCTGCTAAAGAAATATAATTCTACATCATGTCTGATGTTCATGGTAAAAGATACGTAAAAACTAATGTTTCTAATTACCAGCTGCTTGAAATTTTTGGTTCTTTTTCTTATTTTTCAATGAATTGATATTTTGAACACCATTCTGAGTCTCCTTTTTACCACTTTCAGTCTTCTGTGCTTCCTCAGTTTTTTTAGCTTTAGGAGTTATGGGGGGAAAAAATGGAAACTATTAATAAGGAAAAGAGTATAACCTAAGTTTAAACATTAATTTAAAAAAGTCCAATTTCAACTCAGAATTCATTCACAATAAACTAGTTTACAAATTGACTAAAAAAAATTGAGAATAACTTTAGAATGTAATGAATGAGGAGAGTTAAAAAATTTTGCGAAAATTGTTAAAACAAAATCTTTGAGACATAACTCACATATTCTTTAATCCCTTTACACTTCAAATTTATTTAACTTTCCAAACGGTCTACACATACTGATGGTTATTCAAAATTAACAAAATATTAAAACCATCCAAAATTGAACATAAACTTTTTAAGTATAGAATAAGTTATAAATGATGAAATGCACATATTATCATTTATGGATTAAAAATTTACAAAATCTAATTAAAAAAAACCTTTTTCAGAATTTAAAATTTTTTTAAATGCAAACAAATTTTTTAAAAAGCATAGAGAAAGATGCATAATAGCTAGTTTTGAGCAGCTTTTTTTTGTCAGCTACTTGATGCAATAACTTCTCAGGTTTAAGATATATATTTAAACATTATATAATTTTAAGAGATATATAGAATATTAAGATATTTACAGAATATATAATATGTTTGTGCTGCTAGCACTTCTTCTCGGTTGAGTAGAACTTTTCAAAATGGTTTAGAATGCCTTAAGTAGCAATACTAAAAATACTTATTTCAAATAATTCAACTGCAGATAAAAGCAGTTTACAAAATAATGAATATGTAATATCATACAAGTCAACTTTTGAAAATATAAAAAAAGAATTTAAAAACAGGATCAACTTTTAAAGCAAATTCTTAAAATAAAGGATTAACAACGTTTGAAATTTTCTTAAACAAAGAATGATACAAAAATATTTTACAAATAACACGAAGAAAATTTTATAATGAAGACATTCTGATGAGAAAAGTACTCATAGGAAAGCTATTGTATTGACTTGAATTATAAAGATTCATATTCTTTGGTAAATTTAAAACCATATACATAATGTAACATAAAGTAATGACCTTACACAGATGATTTTATTAAAAATAAAGAGAGGTTATCACTCAACTTTTAGATTATATTTCTAAAAAAAAAAATCACAAACAAAAGTTAAGGATAAAATTAAAAGAAGTTGATGTCAAGACTATGACCAAGTTATAACCATTGAATACATGAAAGCTTTAAAAGCTTTTATACTTCTTTATTGTGCAAATTTTGAAGGTTTTATAGATAGTAGAAAGCATCTCTTCAACTTTTACAGACAAAGAAGTAGCACTTTTTTTCTGATGCTAGATTTATTAGAAAAGACAGACAAGCAATCCATATTTATTTTCTTTTAATGGGTTAACACTCTATTTTGTTCTTTTGCATTTCTGCAAAATTATAAGTTACAAATTAAAGTAAATGTTCAAAAAGTATCCCAGGTTTTTTAAATTTATCCAATGGAATCAATGACGAAATTTCTGATCGCAAAAAGAGTCACTTAGAATAAAACATTTTGCAGGATCAAACTAAGTGACCACAATGGGGAATAAAATATATAGTTTATATCATTACTGTCATTAGATGCTGCTATGAAAGGACTTTGTTTCCTGCCAGTGGTGTAGCATGGGGGGAGGGCCCAGAGGGGGCCATGGACCCGGGCAACATATGAAAAGGGGCGGCGGCAAGCACCGCAATATTTAAACTAAAAAAATACTTCAAACTCCAAATCGGGTCAGTCTGACGAAACTGATGTATATGAGTAAAAGCTTTAATACACACAGATGTAGGAAGTTTATTAGTCGCTATGTAATTGCATTCGTTTGTATGCTACTTAGGCTTCTGGCAACCAATACTGTTTGAAGTCAATGATGCTCAAAATTTACAAACCGAGGGACTAAATTTTCATCATAGTGCTAAAGAAATGTACTTTACAGACTGTATTTGAAACCAAATGAGAGGAAATCGTGGATAACGCTTTAATATATGCTGAAAGTTTATGTGAAGAGCTTGAAATTTCTTTTGAATCCCCAAGACAAATCAGGAGGAAGCATTATATTTGGCAACGGCAGTAAAGAGGTTCAGCTATCATACGAAGATGACTTGAGGAGAACAATGTTTTCTTCAAAGGACAGAGTAACTGCTAAAATTCAAGAAAGATTCCAACAGTTGCAAAATCTTGCACAAAAATGTTTTTTTTTAAAGGTCTGAAGGTATATTGAGCATGGACGTACTTAACTTAGATCAAGGTCCTCAAAACATTAATAAAGAAGAATTCCAACTTGAGCATGTACGTCTACAAGCTTTCATAGCTGCAACAGACCTAGACTGTAAAAAAGAACTCACTAAGTTCCGCTCTCTGGGTTTAGTAAAATATATTATTCAAACTTGAAGATAACTTACTACACATTGACATAATTTTGAGATTTTTTTAAACATCTGCCATCAGTAATGCCAGTTGCGAGAGATACTTCTCTAAGCTAAAATTAATCAAAAATTATCTCAGATCGACTATGTCCACTTAAGCTATTTTGGCAACTGAACATGACATACATATTGATATTGACAATTGTATAAAAGATCTTGCTAAGAAAAAAAAAACACAAAAAGTGCATTTTTAATCAATTAAAAAATTTAAAGCTGCTTTTCTTTTTTACTATTACTAATTTTCTTGACTAATAATTAAAATCGAGAGGCAACAAATTTCCAGTCAGCTCCAGGCGGGGAAAGTTTAGGCTACACCACTGTTTCCTGCATTTACTCATAAGCTCGGATTAGAGATTAGTTCACTAATCGCAGAAGATATTTCACAGTCCTTGTCTCGTAATACCACACTTAGGAAACCTTTTCCAAAAATGAAGAATGACATGATTGGCAGCAATCTAATGGAACAGTATGTTCCACAAGAAAAGATGTAATTCAGGCTGAAGTACTGTTTACATCTGACAAGACGTCCTAAAAAAATATATTCAATTCTGAGCAACTGCTGTTTGATTTATCATTTTTGATAAACTTTGGAGTTTTCACATGATGGCATTATCATGCTGGCTACTGTGACAAATGCAAATACAACATACATGACAAAATGCACATCTCGCAACTTTTGAAATGTAATAATACAATCAAATTCCTATTCTTCAACATTTGAAAGTAAACTATTATGGCTTTGTTGAACACCATGGTACCAATAAACAAAAACAAATTACCTAGCAACATGACAAACATGTGCAAAAGGAAAAGTGATTTGAGTTACAGAAAGCTGTTACAAAAAGAAAATATAAAAATGCTTTGCTTGATGGAAATAGTACATAAAAATGAGTATGGAATGTACCAATAGCTAACAAAGTACAATATGCAGAAGAAAATATTATCTTCATGTATTTTTTGAAGTTTTTGAGTTCAATGGTTTTTGTCTACCAATTTTCTGGCTATTGTGAATGTAAAACGATAAATAGGAGATGTGGGAGGGAGGAGAATAGTTGGTGAATGATTAATATTTTGTGAAAATATATAAAAATGAACAATCTAGGCATAAAAGCATAATGAAAGACTAAAAAGTATAAGTTTTACACACTAAGTGTAAAAAGTTGACAAATATATAATGTATATGTTTAATTGTGTGTGTAGTTTGCTCTGAGCATATAATCATGATCTGAATGTTATATGTTAAAGGGAGAAAAGTGACTTTATTTATGATTGTATTATGATTATGCAAATGCTGTAAGAAGCCTGTTAAACGCAACAGTGAAATTTTACTATTTTTTTCTCGATTGCTAGCAAAATTTATTAAGCGGGGGATGGTTGTGAATCTCTTCACATCATTATACTTACTTTCACCAGGTATAATATTACTAAACTTTTTCAGCTTGCACACAAAGAAACCATCCATATTGTGAGTGTGAGGGTAAAATCGACGACACAGCTTTAGAGATTGATGAAATCTGTATTCCCGAAACCTATTCAAGTGGATGCAATTAGTTATTATTTGGAATCTTATTTCATAATTAATTTAATATATTAAGTATGAAATTTCTTTTCAGATGTTAAAAAATTCAAAAGAATTTCCCATTTCCCCAAAAAGGAAAGGTGATTGCACAAAGTACATGAAAATTTATCAACAGTTTCTTATTAATGTTAAAGAAAAGGTATTTTCAAAATACAAATAAAAAAATTCAAATACTTAGTGAGTCCTTCTTTTCCAAAATCTAAACCAGTGGGTACAACTTTTACATTTCGTTTTTGCAGTACATAATCAATTACTCGTTCATTTTCATCAGGCTTAAAAAAAATTTAATTAAAACTAATTAAGCAGTTGGTTCATCATAAAAACAGTGAAACATTGAAATAAATTTACAAATACTCACAAGTATAGAACAAGTAGAATAAACAATATAGCCACCAGTACTGGAATGAGCATTAGTGCAATCAATAGCAGCCAAAAGCAACTCTCTCTGCATTGCACTACAGCGTAAAATATCGTTAGCTTCCTAAACAGATAAATGAAAAGGAAACAGGATGAATGTTAAAAACAAGTTAACAGTTTCATATTACAAATATGAACATTTTTTTTAAAACAAATAAAACATATTTTTCTCCCATCACTTTAATTTGTATATATCAGTTATACTTTTGTACTTATTCAAGGAAAATTTCTAGTAGCAAACACTTTGTGTTCTTTGGATTTAAATATAGAGAACATATCTCTTCCTCTTTATTAAAATATTTAATTATATAAAGAGTGTTTTTTTTTTTAGGTATAGAAGTTTAAGTTGGCATTATTTTCCAAGATGGCGACCGATTTAACAGCTGTCAAGTGATTTATTCTCAGTTTGGTTTGGAAATTCATCAAAGCGATCATCAAGCAAGGCGTAGATTCGTTGAATGGGCCCAAAACGAGATTGCCATTGTTCCCGATTTTCATAAGCGAATTTTGTTTAGCGATGAAGCGCACTTCTGGTTGAATGACTACATCAACAAACAAAACTGCAGCATTTGGAGTGAAGCTAATCCACAAGTGTATGTCGAAACACCGTTACATCCAGAAAAACTGACTGTTTGGTGCGCTTTATGGACTGGTGGAATCCTTCTTCAAAAACGATGAAGGCCACAACATCACAGTCAATGGTGATCGGTATAGAGTCATGATTACTAACTTTTCCATTCCTGAATTGAACAATCATGATGTCCAGGAGCTGTGGTTCCAACAAGACGGCGCAAAATGTCACACAGCTCGTGCCACAATCGATTTATTGAAAAACAAGTTTGGTGACCGCCTAATTTCACGTTTTGGACCTGTGAATTGGTCTCCAAGATCTTGTGATTTAACACCGCTAGACTATTTTCTGTAGGGCTATGTAAAGTCATTGGTCTATGCGGATAAGCCACAAACGCTTGACCATTTGGAAGACAACATTCGCAGTGTTATTGCCGATATACGGCCACAAATGTTGGAAAAAGTCATCGAAAATTGGACTACATCCGAGCCAGCTGTGGCAGTCCTATGCCAGAAATCATATTTAAATGTAATGCCACAAGATTATCTTTCGAATAAAAAAAAATTCATGTCAATCGAATAATACATCGTTGTTTTATTGCAAGTTAAAGTTCTATACCTCTAAAAAACACCCTTTATAAGAAAATGGCTGAAATATCAAATTACCTAGTAGAAACAATCATTTTATATACTTCCTTTCGAATTTCTTTTTCTGTTCAATAAAACCCCCACCCCTATATTTTTTAAGGGATGGGAGGAAAAACATTTCCTTTTACATTGAAACTAACTTTTTACTTTTTTAAAATTTAACTTTTTACTTTGTGAAGGCAGTGAAAATCTTATTTAAGCAAAACATCTTTTTAAAGTTTTTTAAAACAGCCCTCCCTTTCCCCTCTTTTCAAATCAATTAGTACAAAAATGCTATGTGAGCTTAAATAAGATTTACTATTTAACCCACATTTAAAAAATGTTCATAAACTTCATAACCGATTTAATTTCAAACATGCAACACAAACTTTTCCAAGGTAATCCTACTATTAGTGCTCTAACATGAAGGTTATGTCTTAATTAACTATGAAGTTTCTATTTAATATGTTAAACATCACGCTGGTACCTGTGCACCAGCCACAGACATTTTGTGTTATACCCGAGCATGTGTTCTTTAATTTAGGCAACATCAGAATTTGGTCAACATTTTAAGGAAATATTAATGTAATTTATTAAAACAAGGTAAACAAAGATCAGGTTAGTTTTTTTACATTGATTACAAAAGATTGTTACTTTTTGCATTAAACTTTTGGCATCTTTGAAAATAACCCTAGTGAATTTGTACTACAGCATTTGGTGTAGTATTTCCAAATTTATGCACACTGCTTTCCTTTTTTTTCTAAGAGATAATGATGTTTTGCACATCCATTGATATGTGCATCCTTCTGCATAAATAACCTCAATAATTTTTTGTGACCTGTTGGGATGCATATCTTTTGAACATTAGATTCTTGTAAAAAATAAAAAGAACAAATTCACAACAGCAATGTCCAGTTAAAATTCAAAACCTAATTTTGGGTACCACTTCATTGATTCCCATAATGGGTTATTAAATGCATGCCCCTTTGATCTGGCAGGTCAAACTTTTCTGGTTTACTTTGATCAGTAAACCAGGGGAAAATTGTAGTTATAGTAGCCAAGTGATTATGAAGGCAAACTTGAGGGCAGTTTTGTTTCTGTCAAATAGTGGGTTCGAGTCCCAGTGCCACTACAGACCAGTGGTTTCAAGAGGCATTTGTCATTTGTCGAGATTCAATTAATGTGGTGCAGAAGTTTGAGTACCAGCTCAAGTATTGTCCTTGTCACTTGATCGAAGCTCAAAATTACAAAGTCTGTCAATGTTAAAAAAGTAATACCTCCAATTAAAAAAAACTCAACACTATAGTTAAACACTATAATAATACTTACTTTAGAAGCTTTTACACTTGGATCTTTTGAAATCACACCTGTTCCAGAGCAAGGTGCATCACATAAAACTCTATCAAAACCTGTTATTATCTATTAAATAAACATTTTAGATTTATTACCAAATAAACATTATTGTATAATGAAAATATTATACATCAATATACATTCCAATCTAGCTTAACAATTGTGGTTTAATAATCATCTTTATTTATGCAAATATTACTGTTAATTTTGACTCCCAAACTATTAAGAATTAAGATATAAAATAATTTAAATTTAAGGACTTTTAAGATTAAAAACCTCAAACCAGTATGCAACATTCAAACAAATGAATACATTTATTTATTGCACAAAACTTAAGAAAATAATTGCTCAAAATCAATCAACAAAGCTAACAAAAAACGAACATGTCAAATGATACAATTATAAAGTTTGTTAGTTCTGTTAATGAACAGCGTCCTCTAGCTGCTTGTAAAATAAAACGTCAGTGTGTGTGTAACAATAACTCTGAGAGGTAGTGTACGGAGTAGAGAAATTAAAGAGATCACAGTCCACTACTAGTGTTGTTTATTGTGTTGAGACAAAACAAAGTTATATAAATATATGTTTTTAGGATATATTTAAGACTATGAATAGTCCTAACGTAAGCTCGTGTGTCGTAAAAGGCGACTAAAATGAGCAAAAGTCCAGCCTCTCAGGGCTCTGGCAACCCTCAATTATGACAAGTGCAATATATTGTGATATTAATAATGCTACTGCGTCCAGGGTAGCCAATGCATCGCGTTTTGATGTCTGGGAACACTCCGAGAAGTATGCTACGAGGACACTGAATATTATACAGCTCAACATTAATGGAACGCAGAGGAAAATTGACAAACTATCTTATCTCCTTCATCAGTGTTCCCTAGCCTTTTTATCACCGCAGACCGGCCAATGTTGAATAATTTTACTGCAGCCCGCTGAGGGGGAAGATGTTGATTGTTTATATTTTAAATCGTTTTGTTTTAATAATTTTATTTTAATTGCATTTAAAACGTACCTTCAGAATAAAATATAGCTACACCAAAAATGAATATAAAGTAATTTAGCAAGAAATATAAAGTGATTTTCATAAAAAGTAGCCCAAACCCAAGAAAAATATGCCACAGTAAATAAAACGGAAAAAATTTAATGTTTCTTGTGCGGACCAGTAGTATTTGAACCACGGACTGGTACTGGTCTGCACACCGGGGGTTGGAGACCACTGCCCTTCATGACAACAATGTTAATGTTGCTTGTGTTCAGGAGACTAAACTCAATCCCAATTTGAATCTCAAGATCAAGGGATATACAGAATTACGGAAAAACAAACGAAAAACACTGGAGGTCTGGCATTCCCAACAATCAAGTACATCGAGGTTTTGCCATCCAGCACCTTACCAACAAATAGCAAAACAGAAGATCATGCAATCAAACTGGACCTACCTGGTGGTACAGTTAAAATAGTCAATGTATACCATCCTGATACATTGGAAATTGACATAGATATTATTTAAGATCTTTGCTGTTCTCCTTCAGGCCTTAAAATAGTTCTAAGTGATTTTAATGCCAAAAGTCCCACCTGGGGATGCCCCCATTTGAACAAAAATGGTGAACAAATTGAAGACTTACTCTGTGATATAAATCTTTCATTATATATATATATATATATATAAATACAGGAGAATATAGCTATATCTCCAAAACCAATGGCCCAGCCTCTGCACTTAACATCACAACAGTGAATCTCTTGAGCCTTGATATAGCTAAATGGAGAGTTTTGAAGTGTGACCAATCATAACAAGTCTTGATTTGAATATAGATTCTCCACCTCAAAATACGAGGTCTCGGAACTTTTGTAAAGCTAATTGCACACAGATGACAGCCAGCAGAGACTTGGAAATCCTTATTCAGAAGTTAATTTCTGGTGTACAGAAAGCAGCCAAAGTCTCCATTTCAAGAGGAAGGAGAAAAAACAATCGGATGCCCTACTGGAGGGATCATAATATAGATAAACTAATACGAGAAAGAGATGCGGCCAAACATGAGCTGGAGAAGAACAGTAGTGATGAAAACAGAAGAAATCTTATAGATATCAGTTGCAAAGTTGAGGATGCGATCACTGCATGCAAACGAAAAAAATGGGTTGAACTTTGAGGTAGGTTTGTTCCAAGGAAAGATTACCATCACTAGTGAGTAATCAACTTCCTCAACAACCGCCAAAATCAACAAAATAATGGACCACCTCCAATGCTATTACCTCTGGTGGATATACATCCAAGACAGACAGGCAGACTGCAAACCTACTGGTCCAACATTATGAACAGGCAGTTTTAACAGAAGATAGAAAACAAAGAAAAATCTGAAGACAGGTTTCAAATCAAAGGAAATCCTACAACCAAAAAGATTTTTCTAATGATATTACTTTGGAAGAACTTGATTGCGCAATTAGTAGCCTTGACCCTAAGAAGCCTCTTGGTATCGACCTCATTTTCAGTTCAATGATCAAATACTTTGATGTTCTTGCCAGAGAAGTATTCTTCAGATTTTCAACCTATCCTGGAGTACTGGCAAACTACCCACTGTCTAGAAAATGTCTGTCATTGTACCAGCTCTTTAAACCAGGCAAGGATGCAGCAAGCTGCAAAAATTTCCAGCCCATATCCCTAACAAGCACCTTATGTAAAATTAAGGAAAAAAATAATTCATTCCAGTATCATGAATTGGCTAATCAAGTGGAAAGTATTACATTTTTACCAAACAGCTTATAGAGCCCAGCACAGCACTGTTGACCAACTTTTCTATCTGATACAATCAATCAGATGGATTTCAAGAAAAACCTCATAGGAAAATTACGGACATTTTGCTCGAACTTTCTGCAACCTTTGACAGAGTTTGGAGACAAAAACTCATTGAAATTTTGCATTCCTTAGGGAATCTTAGGTAATATCCTACTATGGATCAACGATTTCCTAATAGAAAGAAGATTTGCAGTGAGGGTTAATGCAAAGTTCTCTAGGACACATAGATCTCAGGGCAGGGGTTCTGCAGGGGGGATCGGTTCTTAGCCTAATCTTTTTTCTTCTTTATATGAACACTGTCGATGATCACATTGTTAATGAAGCTAAAATAGCCTGCTATGCAGATGACATTGCCATTTGGCACTCACATACTGACATCACTATTTCTGAAAGTTTACTAAACGAAAATCTATCTCACATTGAAGACTGGGTTAAACAGCTGATAAATCCAGAAAAAAACAAATACTGTGCATTTTCTACTGACAGGAGGAACAGGGCAGCCCTTTTCCCCGAATTAAGATTAAATAACTCAATTGTTGAAAAAATCTCCCATCCCAAATACCTCAGCTTAACGCTAAATGCAAAATTGAAGTTTACCAAGCATATAGAGAAAGTATCACAAAAGGCTTTAAAGAAGCTCAATATTCTTCGAAAACTTTGCGGTTCGACTTGAGGTTCCAAGCCCTGCACTTATAAGACCAATCCTCGAATATGCAGCACCCATTTGGGCTCCATCAACTTCCACCTCAACAGAGAAAATTGACTCTGTTCAGTACAGGGCGACCAAAATTATCATCGGAGCTGTGTCTTCAACAAATAATGTGACAGCTGAGAATGAGTGTGGCCTACCATCATTGAAAGGCAGAAGGAAACTTGCCACCATTAAATTTACAAACAAAATCAGAAGCCGAGGTGAACAACATATCTCCAACATCACTTTTCGCTCCTGGACAGCTAAGAATAGGTTGAAGAGATCTTCACTTCAGTTTGATAAAGATATAAGACACGGCATTAACTTGAATCACACAAACCTTGACATCATTCAAGAACCTTCTTTTCCAGTCAAACCACCTCCCTCTGCCAAAATAATTTTGACCTTCTTAAACCTTGTATGAAAAAAGAACCTAAGGACACAATCAAAAGGAAGGGCATGGACACAATTATCGACTTTATGAAGCCTTATTTAGTAACTCCCTACACCAATGGCTCCTCAAACTCAAGAGTGCAATAGGGGTGGATCTGGTGTCTTTCTTAAGTACCAAGTTAATACAACTTCAAAGCACAAGGTCTCTGCAGGATAAATTGCTTCCAACTTCACAGGTGAACTTATAGGAATTAGGACAGCCCTAGATATTTACCTTACATGGACAAATATTGCTAATTCCGATGGCATCATTGTGCTCTCGGATTTTAAATCTGCACTTGAGACCATCAAGGAAGGAAAAATAGGGCTCACCCAAGAAATCAGTCCACTTCTATTCTCCACTGGCGCATTGGGCAAATCATGCACCCTCCACTGGATCCCTGCCTACGTTGACATTGAAAGGAACGAGATGGCCGATTCCCTTGCCCCCTTGAGCCTGTAACTTCATCTACTACGGTCCTTGATACCAATGCCGTCGCAAACTAAAAGCTCTGCTCAAACCCAAGAAAAAAATGATCGCTGCCAGAATTAAATTATAGCCGAGAAATTATAACAACAATAACTAGACTAAGGACAAAGCATTTTAAGGGCATGAAGATTCTGCCCAATGGTTCCAGATCATATGTGGAATGCAGGAACTGCCCAGGCAAGCAACTGGATCCCAAACACCTTTTTAGCTGTCCTTCCATTGTTGGTGCCACTTTAAAAATAGACAATGACTACAGCATGGATATTCTATACTTGGATTGTGCCATGAAAGTTGCCATGGCAGTGATTCACGCCTTTGGCAACATTTGACTATATCCTAATGTTTTATTATTACAACCTCTGCACTTTGTCATACATGACAACAACATTTAAGACTATCTTCCATGTAAAGAGAAGCTGCATGTTTCTTCTTAGCCACAATCAATGCAGAATGTAAAATAAATTGATTTAATATAAGAAGAAAGTTCCATACACAAGAGGGAGAAAAATTATAGAAGTTTAATCTACTTTTAATGTTTAAAAAATTAACAAAAAAAGTAAAAATAAAAATAAATTTGTCATATGAATTTTAAAAAAATCGATTCATCTTACTTTAGGATAATGACGACCATCTTCAACAGATACAACTGCATTAGTTACACCCATTCGATGCAAATTCCCAATAATAGCTTTAGCTCTATCTTTCACGGCATCATTAGCAAATAATGTACCAGTATTCTTCATTAAGGCACCTAAAAAGAATTAGGAGGAAAAAAAAACTTTTATGTACATTATATTTAGTCCAATAATACAATTCCGAGTGTTAAATTTCTTTCCTATTAACCAGCGGTTCCCGAACTTCTTTTTGTCTCATAGACCCCTTGCCATGTTTTTCGCTTTCAGGTAGACCCTGCTTACCTAATAGTCAATTTTTGCAAATTTATCAACTTAAATATCTTTTTGATAGCTGGTAATACTACTTACTTCAAAAGAATTAAATTTCTAACTGTAGTGAAGTACAGGATTTAAAATTTATGAAGCACGTGCTAATGAATTAAATTAAAATTAACCAATTTAATACATAAAATAACAGATCAACAAACAAATGTTTTTAATGAGAGGGATGAAACTGTTGCTTCAAAAAGGAATCTTTAATATCAATCTAATCAGGTTTAACCCAAAATCTCCTTTGTTAGTAAGTGTCCACTACCTCCCCCCTTCTCTTTGTTTGTTTTTGGGATTGGCAAACTCACTGAAACTCCTTTTCACTAGGAAAAGCAATCAAATAATTTCTCACGATATTCCATAATTTGCGACAAATAGGTACATCTTTTTAAAACCAAAATTGCTGACATTCATTTCTAAACTTTATTTTAGGATCGTTAGGGTTTATTCTGATCAATTCCTACAGTAAAATGACATTTTTTTTCAATATGACTATATGAATTCATTGTCTACTGTGGTATTACTATAACAGCAATCTCAAAACTAGTTTCAAAGTCTGCATAAAGGGCATTTAAATGTTGAACATACGTCAAAATTTCCTATCAGATTGTCTGTGACAAATTGAGAAAAAATTCAGGACCCTCCAATATTATACTTTAATTTAATTCTGAAAAGAAATGCTGAAACGGTCCTTGCCTTAATAAAATTTATGCTGTCACCTAGTAACCACAAATTAACCTCACAAAATTTAGTAAATAAATCTGCTAAATTCGTATAATCTCATTTTCTCTAGATCAGATTTTTTTAAAGATTAAAGTCACGAGCTGGTTTAATGAAACCCATTATTATAGACCCCCATTTACAACTCATGAACCCCCAAACCATTTTTTCACTGGCGTGAACCCCTTGCAGGTCATTAGACCCCTGGGGGTCTATATAGACCAGGGGTGGCCAAAGTGGCGGTGCACAGACCACTAGTGGTCTGCAAGAAAATTTCATTGGTCTCCAGAAAAATTTGTGTGGAATATGTGACGAATCTATACGGAACTTTATCACTAACCTTCTGAACCGACCTTTTTAGGGAAATTTAATTCCCTACCTATTTCCAATCAACTCCAAAAAGCGGACAGGATTCCTTGTTATGCAGATTAGATTCAGTATTTAAGTCAAACGAAATAGTAAAGTTAGAGCAGTAGGAGATAGATATTGAAACATAGAGTTATAGTGAATTTGAATTGAAGTCTTATTGTTGTTGATAATTTAATCTCATGAAGAATTGAGATTCCGAGTGGTAAATATTATTTTGAATTTAAAGTCTCATTAAAGTTTTAAGAGTCAGATTAAAGTTAAATGTTCAATAAGAACATTATTAAATATAATTCTGGGATCTCTTATCGTGGTAATTTCTGCGTGATCGTTATTTAATAAATTAATTAATTAGATCATTAATTAAGTGAGTTAATTTAAAGGATATTATCTTTAAAACCTCATAATATTAGTAAAATTATTGTTAATAAGTCTTTGATTCTATTTGGGAAAGATAACCAAATAAAGAAAGTTATTTATAAAAATGGCTACAGGTTCTTTTGTGACTCAAAATTATTCTCGTTCTCAAAGTGAGGTCTCGAGGGACCTTCACAAATATACTAACTCATCACGTTAAATTATGCTTTAAGATGCATTGAAACATAATTGAATCCATAATAACACGTGAAAAAATATAAAAATGCTATTTCATAGAATAACGCTCGATAAAAAAGTCGTACTGCTGTAGCTTTATCGCTTTAACTACATGTTTTGTCTTGTTCATTTCGCACTCTTCTAATGTTTTGCTCTCCTGTATGTCACATATGTATATCATAATTGAAGCATTTAAAGATGGGCTTACAGACGTATTGAGTTCAGTATAAGATATTTTCAATATATATTCGATCTCAAGTTGAAATAAATGCAGTTCTCGGTCTTGCAGTAACAACAGAGGATCCAAATATCCGTAATCTTATTTAAAGTAAGCAGAGACATCCATCACACTAGGAACGTATAATGCTAAAAAATTTGATATACTTTAACCATTTTTTAATTGTTTTGTTTTTACAGTTTTTGTTTATTTTATTATGGTTTATTAATAAAGCTTTCATAATTTGGTTACAATAGTTTCATTTTATTAACTAGATACATTTTATGTGTTCTGACATCACAATTTTTTTTTTATAAATATATTTAACACTTAAAAACTCCTATTATGAGTTTACTGGTCCGTGAGGTCAAAAAGTTTGGCGACCGCTGATATAGACCAATTTGGGAATAACTTCTACAAACTAACAGAAGTAATAAGTGTAAGTGATATGATCAGTGTTTTTCAAATGAATACTATTCTTTACCAATATGAGTAGTCTTGCCACCAGGAGCAGCACACATATCCAAGATTCTTTCATTTTCTTTTGGAGCCAAGGCCATCACAGGCAACAGAGATGCAGCTCCTTGAAGCATATAATGACCAGCAAGATATTCAGGTGTTGCACCTATTAGAATTAAATAATATTTTTCAAAAGAATGAATTGAATGTTACATTTTTATGCAATAGGGAAGAAATGTTAGAAATCATTAAGGTGACTGCCTACCTTGAAAATGTCGTTTTTTGTCTGCATAAGGCATTTGTTTTTTTTATTTCAAAATCTTATAGTTTGAACATTTCTTTTATCTTTAGGTGAAATAGAAATAAAGTTAGTGATTTTAAAAAACATCACTCTATGCAAAAGGGCAGTAAGATAAAACATAAAATGCGTTTTTCTCAAAATTATGTTTTCGATAGAAACCCTTTAACAGATACATGACATCTTAAGAATCAAACCAGATAACATTTTGAAATTTTGTGGGAATGTTTATTATACTATTTTTCATAAAGTGGACCATAAGTTTTGTTGTCGGTTAAATTTTGTTCATTTAGGGTAGTTTTTATAAAGCAAAAAACTTAAATATCAAAATTTTCATATTATGTATAATTGTCTGTAATTTTTTTGTATTTTAATATTTCTCTTAGATTTTGGATCATTTTGAAAAGCACCGTAATATGTATGTTGTGTATAAAGAAAATTATGATAATTGTATTAGAGATTTTTATACAGTGTTATGCATTTTAGTAAAATTTCCTTGAAAACAACCAATTTTTCTAAAATACAATATTTATTTAAATTTTTTTATGTATTTACATATTTTTTTTATTTTTCTTCCTAAAAACACTCAATTTGTTTCAAAAATTTGTTTTTATAAAAAAAAAATGGGTCCGAAGGTAGACAGTCACCTTAAATAACAAACATAACAGGTACTCTTTATTATAAGGGGAATTGAACATACCTACTGGAACTTGTGAATCATAAATAATTAGACCCACTTTTGACCATTTTCCAACAGGATCAAGATTAACACCTCGGTTAATTAAAGCCTAAATAACAGAGGGAAAAATTTATCTTTTGAATTCCTGGTTTATGCAGCATTTAAAACCATCATTCCAAAATTTATAAAACAGCACAAAATATATTGATACTTTAAAAAAAATAATGCAAAGATAATTTATTTAAATACTATATAAAAGCTTTTTTAAAGCTAAATAACAGGGGTCAACAAATTATATACAAATGAGCTTATTTTGGAAAAAATAAAACTAGGAGAAATGATTTTAATGCTTTTTGGGTGTTTAGATAGCAATCTTTACATAAAAAAGGAGAGGGGGAGAGAGAGGAAGACACAAATTTATAAGTCGGCATCAGAATCAGAGTTCTTGAGTGGTTTATGATATTTACATTCAATTAATGGGATATCAGAATGCATAAATGGCAACATGTAACAAGTTTTTCTCTCTGACTATATGCTTCCTTTTTTTTTGTCCTTGCATCTCCTCAAATTAAAGATGTTTTTTTCCTCCAGTTTCAAATTTGTTTCTCATTTACAAAGAAATGCCAAGCAACCATACTGTTTGAATTATCCACAACCTTGATTATTTGTAGTTTGATTAGCTATATATGAATTTGTCTTCCTGTTAATTTTCAAAAACACAAGTACAGAATTTACATGTTTTCAATGTAAATAAATGCATATTACAGAGTACAAGTTAAAAAACTTGCATAAAAAAATGTGCCAGACTCATGGCAACATGTTTGAAAATTATACAGGGGTTTTCTTCCTCTAGTTAGTGTTTTTTTTCCATCAAAAGTTTACCCAAAGTTTGAAAATTTACTATCTGACATAAATGAAACTTATTTTCCCTAAAGGGCTATGGATGATCAGCCGCAGTCAAAGGTACATTATGTTCTACAAGAAAAGATATAAACTGTATTTCTGACCTAATAACATTTTGCTGAACATCATCGCTTGAAAAACAAAATCCAAATTTCAACAATATTTACTTGGATTTTTTCTTTGCAACATGCTTTGAAGCTTTCACACAATGGGCAATAAAACAGCCACCAATAAATGCACATGCCAGTACAACTTATGTCATAAAATACATATTTTTTTCTCTTGGGATGCAGTATCACAATCAACTCCCATTATGTAACATTCTTTATACGCTTGAAAACATATTTTTCTGTTGTTACAACATGATAAACAGTACAATTAATGAAAGCAAGTTATTAATCAATAATGAAGCTTTAAGAATATGAACATACGAAGCACAAAATGAAATGAGTTCAAAGAAGTTGCTACAGTGGAAGAAGAAAAAAATCGACTTAATGAAAACGCCCCAACAAATCAGTCAAGAATCAATAACTAAGGAAATATGATATACAAGAAGAGCAAACTTCACAATTCTTTTTAAAAACCTTATGGTGATAAATCAATGATTCACATTCGGTTGTGAATATAAAATGATCAATAAGAACTGTAGAAGAGAAAACAGAAGGAAAAGGGCAGAAATTCTGCCCAAATGCATAAAGAATAAATTTGTATGTAAAATCTAAATGTAGGTAGGTACATAAATGATAACTGACAGTGCATAGGCTACTTTTTATGAGTATATTACTTTCCCCCAAGGGGAAAAAATTCCCTTTCACTCTCTTCAGTTTTATTTTTAGACCAAAATGGGAGGGAAACATTGCTGGCATTTAAAAAGAAAATGAATACATAATTTGCTGATGTATGAAGTTTAAAATTGTTTTTTGAGAGCTTAAAGTTAAAGCTTCAAAATTTCGAAAATCAATAACAAACACCAGTTATTTTTATAAAAATTAAAAAATTATAATAAGCAAGAACTATGCAGATAAGGTTAGAACCACAAAAACAAGTTTCCTGAAATTTTTCTCCAAAAACTGCAAAAAGTCTAATTTCAAGAATTATTAAAAAATTGTTTAAGAAAAGAGGAGGGTATCTTAAATTACTGGGTCTAAAGCGAACAGAGTGTGCATTCTTTCGGGATGTAAGCTTGATTGATTATGGTGAGAAAATGTAGAGCAACTGGGATATTCTGTCAGTAAAAACATGTCAACATCAACTTTTAGGAAAAATACAAAAAGACATAATTGTTATTTAGTAAAGTAACTTATATCGTGTCTTGGAAAAATAAATGGTCCATCTGAATTTGGAATTACTTTTTGTCTGATGGAAGGCTGGAAGTTTTAAAAATGATGGAAATGTTGGAATCCCCCAGCCCCCTTTAGAGTCTCAGCGAGAATAATAGAATTGTAGGGGTAGGCCAGTCTCATTTCAATATATGAAATTAATATATTTTTACTAATTTTAATTTTAGAATTTAAATGGATTCCAAGGATTATTTTCCATATTTTGGAACCTTCAGCGATTCAAGAAAGAAAAGCCCCACATAGATAGCTATGTTTGTTTATTCTCAAACTTTAATAATGTAGATATACATATTTTTTTCATTGTATATAACCAACCAATTCAGTTACATATCTAACAAAACAGAAACAAAGATTTTAATCTTAAAATAAAACTTTAACACAACTTTTTCTATAAATAAAAGTTAAATATCTGATACTTACTTGGGCCAAATCCCCTCGTCTCGTTTTTAAAGTATTTGTACGAATAGTTACCGGACGTTGAACTTCATTTGCCTCTAACAATTCAATAAACTAAAAATAATAACAAATATAAGTTTTTTAAATAACATTAGACAAAAGAAAATTATTTTACATGAGCATTTTTCATGATAATAAATGTTACCTCAGATGGTGAAAAAAGTTCAAATAATTTGTCCAACATGAACCCATTGTAATTATAATATGAGCGCAAATCAGACTTCAATTGGTCTGTATATTCAACTCGTGACCTGTAAACAAATCAAGTCGCATTTTATTATATGAAAAACAAATATATATAAATAAAAGGAATTCAGATTTTGATTAGAAAGTGGAATCAATATATTTTTCAATATTAATATTTCAAACTTGAGCACTACATATACAGAAATAGGTAAACTGAGAAACACTTATAAGCCTTAAATATATAAATTTCATAATTAATCATAATTTAGAGAACATGCTAATTAAGGGTACAAAATACTGAGTAAATTCAGTTGATATGCTAGCCAAAAAATAATATCACACAATAAGGTTCTCACCTATTTTCTTCTTTTCTTGATTTAAAATCTGTGAGGACATATACTATGTCTTTTATTCTTTGACTTATAACAACTAAATCAGGTGGAACAAGTCTTGATAAAAGTTAAAGAAAATATGTAACATACTAAATAATTCCAATTACATCACATAATTATTTTAAAGAACTATGCAGAAAAACAGCTTTCAAGTATAATTTTAACAAGTAATATAAAATTTTTTTTAAAGTCAATTCCTACTTAGGTCAACATAGAAATTTTTTATTTTAGTTACTTTTTATTAAATAGTTACAATTAATATAAATATGTATATACATATGACAAAATCACAATATTAAGTGACAAAATAGAAAGCAATTTTCCTTTCTGTGCATTGTGTTGGACTATTTTTTTTGTTACTGTTTATTCATTAATTAAATTTAATTATTCTAATAAAATAGTATAGTAAAAAAGAAGTCCCATTCTCAGGAATTATGCCATCCTAGGTGGGAATCTAACCCACGACCTTTAGATTAGAAGTCCAAAGCTCTATCCATTGTGTTACAGGGACACGAGTGATTTTCCTTTTTATATATGGTGTTGGACTATAATTTTTGTTTGTTACTATTTATTCATTTAATTTAATTCATGAATAAATAAATATTTGAAAAAACTATATTGACAAGTTTTATCCACTAAAAGTTTAAAAAAACGTATTTGAACTTCAATGGATGAATAGAAAGTATCTTATTAATAATTGAAAATTTGAAGATATATATATATATATATAGGGAGAGAGTGAACTAATAGTAGGAATTAAAAAAACTGCATGTAGAAAGAATCTGGTAATTGAATATTATTGTGAACTCACTTTCCCCCTCCCATTTTGAAGAATTGAAGTTAAACCTTAAAGGCAAAAGAAAGTAAAAATTTATCAAAATACAAAAAGTGAAATGCTGTCCAAAACACAATACCACTCACTTACTGTAATTTTTGAAGTGAAAACTTCTTTAGTCGTTGAGCGTTTGGTAGAGGGTAAAATCCTTTTTCACCGACATGCTATGGAGAGCCAGACTAGCGCACGCGCAGTAGCCTGTGTACACGTATACACTAATACATCGACTATTTCTGACTGTATTATGTGCGCGTTGGACGCTTTTTGGATAAGTATTACTTTGTGAGTCACGTCACCAATACGTTATAGTAGCAGTACATCTGTAATTGTAAATGTGACGCGTTGTACATTAAGTATTAGAGTGTAGTTATATACATAAGTAAAGTTAAATTGACCACGTGGGAAGTTCAACTTGTGTGTACTGGATTTTGTTTATTTAAGTGAATTTTTAATTTGACTATTATTGTAATTATTTAATTGAAGGATGACTGTTTATTTATTGAATTTAAATTCATTGACTTCAGTATAAAAGTGAGTATGAAACATATTAATATTTTTATACAGATAAATGAATAATGAAAACAACGAATATATTTTTAAACATTTTTAATATTTGTACGAATATTTGTATTTAAAATTTAGCATTATTCATTTTAATTATGTTTTTAATATTTAACCTCTTCATCATGAAATGAGTATTATTACGGTATAAGATTTATCTTACTAGCGTGGTAAAATAGATTTCTAGTTATTTGATAAAATTTTTTCAAGTGGATTTTAAAATTGGAAAATTAAAAAAATGTTATAATAATTTTAGATTTTATGAAATATGTTCATTTATTGTAAAATTCAATTTTACGAAGTTATTGTTTGTTTGTGTAATTTGTTAGATATAAAATACGTGCTTTGTTGAAGTGAAAACTTCTTTAAGAGGGTAAAATCCTCGGTTGCGTCACCACGACATGCTAATGATAATAGTATATCTATAGCTATGGAGAGCCAGACTAGCGCACGCGCAGTTGTGTACACGTATACACTAATACATCGACTATTTCTGACTGTATTTTGCGCGTTGGATTTTTGGATAATTGTATCATGTAGAGAGAGATGAGAATGGTGACATTATAAGAATTTGGTTAAAATTTCCAAAATCATGTGGACGAAAACAAGCTACAAAATTAAGAAATCTCAGTGCATCAATCTTGATGATGATGCTGTGCCCATCACTTCTCAAACATCATCAGTAGCACTCAATAATAATAAAACCATAATAGCGAAACGAAAACATTTTCCACTTGTTTCTGCTTTGGCAATGACGATTCACAAATCACAGGGAGGTACTTATGATGCTATTGTTTTACGAATATGATCGCAAACATCCTAGAGAATTGGTATACGTAGCTTTATCCAGAGTGACGAAGATTGAAGGTTTATTTATGGTTACTAAAAAAAATACTGAAGACAGCTGGAAATTTTGGATTGGTAGATCAGAATACCTTTAAATGCTTCAGAATCAGATAAACATCTTAAGAGATCAACAAGTCATCGAGAAGATCTAACATTAGAATTAAAAAGATTGAAAAACAATACACTACAAACAGTCACCCAAACTTTTCTTGAATTCATTTCTAACAAGAAAGGATTATCTATATTTTCATTCAATTGCCAAAGTTTACATGCACATGTAACTGATCTAAAAACGATGCTATTGTAAAAAAATCAAATGTTTTACTTTTGTCAGAAACTCGTATGAAAAATGAAGAACCAATTCATATTCCAGATTTCAATTTTGTTGCAAGTTATAAAAGGCCTGAAGTTCCAGCAGCAGGAGTAGCTATTTATCAACATACACAAGATACATCACACATTGTCACTTACATGGACATCCACACTAAATTCACTAGAGGGATTGGTGTTAATGTTTCAGACATAGGCGAAATAAAAATGGACAATACATTTTAATGGTTGCTGTTTATATATCTCCTGAAAAATCTATGCAACAGATAGAACAATTTTTATTCGAAAATTTAATGATTTACACAAAAGAAGGTTCTGATTACTCGAAAAAGATTTGGCGAAAAATTTGATACATACCTATGATATTAAGCGGAGACTTTAATATTAACTAACAGATGACAAAAATTTATCATTAATTGAATTTTTGAATGAAACATTAGGTTTGACTATGTCTAATGATCGAAAAGTCAGTACAACAAAGTATAAAACGACTATCGATGCTGTTTTTATACGATATTTAGAGGTTTGACATTAGGTTTGACTATGTCTAATGATCGAAAAGTCAGTACAACAAAGTATAAAACGACTATCGATGCTGTTTTTATACGATATTTAGATAAATTTCAATCAAACATTTTTATTTCTTATTTCAGTTACCATAAACCTATTGTATCTTTTTTAGAATACAATGAAATGATTGAACGAACAGATAATCTAAGTATTGTCGAAATGAATGATGACAATGATGTAAATAATGAAAATAATGTTCAAACTTGAATTCATTGAAATTCATGTAAATATAAATACTATGTATAATTAAGATAATTGTATATTAATTATTTTTTCAACCACTTTGTATTTATATTTTGTTCATGATTTGTTTAACCCATCATATGTAACTAATAAATAAAACATAAAAAATTTCATATAATTTTTGCATATAGTTTTAATTACTCTCAACTTAATAGTTCCGTTTTCACTTCTATCGGCAGTCCCACGACTGCTATTTTTTAAATTTATGCTTAAGGTTGTCATAGAGTACTAATCATCAGATTATAACAATATTCTAACTTTGGGGACACAAAAAAATATAAAAGGAAGTACACCTTTCAATCAATATATACTTCAGATGATAAAAATTTTAAAATGCTAGATAAAAAACATGAAAATTTTCAATTTGAGTTGAATGAAAGTTCCATGAAGATTGTGTTTAATCCTCGTAGAAATCCAAAGCAATGTTGTGTATAACATTCACCTTTTTTGAGGATATTATTCAAACATTTATTAGCACAGAAAATAGTTCAATAACAATCAACAAAACTGATTATTGCGCAGTCATTAAACATCAAATAAAATCCTGAATATAACAAAAGCTGAATAAGAATTTTTGTAATACATTTTTACAAGACATTCGGTTTTATTATTTTGAACAAAAAAAAATCTTAAATATAGCAAAAGCAAATTATGTATAACTGTTTACCAATCATAAGAATGGTTTTTTACTTGTACACAACATGAAAATAAAATTAATGCAATAATATCAGCTAGACAACAATACAAAAATGATATATTTGATAAAAGAATTAGATTTTTTCTGGTTGATCCTAACTATTGGCATAAAACAAATGTAGCATTTTAATTTCTTTCACATATTTAATAGCGACAGTTCAAAAACATAACTCCTCAAATTGAAAATAAAAAAAAGCTCTAAATAACAATTAATTTCAATTTTAAAAAATAAACTTCAGATAATAAAGCATGTAGATTCCTTTTTATGTTTTATCAAAATATTTTAAGACATAAAAAAAAGGATATTTTCCTTTTCGATTTCCTGCCCACTTGGAAGAGTATAAACTTCAGTTTGAGTAATATTTGACAACAGTTCAGCATCACCTAATTTTCTGAGGGAAAAATATCTTCATTACAATGCATATTTTTTCTGAGCAGATATCAATTTCTTTTCTTTCAGAAATAACAAGAAAGCTTTACTTACAAAATAATGAAATTAAAAAATATTAAAATAGAAGGTTTGAACATAGCAATAAACTCCAAACAATAAATTTACCCCAAGATTTCTTTCACAATTTCAGTTATCTGAATACAATGATATAAATATAATTTTTTTAAACAAAAGCAAATATTTTCACATACAGTTCATAACAATGATAAATTAAATTAAAAATATCACAGGGATAACATTATTAACATTTACTTTGAACTGATTGGTTGAAATCATAACTCAAATTTTTATAATTTGCATAAAACTAGAGTTATGAAGAAGCAAAATAATTTAATTTATAAAATCCATATTAATGATGTGTTTAATTTCTTTTTTAGATATACTTAAAAAAAATTAATGAAAGCAGATTAGTTATTGATGAGTGGAAATTACTTTTAATTATAAGCATACAACAATTAATTTTTTGCACTTATTATTTCATCAAAATTGTTAAATTGCTAAGCATAAGTAACATATCCCAGTAAGGAAACCCAGCATTAAGTGAAACCTTTGATTAATTAAACAATACCTTATTACCAACTGTATCCTATTCATCCCAAAAGCCAGTATTAAAAGCACTAGATATATTTTGTATACTTATAATATGTTCTACACATCAAATACATAATTAATACAAGTTTTACCTTTTTATTCTTTTTCAGTGAATATTCCACTTATCAAATAACTGTTTGAAAATAATAAAAAGATACTTGGTAATAATATATCCCAAAGAAAAGAATATAGCTTAAAAGAAAAGGAATATTCCCAGACTTATTTCTATATAAGAACCGCTTTACAAATAGACATTTATTGTATTGAGAGTTCATTTGAAACTTTCAAGTCCTTTATTATATGTTAAAACTGTTTCCATTCGTTATAAACAGTCTGCATGTAAGATATTAAAAAAAAAAAAAAAAAAAAAAAGGAATTAAATAACATCGATAAAGACACATTACGAAACAAAATTATTATAAAGAATAATATGGGGAAAAAATCTAAGATAAAAGGCAAATTCAAAATACTTTAAATGCACTAATACAAGAGCTTATATGTGTGTTGGATCAAAAATTTAACAACAAAAGAGCACTAATAAAATTGAAATTATGAAACCCATCCCTTACTTAAATTCTGCTTCTTTCTTAGCAAGCTTCTTAGCGGCTTTTTCAATAGGTAACATCTAAAGAAATGAAACATACATGTTTCACACATTTTTAACATTTGAAAAAATACTGCAATAAAATGGAATATACAGGAAAAATAAAAATGTACAGAGCAATAAGTCTTTTTTGTACAAATTAAAAATGCTATGTGGTAATATGTTTTAAAAACCAACTCGCACAGAAATTGTTCATGAAATTTATATCATAACATAAATCACTAATTATTTTCAAAACTGACTACCATAATTTTAAAAAATTACTTAACTGATACTCTTATTTTAGTATGATTATGCTCTAAGCAGTATGATTTTGAGGTACACAATCATTTATTTAAATATATTGTCATATATCATGCTATGTTATTGGAATTTTTAATGAATAATGTATGGTTAGATACCATTATTAATTCAAATAATGTATAATTAATATGCTTATATTTGTATATGTGTATGAATCTTGCCACAGAAAAAGATAGCATTTCATACTAGTTTGTAAATTAATACAGAAAAGAGACAACGAGCACTAAAGACTAAACAGAAAAATTAATTTAATAGGAGAAGGTGTCAAAATACAAGAAAATTATTAATACAAAATAAGTTCAACACACCATTTAAACATTATTGTTAGCTACTTATAAAGGAAAATTGTCAAAGTAAAAATCTGTAAAATGCTATGATTAGAGCTTCGATATGCAAATAATGGAAGAAAGTTTGATTTCATTGATGATTAGAACTTCAATATGAAGAGGGAGGAGCAAAATCAATGTCTTATTATTATATATAAGATACTAAATACTAAAAAATAATTTTAAAAAAGAAAACACTGCCATTAAATATTTATATATTTGCATGTATAAAATAAAACATTCAAAATAGTTTTTTAAAAAATACATTAACTTTAATTATTTGTAGCATTGCTATGTGTTATAGCAGAATATTTCTTTTTTTTTTTAAATTTAAATAAGGAAGGAAAAAAGACTCATTGTATTTAAATATTACAAATAAGATTTTTAAAAAATGTATTTCAGTTTTAACATACTTCACTTTCTTCATCATCCTCCTCCTCATCAGAATCAGATCCTTCAGCATTAAAATCATCTCCTAAGACATCATTATCTAACCCATTTAATTCCTAAAATATCCACAAATGTCAATAACATAAGAAAATCAATTACTTGCAATCAATGGTAATAAAACAATTTTTAAAAATTACTAAGTATAAGAACCTGTTCATCCTCCTCATCAGAATCTTGAAAGAGTTCTTGCTTGCCTTTTGGTTTTAGCCATTTTTTATTATCATCTGAAAACAGTTTTGATTTCTTAATATAACTTTCTTCAAGGTCCTGATCATCGCTGTCGTCAAATAAATCATCTTCAAATTTAACTTTTTTTGTAATAGTTTCTTCATTAGAAATAACTTCCTCATCTACATAAAGAAATAAATTGATGTATCAGTAAGTATAAGAAATAAGCTTCAGAATCAATATGAAATGAAATAATAAAAATACCAAATGATACTGATTTTTATTTTATTTATTTATGAGTGACGCTAATCGATATACTGGAGGTTAATTATTGTGAAATCTTTACAATTTTATATGCATCTGTATGAAATAAATAAATAAAAAATTACAATAGAGAAATTTCAAAAGACAGCATAAACCAGATTTTTTAGACATGCAAGCATATTTAAATTAATACCATCTAGGTATTAATATTTTAACAAGGTTATTTAATAACAATGAATTCGGACATGAAAGAATTAAGTTCTCATATCCATTTAGGTACTTTAATTGAAAATGTTTAAAAGATAAAATGAATTTGCATTAATAAAGTCAATAAAACAGTCTAGGAACAAACAGTTTAACATTTTATACTATGAATACTTAAAGGGATTAAAAATTTCACAGAGAGTGTATTTTGAGCTTTTTAAAGGATCCCATGAAACTTTAATCTCCCCCTATATTGAGTTTAATATTTAAATTTGAACATATTTTACACTCAACTGAACAAAGTAATAAATCAGTATATATTTTCAATCCAAAAAAGAAAAACAGGGCACTAAAATAGGAAGGTAAAAGTTGTACAGTCGATTCCCGCTAATCCAAACTAACTGGCACTGAACCTTGTTTGGACAAGTGGAGTTTTTCATACAATGACTTAATGAGGCGTATTAAGCTTCTGAGGTGTCAAGAATTAAAGATAAGGAATTATGTATTCTAATACATTGCAATTTAAACTGTAATGTAGTGTGACTGTAATCGGAGGTAAAATTGATAGGATAGGTGGTACGCGAGTAGTAGCAGAAGGGCAGTGACCTAGATCTCCCCCACCTAGACCTACGCATTCCTGGATTTGATTTCTGTTCCCAAACTATGAGTCAGTGTGCCACCTGCTACAGCTGAGTGATGTGTTTTGTGTAATGTTATTGTTCGTGTGCACACACTGGCACTTGTGCACATGTTTTGCGAGTCCTTGTGAATGATGTAACTCCTTTATATTCTGCACTTGTTTCTGCTGTTAATCATCATGGCAAGCAGATCTAAACATAACTCATGTACATTGAAAGAAAATCCAGAAGTGTTGAAAATACTTGACAAAGGTGAAAGTACCACTCGTTATCAAAAGAATTTGGTGATGGGAAAGCAATAATTTCCGATTGGAAAAAGAACAGAGGTAAAATTGAGCAATTTGAAATACCACAAGTGAAAAACCAATAGAAAAAAGTAGCAAGATCACGGTGTCTTCTTATGAAAAATTGGACACAGACAACAGCGAGGAGGAAGGGAATGCACAAACTGATGGTGTTCCACACACGGCCACAGGCAGTGCAGTGTCCTGATCTTGATTTGCGCTACGTTGAGCTAAACATCGATGCAGCCCCAACAGATGTTATATTTATGCAGTGTTGGTGAAACATTACTTCTTCAAGCTGTTTAGTTCAATGCATCAGAAGATCACTGACTTTATCTCTTAGACAATGGTTTGCTTTTTACGTTTTGTGTAAATGCAGTACAGAACATGGAGTTTACATACTATATGTGTGTAAATTTAAATTTTTCCAATTATAAGTAAGGCTGTAATTTGGTTGTTTAGTTACGACAGCAAAATTGAAAAAACTTGTTACCTTTACTTTTCCCAGTTCAGAAATTTTATAAAAATTATTTTTTCGTTTAGTCTTGTTCAGATTAGCGGGACTCTAATGTGGTTTATAAAATGGTACAATTTTGTCAAAAGAAAAAATTTGACAAACAACTTTTTATCAACAAAAATCTTTTTCAAAGTGCTCTTGGGCTTCCATACACTTTTAACTATTCAGCTAAAAGCAACCATGTTACACCTCTTTTGAGATAGTAAACAGGCGAGTCCTAGCATTCTATAAAATGTTTTCTTTGGACTGAAATCTGGTATTATTTCTGGTTCCCAGGAATCACTAAATTGTATATAGATTAATATAGTAGCATTGTTTAAGTTTTTCTGCCATTTTGTCAAAAATGACTATTCAACAGCACTGACTTAGCACTTAAAAAGAACATACAGGTAGTACAATTCAATGATTTTTTTAATGTATTTTTCTACAACACAAAAAAAAAAAAAAAAATTAAATTTTTTTTTATAGCGCTAAATACTTTGATTTTTTTCTATTGCTTTAAATACATGTAACAAAAGTTGATATGCATTTTTGAAACAAAAAAATACTTTTTTAAACAATTTTCAGCAAGTATTCATAAAAAATTGTTTTTTTATGAATATCAATAATGTTATCCCAAAACTCATAACAATTTCTCTTATGTACATAGTTTGGTGTAATTATAAATCAAATTCCATATGTGTACATCAAATACTGTAGGAGTAGCATTTTAAAATCACATCACAAAATTTCTAAATTTTCATTTTCAAAATTAAGTGATTAGCTCTTGGGGGTATTTAGAACACAAAAACTCTTTTACAAAATGAATATACATTAGGGGCAACCAAACAATTTGTGAAATCTATTTAATCAAAGATTTTCACAAATCATACCATGTCCTCTTAAAGGTAAGTATAATTTTATGTATTTTTTAATATAATTGTTTTTCAGGTATTTGGAATCTAATTCATCAGTAATAAGTTCCAAGCAAAATAATATAAATTTTGCTGCATTTAATGATTTCATTTCTTTTAATGACAAAACTTTTATAATTTATAAAAATACATGCAAACTTTTATAATATAAAAATCACAAAATATATCAGACTACAATCGTATCTTTTTACCAATCTTTGCTTGCTGGAACCATCACCGCTTCATGTCACGGCAGCATAACAGTGTTACTTTAATAAAAACCATGAATGTCTCTTATAAAAATTCGACATATTGCGTATGTAAAAACTTAATGACCAATGAAAAATATCAAGATTAACAATAAGCAAAAAAAAAAAAACTTTGTAGATTAATTGAATTAAAAAAATTAAACATAAAAAATAATTTCCAATATTATGTATCAATCTAATAATTTTGAGTAGTCAGCAAAATTATTAACATTTAAAGACAGAAACCAACATTTGGAATTAGAAGAATATACGAGACAATAAAATGTCTTCAATTTATTTTTTAATAAATGAGAATTACATAATTTTGACAAGTAGAACTATTATTGGCATAAGAAGAAGGATCAATTAAGAAGGATATAAAAATATCGGGATATATTTCTTTCAATATTAACTCATTAGAATTGCTTTCTGTTAGAATTAATTTCAGAGAGATTTGCAGGAACATCTATTGACACAGTCAATTTGGAGGAAGACCAATCTTTGGTTGCACAAGAGAAAGAAATCTCTGCTCAAGGTGTGTCGCCAAGGGTGTGGGCTCTCCTAGGATTTTACCATTATACTACATAAAAATAACAGATCCCCCCCTTCAATCATTGGTGGGGTAAAATCCTAGCACAGCACACTTCTGTATTTGGTAACAAGGAAGAAACCACATTTTTCAAAATGGCATCAGAGACAAAAACAAGCAGGAGAAGCGTGGTTTTTAAAATGACGTCAAGAAACAAAAAACGTCGAAAAAACATGGTTTCTAATATGGATAACATAGGAAACATCAAATCAAAAATAAGAAATTAAATGCCAATTCTTTCCAAATTTCGGACAACCATACCGAGATTCTATCAATCCTTCATTCATAAAAAAAAAACAATCATTACTTTCTCTGCTTTTATTCAGAAGAAAATCTATTCGTTGTGTTTTTACGAAGAAAATGTAATTTCTAAAACTGGAAAATCGTTGCTTCTAAAACACAACAGTGTGTGTGTGGGGGAATCCGATATGAATGCTTTAAGCTAATGAAATAACGGTTTTTATTTCTCTCAAACACAAATTATTTTTATATTTCGGATATCAATACTGAAATATTTTCAATTGTTCCCTCATTCACAAAGCAATCATTTCTTTTTCTCATCTCTTTCATTCAACGGAAAAAAATATCCATTCATCAAGCTTCAAAAAAAAAAAAAAAATGTAGTTTCCAAAACTGCTTCAAGAAGAAAACAGAAAAACCATTGTTGCTTAGTGAGTGTCAATGCCATAGTGAGAAAAAACGTCCAAATTGAATTTATCAATGCATCTCCCTTTCTCTCTAACATTCTTTCCACAGCTGTTTCATTAAAAAAAGAAAAAAATCCACTCATTCCTTCACTTTTAGCTTATACTTACTTCCAAGATGACCATCCCAAACCTGAAAAACTAAAAAAAAATCTGGCTTGAGTAAGGTTACTATTTCCCTAAATTTTGCATGGTTGCCATACTGTAAATTTTATTGCCAAATTTTTGTCACAAAGAAGTGTGCCCTCCGAGGATCCACTCCATGCACCAAATAACTCCTTCCTAGCTTCATTTTAGACATACACACAAAAAAATAATGCTGCACATTTTTTTTATAGAATTTGTATGACAACATTTGCTAACTAGGATTAAAAAATATTTTATAAAAACACAAATATAAAAAAATGCACACAAGTTAAACCCAAATAATGGACAAGTCACTTGGTAAAACTTCTCTTCAACGACATTCCGCCCCAATTGTTTATGGGTTTAAAAAACAATTTTTGATATAGTTACAAATATATAAAACATTTTATTACAGTGTAATTATATTGTGCAGATGTTTTTATTTCCTTTACATACTTATGAGAGGATATCATTAAAAAAATTATTTACCAAAAAAACAGGTTATTTAGCAATGAATTAGGTGGTCATCAACATACCAAAATGAAAGTTTCCCATCAAAATTTTAAATTTAAGCAATAACACAAAATGAATTAATGATCATACCCAAAGATCCAGCTGATGTTGAAAGTTTCCTTTTCAGCTGCTTTCCATTACTTTCCAGTAACTGTTGCCGCTTCTTTTCCCTAAATGGGATAAAATGTTTATTAAGTATGAAGAACTTATGGAAAAAATCATTAATTCTACAACTCATTCAATTTTTTGCACTCTTGCAAATAGAGCTGCTCAATATCAATTTGCTGCATTTTTCAAGATTCAAATTTCTATTTCTGACTTTATTTCAATAACAAGTACATAGTACAACATTTAAAATGGAATGTGTAATTGATATGAATTTTATACACTATAAACTTTTTGTTTCAGCATTCTTGTATCCATCCCGACACTGCCAATGTTAGCGATATCCATGACCAAGGTTCTTTTAACCCTCTGAGTGGTTAGCTTAATCCTAAAAGTTATTCCAAAAGTGTTTAACTCTTATTTTGCCGTTCGCTTTAAAAATGAAACAGACTTCTTTCCTTTCCCCCTTTTAAAACTTGGGAGGTCGAACGGGGACAATTTTATGACCTAGTTCGGTTCCTTTGTCAAGTAAGAACCAAGAGATCAATCGTTTACAGATAGCTGTTAAGTTGCCTTGGGCAATCTTGTATGAAAGCTGTAGTGGAACTCAGTGTTTCTTTCTCCTATATGTTCAGTCACAGTAAAATTAAAACAAAATGAAGGGTAAAAAAAAAGGAAAAAATGAAATAAATAGTATGTTAGAAATTGAAAAATAATTATATTTTCTTAAAACAAAATTTATTTTTCTGTCACTTTTTAAAACTTTTTTGGTATTACGATTTGAACCAGAAAAAAGCATCTTGTATTCATTTTTGAATATGAGAGTAAGAAAACGTGCTCACTTTCCTGTTTTTTAAAAAAGTAATGAGGTAAAAAGAGCAAAGGCCCTATCTCATTTTTTAAACAATAAGACAATAAATGGTGTATACGGTGATATACATACGATGATTATATTTATGAAATAAAACCGATCTTTCTCTATTCAATTATATTTTTAATTTAAAATAGCATAAAAAAGGATTTCAATACTTTTAATTTATTTTAATTAAAATCATATAAATGATATTTTTATGTTAACTGAATATTTTTCGTAAAAAATCTAAATTTTCATTCCTAGTGTTCTCCTTTTCGAACTCTTGTATTAAATAAAAATTCCTTTTCTACATTGGCATTTGTGATGGACATAATACACATTCAATCAATAATTTTTAATTTTAATGAAGGATATACTTCTTCAAATGTGCATGACAGTACTTCTAACCATTTTCTACTCAAGTTAAATTTCTTATCTTTCTGTTTCTTTTATTACAAGGAAAAATGTCACACATCGATAACTACATTTTCACACAATTCAATCATTACAAATTCTATTGTGAGAAAAGTTCTCCCTAATTAATTTTGTCTTTCAAAACAGTACACTTAAAACAATTTTGTTCAGTGAAGTTAACCAACAGTTCCACAATGTATCCATACCAAATTTTAAAAAATATTTTAACACTTGGAAATGTATCCTGTATTAACTTTTTTGAGTATACATAAATATTTCCTGATGTAGGGAAGACATAGTATGAGATGTGGTGTGCGGTTGTGAAAGAATGTTTTCGTACGTGTAGACTATTTTTGAAAATTTAAATATCACTGAAGCTGATCATATAACTGCAAATGAGCCTTATTTTAATGTGTGCTGGTATCGAAGTAAAACACTTTACAATATTAAACAGCCTATGGGTTTATACTCAGTATCAAACTATTCGCAAAATGGCTTACAACTTATATTCAAATTGTAAAGAAACTGAAATATAAATATATCTTACTGCAGTCAAAAATATTCATAATATGCAAGTATCCTATTCCTCCACTTATTTCAGTACATTTTAAAAACTGTAGCTGAATGCAATTTTTTATATTTATAAACGAGGCATAAAAGCTCACACAGTCGTAAAAATGTCTTTAACATTCTTAAATATACTACTATAAAACCTATATGGATTGTAAGATCAGTTGTAAAATCCTAAAAGCTTTTAGAGGAGCCAAAAACATGTAATTTTGGATTGATCAAAATTTTAATATAATACACAAATATACATGTTATTCAGCAAATACATTTGAAAAATCAAACTTCCTTCTGAAATAAACGTAATTGAAAGAAAAATGTTTAATTGCAAATGAGTGGAAATACATGTTTATCTAAGGGGTATCCCCAAAGTGAGGTAATCCTCAAACTTAAGACTCAAACTCAGTGGCACAACAATCCATGAGGGCCAGGAACTACTGTGCCCATCCTCATATACGTGACCATTGGACGCTAAGGTGCATGAACAGATGTCCTGATTTGGTGGTCTGTCTGAAGAGAGACCTTCAGTGTTTAAGACCCCAAGCAAGCTTGGTACTCATTTATCGACCCAATGTAGCGGGGATGTAAGGCAGAGTCGACCTTGCCCAGCTCGTTAATAGAACCCAAGACCTGTGGTGTAGAAGCACGATACACTACCACTCGACCCTATTCGGTGAAAAATAAAACTTAATGTTGGAATCTTATATAATTCCCTAATAATGAGGGAGTCCAAACTTTTTTTTCCATGTAAACTGTTTAGACGGAAATGGTTAATTATGAACATTTCACAAGTTGCATAAATTAAAATTAACCGTTATAGTTTACATAAATTTTTAAGGGTGCAAAAGGTGTATTTTGGCTGCATGAATTAATTTTAAAAGGAATACGGTTACGAAAAAGTAATACAAATCTGTCTAAAGTAGGGTTGGTTACCTTACATATTGTCAAACACAACAATGTATTGGAAGCCAATTCCACAATTCATTGTTATAAAAATGTATGGAAAATTACAAGAATTATTTTTGCATTTGTAATTTATATATATATTTTTTCCCCTGAGAACTTTAAAAGCTAGAGCTGCATCCATCAAAACTGCGGTTCCCTCTCTGTTTTTGCAGATCGCCCCTGACTAAGCTGGCTCTGCCATAGTAAGTGAAAATGCTGTGTTTTGTTTGTCAAGATCATTTTATAGCAGACTGCATTTTTCATGTATTTTAGATGGTCGTTTTATATTTTCTACATCAATATCTTAATGTCTGAATTTAAAATTACATAAAATTCTTGACATTCGCATCAATGACCATTATAATTTTTATTAGTATATGAATGTGTCATCAAATGATTACATGACTATTATTAAAATATTATTTTAACCATTTAATTAATATTAAGTATAACATACCGCACACAAATTTTCTGAACTTTAAATTAAATATTTCGAAAACTACTTCAGATATACTCAAAATTTTTCATTCCTACGCTTTAGATTCTCAGTTTTGCTTCTATGTAAGAATTTATTGTAATTGTATATTCATCAATTTTTTTAGTATATTTTTTGCCCTTAGCATGCAGTTTTCAACTGAATTGTATGAAATCTTTGAAATATATTAAAAAATACCAAAGAAGCTATATAATAAAATTTGAAATTTATATTATACTCAAACAATTGCTAAAACTTATGGTAAATAATTTTTAACTGTGCGATGCATTTTTTTTTCGAAATTTCAAGTGGAATTCCTAGCTTTATAGTCGAGATTTCAAAAAATATCCAGATTTTAATTACTTATTCAGTTAACCTTTAAAAAAGATAAATGTTGAGGTATTTTGTATAAATAGATATTTTTGAAGAATAATTCGAATGTTTTTGAATAGCTCGAATTTAAAATTGATTTTTATGTTTATTTATATGCATAAATGTCTACTGTAAATGTTTCCGTATAGTTTTGATTACCATTTATTCAAATATTCAAGTTATAAAAAAAATGTGGGAAAATCTTCATTCATGTTGTTTTTGATGTAAACTGAAGTTCAACCACTTAAAATTCAAATATAATTCGGTGTATTTTAACAATATATAACTCTAGGCACTGTACTTAAACTTCCCTGAACACTTAGGCTTTGAAATCTAAAAAAAAAAAAAAAAAAAAAAAACTAATAAATCTTAATTAGTTTTTTTTTTATTTTTATCAAAGTGTAAGAAAATGTTTCAAATTATTTGATGAAGTTTAAATTTATTCATTTTTAGTGGTTGGAAAATTGAAAACGTTTCAAATTTTAAAGAGTTTGGTGTTTTATTAATTTTTTTTTTGGCATCTTATAATAAAATAATCATGTTTCAAAAACTGAAAGCTTTGATTAAAATAAGAAAAATGAACCGAAACAATATACTTAAAAAAAGATAATTTGTCTAACTATATAAAATAGCAGATTTCACTGTGTGACACCCCAACTGTGTGGTTACAGTTTCAAATTAATATGAAACCAAAAGGGAATTGTAACATATTTTACTTATGCGTTGGGACTTTTCAAAACTTTTAAAATACAAGCTAACAAACACTTCCTGGGGTCTAAAGAACCCCCGATCTTTACGATTGCTCCAGGGTCAAAACAGGGGGTTCCCTGCGAGCCATAAAACTTCCTATCAGTGTTCTGTTGTGTTGCTTCCACTGTCCCTAATTATCTTTCAAGATGTTAAACCTTTAAAAGGGGGAAAGGATTTCAGAAAAGTATGGTTCAACCGCTTTTGAAAACGTTACTTGAAGGCAGAAAAACCCTAGCAGTGCATTTTCGAAGCATCTTTACAATGACGGAATTTTCCGTGCTAACCGCTTGGAGGGTTCAATATTTCTGAATCTTTAGTTAACATACATTTATAAATTTCTCGTAGATTAATTCTTAAATATATAATACATACTTTACAGAAAAGATCATATCCATCAGGAATATTCAAACCATTAAATTTATTTAACTGAATAAGATTTTAAGACATAATAGTAATTTTTTTCCAAAAATACATGCTTGAACCACATAGTTCAAATTTAACCATTTGATTGCTGAAGAATTTTCTTATATAAATGCTAAAATAGCAGAATGAAATACATAGTTATTTTTTTTAAAAAAATAATAAAAATGGTAATCATTAATTTAATTAGAATGCAAATTAGGTTGGCTGGTTTGATTCCATTACCACTTTTTTTTACTGCATACATCACACTGTCGCAAGTTTCGCCCAGGAAATTTTTCTAAAGAAAAGATTTTACTTATTTGTGGTCTTCCTGAGGTACTTTTGCTTGTTAATTATTGCTCCTCTATAGTATATTAATAATGTTCAAAGTTAATTGCAGTCTAGTTAATTTTTTACCCAGACAATTTTTCCAATATATTATATAAGCTTTTAGTACCATTCTGACAAAAATGTAAAAAACAACTTTCTTTCAATATTTGAGAGTTCATCTTTCAATGAATGTATCATATGTATAAAACATTTTGTCAGAGGTAAAAATTATCTCTAGTCCCCCATAGATTTGATGAGGATCTAAAAAAAAAATTAAAATTCAAAATGCTATCTATCTTTATATCACAACTAGGGATTGCAATACCGGTATTCACAAGTTTAAATACCGGCTTTTCGGTATTTACTATAATTTTTTAAAAAATATTTCCACTATATGTTCAGGAATTGCCAACTTAGCAAAATAGTATACGTTTTTGTTTTTATGTTAATAGTTTTAATTATTGCACCACGATTAAAATATATTATAAATGAAAAAATTTTACATCCATTTCAAAAGGTGAAAGTATTAAATGTCTATATTCCGCTCATTCCGTTCTTATTTTTATTTTTCCCAGCTGGTTCTACAGTTCTCACAAGCAACTCATTAAATTATTTATCTCTGATAAATAGGACTAAATACACTACTCCTAGCTATGTTCTTGTTGAAAGAGGAATAACATATCCAAGCTCATCTTCTATTCTTCATCCGTCAACATCTGATATTACAATGTCTCTCTAACGAGCGAAATTAATATTAAACTGTGAATACAAAGTTGTTTCATACAATCAAGAGAAGTTATAAAATATGTGAATCATCCAAGGCCAAAACTATCCTATTACAGCTCAGAGCGAGACTGCACTCTCACAGGTTTCGTAGTCTGGTATTCGTATCGGAGAAACCAAGGTTGTACTTGCGAAGAATGATATTTTTTAAAATTGTTAAGTTTATTATTCACATTTTATTTGCAAATCATACTTAAGTTTCAAACTATTTTTCAGATTCATTATATATATACTCATAAATAGTAACCCATAATAATGAATAAGAATAACTTTACAGAACATAAAAAATCAGTTGATAATACTTCGGTTTGGTTCCATTATTTGCATGATGAAAAGAATATATTGGCACAGTGCAAAAAATGTTCTAGAGTTACTAAAGTGAATAGAGGAAGTACAAGTGGACTCCGTACACATTTAAAGACAAAACACAAAACAAATTTGTTAAGGAGGAAAGAATCTAATTTCGAAGTAGGTACAAATTTAAGCTAGTCTCTAAGTCCAAGTCATGAGGAATTTAAGATTATTTTGAAAAAAAGGTAATTTGGATGAAATTATAAGTAAAATGACAGTATTAGATGGTTTGCCATTTTGAGTGTTTTGCACTTCTAATGAATTAAGAAAAGCACTATCTGCAGCTGGTAATTTTTGCACAAAAATACATTCGAGGCTTAATGACAGTACAATTGATACATTATGTTTTTTTTAAGATCACATTTCAAAAATTTGTAATAGTACCACAGATTGAATAGTGATATTCACACTTTTTTTGTGATTTAAATAAGATGTTCCTTTCCTTTTTTTGATTCTTAATGTACTGTTATAGTTTATAAGTTACAAATTGTTTGTGATATTTACTCTCTCTAATAAAAATGTTAAGTAAAACAAAGAAACACACCCAGTGTTTCTTTCTTTTTCTAAAATTTCTACTACTGGCATTAAACTTTTGGTTCGATATTGCAATCTCTAATCATGGCTCTGCTGCATTTCTGCTTACCACTGTATTTTATTTTAATTCTAACTATTACAAACCACAATTGAATGAAATTAATAAAAACTGCAACTGATATGAGAATTTCAAAAATTATTCTAACCAACAGCAACATGATCTTGCATCTCTACATTTTCAATACAAGAGAAGTGGAGTTGCACTTCGCCACACTCAAACGGTTAACTTTTCCTTATTTTTAAAAACCAAAAATTTAATTCTCTTCAATTTATCAAAAATTCAGGTTATATTATAACTATAACAAATAAGAAATATTACAAATACTAAAGATAAAAGCTCAATAATAATTAACAAAATATCAAGATAAAGCAAAATTGTAATCAAAAGTTTTCAGTCAAAAAATGATTAAAAATGTAAAACATATACAATTTTATACCTTTTCTTGGAACGTCTGGAAGAAGTAGCTGCTGAATCTTTCACTAAAAATAAAATGAGTAACGATGTTATAAATTAATAGGTTTAGTCAAATGTAAATATTTTTATCATTGAGACAATAAAGAAAAGAAAAAAACTAATTAGAATTACACCATTGAACAATGAGAAGAAAATACCTATTGATATTCAATATAAATTGCAGCATTTTAACTTAAGGGGGACTGCCAAATGTACTGAAATGGTTAGGGTACTTTTGCACAATGAAATCACATTATTCAGGCGTAAAACTTTTGCTGAGAACGTAAATTTCTCATATAAATCCGCCTTGAAATGTCAGAAATAGTCTAGAAAATTTTTAAATTACGAAAAATACATATATCCTTGCTTCCAGAATTTTTTGACACCATATTTGGCAAGCTTTATAACAAAGTCAGCAGATGGCGCCACATGTACGCAATCTACTTACAAAAGTTTTAAAATGTTGCTTTAGAATAAAATTACTGGATAAACTGCTTAAATACACATTAATAACACTATATTTTATGTAAAAGAATATTTTGCTACACGAATAACGACTTAATCCTAGACTTAAAAAAAAGTAACCCTATAAACTATACATCACGAAACCAATCCCCATGACACCCTTTCGAAAAGGCAACGGTCAAGTGACCTTGAGATCAGCTGACTGTTAGTCTTTGCTTAAATTTTAGAATGACGGGTAGAAGGGGAACAGGATAGCTGTGGGAGGAAGAGGGGGGATTCTATTTTTAGCACTGATAGTGCTAAAAATAGATTATGGAACAGTTGTCTTCAAACTTTTTCGACTCACAGAGCTGTTAGAACACGGGTGGCCAACTTTTTTGAGAAGAGTGCGACAATTTGATAAAAAATAATTATGAGTGCCGCTTCCAACATTTCCATCAAACAAATATGGAAAAGTTAAAAAAAAAATGTTACTTATAGACTTATTGTGGAATTTTATGCAAATAGCACATTTTTTTTTTAATGCAGGATATTTAAAAATAAGATGAAGTGCCAATTTACACAGGTTTTATTGTTAATAAACTTTTTAAAGGTTCAATTGAGTTAAATTAGGTACAAAATAAAAATGAGTAAATTGAAACGTTTAATTTTAAATAATTATTAAACAGTTAGTATTTACTTAATGTGGCTTTTGAATTATTCTTTTCTTTTTACCAAGTCTCTCTCATCTATATTAGGATTAACTTTTGCAGATGCTAACAAAATTAGGTTATTATAGGTGCACATCAGCTAGTTATGAGTAATATTTATTTTATTATGTTCATAGCAGAAAACATTTATTCACACAAACATATTTTGATCCAAATTTTGAGACTTTTGTCTAAAACAACCCCTCTTCAACAAAATTGTAGGAATTATTTATTATTATGTATTCAAATTTCTTTTAATTTTTCAGTATGTCTTCGCGTGCCCCCGTTACAACACCACCAGGCCACGGGTTGGCCACCACTGCCCTAGAACTAAAAGGTCTTTTTGTGGAACCCCTAGAACTAGAAAGTATTTTTGTCGAACCCTCTACACACACTTTTTTGTAAAGGCAATTAAAAAAAGTATTGCATCGATTATTAAAAATTTTAAACTACTTTTAATATAATTTACTAATTAATAATATTAATCTGTGATCCAGGTTTCACCCACCCATGCATTATGTATAGTAACTAGAATGTGTGCTTGATTTTTTCACACAAACCGTTGGAAGTCTAAGCCCATTGAAATTAACTGCAATCGCATTACATATTCTAATCTTAATTTATTTCTATACTTTGTTTTTGTAACCACTTATGCCAAGAAATACTTTTCACTTGTACACATTGTTCTGAATGGCATTAAAATGTTTAGAGGAATATTGAGTATTTTGTATGAATTTGCAACAAAAAATCTAGGAGCTTTTCTTGCTTAAATTTAGAGTTTGGACATCAAATCTATTGATAGGTCGATAAGTCGTTACCTCTTCCTTATTGTAGGTGTTTTCCCAACAAATGTCAAAAGGTGCACTTTCCATTGGAAAACTATTTAGTTTTGCAAGACATTGTACTAACGAGTTTACAATTATCTCGTGGAACCCAGGATATTCAACAACAAAATTTTTACAATCTATAAGGTAATATATATAAATAAAACACATCTTTAAAACATCTTTTATTATATTATAATAAGAGTTTAAAAAGTATTGCAAAATAAAGTTATGTTGAAATAAAATTTTCAGTTTCTTAATGACAGGAATGAGCTTTAAATTCTTGTGAGGATACAAACTTCATAGAGAACTTGAATCCATTTTGCATACACATTTATAATTTTTTTCCGGTTTATTTATTGTGACTCATGGAACCCCTGGGCATGTATCGTGGAACTCCAGGGTTCCGTGGAACACAGTTTAACCCTCTAAGTGGATACCTTCCTCCTGAAAAGTTATTCCGAAAGCGTTTTACTCTTATTTTGCTATTGCCTTCAAAAATGCAACAGACTTCAATTCTTTCCCCCTTTTAGAACTTGGGAGGTCGAATGGAGACAATTTTATGACCTAGTTCGGTTAAACCTTTAAAAGGGGGAAAGGATTTCAGAAAAGTGCGGCTAATCTGCTTTTGAAAACGTTACTTGAAGGCAGAAAAATCTGTGCAGTCCATTTTCGAAGCATCTTTACACTGACGGAATTTTCCGTGCTATCTGGTTAGAGGGTTAAAGACCACAGTTGTGGAGTGTATACTTTCTTAGTGGGTGAAAATTCTGGAATTGCCATTTGATGCTTAACGTTGCTCTACAAAGCAACAAGAGGGCTGTTGATCACAAACCTCGTAATTTTGAGCCTCTGTGGAGTGACGAGGAGGGCACCTGAGCTGGTACCCCTATTTCCTAACTTATCAGCAAGAGGAATGGCCTCATCTACACGGCATGTCTTTAGTGGCAACAGGACTCGAGCCTACGATACTCGAGCTCGTGACCCTAACCACTAAGCTAGCGCGGCCACCAGGAATAACAAAAACTCTAGTGAAAGGTTAAGGGAGTTAGAATTAGATTTGAATCGTCGGTATGTGTGACAAAAGGGTAGCAATATGAAACGGAAATATAAAGGTGTAAGACCTAGAATAATTGCTCTAAACAATTTTCTAGTTTGTGATATCACTTCCAGTAGTATGTACTATAAAAATTGGGACTGGATATTTCAATGCTTATTTTCTGCATCTAGAAAGATGGGAAATTCTACTAAAGCATTACTCTAAGACAATCTTGCGATAACCGTTGGGAAGCTAAAATAGATTCGGTTATAGCAGTGTATATACAGTTTGAACAAACTCGTAATAACATAGAAGAATTCCTTAACTAAAAATTTATTGGATTCAATTCAAGAAATGCTTATCATTTTTAATGGTATGGTTAGCAATATTGTCCAAAATTGTGTGACACTATCAATAAACTATTTCAAGCAAAAAAACATTTGTTCTCTATATTTGTCCAAAAACATAGGAAAAAAAATTAACATGTATTCAGACGAAGTAAAAGTGCAAGAATATAATTTCTATATTTAAGAATATTTTTTCCTATTGACAATGGTCATTTAAACTTTCCTTTTGACTTTCACTACTAGTCATATAGCTGTTGTACAAAGATGTAGTTTCTTTTATTAACTTCCCCTTAAGTAGAAGTAAATTTATTACAGCATCACGAAAAACTTTTTCGTTTTTATAGAAAGAGATATTTGTGAGAATAATCTGTTCTTACAAGGAAATGGGGTAAAATCCTAAGAGGACCCACTGCTGTTTTTGGCGCCAAAAAGCGCCAAATTGAAGGTTTTCAAAAAGGCGTCAATGACGAAAAACTCTTGGGAAGCGCATGCGTCAGCGGGGGATGAAATGGGCGTTTCGCAAAGATGAAATCGAATAAATACATTAAATTAATCATTATATAAAGAAAAAAAATGGAGAGAAAGCAATGAAATTCATTTTAAAAAAGCATTCTAAAACCAGTGTGTACAGCATGATTTACATTTTTAAAAAAGGACGAAAGGGGTGTTTCGCAAAGATAAAATCGAAGAAATACATGAAATCAATCATTTTAAAAAATGTTTAAAAAAAAGCACTTACCTTACGCTTGCATTTCGTCATGATCTGTTGGTGGATACACCCTTGCGATGGATGCAAGGAATTTATGAAAATTCTCATTCACCAACTTGTGATCGTTAGATCGCCGCCACATGTCTTATTAACTTTGTCATATTCTTATTAACTTTCAAGTCATTCACCACGAACGCATTCATGCTCTTGCCAAACCAATATCTCGTCAAACGCAAGATAATAGTTATAGCAAGTTTGCTTTTGCTAAACCAAGTGCCCTTTCTCACACTCCGAACGACGTCGTGGCGATTATCTTTCGACTGGTTGCGGCAACGCCATTCGTAGCAAATCCAACCGTTCCTTTCACTTTTGCAAACGCATATTTTTTTTTACACCTCGGACATTCATAACGAGAAGCAATTAAATTAGCTTTCATACATCATTCTAACGTCTCTTTCTTCCCCTATGTGCCCAGGAGCACAAAGAAACCTATCGTAGCCTCACTTGCAAGTAATTTCCTTTCACACGCCATTCTTAACCACAACCGGTGGAGAGCAAACCTTCTCCAGCGAAGTCAAATGTCAAAATGACGTTTTTTCGGAAAAGGCGAAAAATGTTGCACTTTTGGTAAAATCCTAGTCTGGCACACTGCTGTTTTTGGCGCCATTTTTTTCGCTAAATGGCACCAATAACCCGTTTCAAAAAATGACGTCATGGAAGAAAACGAAAAAAAATCGAGGGTTGACGGTCTCAGCCTAAGAAAATGGGGTTTCCGTAATCATGTCAGTGCCGGAAACGAAGGAAAAGGGGGAGGGTGACGGTCTCAGCTCCTGTTCAAAAATCCTAAGTCCCCCTCAATCCTAATTCAGTGTGCTTGACTAGGATCCACACGTTGAGTGGTTCACCCCTGCTCTTACTTTCTTCCCCACGTGTTCCGATTTTTAGCTTGATTTTCCACCGGTTGTTAGAATGGCTTGCGAAATAAAATTGCTTGAAAGCGAAGCAACCACAGGATTTTTTGTTTTGCTTGGAGAGCAAGGGAATAAGGCTGTTTTAGATTGGGTTATGAAAGAAAGATTAATTCCCCTCAGATATGAGTGTCCTGTAAAAGGATATGCGTTTGGTTGGGCGAAAGGGTGCGATTGATGGTTTTGAATGGCGTTGTCGAGTACTGTCGAAAGAGAATCCCCACTTTGTTTGCCGTGGTATGGTTGTTCAGTCATAGTAGATTAAGTATTTGTGTGATCTTGCGATTAACCAGGTATTGGTTTGGCAAGAGTATGAATGAGTTTGTAGTGAATGATTTAAAAATTAAAAACACAGTGGTAAGTGATTTTTTACAATTTTTAAAATGCTGTTTTTCCCTTATTTTAATGCCTTTATCTCGTAGAAATTCTCTTTTTACCCTTTTCTTTATTTGATGCTTTTGTGTAAATACATATGTTTTCAGCGTCCCTGACGCCATTACGGAAACCCCGTTTTTTAGGATTTTTGAACAGGAGCTGAGACCGTCACCCCCCCTTTTCCTTCGTTTCTGGAACTGACATTACGGAAACCCCATTTTCTTAGGGTTTTTGATAACCAGCTGAGACCGTCAACCCCCGATTTTTTTTCGTTTTCGTCCATGACGTCATTTTTTGAAACAGGGGTTATTGGCGCCATTTGGCGAAAAAAATGGCGCCAAAAACAGCAGTGTGCCAGACTAGGATTTTACCCCACTCGACGTGTTGCAGTAGGGTCAAGGGCGAAAATGGGCGATGTCCACTTTTCACCCAATAAATTGCTTGACCGGTTTTAGGGTTGCCATACATTAGCCACCGGACTGGACAATCCGGAAGGGTTGCCATATTGTAAACTTTATCGCCAAAGATTTTGTCGCCAAGCAGTGTGCTTGACTAGGATTCACCCTATTCTTTTATTATTAGGTTGTATATATTTCAATTCTTTTATTATTTATTTTTCCATATTATTTTTAGTTACTGATAAATTACATAATTTTTGATTGGTTGACTTGATTCTGTCATTATTAGGGGCAAAGTACCGCGTTTTGTGTCGTTTCAGAAGGGGAGATTTTGCAACCCTATGCTTTCCTTGGCAACTGTCACCAAAAAGAAAATTAACGATTTTTCAAAAAAAAGTCCGTCACAGAAGGCATAAGTTCTAAAATAACAACCTAAAAATGTATTTTCCAAGATTTAAAATAAAATATTTTATGACAATAATCATTTACAGATAATATGATCGATTTTGTAGTGGTTGAAACAATACTTTTAAGAATAATAGAAACAATCTTAACATATAAGGATCCAGATTTAATTACAAGTACCTTGAAAACGGTTAGAAAATTCAGGAGGTTGCTGCTTTTTAGCTTTTCTTCCTGGACCTCTTTTGGGTTTTTCGTGAAATTCGCCTTTGCGACCCATGTTTCAACTTTCCATGCGCATGTGGTGCTAAACGTAAACTTCACTTCAGTTAGTAGCTTTTAGGTTATGAGCATTGTTGCCATTTTCGAAATATAGGAAAACTTATTCAATAAAATACCTAGGGAAGAAACTTATGTTATACATGTATTGAAATATATGTTTTAATATCAGTAGCTCACCATATTGTAAATAAATTTATAAACAGCAAATTAAATGAAAATTTCAAATATAATAACTAATTCAACTCAAACAGCATAGGAATGCCGGATGTTTTTTAACTGATTTTTCTGTTGAAAATTAAAGATTTTTAAATGCGTTGATCATTATAAAATATTTTGCACGGAAGGATTCTTTGTTTCAGTGACATTATTTGGTTTTCGTACATCAATTTCTTAAAGAAGCTAAGAAAGCACGCATCTCATCTTTGAAGATTTATTTTATTTTTTTTTTTTTATACTCTACCGCTTGTTTGTAAACATTAAGTTATAGCACGTGTGAGGTCATACCTTTTAAAAAGAATCATGTTTTTCCTAAAAGAAATAGCTGTAATATATTCATCAAGTTAATTATTAATTTATTTTAATCAAGATTAATGTATAAGTTTATTTATAATGAGCCGAATTTTTAGTATAAGATCAATGCATTTAAAAAGAATTTCCAATTTTTATGATATCAAATTTTTGAATAAATACTCAAATAGATGTAAGTATTTACGATTTAAAAAAAATTCAAATGTACGAATTATATGGAGAAATATTTATATGCACAAGAATGTATTTCAAGTTTCAGTATATATATTTCAAACTTTACCTTTGTCTTTACATTTTAACTTATTTGAATATGCTGAATTGAAAAAAGTAAGTTTACATTATGTGAACTTACAAATAATAATGAACTTACAAATAATAATTCAGTAATTATGAAATTCAAAATTGATTTTGGAACTAATTAGGGCTGAAGTCTAGATTAGGGAGAACCCTTTGAATTTGGTGATTTTAGATGTCATTGAATCAAGTTTTATCTAGAAGTAGCTTGGCAACCGATTTCGGTCGCCAAAAAGAATTGAGATCCTCAAGCATCTAACCCCCCAATATATAATTTAACCCTAATTTGATATCGGAATGCCTCCTGTTTCTGAGGCGGTTTTGAATTCACGTCAAATACGTAGGCTTTTGATGGGCTGTAATAATGTTACCCCTTCCCCCAACTTGATTGAAATATACTATTTGGCAGAAAATTCTGTAGCAATCCCCGATGTCAAATTACTACCTTAAGTTTAGATTTATAAGTTAATTTAAAACGTTGAGCTTAAAGTTAATGTTTTATTAATAATGATTGAATAAACGTATATGTTATTTATATGTATATTTTTAAATCCTAGATGAGAATAGCATGCTACAGTTTTCTACTGTACAAAAGCAAAAAGAACTCCAATATTACAAGCAATCCTCAACATCTAAAAAGAAATATAAAATTGACTTGAAACTTAAACCGTATGAAGAGTTACTTAAAGGTAAGTATTGTAAAATGTACTTTGGGAAATTAAATAAAAGGGGGAATGCGTCAGTTTGGTTAAGTCTTAGTTAAAGTCCCTGATTTTTTTTTACTACAAAAGAAAAAAAAGCTCCAAAGAAACTTGCATGCTTTTGAAGTCATAGGAAGTGAGGAAAATAAGATTTTCAAATCACATCAGAGAGAGAACTGAAGAAATGCATGTTTTACTTAGATTTAAGAAACTAATTTTTTATCAGTATGCCATGCGCCAAATTTTTTTTTTTTTTTTTGAGGTTATCAAATCACGTCAAATAAGATTTAAGCACCCAGCAGTTTTCAATCAAAGATGGCTTCTTAGAGCTAAGAATTTGACATGGATTAATTTAAAAGAGCATCTTGTTCCTGTTAAAATAGCTAAAGATTTTAAGGAACTAATTTGATATTGGGGGAGGGGGAGTGGCTATGCTTGGGGCGATAAAGGAATCATGCCAAGCAACGTCTATTGTCCCTGAAATGGAATCCAAGGAGGTGTATATGTAAAAATCGGGAGTAAAAGGAATTTTATAGAATAAATGATTTGTGATGATAGTTTTAGAAGCTTAAAAAAAAAAGCAGAATTTAGATGGAAAACAAAAAAATTAATATTGAAAAAGTACTTATTTTTTTATGTGGAGAACAATATCGGAAATAATGAATACCAGGATTTTTGAAGAAAAAGAATGAGGAATTTTGAAATGTGCCATAGAGTAAGTGGGAAAAGTAAAATATTAGAAATGAATTAGTTAAAAAAGATAAATGTTAAAAAAAATGTAAAAAAGGAACTGAAATGGTAACTCTTCTAAAAAGGATCCAAGTAATGAGTGGAAAAATTAAAAATGATTTGAGGTTAGAATCTTACGAAAGGTTATGGGTTTGATTCTTCGACTGCCCCTCCTGAAGCAATTTTCCAGTCAGCTCAATTAATTTTGTGAACAAGGTCAAGAAATTTGACATAAAGATCCTCTTTTAGTGCAAAACAAATTTTCCTGGTTGATTGTATTCAGGCAAGGAAGCTTTGAAGTGACGCCAGGTAACTTCAATGGTATTGGTATGAGCACCAGTCTTATAGAATCAACGAATTCAAGCAAATGGTTAACGCTAAGGTAATTATAGCCTCTTTTTCTCAACCTATTGTAAGATTTCCAACAGTCAGAAATAACAGTTGTTCCTAATTTGATAAGACTGAGAAGTGTTTTTGTCGTCTGGTCGTGAACTGCAACCAGAAAACAGTGTCCCGTCTCGCATTTAACTCCGCCAAAAATCCATTGTCCTTCTATGAAATGACCCCTATTATATTTCCTTTTACCAATTTCGCTTTTGTCAATTTCTGCAGTTTTACCCTTCCCCACCAAGCTTCTCTGTGTTAACCACAATATAATGAATTAACACATTGGATGCATAGTTGCGCCAATCAGCAAATGCCCGAGTAAAAATTGAGTTTTTCATGAATCTGAGTGAACAAGGAACATTTGAGGAATTCATTAATTAGAAGTAGAATGGGGGAAATTAGCAATTTACTGTTTGAGAAAAATGAATTAAATCAAATAGATTTTTTAATTTGGCAGCACGAATTTACGTAGTAATAACCGCAGTAAAAGACTTGGCTGTCAAATTTGTTGCACTTTTTTAAAATAATCTTCATTTCACTAGCATATTTGTTGCATTTAATGATGGTCAATGTCAGCGAAATCTTAAATAAAGTGGATCAAAAGTGAGAATTCAGAACACCTTTTGGTCCGTAAAAATTAAAAGAGCATCCCTCATATTCCTTTGAAAAACGATCCCGGTACTAACTGATAACATTGTAAATATCTATTGTAGAAGGAAAAACATCACCAGAGTAGAGCAGCAGGTGAAGAATAAATACAGTGAAAATAATAAAATTTTTAAAGAATTCGAATTAAAAGCATCTGAAATTAATAGGCTTATCGCAAGGAAAAAAGAAACCTTACAAGAGTGAAAAATAATAAATGTTATCCCCATTTTAACCACATCACCAAATGATAAAAATATCAAAGTATCCATATTGTAATGCTATTGCCCATTATAAAAACATGAACAACAACTTGGCGCATAGCCCCCAATATCAAATTAGCACTGATTTTAAGATGAAGCAAGAAAAAAAAAGATAAATTAAGAAAAATATAGTTACTTTGTTTTGAAGGACAAATCAGAAGAATACAAGTACCAAGATTTAAAAAAATAGAAAGAGGAATTTAGAAATGTGGGTAAAAATATAAAAAAAATAGAATGTGGTAAAAATGTAGAAAAAAATAAGAAAATTTTTAGTTGTTAATGAATTTTATTGAACAATGAATAATAAAAAAAATCCTTAATCTAAAGTAAAGCAGAAATTTGCAGTTTACTTCCAGTGAAAAGAGAGTTTGCCTGATAGATTTACTAATGTGGCCATGCTAATATATACTGTAAGATTTGCACTAAAACATATGCATCAAATTTCTTATCTTTGTAAACAATTTTCATTTTGCTGGTTCACTTATCATATTTTATAATGACCAAAATGAGCAAAATTCTAATAAAGCAATAAGAGATAAATATCAGAACTCTTAGAAAACTAAATAGACGGAAAGAACAAATTTGGCATTTTTTTTTGGTCCATAAAAATTGAAAGCAGATTCCTCACTTTATTTTAAAAAAGATACTGATACTCACCTAGTAATCAAATATCCATGTTTGAATAAACAACAGAAGATGAAGGCTGCAATCTGGATTATGTAAAGTATGGAAATGGTGAAATTTGTAAAAGATCAAATTAAAATCATCTGGAATTGATAGGGTTACTGCTATAAAAATAAATCTGTTCATAATGATGTTGGCAACCACAGTACCAAACATTAAAAAAAAAGAAGCCATATTGTAATGTTATTGCTCAACTTGGTGAATGTCAACATCATCTTGGTGCATAGAGTTTTGAGGTCAAAGTAGTGCAAGTTTTAAATATAAATGCTAGTACTATGAGTTTTAAATAGTTTTGAAAGTCATTTACTTTATTTTGACTCATAATACTTAAATTCATTACAACAGTCATAGAAACTTCACAACAAAAAATGTATTGCATTTTAATTTGAATATTAATATTTTGAAATTTTTTTAAATATAAGTAAAACTCCATTTTTTACTTAAGAGAGGAAAATAGAAATATCATAATATTCTTAATATTGATTTGTATTTACTGTTCATGTAGAATTGTTAAAATTAATAAGTTTATTAAAAGGATTTATTGAATTGCAATATGTATGACTACATTTGGATTAACAAAGTGTATAAGACTACAATTTAAAATGGATATATTTGTGTATTAGCATTGCTGCAGCCAAATTTATAGCACATGAATTGTACCATTTTCCTCCAAAATCAGATTGATTTTTTGAAAGAAATTTTTTTTTTAATATCATGATGTGATTTGTGTGGCACAAATTTTGCTGCGGTGATACTAATACGTAAGAATCTTTAAATGATATATATTAAAATTGTTTTTAAAAGTAAGTTTGGGGTTACTTTTCTTAAAATTAAATTTTGTTGAAGTAGCTTATGTAAATCTTTCACAGTATTTATATGCTTTTCATACATATAACATTTTTTAACTGAGAAAGAATTTAATTTGTTTGATTCTGTTGTTTCCATACAATTATCTTAGAATGTCCAATTGATCAGTCATCTACATAATTGATACAATTTTTTGGGGGGATAATTTAGTTGTTATAGTTCTTTTTAATTTTTGTTAAAACTTTTGTGGCATATATAAGTAACAAAAATTCTTTAAAATATTTCTTCATTTCTAAATATAATAGAATTTAATCTAAATAATTGAGCTACACACTGAAGATTTTTTTAATATCTTGTTTTGAACTGTAAGATATATGCTTTACAAATTTATATATAATAACTCAAGTAAAATTATGGGAAGAATTAATGTAATTTTTTTTATAAATTAAAATGAAAATATGATTTTTTTTAAAAAACAATTATGTACTGTTATGTTTAAAACTTGTAATTAATTTGAAAAAGTTTCTCTTAAATGATTTAGAATTGTAAAAGAACGTGTGTGTTTTTTGGGGGTAGGTTGAAGGGTAGGAGGAGTAGGTTGAAATATATGCACAGAAGTTAATTAGATTTCTCTAAAAAGCTTGAACTTCTTCTCAAGCTGAAGCTTCTCTGAAAGCTATCTATGCTACTGATATACTTTAAACATTACTTTTTAAAGAAAATAAATTTATTGAAGCTTTTTTTAGTATAGTTTTTTTTAATAATATTTTTTAACAATTTTCTCTTTTTACCCTCATTTATTTTAAATACAATCTTCAATTTATGTAATGTATTATTGTTATTATCATATACTTGTGACACATGAAAAGTGCAAAAAAATTTGCTCTATTTAACTCTAACTTTTAACTATTAGTTATGATGTAGATTTGTATGTATGTTATATTTTATTTAATTACATTTTTCTTTTTCAGTTCTGGAAGCTAGAAAACAAGATCTTAGTGACAAAGATATATTAAATTATGTGAATGACTCTTTTAGAACTACATCACTCAAAGATCCTATTCAAATTAGTGAATCCTGTAATAAAAAAGAATTTTTACAAAATGAATTACATAATGATTATGAAACTAATTATTCTTCTATTACTGAAGGAATTTATGCTGTTAAATATCAAATAAAGAAAAAGAAAAGTAAAAATTCAGAAATGGATGTAACTGATAATAAATCTCAAAAGGAGAAAAAGACAAGAAAATCTAAATTATCTGCCCAACAGGAAGATATGAAACGAACTACCAAGCATTTGTATGCTTTACGTGCCTTAAAATCTTATGTAGAAGTAAATGTTTATGCTAATGAAGTAAGCACAACAACTTATTTTTATTTGAAAACATTTTTATGTGTAACTCTATCTATTTCAAAAATTTTATTGCATTTATTTTAAGTAAGTGTATTGTAATTTTTCCTTAAATCTTATACTTATTGTTGATTTTTGCCATTATGTTAGTTCATTGTTTCCTTTTAAGTTTGTTCAAGATTATGAAGGAACCATTTGATGTGGTAATTAGAATAATCTTGAAATACTTTTGAATTAAGTGCTATTTTCTGGTGCAGTTGAAGTGCTGCACATATTTGATTAGTTACTCTTATACTTTTTTTAGTATTTAAATCTTAGAATACATTAACATTATGCAATAGCATCTAATTTCAACTTTTTCTGTGTTGTGTCTATATTTTTCAAAAATAAAAGATTGCTTTAAACTGAAGTAGCTATGAATTGTGCATCATTACATTTCATTTAGTGAGCTATTTTATAATAAACTAGGCATTACTAACCTTTTAGCTGGATATTTTATGATATTGTAAAACTATGTATAAAGTTTTAAGTTGAGAGATATACACTTGGACCTCTATTTAATGAAGTTGCTAATTCCTGAAACAAAAGTTTGTTACATGGAAAATTCATTAAATAGAGATTCTTCCCTTAATGTACTTTAGAAACCACGTAAAACAAATTTTAAATTCATTAACAATATATATTATTAAAAAAATTAATTATTCACACTTTAATTTTGTAAAATAATATCTATTTATTGTATAAATTTTACCCATCAAAAAGAAATTGCATGGAAAACAAGAAGGAAAAAAAATGTTGTGGAGGAATACTCTGTATTTTCAATTTTAAAAAATAATTTTACAAGTAAACATTAACACATGCATCCTTAAATTTAATTGGTGATAAAATCTATTCATTATTTTTTTGAACTTTTTTATTTTTAAAGTTACAGCAATTTTATTGTTCTAGGTAAGCTAGGCACCTCATAAAACCAGTTCAAGGTCATTGATTGCCATAAAATGTGTTAAAAGAGAGAATAATTTGAATTGTCCAGAAATGTTTTAAAACAGGGAGAAAAAGAATCAAATTTTACAAAAGAAAAAGTTTGTTATTAGAAAATGCACTTCACTATTTGGAGATTATTTTATGAAGAAAATAATAGAATGTTCGTGGTTCCAAGAAAGAGTTTGCAAAATAGGAAATTCTGCTAAATTGAGGTTCATTAAATGGAAGTCTGACTGTATTTCTAAATCCTAGCATTGAGATTGATTGTTTTCAAATTGACTCCCTCCAAGATTTGGTTTTGGTTAAACCCATTCTTAGCAGTACTCACTCTACAAAAGAAACATATCTGCCAGATTTCAAGTATCTTGGCCTAGTAGCTCAAAAATGGGAGTTTTTGACTATACCACCCCATAATCTCCTTTTGGAGTTTATTTTCACAAAAACCATTTTTAGCAGATGTCTACTCATCAAAAGAAACACGTTTGCAAACTCTGTGGGTCTAATAATTAAAAATGGTAATCATCTAGAATGCTCCTGCTACCCGCCTTACAAGCACTAAGTAAATATTCAGCATAGATAACTTATTAATCCAACTGATTTTATTTATATATAAATAAATTATATATATATATATAATATTTTTACTACTTCTAATTAAAAATTCAAAATCTCTTAAATATTATGAATTATTGTCATTATATTGTATGTTTCTTGACTTCTCTTTTTAGTTGAAGAAAGTTTACTGTAACAACCTGCATATCTTTTTGTTCTATAAGGATAATGCAGTTAAAAAAATGATATTCACAGTTAGTTATATAATATCTTTTGTTAGTTTACTAGGATTTTATTTTTAAAGGTCAATTTTGGTGGTAATTTTCTCTAAATTCTACCTCTGAGTTAAGTCTAGATTCAAAATTTTATATGTTTCATCATCATTCATCTCTTTTTCAATGAAAAAACATCTAGATTTAATTATTATACTAAACATAAATCTTTTTATGATACCTAATAATGCATTAACATAGGTTGCTAGTTCCGTTGATATCTCTAAAGTGTTGAAATAACTCATTAGAAAGTTGTGTTACTGTTTCCATGAAGTTCCTAAGTTATGAATTTTTAACAGCATGTTCTCAACAGCATATAGCAAGTAAAGTACATATATTTTTTGAGTACTTCACTATCTTTCAATTTTAAAACTCAATTTAAGTTCTTCCTTTTAGCTTTTTTTCTTTTTGATCTTTAAATTTCTGCTGAAAAAAAAAAGAGTCTTACTGTAGGGAAGTTTTTCTTTTCCTGATTTAGAGAGTTACAATAATTGTTCATTATTATGCAAATAACATTTGTCAAATGAGACACAGACATATTTTTAGAACATAAATTTAGGGCTATCATCTTTAAATGCTACACAGTCGGATCCCGATTTAACGAATTCATAAGAACCTTACATTTTGTTCATTAAATTGGGGTTATTTGTTATATTGGGGTCCCAGCAAAATACTAATTTGATGCATTTACATTTTGGAAATTCTACAATAAGAACTACATAAAAAATAACCATAGTTAGAAATTTTATACTTTTATTCTACAGCTAAAAATATGATTAGTGAATTATTATGCTCCAGGTAATTGGAAATTTTAAAACACTGACTAAATAGATGTATGAAAATCTTTTTGATTCCTGACTTGAAAGAGTTCTTCAACTTATGCAAAGAAGAAAAAAATACTGACATTTACATTCTGTTGCATAAAAGAGAGATATGTTTTCACAGTTTCCAAACAATATAAAAAATTAGAAAATGCAGTAGTTTTGATAAGAGTTTTGTTAGCACTTTCTGCATCAGAATCACTTTTCTTTGGCTCTGACAAATCAACAGTTTCCTGAACTTCTGTTGCACAGATAGGCTGTCCGTCATCATCTGTAACATAATCATTAAAATATTCCCCTATGTTCTGGAATGGGATGAGATAAGAAAGGAATTTCCTGTCCTACTCATGATGCATACGATAGATTACACTCTTGACTCATCTGCACCTGTAAAGTCTAATAATGGTCTGAACCCTTTACCGTTGAAATTTGCTGCTTACAAGAAAAGTCTTTCTATTCCAGACAAAAAAGATATGTCATTTGAAAAAAAAATCCATTTTTTCTCTCTCTAATACAACCTAATAAATAACCTAATAAAAGATAATTTCCGTGATCAGATGAAACTTATAATAAATAAATTCCCAAATCTCCACAACAGAATCGTTGGTGATGTAAAAATGTTCTCTAATGATCATGAGGAACGCAGATCCCTCATTCAATTTTTAAAAACTGACATAGATTTTGAATTTTACGTCATTGAGGTTAAAAAAGATAAGCCCATTAAAGCAGTAATTAAAGGCCTCCCCAACTCCTCTAAAACCGATGATATTACTAGCGACCTAGCAGATGTAGGTTTCAAAATTGAAAGCTGTACTCAGCTTACTTCTAAAAGAACCAAAAAACCCCTCCCATTTTTCTTAATAATTCTCCCGAGAAACGCGCACAATAGCAAAATTTTCGACTTAACTCACCTAAGTTATTTACAAGTGAGAGTTGAGGGTTACCTCGTTAGAGGAATAACCCAATGCTTCAACTGTAATAACTTTTATCATACCGCCGCAAACTGTCACATGCAACCAAGGTGCTTAAAATGTGGAAAGAACCATGCCACGAGAAACTGCCTAATTAAAGAAAGACAGGAAAATCCATTCTGCATCAACTGCCAAGACTACGGTCACTCGGCATGCTACACTAAGTGCCCCAAATTCCCCCAGCCGAAAAAAAGGAACCCCTTTCGGAGACCCCAAGAAAAAGCGAAATTTCGCCTCTAAGTAGATTAAAGAGGGAATTTCCTTCGCTAACGTTGTTAGCGGCGAAGTCCCCAATCAGATTCCTATCGATGACAAAAAAGAAGATTCCCCCCATGGATTCCTTAGTCAAGATAGTAACAACACCTCAGACTTAACTCAAGTATTAGAACTCTTCCAAATAATTTCTAATTTAGTCAAGAAAAATCCCAACATCCTAGATTTACTCACTAAATTCAAAAAAGCTAACTCAGATGAAGAAAAAACCTGCCTTCTCGCAGAAGCAATTATGGATAAAGTTTAAACTTTATCATTTTAATTTTTACTCATTATAATCAACCTAAAATTTTTCCCTTATTACTTTTATTTTAAATTTAATTTACTCTTCCATATTTAACTTTTAATTCTTTTTAAAATATCAAGATCATGCAATCAATTCCAAGAGCTCACTTCCATTCTATCTCAAAGCCACACCACAGAAACTGGTTTCAGCCAATCACATTGGATCTCTCTCGAAGTCACGCCCACCCCTCCAACAAAGTTCCAACACAACGAACATCGCAGTTCCAGATAGAGGGCAGAAGACTGCTGGCGCAGTCTAGATACCTCAGACTTAATAATCACCGTTAATCACCGTTAATAAATTTTTTTCTCCAACTGCTGAAATAATTCGCTAATTCTGGGTTTATTATTCGTTAAATAGCGGGTTTGCCTTCATTTTAATTAAGGAATGAAAAAAATTAGTTAAATCGCAAAATTTGTTAAATTGGGGTCCGACTGTATATATATTTCAGAAACTGCTTTTAATTTCTTCCATCGGATTACTCTCATCTAATAATGAATTTTTATATTTTAAATTAAATACTTTTAGAGATAAATACAATTTCATTCAATTCTAAGTTGCACCCCTAATTCTCAACATGTTTTTGTGAAAAAATAGAAATTAGTGTGAAATGGCTTATTGATATGCAGTATTAACAAAATTTTTTAAAAAAATTCAAATGAGGACTAATAAAAAGTGAATAATTTATTTATTTTCCCAGTATTAAAATCTTTTAAATACATATATTAACATGTAATTGCTCTAATCATCTGTATCATATTTAATTTCCCCCATCCAACGAATTTTTCAATCTTCGATTCTTAGCCACATCTGATTTTCAGTAGCTTTGACATTGGAAAAAATGTGGAGCTTAGATTTGAATAAATATGGTTGTTCTTTGTTTGCACTTTCCATTTTTGTTTAATTCACTGTTTTAAATTTTTCTTAAAAGTTCATTTTAATAGCTTTTGGATCTTTTATGTCAAAAGTTTCATAATTTTTTATTTATTTTTATCCATCATGGAAAAATGGAATTCCATCTCTATTCCATTTAGGCCACATGCAAAAAGAAATAAAAAAAGGTTGAGTGTAGCAGAACTAGTTACCAAGAAAACAGAAATGTATGATTTAAATATCTCTTGATTAATTAGTGAAGGAAACATCCAATACTAAATCAGTGCATTGTTTTAATATATTAATGTACATCATTAAAAATTAAATATTTGACAAATACTTTTTCCTAATGCTTTTAACTCTAGTATACTTTTGCACATTGTACTGATTTCAGAAACCAATTCTGTACAAAAGTCAACAATCTCTTGTAGGGCTTTCTAAAAGACCTTTGCTTCTGTATAACAAATTTTAATCTATCTGTGAAATTCAGTAGACTTGGAATTTGTTTATTTTTATTAATTCTATTAATGTACCATTTTCTTTCATTACCAAGATCTTTATCAACTAATTCTATCATTGTTAAAATTTTTGTTGGATCTAAAATTTTAGTCAGTCATGTTCTGTAAGATTTTGTTTACACATCACAAATCATTGGTACATTTATTGATTCTTTGCTTTTCTCTCTATTAAAATAATATATGTTCCAAATTATTGGCAAAATGTAAAAGCAGAAAGCAAAAATTATGGCTACTATTTTTTCTTATTATGCAATTATATATATATACACACTCATGGACAAAAAAATCAGCACACTAAGAAGAAGTCGTCAAAATGAAACGAAATTTTACTTATGTAATGACTAATTTGATATAAGTAAATAATTAGAAAATAAAAGAAAAAGGATACTTTATTTCAAAAGAACGGAGGATTTAATACCCTGTTGAACCCTCCCCCTCTCTAGCGCGAATGCATGGTGCGATGCGATCGGGCATTGAGGCATACAAGTTCTGTATGATGTATTGAGACATTTCATTCCATATTTGCTGTAACCTTGTCTCTAGTTCATTTAAACTTGTGGGATGCCCAACTCGCCATCCCAAATGATCCCAGAGATGCTTGATTGGAGACAAATTTGAGGATCGCCAGGCCAAGGAAGGGTAGTAACAGTGCAGAGACAGTCTTGTTACACCCTTGTCATGTGAGGTCGAACATTGTCTTGTTGAAAAATGGCTCCTGGGAACCATTGCATGAGTGGCAACACATGTGGTTGCAGGATCTCATGGACATACCGCTGGGTTGTCATGGTACCACGGATCAATACTAGGAGTGAGACCGTGTATTGTAGGCAATGGCATCCCATGCCATCACACCAGCCGTGGGAGCAGTGTGTCGCTGTAAAGCAAAGGCCGAATTGAGGCGTTCACCACGGGGTCTCCACACATGAACATGATTGTCATCACTGCTGAGATTGAATTTGGATTCGTCATTAAAACTGACCTGGTTCCATTCTGCCGAAGTCCAGTTTCCTCAGATGTGGCACCACTCCAAATGGAGGCGTCTAGAGGAGTGTACGTAAAGGGTACTGCGATCCCAAATGTCCTTCAGCCAGGTGCCTTGGTATGGTTCGAGAAGATGCAGGGACCCTTAGTGAAGGTGTTACCTTTGTCTGGATGGTGGTCAATGAAGCAGTTGGCTGTAAGTGTGCATTTTGTACGATGTGGTCTGCTCATCAACTGGTCTGTCAAGGGCGTCCTGAGCCTGGTCTTTGTGTAAATGAATCTCTCGGATCCACTGGTCCCAACACAATCAGAGTGGCCTAATTGATGAGCTACTTGCCTAGCTGACCATCCAGCTTCCATCATGCCGATGATTCTCCCCTTCTCAAACTGTGACAGTTTCTCATATTGTCTTCGAAAACGGTGTAATGGCATGTCTACCTCAACTCTTCCTTTGTAAACGATCCAGCACACTCAAACAAGCTTTGGTTATCTATTTTATACTCCACATAGAACGACGTTAAACACCCTTTACCATATAAGGGGCATTCAAATGAAACCCAGTCATTAGTGGAAAGTGATGGTAACAATTTTATTAACTCAAAAATGTAGTTATGCAAAGCCATTGGATTCCATCTTTGAAGAAGCTAGTAGGCTGCTATCAGATCCAGGCCTGGACCCAGTCACACACTTTGTCATCCGTTGGGAATTGATGTCTGTGAATAGCTCGTTTTAGAGGCCCTGAAACATGAAAATCACATGGTGAAAGGTTTGGACTGTACGGTGGATGTTCCGGCTTTTCCCGCTGAAACTGCTGCAGTGTCATCTGTATCACATTGGCCGTGTTCCTCCTGGCTTATCATGCAGGAGAATAAGGCCATTGGACAACATGCCTGGGCGTTTCAATTTGATTGCTCGTCTTAGGTTCTGTAAAATGGCTTGATAATACTAAGTATTGATGGTGGTTTTCCATTCCAGGAACTCGACAAGCAGTGGACCCTTGTGGTCATGACCTTGCTAGAACTAGTGGGCACAGCCTTTGATTTCTTTAAAGGTGGTGAAGTCGCACATTTCCACTGTTTTCTCTGATGCTTACTTTCTGGTTCAAAATGGTGTCACCATGTTTCATCACTAGTGACAGTTTGTGATAGAAAACCATATTCCATCTCATTATAACATTGCAGATGTCTCAAAGATAGTGCCATTCTAGTATTGCGCTGTTCGGCGGTCAGTTGGTGGAGAACCCACTGCATACAAATTTGTGGAAAGTTCAAGTGTTGATGCATTATGGTATGTGTGGTGACCATGCTAATACCCAGTAACTGATGGATCTCATCCACAGTGATTCTGCGATTGTCCAAGACTAAAGCATTCACTTTCGCAATCACTTCTGATGTGATGACATGATGAGCCTGTCCAGGTCGAGCATCATCTTCTAGTAATTCGCACCCCTCAAGGAATCTTTTGCGCCATTCCACACACAGTCTGTGTCATTCATACTCACCATGCACAGCCTTCAGCCCTTGATGCATTTCACAGCCTCTAACTCCCTCCACCGCTAAAATTCGAATTACTCCTCGTAATTCCTTCTTACTCACCTGCATGTTCAATAGTGTATGATAATTTGTATGACCACCATCTCTTTGGCGTGAAACCACACTCTTGCTATGAAACGTCAAACGTTGCACACGTGTTAGTATCTCTACCAATATATGGTGCCACCATACACACAGTTATGTGGTACCACACACACTTTATGTGTAATGCAAAGTTAAATGTACTGACCACAGGTTTCATTTTAATGAACCTTGTATATCCCATACAGTGGTGTAATGTACACCCCTGCATCGTGAGGGGGGCCAGGATTCTAGGGGGCCTAAAGGTTATGGTTCTGTAACCCTTTGTAAGATCTGACTTGGGGCCCAAAACCTGACATTGCAGGGGAACTCTAATATTCTCTGTTAAGACACTGATCCTGTATCTGTCCTCTTACCTTATTTTGTCTATTTATATAATAAATGTTTCAATGTATAGAAGTTATTTTGTGAGATAACTCAATTTATGAGCATTTACTTGGACCAAAATCTATTTCATGTGCAGCACTTGTAAATATTGATTTCTCGTGTTAGATTTGGAAATACCAATTGTAGTTCAGTACAGTGATATCACTGTAAAAGTGGAGACTTGGCCAACGCCTTATGCTCCAATAAAATTTTGATTAGTTTTTAACCTAAGTTGTAACGTACAGCTCGTGATTGCATTGTCCATTGATAGTTTGAATTATCGCCTTGTGCTTCAACTGAGATTGATGAAAGTAGAGTATTGAAAAACTATTAGCTGGAATCTTAGAATCTATTGGATGATGTCAAAAATTTTCAACTTTTTGAACATGCTCTATTGTTTTACATTTCGCTATTGAGGAATAAGTACATTTCGCTATTGAGGAATATAAGACCATTCTCCGTGGTTGGAGATAAAATTTTTCAAAATTTCACGCTGCGATTTGTATTTGATACAGTTTAATATAAAATGTTCACTAGTTTCTGGTACTTTACAATCGGCACACAAAGGGGAATCTGTTTGTTTAAAAAGGAAATATATATCATTTAATGATAATTTTTTAGCTCGCAACTTATTGATTAAAACTTCTGTATTTCTATTTTTTGCTGCATGTCTGTTCCATTTTTCAAGATGAGAAATATAAAAATAATTTTTATGTCTTTTGCTCTTTTTCCATATTTCTTGACTTTTATTTTTGTGTTGTTTTTTGAAATGTGCATGTAGGTCTTCCCAAGTTATCCAAGAAATAATATTCCACGACTCTGGAGAGGCTTTAGCTAATTTATCAACTTCTTCATTAATCCCTATTTCCTTGTGAGCTGGTACCCAAATGAATGTAATTGATTGAGCTATTTGGAGGCACTGATGCAAAGTTGAACTTAAATTTAATATTATCGTATTGGATTTTCTATTAATATTTTAGATACTTTTTTTAGGACTGATAAGCTGTCTGTCACAATGATATAGTTTTCTGTTTCAGAAACCCAATTTTATAACGCAGTCCATATGGCTATAGCTTCAGCTGTGAATATTGAAATCATTTCTTTCAGTATGAAATTTTGTCGAACTTTTTTCTTAGGGATCAAAATTCCTGTTGATGTTTGATTAGTATTTTTTTAACCATCTATTGCTATTATGATATTGTTATTAAATTTTGGCTGAATGTAATCATTAAACATATTTTGTACTATGTCATCTGGAAGATTCTTGTTTTGAAATGGTAGCTCATAAGTATAGATCTTTATTTTGCGATTTTCGTAGATTGTAGGAGGAGGGATCCATTGAAGAATATCTACTTTAGATATACATAATTCTTGGAGCAGGTTGGTTGTCTTTTGAAAAATACTTATCTCTTTTTCTCTATATTTATAAAAAATGTTATTTATATCCCAAAATAATCTTGCATTCAGTGACCAGTTTTTTAATGGAATTTGTTTAGTTATAAATTTTTGGCAAAGAAAATTATGGCGATTATTAATACTTCCATTCATAGACTCTGCTCTTAATAAATCTAACGGGGTGTTTCTTGGGAGACCTAGAGCTAAACGTAAGGCAGCATTGTAAATCGGTTCTAGTTTTTGTCTGTTGCTATTGCTAGAAAAGGAAAAAAGTTGACTTCCATAGTCAAATATAGAACGGATTGTGGCATTAATAATATTAAAAAGATGATCATATCTTGTTCCTATTTTCGGAGAAGATAAGGCTTTAATGGCATTTAAGTATTTGAATCCTTTCTGACGTAGGTAATTAATATGATTTTTCCAGGTGATATTGGAGTCGAAGATGATACCCAGGATTTTAAGACTCTTCACTTCGGTAATAGGTTTGTCGCATATTTTAAGTAATGGAGGTATTGTGCTTCTTTTTCTGGAAAAGTTGATTAGATTGCTTTTTTCTGGAGAGGTGGACAATTTCCATTTTTTACAACAGACTGAAATTTTATTTAAAGATTCTTGCATTTCGCCTATTGTTTCATTCCAATTTGTACCACTATTGTATAAAAATATGTCGTCTGCATAAACCAGAAGATGGCTGTCGTGTTGAATTTCAAAAATATCTGCCATATAAATCATAAAAAGGAAAGGACTTAAGATACAACCCTGGGGTACACCATAATTACTTTTAACGATTTTTGAAAAAATGTTCCTCCATTTGATTTGAATTGTTCTCTGATGTAAGAAGATTTGTATACATCGTAGCAATCTACCAGAGTATCTAACTTTGTTTAATTTAGAAACAAGGCCATTTGGCCACACTGAGTCATATGCTGCTTTTTAATATCTAACGCTACCAAAATAAAATATTCTTTGCGTTCTCTAGCCAGTATAATGTCATGTTGTAATTGAAGTAATGTATTAATGCTGCTTCTGTGAGAGTAAAAACTATGATGATGAAAAATTTTGTTTTGAAAACTGAAATCTAGCATTCTATGTAGAATCATTCTTTCTAATAATTTGGCAATTACTGAAGTAAGAAATATAGGACAATATGACGAAACTCTTCCTTGGGATTTTTGTGAGGTTTTATGAAAGGTAGAATAATTGCGTGAGTCCAATCTTTTGGTATTTGACTTGAAGACCAACTGTCATTAAAGGATTTCAGAAGGAGATTTATTGCTTTGATGAGGAGATGGTTTATTGTTTGGAGAGAAATTTTATCATGCCCTGGACTGCTGTTCTTTTGATGAGATATTGCTATTTCTAATTCTTTAAAAAAAAGGTTTATTAATATCCTGGCTATTGTCCGGAATAGAGATATTTGGAATACTATCGTTTTGTTTTGCGTAATATTGTAAAAAACAGTTTGCTAGGGATTGTTCGTTTGTTAATATAGTTCTGTAATTTTCAATAATATTAAATGAAGAATAGTTAGGATTTGTTCTATTTTTGATTATTCGGATTATTTTAAAAAGAACTTTAGGAGAAGATATTTTTTCACATGTCTTGTGCCGAAAATTTTTTTTACAGGCTTTGATTGTTCGCTAAGTTTTGCGCTTACTTCTTTATATTTTATCCAGTCTTCTTCTTTAAAGTTTTTCCTTTATTAAAAAGTTTTCTTTTTTTTTTTGCTCTTAAATGCCCGCATGCTGCTGTCCACCATGGAGCTCTTGAACTGATCTGTTTTTTTTTTCTGCTTCTTGGGATAAGATTTGAGCTTTTTTAATTTCTTTTATAATATCTATATTTACGTTTTCATTTAAATTTAAATTTTGTTGAATAATATTGATAAATTTGTTCCAATTTGTTTTTTGTTTAAAATTATTAGTTGCTGAGCTGTTTGTTCTTTTGTAATTAATAATTATAGGGAAGTGATCACTTCCAAAATTATTGGTATTTGTGAACCAGGATAAATCATAATTTAAATCTATAGAAGCTAAAGAAAGATCTATAGAGAGATGTAAAAATTCCTGATGAATGGAGATAAGTTGGTTAGTTGATAAGTTTTTTCAAGCTGGATTCCATGGTATTCATTAAGGAAGAAAAGCTCAAATTTATTTGAGCTACTACGGTATTCAGTTCTGTCGTGAAGCATTCTAATGTTTGTTCTAATTTCTTTTCAAATATGTTATTGTTTTTCTTCAAATTTCAACTCTAATTTTGCAAACTTTTTCTCAAGATTATCTATCTTCTCTGTTTGATCATTATACGTTTTGGCTGAGTATGATGTTTTTTTTCCCTTTGGAATTTCTCAACCGCTTCGCTTCTCGAGATTTGCTGCTGTACTTTAATTTTTAAGATTTCAACTTCCTCTTGATATCTTTTGCAACCTTTATCGTTAGCTTCATGCTCTTCTCTACAAGACTACCTTTTTTTTATTTTTATTTCTTTACAATCGTTTTCAGAGTGGTTTAGTGAGCAAATTCGGCATTTTATTGAACTTCTACAAAATTTTTGAATGTGACCAAATTTCCAACAGTTTGTGCATTGCCTAGGTTTTTCATAGTAGAGGTTAATTTTAAACATTTCAAATCCTATTGGAACTCTTTCAGGAACACTGCATCCAATTTGGGTAACTTTAATTGTTTTGATAGGTTTAAATCCAGATTCTGTTTTTTTGGTTCAAAGTTGGATATCAAAAATTGCGTAATTGTTATTTTCTAATTACGATTTTATCTCATCTATTGTATATTCTATGTCCATTCCTTGTAATATGTAACTACTGGTTAGGCTAATAAAGGACAATCTTGTACTTATTTTTACACCATTAATTTCTTTAATTTTTAAAGCTTCTTTGGCGGTCTCGCAATTATTTGTTTTAATTATGATCTCGCCATTTCTTGTTTTGCTTATACTCAGAATACATTTTTTTAATTGTAAACGCTTTCATTATACTTTCTTTTAGTTTAAGTGGATTACAATTCTGAAAGTTATTTTCTGATTTTAAGAAAATTGTAATATTTGGACTCATATTTAAATTTTGTCTTTCTGCAAATTTGATCAATAATTCTATATCTGTTACATTACATCTATATTTATTGAATGAAAAATTAGAGTTTGTATTTTTCACCTCCATATTATCTGGGTGAGGGTAGTCACCCATTTTGTCTTCCCTACTCCACTCAAATTTGTATAAACACACTATCTTGTGTAAATACTTAAATTAAAAGCTCTTATCCGAAGATAGAATAAAAGTTATATGAAATAAATTTCAATACAAAAAAAAATCAAAACGATCTCACCGTCTCACCTTAAATCATTCGCCAATTGTATTGTAACCCTAAATACAAGCTTGATGTGGTTACAGTTACCAAAGGGGGAAGTAAATTATTATAAATGTGAATAATTCATATGATTCAGAGATTGAAATATGTTAAAACTAGTTGTAATTGAGCTTTCCAAATGGAAGTTACAAGTTTTAGCTTTTCTTAAGTATTTCGAAAGTGATATGGTTTGAGTTGTTGTTACTGTTCTCTTTTTTTATCCGAAAATTTAATCATTAGTTAATAAAGTATTTTGTAATTAGGTTAAGTTTATATAAAAGTATAGAACATTAAATATAGTGCTAATTGTAACATTTATTTACTAAACAAGGAAATTTTGATAAAATTGCAATGCTTACCGACCCATTTGATCACAATATAAGTATCTGCAAAAATTGCTATTTAAGCTTTTGCTATCTGTTTAAAAAAAGATGGAAACATTCAGATATTTTGTCATTTTTTTAAAAATTTCCATTCAAGCCAAACACAGAACTGACCTGTAGTATTTATTTTCATTATTCATAATATATATTAAAAACTCTCCAGTTCAGCAGATTCTTTATTGAAAAGTAAACCATTATTTTATAAATTGGGTGTTAATAATCATGTAATCAGTGCCAAATAAAATATGTTCTAACTTACAAATTTATTCATTGATAATTTTAAAATTTTGTTTGAAAAATAATAATTCTTGGAGATTTTTTTGATTAACACATTGGCGGACACCTAACCTACCATAAATTGTTATTTTTGGGGGCACCTAAGCTGTTTCAATAGCTTAGCTCACAAAAATGTATTGGATATGCCACTTTTCTTTTATCTCATCACAAACTTAAACAGGATATTGTGCTTTGCCCCAGGAAGTAGAGCACCATATGTTGCTTTGTTCATGAATTTGTTATCATGATATTAAATATAATTTACTTATCAATTCAAGGAAATTACTAATTGCCTAATGACATTTTAATATTTTCAATGTATTTCATTCAGTTTTCCCATTACTTTGTTATAATGAATTTCTTAATTTATTAGAAAACAGCTTAGTAATTTTGTGGATCAATTTCAATTTCTCTTTAAAATATTCTTAAATCTTTCTAGAAAATTGATTAGATTAAAGTTTATGAAAAAATTTTGTGCTCCTTACCCTGCATTTATTTTTTAAAAAATATTTATTAATTCAATGTACTTATGAGTAGCTAACATGTTTAACTTTCTGTATTTATCATGCTTTTTTCAGCTGGAAAAAACACAAATGTATCTTAGAAGACATTTGCATTTTTTAAAAAGAAAATACAAGTTAGAAAATATTGATTATGTGGATTTATATAATTTATTGATATCTGGATGGGCCAAAAAAGTAAGCATTTTCTCCTACTTTGCATTTTTTATTGAACATTAAATGTTCTTACTAGAACTTACCATATATGTTAAAAACGGTGTAATAGTTTCTAAATAATAATAGTTTTTAATGACATATTTATAAAGAAATTAAATTTTTATTGCAATTAAAAATGCTGTGTTTTTTCCCTGTTACTTATATTTTAATTTTTTGTCCCTAGTTCTTCCCATAAGATTGAAACAATAACAGTATTTTTCCAAAATATTTCTTAACATATATGGAGTATTTTTTTCTGTTAAAGCAATACATCTTGAAAGACATTTTATTAAATATTTTTCTCTAATAAATGTTTTAAATATTTATTAATAAAATTTCTTTTTGTTTCTAAAATATTGAAATATTCTTTACAATCAAATTTATTGAAAAAGCTGCTATTTCTATAATTTAAATAATATTTGACTACATTGTACTTTATTCATAACATTCTCTTCGAATACATAATTATTATTTACAGAATTAAATATGATTTTTTTTTTTTTGTTTTTCTTATGCACTTAACACTATAGGGGAGAATAGATAAAATCAAACACGTGTTGTCTGTTATGAAAGAAGACCAAGTTTCTCCCAATTTGGAATCATATGCTTATTATCTTGAAGGCATTTCAAGAAGTAAGTTCATCGATGTTTCTGCAATAGAATTAGTGGTGAAGGAAATGAGATCACAGGTATGCTAATAAGTTTTTTTTCCTTTATAAAGAATGCAATTTTTGTTATACCTAGTGTTTTTCAACATAATATTTGTTAAATTCTTTATTAAAATAATTGAAAAATTCTTTATAATTTTCAGGGATTTTATCCAGAAGATATATTTAAGACATGCATATTTAAAGGTGATCAAAGAGAAAAGATTATTGAGGTAAGATTATTTTTGAAAACTCACTGTCTAAAACTTAATTTTTATAAAGCTAGATTTTTTTTTACTATATCAGCTCTCTAGTAACATTAATATTTATTTTTATTAAGGCCTTAGGATTTGTTGGTACATATGTTCCATCAGCAACGTGTGAAGTTGGTGTTGCATATTCTTGCAAACTTCTTGAAAGGTTGAATGATAAATCTTATGGGGTATGATTATTTTGTAACTACTTTTATATTAGTATGTTTCATTGATAAAAACTATGAATGATATTTTATAAAATTTTGTAATTATTGTCTAGTTTCCTTAAACATGGAGCCCCTCAGGGGGCTCACCTTCTTTAGGTGAGTACGGATTTCACACTCCTGAGGTGCCCTAGTAATCTTTTCCTTTTCCCAAGGGGTTTACTATCTTTTGTAAACATGGGCTTCACGAACCCGGGGTACCCTAGTGATCCTTCTTTATTTTCGACCCTCTTTCTTGTCATCACATTTCTTCTTTTCCCGTCCAGACCACAGACCTATATTAAAAAATGAACCTAGTTCAAATTTAGTTTTTTCTGATGCAAAAACTTGCAATTTTTTATTAACATATTTTGGTTTGCTTTTTCTATTGCATTGGTTTGGTTTCTTTTTTCGTATATTTCTTTAAATCTTTTGATTTTTGTTGCTTTATTTGTGTTCGACTAACACCGTTGGTTTTCCAACCCGCATGTTTGCCGTGTGCAGCGTCCCGTAGGGAGGAAAATGGTGTCCTGGGAATACTTTTGGCCCACGCTTCGCTGTAGATGGGAGGCAGGAGTGAGCCTGCTCCTGTCAATCGGCTGGTGGTACCTCTCTTCGGTGTCCCTGAAGAGACACTGCTGTAGGGTTAGTGCTACAGATAAGGGGTGTCGGGTTTACCCGTTGGATCCTCGCCCTGATGCTGTAGTACTATATTCTGGGTGTACTCCAGGTAAGCGCCGTGCCTGGTATTTGCCAGATGACTGGCACACTGCCTCCTTTGTTGGACTCTGTGGTGGGTGGAGGCACGCCAGGACGAAGTTGTGTTGCATGCTTATGGATCCAATGCTGCTGTACCCAGGTAAAGGCCTCGTATTACCCAAAACTCACATAGACGAAACTGCTACACATGTACGATTTTTACTTTTGTCATTACCTAACAATGCCATGTCCCAGAAATCGCCATTTGCCATTCAAAAAGCTCTGATCACAATAGGAGATGAACCGAAATCTGTGAAGCGTTTACGTTCCGGGGATCTTCTTATCGAAACTATATCTGCCTGACAAACAAAGTCTTTTCTTCTCACGAAAACTTTTCTTGATTCACCAGTATCCGTATCTCCACATAAATCGCTAAACACTTGCCGTGGTGTCATTTCCGAACCTGACCTGTTGACAATCCCTGATGTGGAAATCCTTGAAGGATTTTCTGGTCAGGCTGTTATTCAGGTCAGAAGAATAACAAAAAAAGATTCAACAGTTATTCTGACAAAACATTTAATATTAATTTTCAATACTCCTAATTTGCCCACAACAATTAAAGCCGGATACCTTAATTGTAAGATTTGCCCATACATTCTGAATCCTCTGCACTGCTTTAAGTGCCAGAGGTTCAGACATTTGCAAACTTCATGCCGTGGCCAACTAACATGCTCTAGGTGTGCAACTGTAGGGCATTCTTCTACAGAACCAAAATGCATTAACTGTTCACAGCCTCATTCTGCTGATTCCAAACTATGTTCAAAATGGAAAACTGAAAGACAAATCCAAGAAATTAAAACTAATAGAAATATAACTTACTTAGAAGCCTGAAAGTTAATAGCCCCACCTGTATCACAATCATACGCCCAGGCTACTAAATCTTCTAAAGTATCCGCTACTACTCAGACAGATGAAAACATCACAAAAATAAAATGTACACCTTTGAAATTACTTCAACAAACATCTTCCCTTCCAAAACCAAATATATCACCATATATTCCTTCAACTTCCGCATCTTCAGCTCAAGCAGATCTCTTGACATCCACATTCCCAATAGCAGATATATCAGAATCTGAACCAGTGAATCCTATACCCAATAACGTCCCTTCCACATCCAATATTTCCGCTTTCCCATCAAACTCTGGTGTTCAACCCACTTCTGCCTCTACATCAATACAGGATACTAAACTTAAAGCAAAAACCCGAGCAAGAAAAAGGAAAAAAGAGCTGCTTAAGAAAATAAATGATGCTATAATAGAAACAAAGATGGCACCTTTCAAACCGCGAAAAAGTACACCTGAACAGTATTCCAAAAACGAGGACATGATTGAGTACAACCCGGACAAATTCGACCCGGATGACTATGTACAAAAGTATTGTAATATCGGGGAATATAAAAGTGTTATATATATATATATATATATATATATATATATATATAACCCCAACCTGTTACAAAAATGTAAAAAAGTAATTTTATGCTTTACACCATTACCTTTTTTTTAAAAAAAAAAACATATATCGTGCTTTAAATCGTTGTCTAATTTTAACATTTTTTTGCTACATTCACTTAATCACTACTATTCATCTGTTTTAAACTTATTTGAATTGGTCGGATATACCCGACCAAAAATTAAATGCTTTTATCCTGTGAAAATAAAATTCATATTTTATAATATTTTTTACCTTTTACTTTATTACTGTGCTTTAAATATCATATAATACGTTTTTAATATTTTTAACAATTGTTTGGTGCAGTACAGCCAGAATTGGCTCTTGCGCCAAAATACCCCAAACTCACTCACTCCTTAAACATGGACATTTGAGGTATTAAAAGCATCTGAAAAAAATAAAAATTTATATATAATTTTAGCTCATTTAATTTTATTAATTTTAAATTTACTTGTTATGTATGTCTGAATGTTGTATTTCATTTCTATCAAACTATAATACCCTTGTGCAATCCTTGAGATGAAGACTTCACAAGAAATATGTATAAATAATAGTGTAGATAGTTCTATAAGTAAGTAAATAAAAATACCTAATACAATTCAATATATCTTTCCTTAATTTAGCCATGAAAATTGCAGCATTTAAAATCAAGTTCAGATGAAATCTTCTTGTAATTCTGGTTGAAAGTAGATAAGCATTTTGTAAATACCCCATGCACACAGGAAGAATTGATACTCTTAAAAATGATTTGTAAGCTTCTCAAAGGGGGGGGGACTTTTTTCCTCTGTAGTTATTGAAAATAAACATTTAATCGTCTTGATTCATCTACCTATGTTTTAAACATTTTATAAGGCAGCATTTGAAATAATTAAAAATCATATTTTACTCCTGAACATACCCATTGAGACAAAAACTTAAACTTTAACTAATATTTTTCAATCAAAAATGTTTTAAACATACATAGTAATTAGTAAAATCAAAACTTTCCTTTTATATCTAAGGGTTTTGCAATTTAAAAAATATCAACTAAAATAATCCCTCTAAAGGCTTTTTTATTTTCTGATATTTTAATTCTTCTAGTTTTAACTATTCTAATTTTTATAGTGTTAATGATTCATCTATTTACAGGTTTTAATATGATATTCTAAAAGCCATATTTTTTAATACTTAAGTTCATGGAAATTATTTTTATGCTATGCATTTTATTGTTATTAAAGCTACAGTAATTTAATAATAAATGAAAGTACTCCCCTTCCATTGAAAAAAAGTAAAGATAAATTTATTAAGAAAAGCTTATTTAAGTCAAGGTATTATTTAACCAGAATTTACTTACATTAGCTTTCTTGATTACCAACATTGAGACTTTTAAAGGGTATGAGACTACTTTCATTTAATAGTTTTTATATATCTTGAGATGAATCAGAACTAATATTTAATTAAAATATTTAAACTCAGAAATTGTTATTACTTTGTTTCATGTTTTTTATTTCATGTATAAAGTTCCAGGAATAACACAATATTTTTAATGCTATATTTTATACAGCTTGACTCTTTTTACTGAAAAACGTAAATCATCTATTTTTTCATAAACTAAACAAGTTGGAATTTTTTTATGAAATAATACATGGTAATTTGACAATTTTGGTTATGTTCAGTTAGCCAAATCTGGAACATTATAACATAAAATAACACTTTTGATTTATGGTTGTAAAAAAAGAATGGGAGTTAATTCAACCTTAGCAGCTAACCAAGTGTCTGACAAGAAAAGTTTGACATGTTCTTTTTGTAATAAATACGTTTTTAAAAAATTGTTGTAAATTTTTAATTTTTCATTAAAAAATGTTTTGTATTTTTCAAAATTTTTATCTGCTTTATAATTATTAATTCGTTTTTCATATAATCACTCATAAGAAAAGGACTGTTGATTATGTAAAGCTTTCAATATAAATTAAACTGATGGAAATATTGTTGTCTTATCAAGAAAATCTGTATGCAGTTCTACTATTGAAAATGTTGTGGAAAGTTTACGATCTTGTGAATTATGAGTTGTGAAAACACAAACCTGGGTTCTGAAAAAGATTTCAAGTACAGTAATTTAATACAAATATAAACTAAATTAATATCTAGAAAAAATAAGCTTGAGTTTACTAATTTGGGTTTTTTATAATGGCATAATAACATATAGATTTCATTTTGATATACAGTTAGATCTCTTTTTTAACAAAGTCGCTAAATCCTGAAGGAAAAAAAACTTGTTATGTGGGGAGTTTGTTAAATAGATATTCATTTTTCAATATTTTTCTGTTCTGGTTCCAGGAAAAAATTCACTTAATAGAGGAATTCATAAAATGGAGGGCCGACTGTACTTTTCCTTTGGGGATTTTAAGATAAATTTCTTTTAAAAATATTTTGTTTTGAATTTAGGATCCTTTTGAGATGTAATTATACAAAATTTTTCTTTAATAACAAAAATCTCTAATAATTTACATTTTCTTCATATTTCGAATGAAGTATGTTCTGAAGTTGTAAGTGTAAAAGATGCAAAACTTTTCAAATTTTAATTTGTTATCATGTAATTTTTCTTCACCCCTCCCCTTTTTTCTGCAATTTATGCTATTATTGCTATTTTAAAGAATTAATTGAAAACTAACAAAAAAAATACTTGTAATTATTCTGTTATAGCACTAGAAATTGAAACTTTCCATTTACATCCCGCTATAATTTGATTATAATTATATAATTTGAATACTGAAAAAATTAATCATTTGCTTTAGAACAGCATTTGTGTTGCTGAAAAATTGCCTTTTTTTTTTTTTAATGTTTTGCTTGTCATATTCATAAGAAATTACATAATGATCAATGAAACAAATTATTCCCCCTGATAAAATTATTATTATTGGGGAAAGGATGTGATTTATTGAAAGAGTTATATCATAAGCACAGAATTTTTTTTCTCAGTGGCTTTGAATTTTTATTCCTGAGAAAACATATTTTTAAGACACAAAACTTTATTAAAAACTTTTTTTAATGTTTTAATTTTAACTGAAATATTTAATACATAATTTCATCAATTAATCAGTGACTTAATTTCTTTAACTAATTCATTAAAAAGTTGTAGTAATTTTTTTAAAACTTAAGTGTATTGTAGCATTTTAAAAAACAAAAGATTAGTTATAATTTGTAATTTAGATTCTTTAGAGTACTTTTTAACTTTTATTATGCCTTTTAACAAACCTAAAAGATATTTTTTTCTCAAATTTATTGATATTTATGAATTCTTAATTGATACATAGACATTTTCTTTTAGAGAAGTGATAGACTTCAAGGTTACTGCTTTGAAGAAAATGACATTGATTTCCTTGCATCTAGTCAGTTAGAAATGGAAAACCATTATACTTTACGAATAGCATCTGTTGATTTGAATACAAGCAGACCGAGTAGCCTGACTCTTAAATCTGTATGTTTACTCCTCATAACATTATTGATTTCAATTAAAAGCCTAAAAGCTTTTGATTATTGCAAAAAAAAAAAAAAAAAAAAAAAATCAGATATATGTAAAAGCATGGTGTTTTTAAATATTTTATTTACTTAATTATCTTTTTGTTGCTTTAATATTATAAAGTAAGTTTTGGAAACATTATGTTATTCCTCATTTAAATGTTACTATTGCACCTTAAAGGAATTAAAATTCAAATGATTCAAATTCGAAATGCGATTATGAACTACATAACATGTACACACACAAATTCAGGTTGTAGTTTCACTTTTTTCATCTTCCTTTTTGAATAAATTTAATGTTTAATATTAGTTTCAAAATAAAACAATTAAAATTTTCAAATAACAGCATATGAATATTAAATCACAGTGAAGTTGAATTGATGCTTCATCTCTTTATAGTAAAATCTTATTTTTTGTTTATTGGGTAATTTTGTATGAATGTTTTATTCTTTTGGTATCAGGGTCTTTTCTTTTGTTTTAATCTGGTTTTCAGTAATTTTTTTGCACTATTTTGAAATTACTAGAATAATGAAACTAGTAAAAGAAATTTATCAAATTATTTTTAAAAAGTACCATATATTTCCAAATATAAAGTGATCTGTGTATAAGTGTGGGAAGTACATTTTTTTCAGAAATTTACCTCAAATTCAAAACCTTATATAAGCAAAATTGAAAAAAAATCCTGTACTTCTCAAACATGTTGACATGAGGGCAAAACTGTTGCCAAATGGGTAAATTGGGTGGAGTACTTTCCAATCAATTTGCTGTCCTATAAAGCAGTGCTCCGCAACCTTTTTATCACTGCGGACTGGTCAACGTTTGATAATTTTACCGTGTCCCGCCGAGGGTGGGACGCATTGATTGTTTATATTTTAGATTGTTTTGATTTAACAATTTTAATTTAGTTACATTTAAATTTGCCTTCAGAATAAAATATAGTTACACCCAAAATGAATAAAAGTGATTTAACGTGGAATCTTAAGTGATTTCCGTGTAAAGTTGCGTAAATCCGAGAAAAATGCACCACTTTAAATAAGACCGCGGATCGGTGGTTGCAGATCACTGCTATAAAGTGCCAGACACCATCAACAATAGTTTTATTTTTGGTTACCCTCTCTGAAGTTATCACATCCCCCCCATTCATTTGTTATTTTGTACACTATCTGTATTGGTCATACTTTCTGCACCATTTTTATTATTTGGAAATTAAGTAGGAAGAGAAATTCATATATTGCACATGATTATTGACTTTTGTTTCTTGCACTGAAGGAAAAACTTGCTGTACAATGATCATATACATTCAGACATCCCAATGAGTGAATATAAATTTTACAAACTTTTCGTAAACTCTAATTGTGACACTAACTTTGAAGGGTTGAAGTGAATTTCTTCTTTTTTAGAATAAAAGTTTCATTCAAAACATGAAAAAAGTTAGAAGATAAAAACTGCTTGCAGATGGCTATTAGAAAATATTGAATGTAAATGACGTTTTTTCTGAAATTGATGGATCCCTATATGAGCCAACATCCTTTCTTTAACTTTAAACAAATTACAAAAATTCTTGTCCTTTACATGGAAATATATGGTTAAGTATTTTAAAGTAAATAAATCGATTTTTTTTTCAAATTGATGCAGCAATGGTGTGTGCAAAGAATGAATATTTCATATTATCAGTTGGTACATCTTTTAATTCTTTGTTTTATACATAATATATCAATGTTAGAAATGTTAATACATTGAATATTTAATTTAATGTAGTGCATGGTGTATAAAAGTCACATTATTTATTAATAGGTTAACACTGTTTTGTTATGCTTGATTTCTACTTTTAAATATACATTAATATAACATTTAATTTTGAACATTATTAATAAAATATATAATTAATATTATATAATTTAATTTTCTTTTAGCGGAGATATTTAGAAGAATTGGAAGATACATGGCGAAAAAAATTAACTGCAGCTTTTAAAAAGATTAAAAGTATTAAAAAAAGTTCTCATATGCGAGGTAAGTATAATCTTTTTTCTTTTTGAATTATTTCAGCTAATTATTCAAATTTTTAATAATAATTTCCATGATTGATATCTTATAATAATTTTGTTTCTCTTTTTGTAGGATATGATAGAGAAGAGTCAATTTATCCATTTATTGCTGTTGTAGATATTGATATTCTTGTTGATATATTATTGCAGGTAAATAAAGTTTTAAAAATTATTTTAAATTACATTTTATTGGAAAGAAAATGTTTTTTGAGATTTGAATAACACTTTTGCAGTTTTTACTATGCTCTATACACATTTTATGAAAGTACTTTATGTTAGGTGCATACCATATAGTTTTAGATTCATGCATTTGACATGACCTAACAAACTATGTAGAAGATACACACCCATGTATAGATACATATACACCATGTATTATATGTATATATAGTGTGAAGCTACTTCCTTATGCAATAAAATTATGTTTGAATGAAGAAATCTAAAATTGTAAAAGTAGTGTCTTCCTATTATAAAGTAATCTTGTTATAATTTGAAGTTGATTGTAGTCCCCATAGTAATTTATCTTGAAAAAAGTGATGTTATCTTCAAAACTACATTGCTGGCTATCCAAAATTCAACATGTAAGAAGCTTTCAATAGCAATGAAATTCGCATCATGCCCAGTGCTAGATAAGTCATGCATATGATTAGCATGGTTAAATGAATATTGAAATTGTTTTCCCCATTGTATTTTAATCTGGAAACTTCAGTATGCCTCAACACATGGTACAGTTTGACAAACCTGTTCTGTTCTCAGGGAGAATTGTGGCTTTGGTGTCCAACATAAGGATGTTGTATGGATGTGAGGTAGAAAGTTTTATCGACTAATGGGAAGAATTGCACCATCCTCATGATGCAAAATTTACATTAATCTATAGATGTGAGAGAAGAGCAACTTACTCATCATGAGATCTTCAGAACTATAAGACATACAGACTTGAAATTTAGTAAACATGTCTCTTTTAATGAGTAAGAGATCCACTAAGAGTGCATTTTGCAGGAATTGACTTTGAAGAGGGGTTTGCGGGACATAACAAATAATTATGTTTCAATTTTGTCACAATTTTGTCAATTCAAGTACTATCCTTTTTCAATCAAAAGGATTTGATAGATTTGGGATATTTTAACTGACACAACTCACAGCATTTAACCTTTGAACAGTTTTCGTGGCATTAAGTTTTTCATTGATTGTAGTTGGTAGTTTTTAAAATTTGATATAAAATTTAAAGGGATTTCTTTATAAACACTGTAATGTGCAAAGGAATAAAACTATTGGAGCTATTACAAACTACTGTATATATTTCTGTTTAATTTTCATCTATTTTCTTTGTGGGTTTAGTATGACAGTGCTCTTCTGTATAATATAATGACAATGTGAGATTTTTTTTCCTTTGAAAGATTTTAGGAACAAGATTATTGTTTACAGAATTGATATATAGAATGGCCTCTCAGTCCATGGATGCTAACTTCATCAGCTTTTTTTTTTGTTAGAATTGCTTGAAAGATCAGATACATACTTGTCAACAATATTAATGATCTATAAAACCAGATTATCCAAATTAGATTATTATTGAATAATACTTTGAACTGCTACAGGGTGTTTAGTAAAAAAAATCTATTTTTAATTCAGATTATGTTGCTTGCATTAAACATTACTGTTCTTAAAGGCATGTAAAGGGTGTTTTTTTAGAGGTATAGAACTTTAAATTGCAGTAAAACAACGATGTATTATTCGATTGACATGAATTTTTTTTTATTCGAAAGATAGTCTTGTGGCATTACATTTTAAATAGTATTTCTGGCATATGACTGCCACGGCTGGCTCGGATGTAGTCCAATCTGGACGTCCAATTTTCGATGACTTTTTCCAACATTTGTGGCTGTATATCGGCAATAACACTGCGAATGTGGTCTTCCAAATGGACAAGCGTTTGTGGCTTATCTGCATAGACCAATGACTTTACATAGCCCCACAGAAAATAGTCTAGCGGTGTTAAATCACAAGATCTTGGAGGCCAATTCACAGGTCCAAAACGTGAAATTAGGCGGTCACCAAACGTGTCTTTCAATAAATCGATTGTGGCACGAGCTGTGTGACATGTTGTGCCGTCTTGTTGGAACCACAGCTCCTGGACATCATGATTGTTCAATTCAGGAATGAAAAAGTTAGTAATCATGGCTCTATACCGATCACCATTGACTGTAACTTTGTGGCCTTCATCGTTTTTGAAGAAGTACACACCAATGATTCCACCAGCCCATAAAGCGCACCAAACAGTCAGTTTTTCTGGATGTAACGGTGTTTCGACATACACTTGTATATTAGCTTCACTCCAAATGCGGTAGTTTTGTTTGTTGACGTAGCCATCCAACCAGAAGTGCGCTTCATCGCTAAACAAAATTCGCTTATGAAAATCGGGAACAACGGCAATCTCGTTTTGGGCCCATTCGACGAATCTACGTCTTGCTTGATGATCGTTTTGATGAATTGCCAAACCAAACTGAGAATAAATCACTTGACAGCTGTTAAATCAGTCGCTATCTTGGAAAGTAATGCCAACTTAAACTTCTATACCTGGAAAAAAACACTCTTTATTATACATTTTATATGCCAATTTTATTGTACATAATTTTAAATATTGTAATTTTTTCTTAATATCCTATACTTATTAGTGTATGAGGAATTTTATACACACATCTATTGTATAAATACATACTTCTCATAGACATTTATTAAAGTTAGAAAAAAATTCACAAAAGATATTTTTTTACTGATGCTATGGAGTGTATGTGTATTCATATTTCTAAATATTTTTCACTAGAATTGTATTGAAACAGATTTTTATTCTATTATTAAAAGTAAAACTTATAACATTTCCAAAAGTTGATATGTTCGTTAAATGTAGGATTTATTAATAAAGAAATGTGTTTGAAAAGAGAAATTGATTGTGAGTGGGATTGATGATTGCATACATGATTTCTAAATTGATGAAGATGCTAGAATCTTTTCAAAATTTTAACTGTGATTTTAATAGCAAATCAGAATAATGGCTGAAACTGGAGAATTCTTCTGCCCATATGAAAAATATCTTTTTAAGGAATTGGGAATAAAAGTTATGAATCATTATTTCATTTGGTTGAACAAGACAAATAAGATAACTGATAAGGTATGTGTATTTTGTTTTATATTCTTTTACAGTTCTATAGTTTGGTTTTTATAATGATTTGGAAGTTTCTTTTAAAAGAAAACCAGTGATATATATTGCAGAAGAGTTTTAATTATTTACTTTTTTCTTTGAAATACCACCTGAATTTGTTTTAATGGAAATATTGTTAATATGAAGATTTATGAATCTGAAAGTATAGAATAGTAACTTGGTCAATTCACTTTTCAGTTTTAGTCAAGATTTAATTGTATTTCAATGTCGGATTTTAAATATTTTTAAATGTAATGAGAAGAAAAAAAATAAGAGGAAAATGATAAACTTGTTTCATCAAATTATTGACTCTTTTCAATTCATGTTGAATAAAATTGACTTAAAGGAAAATTAATGTGCTTCATTACTTCTAAGGTTTTTTAAAATTTGTTTTCTAGAGTTATTTGAAGATCCTTAGTTACAGTCAGTTTTTATAAATTCTTCTCAAACTTATCTGCATGTGATATGCTTCTTATTCATTTTAAACCATATATTCCTGATTGTAACTTATGATACTTATTAAAATATTTAGCTTATTTATTTACATATTTTTCATTCATTCTTTACTCTTATTTTAATGCTTTAATTTTATCCCAATTTATTGATTATCAATGTAGAACTGAAATAGTCTTTAAAAATTAAAATTGTTAGTATTTTTTTTTTCGTTTAACACAAATGCAATCTTTTTCCAGTATAGAAGTGGTCAAATTCTTAAAAATAAATTCCGTTATCGTTTTATTATTATTTTTAGCGCTAATTATGTTTGTTGTTTCTGTGCAAAATAAAGGTTAGCGTGAATTTAATTTTGCTGAAATCACTATTGATCAATACAAATTTTGCAGGTACATTTAATTTACAAAGATTATTTGCATTATCTATTGAATCCAAAGCTCCTTTCAGAATATAGTCCTAGGGAATATTGGGAACATTTAAAAAGTCAAAATCCCAATGGTCCAACAATTGTAAGTATACATTATATTTTACTTGTGTGTCATTTATACTGACTTCAATTTAAAGTAAAGTTTATACAAGCTTTTTTTCTGATTTTTATAGGATATTGCGAACACTCCATGGCCTCCTAGTGTTTTAACAAGAGTAAGTACTTAAGTATCTTTTTTCTGGGATATATTTTTTCTAACTTGTTTTGTATAAGAAAAAGGATATTCTCAAAGATATTATGTAATAAATAAAATTGCATAGGTAATGTTTATTTTAATATGAAGGCTCTTGCTCCTATGGTTCTTGTTTCCTAGTGTAATAACTCATTATAAAAGGATATTTAAACTAACCTACATATAAATGATCTAATTATCAATAATCCTATTGCTGTTTAAAAATTATCAAAAGCTTTTAAGTTATATATGTCTTGGAAGTACTTAAAATGTAATTATTCTGGAGTTTTGTAAAAATTTAATTTTTTTATATTAAATGTAAGTAAAAGAGAAAGTTAGAAAAAAAGTCGTAAGGATATTCATAAATATTTTTAAATGGGGAGGATAATAATTATATGCCACTAGTTTTTGTTACATTGATCTGATTTTTTTAAAGTGTTAAATATATTTATTCAATTATTGGACTTTTTAAAACATGTGATCTATTTTAGCTTTCTGTAAAATAACCAATAATATTTTCATAACCTAAAAAAAAATTTTTTTTCTTGAAAGTTATGTTTAAGAATTTTAGTTGTATTTTAATTGCATCCCATTTAAATAGTATATAGTTATATGATCTAATTTATATTCTGCATTAAGTTTGTATTTCGATTTTAGCACTATCATGTAAAAACTTTTTTGTGTGTGCTAAATTTTAAAAAAAATGAAGCAAGCTCTTATTTTATCTATTAGGAATAGTTATTAGCACTAGCAGTGAGTTTGTTAGAATAATTTGTTTTCTTGTTATATTATATTAAATTAATCAGTGTAAATAGTGTTGTAATAGTTATTATAGTGGTATCTTGGTATTTATGTTGGAATTTTTCATACCAATCACTGTAGCTGGGCCCAGCAAACCACTTTGACTCACTTTTTCAGTGATTATTTTCTGTTTTTGACTTACTCCAATGGAACCAAGCCTTTCGCATTAGTATAACTTCAAATTGTAACATTAACAAATGTCCGCCACATGAGACTAAATGATGACTTGCTTTTTAACTGCAACTTTAATTTAGTGTGAAAAAGATTTAGACAAATGCCAGCAGCTTTGTTCTGTGAGAACCTCTCCTAGCGAAAAACAGTACAGCAAGTGAATATTCCAAACAAAATTATATTACACAAGCAACATATTGCCATTGTGCAAAAGATAAATACAGTTAATGGTGTTGATAAAAGGCATGAGAATAAAACTATTTATTATACAGAAAATACATATAAAATAGAAATTTTAAATAATACTAAGAATTAAATAGAAATTAAATATAGCATTTAAATGAACACACAAAGTATATTAATAATAAAAATACAGTTTGAACATTAATGAAGATATAACTTGAATAATAACAAAAATACAATTTGAATAATAGAAAGATACAATTCTATCCAAACAATTAAAAATCAAATAGAATCTTTTTCAATCTTCCTTTAATGTTAATTTAGCCAAACCTTTCTTGATCATATACTTGATTGTATGAGCCCTTCCAGATAAGATTTTATTTCCAACCCATTAAGGGTTCTAAATTTTGTTCTGGTGCACAGTATAATAGCCTTATCAATGTCGGATCCTGTTGGACTTTGCTACAACATATTAGTATAATTGGCTTATATTTTTTGGCTACATAACACTGATTCTTCTAATTAAAATATAAAAGAGAGATAAAAAGTTCATTTATTTTAATATTTTAAATATATTACAATAGAAGAAAGATATATATATATATACTAGGTGGTATACCCATTCTTTGCACAGGTGAACTGAAAAATTAAACAACACAGATTGAAGGATAAAAAAGTTTTTAATGAGTTAATTTTAAGTGAATCGCATAAACAAAAAGAGCTTTTTGCATATTTCAGCTAAACAAAAAAGAAAGAAAAACACACGTTTGTGAAATTTTAAGTATGTAGATCTAATAGCTGATAAAAAAGTTTTTTTTTTAATTTATAATTCCCCGTAACACTCTTGAGGGTCGATTTTTGAAAATACCTCCCTAAGCTGATCTCTGCTCAGCAAAAGTAACACATTGTTAAAAGTTTTGTGTAATGAATACTTAAAATAGTATAAATAATTTATATCTGAAAGTGTAATACTTTAATATTGCTTTATGTTGTATTTATTTTATGTTAAAATTGTAATATTCGTAAGCAACGCCGTTTCTTAAATTATAATGGCGATTCAATGAAAAACACAGCCAAATGATAACGATAGAGTCAAGTTGGCAAATGTCTAGCTACTTTCATAGCTCGAGCTTTATTAGAGCTTTGTAAGACCCGCCTTGTAGGGGAGCAAAGCACGTTAATGCTTTATCTACCGCATTATGATTTACTGCAGTTTTTTTTCATGCAGTATTTTTTTTATCACTACATTGAAAATTAAGGGATATACATAAACAAAATACTCCACTTTGGGAAATTTAATCCATTAGAGGTAATAAATTAATTAAAGATATTCCACTGTAAAATTAATTATATACACCGTTCACTTAAAATAAGTAGTCAAATCATTTTCCAAGGTCTTCACTAACATACAAAAACATAAGACATTTAAATTTTGACATAAACTATTTTTTCGGGACAAAATAATAATCTTTGCAATCCGCTGAAAATGCATATCTGCTGCAAAACTGTTCGCCTTCCCCGCTAAAATACTCATCGTAGAACCTGTGCTGTCATATATCTTGGAAGAGTGGATTTCAAAGAATGTTCCTGCTAAGTATTGGTAGAATATTCCTTTTAAGTTGGTGTGGTGTGGTAGTTAGAAGAAGGGAGTGCCAGCTCAGGTGTCGTCCATGTCACTTGACCGTGGTTCAAAATTACGTGGTCCGTTGCCAAAAGCCCTCGTGTAGCTGAACAGTGTGATGTTAATATTCACTCACTCCAAAAAATACCGTACAGTAATTATAATTATTTTTATACTTAAAAATGCAATATCCACCTATTCAATTAAAATTATAGCGTTATAATTAACTACTAACGACAAACAAACTATGCAAATATGTCCAAATGATGTAGTGTGAAGGACAAAGTTTATCCACTGTAAATACCAAAAGCAATAAAAATATTTATTTTGAAAAAAGATCAATTTCTTACTACCAAATGTGTATAATAAAATCATTAAAAAAATATTAAAATAAAGAGAGATTTATAACAACCTCTCCCTTCAAAACTTAGTTTTATTCTGAAATAAAAAAAATAGGGATTATGCCGATCACAGGAATTAATTAGAAGCGAGCGGCTTGTGTAGCCAAAACAAAAAGGGTTCTTTCACAAACAAAATATAGATATATGTTGATGTGGGCTTTTTTGCAGCGCATGCCAGAATTGCTTGCAGATGGCAAAATTTTTTCCTACTTACTTGACAAATATCGTTTTATTTTGAACACTTCTCACAATATCTTTATAAATTATAGCCTATGTGTTATTCTGATGTATAAGCTATATTACTATAAAGTTTCATTAAAATCCATTCAGTTGTTTTTGCGTGAAAGACGCCCAAACATCCTCACAAACTTTCACATTTATAATATATATCTAGATTTGGTATTTAGGATGTATTTATTTTGAAATTGAAAAAGTTAATAACTATTAAAGAAAAAAATTTTCACTTTTTAATTTAAATCTCTCCAAAAGAGAACATTTTCTACAATAAAGAAGTTTGCTACTTGGTAAGTTCAACAGGGCTTAAAAGTCTTCACTTGGTTTACATGTGAAAGTTAGAACTTTAAGTATTAACTCAACTGTTATATATTATTCATTCAACTGTGGCTCTAAACTATAAGTCCATTACTAATAAAAATTATGTTGCTTTACTAACACAAATTTAAACTCACTGTGCCTGGCTTAATTTATAAGAAGTTCTGCAGTAAATAGATTTGCTGGTTTTATTTATTGATTTTATCAAATTTATAATTCTTAAGTGTAGCATGAAAGTTTCTGTCCTAAATATGCATTTAATTTTTTTTATGGATGCATGATTTTTAAACAATATTTTCATTTTTTTAGATTGGTAGTGAACTGTTTGACATTCTACACAAGGTTATTTCTTTTGATCCAAACAGAGTACGAAATAAAGTGACAAATAAGTAAGATGCATTACCATGTTTAAAATACTTAGATTTTTATGTCCATTTCTTTTGGAAAATTTTTGTTAATTATTATCATAAAAAGTCAGAAAAGAAAAATACCTAAACTTAAATGAAATTGTAAATGTTTTAGATATATTTTACATGATAGTATTTATATCATTTTTATTCAATTCTAAGCCACACCCGAAATTCTCAGCATGTTTTTATGAAAAAATAGTGTAAAATGGTGTATTGATATCTGATATTTATGAAATTAAAAAAAAAAGTTTTAAGGAGAAATATTAAGAAGTGAATAATCAACTTATTTTACCAATATTAAAAACTTTTAAATTCATACATGAGCCTATAATTGCTCAATTTTCCCCATCTCATGAATTATTCTGCCTTTGATTCTAAGCCACACTTGATTTTCAATACCATTAACACTGTAAAAAAAAATTTTCTTAGATTCAAATAAATACAGTATTGTTACATAGATCCAGGTTCAAGGATTTTATGCAAAACAGTCACAAAGAAAAATAACAGCCTTTTAAAAGTGATGCAAATTTATTTTCGGAAATCCAATTCTTTAAATACAGGATTCCACAGCAATATTCACAGAGTAAGTCTCAGAAGATCTTCACACCTTCAACAGCAATCAAACACAATTATCAGTGTTTAAAATACACATATGTAAAAGATTATTCTCGAGTACAGCCGAGCTAATTGGTAATCAAAACAATACTCGCTGGTTGAATCAAGACTGACTGGTTGCGGCTAGCACTGCTGTATTTATAGATCCATCGGAAACTTCCAGAAAAATCTGCACACGTCATAGAGCATGAGATTTGTAAAGAAATCGACTAATTTTTAGAAGAATCCAGTGGGTCCTGAACTTGCCAAATTGGCGGCAAACTTGGTAGCCAAATATGATGCCAACTTGGCCCTATTGCCAAGATCTCGCCAAGTTCCCATTAAATCGCCACCATAGCGCAGGGGACGGCTTGCTTGTGAATATTGCAATTTTAACATGAAATAAATATAACAGAGTAATATAAATGCTTTACTCATCCAAATACAAATTATTTACACTATTTACACAAAATTTGTAACAGTATGTATATACAGTTAGATCCTCATTTAATGAATTCACTGGGACCAAACATTTTATTCTTTATATCGGGGTTTTTTGTAATATCAAAGTCCAAAAAAAATATAAATTTTTTGCACTTACATTTTGGAAATTCTATACTAAGCAGCTAAAAAAAGAATATCTATAGTTGGAAATTACACATTTTTTATTCAACAGCTAAAAACTCTATTAGCGAATTATTACACACCAGTTAATTGGAAATTTTGAAATATTAGCGAATAGATATTTGACATATTTTTTTTTAATTCCTGATTCAAAAGAGTTTTTTTTTACTTCATGCAGAGAAGAAAATACTGCATCCTTTACATCCTGCTACAGGAGGTATGTAATCACACTTTCCAAACAACGTAAAGAGAAAATGTAACAATTTTAATAGGAGTTTCATTATAAATTTCATATAAAAATTGCTACACATTCGTTTCCAACATGCTTCTGCCATGCTTCACAAATTTTCAAACACTTTCTACAAAATTGTATGTATAATAAACCTCACTTCTCTCAAGAAAAAGAACAAATGGTTAAATCTCTTAAAATATCTACTACTTTGTGGAGTGTGATAAGATTTCCTATCCCAAATTCACATGGTAAATTATACTTATGACTCATCTACACATGTAAAGTCTTATAATAAGCGCACCCTTTGATGTGTAAGTCCAATTTTTTTTTAATCCAAATTAATAAAAAAAAATTTTTGGTTGTTGAAATAATTCATTAATTCAAGGTTTATTATTCGTTAAATAGGAGTTTTTGCCTCTTATTTTAATCCGAAAAAAAAAATTTAATTGCGAAATTTGTTAAATTATAGGGCCCAACTGTATATATATGGTATGTATAATATGTGGTATATAAATATATACTTTAAGTATATTAGTTTGATGAATACATTGAACAATATTGTTACAAATTTTGTGGAAATAGTGTAAATAATTTGTATGTGAGTGTTTAATGCATTTATATAACTCTATATTATATTTATTTCATGTTAAAATTGTACCATTCACAAGCAGTGCCGCCCCTTATGTTATAATGGCGATTGAATGAGAACTTGGCGAAATCTTGGCGGTAGAGCCAAGTTGGCATCATTTTGGGGGACCAAGTTGGCGTCATTGGCGAGTTTGGAACCCTCTGGAATCTTCTAGAAAGTAGTAGATCTCTCCACTAGTGTCACATTCAATGACACGAGCGGTTATATTTCTAGAAGTTTCTGTCGCGCATATAAAAAGGATGCTCGCCGGTACGGCGAGGAGTCTTGATTAAGCCAGCGAGTAGTGAGGATTGTTTTGACTAGCTCGGCTGTGCTTGTGAATAATCTTTACGTACGTGTATTTTTAAACACTGTTCTTGTGTTTGATTGCTGTCGAAGGTGTGAAGACCTTTGGATATTTACCCTGTGAATATTGCTGCTGAATCCCTGTATTTAAAGGATTGGATTTTCGCTAATAAATTCGCATCGCTCTTAAAGAACTGATTATTTTTTCTTTGTGATTGTTTTTGCATAAAATCCTCGAACCCTCGGATCTACGTAACAATATTTAGCTAATTTGACTTTTCTTGCAAAAGATTCAAACTTATACGAGTAAAGTCAAAATTTTTCAGTTCATCAAAAATTCATTTGTGACTTTCTACCAATGATTAAAAAATATTTTTAAATTAGTTTTATAAATATAAATTGATTTATTATTTATTTACTTCTTATTGTAAGTGAAAATATGTAATTCAATGAATAATATATTTTCACATCATGTAAATCAGTAATATTTTTTAAATATTTAGAAAATATTTCTTGGATTTTATAAATTTTTCTTTCTACCAGGGTTTCTACTTCTCCAGTATTTTATATAACTTATGAAGAAGGATATAGTACAAATGATATGAAAATTTCAAGGCATATTGGGGTAATTATTTCTTTAAATATGTGAGACTTATTCTATATATTTATTATGTGCTCACAAAGTCTGAAAGGTATGAAAAATGAAAATGAATATGTTAATCTTTAATTAATTATGATTAATGTGTGGGTTAGCATGTTTTTGTACTATACTTATTCATTTCAGTTATGTGTCTTATTCATTATACTGAAAGTTAATTTGGTTTTAAAAGTCTGTTTACAAAATGTCTTATAGTAGCAGATTTTTTTCTCTTACATTGTAATTTGCATAATTTTTTATTTATTTATTTTTTACATTTGAATTTTATAAATTTCATTAAATATTTAAATGACAAAATAAAAATTACAAAAGTAGTAGCAAATAGATTTTTTCTTTCATTTTTTCTGTTGAAAGGATAGAATTATCTATAAAGAAAACTAATTTCAATTAGATTGCGAATTTGAAGTAATCTAATTTTTTTTTGTATGTGTGAAAAATTGCTTCTTTTATAATCTTATAAAATATTTATTTAATGTTAATCAAATTATATATTAATAAGGATGGATTAATGTCCAATGTTTTATTATATAGTTAAAAGTATTCATTTGTTTTTAATAACTTCCGATTTTTAGAGCAATCATAAAATAAGACTTCATCCCTTCTGTGGCTCAATAATTGAGTGCCAAGCTTGCTTGGGAACTTAACACTGGGGGCTTCGCATCAGACTGACCACCTGACCAGAACATTTGCTCATGCACCTCTGGGCTCAAGGTCGTGTATACTGAGTTGGACTAGGTAGGCCTTGGCCTTCATGGGCTATTGTGCCACTGAGTTAAGTTAAAATAAGAGTGCATTCAACATCTTTATTAAAAGTACCTTATTTTGCTTTTACAATTAATATTAATTATTTTGAAGCATTTGTACTAATTTCAGTTAAGTGTAACTCTAGGAGCAATTTATGTGGGGCCGCTTCATTGTAATGAAAAAGCTAACCAAGGGAAGTGAACTGTACGTTAGTGTAATTCAACAGAAATTTGTTTATGCTGCAACTTGTTACTTTTAATGAATAGGCAACAACCATATTCAATAAAAGTAAATGATATGGTATTGTATATGAATAATATACCATATTTCTTCAGAATGACAAAAATGGTTGTATGTTCATGACACTAATTGAGTAACAAAGACTATACTCACAAATTAACGTCAGCTTACAAAAACTAGAGTTACTTGACCTATGCAGAGCAGCTAATTCAATGAAAATGAAATATACCAAACAATTATACTGACAGAATCTTTAAAAATTATTCCAAAAGTTTAAAAAGCTAATCAATTTTTTTATCCTTTTTTTATAATGGAATTTTTGTCTTGTTCCTTAAAGAGTTTATTTTATTCTGATTTTCCTTTAAACTTTTAAGCATTAGAATTTGAAGGTGTTTAAGATCAAATATATTATTTTGTGGAGAATGTGTGTCTGAAAAGGAAAAATAAACAAAACAGTTCAACACGAATATAAAAGCATAAAATTTAAATACTCAACAATCTTTTTAAAAAATATGTGACTGGTTTGTGTGGGGAAAGTACAATTTTCCCCAATTAATCAAAATTATATTATAAAAATTATGAATTTATAAACATTTTAGTATACAAATTGTAAATATTGTAGCCCATTTATTTTGCTGATAAAAATGCGTGTTTCATTTATTGATGTAACACTTCTGATTGATTCAAACTTTATTTGCTTGTATGAAGTAAAGTGGATTAAACATGTTATTTGAGGGAATATAAAAAAAATTACAATCTTATATTTCTCATCTTAATGTTTTTTGTAGACCCATGATTTACTATGCAAGCTTTATCGAGACGCTAAGCTTGATTACTTAGAATTTGATACAACTTTAGTTCCTATGGTATCACCTCCTAAGCCATGGATAAAATATGATTCTGGTGGTCTTTTAATTACTGGAAGTAAGATTTGCTTTTAATATATCTTTTTCCCATTTTGCTTGGCTATCGTGATTTTGTAATTTTTTACAAAATAATACAAAAATAGTTCAATGATAAAAATTTTGTTTTATATTATATTTTATGCTATAATTATTCCTAATGAAAGAAGAATAAAAATAATTTTTAACGTGTATTAAATATGAAAAACATTGGATATACACTGCTGGACAATTGCTAAGGACGGATCACAAATTGCGATGTAGCATAACATTAAGCAAGACATGAGGCCTAGTAGGATAAAATATAGTTGCCACACTGTTCAGACATTAGAATAAAGAATATTTATTGTTCTGGAAAGTACAAAAGCTGTGAAACATCTGAAAGAAAAAAAAATGTTCATTTGATCTGCGTACGGAGAAATGGAACAATGCATCTAAAAGTCAGCAGGCACCTTAAAGAAAGGTATCAGTGCGGGATATGTCCACCGTGGAGTGTGATGCAACATTCCACATGTCGTACCATACTTTGCACAACATTATCCAGCAGCTGTTGAGGCAATTTATCCCATTCCTCTGTGAGTACACGGATGAGGGTGTTCTTGTTTGTCGGAGGATAGTTTCGACCAGCATCTTGCCTCCCCAAAGCATCCCACACATTTTCAATGGGGTTTAGATCTGGAGAACGCGCTGGCCATACGAGACGTTGAATACCCTCGCTGTCTAGACAATCCTGAACAACGAGTGTTCGATGACATGTTGCGTTGTCGTCCATAAAAACAAATTTATCACCGACAGCACCACGGAAAAGACGAACATGAGGAAGTAGAACTTCATCAATGTATCGTTGGCCGTCATAGTCCCATTCGCAACCACATGTAGACGCCAGCGTGGCCATTGATCATGATGCCGGCCCACACCATGATACTGCATGTCGGATATCGGTCCTTTCCTGGATATTTTTCTGACGATAAGCAGTACCACTCTCGCGCCAGATCAGTTGGCGTCTACAATCCGATGACAGACTGAACCTACTTTCATCTGAGAATAGTAAGAATGCCCAGTCCTGTTCAGTCCAATTATGATGCTCACGACACCATTGAAAACGGGCAGTATGGTGTTGTCTGGTCAATGGGACACACACAACAGGTCTGCGTGCATATAGTCCTCCTCCCCTCAAACGTCTGGCAACAGTTTTTCGGGAGATCTGCTTTCCTGACGCAGCAAGAAACTGATTTGCCACCTGCTGAGCTGTGGTGCGCCTGTTCCTTTTTGCTGATAGGACGATATATGTCCTCTGCAGGCGTCGTACTTCTAACACGACCTCCCCCGTGCCGTCTACTACACATTCCAGTAGTTTTAAATGACTTCCACAGCCATGAAACAACGCTGTGAGCGATGTTGAACTCCCTGGCAACATTTGTTATTTTTCGCCCTTCTTCGATCTTTCCAATAATTTGGCCACGCATTAAATCATCTATGTGATGTCGGGAACACATGCCAAAAATTTTAAATTCGTCTATTAAATCTTTCCTGTAAAACTTTGACTTGAAACAACAACTGTCCACACGCATCAAAACCTTTAAAGCTCTTATGAACGCTATCACGTGATGAACAGACGTGGAAAAAAAATTTGCATACTCATACTTCTTCTTACTAATATCCCGCACTTATTCTAATTTTCCACATTTTGCTTCCTTTCATTTTGTGGTTGCTATGGATGATAGTGTTATCCGTCCTTAGCAATTGTCCAGCAGTGTAATATTGAAATGTATTCAATAAAGTTGATTTTAATATTTTTATAATGAAAGAACAGAAATATTTTTAATATTGATGGTTTATTAAAATTTTTATCATCTGAATTACATAATAATTTTAAAAGATGTAAATAATATTTAAAAAGCTACATATTTAGTACTCTGAAATAGTTCTATATCAAAACATTACAAACCAAAAAAAAAAATTTCTTTTTCTTTTAAAAATTTTAAAATTTGTGTAATACAGATTGTATAATAAAAGTATCTATTATTATATTTTATAATTGTTATCCATATAATATTTTTTCACCTGGCAATTTAATTAAAAATCAATTTGTCAAGTGAATATATATATCCTTACTAATATTATAAACACGAAAGTTTGTATGGATGTTTGTTATTCTTTCACACAATAACAACTGAATAGATTTTAATGAAACTTTGCAATAATTTAGCTTATACATCAGAATAACACATAGGGTATAATTTATAAAGATATTGTGTGAAGTGTCCAAAATATAATGATAATTGTCAAGTAATAAGGAAAAAATTCTGCCATCTGCAAGCAATTCTGACGTGTGCTGCAAAAAATCCTGGGACAGCGTATATCTATCTTTTATGTTTGAAGCAAAACTTTCCCCTTTTTGTTTTGTCTACACCAGGTGTTCGTTTCTAACTTACTCCTTTGATCAGTGTAATGCTTATATATTTTTTTATTTCAAAATAAAACTAAATTTTTAAGGGAGTGGTTGTTTTATGAATACCTTTATTTGAATAGCTACTATTGATTTTTTTCATGTGTAAGCCATTATCACCAAAATAGTGAACCATTCATGCAATAAAAATTAATTATTTATTTCTATGCACGTTTTTTTGTGATTTTGTTATGGTAATTTGGTAGTAAAAAATTTATCCTTATATCAAAATAAATACTTTTATTGCTTCTGATATTTAAAGTAGATAAACTTTGCCTTTCTCACTACATCATTTGGACAAATTTGCATAATTTGTTTGTGGTTAGTAGTTAATTATAACACTATAATTTTAATTGAATAGGCAGATATTGCATTTTTAAGCATAAAAATAATATTTACTGTACTGTATTTTTTGGAGACTACCATACCAATGGAAGTATATTTGAGCTCCTCTCGACATATTTAACCCTTTATCTACCAACGGTACTTATAAGTACCACTCACTTTAAAATAACACAGAATAACCAATTTTACAAATATTCTGACAATATTTAGCAGGAATATTCTTTCAAATCCACTCTTCCAAGATATATGGCAGCACTAGCTCTAAGATGAGTATTTTAGCGGGGAAGGGGAATAGTTTTGCAGTAGAAATTGTGTTTTCAGTGGATTGCAAAGATTAGCATTTTTGTCCCGAAAAAATAAATGCCAAAATTTAAGTGTCTTATTTTTTTTTGTATGTCGATGAGGACCTTAGAAAACAATTTGACTCTTTATTTTAAGTGAACAGTGTAGATAATTAATTTTACAGTGGAATATCTTAAATTAATTAATTAACTCTAACAGTTTAAATTTCCCAAAGTTGATTATTTTGTTTATGTATATCTCTTAATTTTCAATGTAGTGATACAAAAAAATTAATGCATAAAAAAACTGCAGTAAATCATAATGTGGTAGATAAAGGGTTAACGTGCATCGTCTCCTACACTGTGGGAGACGATAAATTCAACAGAAAGTAATATTAATGTTTAAACTTTCAGATATAAATTATTTACATTATTTTAAGTGTTCATTACACAAAATTTGTAACAATGTATTACTTTTGCTGAACAGGAATCAGCTTAGGAAGGTATTTTCAAAAATCGTCCCTCAAGAGAGCTACGGGGAGTTATAAATTTTAAAAAATTCCTTTTTATCAGCTATTAGATAGACTTAAAATTTAGCAAATGTGTGTTTTTTTCGTTCAGCTGAGATATGCAAAAAGCTTTTTTTGTTTAATTTGCAATTCACATAAAAAATAAACTCATTTAAAACTTCTTTATCCTTCAATCTGTATTGTTTAATTTTTCAGTTCATCCGTGCAAAGAATGGGTGTGCCAGCTAGTGTGTATATATATATAAAACATTTAATGGATTTTTTGAAAAAAAAATATTAGAAGCATGTAAAATTTTGAAACTACATTTCCCATTACCTTTAGGATGTGGTAGATTAATTTTTGTATATAAAAGTTTAGTTGAATTAAAATAATTATGTTAATATGCTGTACATAAATTTAAAACTTTATTTACCATGGCCTGTAGTACTGTATTGTATTATACAAGGATTGGAATATTAACAATAACAATTGATCTTTTAATTAATATTTAGCACATTTATATATGTTTAATAATTCTCATATTTTTAAAAAATAAAATGGCTTGTTAAAATTTTTAGGGAAATTTTTAATCTTTGTATTTTTTATAACATGGCTTAGATATTTAAAATATAAGTAGTAAAAATATCTTAAAAAATCTTATAGAACTGCATTCTAAAATGAATAAATTATTTTTAATGAATTAATATACTGAAAGTCAATGTCTAATGTTGTACACTATGTGGTCTGAGAATAATATTTGCTTTAAATATATAGATAAGAATATAATAGTAATTTTAAAAAATCAGTAGTTGTAAAAAATGAAAAGTAGGAATAAAAATCAAAGAGCAAATAATTTATTTAAATTTTAAGGCTTTTTTTTAGGCAAAAGAATCACACATACAAAGTATATGTAGAATTATAAAATTTAAGACAAGTTAAATTTTCTCAAGAAAGTCTTAAAAACTGCAATATTTTTTATCCCTGAGGTTTTCTATCAATGTATCAAATTTGGACGAGAGGAAAAGGTGGATTGAGAACATTTAAATTTTTCTTGATAGAATGTCTTCTTTCAAAGCTGTAGTTGCATGTTATGATTACCTGAAATTATATCATTAAAAGAATACTTAACTGATGTTAATTTTTTTTTTCATTTTGAAATTGTTTATCAAAATGTTCTATGTCACTTAATATGTAACTTGCTTCTTTCTAATATTTCACCAATAATGCTGTTTGTTTTTATTTTTGTAATTTCAGTTCCATTTATTCGTTTAAATGATCATGCTATTCATCAGGCTACATATTATTCAAAAGTTCCTTCAAAGAATCTTAATCCATGCTTTGATTCTCTGAACAGTCTATCTCTGTGTCCTTGGATCATAAATAAGCCTGTATGTATATTGATTTTATTTATTACAAAACTAAAAACATATTATTTTGTTATATATAGTACAGTCACCCTTTTGTTTCATAATTTGAATTATAGCTGGGTAAAATTTGTATTACTTTTAATGGTTTTAAAGGTATTGCTTATGATGCGAATTACACTAGGCAACAAAAAAGACTTTTTGTCTGTTTCCTCATTTGAAATAGCCTATTCTTACTCATTTTGGGTTGAAAAAAATGAATATGTAAATGAAACTTATTTATTAACTCTTGTTTTTAAGATATACAACAGCCCATCCATCAATTAAAGGATAAATTTGAAGAAACAGTGTTCATATCAGAAATCAGCAGTACTTTTTAGTTTATTTCCTGTGAACATTTCCTTTTGGATTGCCTCTTGCATGTCAAAGCCCAAGTTTCCTTCATAACTGTCCAGCAGTAGTTTGTGAGCATAGACTCATCCCAATGACCTAGATATCTACATCCCATTGCAGCAATATCTTGATGAAACATTTCACTGTGTTCATCGCTTACAGCTTCTCAGTTTTTGAGGGGGGGGAATCAAGATAGGAATGTAAAAAATGGATATTTAGAGACATATTGCATCCTAGGTCATGGGACTTTTGTAGGAGTTCTTTCACCAACTGTTGATAGTTCTCATCTTTTTTTGCTGCCTAGAAATCCTCGTACCACACTTTTAAAGGCTTCCCAGGCTGCTTTCTCCTTCCTTTCCAGAATTTGATCAAAAGCTGGATCCTTCATGATTTTGCATATTTGAGAGCCCACGAAGATTCCCTCCTTATATAATCTTTACATCACTAAATCTTGGGAATTTGGATCTAAGGTATTGGGAGGCCTATCCATCCTTGTTCATGGATTTCACAAAGTTCTTCATTAATCCTAGTGTAATGTAAAAGAATGGAAGCAGAATGTCATTTGGGTTTACTAGAGGATCATTTGGGATTATTTGTCTCACCAGATTTCAGATTTCTGAATGGCCAGTTTGATTTTCAATCTCTACTGTCCCACAAACACTGAAAACAGCAGTACTTTTTATAGCTTATCTGCATTACCATGAGTAAAGCAATGACTTTCAAGTCACCACAGATCTGCAATTTATGATCTTTGTATTTTATTAACTCTAGAAGTAATTTCACATTTGCATAAATTTCCTCCATGTGAATGGAATGTCCGATGGGAATGGAAGAAAAAATGTTGCCTTTGTGTAGTAATACTGCCAGCAAACTAAGCTTGGAAAAGTCTATAAACAACCTCCAGTTATTTGTATCATGACTGATATTCAGGAAATTCATCTAGCCGTTGGCATCAATACATGCAACCACACATTCTTTCTTCACAAAGAAATGAAGATTCTTTTCTCAAATCATGTACTCTGTAAACTTGATGCCAGGTAGTTGTAGATATCATTGCTACAATCTGGATGCCAGAAGTTCTACCATCTACTTTGGCAAGTCAAGGTCTCTTACTAGGTCACTCAATTCTACTTCCTTTAGTCTGTGGAGTTCATTCAAATCTTCTGCCTCGAAATCTGGGCCAGGGGATGTCCCCAAAACAAACTATTCCAGTTAAGTATTCATCTATTTATGAAAAGGGTAAATGAAAAGTATATTAATATAGTTTAATTGATTTACCTTGAGTTGCAAGTCGAAAATCAGCGAATGTCTCTTGAATTATGCACTATTGCACGTTCTTTGTTTTACTGACACTCTAGGTTACACTCCTATTGCATGCCTTTCGTAGAAGTTAAAAATTAATCTTGATGCAAGTGCATCTATCTGCTCACTTGAATGAACATCACAAAGATTATACACACAGAGTAAAGATGAGTGAAAATACAGCTATTTATGATTAAGGAGGAATTCTGATTCTTGAAAACAAGTGCTAATCTGAAGTTTTTAAGGTGATTTTCGTTTTTAATGGGTCCAAATACTTCATAATAAACTATTTTTGAGCCCAAAACATTTTTGGTGTTGCCTAGTGTCATCTAAATTAACATAGTGAATTTCTAAAAAAGAATTTTTTCATTATTAATGCTTTTTTTTTTGTTACACATCTGATTTCTCATCTTGAAAATAGTGAAAACTTTACAAATTTTATGTTCTATTGGAAATTTGTCTGTAGCGGTTTGAAAAAAGAATCCCTTAATATTAAATGTGTCTTTCAGACATTTCAAGACATAAAAACTTTCTGCTCAACATTTTTCAAAGATTTATATATTAATTGATGTATAACTTTTTGAAATTCGAAAAATGTAGATAAGTTGAAAAAAGGGGATAAATCAGTAAAAATAAGAATTGCTAAATTACAGTAATGAAACTAGAAAAATGAATTGTGTCTTGTCGATTATTTTTAGATATTTGTGTTTCTCTCTCTCTCATTTCATAAACCCTTAATCTGAAATGCCCATGTAATTATTTTCAGTAATTCGCAGAATATTTAAAAATAAAATGCTCAGTAAAAAACAGTATGCAAATTTATAATACTTAGTTATTGACCCAATTATATTGCAGCATTTGGAATTCAAAAAAATATGAATCATTTGTGTAAAGAAACGTAATACAGCCTAACTCCTTATTTTATATGGCTGATGTATTCTTCAAATAACCATATAAAAGTATGCAAAAAAAAAAAATCTAGCTTGTGTAGTAAAAAGTAGAATGTGTTCTATGTTATCCAAAAACTAAAAAAATCTGATGGAAAACTCAACTGTAGAAGTTTTTAGGTACATGTATTTATGTTTTTATTTTTAACATTTACGTATTTAATTTTTATAATATAATGTTTAGTATAACATATTTATATATTTAACTTAATATTAAATCCATACATGTGTTTTACTTAGGAACTGAAATAAAATTAGGATTGCGTATATGTTGTCTCAAGTAAGAAAAAAAAATTATGAAAAACCCTATAAATTATATTTATTAATTATTCAACATTTTTTGTTGATATTAAACATAGTTATCTTTGGTAAGATGAATTAAAATTACTATCCTCACTATAGAAAGATCTACCACACATCTCTTATACTTTAGATATTTTAACCTAGTAAATTTCACATCCCAAAATGATATTTTCAGCAGATGAGCTCCTTTCCAAAATATTTTGTGATACCAACTTTTTTAAGTCTGACTTTTTTTTAAAGTTTTTGCTTCTACGAGTTTCTTATTTTTGTGATCTGGCCAAACATATGTTCAAATCTCATCAAAATTTTGAGTAATAATTTGACAAGTGGGATATATGTGTAAAATATTGTTTTCCATATTTGCTCTTAATCTGAAGTTGAAATTTTAATAAAAAAAACCCTAATTTGTATTTAAAAAGAAAAACCTTTTTTAAAAAAAAAAAATCCAATAAAAACCTGGTAGCTGGTGTTATACACATGGCTTTGATGGAAATGCTATAAACTAATGACAGTTTAAAAATGAATGGATTGGATGATGAAGGATTTGATTTTGACAATATTGTAAGCACATTATATTGGCTCCCCAGTTAACCACTGCTGTAAATGGACCAATTGTAATTTTATATCCTTAAGTGAAAAACTGCCAAACTGATCATTAATTGAAAAAAAAGTGATTCTAAATTGTGCTAGAGTAAATTAGTTTTGTTAGAAAAAAGATAGGCTACTTGTTATTGGGTCATGTTATTTCAAAAACTTCATTTAAAAAGATGAGTTAGATATATACAGGGTGTAGCAAAAAAACATTCCCTGCTTCAAAAGGCAGTTACAAATAAATGAAACGAGATACAGAGAAAAAGTCTTTTATTTGTGAACAATAAATATGATACCATTTTATATTAATTAGTTTTAAAAATTATCTGTGCTAAATGGCATCCTCCAATGGTGACACATTGACGAAGTCTTTCCTGTAAGTTGTCCATAGTTTAGTTTATCTCCTGTGAAAAAATAAGGACCCCACACATCAAACAGCAAGAACTCACCAAACTGTCACACGAAGACTATAAAATGGTTGGTGGTGAAGCAGCTGAGGGTTTTCTGCTGTCCAGTAGTTAAAATTTGGTTTATTTACAGTGCCTGACAAGTGGAAATGGGCCTTATCAGACAAAATCAAAACAGCGCCAGTGGAAATATATGTTCTGGAGAACTTTCGTGTAAGACATCCTCAATGTGTCACCATTGGAGGACACCATTTAGCGGACATAATTTTTAAAACCAATTAATGTAAAATGGCACTGTATTCGTTGTTCACCAATTAAAGACTTTTCTCTGTATCTTGTTTTGTTTGTTTGTAACTGACTTTTGAAATTGGGGAGGTTTCTTGCTGCACCCTGTATATGGCTGCATAACCCCCTATCTGAATATTTCTGAATTTATGATTAGACCTGTGAATGAAATTTGGTATATAGGCAATTTAGGTTAATTTTAACACATCAGTATCATAATTTAGTGAGGGCTGCGGTAGCCCAGTGGTTAGGGTATCGGACCATGGCAGATATGTCATGAGTTCGAGCCCAGTACCACTAAAGACCCGCCGTTTAGGGCAGCGATGCATGTTAGATCTGTCGAGAGCTGAAACGTCCTCCCGTTGGTGTGGTGTGGTAGTTAGGAGAGGGGGTGCCAGCTCAGGTGTCGTCCACGTCACTTGACCATGGTTCAAAATTACGTGGTCCGTCGCCAAAAACCCTTGTGTAGCTGAACAGTGCGACGTTAATATTCAATCAATCATAATTTAGTTCTCTTTTTGGGCCATCAACAATTGTATTAATTGTATTCGGCTGCATTAAGCAAAAGCTATTAAAGTTATCTTTTGATAACTGTACATCAAGAAATATTCTTGCATTGTGATATTTATACAAGCAAACATTTAAATTATTTGAACATTCATGCTTACTGTAAAAGGCAAATTGCTATTTTAATAAACTAAGGTCATGTAGTTAAATTTTATTTAAAAGAAATTTTAAGTAATTGACTGTTAGTGAGACATTAGAATATGGGTGTCAAAATATACCTTAATAATGTTTATAAGAATTACTTATTGTGATATAAGATTGAAAAAAAAATTCTTAACTTTTATTTTAAAGTAATACAACTCAACCATATGGGTTGACAAGGATTTGAAAGATTCATCATGCATTTATTGCATCTATAACATTTGAAATGTGAAAATATATTTAACTTAAAATTGTGATTATTTTTAAAGTTTTGTACTAATTATTTTTATTAAAATTACCTTTTCAATTGTCTAGTAATAGATTATTTAGTCTCATTTTCTAATGGGTATCTCATCTCATATTCGTTAAAGGTGGTTTAATAATTTATGGGCATTTTATGTTAACTGTTCATTTGTGTTTATTCTTATATTTTCTTTATGTTAAAATGTCGTTTATTCTGCATTAAATATATTTATAAAATGTATAATTGTTAGTTTATTAAAATAGTTATCTCTGATTACAAATGATATTGTACACTTTTGAATCAACTGTCAGCAAATTAAAAATAAATTAAATTCTTTTTAAAGAATTTGATAATTTGCAAGACAGTTTAAAATGTATTTGAAATTCTTTAAAAATTTTTATGTATAATACGTAGATTTTGTATTTTATATTGCCGTGTATAGTTTAGATATTACAATTAATAAATTCTTGATAATTAGTTTGCTTAGAGTAATATACTTATCTAATTATTCAAAATGAAGGTTTGCATATTTATATTCCTTTAGAATGAGGGCTTACGTATTTATTTATTCATTCATTAGTTCAAAGCATTTTTTTAAAATTAGTCATATGTTAATGATTACTTGATTAAATATTATCAATATTTAAATTTCTCTGAGAAGCAAGGCTATTCATTTTAAAAAGTAAAGGCCTTTTTTTATTAACAATACACTTTATAATTTAGCTGGAAGCTGTAGTTAAACCCAAAGAAGCTCCTTAGTTTTAGAGTCTTACTATTTGTTTAAAAGATTTGTATGGTGTTTATACTTAGATAACAAATATTTATATTTTTCCTTGAAGAAAAATTTTTCTAGTAATTTTGATTAATATAGATGAATATTTAAAACAGCTTTTCAGTGTTGTATAAAGAGATTATACTGACTTCACTGTTTTTTCTGTAGATTTAATAAGAAATTCTGAATTCATAGGTTTTAGATGCAATTATTAGCGTTTTCCAAAAAGGTGGAGATGAACACTTGGATGTGCCTTTAAATCCAGATAATTTTTCATCTGCTCCTAAAATTGTTTCGTAAGTGTAGTAACAATTTATTTATTTAAGTAATTAAATATTTTAAGCTGGTTATTTAGGACAGGGTGTCCAACACGTGGCCCAACAGTACATAAGTTGCAGCCCGCTGACTCTTTTTAAAAAAAATTTAAATATCAGGTTTTTAAAGTTTTTTCATTTTGAAATTTATTTGAGGGGAAATTTATATATATATCAATGTATTTGTATTTGCCTACAATATATTTGCCTATTACCTGTTCTTGTTTTAAAATAAATCCTTTTTGTTAATAGACTTTAGAATAGTGTCCTTTACATTAAAATAGATTTATATTTTATCAAACAGTTATATTTGATTTTACTATAATAAATTACTTTTTTAATAAATTCCAAATTGCATTATGCATATCCTTTACTATGAATGGTATATATCTCTGTGAGTGCGATTTTCATTTCTCTTCCTCCTTTTCTGTTTGGGGTGCCCAAAAAGTAAGAGGCAATCAGAGATGTTTTTCAAAGTTTAAAAAATATTCAGGACTGTTAAGATAAAGGGCAATGTATACTTAATCGTTTGCGAATGACAGTACAAGCAAATTTCACCAATGAGTAACGAAAGATCAATTCAATAGGAACACCGTAATTTTCAAGCAAATGGCAACTGTAATATTTTAAACATCATTTGATCATTGCATTATTATATTATATAAACATTATTATATTATCTATGTCTGTATATATAAAAAATAACGAAAACAATAATAATTCATTCTGTTTTAAATTTTCACTCCAATAAATGTTTTTTTGTTTCCAAATCTGATATAAAGGTACATATTTTTATGTGTGGCCCGTGAGATTATCATGTTTTTCTGAAGTGGCTCGCAAGGTCATTTGGGTTTGACACCCCTGATTTAGGACGATGTAATTGCTTGAAAGCATCTCACTAATATTTTTTCTAATTATTAATTATTTTAAACTTTAAAAAATAAACTATTCAAAAAAATGAATGATAGCCTGAAATAAAAAAAATTCTGTATGTAATTATTGAAAATACACTTCCTTTATTTTTACTGTTTTAAGATTGTTAATATATCTTATTACTGCTGCTTATGAAAATTGAAATTACATTTTTATTTTTTTAATGAAATGTAATAGCTTTAGGTTTTATTTAAGAATTTGCTGATAATTTATATGCATATTTCAGAAAGTAAAATCAAAATAAAAGCATAGTTAAATCTTGTACTGAAAACTATTACTTGTCATGTTGATTTATTTTTTGAATTAATTATATTTTAGTGGGCATAGTTTTATTGATACTTATTATTGATAACTACCTATAAACAATATAATAAAAAAATTTACTTTGGAAAATTATATAAAAAGGTTATGTGTAACATTAAGTTACTTTGGAAAACTACATAAAAAGATTAAGTTAACACTACTTAAAATTATTATTATACTACCTTGTACAATGCTTGTAAATTTCAAATTAAAATACTTTTTATAAAGTTTACTGAAAAAATTTTCTTAATTTTTAAGTGCTTAGTATATGTTTTTTATTTATGCTTTAAATTTCTCATATTTTCTTAAATGCTTCAATACTTTTGCCTTTTTAGTACCATGTCTCAAAAAGAAAAAGCTGTAATTTGGAAACAAAAAAGAGATTTAAAAAAGAAAAAATGTGAAGCTAGCAGTTTATGGTTTGACTGCCTCTACAAATTAAGCATTGCTAACCATGTATGTAATATATTTTTTACCTTAAGTTTTTCATTTTATGCTAAATTTTGGTGTTACTTTTGTTGTTTAATATTTATAGGAAATAGATTATATAATTAATAACTTACTTAATCATATTTTGTTGTTTTCTAGTTTTTAATTTTTTTACTGTTCTTAATTTTTATATTTTTTCTTTCAGTTTCGGAATAAAGTCTTCTGGTTTCCTCATAATTTGGATTTCCGTGGACGTACATATCCTACTCCACCACACTTTAATCATTTAGGTAAATGTCTTAAATTATCTGGTAATACTTATAAATCTATTTAATTTTACTCTTTTTTTATAATGATTGGACATGTTTAAAGAAAACAATGAAATCTTGACAAGCTAGTATTTATTTTAATTTTACCCTGCCTCTTCGAAACTCCAAGCAACTTCTCAGGGACAAATTTCAACAGAAAAGAATATCCACTCTTACAGAGCTGGCTTTTGGCAAATGGTCTCGTCTGCTTGATGGCTAAAGACATGCTCAACTTTCTGCCCTACCTAGAGTGAGGCATGTTTCAGAATCATCACTGGACATAATTACCATGACATCTGTTTAAGTTTGGCCTGGCCGATTCACTGCTCTGCTCTCTCTGTAAATCCATGCTAATGACTGGGGGGTATCTATCCAATTGCCCTGCTCTACTTCGTGTTCTCTCGCAAGACAACTGGGGAGTTCTCCCTCCTGTTAGTGCAACATCTGCTTTATATTGGACTGCAAGACACCTTATGTCCAAGAGGTCGTTGGTGGGCTTAGTTTAAAAAAGAAATTTATTAATTTTTCTCTTATAACATTTACTGGGTAGTATATCTACACTATACTTATGTATTCATCATAAAATTTTAATTCTTTACACATTTTTACAGAAAAATTGTTCAAGTTTAAAGGTTGAATTGCAATAATATTGAGATTGTAGACTATTTAAAATTTGCATAAATTTTAATAAATTGCTTAAAGATATTTTTCTGGAATATTTGATAAATCTGGAAAATAATTTGAAACTTCTTGATCTAGATTACAAGATTGGTAGTATGAACTACATTTTGTTTTGGTAGTATGTGGACTGATTAGTTTTCTAAACATTAGTGATAAATCATGTTAATCATTACAATAATCTGATTTAAATACAGTATAAAAGAGTATATCAAATGTGTTTAGTTAGAGAATAATTAATGTTAATTTGATTAAGAGAAGAGAATAATATAAGTAATATGTATACTACTTTTTAGAATAGAATAATTATCTGCAAACACACACACATTGGGAGAAAATTCGGTTTATCATTGCTTTGAAAAGAATTTTGAATTTTATTCTGATTATTTATTTATTCTCAAGTAGCATTCTTTAGACATAGTATATTAATATCTTTTTTATTACTATCATGTTGTCTATACAAAACTTTTTGTTATGCTTGTGTCATACAAATGTAAACTAGTATCTTTTTGACCATGGCTCTTATTCCATTAAGTTATTTTGATGTTTATTAATTTTTTTTTCTCATGATGTAATTCTAAACTACTTGTTTTATTTGTATTCTAAATAATTTTTTTTTAGGCAATGACTTGGTGCGCAGCATCTTGCTGTTTGCCGAAGGTCAACCCCTAGGAAAAAATGGTTTGGATTGGTTAAAAATTCAACTTATCAATCTGACTGGTTTCAAGAAAAGGTATTTATTTTTTTAACCTATCAAATTGACAGGATGAGTTTTATGTATATGTCTTGCATATTTTATATTGTTCATGTAAAAGTATTAATTTGTTAATTAACTTTTTAGAAAATAAAATTATTAAAACTGATACATTAATTATGTGAACATATACTGTATTTATTCGAATCTAAGCTGCATTTTTTTTCAATGCTAATGCTTTACTTTTATTAGAGAATGTGAATAAAATTAATAAAGAAATTTTGTTTTTAGTCATTAAATTTCGTACTTAAAAAAAGTTATCTTTTTATTAGAGATCCTCATTCGGAAAGATTGAAATTTGCAAATGAAATGATTCCTGAAATTCTGGATTCAGCTGATCGACCTTTTGAGGTATTGTGTTTTCAATATTTTAAATATGTTTTTTAAAAATTTCAATGAATGTGTTTTACAAATTTATTCATAAGATTATTGTCACAGAAACACATATCTGTATTTTTTAGTTTCTAAATCTTAATTAATTAGCAATTTTAAAAAAACATTTATTTATTCTTTTGATATATTTTCCTTTTCCTTTTGACCACAAGAAATGAAAAATATATTTTAAGATTAAAATTACTTAATTTTTTTATATATATATTTGAATATTTACAGTCATGAAAAAGAAACATTCTTTATAACTTTTGCATTTCTTATCATATCTGAATAAAACTGATGTAGTTAATGATCTATAGAGAACTAATTTATGATGTTAATTAATCAGTCAATTTTTTAATTATTACAGTTAACGTCTAAAAAGAAATATACTACTTTTTTTTAACATAACTGATTTGTTATCAATAATATATCATAAATTTCATAAAACTGTGCTAAAAAAATTCTGAAGTATTGAAATTTAAAAAATTAACTTTCTAATGTTAAATGAGTGTTTTTAACATTTTATTTTGATAAAAAATTATATTCAAAATTATTTATGTTTGAAATACTCTTAGTTTTTAAAAGGCATTCATATAAATATCTATATGTATTTTCAAAGAAAATGCTACTTTGAATATTTTCATTACAGTCCTTTTTTAATCACAATTTCTTGTTTTACTAATGTTATTTTCAAAACTTATTACAACACACAATTTTCACAGTCAAATTTAATAAGAATATGTTTAATGAATATTTTATTATCATAGTTTTTTACTTTGTGGAATAACTTTTGCGATATTTTCTTTCTGCTTATTTGATGTCTTATTATTTATTATAGACACACATTTACGGAACACATGCCCAATTGCATAAAATTGTTTTTGACCATTTATATTTGTAAATTCTTATGAGAAGCTTCAAAACGTTGAAACCAATAAGAAGTTATTTAAATTATAATTCAGATTTTTAAACTTAACTTGTTTATCTGCTTACAGTTAGGATGCAAAAAATATGGATTTCATGTGGGTTATGGATAAAGTTGCATTTTTAAAGGAAAGGAAATTTTTAATTTAATGAAGATGATATATTCTCGTTTCAATTTATTTGTAATGATAGTTTAAGCCTTACTTAAGATTCAGAGCTAAAATATTTTTTCCTGCTTCATCTAAATCTATATATTTGCATCTGAAGTTACTTTATTTTGTTTGAATAATAAATTTAAATTTCCACTTTCTAAAATCAATTGTATTGTATTTTGTCTGAGTATCTGATTTAGTAATTTAGTAGTTTTCTGTAGGATATAAATTTGATCAAATAATGAATTATGTTGACATGAAAAATGTTACAAATTATTAATTTGCTTGCTTTGGTCTCAAGGAAATTGATTTGAGGATTTTGGATTAGATTTGTGAAGTATTTTTGATCATTAAAAAAAATCATTCTTGTTCCTCTTTCATTAATTTTTTTAAAAATTCAATGAATAATTCTGAACTATCAGTTTTATTACTACTTAATTTCAGACATTCTTTTAATTTTGATCACTTAAAAATAGTACTTAATTTGATATGTATGATTTTTTTCAACTTCTAAGCCCTTAGATCATAGGCATAATGTACACTCTTGCATCATGGGGGAGGGGCAGAATTCTAGGGGGCCCAAAACCTGGCTTTGCAGAGGGACCCTGATATTCTTTGTTACATCACAGCCTTAGATTTTGCTTACAGATGACATAATTTATCATTTTTAAGTTACCAAAATTCAGTAATGTCAGTTGATAAGTCTAATTATTAAATATATCTTTCACTTGTATCAGTTTTCAAATTTTTGTTTCCTTTTCTTTTCAATTTTTTTCCCCTTTCCTTCCTTGATGTCATTATAAATTTAAAATGTCATAACTAGCTTTAATTCTCTGTAAAAACAGCTGCTTTAAGAATTTTTTATTTTTGCTAGAGGGAACTCTTAAAAATTAATTCATGTCTAATGTCTTATTCTTTTTTCTTAAACTAAAATTTGTTAACCCACTTAGTAATATCTAACTTAATTACAAGCTGTTTTTTTATTACTGCCCTATTTATAAAACATCTTAATAAGATAGATAAACTGAAAATAGATTTTTAAAGGGCTTGATTAAAATACTAATGATATAGTAAAACGTTCTTAATTCGTATTTTTTATGTAATGATTCTATATATTATATTACTTTTAAATAGGGGAATCAATGGTGGAAAACTTCGGATAAACCTTGGCAAACTCTGGCATGCTGTAAAGAATTGGCAAATGTTTTACGACATCCTAATCCTGAGGAATATGTATCACATTTTCCTGTTCATCAAGATGGCTCATGCAATGGTCTTCAGCATTATGCTGCTTTAGGCCGTGATGAGTTAGGTGCAATTGAAGTTAATTTACATCCTTCAGACGCACCTCAAGATGTTTACAGTGGAGTTTCAAATTTAGTAAGTGTTTTAGTGTTAATATTCCAAGCATCAACTTTTAAAATCTATTTCTGCACCAATTTTGATTATCAATTTACATTTTATTAATAATTGATATTATTTGGTATATGTATTTCAAATTAAAGCTCTAATAACTAATTACTGATCACTTTTTTTCAACATTACTATTTATTTTATAATTAAGCATTTTTTTAATCTAATTTATTGAACTTTTATTTGTTTGCTGTTTGATTTCTAATTTTTGTTTAGTTTGATTTACTCTCTATATATTATGTGACAGCAGTAGCTGTGGTCAAAGTAATGAACTAGTGGTTCTGTAGCATGTCATGGGTTTGTGCCTATTACTGCTGATGACTCACTATGTAGGGTGGCAATGCACATTAAATCTGTCGAAGCTCAAATGTTCTTCCATTGTTGTGGTATGAAAGTTAGAAGAGGAGGTGCCAGCTCTGGTGTCATGCTCATCACTTGACCATGGTTCAAAATTACGAGGTCCATTGCCAAAAGCCTTTGTGTAGCTAAATAATGCAGTGTTCATATTCACTCATTCACTTACTCTCTCTATATTATTATTTAAAACAAATATTTATACATTTATTAAAAAAAATATATGTGAATATTTATGTATTAATTTTTTAGAATGCAATATTTACTACTGTTTATATTTTTTTTTAACCCTTTTTTAACTTTTCTTTAAACTTAGGTTGAAAAGCTAAGACGGAAAGATGCTGCTAACGGTGATGAAGTGGCTCAAGCATTGGAAGGATTTGTGAGGAGAAAAGTATAAACATATTTATAAATTTGAAAATAGTTTAAATATTTTTTGTCTAAAATTTGCCTTTTGGTGAACAAATTTTGATGATCTTTGAAAATTTAAGTTATTAATATACACTTAGGAACATTGAAAATAGCAACCCAAGAAGAAAGCATCGGATTGAAATGAAATTTAATACACATAATGACACAGATGAGAGATTCACTTGATCTAAAAAACAAGACAACTAAATGAATACAGGGTGTGCTATGACACAAATACTTGGCAACTTCAATAGCACATTGGACCACCTCCATCTGCAATACATGCCGCCACATGGTCCGGCATTGAGTTGATTTGACACGTTATGTTGTCCTGAGGTAGATGGGCCCACAAATGAACAGCCAACTCTAAATCATGTACAGAGTGACTCAATGGCATCTGCCGTTTTAGCTGATCCCACACATGCTCTACAGGGGACAAATCGGGGGAGCGGGCTGGCCATGGAAAAGTCTGAAAATGACATAGGAAGTCTTAAGCAACTCTTGCTGTATGCGGATGAGCATTATCTTGCTGGAAAATTGCCCCTGGGAGACCATTTAGGAAAGGTCCTACATTGGGTCGAAGAATATCATCAACGTAACGTTGGCCTGTTAAGGTTCCACGCATCACAATTAAAGTGGACCGGCTATCATAGGCTATGCCCCCCAGGCCATTACATCAGCTGTGCGGGCAGTGTGACGTAGAACAGTGTGGGGGGAATTGTACCGCTCACCAGGGCGCCTCCACACCCATACACGGTTATCATCTGTCTCCAAAACAAACCGGGATTCATCACTAAACACAACCTTTTGCCAATCTGTGACATTCCACATTGATCTGGCTTGGCACCACTGTAGAGGCAGTTGCCGATGTTCTGGTGTTAAAGGGAGTGCATGGAAAGGGCGCTTTGATTTAAGATTTGCTTCTGCAAGGTGTTTGGAAATTGTTTGTGGAACAATTGCTACACCTACATCTGCTCGTATCGTTGAACGAGTCACTGTGGGGTCCACAAGTGCTTGCCGCATGATCCTTCAATCCTCTCTCTCCTCGTGGTCTTCCTGGTCGCTCCAGACCCGGTTTTCAGCGCGTGGGTACCTTCTCGTGTCCACTGCTCCCAACAATTTCTAACCGCACACTTCGAACTATCCACCTGACCAGCAACACGGCGCATCAACCAGCCTGCAGTTTTCATCCCGATGATCAGGCCTCTCTCAAACTCGATTAACTGTGAGAAATGTCTTCTAGTACGTTTACCTGGCATGTTTTGCTTACCAAAGTCTTCCTACAATCAGCGGGTAATCGTCACGTTTATTAATCTTTGAATTTGTGCTGGCTTATATAGCACCCTCTTCCTGATTATAGCGCCACCTCGGTGTGTATGAGCATGCGTATTGGCACAAAACTTGAATCATTTGCATATCACATTACGCTGTACTTATTTGCAAAGTTTCGCAATTGTACTTAGCTTTCTTCTTGGGTCGCTATTTTCAATGTTCCTGAGTGTATATTTGAAATGTTAAGTATTTGTTACTTAAATACTTTTTGAAAGATATTAAGCATATTTTATTCAATGTAAATTATAACTGTAAAATATATATGCATTTTATGTGAATAATTCTCTTATTTTAGAATGTTATTATAGGGGATACAAATTATTACTATTATGCAACTGGACTAGAAGTCAAAGATTTGCACTATTTCAAATTAAAACAAATATCATGTGTAAAATTTAGTTTTAAGTTCTGTTAATCAGTAAATACCATAAGGGATAGTAAATCATAAATCTAAATTGTCTTATATTTAAATTAGATTTCTATAAATTTCTTTTAACATAAAACAAAATTTCTTATCACAGATTAAATAAGCGTGTTGACAAATGCAAGCCTCTTTGAAAATTAAATTCATAAAAATTATTTTTTACTGCTGATACATTTATGTTATGTAATTGTTTTAATAAAAATTCTACTGTCTTGTAAAATTTATTTCACAGTAAACATGCGAATTATATCATCTAAAATTTCTGCATATAGAGGAAGCTTCTTCATGAAAAATATATAATAGTTGTAACCTTTATCGTTCTTATAAATAATTTACTAATCCAAAAGTAAACAACAATTAAATTAATGTCCTGTATATGCATTTTTTAACTACTCTATCGTTATTATCCTCTTTTTTTAATTCTTTCTACAAACAGGTCTTGTTAGTTTTATACTCCAAATATATCTTTATGAAAAGCCAATTAAATCTTTTTGCTACCTTAAATTATTGCCTGGTACTTTCTGAATCATTAAAAAAAATAATTTAAAGTTTATTTTGTTACTAATTTTTTTTATTTAGAGAATTGAATTGATCAGATATTTTATTTTAATGTTTTCTAATATTCAGTGAAATTTTGGGATTTGAAAATTATTTTGAATATAGTTATAGCATTTATATAATTTTTTGCAAAAAAAATGAATTTTATTTTCAAATCTTGTGTATTTATAACTTTGTGTAGCATGGATTTTTAAAACTCTTTGTTCTATAAGGTTGTCAAGCAGACTGTGATGACATTTGTTTATGGAGTTACAAGATATGGTGCCAAATTACAAATATTAAAGCAACTTAAAGATATGCCAGATTTCCCTGAAAAGTACTACCAACAAGCTTCCAGTTACTTAATGCAGAAAATATTTCTAAGTATCAAAGAAATGTTTACTGCTACACAAGAAATTCAGGTAAATAAATTTAAAATTTACAGTATGTTTAATGTTTTAAAATATAATTTTTTTCTGATTTCCTTTGTAACAATTTGCTTTCAAAATAATTATATAAAGTTTTTTTTATGTATATCAACAGTTATCTTTTATTTAGAACCACAAATTCCTTAAACGAAGCTGAATGTCTGATTATTTTTTTAGATGTATTTTAGTCAAAAATATAAATTGCTTGCTTAATTTGAACATTAAAAGGGGAAGGTACCATTTGAGATTACTTCTGATATGAATATAAAGAGAGAAGAATGAGCCTTTTTTTTTAACTGACAAAGATTATGATGATAGTGAGTTTTGATGCTTCAACTGTTTTACAAAGGATTGTTACAAAGGAACAGCAAGAGAGATCTTTTACTTAGTAAAGTTTTTCTCTTCTAGGACTGGTTTACAGATTGTGCTGAATACATTACTAAAGTTTCTGGTGAACCATTAGAATGGATCACTCCTTTAGGCTTACCTGTAATCCAACCATATCACAAGGAAACTGTTATTACCAACAAGTGTTCTGATCCGGTACAAGCATGCTTATGATAAGCGTATTACATTATTTTTTAATATTAAATTATTTGTAGTCTTAAGTAATTTGTAAAAACATTGTTTAATCCTTTTTTCAGGGTAAAGAACAAAGCTTGAATTATACAAGTAGCTATGAACCATATCAGTAAGTATTGCTTATATTGTGTGATTGATTTCTTGTAAATCAATAAGTTTAGAGCTGACTAAGCTCTGCACATATGACTAGAATTTCTTGAAATAATATGAAAGCGAAGTAAACCACTTGACCACTGGACTTCTTAAATAATACACTCACAACTAATATTACATATTTTTAATGTAATACAGAGCTTATATATCTAAGCTAGTTTGGATTGCATTGGTAGTCAAATGGTCATGGTCACAAACTCACAACCAGCTGTATTTCTGTTGAGTTGTGGGTCCAAGATCTGGTACTACTAAAGACCTTCTGTGTAGAGAAGTTTGCTACATAATGAATCTGTCAAGGCGGAAAGTCCTCACTTTGACATGGAGAGAAAGTGTGCTGTGTCATCCTCTTCACTGAACCATGGTTCAAAATTACAAAATCTGCCGCCAATAGCCCCCTTCTAGATTTTGAGTGCTATGCTAATAATCAATCAATCTATGTTAGTTTTATATGGTGCAAATGCGATTTTATTATAATTTAACAAAATTATGATTTACATCTTTTTAAGGCTGTCTTCACTGAATGCTAAAGAATAGAATCTGAATTCTAAAGGTTTTTCAGATATGAAAATGCTCCAACATTAATGTTATACTTTGGCTTTGCTATCTTATAGAGATCAGCATATTTTCTTATACTAATTTTTATCTTAGTTGATACATTATTTCTGGTATAAAATGTGCTTCTCATTTTTCTCTTATACCATAATCCCTTTACTTGTTAAAATAAAAGATAAAAGAACAGTCAAAATTATGAACTGGAAGGTAAGAATCAGCTCCAAAGGAGGCAAAGATAGTTCTATCCACAAGCAAAGCTATGGCGTCAGTTGTTTTGGATGGGTGCATGGTGTAACTTTCATTAATTATCTTCAGAAAGGAAAAACAATCATTTTTAAGTATTGTGCAAAATTGAAGCAGAATTTGAGAGATGAAATTAAGAAAAAATGGTTGCATTTAATAAAAAAGAAAGCTTGTTTCATCAAGGCAATGTACCACTTCGTACATCTGTTGTTGAAAAGACCAAAATAAATTAATTAAGGTTCAAATGTCTTCCCTTAGTATTCCAGAAACTAGATTCAAGCCCTTTGGGTTATTTTGCTTCCAAATTTGGGGTAAATGGCCTGTTGCTAAGATTTGCTGAAAATGAAGAGATTGTGTCTACAATGTGGATGGCTATTTCACAAAGCTTGATAATTGTAACTATAAACAGGATGTAAAAGCTAATGAATATCCTTGAGAAAAGTTTATTGAGCTAAAAGGAATTAAAGATATTTTTTTCCCAAATTTTAATGTTTTTTTCTGGGCCTATTTTCATGTGTATACATGTAATCAAAATTGACTAGATCTTATTTTCAAGCTTGGGCATTTATTGTGTTGTGAAATATTTCCTTTCTGCCAGTTTTAATGAATCTAATTATAATTTCTTTATTATACATCTATTTAAAATTATGCATTTGTATTCTACAAAATTTTAATCCATTTAAACTTTTCAGTGAAATACCAATTTCTACTCTGGAGTAAATAGATTACAATCATCTCAACTTCATACATTGGCTTCTTAAAGTTAATGCTTTGACTAACCCAAATAAATACTTAAAGGTGACAAATGTGTTAATGCATGAAAAAAAATGTATAAAGAGAGAGATGATTTCTTTTTTAAAAAAATTCTTAAGTTATATGATAATGTCACATTTATAAGACATTTAATAAAAATATGTTTGAAGCCTCTTCCTTTGAAAGAAAAATTATTTTAATATGGATGTGACCACATTGCACTGGCCTTCACATAAATTTTATAGTATTGTGCATGCTTTCAATTGGGTGCTCGCTCAACCTCTATAAATTTTGACAATGGCCATTCTTCTGTTAGAGAACTGTTCAACTCATTGAGACTGGTTGGAGAAGGTAAATGTACCAAGACTGTACACTCTAGAGATATACACTGCTCAAAATAATTAAAGGATATTGCGGTTTTAGGTGTATCTTGTGGCTGGGAAACTTTTTAGATAATTGATACATGGTTGACAGACGTAGTAGGTTATATGAGAATAAATTACACATGTGTTTGGCAGAAAAAAAATGCATTTTATTGCGCATTTGTGTACAAAAGGAAAAAAACACAATTTGTGCATATGAGAAAAAAGGATAAAAAAAGGTGTTTTCTTCAAAGGAAATCATTTTCAGTAGGGGGTATGGTTTCCACAGATGGTCAGCAACGTTGAGCATCTTTGAGGCATTTGGTCAATGAGGCTATTAATCATGAGTTGGGGTATTCTGTCCCACTCTTCCAGAAGAGCTCTTTCCAGTTCTTGGAGAGTTTGTGGGGGTGGTTGGCGGCCAGCAACTCGTCTTCCTAGAGCGTCCCAAACGTGCTCTATTGGATTCATGTCCGGAGAACATGCTGGCCATTCCATTTGTACGATTCCTTCCTCGAAAAGGAAATCCTCCACCAGGTTAGCACGATGTGCCCTGCAGTTATCGTTCATTAAAATGAAGTCATCTCCGACTGCTGCAGCGTAAGGGACTACAATAGGTCTGAGGATCTCATCCCTATATCGGCGAGCAGTCAGAGGTCCATCTCGAATGGTGTAGAGGTCTGTGCGCCCGTCAATGGAGATGCCACCATACACCAGCACTCCCGCACCGCCAATCGAGAGCTGAAACGTCCTCCCGTTGGTGTGGTGTGGTAGTTAGGAGAGGGGGTGCCAGCTCAGGTGTCGTCCACGTCACTTGACCTTGGTTCAAAATTACGTGGTCCGTCGCCAAAAGCCCTCGTGTAGCTGAACAGTGCGACGTTAATATTCAATCAATCAACCCGCACCGCCAAATTTGACACTTTCGTGCACGAACGCAGAACGCAGGATTATTCCTACTGCCACGGTCCCTCTAGATGAAAATACGCCTATTATCCGGATGAACAGGAAAACGGGACTCGTCAGAAAAAAGAACACTGCTCCATTCATTTCTCCTCCAGTTCACATGCTCTGTTGCCCACTCCCTGCGGTCGCGACGATGCCTTGATGTTAGTCTAACACATACTATCGATTGGCGAGCATTCAGACCTACACCATGGAGCCGGTTTCGGACAGTCTGAGTTAAAACCGTGGTGCCAGTAGCCGAGCGAAGGTGTTGGAGAAGAGTAGCGTTCATATTTCGGTGTCTCCGAGCCGTTAACACTAAATAACGATCTTCATTGGGCATTGTTGCCCATCTACGACCTTGTCCTGGTCTTCGGCCTGCACTTCCAGTCTCCGAAAGACGGTTCCAGATCTTGGAAATCACACTTTGTGACACTCCAATGACTTGCGCTACTTCGGCTTGAGTTTGGCCCCCTTCTAACCTACCAACAACTCTCCAAGCTTCTGAATTGATTAAATGACTTCGCTGAGACATCGTACTTATCGAAACAAAGCAGTCACTGAATGCCGATCATCCTTGTCCTCATTTCAGTTGAAAGTCAAATTTCATTCGCTGCTGCTGAAGCGACGTTTTCGACGTCGAACTCAAAATTAGCATACTCCACAGTTTGAAAATCAGAAAAATTTGCATTTGTGATTCTCTTCTTCCATTTTCGGCAAAAAAACAAAAAAAAATTCGGTTACATCTTTATTTTATATAAAACTTACAATATCCTTTAATTGTTTTGAGCAGTGTACTAAAAACTAAAATTTTGGAGCAAAAAATGAATATTTTGTGTTTGATTGTCCTAAAGTAAAATAAAATAAACGTTTTACAAACTATTGAAAAGCAATTTTTGACTGAAAAAAAGCTAAGCTAGTAGGTTGCTAGTCATTTATGCAATCCATATCTCACTTTTGACAATGAGTTAGTGCTTTTAAATGGCATTAAGCACATCTTATTTGTTTCTTTTGAAGAAATACCCAATATTTCATTCCATCATCTGAGTTATTCTGAATGATTTCTTTTTTATGTTGACTTAGATTTCATTGTTTTCTAAAGGATTTTAAATGAAGTCATGTAACCCTTCTAAAATTGAGTAAGTCCAGTTGGTTGTATCAAGCATAGATTCTATGCAGTTGCAAAGTATTAATAGCCTGGTCCCCTAAAAATATGTTATCAAACAAAAGTATTATTTCTTTCATTGATAATTCTATAATTTGTTCATATTTTGATTAAGTCGATCAACTCCATCCATATGTTCTTTATTAACTTTTACCATTTTTGGCTGCTGCACATTGATATGGCATTTCTTTGATGATGAAAATCTGGTAGTCGCTATTGGGAACACAGACACAGTATTAGAGCACATTGTCATTCCATCTCAAAGAATGATATCAGCTGTTTCATCCCCTTTATAGTCGGATGTTCTTACTTTTTTCAGATCATTTTTTTTTTCACTCAGGTTGGACCTCTTTTCGATTTTCTCTAATGCTCTTTATTACTTTTATATCCATAGTTTTTTTAGTTTTTTCTCCTAGTTTGTGATTGAGTAAAAAATTCTCGGAACTAATGTAGAAACTTAGGGGATGTTACTGACATATGATGTGACAAATTTTCTCTGAGAGAGCTCCATCGATACTAAAACATTTTACTTCCTGTTGCCTTTTTTTTCTTGATAGGGTTTAAACCATAAAGAATATCTGAGAGTTATTGACTTACTTCTAAAACTTTGCTTACATTCCTGGTATCCAAAAAATTCCCATGTTGTGAAATTCCTCTACTAAATTGCATACCAAAAATAGTCTACTCGATCTTTCAGTTAGAAGATGCAGTTTTACATATTTGTCTTTCACATCAAAGTTATTATCTGTGAAGTATGTGTTAGAACAAATACAATCAAACCAGTTCCTTTACACAACACTTATGAAATCACAATAAATTGTTTTCCTGGTACATTCTGCTATATGAAACTTGAATGTATTAATTAATAAGCAATGTCCCAGTAGTGCATTTCAGTTATTCAATTTGTGACAAGTTTTATTCGTGCTTATACTAATTCTCTTGGGGAAAAGACTCTTTGTAACTGTGATATTAGTTTAAAAACTGATTTCCATTGAGGGAACTTGATTTATGCAAATGCAAACTATATTTAAGTGCCAGTCATTGAGTAGGCGATGTACTGATTAAGAGTTGATCATAAGCTTAAATTCAAGTGTTGCCAACTGGTAGTCGTGCATCATAAGATTAATATTAGAAGAAGTATCAATGGGAATAGGAGAAGGTATCCACCTTACAACTGATTGAGCTAGCAGATTGAAAGACGAATCATACAAGAGATTAAGAAAGATAAATGTCTTCCATGTATTTGATTATATTAATTAGGGTTATGGTTTCTTATTGCTGCATGGGTTTAGTTATTAAAGAACATTCATAAGTGTTAAAAATTGAATAAAATTAGTTATTCTATAATAATATATGCTTCTTACTCAAACCCTCTCACACCCACGACCTCCAGAGTGCAACAAGTTGGGACATCTAAATCTGTTATAAGTTGCATAATGTATCTATTTGATTCAATAACAGCTCCACACTGCCATAAAAAAATACAAGAAGTTGAGTAGAAGTTAAATTTGTTGTCTGTGTGAAATTCATTTATAGACTGGAGACTCGTCTCTGTTTTATTTACCAAACACTAAAATAAAGTCATTTTCTGTAAGATATATGTTTGAGCTTTCTTCATTGTCACAGCAGGTAACTTCTCATCACTGGAAGCTAAATGTGTATAACTTGCACTTAAAACAAGTTTCTTAAAAAATTACTCAGGATACCATTGTCATTAGCAATATGTCCAGTTGCAATGTTATGAGACTCAATGCATTTATTGTCATGACTTAAGCTGGCTCAGTGTGCTTAGTCAGCAATATATCCAGTTATAATGTCAAGTGGTTCAATGTATATATCAGCATGATTAAGACAAACTTTGTCATCATGGCCTTCTTCTTCAGTATGAGGCTATAAATCATATAGGTATTTGGCATCTTAACCTCGGGCTGGGTAAGATTGACTCAGCCTTTTATCCCTTCAGCGAGTCAATAAATGAGTACCGAGCTTGCTTAGGAACTTAACACTGGGGGTTTCACGTCAGACTAACCACCTGACTGGAACATCTGCTCATGCACCTCAGGGCCCAAGGTTGCATATACTGAAATGGGCACAGTAGGGCTTGGTTCTCGTGGGCTATTTCGCCACTGAGTTAAGTTATTTGGCATCTAACTTGACCCATAAAATTTGCTTGGAGGTACTCCTCTACTGCAAAAAAAGAATTTTAAAAATTAAATTAAGTACACAAGTATATGAAAGAAGTTTTCTGTTTTAAAGTATTTATAATACAACGCCTAACGTTTTTCTCAAATTTTAATTGCTTCATGATAAAGAGATAAATAAAATCTACCCTATGTGCCTAACATACTACATCTAGATCAACATATTTCCATAAAATATTAATTTGCTATAATACACATGCTCATTATTTAGCATTTCTACATTTGTTCTATATATATATTTAGAACAATTATTATAAAAAACATTCATATCAACTATTATTATAAATAGAATATTTTATCTAGAATAATATCAGAAATTTCATTTTTTCTCCCTCAAACCTATCAGAATGCTGTCTTTAATGAGTGTCCAGGCAATAAATCATAACTGGTTATAAAATACAATGTTTTCATATTGCTATCTATATTCACAGCAATTTTAAGCTACTCAAATTCATATACATTTACGAAAATTGAAAATTTTTATTGCATCCTTAACTTTTAGAAGCCAGTGTAATGAACATAACATGCAATTAAAAAGAGGGAAATTCCAGCTTAGATGTTGATCTAATCATTTGATAAATTAATTGAAAAAACTAATTCATTCGTAAGTTTTATAGTTTAATAATACAATAACAACTTTGATAAAATAAAAATAATAATATTTGACAGCAAAAAAAAAGACAATTGTGTTATGATTTACCAAAATATCAATATTTAATTTCAGATTAATTTCATGCATTAACATTTGATTTATTGAAAATAACATAAAAAAAAATGTAAAGGTAAAGCGCGTACTTTTTTGTAATTTGTTTATGCATAATTTTACGCTTGTCTCAAAATATCTGAATAATTATCGGATTTTTTTTTATTTTTTAAAAAAGGTTAAACATATCGATTGATGTAGATATAGTGAATTTCTAGATGTACAAGGTGTGACAAAAAAAACGAGACTAAGTGTGTAACTTGTAAAAGGAGTAGAGTTTGCAACAACTATGTTGTTGACATCATTCCACACTCCTCCTCTATCCATGTGGCCAGTTTTGCCTTAATCGATCTTGCCTGTTGGGAGCACTGTGTCATTGAGTGAACACAAGCAACTGAATTCTACCGGAAAAATATCGAATCAACATCAAGTTTCTTGTGAAACTTTAGTAATCAGCCATGAAAACATTTCAAATATTAACTGAGACTCAGGGAGATGAAAGCTTGTCTCATGCACATGTGTATGAATGGCATAAGCGATTTTCAGGGGTGTGGAAGATGCTGAACACGCTGGGCGCCCAAGATAAGTGATTACAAATCACAACATTGCCAGAATTCGTGATATGAGTGGATTCTCACAAACAACAGTGGCCTGAGTGTTAATCAACACTACTACATTGAAATATTAAAGATACTTTGTGAAGAAATTAGGAAAAAAATACCAGAATTAGGGAGTGATGGATGGATGTTGCACCATGACAATGCATCAGCTCACATGGTCCTATCTGTCAAGCAGTTTCTGACCAGCAAAAACATTACTGTGTTGAAAATTCCTCCTTATTCACCTGATTTGATCCCATGCGGCACTTTTTTTATTTCCTGCAGGGAAAACTTTCTAAAAGGGAACCCATTTTACCTCAGTGAAGAGGTTAAAATATAAATGAAGAATCTCCTGAAGGGCCTTCCAAAAACCTCGTTCCAGAACCGTTACCGGCAATGGCAGCACTAAATGCAGAAGTGTGTGAATGCTGAAGGAAGCTACTTTGTTGGTGATAATGTCACAGAGAGACACTGTTTCTGTACATACAATGATTTATTGGACCAGTCTCTTTTTTTTTTTTTTTGCATCACACCTCATATATATATAAAAATCTAGAAAGATATATATATATAGTTTAAAAAAATTATATATATATATTTTTTTTTGTAAAATATAGAAACTTGTATATGTATCAAACTTTGTATAAAAATAAATTAAATTCTGTTCTTATTTTAATTTATTAGGTCACCAAATATAAGAAAACAGAAAAATGGTTTTGCACCAAATTTTATTCATTCATTGGATGCTAGTCACATGATGCTAACTTCATTATTTTGCCAAAGGTAAATATTTAAAATATTATGATAGTATTTCATTAAAATATGTATATGTCTTATTAAGTTTCTTAAAGTAGTGCACAATACTTCTCCAGTTTAATCTAGATTTAAAGAAATAATTAAGTCATTTTTACCGAGAATACTTCAATGTTTTGTTAGGGTTTCCTGGTATGATTTAAGGCTACACAGTACCCTACAAATTTTAAAAATACCAAAAAAAAATTGTTTGCCTTTTCTTGTGGCTCATATCATTGAGAAGCTTGCCACCAAATTTTAGATCTGATAATAAATTAGTCTAAGATATTTGAAATGTTCTCAGCTTGGGTTATGGTTTCAGTTTCATTTTAAAACATTATTTCACTCTTAAATTTAATTAATTGAAAACATTTTTGAGCACAATCAACTCTTTCAGTGTGAAATGGTTATTAATTTCAGTTTATAATTACTAAAATCATTTCTGTTTATGTTTTGTATTCTCATATTTATATAACTAAGATTGATCTCAAGGCCAAATTTTGTTTTAAAAGTAGTTTACGTCACTTAGAAACTTTATCATCAATTTTTTCCTCTTGAGAAAATGTCATGGCCAAAACGTTTTCTGGTTGCTATGAGAAACAATATTTCGAAGAGGTGGAATACTACTGAAAATGATGTATCTAAAAATCGGCCCTCAGCTGATATTGCAATTTAACTTCTGAATGCAAGTATTCTGAACTCAAGAATTGGAAATAAAATTAAATATTTCCATGAAGCAGTGGCGCACACAAGGGGGGGAGGTGTCCTGGGGGTCCAGACCCCCTCAAAGCCCTTGATTTTTTTCCAATTGATTATAATTCTAAGTATATAGTACATAAAATTTAATTAAATGTTATTAATGATTAATTTTATTAATTAATGCTAATTATTTATTCAATAATTAGTTTTTATTGTGTTTTGTTCCCCAAAATTGATAAAATTAAAAGGAGCATGATACAAGAATGGTGAACTTTCGACCCCGACCCCCCCCCCCTGAAAAATTCCTGTGTGCGCTACTGCCATGAAGTACTAAATTACATTATAATATACTTATTAAAGTACTATATTTTAGTATTTGAGAGCTGTGTAGTAAAAACTCAAACTTACTAAATTGTCCCTATTTAAAACTGAAGAAAAAATTTTATTTTATTTACAAAACTTGGTGAATTTTAACTCAAGTTAATTTGCTTATTATTTTGTACATAAATACTTTGTGTTTCAAAACTTATGTGAAAATATTGTGTTAAGATTAGATTGTGTGGGAATAACCTGTCATTGTAACAAATGCTATCAATATTATGCAAAAATATTTTCAGTCATTTTTAACTAAAGTAATATTCTAATGTAGAACTTAAGCTGTAAAATAATATATTAAAAAATTGTAGCTTTTTATGGGCATTATTAGATTTCCCTTTAAGAAGGCAAACGTTAAATGGGTTTTTCTCAGATTTTAAATTTTTAAAATATAAGAGTTTCCTTATATTTCCAAATGTGAAAATGTATGAAATTGTGGAGGTGGAGATAGATGGTGTCGCCATCTATCGTCCCTTCGGGGAATTTCGCTGATCTAAATCGTATTGTCACCCTTATGGTGCTTAAGGCTAATGACAGGCGTACTTCTAGCCCCTTGCCACGATGAATTTCGTGGGCCTCGATCTGACTGCGTCAGACAGGTGGCATTAAAAACAACAACAAGAGTTTCCTAAACCCTAAGATTTTTTTCTAATCAAGATAAGTCTTGAAATTATTTGTATTTTCTCCCAAACATATGTTCTATAAAAGTTAGTATAAGTTGGAGATCTTTAGTTATTTTCTTAAAAAATGCTGTTAATATTTTTAAAAATTTTGTGTTTTTTCCGAGTTTAGCGAGAAAAATAATTATTAAAAATAAGCAAGGGAACATATTTTCAAATCCATATTAATTTCTGTTTGCAGTAATCTCAAGAAACATAAATCACGTAAAATGACTAAAAAATTTAAAAAATTGAGTATTTTATAAAAATTTGAAAAAACTTAAGATTTTTAAAAAATTTTAAAATTGTAAAACAATGGCTGGTCAAATTGACTTTTTACTTCCAGAATCAACTTAATCCTAATAGTATATATTATAAACGTGAAAGTTTGTGAGGAACTTTGGTCGTTTTTCACGCAAAAACAACTGAATAGATTTTAATGAAACTTTACAATAATATAGCTTACAAATCAGAATAACACATAGGCTATAATTTATAAAGATATTGTGTGAAATGTCCAAAATATAACGATAATTGTCAAGTAAGTATGAAACAATTCTGCCATCTGCAAAAAAGCCCGCGGCAGCATATATCTATCTTTTATGTATAAACAATTATTGCCAAAGTAACGAACCATAAATATAATAATAATGGATAATTGCACGTTGTAATGCACGTTTGGTAGTAACAAATTCATCCTTATATTAAAATAAATACTTTTATCGCTATTGGCCATACCATAAAAACGAGTACATTAAAAATTAATAATTGCACGCTCTAATGCACATTTGGTAGTAACAAATTTATCCTTATATCAAAATAAATACTTTTATTGCTTCTGGTATTTAAAATAGATAAACTTTGTCTTTCACATTACATCATTTGGACAAATTTGCAACTTTGTTTGTGGTTAGTAGTTAATTATAATGCTATAGTTTTAATTGAATAAGCAGGTATTGCATTTTTTAAGTATAAAAATAATAACTGCCGTACTGTATTTTTTGGAAGTGTAGAAAAAGCACCTACTAAGAATTATGCCACGTAAGCGTAAGTCTAATCTTTCCCAAAGCTCTAATATAGCTCGAGCTAAGAAAGTAGCTAGATTTAACGAAACGTTTCCACAAGCCGAACTGTGAAGGCTTGAACAGGCCTTGAGGCAGCTCACAGAGCTGCTGAGACACCAGAGTAGTCCCAAGCTCAGCGTCAACATACATTTGGGTATGCCATGTTTTCCCCACGGCCAGCTCTACGTGGCTTGCTCACGCCTTTCTAAATCGCAAAATCTGCATGTTTATGCTGAACGAAAAAAATCGTTTAACATAGTTTATATGAGTATATTGCAATATCTACCTATAACTTTTGCATTACCATCAATTATTATTTACATCCGTACATCTATCAACACAAAATATAGGATTTATAATACCTATCAGTGAGATAATCATCAAAAGTACTTAGTTTCAGTTTACATACATTACACAATATAGAACAAGGGTCTCTCAAAGTAACTCTGTATGTCTGTTACGCCTTCACAACTAAACTGCAGAAACCAATTTTGATGAATTTTGGTATAAAGATAGATGGAGAGGACCTTAGAGAAGAAAATAAAAGCTACTCGAAAGACTAATCCTGTGCAGACGAAGTCGCGGATACCAGTTATATAATATATATATATATATACATATCTGTGTAAATAAACTGTACTCTAATAAACTTAATTTTGTTAAATATATGGGGTTTTTTTTTTATTATTCTTTAACATGAAATTCTTTTAGCACGAAAAAAAATCATACCCTCTCAGTTTTGTGTTAAACGATTTTCACTGCATGTAAATTTTCTATAAACTATTTTAATGATCCGAACTTTAAGATTCCTTAATGCTATTTGTTTATCTAAAAAATAAAAATGGATTTTTATTTGTATGTATGACCTCGCTTCACTTCAACACTGCTCAACCAATCACTATGAAAATTGGCATGTACATGTATTTTTTTATGGAGAAGAGTTTTGTGCTATGTTCTTCATTGCAGCTCCCCACCAGGTGGTTCTACAGCATATCGACTTCTGCACAATTCAAGCAATTGCCAAGTTGCTAACTTGACTCTATCGCCACCATTTCGCTATGTTTTCATTAAATCACCGTTATAATTTAAGGATCGGCGTTGCTTGCGAATATTACAATTTTAACAGAATAGCAACAGAAAGTAATATTAACGTATTACACTTCTAGATCTAAATTATTTACACTATTTTAAGCGTTCATTACACAAAATTTGTAACAATGTTTTACTTTTGCTGAGCTAAGATCAGCTTAGGAAGGTGTTATCAAAAATCAACTCACAAGAGTGTTAAGGGGCATTATAAATCAAAGAAATCATTTTTATCAGCTATTAGATCTACAGACTTAAAATTTAACAAATATGTTTTTTTTTGTTTAATATGCATTTCACGTACAATTAACTCATTAAAAACTTCTTTATCCTTCAATCTGTATTGTTTAATTTTTCAATTCACCCATGCGAAGAATGCGTATACCAGCTATTAATATAATATAAATATAAAACATCAATTATATTTTTGCTGTTACTGCCTCTAAAAAAAATTTTTTTTTGTTGAAAATGGGTACAGCGTAGGCTTAAATTTTTCACCATGTTTCTTAATTTATAAAAAAGTTTTCGCGTTAAAAATTTTTAGTCAAATTTTTTAAGTGCTAACTTAATAAATTCTCTAACTGATATTATGAGTTTGATACTCAAATTTTAAAAAGGCATTGAATAAGTCAGAAGAATATTGGTTTTTTTAATAAGTTGAATCCTTTTTTCATTTAAATACAGTAAATTTCTAGTTTTTAGTTTTCTTAAATATTTTGAATTTATATTATTCAGCTGTCTTTTATATATATATATATATATTTATATTTTTCTTTAAGAAACAAGACTTTTTCAGAATATAAATCTTAGTTTATAAATTTTAAAATTGTGAATTATTAATAGTTTCATATGAAATTCTTTTTTCCCATAGGAAGGGTTTTACTTTTGTTTCAGTTCATGATTGTTACTGGACACATGCATTAACTGTAGAAATAATGAACAAGGTATTTCAATATAATGTTTATATTTTTTCTAACATGTAGAAAATGTAAGTTTATTTCCTAATTTTTACTGATTAATAATTTTCAGATATGTCGTGAACAATTTGTTGCATTGCACAAAGAACCTATTTTAGAAGATTTATCTGCATTCTTTTTGGATAAGTATGCCCGAGTTGTAAATGAGTAAGTTATAAGCGTTATCATCTTTTTTACATGTTTCAAAATAACACTGGCAATAAAAAGGTTTTTTTTCCCATTAAATAAGCTGATTTACTCTAATATGAATGTTACAATCATTGATCAATTTAAGCATATTCAAACGGAATATATTAATTGATAAGTGACAGATGAGGAGATAAGTGAGAGGCTTAATAAAATATTATAATACTGAGAAGGAAGGTGAAATTTATAAATTAAATACTGGTTTAATTTTTAAGGACATTAAACTATGGTCCAAGTGTCTATAATATTTTTTAAACATAGATCTTAGCATAGAAAAGGTCCCTAAAGCTCCAAATAAATCTTAAGACATGTTTAGCTGGGTATACCAAGAACTATATAAAGAACTTGAAAAATTAAGAAAAAAGAAAAAAAACACTTGATTTTTTTCTAATTTAAAAAGTCAATGCCACAAAATATTTTGGAAAGTAGTTCATTTACTCAAAACTTCATTTCTGGATGCAAGTCTTATTGAATTCAAGCATAACAGGTGCGACAAATGTTTTTTTTTTGGAGGGGGCTACTAACGTACTATCGCAACCTATTAGCAATAATATATGAAACGGAGCACATGGTTGCCAACTCAGCCTGTACGACTCATAGGAAATCACGGTTACCAACTTGGCGAGTTATTAACAGAGTTGGCAATTGTTGCGATAATACGTAAAGTGCCTCCCCTTCCCATCTTGTTAAAACAAAAACATTTATTATAAACAAGGACTGATGAATAATTAATATTATTTTTAGTATTTTTAACTTAAAATTTCTATTCTTTCTAGAACAATGTGTATTTGCTCATAATTTTATTTTAGTTATTATTCGAAATATATTATTTTAAATTTATTTTTATATTATTGATTTAAATTTGTAAATGCAGCAGTGTTATATATTAATTCATATATCTAAAAATTTATGCAATGGTTTTTCATCCCTTTTTTTACATTTGTTAGGTTACGGGTAATGTCTTTGGTGAAAATTAAAATTTTTTGGTCTATCCCCCTTGTGTACAACACTGATTGGAGGATGCTTCAGGTGCAGTTGGGATAGTATGACAATGGAGAGAGTTGATTCTTGTTTTCACTTGTGTAACTAGTTTTGAGGGGCCCTGTATCAAAATTCCTTGGGGGCTTTTTTTGGAAGTTCCTTAACACTTAACAATTCTTTGCTTACTCATGTAGCATTGGAGCCTTGTATCATTGATAGGGGAGGGGGGTAATTGTGCCCGGCTTGTTTTGCTAAAGTAGTTTGGGTTGATTTCTTCTCATTTTCCACGTGTTCTTGACGTGGCTTTTTCCAGTTTTGCAGGTGTCTAAAATAGAAGGATGATCTGTGCCGCAGAGACAACAAACGGCATTAACTATGGTTTATTTTTGCAGTCTCTGGTAAGAGGAGCACATGGTGCATCTAGAAGCTCTGATGCAGAATGTGAAATTATGCGTGTTTGGGGGAGAAAACATTTACAGCGTAAGACTGCATATCCTAGATTTTTTCGTACAAGCTATTTTTATACAGCTAAGTTCAGAATAGTAGAAAATGTCCTTGTTGGCATTAGTGCTAAAAAAAATGAATAGCATCGGTTTCTAATTCTTTCGTTAATCATATTGCACTCAAAGAGAGGACTATTCAAAACAAAAAGTTCGGTTCTAATCATATCGGTGGGTGACCATCGACAGAGTCGTTTCGATTGAGTGCCTCTGGTTATGCTTTTTAAGTACCCTTTCTTCGGGAAATTGGTATGAGTAGCTTTGCAAATTTTCTTTTTCAGTCAAACGCCTGATTTAAGTGTAAGTAGAAAAGTTTTTGATGCGCCTCTCATGAAATATTAAGTAGAAATATAGGTCAAATTTTGTAAATCTTAAAGCAGGAGACCCGATTTGGCGACATCCATAATGAGTGGGCACAACTGAGATTTTTCTGATTGTTGCAGCCTCGGAGATCGGAGTTGTTCATTGGAATGTTAGCTGACTGTTTTTGAATGGGAATTTCATGGCAACGACGCAGGGCTTGCGAGTGACTAGTTGCTCCAAATATTTGTTTTGTAAATATTTTAGGACAGGTTCGGTCGACAGGTTATAGAACTTATTTGAGACAAATAATTCAATCTTCTATCTATTCACAAGAGTCGATACGTCAGTTAGCAAGAGTTTCTTCAAATTCCTGAGTGTTTTAAATTTGTTTAATGAATCGACAGGAAAGGGACTCCAAGACTACTCGAATGTATAATTGGCTAGTTCAATAACTAAAAATGTTGAATTGGTCTGTGAATATCAAATTTAAGGGACGTTCAAGCTAACCTGAAAGGCATCCAAGCGCGCGGCGGAAGGATTTTAAATATTTGCACATTACTCACCAGTGTTATTCCATATAGCTTCCATTTGAGATATTAACCCCATTAAATATGAAAGAAAACCGTTTAATCAAGGGAACGAATCCGCACAAAAATTGTGAAGCTAATTAAAAAAGATTTCAGAGACGAAGTAATTTGCAAGAACGAAATCAAGAAGAAAAACATTCGATTCAGAACTAAAAAATCGTTGACAAATTCCAGCACAGAGCACGTAGTTGACAGTAGTCAGCTGGACACTGAAACGACGAATCAACCGGAAGCGTTTGCTATGAAAAGGGTGTATTTTTATGTAGATAAGAGTTGGATGTTATTTAAGCTGTCATGAATAATTTGTTGTAATTCACATTTTTTTAAATACTTCAAAGAGTAATTTTTCTTTCTTCTAGTGTCCCGTCATAAAATGCTGTATTGCATAAGGATTTCTCATTAGTTTAATAAATGCTTTTGATATAATCGCCCTATATATTGCAGATTTAAAATGTAATCCTTCTGAAAACCTAGAATCTATATATGTGTATAGGAGAAATCTACTCATCACAATATCTCCGAAACTATTAGACCTACACACAGGAAATTTGGTAGGAATGTTCATTTCACCGAGTAGAGTTCCACTAAAAACGAGTTTTGGGGAAATCGACCCCCAACGGGCTTGTGAGTGGTTAAGGAGCGTTATAAATAAATATTCTCGTTTTTGAATTATTACTCCTACAGACTCGAACTTTGGCAGGCATTTTCCTTTCATGGAGTAGAGATCCGCTAATGGGTTGTGCGTAAATTGATCCCAAAGGGGAATGCAAGGGATTAAGTAGTGTTATAGATAAAAATTCATGTTTTTGAACTGGTACACCCACATTACTTGAAATTTGGTAAGCAAGTTTATTTTATTGAGTAAAGATTCTCTAAAAAAGGGTTTTGCGGAAATCCACTTTGGGGGAGGGGATTATGGGAGCATAAAATGTAATTCTACTTCAATTTTTGGAATTCGAGTCGTGTTCTTTTTAAATTAAGAGATCAGAGTTATAAGAATGTTTATCAATACACTTGATCGCTTAATGCTCTAGGACTTAGATATCAATAACTTTTTACACACATTGGCCAATGAATGAGAAACTAGATGTTGCCATGAATAAGGAAATGGTATCAAGTCTGATCCCTCCATCCTCTATCTGGTTTTGTAATTGGCTTGGTGTTGCGACCTGGTGGATGGTGGTGGGCGGAGTTTCGGAAGCAAGGACCAATGGGGTGGTTGGAGCAGACTAGGAGGACCGAGCCTTCCAAATGGATGTTGGGAGTGAGCATGGGGTAAAGATTTTAATTTGAAGGTTTTAGGAAGAATAGTCTATGGAAATGAAAAGATAGAACTTAAATTTAAAATAAAAATGGAAAATTTTTTGTGATATTAAAATAATTACAAGGAGGAACTAAGGTTAATTCTTGTCCAGCAGAGCTTCGACAAGAAGAAAAGTTTTAGCATTTTCGTCTTCTGCACTTTTAAGTTTTTTTACAATGTGCATTATTTCAGGGGATCTTTTTAATCTTTTTGAGATTCAATTTACTAGCTCAATTACTTGAGCTAGATCAGAGTTTTCGTCCTTTACGATTCCATGGATTTCCTTGCTTGAATTTTTAATTTCAATGGGTTTTATTATTTCGTTTGCAATTGGGATATTTATTGGGCCACCTTTTGCACGAAAAACAGCTCTGATTCGCTTGGGCATCGAGTCTACATGCTTCTGGAGTGGGGTTTTTTTTTTTTTTGGCATTGGCTATTTTTTAGCTTTTCAGGTGTTGTAAATTAGATTGAAGAAGAGAGTGCTGTCTTTCCACCATATCTCACACATTTTCTGTTGAGTTAAGATCCTGGCTAGGCGATGTCTAGAGGTGTTGGAAGTCAGACTGACCTTCAGCAAACCATTTTTGAACAGTTCTAGCACTATGTTTTGATGCATTATCGTCCATGAAGTATCCGTCGTTATCAGGGTAAAAATGCAACATTGCAGGGTGCACTTGATCTGCTATTACATCTAAGTATCTCATGGCAGTTTGCTTATCCTCGAGGATGACCAGGGCACCACTTCCATGCCAGCAGAATATGCCCTATATCATGAAACTTCCTGCAGAACTTACGCAGTGCGAATAAGGCAAGATGGTTTCATGGCTTCGTGGGCTTCTAGCCAAATTCGACTTCTTCCATCAGTGCAAAATAAAGTGTAGCGTAAGGGGTCGGCAACTTTTTGAGTCGGAAAAGCCAAAAATTACAATTTGCAAAATTTCAAAGTTCCTATAGAGCCACAAAAAAATTTTCTTGCCAACAATATATAGTACTTGCATAAATAAAGTTTTTTGATAGGGAAAAAAAATACTAATCTATTTATACATAAGAAAAAATAATAAAAAGTAGAATAAGCAAAAGTAGTAATAAGAAAAAGTAGTGTTTTTCACAACAAATTAGATAATATATATATTGAATTATTTGATAATTACTTATTATTTAAGTAAAACACTAAAACAATTAAACATTTACTTACAATACTAACTTGTACTTCATTGGCAAACAATGTAACGTACTTAAAAATAAAGAAAAACAATAATATACAGTTGAGTAAACAAATTCAATAGGAGCGTTGGCTTTGCATGGTTTTAGAAAGTTTGGATAAATCTGGCACATAATTTGTTGTTTTAAGTTTCAAACACTACTCTAAATTTTCATTTGTTAGTTGGCTTCTTACTTTACTTTTAATTATATTCACGAAAGAGAACGATTGCTCACACGAATATGTCGATCCGAAGATAGCCAACTTCTTAACTTCACTGTAACAATTTGGAAGACTATTCCATGCGTCGAATATGAGTGCCTCAACTCACGGCATTTCTTTTAAAGCTGTTACGTTGCGTATATACATTTCTGGACCTCCAACTCTTCCGACTTGCTTTTCAACTGTAAATTTTCCACAAAGCTTTACTTTTTATAATCGTTTAATTGCATTTCTAGAAATCCAGTATCAATTCTACAAGGTAAACAAAAAAGTTCTTGCCGTTTGCACGTTTCCATTGAAAGAAGTGAGAATAAGTATGCAAATTCGTGTATGACGTGATTGAGAAACCGTTAGTGGAGACTAGGAATATCAGTTCTTGTAGACATAGGTCCACTGCTCACATTCATCAATGGGAACTCGTACATTAGCGAAGTGAAATGGACATATCGAAGGAGCTCGTTCGGGGTTGTTTACTATACGACTTCAAAGTAGGCTTATCATCCGCTGCTTCAAGTCGCCGAATATGTCAAGCGTTTGGGGATAGTGCTGTCAATGAACGTACGGCCAGGCATTGGTTTCAAAAATTCAGGTAGGGAGATTTGTCCCTCTGTGATAAAGCTCGAACAGGACGACCCTAAGCCTTGGATGACGAAGCCCTGCAGGCGGCCATCGAGGAGGACAGTAGTCAAACGTTTGGTGAACTTGCCAGAAAATTCAACACTTCCAGTGAAACGGTTAGACTTCATCTGCACCGCTTAGGTAAGACGTACAGGCAGAGTAAGTGGATTCCTCACACGCTGTTGGAAGTCCATAAGCAACAACGAGTGGCAGCCTGTTTATCGTTGCTTTCTCGCCACCGTAGCGCATCTATATTCAATCGGGTGCTGACCAGTGACGAGAAGTGAGTCCTGTATGACACACCCAAGCGTTCCAACCATTGGTTGTCACCCCAGGATACTGTCCCGCACAGCGCAAGACCACCTATGCACCCACACAAGATTATGCTTTGTGTCTGGTGGACTTGTCGTCAAGTGGTTCACTATGAGTTGCTATCAACGGGTCAAGCGGTCACTGCGGGCCTGTATTCGCAGCAATTGGAATGGAACGTGTACAAAAGGCACTGCATCAGAAGGAGCGAGCACTGGTTAATCGAAAGGGTGTACTGTTATTGATAATAACGCGAGACCGCATGTCGCGCGGGTGGCCAGGAATACGATACAACGACTTGGTTGGGAGACTTTGTGTCATCCTCCTTACTCATCTGACCTTGCACCATTAGATTACCACCTCTTCCATTCCCTGGACAATCATCTTCGTGGTAAATCCTTCGCCAATGGAGCAGACGTGCGCCAAGTTCTCACGGACTTCTTTGCGTCCCACATCCCCAAGTTCTACCACAAGGGGATTGAACACAACTGGAGACACGTTGGCACAGAAGGTGCTGGATGCCGATGGTGATTACTTCGAGGACTAACAACAGGCTAGGCTGCTCGTACGTCATGTTCTTTTGGATCATTAAAAGCGGCAAGAACTTTTTTGTTTACCTTGTAAATGGCTCAATGTGGATTTCGTTACTATTTGTGTTGAGAAGATTTACTATAAATGCTAGAGTGGTTTTGTTGGTTTTGAATTGCTTAAATCTGTCAGCAAATTCATCTTTAATTTTTTTTATAACTGTGCTGAAGTAATTCGTGTCAACGGTTGTACTTGTTTTATTCGCGATATTGCTTTAGAAATTGAAAATGAAGTAAATTACCGCTCTAAATATCTTCTGCAAAAAGAATTAATTTTTCTTCGAAACGAACCAATTCTTCTACCAAAACATAGGCTGGGTTTCCCGTTCCTTGCAGTTTTAGATTCAGCTCATTTAATTTTGCTGTGATATCCACCATAAAGTAAAATTTTTGCAACCATTTGTCGTTCTATAATTCAGGGTGATTAATGACTTTTTCATTGAGGAATGTTTTTGTTTCATTCAAGCACAAAGCAAAACGTTTCAACACCTTACCTTTAAAAAGTCATCGCACTTTATTGTGAAGAAGGAGGTTGGAATACTGAGTCTCCATTTCGTTTAAGGGTAACTGACGATGGTAGAGTGCTTTTGACAAGATGCTGTTAACAATCTTGATTACTAAATTCATGACCTCAACTATTTCGGCCGGAAATGTTTGGGCACAAAGCGCTTCGTGGTGTATTATGCAGTGAAACGTAAGAATTTCGTGGTTTATTTTTCTCTGAGGAATCGTTGTAGCCCCTTAATTTTTTCCTGTCATACTTCTGGCTCCATCAGTTGCTATTGAAACGATTTTATTTAAATCAATCTTATCTTATTGAATATATTCCACCTGCAAATATGTTACATTTGAAGACATTTTAGCTATTCTACCTTGTACTGTTTTAGCCAATAGTGGCAAATCTTTGATATTTTTTGAAGATTTCTGGTTTGTTTTTGAAATCACGAAACAGTTCTTCAGATGCACTTATGAAGCAATCTTTGACATACCCACCGTCTGCGAATGGTTTGCCTTTTTTTTTGCAATTTCTAGTGATACTGCGAAGCTTGATTACTTGTTGATTGCTTTCAGTTTCTTAACATGGAACTTGACTGCTGTTTTTGAAGCTTGTCCACAGCTTTTTTTTTCGTTCTTCGCCGGCTGGATATTTACTAGCAAACTGAGTATGTTTTGTAGTGAGTGTCTCTCTAAATTTGATTTCTTATTGTGAAGTTCTTATCGAGTTTTTCGTGACAAATGAGACAAGTTGGAAGGTCATTTGAGCTGCATATGAAAACGAACGTCCAATCCCGATTGAATTCTCGATGCTCTTTTTCAGTCTTTTTTTTTTTTTTTTTTTTTTTTTTTTTTTTTTTGTGGATGCCATGCTTGCGGTGAAGTTGTAATAAAGAATTTTTAAAATTATTATTTAGGTATATCCAAAACTGCAGATGACAAGTTTTGCAATTATTTACTATGTCAACGTATACCTACGTAAATACATACGAGAAGCAGGGCATAATGAAATATAATTTATCAAAAAACATTTTACAACGATGTTTCCCAATTAAAAATACTTACATAAATAAACTAAATAGTTCTCTAATAGTTTAATTATTAAAAAATAAATAATTTAGACACGAAATATGTACTGTTTGTCTCACTCTCTCACGTACTGATTAACTATAAGTACGTAGTTTCGTCGCATCTGTGGTCGCCTCCCGTGTGCGGTGATCGACTGGCACGAACGGACTTGTCAAAGCGTGTTTATCACGACGCAGTCTGCTCATTTTAGAAGGGTCTTTTTTTTTTTTCTAATTTTGGTAGATATTAGATACTCAGTTTACGAGTAAACGTGTTATGCCCAGCTATGCTGAAATCAATGAAAATTATATATATACTGTCAAACATATAAACAATCTAAAACTGCAAATACCTACCGACTTTGATCCTCAGGGTTCGAAAATAGGTTTATTAAATAACAATTTATTGGTACTTACACTTATAATTATTATTTTAACGCTAATTTTTAAATAATAAAAGCTAAAAAATAGATAAATAATAAAATAGGTAATTTATTAAATATATACAGTCGAACCTGTTTTTGTGCGGTCCTTTTTTTATGCGATTTTATTTTTGTGTGACTGCATAAAAAAAAATCTGCAGTATTTCGACGAATTGGCTTGTTATATGTAAGAATTCATGAAATTTTCGAACATTTAATGCGGGTTTTTTTTTATCAACCGCACAAAAACAGATTCAACTGTATTTTAATAAAAACACTTTCGCGGTAATATCCAATAGTAGTACTTTGTTTCTTTTTTAACAATTCCTGTTGATTTCAAAAAAGTAGTTCGGTATCTTATTTGGAAAAAAATATGTATTTTAAATATATATATATACTAGCTGGTATACCCGTTCTTCGCACGGGTGAACTGAAAAATTAAACAACACAGATTGAAGGATAAAGAAGTTTTTAATGAGTTAATTTTACATGAATTGCAAATTAAACAAAAAAAAGCTTTTTGCACATCTCAGCTAAACAAAAGAAAAAAAAGAAAAGAAAAACATATTTGTTAAATGTTAAGTATGTAGATCTAATAGCTGATAAAAAGGATTTTTTTTTTCTGTTGTTGTTGTTGTTTATAATTCCCCGTAACACTCTTGAGGGTCGATTTTTGAAAATAACTCCCTAAGCTGATCTCTGCTCAGCAAAAGTAACACATTGTTAAAAGTTTTGTGTAATGAATACTTAAAATAGTATAAATAATTTATATCTGAAAGTGTAATACATTAATATAACTTTCTGTTGTATTTATTTTATGTTAAAATTGTAATATACGCAAGTAACGCCGTTTCTTAAATTATAATGGCTATAATGGCGATTCAATGAAAAACACAGCGAAATGATAACGATAGAGTCAAGTTGGCAAATGTCTACCTACTTTCATAGCTCGAGCTTTATTAGAGCTTTGTAAGACCCGCCGTGTAGGGGAACGATGAACGTCAATGCTTTAACTACCGCATTATGATTTACTGCAGTTTTTTTCATGCAATATTTTTTTTTTTGGATCACTACATTGAAAATTAAGGGATATACATAAACAAAATACTCCACTTTGGGAAATTTAATCCGTCAGAGATAATAAATTAATTAAACGTATTCTACTGTGTAAAGTTAATTATATACACCGTTCACTTAAAATATATAGTCAAATCGTTTTCTAAAGTCTTTATTAACATACAAAAACATAATATACTTAAATTTTGACATAAACTATTTTTTCGGGACAAAAATAATAATCTTTGCAATCCGCTAAAAACGCCGTCAGCTGAAAACGCATTTCTGCTGCAAAACTGTTCGCCTTCCCCGCTAAAATACTCATCATGAGACCCGTGCTGCCGTATATCTTGGAAGAGTGCATTTCAAAGAATATTCCTGCTAAGTATTGGTAGAATATTCCTTCTAAGGTGGCGTGATGTGGTAGTTAGGAGAAAGGGGTGCTAGCTCAGGTGTCATCCCCGTCACTTTACCATGGTTTAAAATTACGTGGACCGTTGCCAAAAGCCCTCGTGCAGCTGAACAGTGCGGCGTTAGTATTCACTCACTCCAAAAAATACAGTACAGTAGTTACAATTATTTTTATACTTAAAAATGCAATATCCGCCTATTCAATTAAAATTATAGCGTTATAATTAACTACTAACCACAAACAAACTATGGAAATATGTCCAAATGATGTAGTGTGAAAGACAAAATTTATCTACTGTAAGTACCAGAAGCAATAAAAGTATTTATTTTGAAAAAAGATCAATTTCTTATACTACCAAATGTGCATAATAAAATCATTAAAAAACATTCAAATAAAGAGAGATTTATAACAATCTCTCCCTTCAAAACTTAGTTTTATTCTGAAATAAAATAAATTAGGGATTATGCTGTTTACAGGAATTAATTAGAAGCGAGCGCCTTGCGTAGCCGAAACAAAAAGAGTTCTTTCACAAACAAAAGATAGATATATGTTGACGCGGGCTTTTTTTTGCAGCGCAAGCCAGAATTGCTTAAAGATGGCAGAATTTTTTCCTACTTACTTGACAAACATCGTTATATTTTGGACACTTTTTACAAATCTTTATAAATTATAGCCTATGCGTTATTCTGATGTATAAGCTATATTACTGTAAAGTTTCATTAAAATCCATTATGTTGTTTTGCGTGAAAGACTCCTAAACATCCTCACAAACTTTCGCATTTATAATATACTAGCTGGTATACCCGTTCTTCGCACGGGTGAACTGAAAAATTAAACAACACAGATTGAAGGATAAAGAAGTTTTTAATGAGTTAATTTTACGTGAATTGCGAATTAAACAAAAAAAGCTTTTTGCGTAGCTCAGCTAAACAAACAAACAAAAAAGAGAGAGAGAGAGAAATAAAACACATTTGTTAAATTTTAAGTACGTAGATCTAATAGCTGATAAAAAGGATTTTTTTTTTTATTTATAACTCCCCGTAACACTCTTGAGGGTCGATTTTTGAAGATACCTTCCTAAGCTGATCTCTGCTCAGCAAAAATAACACATTGTTAAAAGTTTTGTGTAATGAACGCTTAAAATAGTGTAAATAATTTTTATCTGAAAGTATAATACATTAATATTACTTTCTGTAGTATTTATTTTATGTTAAAATTGTAATATTCGCAAGCAACGCCGTTTCTTAAATTATAATGATGATTCAATAAAAAACATAGCGAAATGTTAACGATAGAGTAAAGTTGGCAAATGCCTAGCTACTTTCATAACTCGAGCTTTGTAAGACCCGCCGTGTAAGGGAGAAATGCACTTTAATACTTTATCCAACCGCATTATGATTTACTGCAGTTTTTTCATACAATATTTTTTTTGGATCACTACATTTGAAATTAAGGGATATATACATAAACAAAATACTTCACTTCGGAAAATTTAATCCGTTAGAGCTAATAAATTAATTAAAGATATTCCACTGTAAAATTAATTATATATATCGTTCACTTAAAATAAGTAGTCAAATCATTTTCTAAGGTCTTCATCAACATACAAAAACATAAGACACTTAAATTTTGACAAACATTTTTTTTCCCGCTAAAATACTCATCATGGAACCCGTGCTGCCATATATCTTGGAAGAGTGGATTTCAAAGAATATTCCTGCTAAAGTATTGGTAGAATATTCCTTCTAAGTTGGTGTGGTGTGGTAGTTAGGAGAAGAGGGTGCCAGTCAGGTGTCGTCCACGTCACTTGACCATGGTTCAAAATTACGTGATCCGTTGCCAAAAGCCCTCATGTAGCGGAACAGTGCGACGTTAATATTCACTCGTTCCAAAAAATACAGTACAGTAGTTTTAATTATTTTTATACTTAAAAATGCAATATCTGCCTATTCAATTAAAATTATAGCGTTGTAATTAACTACTAACCACAAACAAATTTTGAAAATTTGTCCAAATGATGCAGTGTGAAAGAGAAAGTTTATTTACTTTAAGTATCAGAACTGATAAAAGTATTTATTTGGAAAAAAGATCAATTTCTTACTACCAAATGTGCATAATAAAATGTTAAAAAAAAACATTAAAATTAAGAGAGATTTATAACAACCTCTCCCTTCAAATTTAGTTTGATTCTGAAATAAAAAAAAATAGGCATTTTGTATCAGAGGAATTAATTAGAAGCAAGCACCTTGCGTAGCCAAAACAAAAAAAGGTTTTTCACAAACAAAAGATAGATATATGCTGACGTGGGCTTTTTTTTGCAGCGCATGCCAGAATTGCTAGCAGATGACAGAATTTTTTCCTACTTACTTGACAAATATCGTTATATTTTGGACACTTCATACAATATGTTTATAAATTATAGTCTATGCTATAAATTATAGCTTATGTGCTATTCTGATGTATAAGCTATATTACTGTAAAGTTTCATTAAAATCCATTCAGTAGTTTTTGCGTGAAAGACCCACAAAGATATTCACAAACTTTCGCATTTATAATATATATTAGATATATCTAGATAATACTCATTATGTTACCTACCTTTACATCGGATTTTATTATTATTATTATATATGTACATACATACCTTGGAGAAGAAAATTTGGCACTGGTGAAAACGCCAAATTGTCTTGCGTCGAAAGCGCATTATAGAAACATCCGACGATGGCGTCATTCGAGAGCTTCCGATGGACTGACGACAGTAAGGACGCGTGTCACGGGGAAGGGGTGTGATGAAAGCGAGTACAAGTGGCTGAGAGATAGAAACGGTGCCTAATTCTGTTAATCGATCCAGAACGAATTTTAAGTGCCTTTTTTTTTCTGTTAAAATAAATAGTATTTGCGTATGGAACTAAAGATCTGCAGGGCATACAGGAATTTTTCAAGGGGGTCCGGGGTTGAAATTTCACCATTCTTGTATCATGCTCCTTTTGATTTTGTCGATTTTTGGGAACAAAACACAGTAAAAAACTAATTATTGAGTAAATAATTAGTATTAATTAATAAAATTAATCATTAATAACAAATACTTATTCCCTTGTGTGCGCCACTGACCGTTTCTAATTCTCAGATACCCATTGTCTTCTTTTTTGACACCACTGCAAACGAATTTTTGCATTTCGGGCAGAAATGAGTGGTTTTCTCACGGGCACCCGACATTGCATTCCTATTCTCTGCGCATAGGTCGAGCTGAAATCTGTTGGGAAAAGCCTTAGTTGACAGTTTGTGTCAGTTGAAGCACAGTAGGGAGAGAGTCCCTGTTCTGCAATACAATTTATCGGAGAAGACGCCTGTCACGCTCTTATAAAACAGTGCTCGAATCGCAGTTACATTTGCTAGAGAATCGTGGATTCAAGTTTTCAAAATTTTTATACGGCTGCTTTTAAGGGGACACGGTACGATTCAATTGACAAAAATCGGTCAAAAAATCAAATCTTATTTTTTTTAGTCTAATTTATTTTTATATACTTTTCTACTAAGCTCTTTTTTTTTAAGCTCTAAGCTTAAAAAACGCAGAGTTATTATATCTTTTACATTTGTTTTTATTCACATTCCAATTGCAAATCAAAACATTAAACTGCCTTATCTCAGAAAAATAAAATAACTAATTTGTCTTCATTTAAACTGCTAAGGCTTTTTTTTTTCTATTGTGGAAATCAAAGTTGGTATGCATTTTTTAATCAAAGCAATACTTATTTTTAAAAAAGTAATTGAAGTTAGAATTTATACATTTTTTAAGGAATTTTCAATAAGCATTCATAAACAGAAGTATTGTACGAATACCAATCATGTTATCACAAAACCCGTACTATCTTTTGTTATACATAGTTTAATTTACTTGTAAATCAAATTTTATTTATGTACGTCAATTTTTTTAGGGGAGGAGTAGCATTTTAAAATCACTTCATAAGTTTCAAGTTTTTCTCTTAAAAAATTAAATGGTTAGTTTTTTTATGAAATTTTGAAGATAAAATCTGTTTTACATCATACATACACGTAGAAAACAACCAAAAAAATTATGAAAATCATTAAATTAAAAAAAAATTGTTTAAATTCGTACCATGTCCCCTTAAAAACCCATAGAGATATGCTGGGGAAAGAATTTTCGTTTTTCTCATTTTACTTCATTCATCGTGAAAAGCACTCTTACACCTTCTTTATGTTAACTTTCAAAACACGTGTAACCCACTTCATAAAAAAAAAAAATCCATACGTCATCCCTAGCACACATTCAAATCTCAAAGGTTTCTAATTCATTGGCCAGTGAGTGTATATAAAACTATATACAGTCGAACCTCTATATAAAGAAATCGCTAAATCCCGAAAAAAAAGTTCGTTGTATGGAAAGTTCGTTATATAGAGGCTCATCTTTCAATTTTCTTTATCAACCACATAAAACAAATTTTAAATTCGTAAACACCATATATTATAAAAAGTAATTATTCACGCCTTTTTGTAAATTAATACACATTTATTTTATCTATTTTACCCATCAAAAAAAAAGGAAAAGAAAGAAAGAAAAACTGCAAGGAAAGTTTCTTGATGCCTTTTTCTACTTCCTGCAGAGTTAAATGTTTTTCTTTGATCCTCAAACACTTATGTTTTAATACTTTCGAGCTACAAGGAACGAAGTTACCAGTGCGATTGATCAACACTACAGATGAATGGACACCAGGACATAAGACACCTTCACTGAGGGAGAAAGTGGATATCGAAGATTTTACAGTGAACTGAACAATAGGGGCTTATGTTGCACTTCTTAGATGAAACGCCCAGAATTCTATTGCTCTCAGCGAGTTAAGCATCTAATAAAACCCATTAAGGATTTATGACCACCATAATGTGTTAAAAGGGGAGGATAACTTGAAATGTCCAGAAATACTTTAAAAACAATCGATTTCCATGAAAAAAAGTTCGTTATGTAGAAAATGCACTTCGCTATTGGGAGGTTATTTTACGAAGAAAATCATGAAATGTTCTTGGTTCCAGGAAAAAGTTCACTATATAGAAAAATTCGCACTGTAGAGGTTCGACTGTATATTCATACAACATCGTGAAATACCCAGCAAAAGAAGCAGATAATGGCTAGTAATCAAATAAAATCAGAAGTTTTTCTCATGTATAAAAAATGTGTAGTTCTAATAGTGAGCAAATGAAGTGCCATTTCAGTTATCCTTGTTTTCTGACTATTTCACAGCTGAAACATTTTATCTCCATAAATCCATTGCACACAACTATGAGAATGATATAACTGTATTAAAACTTATTCTCCTATATCGTATGTATTTTTAAATGGATACAGTGTTGCTACAATCGAAGAAAATAAGTAAAATTGATATTATTTTTAGAGAAAATACTATGATGAATGGAATTGAAAATTATATGAAGCTGGTATTTTTCATTTCACAGATATGCAACAAATGCATATCTGTGAAACTGGTAAATATTATCTATATATATTTACACATGTATAAAAAAATTATCATATTCAATCTCTAAAATATGTGAAATGAATGCTGAGTTTTTCTTAGAGCAAACAAATGTAACATTGGTGATTGCCAAACATTTCTGATGGTAACTTTATTTAGCATTTAATTAAAAATTTCAATACTCTAGTGGTAAAATGAATTGCAGTACATTCAAAGGTGTACCGAAATATTTTCTCTTTTTGACAATGAAAGTAGTGTCTTTACTTTCAAATGGTAATGGGTGAAGTATGCAAGATTATGGTTTTATTACTTATGATTCATTCAAATATTTTAAAATCATTTGCAAACAGATGCAGATAAATAAATGTTCATGATTTTATTCTCGTGTTTGACAAAATGTATGCTGTACTTTTGTGAAAAGCTGTTTATATATTTACACAAAAAATATAATCTGATGTTATCTATATTTTATTTTAATCATAATTCATTCAGGAGATCTTAAAAATTTTGGACGGAATTTTAGAATGCTCTGCAAGGATCCTTATTCCTAGTTATTTTCTTTAGTTATATGTTGATTGGCAGCAGCTGTGGGGTGATTGATGAAATTTACTGAGGATATACAAGAACTTTTTTCTGAAATTAAAATTTAGTCTACGCTTTTTTAACTTTAATCAATTTTCAAAATATTTTAAACTTATACATAGAGTGAGAGAATTCAAATGCAGTTGTTTAGAATCAATTTCTAAGGCTTAATTTGTTTTTTATAGAAAAATTCAAGGAAATAAATTGAAAAAGAATTCTGTAAACAAGAAATTGAGAGATTTGTTGAGTACGGTTCCAAAGAAAGGTAAGTATTTAAAATATTTTCTTTTGTATATAATTCTTACGTCTTTGACTGAATTTTAGTTGGAACACTAATGTGTAAACAAATTAATTTTTTTTACTTAAAAGATGCAAAATAAATTTTTAAAAACTCATGTTTTTTACATGCACTTAGTTAGTGTAACATGTATTTATGTATGCATATGTAAATATTTTTGCTTGATATATAAAATCATGCAATTCAATCTAGATTGAAATAAATACACAAATTCTCAAATTAAAATCACAGTTGAAAATAAAACAAAATTTTATATAATTGCATAAATATAATAATGCTTCATTTTCAAATATTTCTATATTGTAATATTCATTCTATTGTACTTTTTAGGTACATTCAATTTAGACAAAGTATTGGAATCTGAGTATTTTTTCAGCTGATTATTGTTTGTCAAGCTGATGTGGAGAGCATATTGTGATATTTTATTCATTTGCCAATGTAAATTTGAATCATTTAAGAATTTTAAATTTCATAAACCGCTAATAAAATTAATGTTTACTTGTGTTTGTGACTTGCATTTTTTTCTTAGTATTAACACACTGATTTTACAAATTAGTTAACTAACTATATTTAATTATAGTTACTCTTGCTTTTAATAGGTATAAAAGTTGCTTCCAAAAAAAAAGTATGAATAAACTTTAGCTATGCATATTTCAATATTAATTTTATTTTATTTTATAGTACACAGTTACAAAATTTGACGAGTTAAAATTGTAAATTTAATGTCCAATTTCAACACATTTAAAATGAATTATTGTATGCTCAGGAATTCCTTACTTAAATAAATGAAAATATATACTATACAAAAGGGGTTTTTTTTTTTTTTTGCTTGTTTTGAAAACAGTGAATAACCATTACCCCTAAGAGATATTCTGATAAGTAATTTTATTACAATTTTCATTATTCCAAAGATGTATTGAATCATGATTTTTAACAGCATTTTGAACTATTTAATTAATTTATGACCAAAAAGTAATGGATCATTTCATTTTTTTTAGATTTCATTGCCATCTAGAAATTTTACAATTAATAGCTTCAAAACTGTATCTATATATGATAGTTTTTAAAAATCTATATAAATAGTTACATCTCATGAGGTTTGTGAAGGAAGTAGCGGGGGACAATTGGTAACACTATCATCCATAGTGTTGTGAAAATTAGAATAAGTGCGGGATATTAGCCTTTTTTCCCACGTCTGTTCATCACGTGATAGCGTTCATGAGAGTTTTTCTTTAAAGGTTTGCAGATATATTTTTTGGCATGTCTTCCCGACATCACATAGATGATTTTTATGCGTGGCCGAATTATTGGAACAGGCGCACCACAGCTCACATCGCTCACAGCTTTGTTTCACGGTGGCAAAAACAGTTTCTTGCTGCCTCAGGAAAGCAGATCTCCCAGAAAAACTGTTGCCAGACGTTTGAGGGGAGGGAGGACTATACGCACGCAGACCTGTTGTGTGTGTCCCATTGACAAGACAGCACCGTACTGCCCGTTTGCAATGGTGTCGTGAGCATCACAATTGGACTGAACAGGACTGGACATGCGTACTATTCTCAGATGAGAGTAGGTTCAGTCTGTCATCGGATTGTAGACGCCAACTGATCTGGTGCAAGAGTGGTGCTGCTTATCGTCCAGAAAATATCAGGAAAAGGACCGATATCCGACATGCAGTATCATGGTGTGGGCCGGCATCATGATCAATGGCCGCACGCGCCTACATGTGGTTGCGAATGGGACTATGACGGGCCAACGATACATTGATGAAGTTCTACTTCCTCATGTTCGTCTTTTCCGTGGTGCTGTCGGTGATAAATTTGTTTTTATGGACAACAACGCAACATGTCATCGAACACTCGCTGTTCAGGATTGTCTAGACAGCGAGGGTATTCAACGTCTCGTATGGCCAGCGCGTTCTCCAGATCTAAAACCCATTGAAAATGTGTGAGATGCTTTGGGGAGGCAAGTTGCTGGTCGAAACTATCCTCCGACAATCAAGAACACCCTCATCCGTGCACTCACAGAGGAATGGGATAAATTGCCTCAACAGCTGCTGGATAATGTTGTGCAAAGTATGGTATGACGTGTGGAATGTTGCATCACACTCCATGGTGGACATATCCCCTACTGATACCTTTCTTTAAGGTGCCTGCTGACTTTTAGATGCATTGTTCCATTTCTCCGTACGCAGATCAAATGAACATTTTTTTTCTTTCAGATGTTTCACAGCTTTTGTACTTTCCAGAACAATAAATATTCTTTATTCTAATGTCTGAACAGTGTGGCAACTATATTTTATCCTACTAGGCCTCATGTCTCACTTAATGTTATGCTACATAGCAATTTGTGATCCGTCCTTAGCAATTGTCCAGCAGTGTATAAAATGTATAATCCAACTTTCATCTGTGAAAGCTGTTTACTTAAAGGGCCTCTTCTTGTTTTAAAGAAGGTTCATAGTGATGTTTTTTAATTTGTAATCGATGGAACAAAATTTATATGTATTGGTTACCATCTTCCAAAGCATAAAATTTTTGAAATTCTATGTCTATCATAAAAAAAATTATTTACATGTAACAATTAAAGCAAAATTTTATTATTATTAAAATCTTCATTTCTGGTATTATAAATGTTCAAGCTATAATAATCTATGGATTTAAACAGCTGCCTTTACTGAAATTGTACAGAAATAAGAAAAATCGGTTAAGAGGGGAAAAAATTATTAAATCAAATCATGGTTCCATTTTCTGTTTGTTTTATGGTGGCTGATACTGAAAAGACTATCATTTATAGCCTTTATCTGATATTTTTTAATAAAAAAAAAATCTGAGATCACTTAAATTATAGTAATATTGTGTTACTTGTATGGTTAAAAATACTGTAATGTGGTAAAAAAGAAAATCTAAAGTAGTAAATATTCCAGAAAAGTAGTAACTGTAAAACCTTAACAAAAAAAAATGCAATTAGGACTTCAATTTTTCTTGAGAAAAATATTCATTAAGAAGCATTTTTGTCAATGATTTTTCTATTGATAGAAATTGCTTTTTCAAAAGTAATTGCTCACAAATATGTTTGCATTCAAGGTATTAATGTAGGTAATGTAGGAATAAATTTCTCCAAAGATGACATGTAATAATATTCCATCTAATATTCATCAGAACAATCAGTGTTTTCAAAAAATCAATTAACCTAAATTACTTTTTAAAATATATAAAGGAAATTTGAATTTTTATCACCTTTCTATTTGAATTATGAGAAAATAATTGCAGATTGACAAGCTAATGTTTTTCACCGCAGGTCTGTCCTAATTCATAAATAAGCTTACAAAATTATCTCCAAAAATACATTAATTGCCTTGAGAAAAAGGAATATTAATTCACTGTTAAGTAAAAGAAATTCGAAGATAATTAATTGTTAATTCTGTATATATTGAAGTGATTAATGTTTTTTCTTATCTAAATTCTAAGTAATGGTTTGACAAAAAACATAAAAGTGAATTGAAAGGGGGGGAATCCCTCTTATGAGTTTCACAATAACAAATATAAGACAATTTCACATGAAAAACAAATTTATTTGCATATTTACAAAAGAATAAAATGTCTATGAATGTAAGAAATACCAAAGACAAAACACTTGCAGATACGCATTTAGAATTAATACATAGCAATCTGGATACAAGAGTTTGCACAATTTTGTTGGTTTAAATGATGCAAGAAAGAACTATACAAACAGAAAAGATAAATGATGAACTTAAATTATTTACAAATACAAAGAGACATTTTTATATAAAAAGTATACAAATTTACGCATTATAAAATTTTCAGACATTTAAAAATGATTTTCATTGAAATTCAAACATATGTTAATAACTTTTCAAATTTTGTTAAATGTTAAACTTATTAAGGGATTTTTTTAAGGGAAGTGTTCAATATTCTGATTTAAGTGGACAAATCTCTTTCTTCCCAATACCAACATCTCTGACTAAGACAAGAAATTCTACTTTTTGCTAAATTAATTTAAATCTTAATATCACACATGTTCCAATTTAATAAGTTTCTGTTTTAGAAGAGTTCTCATTTATCTAAAATTCCTGTAACAAGCATAATTTTACAAATATATGTTACATGATAGTTTTCTAAAACCTTTAATTCTAAAATTGATGTTGTTTATGTGTGAGTAAAAAAAACAGCTACAAACTTTTCCCTTTGTTCCATTCCAACAAAAAAAAATACACATATATATATATCAATAAACAGAAGCATGTAATTCTTCATAGAATTTGCTCTTTCCACAACTTAATCAAAATCATATCAAGCATGTCTGTATACATATGCTTCTCTTTAAAAACAATTCTTTAAAACAGTACAGTTCTTCCAGCAACAAATATTCGTTACAATATGATAAACATTTTTTCTAGAAAGCTCGTAAGTTCAGCACATCAAAATTTTTGATAAGTATAGTTTTCATTCAAAAATTTGAGCACAATAATAATCAATTAATGAATTTAACATTTTCAAAACACACAACTGTATAAAAATAATTCTTAGATGAGTTTTAATGAAAATACGTACAAGAAGCACGAGGATTTTTTTAAAATTGAAAATAATTGTATTGCCGAGGGGGTGGGTATTTAAAATTGTGAGTATACCATTATAGAACAAACTCATTTCAAAACAAAGATTTCAGAAATTATCACTACTTTGTTGATATCACAAAAATCTTTTATTTGATATCACAAAAATCTTTTATATACAACTACTCAAAAATATATATTTCAATATTGAATATGCAAGTATCCACCAAAAACATGTTTCAGAAATTGCTCTTTTAGTTCAAAAAGCATGTTTATTTTATGTAGTAAAATTGTGATAAAGTTAGCACAGCGCACTTTATATATACCATAAATAAATTCTTCAAAACAAAAAAAAAAAAAACTACAAGGCAACTATTCTTCCTCTCTCTCTCCTATCCTTCCCCTCCTGTTTTCCAAAAGTATTAAATTGAAATAAACTTAAAATGCATATTCTAATCAAGCCTACATTAAAATTCTGTTCTTATGTATAGCAATATATACATTCATGCTCATAATTCTTAGTAGAAAAATGTTTTACTCAACATCTTATATTTGTTTTCATTGAATATTTCTTATGCAGTTTTTCTTATATTTGTGAATATGCATTTAAAATTTTTATTAATTCACTAACAATGGGAAGTAATTCAACTGAAATGCAAAATTTTAGACTACCATTCGAATTTTAATAAGTATTTTGTACATGTTAAAACTTCCAGAATAAAATGTATAAAACCAATAATTAATAAATTTACATTCAATATATTTGTGGCTTCTTGAATTATATATATATAACTACAGATCAAATCTCTCCTAAATTACCAGAGTACATAACACTGAAGTACAAGGGATTTAGTGCAATTCTATGTGTCTAAGGTGAAAGAAAATGTACATACATTATTTTTAACACTTAAGCCTGCAAAATACATTTAAAAATATATAGATATAGACATGGATGCATTATACATGTTTCAAAATGAAAATTCATTCTAGACTATAGAATGCTATTTTTCTAAAAATGAGATGGAGAAAAAAATTTACTGATATAGATTGTAAATTTACAGTATGAATGAAGAAATGGATTTTCAGCAATGGAATGAGAGAAAAATTACTAATTTTAAGACTAAAAATTTACTATACAAACAAAAACTATGGATTTTTAGCAACAGAGAGCAAACCAAGATACTACATAAAAGATCAATAATTCAGAAATAGGTGGAAAAAATGAGCACTTAAAATATATAACAGGTGATAAACATTTTATTAACTTTGGGGAAACATAGTTCAAAAGCAGAATAATTCGAGACTTTGTTAATACAAACGATGAATGAATTCACTCGCATCCAGTAGAAGCCATGAAGTTAATAAAAAATGTCAAGATGATTTACGGGGATTTTTAAGATGTATGTAGATAAAACTTATGAATCCTCGCACATGAGCTGCAAGAGACTTTCTTCACGGTATTCCAACTCCTAGAAATACACATGAAATCAGAGTCATTTTCAGATATACAGTTACGATATGGGTATGGAGACTCTGCATTACAGGAAAACTTAATAAACTAACACACAGTGCCATTATACAAATAACTTAAACTTTAAAAAACATTTGTAATTTTTTAATGTACTAAGAAGTTTAATGAAGATATAATTTTTTTCCCTTTTATTAACCATAATATTTTTTTTAATTAAATAGTTAAACCAAACATGGAATGAATACTAAACAATGTAAACTTACTTTTATAAATACGGAATTATTGAAATAAGCTTTTTTTCTTATATATATTGGTTTTAATAATTAAATAAAATAACTAGATTTATTTTTGCAGTTTGCATATTAATGCAGAAACCAGTGAAGCCAAAAGGAAAAAAATGAAAAAGATGGAGTGGATACAAGGAAATTAAAGAGAGATTTCAAGTTTCAAAGCAAAAAGAACAAAACTTTCACTAAATTTGGATTAAATGCAGAAAAGCTGAAGTGTTTCAAGACAAAAAGATAATCTTGGACAACTCTGTCTGTCTGCAAAATCAGGCCTCGAAGATGGGCTCGAGCTTACAATTAGTCCATTATAGAGCTTGATGAACCTGCTTCTGCTAGCATATCTGCCTGAAAAAAAGAAAATAAGGAAAAAATGGGGTAGCTATCTATTCAAATGATATGGTCAATGTTGTTTTTATGGAGTAAAAGAAATCAGAAAAAATATTTTTTTTCTCAATATTGGAAATTAGGCAAAAAAAAAAGACTGAAAATACTAACTTTTCACACATAAAATTAGCAAGAGAAACAAAAATCAGCACAACAGTATTCAGTGTTGAACTCAAATTTGCTTCATTATCAAAGATCAGTTGCAGATACCAATAACTTAAAAATCAAATCTAAGACAGAAATTTAAATATTAATTAGAAGCAATTACTAATTATATAAATGTTCATGTCATTCACTCTTAAAATTATTATGTAATGAAAATATTAAGTAAAATTAACTTACTTTTTCCTACATAATACACATATAATATACAAATAAATAATGGTTTATATTATTGTATATATTCTATTTTTATACACTATTTTAGAATCAGGTTCAGAGATATTTTAACAATATAATATAGTTTAAATACAGAATAACTGGATATTTATAGGGTGAAAATTATTTAAGTGGGCTATTAGTAAGATCCAATGAATTGTATATGTATTATCTCCTTAACACATAAAAACTTATGCACTTATGATACTAATATATATCCAGGTTTTGAATGTTTACTGTTATGATCATCTATCAAATTATAAAAAAAAGTTTTATTAAATCAATTTGCATATTCATGGAAATAATTAAATCAATACATTTTTTTTCAGACTTCTTAAAATTTGAATTTATTCTAAATCTTAGGCTTAAACTGTTCTACACAAGTACACAAAACCATAGAGAGAGTTATAATTTAATATTAAACTATATCTCTCTGAGTACTCAATTTATACTAGAGTATAACTGAGTTTTCAAAAGTGCATGTAAAAAAAAAAATTTTTTTTTCTTTCTATTCTTAATTCTGATTTCACAATTAAGAAACTGTGAAGATGATAATGACATTACTTCAATAACACCCAATGGAATTGTACCTACATCAAAATCAAATTTTTTCATCATGCAACAAAAAGTATACAACATTCACATTTCTTTCTGCATTTTTCAGTATTATTTTATTGTATTTATAAAAATTTTCAAATGTAAATGGAATTTTAAAATACCTTATGTTACATGCATTTACCCACACTTAATAATTATATAATGTAAGTCATAATATAAAAGTTATATTGCTTTAGATTGATCTAAAACGAAAGTTGACCTTATAAACTAAAATGATATGTACAAGCAGTATTTCAATTTAAGATATAACATCTTGGTTATAACATTTACAGTCCGTTACACACCATATATATGTATATATATTTAAAAAATTAAAATTGATGATTTCAAAAATGTGAAAATTAAAATATTCACAGATGGAAAGATCAAAGTACATTTTTTAAAAATAATCTATACCATGCTTATTCCAAAAAATCAAATGAGTGAATATATATATATATATTGAGCATATCAATAAGCCAGATATATACAGAAATTTAAAAAATGTGAAAGACTTTTTTTTACCAGAAAAAAATTGTAATATTAGATTAAGGGAAATCGAGGAAAATATTTCAAGTGCAGCATTTGGACACTTAAGTCACAAATTTGGACTTCAATTCCCAGATTTAAACTTACATCATTAATTATCAGCCAATCTTTTAGTACAGACCTTTTATCATATTCATTTATTAAAATTAATTATGACTAATGGATTATTTTATGGAAAATTATTAAGATATTATGGTATTTATTCATATCAACATACATTTTGCTTGCTCTTTTGGTCTAAATTGATTATCAGAAACATCAGTGCACTCAAAACATCTAACACAATAACAAGGTTGATTTATTTTATCACAATTTTAAGAATTGTCTTACGAGAATAACCGAATGAGAATAAGTATCCAGGATATTTTAAGAACTTCTTGCACTTCAATTTTATGCTATATGCATAACTTGTTTTATTTATTGCTAATATTTAAAAAAAAATTGATATTTAACAAGGGCTGTTTTATATTTTCATGACTTCAGGTTCTATAAATATACAATGTATAACATTCGTATGTAGCAATTCAACCATTCAATTTTTCTTTGACTAATTAAGAGCACTAGGGTTTTAATAGCTTACAAACACCATTTTTACTAACCCTCGCATCAAGATTTATTTTTAAAAAATAAAGGCATGAATAATTTATCAGAGAATGTTTTAGGAATTTTTACAGTAAGTTTTTCAAGAACTAAAATTTTTTTTATTAAAAACAGACAATTGTGGCAATAAATAAAGGTGTAAAAAATGAATGATCTATATGAAAGGAAAAATAGTTGTTTTTTCCCATTATGCTGATGATTCAATTAAAACCCAACAAGAAATTTCACTTTATAGGTCAACTTTTAAATAACACCTTAAAATATTATTACTTTATTAAACCATTTAAATTAACACCAGCACATGAAAAGTTTTTTTACATTGTTCAGAATTTGTGAACTGTAATTTTTACAAATATTTAAAAAGATTTATGCCTATATGACATAATTGGATACGCCCCTCCACACACACTTTGGAATTATACAGAAAAAGCTTCCACGTGATTTTAGCATACAGTTACTAATTTTCTTTCCTTGCTAACTCTTCAATCTTTAAATGCTATTCTAAAGATAAGTCACAAGTTTAATTATAAAGAATGTGAGTATATTACCATAAAATCTGGTACATAACGTGCACCGGCATATTACATGCACCTATACTTTCAAGCTGCATTTTTTATTTTTTAGTTATATTCGCCACATAATGCACACCTTCTTAAGAAGGAACCTGAAATGTACATGAGCAATGCTCTTAGGTTTTCAAGTTATTTATTCAAGGTATTACAACAGGCTTTTAAAAAATAGTATACTTCTAAAACTAAAACTCTTTAAGCTCATAAGATATTCACTTCTTTTAAATAAACCATATATTGATACATGGAGATGTGTCTAATTTTTTTTCTATGCTCATACCTTTTTTTTATTTTTAAAGCTGTCATTTTTGTACCGTGTATAATGCATACTTGTAAATTCAAACTTATTTTCTGTGTTAAAAGTGTGCATTATATGTCAGATTTTACAGTAAGTATTTTTTTGTTATGTTTCATAACTACACTGAGAAAAACTTTTAATTTTTATCACAAGTTCATGAACTGCATAGGAACTGGGAAAAGGACTTTCACCATTTTGACATTTCACCTTAAAAATTATTTTACATAGTAAATTGCACAATGTATTCACAAGAATGACACGTGTAATATTTCATTTCATTTAAAAAAAAATTTTAAGAAAAAGAAATGTTGGGGGGGATAAAATGCTCATCACTATATATGAAAATTGAGATCTCAAAAAGAAAATTTTGTAAATGATAAATATGGTTTTGATTAAAAAAAAACAAGTTGAAATACTCAAAAGAGATGAAAGAAAGTATGCAATAAAAGTAAATAAAAAGTTAAAAATTAAGTAAAGCAATTTAAGTTAAATGAAACAGATTGCATAGTATAATAAGATTACGAAAATTTTAAATGAAATAATTCTTTCATAACAAAGGAGAGAGAGAAAAAAATTTCTTAACCAAGAATCAACTCTTAAAAAGTGTGTTTTTTTAATTACACATTTTTACCAAAATAAATTATATAAATGGGTGCATGAGGAAGAGGTGTAACGGAGAACTTTAGGGGTCCCCTGCAAAGTCAAATTTTGGGCCCCAAGCCATACTAGGAGTCAGTCAAGTAGTGGGGCCCCTAGAATTCTGGGCATCCAAGGATGCGGGAAGTGCATGTTACACCACTGGTATGAGGTTCTTGTGAGTCACATAAACTAAGGGTTCATGCTATTTAAATTAGAATTAACTAGTTTTGTGTGTTAATTATACAAACAAGTTCAAAATCAAATTAAATTTTAAACTACATTCAAATGAAAGTTAATTTCTCTAAATATAAAAATGTCAACTTCTTAATTTAATTATAAGAGAAAAAAGATACAAAATATAATACTAATTTATATTATATTTAACATTTTAATGCTGAATAACTGTTGTTTTAAAAATACATAACTGAAAATTAAAGATATAAAACAGTTCATAAGATTTATTAAATACTGAACTCAAAAGAGAACATACAGCACAAAACACATTAGTTCATTAATGAAAAATAAGGATTCTAAATTGCTTCAATTGAAGTATTCACCAAAGATAACATTTTTGAAACATCATTAAATAAATAATGATATCACAATAGAATAGATAAACCAAGAAAACAATTTAAAATTGAATTAATACATAAGAAGGAAAGAATGTAAAGGCAGTAAAATAAGTTTCTGCTTCATATGCAAAGTGCTAAAATAAATTTCATATCTTTGTCCTCAAACAAGTTATTCAGTGACACATATATATAATAAAGGAATGTTAGCCACTGGAAATAGAAAAGCTTTGAAGAATAGTAAGGATGTAATAATTTAATTCACTTAATAAATGAGTAAAAGCCTATTTTTTAAAAAACAAAACTCATAATAATATGGATGTCAATCAAAACTATTTTTTAAAAAAAAATTTTTAAATTTGGAAAGACAAAAAAAAACACCGAAAAATGATTAGCATTTTTTTTAGAAGGTTTACCACAAATATAAATATATGCAAAAATACACGCAATTTAAAGAAAATTATAAGTAGGATAACTGACAACATATAACTGAGGTTTTATTACAGTAAAGTGACATGGAATTAGTTGCAATGTTATAAACAGATTTTTATTTTCCTCTCTCCAATTATACATAAGCAGAAAAAGAAAAGAATAGATCATTAGAAAAATTTAAATAGTTTGGAATAATAATATAAAGCACATGATGCAACAAAAGATACAAAGAACAAACAAGTAAATATTTGGTACAAAAAAGCATTGAAAACAGTTGCAGAGAAAAATGGAGAGAAAAGTAAAAAAAAAATTTCCTTAAGATTAGCAAATCAGTTTTTTTTAAAAAAAGTGTTTGAACTTATGTAGAATGAATGAAAAAGTTCAATTAAATTTTTGAAACATCTGAATTAAAAAAAATGGCAATGTTTGTCTAGTTTCATATTTGCATTTCCTTCAAAAACATGAAACAAGCTTTATTGCCACAATATATAAAAGGGAATACCTTCTGTAAAATTAATATTCTAGTATGATATATATTTATAAAATTAAACAAGTATTTTACTAAAATATAAAAACAAACCATTCTAATTTGAATAAAACTTTTTTCTCAAAAGCAATTCGAAATTAAGAAAACTATATCATGCAAGAAAAAAAATTAATACAAGTCTAAAGATTAATTAGTTTAATAAGAAAGATATACATAAGAAATACTTAAAAGAAAAATAATAATGAAAGAAATACAATGAATTAAATTAGAAAGAGGCATGTTATTTTTTTATTCATAGCTTGTGAGAATAAAAAAACGACAAAAAAGCATCTTTAAAAACTACAATAGTTGAGAATTCAAATTTTTCATTATATCCCTTCATGTTTTTAAAAAATTAACAGAAACCAATGCTTAGTGATTCATGATTTAAAAAACTTCATTTTCCTTTAACTTCCATTCATAAAATAAATTACAATATTTCTTTCTTCTTCCATTAGTAATTTACTAAAACTAAACATTTGATTTTTTATGTCAATTTTCCCCAATTAAATTGAGAGAATTAGACTTATAAAATTTAACAATTATTTTTTTTACCAATCTGTTTTTTTTTTCATTTATATAACTACAATTCTTCCACAGAAACAAAAATCTTAATCTAATTTTACTACAATACTTCAGTGCACACACAAAATATAAGAAATCCAGAAAATCTATCTTTAAAAAATACTAAAAAACAAAGCCATTTCCATTTAAAGGAATCTTTACTTAATGAATATTTTACAAAGACACTTATTTTTATTGATTTAAAGAAAAGGTAGCCCATACACAATGAAACTGTGATCTGGCATAAAACATTTTCAATGTCCTTTTCTTAATATGCAGTCAATATCTAAAAATTTTCACATTTCAAAATCTTTTTTTTTTCTTTAAGTTTTCTTTCAAACACCCTTCCTTCCCATATCTTCTCAAACCACATCCAATTTTGATTCAAATTGTATGTTTCATTCTTACAATCTACATGCGAGTTCATTGTGTGAATAAATAGATAGTTTTAAAGCCTTTTTCTATAATTTACTCATGCAAAAATTCTATAAACAAGGCAAGTTCTTACATTTAGAAAAGCATTACAAGTCTTTCAGGAAAAGAAAATTACAATCATTTTCTATTCTATTATACTATTTCATACCATAAAGTTCTAGCTTTAAAATGATATTAAAAGCTATAATGAATGTTTCTTTAATTTCTCATAAAGTATCTCTTTAATATTGAGTGATGGATGTATAAGAGCAGATAAAAGAATATATACTCTTAGTGAAGGATAAAAATAATTTTATTGCTTACTACTTTTTTTTAGGGAATTATATTACAATATGTTTAGAAGAAAGGATTCTCGGTATTTTATCATACATATATAGATTAAATTTTACTTAATACATTTTTCACTAGAATCAAGTAAATTTGTTAATAAATTTAATCACACATTTTAAAAAGGTTTTATATTAAGGTACAAAAAATCTTTGCAATTTACCAAAACTTATGTTCTTATTGATAGGCATAAAATCGATGCCAGTACAAAAATATTGTAACAAAAATAAAATTTTTATTTCAAAGACATATAATGCTTGAAGAGAAACTTTGCACCATAATGATCTATTATTTTATTTACACAAGAAACAAATATTTAAATGAGAGTAAAACTTTCATTTTTCTTCATCACACATATACTCATAGCAAAATAAGCAAAAAAAGATTTTTAACAGATAGATTAGATGACTTAATTTTCATCAAAAATAAATTGAGGAAACAATTTTCGTTATTAAACTGAACAACATCATTCTGCTATTCTGTCAAATATTTTGAAAAATTGCAAAAATAAAATTTATCATTCATCTAAGAGAAACAGGAAATGTCTCATTGTCAAATATATAAATAACTAAAGCAAAGTTAACCTTTTTATTCTGCAATACTATTTTCCAATGCGAAAGTAATCACTTCTATTATATTTTAGGTTCTACATTTAATGGTTCAAATAATTTTCAAAGGTTTATCGTGATTGAAAAAGTAAATAATTTTAAAAATTTTATCTAGTCTCAAAAACAAATTTACAATTGTCATTTTTTTAAAAAAAATTTGAATTTTAATCAGTCAAAAGGCAAAGACATAATTTTAAAAAATATTAGGCTTTCTTATTTTGATCAAGATACAAAACATATACATGGATTACAATTGCTGTTTTTAATATCTGTTTAGAGTATTTTAATTTTTTAAAAATTATCTTTCCTAGAATGTGTAGAATATTTAAACATATTAATTTTTTATATGGTCCTAAATAATTATGCACATGTAAATCTTTTTTTAAAAAATGTCCATTGCCTAATCCCAATTTCTAAACTGCTGATGGAATTTTTTAACAAAAATGAGGAATTTAATTTTTATCTCTAGATCAGGTGGGGTCTTGTAGATTTAAATTTGATTCAGGAAGACTAGCGGTTAAGGCTATTGTAAGCAAATGCAGGAATAGGATCTGAATTCAGAACACTTCAATTTTTCAACATTAATATTACATTTTAACTCTACTACCTTATAGAAGAGAAGCATATTTTAATATATTACATTTAATCAATCCATTCCTTCATGTATAAATATATTCTATACAATTCATATCATGTTTATAGAAATTAAATTAACTATATTTATTAAAGTAAAAATAGCATATTTATAAAATATTTCAAAATTTTATAGATTTAGCATAACATATGGATATACATATTATAATCCCCAAAAGTTATAAAAAAGTGGGACTTATTTTTAAGACAAATTGTATGTGTATTATGTTCTTTGACATTTAGCAAAAACAGCATTAAAATTTTGAAGATAAATTACAAAACCAACAAATACAAAAGCTTAAATGAATGCCTCAAACTGCAACTGGATTTTATTAATTGAATTTTATGCAATTTGAGTTTCAAATTTTTATTGTTTTTTTTTAAATCGAATGGATTCTACTTTTTATTCCAATATATATAAAATTTCAATTATAAGTTTACTTAGAATATTTTTTTTCTTCTTAATAAATATTACTTGCATTATTTGATATAAATTTTCAAACTATAAGTATCCCTGTTTTTGCACACAATTTTCAATAAAGTAAAAAAATTATTCATGGCTTTTCTATTGTAATTTAAATTCATACTTTCTCCGTCATTTAAAGCTCCAGATGAAATTTGAATAATCTTATGCCTAAACTATCAAATAAATAAATATAAGCATCTAGCAAAGGGGAAAAAAACTTTATTCTGTATTTAAGAAATCAAATGCTAAAGCTAACATAACACAGAAAATATTTCTGTTCCTTCATCTGTGAATAAATTTATTGTCTCAAAGTCTACAATCTTCACAAACAATCTTGTGCAATAGTTTCTCTTTAATGTTTGTTCTTTCTCTTTTAGATTTCCTTAGCAATACTGAAACATGAATACCAATACTCAATATACTTATGCAATCCAAATTACTGAACAATAATCTGACGCACTAAAAAATATATATTTCTTTTTATTATAATCACTAGCTGGTATACCCGTTCTTCGCACGGGTGGATTGAAAATTTAAGCAATACAGACTGAAGATAAAGAAGTTTTTAATGAGTTAATTTTACGTGAATTGTAAATTAAACAAAAAGAAAAAAGCTTTTTGCATATCTCAGGTAAACAAAAAACCCTGTTTGCTAAATTTTAAGTCTGTAGATATAATAGCTGATAAAAAAGATTTTTTTTTTACTTATAACGCCCTGTAACTCTTATGGGTCGATTTTTGAAAACGCCGTCCTTCTGCTCAGCAAAATTAGCACTTTGTTACAAATTTTGTGTAATAAACGCATTAAAATAATGTAAATTTGTATCTGGATGTGTAATACATTAATATTAATTTCTGATGCATTTATTTTATGTTAAATAGCTGTTACCAGCGACTTTGTCCTTGTGGAATTTAACAAAAAAGTGTTTATTCAATTCGCAGAGATTATGAAAACTTAATAATTATATATTCCACGTAATCAAATACCTATGCTATAAGTATAATGTCATTCTCTTCTACTTTGTGAATCAATGTTTCTTTTTTGTTTTACTTTTTTTTCTTTGTTTTTTGTTGAGCAAAGTGTGAGAGGGATGCATGACCTTTGATTCTGTCGATGGTGTGAGGACTGTAAAATCATTGCAGTGTTTGGCAATGAAATAAACAATAGAGAGGTATGAAATTGGCTTACCTCTATTTAAATGCGGAGCCTTGGGAGAAGTCAAATGACGTAAAACCCAAAAACTTACTAATTTAAGTTTAAATGGTGTCTATGTTATGGAAAAATTGATGTTGCTCAGTGTTCTTGAGAGAGAATGAAATCATTGGAATTATTATAAGTGTTGAATGCAACAGTTCAAAACAGGTCTAATTAGCAGTAGGGTGAAACGAATCTGCAAGCAGGAGGGGGGAGAGGGTTGCGTGACCTTTGACACTGTCGATGGGGTGAGGACTGGGTAGGGTGAAACGAACACAAACGAAGCCGCAAGCAAGGGGTAAGAAAGATGCATGACCTTTGACAGTGTCGATGGTGTGAAGACTGTTAAAATCATTAGTATCAGACATGAACAGGAAAAATCGCGAGTGTCAGTAACCTAATTAAGCAAAAAAGTTTGATATAGCTGCTAGAAATGTTGAGACAGAAGGCTCGCGAAATAAAACAATCCCTATTGACTAAAAATAATCCTTAATGAATAAAACTAATCCCTATTTGAAACTGATATTGCTCACCATTTCATTTTCATTTTAATTTTATTTTTGCGGAATCCTAATTTTTTTTTCTATAATTAAAGTAGCCTAAGTTATTCCTTATAACATTAGCTATCTGCCAGTGAAAGTTTCGTCAAAATTGGTCCAGCCATTTCAGAGATTAGCCAGAACAAACAGACCGATAGAAAGACAGACAGACAAAAATTTTAAAAATTTATTTTTTCATATAAGTACCGTATATACTTTTAAATGTATTTAGTAAAAAGCTGTTAATTTCAAATTACAAACAGACACTTCATTTTTATTTATATGTATAGATTATTTTGGAAATAGAAGTTTTTCAAAAAATTCCCAATTCATTAAAATTTTAACTTTCTAAAATTTTATATTATCCCTCAGGGTTATTTTCAAAAATTATCCTTCAAATATGAATGTTACATTTATAATAAAACAGAAATGACACATTTAAAATAGAACAGAAATCCTTGATATAAAATATAAATTATCAAGGTAATATATTTTGATAACTGCATCTTTCTAACTTATTTCATTGATTCCTTTATTTTACTAAATATAAAACCATCACTTTGTTTTATAAACAATTATCTAATAGAAACTTGATCACAACTTTTAATGATTTGTCTCATCTATTAAATTAATGCAAAAACTATAAACACACTATTTACACACTTTCACTAATGAATACAATTAAAGATATCTTTTTACATAAACTGCCTTTCTATTTTTTGAAATGATAAAACAAATGCCCTTCTTTTACATAAAATTGTAGAATAATATGAATCTGCTTCTGATTGTAAGGCTTAATAGTCCAACTAATTCAAACAAAATTAGTAATTTTAAATTCTGTTCCAAACAACATGAACTGATGGAAAATGTATCATTACTAAACAAATAGAATAAACTAATTATTGTGATTTTTTTTTAAATGAGCAATCAAAATCACCTCTAATTAAAATAAAACTAAGGAAAAACCTTTTGTTCATGAACACAGGATGATAAAAATAAAAAATATATAAAAAATATTAATTTAAATATGAACAAATATATATTCTACCACGTAAAATACTAAAATCTATTAAATAATCATTTGGAAAAGATACCCTAAAACAATATTTCTGCAGAAAGTAAACATATCACTTACTTGAGAAACATTGTTCTTGTTTGAATATGAACTTCAAAAAAGGCTAAAACACTATTCAAAATGATAAAGGTTAAAATAAAAAAATACCTGAAAGAGAAAGTTGTGGTAAATATTGAACAAAGATGGTTTCGAAAAACGTTCCCTCAGATGCTCTCAGCAACTTTTAAATAAAAACTTAATTTATTATAAAAATCTTCCTAAACCCCCCTTAAAAAAATTTTTTTAAATTATAATATTGAGAAATCGAATGTATATTCATGATCTTCTAATCATTTGTCAAAACAAAATGCAAAGAATGTCAATGTACAATTTGCTTTTAAAGAAATAAGTAACCACTTTGGAACAAAAATTGTGCAATAAAAGTCTTAATTGTTGTGAATATTGTTTCAAATATCAAAAAAGCATATCTAAACTGAGATATATTTTTTATTTAGATGTATGATAATGCCCTTACATGTAAAAAATTTCTTTAAAAAGTATTCTTAATTTGCAGCATTTTAAAGAAATTTTAAGCATAAAATTTTCTTAATAAGTTAAGAAATTGAATTAAGTTAGTTTTGAAAAACACCCTTATTCTCCTGAAAATAAGGATTGTTTGAATAACATATGAAATCATAAGAAAAATTAAAATTACAGATGGGGGTGGGGGGATTACTAAAAGAACAAATTAGGATAAAAAGTTTAAATATAATAAAAGGCATACAAAAATTAAATTATTCCAGCTTAGTTAAAAATTAATTTGAAATCAATGATTACTAAAGCATCTTAATAATCCAAAATTAAAAACAGCATATACTTAGCAAAAAAAAAAAAGGATCTCGAAAATAGCGATAAAATCATTTAAACATAAATAAATTTTACAATTAAAAGAAAATGCAAGAAATGATCAGAAATTCCATTTAAATGTTTGAAACAAATATATTTGTTTAATATTCAAAGAAATTAGTGATGCTACAAATATAATGATTCGATTCTAGAAAACTTATTTTATACATAACATACCATAAAAATACTGAATTAAAAGCCTGCATGCAATCAGTCAATTATCAAAACAAACATTATTAACTTACTTCATTTACTTCATCTTCAGTAGCAAGTCCTAACATAACTTCTTCTGTCATACAAAAATCATTTTCATCCACTTTCAACTTGCTTTCATTTTCAGCTTCTCTTTCACCTTGAAGCATTTGAAGTTGCTGATTGACCAGTTCTGGTTGAGGCATTGATTTCAAAACCTCCCTGTCTTTTTTTAATACATCATCCAGGTTGAGAACATTCATTTGGTATCGGTAAGCCAACTCAGATGTCAATTCAATTTTATCAGAATGAGCACTAGCACAACGTCTTTTGCTTTCTAATTCCATTTCCTGTACAAATATGATTATTTGAAATATTTATTTAAAAAAACCTAAGTTAATATTTTCTTCATTAATCTTATTGATGTTTTAACAACAAATTTTTAAAAATATAGATTTCAAAATAACGGAGATGACTACCATTGAAAAAATCTTGATGGCAATCAAGTTTATTTTTAATCTTATTAGATTTTTTTAAATCAATACAAATTTATGTAATCCCACTTCTACACTACACCAAATTTAAAAGGATTTTTTTGCTTATAAAATTTTGCTTTGAAGTAGCTATCCTATTCAGAGTGTTATTAAGAGCCAACCTTAGAAAAGTAAATGATCACTAAAAATAATCAAAATAAATTTTTCCCAAGAAAAATTAAATTACATTTATAAAACTTCGGGAAAAAATACAAAATAAATTCTAATTAAAAATATTACATCTAAATGAAAACAATTCTTCAAGGAGACTCACAATACTTAAATTAGTTAGAAACTGAATAGTTATGCTTTTCAGAAAAGGGAGCATAAAGAAAACATGTATATTTTCATAGTTGGAAACATTCATCATTACCTCATCTTTGTCTGCAGACTGACAAGATGAACTATGGGTGAAAGAAGATTGAGACTCAGATATTCCTTTTCTTCCAGCATAATTTTTAGATTTAATTGCAGCATGCTTAAAAGAATTGAAAAAAAAAGTCAAACATATATAAAAATTACATTTGTGAGAATGTTTTCAAAATTTAAAATTACTTTCAACAGAGCATTGTATAAAAACTGGTAAAAAAATAAAATGCACAATAAGACTATCTAATTTACTAATAAAAGTCCTAAGTCCGAGGTTGCACTTGGATATTTTATAAATTTTTATTTTATAATTTTTTAATTTTGTTTGAAAACGATGGAATTTTATCTTCTATGTTTGCCATTGATATTTTGAAATAGGATTTAGTGTATTATAAGATTCGTATAATTTCAATTTTTTAATTGATTATTGTGATTGATTGTTGATGATTGATTTTATATATTTAAATGTATATACATATATATATATATATATATATATATATATATATATATATATATATATATATATATATATGTCATATTTTTTACAATATGGTAGTTTTTCTTTAAGTCTAATTTTTCAGATAAAAATATTTCATAGTAATATAGTAAGACCCCACTTAATGCTGTTTCGGTTTAACACTATTTTATTTGAAAAGTAAGATTCCCTGAAATTGTACGCAGTGTTAGGCTTCCCGATATCCGAAGCAGTTTATCTGTGTTTCTTCTTTCCTGCGGAATTATACAAACGTATATTTTTATCATTTCAAATATTTGTTGACGCTTTTGTAAATATAAATTTATATAATATAATGATTGCTATAATGACAAATATTATGATTTTTAGTTTTTATCATGAGTGATAATAAAAAACATGAAAATAAAGCAGCAAGAAAAGTATTTCACTAGAAACTAAAATGCAAGTGATTAAAAGATTAGATACTGATGAACGTCAATCTCAAATTGGTGCTGCAATGAATTTGGCGACTTCAACAATAATGACCATTCTTAAGAATAAAGAAAAAATACAGCCATAGGCAACTGCAACTACCACAAGCTCAGCAACTAGAATTATCCGTTCTAGAAATAATACAATAGAGGAAATAGAAAAACTACTTTCTATATGGATTGACGACATAATTGAACGCAATATGCCATTAAGCCAATCAATCTTCTTGATAAAAAGGCAGAAAATTGAAAATACAGAAGAGACTGAATGATCGGAAATGTTAACATACCGACTTTTAGAATTTATTTTTATATGCATATTTGTTTATAATGTTTCTATATTTGTAAGAAATAAATTTTTGTTTTATTAATATTAAAACACATAATTAATAAATTTAATGGTAAAATACTTGACCAATTTTCTACCCATTTTCTCATAACCCCTTTATTTACATGAGATGAGATAACCTCGTTTAACGCTGTTTCATATTACGCTCTACTTTGATGGAACGTATACCCCATGTTAAGCGGGGTCTTACTGTACTTGAAGAAAATTAAAAAAAAATACTTATATGTATCCATTCCCCCTCCCGAAAGTTAAATTTTATTACAAGCAAAGAAAAAATACCTAAATATTGATGTGCTTATGATCTATAAGTTGGTTTATGTATTTCAAAACCTCATCAATACATTTCTTATTTTCAAAAGTAATCCTATTCTATCCATATATATTTTTTTTTTCAAAATGTTTTAATACTATAAGAATTTTTTACATTGTTCGATTTTTTTCATTTTTAAACTTTTTACATATTCTGTTTTATACAATTTTGTATTATTTTACCTCTACCAATATAAAATAAGCCATTTTTAAATTATTTGGGATCTCATCAAATATATATTGCTCAAGTTTATCTTATAACATTTACTTCAACATTTTCATCAGCAATATCCCTACCAATGTCCTGAAATGAATCTGTACCCATGCTTTCTTTTCCTTAATCAAATAATTCTTGAAGAGTATACAGAGTACTTTCCCATTTTGCAAGGTTTTGAATCATAGTTTAAAAAACTTGAGGAATATTTTTTGATTTAAGTGAAATTAAGTAATAACTTGGAATACAAATCAAAAATATAATTGTTAAAAAGAATTCAAAAACATTTAAATGCAATAAGTTTCAAATAATATAAAATATTGCATGACCTAAATATAAAAAATTTGATCATAAAAGCTGGACAAAGCCATCTTCATGAAAGGAGGGAACAGATAGAGGAATACTAATGACTTTTAGATTTTTTTAGAAGCTGTATTTAAAAGCAGTAGAAAAAGTAATTTGAATAAGCACTGTCAGATTAAAGTTCCCCTAAGATTTAATTTCTTGATAGAACCCAAAATTTCAAATAAAATTCTCGTTTTCAGCTACAATTCTAACCTTAACTTTTTAATAATAAAAAAATAAGATGATAATGATAATAAAGTAAATTAACATCTAAAATTCACTTTAAAAATAAGTAATCATGTACATTTTTAAAAACTTGAAAGATTACATGCAAAAATACCTTATGAGTAGGCTTTGTCTGAACAGGCATAGTGGTTGTAGTTGTAGTAAGAATACATGATGTTTGCTCTTTGGACGTTTGATTAAAATTTTCATTCGCATTGAATTTGGGAAACATTCCTTGTGGAAAACCAGGAACCTGAAAATAGCCAACATTAGCCTCAGGCTTTGAAGATGATGGTGGTGCAGGTACAGGTCCAAAAGGCCATTGAGGTTGATCATTTGCAGCTGGTGGGGAAAAAGGCATACTTCCCATATACATAACTGAAAAAAAATATAATATATTTTATTATTAAAATTTAACTTCATAAAAACAAAATTATCAGTTATAAAATCTAAATGAAAATTACCCTACAGTATTTATAGCATTGAAGTACTTCAATTAAAAACATATTAATGAAATTTCAAATTGAAAGTATAATATTCATGAACAATGCTATATTATTTATATATGTTGCACTCTTTATGTATAAATTATTTTAATTCTAAATAAAATTTTGCTTTTTTTTCCCTTTATATTTCAATAGTACATGTCTATGTTATTGTTTCTGATGCAAGATGTTCCATCATAAAATTTATGCCAGCTAAAATAGTTCAAAATTTTAAAAAACTTGAATTACTTTACAATTTATACTTATTTCTTTGTCTTTCCTTTATTTTATTTACTTCCATGCCATAACTATAGTGCGTAAGAATTGCTTTGTTTTAAAATTTTTAAAAAATTACAACAAAAGGTCAATTATTAAAACTTTAGCTGTTGGAAATCTTCAAATTTCGTTTATTGTACACTTTATCTTGCTCTATTTTCATTTGACATTGATCTTAAAATTTCCCTAGCTAAATATTGCGATTCTGATCTTCATAGGCAATAAATAACATTGAGACTGAACCATTAGTTAATTTAATTCCCACCGCACTAAAGCTCTGTCCATATAAAACAAAGCAATCTGAACCTCAAAATTATTTTGTACTAAGTTGTAGAAGTTAAAACAGATGCCACAGCTAAGGTATCCATCCTCATCACTTTATAGTTGTATTGGCAATTCTGTTATAAGATATACAGCCAACAGCTCTTTTATAACTCCATCGTATGTTGTAAATTAAACCAAGCAATCAGAATTTTCACAAAATAATGATACATCACAATCCCTTTAAAATTGTCACTTTTGGTTTTTAAATCTACTTCCATTTCATTATTTAAAAATAGGTTAACTGTTTGAATAAATATAACAAAAAATGTAATAGCTTCATCAAACATTAATGAAAAATAACACCATTTTCTAGGCATACACTTACATTTCTTTACTATATTCAACATATTAAAGACAATTTCATTTTATGCTTAATTATCTTAAACTAGTTGCGAAACATTTTTTTGAAATTTTGCTGAAAATTTATTTTTAAACTCATTTTTTGTTTAATTATAACTGAAAACTAATAAAAACAGCAAAAAAATTTTCTTTCAATGTATTTTTTTAAATATGGCCAATTTTAGGTTTAAATTAGTCGTTATTTGTACGTTACGTTAAACATAGTAAAATAAATTCTAATGCATAATATTTCAAAAAAACCCACATAATTTTACTCAAAAAAACAGTTACTAATGAATTGACCTAATATCTTTGAAAAATTTTAATTTGTTACTGAACTAGAAGTCAAAAAGTGCAAAATTTTTCAAAATTTCACATTTATCACACAGAAAAAAAAAAATCATAAAAGGTAAATATGCTGTTTTTCTTAATCCCTACGTCACAGCATACATACTATAATAATGCACAATTACACAAAATTACAGACAATTACCTACAGAACTTTTTGAGATATCATGCTTAACGTGTTGTAAAATATCAAAAAATCTGTTTCAGAGAAAAATGCATTTAAAGATTTAAAATTCAAAATTTAAAAAACTATACTGCTGAAAAAACCTAAAACCTCTATATATCAAAAGAACAAACATTTTCAAAGCAATTATGAATATTATATACTTTCTTCAAACTTTTATCTTTTAATATTTTTAACAATTTTATAGTGTCAAAAAGCTTTTTCTTAAAGTCTAAGTACACAGTTTACGAAATACAGATTAGACGTATAAAAAGCACTTTAAAAAAAACCTTATTGCATTAAAAATAAAAATATTTTACATAGAAAAACAAATATATATTATTCCATATTATTTTAGAAGTTAAGAAATATATCATACAAAATATATTTGTGTTGTTTTACCAGTAAACATTCACGGAAAAATTTTGTTTATCACCAAAGTTATCATATATTAGAATAAAAATCCTGCAAAAGAAGTACTTTAAAACCCTCCATATGAATATACTAAGCCTTCTGTTTTTTCATCCTTAGTACTTTTTGTTTTTTGTTTTTCTAGCTGCTTTTCTTTTTTTTTGAGACAATTTTGCAATCGGTAAAGAATGTCTTAAAGATGTTGAAATCCGTTGTTTATCAAATTTAAGTAACTCTTGAGCAACACTTTCAGGAAGGGAACCATTTACATTTCAAATTACTTTATACCAGCATAACCAGAATTATAAAGTATTAGAGCTAATAATGCACCCAAACGAAATGTTTCCAGTCCAATAAATATATTTTGGGAACAATATTCCACAAAATGTTGTTATAACTTTCATTGCAGTTCTGTGTCTTACCATGAAGACATTTTTTCAACAAAGTTTCATTACACAGTTTTAGATATGTAGGCTTTATTTGGTTTATAATTTTATTAGGAAGTCCTTGCTCAATTTCTTTGAGGGGACTCCCAGCTGCTTTTCCCCTTTGGTACGACACCAACTCTCAGATCCTTCAGGACACTGTCCATGCAATGAATTGTTTTTTCCAGATACACAGTGAAAAATGCAGCTATTACACTACTCATCATCTTTTGTAGATTACCTACATTGTTTCGAATAGCTATTCCATAATAGTTCTGAATTCTGTCGATTAATTTATCAGTTAATTTATTTTTCCCTCCCAAACCTTTAGTCGTTTTTTTTTTTTTTTAATTGACGCAACCGCCCCCTACACGTTTCTGTACATGACCTATACACTAGTTTGGTTACTGTATTAATTCCATAAAAGTTTTTAACAGATTCATATCCTTTTGAGTCCCCATCTCCGTAGTATTCATTGTACTGTACATTCCTCACATTTGATCTCTCAAATATACGGTAGGCTCCAACAACCTCCATGTTCCCGCGGAACCTTTGTAGTACAACATACATGTTTCGATGATTGGCTATTGCCTTTCGCGCATATGTGGCAATATTGTGTCATAACTTCAATGTCTAAAATTTTACCGGTGTCAACTGATATGGCACTTACACACCCATTCAAAGATGAAGCTTCTGCGTTGCCAAGTACCATCAATGGATATTCCACATTTAGTGAAACTATTTGAGCCTTTGATTTCACTCAATGCAGCGTTGATGTTTTCTTGAGCAACGCGTTCAGTTGTTTTCTTTCTTGATTGCGGAAAGCAAGTTTTGACAGGAAAGGTAAACCGAGGAAAGCACATAATTTTTTGCCAGCTGAAAATCCTTTCCGATTATCCTTAGCTCCAAAACAATTGAAGAGTTTATAAGACAAGAACCTTTCATCTTCTCTGTCGTAGGGAAACCTTTAAAGAAGGAGCAGTTTTTGCACTTTAGGTTCATATGTGAGCATAATCCACTGACAGAGTCTTCTATAAGTTCCAAGCCCTGAGAATAACAATCAACAACAAACTATGGCAAAAAATGAAATCAAAGTTGTCCAGCTGACAATTCTATTGTCTTTAGAAGTTTCAAACAATCTTTCTGTGAAAATTTCCAAACTTGTATGGCTTGATTCCAACTTTTTGGCACTAGCGGATTCAGTAGAATTGAGCTCAGATGTTTCATCATTCTCATTAATTGTGGCACGAATGGTATAACGATTTCCAGTAAATCGGCGCTTTTAGACCTCCCAGATCTTGATTTAGCCATAATTAATCAATATTTTGTCTTAAGAAAGACAGTTTTTTCATAAAATATATCAAAATAATAAATTAAACGAGGAGCGAAGAATCGAGTAGCTTAAGCAAATCGAAAAATGACAACAAACCTGTAAAGTTGTTGCCAAATTTTACTAAAACTATTAAATAATTTTTAAAAAGAATATCACCATATTCAGTTTTAATGTTACCAAAATTAGTATTTTATAAATAAATTCAATAAAATTCCAAAAAAGAGTAAAAATCTTTCAAATTCAAAGTACTTCCGGTTTCGATTTCTAACTTCCGGTTCGTTTTTGTTGTTCTCACTTGACATAAAAACTGCTATAACTTCGTAAATAATTGGAGTACAAGCAAAAGTAAGGTATTTTTTAGAAAGAAGAAAATTCAAATATTAAAAATATCAAATAAAATTTTTTTGTCATGTTCATCAAAATTGACGATTTTACACTAGTCAGGCACCTTAAATCTAAAACAAAAGTTACTTTACAAAATAATGCAATAAGATATTAAAACAGAAGTTTATATTTAAAATAAATTAAATGTAATTGCAAATATATTTAGCATACAAAAAAATGTTCCTTAAAATAATTTATACATTACTTTCATTTAGATCTTTTTTAAAGTTTTAACATTTTTCACAGAATTAAAAAATTTGAAAAATAATCTATCAGTATAGTCATTTAAATTGGGAATAACAAAATTAATGAATAGGAATAAGAATTAAGAACCTCCCTAACTAAAAATTGTTAAAATATGTTCAGACTTGATGTATTTAAAAAAAAGCTAATCAATATTTTCCCCACATAACAAATAAAAAATTTAAAACAAAAAATATATAATTTAAAACTAGCATTGTAGTTAATATTTATAATTTAATTAAAAGATTTCACAAGCAATAAGTTATTTGTAAATAATTTTTCAATATAATATATAATCATCCAATATTTACTTTTTACCCCCTTCTCAAATCAGCACAATAAATCTTTTAGGGAAATATGCAACATATAGACAACTTTCTCTATTGCAATTTTAAAAACACAAATAGAAATATTTTGTACCATAAAATAAACATTACCAGGTATGTAAAATGGTGTTGGAGTAGGTGCACAGCTGCCTGAATACATGAAAGGATTAGTAGCATATGCAGATGGTACAGAACTTTCAGAAAGATTGGGTACTGCAGTTTTCATATCTAAATTCAACTGTTTAGATGTAGCTGTTTTAACAGCATCCTCTTTTTGAGCTAGTGCTGGTGTATTGAGTGTCTGAGTTCGGGCATTCTTTTTATGTTTTGGAAGTGAAAGATCTTTTTGCTGAAACCAGTTATCTTTAAAAGGAGTCGTATTCATACCAGATTTGGTCTTCCGTTGCTGCTTGAAATGTTTATGATTCATTCGATTATGCACACAAAGATATTCTTCTGTGAGAGCCAAACAAGAAGAAAATTTCTCTTCATTGGTATTTCCACAATTATTAGGAGAGTTAGTTGGCCATACTTGATTAGATGAGCTCGCCTGACTTACATTGGGATCATTAGTTTCCTTTCCCAAACTTTTCCCATAACCTGAATCACCTGCAGTGAAGGATGACATATTGCACTTTGATGAATTGCTACCTGATTTTTGATTATTCTCATTCTGAAGTGATTGTAAGCCTTTGGAATCATTGCCTACGGATAAAAGGATAACTCTTTAAAAAATACACCAAAAGAAATTGAATTAGTAAAGCTAATGTTAGAACACAAATGCATAATGAATATTTCATTAAAATATCAAACGAAGAGAAGATACTGAATATGTTACAATGAAGTAAAAAACAATATATTCATTATTTGTTCTTATGATCAAGACAAATATAGTATGTTTTAATAACTACATCAATAATTTCCTAGTTCCTTAATAATAAAATAGTTCAATTAACAGAATTCAGTTTTATAAATGGGAGCTTTTAATGCAGATATATAAAAAACACGATTTGGGCAACTTCTCAACTGGCATCTTGGTGAATCATCTGGATCAAATACAAAGGCAGTTGCTGATCATAGCTTTATTTTATTATATTATATTCAACTAGCTTTTAAGTACGCCCTGATTAAAGCACACGCACTGTATGCTGCAGGTTTCAATAGAGAATCTAGTTGAAACAAATGCACCAGGTCAAAAGGGAAACTCCTAGGATTTTGTTAATAGTAGAGTTAAAGTAAAAGCTGCTGCTATGTGACATTCTTGGTTCAAATATATTTGGTTATGCCCCTATATATAACAAAACTTACTTATAAAATTAGGTGGATTTATCACACATATATATACATACACAAATAATCTTTCAATAAGTTAATAAATACAAAGTGTCTTTTCACAATAAAAGTAGCATTCCCCCCCCTTTTGGGTTTTACAGTTTTGTTTTTGTGATTAATTCTTTTGTTTTGAATCTTGTGTGTTTAAATTTTTGTTAAAAATAATTGATGCAGATGAAAATACTTTTTAGTGTTAATTTTTTTATAGACTGGTTCAACACAAAATATTAAAATTATTAATATTAACCTTCAAAAAGGATAAATAATGTTCTTAGTTTCAATTTAAATGAACTAAATTATTATCATAAATGCAATGAAGTCTAATTCGTTGTTTTGAATTTACCAGAGCCATTTCCAGAAACATTGCTACTGCCTAGAGAATCTTCAACACTCATAAGTTTTTCATTCTTATATTCTTCAGATTCATCTGAATAGGTTTTTGGTTGACTAGCAAAAAATCTGAAAAAATTTAATTAAAATATTTTAAGTAAAAAATAACATTTAAATTCAGTTAAAAAGGAATTAATGTAGAAATACATATTGCATGCAATATTAATTATTTGTAACATTGTTACACTTTCAAAAGTTCCTATCATAATAACAATGATTCATAACTAAACAAATTATATACAAACCTTTTTATAAATATTCTAATATATAATGTAATAGTTACAAATAATTTTAATCTCTTTTCGTGTGCATAAATAAATCAGAAAATTCCCATTTAAATGCCCAAATCTTGCAATTTTGAGTCACTGAATAAAGATATTTAAAGTAATATCCCATTATTTAAGTCTCCATTGCATGATTTTGAATCCTGATTAGTTCATTATTTTTTTAAGATAAAAAAATAGCCTTGGGTAAAAATCAAGTTTTAAGTATATAAAACTTTATCTAATCAGATAGTTGTCTGGCATTTATATCCACAGAAAATTAGTTAAAAGGAGGAACTGTGTAAAAAATACCTGTTAACATAAATTTTATATACAGTATAAAACCCCTGTTCTTTAATTTTGAGCATGTATGAAACATGTAATTAAAAGTCAATTAATTTGCATGTTCAGTTTAGGCATATAAAAACCAAATTTAGGTTTGACTGTGCCTCCATGCACAAGGTTTACATAAGAGATATTGACCAGATCACACTATCTTTCCAATTTCATATTTATAAAGATGATTCAATAAGTATTACATTGGGAATGTTAAAGAAAAAGTTCAATATAAATTATTTCAGCTGCTACAAGGTAAGTGTAAATTTGGAATATAATTTTGATAAAAAATCTCAAGTGAATCTTAATATTTTATTGTACTACTTCCTAAACAGAAACTGTAATTACCTATAAAAACATTTTCTTCACTTAACAAAAATAAGAGATAACTTAAAGTCTCATTTATTTTTAGGTACTTATGACTGCATACAATCAAAATTTCAGCTATAAATTTAAGGGAAAAAAAGTCAATTTTTGTTTATCAGTGTAATTTTCTCATAACTGGAGGAAACCATAGTCATTAAACAATTGAATTTTTATTTCATACAATATTTTCTCTCAAAAAATTACATTCCTTGACGACCTTTGGAAATATATAGAGAGAGGTAACAAAAATTTTTTTAAAGGAAGAACTTAAAAAGAATTATGTAGCATTCTAAAAAATGGTATAAGAATTTTATGTATGATAATTCTCTAAGTATATTTACAGTTTTATAGGCAATATTTGTTGCTTTGAGTTACAGAGTAGCGAGTTTTGTTGCTTTAAGTTATAATCTTATAAGATACAAATATTCTTTTAGAAATTCTATCTGCTATGGAAATCTGTTTAATTAGTAATTTCTCATTAAGTATTTTTATAAATTAACAATATAATATGAATGCAAAGTTTTATTTTCAAATTATGGAATCAAAGGTTGAAAATAAAAAAAAATTTAACCAAAGCATGGATAAAGAAAAAGAAAATATATAAAAATAAAGTAATCACATGAAATACCTTTCAATGTTTTCTTGGTAACGTAGCTGTTGCACAGAAGGTGGAGTTTCTGAAGTCACACTTGAATCATTTATTTCTTGATAAGGAGAAATGTCACCCATAACAACACTATCCTGATCCTATTTCAATTATGGTATTGAATTAATACATCAGAAATGTAAGTAACAAACCAATATTAAATCTCAGAATATGTTTTAAGTACTACTTTGTTTTTATTTGAACACAAACATCACACACAAATATAAGAATATTTTTCCTTAACTTTGTAATAAAATTTTTAAAATCAGAATAAAATTTACGCACAAATAGAAGCAAATAAAAAAAACATTAAAATACACCACAAATATAACAAATGCAATGTAAAAAGAATTTGAGTTGTTAAAAGCTTAAAAAATATTTAGTAAAGTAACAAATAAAATAAGTCCTGCTGTGTATCATTTGGGTATTAGATTAAATTATAAACGGAAAATGTAATTACCAATTAAAAGATGGATAAAAATTCTTACAGCACTTTTAAAAAAATCATTTAATGTTTTTTTTTACAGTCAGTAAACTATTTTTACAATTAAATTCCTAATTATTGCTCAAACTTATTAAGTTCTCATTTCTATCAGCACATTTGTAACATTTAATCTAAATGGAACATTCAAAGTTAATACACATGAAATCAATACAATAATCAAACATTTCTCAACTGAAAAAAATCTAGTCTACATGATTTTTAAAAATAATTTCAAGGTCTAATTGCACAGTTTTTATTCAACAATACGGAGTGAAAAATTGGAAGCCGCACATTAAATTTGTTTTGCTAATGGGATATTTAACTTAGAGGTAAAGGCTAACTACAGAAAATTCATAACATGACCTGATAATAAAATTACTTTAGAGAAGAAAAAAATCTTATATTAAATACAAAATTAAAATAGGAATGAGATTACAAAACTTACTGAATTGTTTCTTTCCTCCAATAAATCCAATTGTTTGTCAGCTGAAATATCAAATTAAGATATATGAATAACAAATACACATTATCTTAAACCTAAAAACTAGATCCATAAAATTTTCATTTGTTTTTTATACTGAATAAAATAAGAATTGCAGATTTTTTTAAAAGAATATGTTGACTAATTTCAAGAATTAAAAAATTTTGCATATTACATTATACTTATTATGTAATGTCTAAAAAGCTAATTATGAAATATTAAAAAATATTTGTTATATAAAACTCATATTGGTACTGAAATGTTTAAAAATGCATTCATATGAAAATAATACTTTTTAGAAAAAAAAATTGTTTTATAAGATTTAAAAAATTTAAGAGTTGTTTTTGCAATAGAATATTGCCTATTCTTAATTTTTATCTACATTTTTCTCATAGGACAGTAAATAGTGAAAAATAGAAAGACAGGCAAACTGAAAATTTAAATCACTAATCCTTTTTCTACCTTACAAATTATGTTTAGGATTACATTAATGATTAACCTTTATTTGTTAAGCATTAAGTTCAACAGCACACACACAAATATGTATAATATATCTCATTCTACACACATATTCACATCTATTTGTGACTATTTTCAAAGATTTATTAAGAAGGAATTCCCAATTCATTAAAATCAGTAATGATAAGAGGCAACATTTATAGATTTTGATTGTTTAGAATTAAAAATATACACTATACAATAGAAGTGACTTAGAAGAAACAGATACAGTAGAAGAGACTAACAATTACATGTTAGACCACTACTGCCTATAACACATAATGCAATGTTTCAAGCAATGAATTTAAAGAAATTACATCAAAACTAGAAAAACATTTTATTCCCACAAGATCCATTTAAAATCAATAGCTTAATAAATACATAAATCTTATAATTTTTTTTACTTATAAAACTACTTCTTGAATAACACTGCTTAAGGTATCCTATCCTATTTATCAAAGAAATTCAGTGTCCAAGCAAATGTATTATTATGTCACATTGTTCAAGATCACACTTTATATTCTGATAAAGGATATTTTTAATAGGCATTAAATTTATAGCATACTAACCATTTTCTTTCTGGTTAGGATGTGCAAAAGATCCATCAATACATTTATTAACAAAAGTTGCTAAGTCCCTTTTTCTCTTGTTACAATATCGTTTCCTTTTCTTTGCTTCAAATTTTTGTATAGACTAGAAAAAATCATTAATTTTTTAAATAATTTTTCACAAAACTTTTATTGTATTAAAAAAAGATTAACAAAAACACATACACAACATCAACATTTACAACAGAAATCCTAATTCAGCCAATGATAAAATGAATCATAAGTAATCTAAAAACTAACAACATCAAAAATATAACAAAAACACTCAACTAAATAAAACTCATTTAGCATTCTATATTATAAGATAATAATAATAAGAGTGTTTGTGTTTAATGTAGCCCAAAAACAGAAAAACTGAGATGCATGAAATTTGGTACACTGAAACTATGGATGATGACAGTTTACATCAAGAAGAGTTTTCTTCAAAAACTGTAGAGTACATAGAATCAATATTTTACCTTTTTTTTTTAGAAAAAAACAGAATTTCATTTGGTGGATTTTTTTATACAAATTTTTAAGTACACAATTAGTGGGGAAGGTTTTTTTTTTTTCTTTCTTTACAGAAGGGAAACAAACCATTTTGCATAAGTCGGCCATTTACTCACCGCATGACATGATAATCTAATTTTGGAGATTTTTTTTAATTCTCTGTAAGAGAAATATGATTTTGCTTTGAATGAATCATTGTAAAAATGTATTCTATGAAAAAAAATCACTGAAAACTGTTTAGATTATTATTAAAGATTGGATCATTATTAAAAAAATATTTCAAATTTTTCCATATGTCAACTTGCACACCTTATATTGGATATGAGCCTCCATTAAAAATTTTGATACAAGCTAGTTATGAAAATTAATAAGTTTTTAAGACTTTGTCCCTGCAAAAAACCAGTACTCCAGTAGTGAAAATAAAAAACCAAATTACCTAAATAACAAGAAAATAACAGCATATGAATCAAATGCATAAGAAAATGTTCTTTACCTCTGACAGGAGAGTCTTGATTTCCCGTTGAATGCTTTGACACTCTTTGAGAATTTCTTCTGGTAATACCATTTCCTCAGTTTGACATGGAGTAAATATATCAATATCTGATGGACCTCTACAAAACACAAAAGCTTAAAGTAAGTAAAAATCAAACACACTTTTATGAAATAAAATTTTAATAACTAATAATTAAAATAGAATGGATGTATTTAGAAAATAAAAATCAACCATTCAACTTACTTCAAAACTCTATGTTGTCCCACCACAAATTCCAGTTTATGAGACCATGGGTTGATAAAGCAAGACCATTCTGTCTCTAACATGATATAACAGCCATTCTGAGCTTTAAATCTATATGGCTTACTACGAAATGATGATCCATGTTCCTTAATAACTGCAAATGATAAAAAAAAAATCTGTTAATTTTAAAATAAACAAAAATAACATTAGAACAAAAGAATTAAATAAGTAATTTAATGGTTCATTTACCTAGTTCATAAATATCTTTTAGCTGTAGTAAGTCATCAACATGATAAAAATCAAATACTGAAAATCCAATCATATCCTGAGGTAAATACCCCAAATATGGAATAGCACTAAAAAAATTATTTTACTTATTATTCAGTATTCCAGATACAAAATGTCAAAGACATTGTAAATTATACAATATAAATAATTTTAAAAAAATGCTTTTAATACTGTACCTAGCATCAACATGACTGAAATGGCATGAGGCAGTATGTCGAGTAGAAAATGAAGTCATAGCAGGAATTTCATTGGGAGCTAACAAATCAGAAAATAAAACTGAGATCTAATATATATCAATGTAACATTGTTAAAAAATCAAGTAAACCAAATTTTAGTTTGTTTTCATTAGCAAAATATAATGTACATTTTACAAAAACAAACCTGTATAGACAGATGATACATGAGTAGCAGTTGCTTTGACACATAATGTGCCAGAAGCTTTTTCAACGCACATATCATCCACAATTAGTTCATTGATGTGTAGAGTTATTTTGAAAGGTCTGTATATCATTTTTCTATCCGAAACCGAAAACCCATGCTTCAAACCTTGATACAGTCTATAAAATAAAAATTAACTTCTAGTTCAAAACTGATAACGATAAAAAGAAAACTTTAAAAATATTCAATATAATTGGAACATTCATATTATATATATATATATATATATATATATATATATATATATATATATGCTCAGATAAAATTACAAATATTCTAAGAATAATAAACTAGTTTTCTGCATTCTTTTTGGTACTCATCAATTTAAAATAAATCTCTTATAATAAGTCTATTTCTTAATAGACTTCATTGATATTTTATCAATTTGTTGTCAAGTTATTTCTAAAAAATAGCACACAATGTGCCTATTTAAATAACCTCCCATGGAATTAGATGTAAGCTATAAGATTGGAACCCAATGTGCACTTAGACAATACACTCAGAATTATGCAAGGAAATAAGCTAAAAAATTCATTCAAATATATTTTAAAAGTGTATTTTATAAGAAAAAGATTAAATATAAAAATTAAAACATATTTGGCATCTAAATAATCAACACATACTCCTTTTTTAATGTTTTGAAGGTAAAACAAGTTATTATTATTATGTCTTAAACAAGTCCAATTCCTTTGTTTTTCAAATACTGTTAAAACCCCTCCTTTCCCATTATATTCGTCGACAAAAAACATATCAAGACCTACAAAAGTCAATAGGTTCTTTCAAGTTATATTTAAAATAATCAGTTTATAAACAACCAAGCCCATAAAAATAGATTTGTAATTTTAAATCACAGTAATTATCTTTAAAGAATTCTCAAATATTGAAAATTTTCTGCTTATCATGATACAGTTCAAAACAGTGGTACTAGATTAAAAAAAACTCCTATAAGACTTCTAGCTTTTTTAAAGTAAATTAATTATACAAAAAATAACCATTGTTTAAAGCTAACAAAATGAAAGAATACATTTATAATAAATTAAAATTCATGAAGTACTTGGTTTAATACAAAACAGGGAAAGAAAGGTTCTTACCTCAGTCTACAGAAAAATGTATTTAAAACAAGATAAGAATCATCTGAAAATACACAAAAGAAAATTATATTAGAAAAAATTTACAACTTCAAATGGATTTAATTCTTTAAAAATCACCCAAAAAATTTACACTTTTCTTTTTTTTTCCATTTTAAAAAAGTAAAAGATTAAACATTTTTGAAAATTAGATATGACATCAATCCTGAAACAGCAATTATATCCAAATAAAAATTAACATTTATATAGATATTTGTCATATTTAACAATGTCTTATCTGAAATGATCAAACATTTCAATAGCATGGGTGTAATTTACTAAAAAAATTTTAACTAATAAATGATTACCATTTGTTAACAGAACCAAACTCTTTACAAATAAAGTCACTTTTTAAAAGAACAGGCTTTTTAAAAATCTGTACCATGTTACAAATCAATAGAAATTAGTCTAAAGAAGCTAAAAAACTGGAATACAACTTAATATATAAAAATAAGTTATCCCTCCACCATTTATATGCAGGAGAAAATTTGACTGTTGATGATCAAAGCTGATAATTGAAAATACTTAAGTTTTCATAGCAACTTCAAAAATAAGTTCAAAGGAGCACTGTCATAAAGCCAGAACAGAGAAAATTTTAGTTATAATAATTTTTTTTCAAGCATTATTGTGTCTTTTTTTTTTTTTAAACTGCTTATTCTGAATTAGTTTTATGATAATTATGTTGTATAGAATGAAAACTTCAGCTGCATATACTAATAAAAAAATTTTAAAAATAGGTAACAAAATGAATACAAAAATGAAGGTGAGGAAGGCAATTCATTTTTTTAAAGTCCATTTAACATTTTAAATAAATCAGATGCATAGACATGTTTGTATTTTTCCTTGGGTAAAACAAGCACTGATCTATAGAATCATGTAATTGGCAAATGTAATATGTGATCCTAATGGAAAGTTTTACAAGAAAATTTTAAAAGCAACTTTAATTTATTCTGAAAGCTTCAATTGATTTAAATTCCTTACTGAAAATTATATTCCAAGACAGTTAAAATTTAACTTATCTGAAACAACAAATTGTTATTATTTCTTCTATAGTTGTAGTAAAAAATCTATACTAGTTCAAAGATTTTCAAAACCTAATAACTTTTAATTTTTGAAGAAATTTTACAATGATAAATAAGGAATTCTTAAAAACAAAACAGCCTTTGATTTGAATGCTCAAAAAAGCATCAATTTATCCTTAATAAATCACTACAAAGATCAATTTAAAGAATCTACAAAGCAATATTGTCATTTGAATTTAACACACATAAATTTTATAGTGAATTCTTATTATTGTTAAAACAATAAAGTAACATATTAATGAAACATACTTCTCTTTCCTTGTATAAAACAAGCATTTAGCCCTTGAGTCAAATGATTGGCAAATGTAATATGATCTTTGTGGAACAGAAAGTTCATAATACACTGTCCAACTAACATATCCTAAAATAGAAATTTAAAATGTAAAAACAAAAAATTCAAAACAGATCTTTTAATTAAGTTTAAAACACTTTTTTAAATGAAATGTAGGTTCAACCGTTCTGAAAGTAAAATATACAATTAAATTTTTTGAATGTATCATATTAACTTGATTTCATTATAATATTTTAATATGCCAATACAAATTGTTAATGAAGTCTGAATTACTGTATAAGAAAGAAAAACAAATATATTCCTTCATATCTTTTTTACTCAAAACTATATTAAAGATGGTATACTCTAATGTCTACAGAAGAGAAAAATTTGAATGAAATTCCTTGACTATATTATTGCTTCAAAGGTAACCATATTTAATAAGACAAACAAAGCTTCTACACAATTACAATATTCTTGAAAATAATTCTTAGAATTTTAAAAAAGATGCAATTAAATACCATTTAAAAAAAACCTAAATATGGAATTCTCATCCCAATTTTGAGCATGGCCAATCTAATGAAACCTAAAGCTACAATTAATTTAAATGTCAAAATAATGTTTGCTTTTTCTTTGCTGCATCTACTATAGTCTTAATTTTTATGTTATTCCAGTTAGATCAATTATCAATGACTATATTCTGCCATAAAAAAATAACTTCAATACCAATAAATGATTTTGAGATGTAACACATTCCATTTATAGTGAATTTTTTTTAAAAAAGAACAGTTTTCTATTATGTTTTGTAAGCACCATATATAGTTAAAATGTTACCTTTGGATAGCCTAAATGATAGGTAACGGCATCAGATGTATAGATGCAAGAGCCATCTCGTAATGACACAACAAAGCAAAATCCATCCTACAAAAAATAATAGAAGATAAAAACACAAAAATTTAGGTTAATCCAATTACAAATTAAATTGCAAAATCCAAATAATCCATTAACATTTTAAATAATATCAGTTGTGATTATAAATATATATAAAAATATGGCTATAAACTTGACACTTCATTTAGAACTAGCACCAATTTTTAAAAAAGTTATTCTTTGATCTAATAACTAAGAGAAATTTTCTTTAACTGAAAATGAAACTTTATAGCACAATTTATAATATCACTATTTATCAATTTTTCTTCTCTGTCCATCCCAATATGCATTTGATATCTGTTTTACATTTGGTTAACTACATTATAGAAAATTTCTACCAGAGGTTTTATTTCAGGGGAATATTGTTCAGAATCAGAATATTGTTAAAATGATTTATGATTATAAATATACATATATGTAATTTGCAAATTCAAAACATGTTAAATATATTTCTGCACATTTTTTTCAACTGAAAACAGACAGGGTTTTTTATTTTAGAAAATAATCTATATTCATTACTTTTAATACATTTTTAACAATTTTTAATTTTTGAACAAATTTCTACTTATTTTCTTTCAATTTCAAAAGTTTTTTTTGGTTGAGACACAAGACATCACAGAGAAACAAGACATAATATTTTTATAACACAGAACTGAATTTATCTTCAGAATTTAATGCCTTTTATAATATTCATAAACATAAATAATAATAGTAAAAAATTAGCAAATAAATCAATCATTTGGTCAAAAATTTTTCTTTGAAGTGATTTAAAAAAATACATGAAAGAGTTAATATTTTACATAATTTTAAAAAACTATGCAATATTCACAATAAATACATACCTCTTTAGAAATAGCAGTTTCATTTTTTATTTGTTGCAAAGACAAACTCTTAAAGTGCTTAGAGTGATCTGCATCCCACAAAGCATTTGACTCTACAAAAAAGTTTACATATATAACATGAATTTTGAAAAATAAATAAGCTTCAAAGAATGTTCAATTTAAAATTTTCAAATAAAGAAAGGGGGAACTTTTGTTTGATGAATGTCATTACATTTTAAATATTGTGCACAATTTAAAAACCAACATCAATCAAATCTATTCAATAGAAATTAATTCTTTTCAGTACATATATATATATATATTCACAAAGTTCATTTGTCTAAAATCTCAAAAAAATCATTTAATATTGGTTTTCCAATTGCCTTTTTAAAAAAAAAGCTAGGAAGATTTCTTACAGGTAATGAACGCAATTCTTAACTTGCATATCAATCCTAATGGGATAATTTATTACTTTAAAACAAAAATACATTAAAGATCATAAACCTTACAGCAAAAATGTCATGAAACAAAAATAAACAAAATACTGAAATAGATTAATAAAAAACACAAATTATACGATATATGTTATTTAATAAAAACTTAATTTCTTGTCAATTTTTTTTAAAACAGTTCAATCACTTAAAAGTTCTTTATAAATAAGGTATAATCTATTTTTATTCATTTTACAAAATCTTTAAATTCAATCATGGCATAATCCATTTTTATCTACACACACAACTCTAGTTAAAAAATATTCCATATTTAACTTCCATTTTAATCTGGTATAATTGGTTTTCGAAGAAATTTTCTAATTTGGCAAATTTTTTATCTTTTAAGAACCTAAGGCTGTTGATTTCTTATTTAGGATTAAAGAAATCTTCAACTTAGATAACTTTATTGAAAGATTTTTGTTTAAAGATATTGGTTTTATTTAAAATAATAACTAAACTGAACACCAGTAAAAATAAGCATTGTTTAAAGATAAAGGAAAAAAATAAAGGATAACATAGGCAGCTAAAATTGATTAAAGGCTTTTTTAAGTCCTTTGTAATGTTTCATTTAAATACACATATGACAAAGGAATGATTTGAACTAACTTTTCCTAAATTAATTTAAAGTGACAAACATTTTAAGATTCTTTTGAAAATCTTACTCCATTCACTAAGAAAATTTTTAAAGTTCAAAATTTATTTCTAATTTAAAAAATATTAAAGAAATCATACAAAATGGGAAAAAACCATTTCATCAATTTTAATGTAATTACCATTGAGGGTGTGGATGCAAGTCAAAATAGGAGAGATTTCAGTCAAGTTACTCCCATCTTCCAGGTTGATAAAAGATTTCATGTCCAACAAAGAGGCATTTACTTCATTTTCTTTTGAGGTTTTTTTGTTTTGAAATGAACTATAATAAAAAAAGTTATCAACATACTTAAAACAACAAAAATGTAACATTTATAAGTTTTAAAAACAGAACAGGGAATTACAGGAATCAAGTTAAATTCTTAATTTAATTCATAAAAAAACTACATTTTTAAAGTAAATTATATATTTAATTATTAGGATGATCAAGCATCCAGTTTTTGTTTGCATGTCCATTTTTCCTCCCTAGTTTTTTAAAGTCAGCTACATATTTATAATTTTCACTAAATTTCCATCACATCTTTTAATAGAACTGTTGATTGTTTCAGTAACTGTGTGAGAATATTATAAGACATAAGAGGAATATTTTAAGTATCAAATACAGCAAGATATTTTGTCATATTGAAAGTTGATTCCAAATTAAAATAATTTTCATTAACTAGAATACTTGTAATAAGTGTTTTTTTCACAAATGCTATTGATAAATGATTAACACAGCCATACTTGTATTATATCAAATTAAGCTTTTTATTAAGCTTTCCTTTATCAAGATTTTTTGTTTTAAAATTGTAAGTTTAAACTTTTTATGCATTAATGACTGAAATTTGGAAAATATTTAGTGTACTGAAACTTTATTGTATTATTATACTTCTATTACCTTAAAATTAACTGATAGTGAAATTAAAAGCAAGTAGATTTAACTATAATATATTTTTATTATTTGTACTTTAACAGAGGATAAAATTATCAAATTTCAGAGAATCAACAAATATACTATTGAAAAGACAAATGCAAAAATCCTCTACTATTAATCAGACAAATAGATTAAATAAGTTTGAGTAACTTTTTTTCCTAAAGAATTCCTATGACACAAAAATATATAATTCATGTAATACAATTACTACAATTATTTGTTTATATATAATTACCTTACCTTCAAAACATAAAGTCTGATAACATACTTCATATTAAAATCACCACCCAGAATTTTTTTAATATGGCTTTATTACAATATTTTTCAATTTTGAATATTTCTTTTACACACACAGCCCTCATTTTGCTTCAAAAAGTAAAGTTAATACATTGTCTTTGCTGCATGGTGGTACTTTAAATAGCCGTCGAACCGCAAGACCTCTCATGAGGTTGGTGGAAGGGAAAGAGAGGTGGGAGGCCCCTGACCCCCAGGGTGTTCCTCAAAATTGGGGTGAAACCAAGCTAAATCCTTCAGTCACCTGTATGGCGCTCAAAGCTACGGCTAACGATAGGTGTCACTTAGCCCTCTACCATGATGAATTTCGTGGGCCTTGATCTGGCCTTTGCCAATCAGATGGCATTAGTAACAACAACACTCACTCGATCTCTCCTCCCTCTAATCAAACAACTTCTTAGATAAAAGTATTTGCATTATGAATACACATTTAATATAAATTTCTTCAAGATGCTAGATGCATTTAAAAATTTTGGTACTTACGTATTACTGCAACTTATTGGCGACATTACAGGAAACAAAGTTCATGATTGTTAATTTAGTGCATTAACATAATGTACCCCCACCCCACATTGCAGGGAGGTCCAAACCCTGACTGCCTTCTAGTACCTGCCAATTATAAAATCCAACTGGGGAGGACCCAAATGTTCTCAGTTAAGCCACTGAGCGCATATGACACATGTGAAATTGGGGTTGCCAACTTGAAGAGTTATCTCCAACATTAGTGATTGTTGTGGCAATACGCAAGTACCAAAATTTGTATACACACATTCTGTAATTAATGGCAATTCAAAGGCAGATAGATTATTTAATCTAATTAAAAAATAATGTTATAAATTTACTTAAACATTCATAAATTGTTTCATTGATATTTTTATCTAAATTCACCAAAATCTTCTATCAGACAAATAAGTAATTTTTTTACTATCAGATGTTAATAAATTCAAATTTTATGCAGCAATTAAAAGAAAAATAAAATTCACTGAAAGGCACTGCTCTACAACATACAGTCATTAAAATAACCTCCAAAATTACCATTATGAATGAGTTTATCTGTATAAATCTTTCTCAATAATAATTTAATTTTGAAATGTGATTTACACATCAGAAAGGAAGACATATTAAAACACAAGATTAGTGATACTATAGAATTGTTACAAGTTGATAATAGGAATATCATCTTGTTTTAGAGTACTCCAATTACCTCCCCCCCTGTAGATTATAAAATACATTTTGTACATTACATTGTATTTTATCAAAAATATAAATTAGTAAAATGAAAAGCAAGTTTAAGTGATGATTCATTGAATTTAATATCATACAAAAGTTAAATAGAGCTGCTGTCAAAAATCCAAATGAAAAATCTGAGCAATTATTTAAGGGGGGGAGGGGAGCTGGGTAGAGATGGTGTTTTTAAAAATGTAGTTTTTTACATGACAAATTTAATGCATTTCCCACTTATTCAAACACAAATATCCATAATTTACAAACATGCAGATCTTTTTTCTTTATTATCATAAAGTTAAGACAAACACAAAAATTCAAATTTTTAAAAAAAATTTCACTAATATAAATTTAACTACGATTTAAATTATTTATATTTGAATATACCTAATTTTGCCATTACGAAAAAGGAATATATAATAAGTCTAATATTTTATTCAAATACATTTCCTATTTCTCTCTTTTCAATACGAAATTTAATTCTATGATTGACACATATTTAGTACTATAAATAAATGTGAAAAATTGAAAGCATAAAATAAATCCTTATTAATCACCTTTATTTGAATCGCACAGTATTCAAAAGAAAATATAAATTGTGCGCTTTTTATTCGATATTGCATATGAACACAAAATCATTCATACAAGAGCTAAAATATATATTCTACAATTGGAAATATATTCCATAATAAGGGTATCTTAGATCACTTCTAGATCAAATGAATTTAACAGAGATCTATCTATTACTTTTCACACTAACCGTACCTAAAACTAAGAAATAAATAAACACACTGATACCGGAATTTACTTAATAGTAGTCCTGAAACCGATGCCATATTTGGCGAACTTTCGCCATGTTTGAATTTCGATTAAAACTCATTTACAAAATACTGTTTTGTATTCTTGTACAGTGTTAGAGAGTGCATATAATTCATTAAAATTCTAACATAGGTTCGAGGACGAGTTCAATATAAAGAATTTTTTGATGGTAAATAAAAAATACATTCAGATTAAAAATTAAAAAAAAAATTAGAACAGAAGTTACAATACCTGATTACTTTTCACCTTAATGTGTAATCCAAATGATAATAATAGCACAACAAGCAGGTACACTTATGCAAATAGAATAAAATGCAGAAAAAATTAATATATCTTTCAGCATATAAAAAGTACGTCTCTTTAGTTAACAGAGATGAAAAAGATGTCGTAATACACAGAATACAAATCGAATGAACTACGTATTTGACACGGGGATAGAACTATTGGCTGTAGAAAGGCACGTGTGAAATGCGTCACAGTCGGCGAATGAAATTTAAAAAAGATTTTCTAAGGCGTAACGGAATCAAAATGTATAAAATAAGGAATACAGCTCTCGATTTCAAATATCTATTTTACATTAGATGACGAACAGAAAGTATTTTATGAAATATATTCAATATTTTGACCTCATTTAAGGTCTTTAACTTTTGAAATGCTCGTGGTGTCATCTAGAAGAATATAGGTAAACTAAATATAAATAAGAAACATACAGAAAAATGTACAAGCTTTATAAAACTTCCTCTTTTTTTTGAAAACTTAAAAAATTCAATTTTTGTGTACTCTAAACTATTTTGTTGTTTATTATTTCATAGTTTCATTACTAATTACTCTGTCTTTAAAGACTTATTCACAATTCACATTCTTTGCCTTGTGCAAATATTAAACTCTGCTTCTTGTAGTATGACCATTAAAGTCCCCCTCCACCTTAAAACGAAATGCATTGAAACATTTACTATTTTACAGGATCTTTAGCTATTGAATAAAAATTAGAAAAACTATCTACAGTGATAAAATAGAATTATAAAAAGTAACCTTCTTTGAAAAAATCAATGTTAGAAATTTTTTCAGTTGTTCAAAATGCTTGTTATTTGTTTCAGAAATGTGATCCCTAAAAGACTTGATGTTTTCTTAAATTTATTTTTCAAGCATGAAAAAAAAAAGATTGTGTACATTTTCAATAATAGGATAAACATATACTGTAGAACAAAGATGGCGAAACAATGGCACACGACATAATATTTTGGGCACTGATCAAAATGGTTTGCATTTTAGTTCAAAACAACAAAGTTCGCTATGAAGTATTACGAACGAACGCGAATGATCGATCGTGGAGTGGCAAGGAGCACGCTCGTTTATTATTGTTATTGTGTTTGTTGTTATTATTACAAGAAACTACAAGTACTTTCCAAACTTGAAAAAAATATTTAGATATATATGAGAAACCAGACGAAGAAAAATAGTTATTGAAGAATTTATTTCTGTAATTGATTCTTCAATCAAGGAATTTTCAGCGAGAGATGTTCTCAGTTCAAAAAGTTATCGGAAACACTCAAGTTTATTATGTACCCTAATGTGACTTCGTTTGATAAACTGAACTTGTTCCGATTTGATAAGTTGGAAATTGAAGATCTCTTATTGATTTCGAGTCTAGCTCAATACAGATTCAAAAACTTATTGAAATGAGGAAAAAATTGGAATTAATTGAAACAGAGAGAAAGATTAACAAGCAGTTTAATAAAGAATGACAATAATGAAATTTTGGACGCATGGAATTCGATTACATACACATTTAACTGTTTGAAGAAACTATCTCATGCTATTTTAACCATATTTTCTATCCATACCTGAGAATTATTATTTTCAGAGATGAATATGATTAATGACTTGCTCAGAAGCTGTTTCGCAGATGACTCCAGTTTAGCATACATTCTGCTAAAAGTAATATATTACGATTCTAATATAAGTTATTTGTCATCTATAAACTGCAACAACAGAAGTACCACAAATGTTACTATAATTTGAATTGCACGTATAACTAAAACATTTATTACCATATCGTGCAAAATGTATGTTTTCGTAGTAAATAAAGAGTTTTAAGTTGTTAGTATTCAGTTTTATTATTTTCCCAATAATCACAAGTCAAAATTATCTTACGGCACGTGTGTACCTCAGTAAATATTTCTTTAGAAAAAATGGCACGTTGATCCACATAAAGGTTCTCCACCCCTGCTGTAGGAGATACTTTTTATAGCGCAGAATTTTTTTAAATATTTACTTCAGCTATAAAATTAATGGCGTCCCGTTTACTAAGAAATTTAAGGAGTCATAATGTAAAAACTGTAACGAATATCATTATAATATCATTTATGAATAACTCTCAATTCTATAAAGACTTAGGATTTTATTTTCCTACAGCGCTTAATTGGAAAATTCTTCTACAACTGCAGGTATTTTTAAAACTGAGTTGGAATTTTGACAGTAATAAACAATTTTGCATCAATACCTGGTGTATATTTTTAAAGAATAATAAATGAGATTGGGTAATTGCGCTCCCTTAAAATGTTCGAATTAGAAAATCAGATAATTCTTAGCTTATTCACCAAAATTTTTGAAATATCTATTAAAGAATCTTTAATAGTGTTACATTTCTCCTGTTCTAAAAGTGAAAAAAAAATTGTTTTCAAAAATTGTAGTATGCGTTCTAAAACTAACATCTGTATAATATTGGAATGTTTTAAAGATGATGAATAATTTTCGAACTATAGAATGTAAAATAGTGATGTATATTTCTCTAATTCATACGTATAATTTTATATGAAACTTTCTAAATTCTGAACTTTGTAATTCACTTAAAAGATTACACCGATCACGCATTTTTAATAAAAATTGTTCAAATGAATATTCCCTTCATTCGAAAGAACAATATTCTAAAACAAATTAATTTGCATGGAGCACTTTCGTACTGTCACCTGTGTGGTGCTAAAAGCTACGACTAACGACAGGCGCACATCTAGCCCTTTGCCGAGATGAATTTCGTGGGCCTCGTTCTGACACTATCAGATAGGTGGCATTAGAAACAACAACAAAGAAATCTTTCAAAAGTTTAACTGGTTAAAAAAGTGCATAGAAAGCAAATGTCACGTGTTTATTTTATTACAGTGAGAGAATTACTTAATGATTATCATTTGTTTTCTCATTACGTGTAACTTTTTTTTTCTCTTAATGCTCTTTTCTTTCTCTTAATGCTCTTTTCTCTTTTTCTGATTGACCACCCTTATTAAGATACCACCCAATTTAAGATACCTCAGTCTATTTGGAAGAGCAATGAATTTGAAGCCGATGGATAGCCAACTAGCACTTCAGAGGTGTATCATTAAAGTGATGAATCAGGCTGAATATGCAGAAATTAAAGACCTGTTTATTCATTCTTCACAGTTTTTCGGAAGTTACTGGATCTTAATGTTTTATATGAACCCAAAACACGTACAAATCCAGATACGCTTTGACAACTAATGCAATAATGAGTTTATATTTTGAATTTCAAAGGGCTAACTCGCGTTGAATATGCCACGTCTCAAAGTTTTCTCTTTAGCGAAACCCAAAGAGTAGAGTTCCAACTCAGATGTCGACTTGATTATCAGATCGTAGTTCAAAATCGCGTGGCATATTGACTGAGTGACTTATATTGAAATTAGCCAGACAATCGAAAACAATACTACAACTTGTTACTCCAGTTGTATATCCCATGGGCAATGTTTGTTGCGCAATAATGCTTGTAATAATAAATTTAAAAAGAGAACTGATTGGCATAACAAGTATATGTTTTCTACAATTGAGGATTTTAGAGGAATAGTTAATTATTTCATTCTTATCGTTTTTACAAAATGAAAAAAAAAAATTCAAATTTAAAAAATTATATTTTTTTATGTTTTTTTTAAATGTTCATAATCAATTAGGTAATGTATTCCAATTAGGAAATTGCAATGTTTTTTTGTATTATTTTATATAAGAAAAGAAAAAACAAAATGTATATACATCAAAAACTGCTTATACTCTATAAACTAGCCATACTTATGTGACATTTATAGGAGGATGGTTTATGGAAACACAATAACAAATTTATAATCATACTCTAATGTACCAATATTCACTTAAAATCTTTTTTCTTTTTCAGACCACAGAATTTGCATTGTAAAAATGAAGAATACTCTGTTTTTCCAAAGACAAGAGATTACTGATAAAGTGAAGTGGGTTCTAGGAGGCCCAAAGCCTGACTGATGCTAAGTATGTATGTTTTTGCAATCCTTTGTAAAATCCGACTTGGGGACTAAAACCTGACTTTGCTGGGGTGCACTAATGCTCTCCGTTACGCCACTGGTATCACTTTGTTAGTTTTTCTTTTTTGCGTTGGGGATAGAGACCGTTCTCACAATTCACATTTTCATAATAAAATAAATAAAATAACCGTTCTCATAATTCACACTTTCATAATAAAATAAATAAAATAACCGTTCTCATAATTCACACTTTCATAATAAAATAAATAAAATAACCGTTCTCACGATTCACACTTTCATAATAAAATAAATAAAATAACCGTTCTCACAATTCACATTTTCATAATAAAATAAATAAAATAACCGTTCTCACAATTCACATTTTAATAATAAAATAAATAAAATAATTATAAAATCCATTTTTATATATTTATTAGATGGTCTAAATTAGTTGAATTATAATTTAAAAAAATAGTTGAAGGAACGGTAATACGGTTTTTCTAAATGATGAAGAGTATTCAAAACGTAATTTTTTTGTCTCATAGTATTAGAACTTATTGGGTAAAATATCAGGACTTGATCCTAGATTAACTTTTTTTTTTCATTCTTTGTAAATTATCCTTGATCTACACTAATAAGTGTGTGTGTGTGTGTTATTGAATAAATATTACAATTTTTCCAAGAATGTTTTATGTTATGTACAAAAAATAACTATATTTTTATTTTATATGAAGATATCTCAGTTTTGCATATAAAAACGAATTAAATTTTTATGATAATAGAGGCGTGGGTTAAAGACACAGATATTAACTCAGAAATTTGTAAAGAAACATATGTAACCAAAAAAGTTTTTTTTTTTTATAAAAGAAAGAAAGAAACAACGACCCCTTTCATCGTTACAGTAACATCTTAGAAGGAAAGAAAAATGAAAATTAGTCTCTCTATCCTTTGTTTAAGAATGTTGAGGAAACTATAGGCAAGCAAAATCTTACAGCGAGGGTACAAAAATGTAAACAACAAATTATCTCTGAATGACATTCACTACCTTTCGTAACAATCAACTAAGTGGAAATAGTTTTTACATTATATTAATACAAATAAAATCTATCTCAAAATAAAATCATTCAATTTTTTATAAGTAATCTTTTTGGCTCACATAAACGTTAATTTCATTAGAGATAGGTGTTCTCTAATTTTCATTCCCTAATCATATTAAACAACTAAAAGATGAATGCACTGTAAGCAAATTCAATAATTTCTAGCAAATTTTGCATACTTTAATATACTAGTAATGCAGTCGTGTCCGTTATGCATTCGGCGAAAATACAACAAACAATGTAAACGTCAAAAATTTTGATCAGGGATGAAAATTTGAAAAATGAAAGAACACCGTAGATGTTTTTTTTACAATCAGTTGAATATTACAAACGAAACCGATTAGCAAAACTGTTTTCAAAATGTTACAAGAAGGCTTTGCTTTAATCTGTCACAAACTATATCGTTTGATACTTCTCGAAAAAAGATCTACTGTTTTTTAACTTTGCACTTTAAAGCTGCCTCTGAAAGCTATTGGTGACGGACTTCGTAATTTTGAACTTAGTTCAAGTGACGAGAACGTCATCTGAGCTAACAATCAAACACTTATATCTCCCGACAACGAGAGGCTTCAAAAGACTAAATGTACATCAGTCCTATATGGTAGCTCGTTCTTCAGTGGCATAGAACTCGAAATCACGACTCGACAAAAACAACTCCGGCCACAAATTCGCGACCTTGACTGCTCGCTGCCATTCGATAGAAGGAACAAGCTGACCATACTATATCATTGCGCATACAAACTAAAAAGCTTGAGGTAACATTTAGCACGGTACATACAAAATGTGTTTAATATATTCCGGAACTGGAGCTAATACAATGAAGCGAGAGTAATAAAAGTTAAAACTACTGTTAAAAATCTTCAAAACAATTACCTCTGGTAGCTGCTTTTGTGTACGGTTATACAAGTTCTTGAACTATGTTTTATAGCCATGTAAAAATATGCACCAAAATTCAGCCGTTGCGGTTTTCTGTAAGATTTATCTAGGTAGGTTGGTTAAACATAAAAAGAAGAAACATTTTCTGAGGAACCCATCTTTCGAGTAAATCAGGGGATACGTGTTCTTTCTATTTCACATCACATGGCATACAACGTGATAATTCTAATTTTATCATCGTATTCAGAAAAGAAATAAGTAATTAACTCATTCTTTATTTCTTTACAGACAGCTAACAGAAGTTATAACAATTGATAGACAGTTTTTTTTTTAAAAAAATAACAATAATAAATTTTAACCAATTTTTAAAACTTTTAAATAGGAATGTTTTTATTTAACTCTTTCTATATAAGAGTCTTTGGAAAGCATTTTACAATGCGCATTTATAAAACACAGCCCTTACATGAATCCAATGTTCACCATTTTTTCTCATTTAGGTGACGTTCTATTGGCCTTGGATTAAACTTAGTCCAATCACTCTTATGTCTTAAAAGGTTTTGTAAGATGATTGTGGAATGCTAATGTGCTAATTGTATTTCTGAAAAAGATCAACGTGATGCTTTTGTCACGTTAGCTAAGCATGAAATCATTTTAAACGTAATGTGACAAACAATAATTCAAAACTAAGCATTCAACTAAATTTTGTGCTACAATATAGGGAATATCACTCCAGTAATAAATTCATTAAATTTACTACAGTCATCACAGTTTTTTAACAAGATGCAATAAACAATAGAAATTTTTTTTCGGAATACTTCTACTTCTTTCAGGGAGGATAATGCATACTGAATCTGTCGACAGCTTAAAGTCATCACGATGGTGTGTTGTGAAAGTTTGGAGAGTAGAGAGGTAGTGGCCACACGGTAGGTGAGTAATCAAGGTCGTGAACTCGTGATTGGCATTGATTCAGCCAAGTCGGAGTTTAAAGTCCTAGTGATACTAAAGGCCAGTTGTATAGATAATTTGATGCACGTAAAATCATGTAGTTTCTAAGTGCGATTTTAACAAACAAACACAATTATATTTCTTTCACTAAAAATCAGTTTTTAAAAGATGATATTGAACTTCTGAGCGACAACCCCTTCTTTTATGTTATAAAAGTGATTGTACAAGATATACTCAATATATCCTTTTACTGGTAGTAATATAAGAATATCAGGTATGTTTTTAACAATCATGCTTCATTAGTTACGTAATGAATTAGACAATCCATAGAACGCTTTCTCTAATGTAGAAACGAATTAAATCTTAATCTTGGGGAAAATTTTGGGAAGCATGACGAATAAGTAGTAGGAAAGGTCACTGATGATTAAAGACAAGCACACGAAAAAAAGTTTTTTAATTTCTTTCGCAAAAGTTAAGAGAAACGGATACACAGAATACAAAAAAGTTATGTTCTAAGTATCTGCTACTGAATCTCTCTCTCTTCAAAATAATTTAGGACCATTTTAAACTTTTAAACACTATGTCTCTGAGTTGAGTATCACGGAAGCAGTAAAGGGATATAAGGTACAGTAACTACATAGTTTCTTAATTTTTTGGAGAGCAAGTAAACCTCCAGTAGCAAGTTCATGATATATTGCTTCGATTAATCATTTACAAAACTGTTTTATTACTTTCTTAAAATTATTTCGTTACAATACATTTCACAGTAAAAAGCCTGTGAGTGCTAAATGAGATTAGACAAAATTACATCAAGGTTAGTATTTACGATCTGTGGTCAAAATTTAATTTGTTGCTTTTATATGAGCGCTGCATTTTATTCAACATGACGTTTTACTTTTAACTAACTTATTATTTTCATATCGAAATAATTGAAATTTTCTACTTTTACTTGATTTGAAGGAAATTAAATTTTTAAAAAAATAGTTCCGACAATATGCAGCTTTTACTGCTGCATTGTTTTCATTCAAAGATGTAAACTATAGAAAATAAAAATTCAATTTTCTTCCACTATGAAAGATATATTTCGTTGCTAAATTTTCTGTGAATAGAAGGGATCTTATCACTGAGAAACAAAGACGTCGCTCATTGCTGAATACTTTAAAGAAAGATAAATGATCTGAGATTCAACATAAAATATGTCATTTTGCAACATTTTACTGGGCTGTGTTTAATATTCGACGTCTCGTCTCCATGAGCTAAAAAAGGAAATGGTCTATTCTCCTTATGTAAAATGTATGACAGTAAAGTAGCTATTTTGGATCGAGATTAACTCATACAGCTTAGATATAATGGAGAAAGAGAGTAGAAGAGACTATCTTCCAAAATTGTTCGGGTGCATTTTTATCTCTTCACTAAAACGCATTTTTTCCTTAAGACATGCGGCATTTTGGCATTTTTTCAGGGTCTAAGTAAAAAAAAAAATTATTATAAGGATCCAAAGGTATGAAAACCTTATTTAAACATTGGCGCACTTTGGACAATAATTTGGAAATTGCTCATTTTATGGTTTCGTTTATAAGCATATATACCTTTAAAACATGTGAAATGGTTGCTAAACAATTCCTATTTAAAGTTAAAATTATCTTAAAATATTAATATGTCATCCTATTTCTTTGATTTAATGCATTATTTTGTTTTAAAGTGTTCGTGCTATTTTGAAAGCTTAGGTCAGAAATTTTGAAAATTTCTATCATCTTAATAACATGGCACTTACAGAATTACAATTCTCTATCAGTTTTAATATTTTTTAACATTATGTAACACCAACATTTTTTCCTTAGATAATGATAGGCAAAAAAAATGATCGAGCGGAAAAGTATTGACTGGAATAGAAATTATGGAGTAAAATGTTTTTCCAAGTCATTAAATACAATGACATCGTTTGAAGGAATGAAATCGAAAAATTACAAGAAGCTCTTAATCTTATTCCATATATGTCAATAAATCACATAACTTTATAGGAGTAGATGAATTGCGGCTATTCAATTAAAGTGATAATTAAATAGTTTTTTGGGGTCTTTACAGGATCTGTGTCCAATTTTTGGTGGAACTGTAATACGTATCAGGCCCCTCAACCTTACAATCAACACAACAAAATTTTCAATAAATATAATAGACGATCTCTTAATTTCTCTACTAAGTCCTGATGTTTCAACCGAGTTAGCTTTATGGATTGTATACTGCACGAGATCGTTAAAGCATTTAATGTTGAGAGTGTGAAGTGACGTTGAGCAAAAAAGGTAAATTTTATTTAGAAGACCTTATGAATATGATTATGAGACGACGGTCACTGTTCGCAGTTGCCACTGCATTTGTTTCAATATTGTGGCCATGCTCGCATCATAAAAAACTTGCCTTGTCTGTTTAGCGAAGAAAAGTGAGTATAAATGTCAAAAACCAAAATGAGAAATAATACTGGAAAAAAAGGACGTCATTTATTTTTTCACACTAATTAATCTTTTACAGAGGCTGCGAAAATACATGTTTTACGAACGCAAGTTTTCAGAAATATAGCATGAAAAAGTAACTAATTAATAAAAACATCAATTAAAAACAGTAACTAGTGGGGTTACATGTAATTCAAATTAATCTAATTTTTGAATCCAGAGAGTTATTTTTTGATTTGCGTGTTTCTTTTTACTTTCAAAATACTATTTTCTCCAAACAAAAAACAAAAAAAACTAGATTGCTCTACGACAGTTATTTCATATTTCATTACCAACAATGTGATTTAATTTTTGTAAGGTAAAATCTCTTATAATTCGATCAATGTATAGATCCTTTGTTTAAAAATATAAATTATGAGACTACTATATCTATACGAGTGAATTTAATTGTTATATTGAAGCCATTCATATTTCTCTAACTTTTCCTTCAAATGTTAGAAACAAATTTTAAACTTTAAGCGTGAACTGAAATAATACAATAAATATATACGAAAACTTGTGTTTCTTTCGCTTTTGATGAGTTCAATGCTGGTAAATAAATTAAAATAAATGGTTAAGGAGATATAGATCAATATTTTTTATATAAAAAAAAGAAATTCGTGCTTTAATAGCATTTTTGCTGATAATTTGACATAAAATTAGATTCTCTCAGATATTTGATTAGAAATTATGGAAATACACACTTTGCTGGGTTTTTTTTCAAAAATGAAAAGAGATCTTTATCACACTTAAAATTAGCTTAGCATGGCGATGCTATGACAATTTTTTTAGTTAATTTTTATGAAAATTTATTTCAAGAGTTTGTGACGGCTTATCGCGCTTTCCATTAATTGTCCTCTTGGGTTCTTTGGGGCAGAAAAAGGTAAATTCTTTCCAACCAAATCCAGAAGAGAAGCGTGATTATGCAAATTAAGAACCTTTTAAAAAGCAGAAGTTTAGCGTAAGCAGGGTGGCCTTTGGGAAGTGATTATGCTAGTCTGTGGTTAGGAGTGTTAAAGTTAAAAGTGAGAAGTTATCAGATATTCAACTGTTCAGCTATTCGTGCCAGTGCGTTCAAGTCAAGGTGGATACCATTCCACGCGAGATAAGGAAACGACATGGAGGATTCGAGAGAGTTGCTGCTACCTAGAATATAGAGGTAGGACCGTTCTATTAAATACTAGGAACTGTGTATATACTGAGATTAGGATAAGGCGTTATATATAAAGTTAAATATAGTGGTTAGGATCGCGCTTATTTGGTAATACGTATTGTGTGTTTCTTCACCTCAGATCCGCTGTTAAAATATAAATATTATCATTGTATAGTGTTTAAGCTAAGATCTTAATAAAGAGATATCAAGATTATAGCAACGCCTGGTTCTTCATTCATTCCCACACCTTTAGGTCACGAGGAAAACGTAGGAGTAGGACATCACCCACGGGCTAATGCCTTACAAGTTCCACATTTATATAAATCCGGTTCAAAGCTTTTAAATGCTCATTCTAAGAATATGCATAACTTTATAAAATAAAACAATACAAATTATGAATTATGAAATTAAACGACGAAACTATAATACTCTTTTACGGTTTTCTCACCAAAAGATAGCCAGACGCTAGAAATAAATGCAACCTAGAAAAAGGTTTAAAAACCTTAAAAAATGATGCATGGTAATACACTATATACTTTTTTTTACTCATACCTATAATATTCTTTTCCCTGCAACATATTGTGAAGTGGGAAAAATAATGATTCTTTTGTTGTGTTGCTCTTACACCTTCAAAATAAAACATTAATACACTTTAAAAAATCTTCTATTATATAAATTTTTTAAATGAAAAAAAATATAAATTTTTTTGAAATTTATTAAAATATAATCATCGCTTTTTCTCATTCCTCTAAGTTAGCAATTTGGTTTAACTTTAATATTTAAATGATTCAGTTATATAAACTCTATTTTTTTAAGAAAATCTCAAAATGCTCATTTATACATAAATGTGGATTATGTATTTGAAAATCCTTTAAGATTTTGTACTTCAGTTTAAATTAATTAGGTGAAAGTACTAAAAAACACTTTCAAACTTCAAAAAAGTCAGTGTTGCCTGAATAGAAAACGAAACTCGCGCATAAAAGCTTGTAGCATTATTAATTAAACAAGCAAAAGAAAGAAAAAGATCCATAAAACGATAAACACATTGACCATCCAATTGACAAACCACATCCAGATGTTCCCTTTCAATCTTTCGCCTTTAAATTCCGTATTGAAGTATTTTGATGGTAACGATAATTTAAGAAATATGAGAAATTTAATATATTCAAAAATATTAACTGAATCACAAGATATATTCTATACTTTATAATAAATTTATCATTATACTATGTGGACAGTATTAACATTTTGATTATATATACATATCATAAAACAACCGACATAAATTTTAAAACACTCAATACAAATTTTATAATACAGCAAAAAAAAAAAACATGACGCAAAACTAGAATAATTTAAAAAGTAACTTTATAAGCACGATTTCAATACCGAACACAAAAGGTAAGAAAAAATCCATTTTATAAAGGCATGGTCACTGCAAGTTTCATAATAATGAAAATAAAATAAATAGTGGTCACAAGTCATACAGATAATCGAACTGATGTACATCGTAGTAAAAATTTACATAATAAATGCACTAAGAACTGCCAAGAAAAAAAAGACTATTTACTTCAAGTATATTAATTGAAAATTATTATTGACAGTTGTTATCTTAAAATAATATGCATCATTATCCGCAATAAAGTAAGCAATTTTTAAATGTAAATGGTTAGCAATAAGATTATTATTTTTAACTACTACCTCGGGATTAACTATTTTTAATGTGTGCCTAGTATTTTATAAAATGTTAAGATATTTTGTTATAAAGAAACTTCTTAACGTTTGAAAACCTTTTTGGTAAGATTTAATTTATGGTTTTTAGGGTATCTAAATCTGTCCTTACAGAATTCAATGCACCTAGTTACTGAGTAAACAATCCTTTGGATAATTTTTCGGGTGATGTTTTTGAAAAACTTATGTTTTCTTCATAAATTCTATTTTAATAAAAAATATATCTACTGCTTCGATTAAGATTACTTAGACTTTCAAAACCTTTGTAGGTGTTTTACATATCATTGAAAGATCCTGATTTAAATTTACGTTTTCACACTAAATGAATTTCTAAAGTAAGAAGTAAATATTCTTAATGTAAAAAAATGAGTATACGTATGTATTCTGAGTAAAACTAATACTCTACAATCAAAAACTGTTCACTTTATTCATTTCAATGCATTTTTGAAGAGTCACGATGACGAATGTAAATGTTTAATGTAGGTGTAAGAAATGAATTAAATTTTAATGAATGTGATTGTATTTAGGGGGGGGACAGTTTTCAAAAAGAGCACTACAAAATAGAACGTTAATAACTGTGATTCACGAATAAATCTTGAGTGTTTAAATAAACTGATTGTAAAGATTGTAACTGATTTAAATCAACTGATTGTAAAAGCAAAAATACAGTTGAAATCATTTTATTAAAATATTTCTATTTATTTAACGAAGATTCAGAATCATTACGTTACTAAGTAAATTAAATTTTTTTTATAATGACTCAATTTACAATGGCTATATCTCATTTTTTTTTTTACTTTTTCTTTCGAAAGTGGATGTAGAATAACTCATAAAACGAGACTCATTTCATAAAAAAATATTTTTAATTAATGATTGAAAAGGCAATATAGTTATTGTATTTAAAATTAAGCAATACGATGACAAAACATTACAATCTGTAGGTGACAATTATATCAGTCAAAGAATTTTGGTAATATTATGTTCAAGAATTCTATATATTTTAGTGATTTACTATTTTCAGCACTTTCATTATCAATCACATTTGTTAATCCTTTAGTACGGAAGGCTTCCAAATACAGTAAGTCAATTTCATCATGTTATACCTAAACCTGGTTTCTAATAAAATAATTAGAAAATTTGTTCACAATTTAGATCCAAAGTTCACAAATAACAGAAAAAGTTATTATTAAGCTATTAAATAATAATGTATATATCTCTCAAATGAAAATTATAGCCATACATAATTACAATGGCGTAACAAAGAATGTTAAAGCCCCCTGAAAAGTCAGGTTTTGGGCTCCAATTCCAAATACGTACTTGGTGTCAGTAAGACTTTGAGCCCCCTAGAATCCTGGCCTCACCCCCGCGATTGGGTGGGGGAGGGTGTATGCTAGGCCACTGCATAATTAACAATCCATCATCTTATAAGGCAAATAAACTTCTTCATAAATACAGGAATCATTTGAAATCTGTTCAACCTCATATAAGTTTCTTACATTTACAAATAAATCTTATATCCGTTTGCTATGCAAATACTTTCAAGTCTTAGTTACGTCACGTGACTAACTGATTCATTGCTATTTATCCATTTGGATGAATAACTTTAATATAATACATTGAGGACATGTAATTCACATTCATTATTTAATTATAGATTCAAGAATGATCTTCACACACAGTTTAATGTATACATATTCTTTTACAAATTATCTCCAATTATGATCTAAATTAACATTTCTTATTCTATTAATCACAAGAATTAATTTAATTTTTGCTAAATTCGAAGCATAAAAACATTATTTAGCGTTTCAATCACTTTGTTTGTTTTCCTATTTGAAAGGTATAAGTAATTATCTCTTGCATATTTGCTATTTTAATTATTTAATTATTTTTTAATGTAATTATAGTGAGCAGCCTATATTTCTTGTCCAACTTTACTGATAGAAAATCAAAGGAATGTACTCAGAACAGTTTACATAAAGGAAAAATTTGAAAAATATAAATGTATTTCTCTAGTCGGACTTATAGCATTGTTAACAGTTTCAAATTCACATCCATTTTCAAGTCTGTTGTTCCAAAATGAGTTAATTATGGATTGCACTAATAATAACGTGTAAGAAAAAACAAGAAATCATAATTTATAGTTTTTATGCTAATTTTTACCGAAAATACACCAAAGAGTTTGAACAAAGCAATCAATAAGTGCAGTTAAAGAATTTTGCTGGAGATTGGACAGAGCAGTACATGTAGAAGGTAAATGTTCCTCCCTTGGGAAGAATGAATCAAAGCGTATCACCTACAACTCTTATCGATGATGGTGCAGTACAAAAAAATTGTAAGGAAATATAAATGCTTCTCAGCTGGAGTATTGGTACTCTCCTGTGAAGTTGAAAAATATCTCATAATATTAGCAGAATAGATATAAGATGTGTTGAAGGGATCACTAAACAAAAAGAAAAGAGAAAAAAAATTCTTATGCAATGTTCACCGCACCAAATGTCCAACAATATGAGTACCATTTAGTCTCAGGCACTGTAAAAACCATTGCCACGTTTTGTTAGACCAATAGCAAAAGAAAATGGCTTGTTGAGTTAAAAGATATATTACTTTGAGTAGTTGACCGGTAGTTGGAAACAAGTATGAAGGAAGTTCTGATAAAGGTTACCGGGTACTTTTTGACCCAGATAAAAAGGATCAATGCTGAGGGCTATAATTTGGAGAGGGATTTAACTTAGCTCAAATTAGATAGTAGAGAAGTTTATAAGAATATTATCACCCAATCCACTTCATTCGTCTAAATACAGCAGATGAAAGCATATTTGCTTCAAGAACTTCATATGGCAATTATCAACTCTATCTTTAGCTGAGCATGTATGCGATATGATTAGGAAAAAAAAGAGTCTTTCATACTTAACCAGCAACGGCCATCTCTGATTTTATTAAATAAGTTTGAGATACATCATGCCATATTATTACGTTCGACAAGCGTATGAGTGTACGTATTCATGTTCAAAATCAGAAATATATCAATGACACTTGTTATAAAAAGATTCGTTTTACAAATTCGTGGTTTGAATGTAACCTTTCATTTATAATCCGAAAATTGCACAAATTTTCGTCCATTATTGCATTACAAACGGACGCTGTGATTTCCATCACCTTAGTTTTTTCCCTTTTAGGTGCCGCGATTTCATTTTCCCTCAGTGTAGTTAATAAAAAGTAATGCGGAAAAAATATCTGTACTTACTTCATTTCTCCAGGTCCGTAAGACACCAGCTCGCCAAATGACAAGAAAATTTCGAAATTAGAATCTGCAGATGCAGAAGGAATTTCAGCGATGGGGGTAGATTGCACTACCTAATTAAAGTCTTTTATTATGTAGCTGTCCTACGTAAGGATTCCACCTGAAAAAAAAGCGATCCATGTTTTAGCAAAATTAACAAGAATGACGTTCTGAAATGTAATTGAAAAAAAATTTATACTATACTAAGTATAAATAAATGTAATTTAAAATCAACTGATTATACACAGACAACAGAACCTCCGAATTTGACTACTTCCTTAAGTTGATCTAATTTTCCTTATTTGACATAAATCGCATTATATCCAGAGAGAAAACTGACCTCAATATCTTGAATTTCTTATAAGTTGTATGTTGATCACACTTGCGCATCGCGACATATAATATTAACTTATCGTTAATTTATCCATTATATAAATATGTAGAATCTACTCTAAACGAAGTAACCGTGGATCTGAACTTTGCTTCGAAATTGAAGTTTTGCATTATGAGTTCTTCTTCCATGTTTTATAATTGTCATATTTTAGATTATAAATCTAATATTTATCATTAACCAAAAATTAGAAATATTTACAGCACAATGGATTAGTGAGAAGAGTAATCACACTTCTTATAAGGTTTGGTCTCATTTTGAATAACTTAAGTAGTTCCAGAATTAGAAAACAAACGCCCACTAAGCAAATTAAAACCCAAATAATTATTTTAAAAAAAAAAAAACGATTCACAAAATTCTAGGTTTGAGAAGTAAAACAAAAAATATATAGCTTCAGGTAAACAGAATTTAAGAACTTAATAAGAAAAAGTAATATATGTGTATGTTCCAAATAAACAATTCACTGTGCTAGATATCAAATCTGAAATCACGTGCACTGATTTGGCGTGATATTTCACACATGGCTTTTTATTATGTTTTATGTGCTTGTACTCCACATATGTAAACGAAAGTGAAATACATGTATGTAATTCAATGCAAATGTCTCTATACCACGTGGGGATCACATATGAACATCGACCAGTAAACTCCATTCTTTAGATCGGCCAAATTATAAAGGCTCTATTGTTCTTATGCATGTATGATCATATGGAAAAATGATATTCTTATTCAAATTTCATTCAATAAAATTCCATTCAAGGAAAAAAAACATTTTTGAGAAAATTTAATCAACTGTGTTATTTTATTTTAATAAAAAGAAATTAATTTGTCTGAAATTTATAATAATATTTTGTATTTTAGCAAAAAATTAATCTTATATTTAAAAAAGTCAATTGACTAATCGAATGAAAGCTGGACGTCTAACAATCAACCTAACAGAAATAGTTTACTAAATGACAAATATAATATAACGTAGTAATAAAAATAAAATCAGGACTCTTTTTTTTTTGTATATTTTCTTTAAAAAAAAATTCAATTATTGTCCATTACATCAATCTTTGAGGAGACTGGACGGAACACATAACCCTATCAAGCTCTAATCTCCGATAAGTGAATTTGAGTGACTTTGGGAAATTATATACCATTGCTCAGAATTTAAATAAAATATTTAGTAAGAAAGAGAAATTATATTTTTCTGTAGGAAAAAATATACTTCTAGTTGAGACATAATAAAAATTAACGTTAAAAAAGCTTTTCAAAAAGTTACCGAAAGCAGAAGTTAACAGATCAGTGAAGTGTGGGCGTCTATTACATCAGAGAGTATCGCATGAACAACATTTATGCTATATTAGATAATTCGATGTATGAGGATATAGATAAAAGAGATCTTTCAGAATGAAAAAATTCATTGCGTTAATCGTTATAGTATGGGACAAGGATTCTACACCACTACTAGAATGGAGACCCTTTTATGCAATAAAAAATAGAAGGAATTCTTTTTCTGCAACCATTTGGTGTTAAGAGGTCTGAGGGGTGTTACATTTCTCTAGAGGTCTGAAAATATAAACGATTTTCAAACGCGTATAATTCTTTTAAATTTAAATTGAATGATTCGAATCTTTTACGTATTATTTAAAATAGAATGGGGCTTCAGAAAAGTATAAAATGTTTGAAATATAATAATAATTTTTAAAGTCATAAGCATATGAAAATTCTATAATAAATATTAAGTATTTTTTGCTTTGCACACGCTATTTTCTAAAATATTAGCCTCTGATGTATAAAACTTTATAGAATTATACAATGCGTCATATTCTTTAAACCCTACCTAATTTTAGTAATATATATATTTTGTATTTCAAAATATTTGTAAAATGTTGCAATTTTTTAAATATTTTTTAAAAATGCATATTTTTTATTTATTAAAATATGTAAGTTATTATTCTATTTATATAAAAGTAGCTACAAAGTATTAAGAATACATTTGTCTTTATAAATCACTTTATAGCTAGTAATTAAACCTACTCTTTCAGAAAATAGCATGCGCGACGCAAAACTTAATAAATATTTCTTATAGAAAAGTTTCTTATTTTCATATGCTTATAATTTTTAAAATTAGGATTATATTTTAAACATTTTATACTTTTCTGAAGCCCCATTCTTTTATAAGTAATGTGTAAAAGATTCGAATTATTTAACTTAAATTTAAAGAAATTATACCTGTTTGAAAATTGTTTATATTTTCCGACCTCCAGAGAAATTTAACACCCCTGTGAAATTGAAAATGATGGATAGTCGATTTAAACTGCTGATATTTCGTCAATTTCTTTACTTTTGTTATATAAACAAGCTAAAAATTGCTATATAAATTTTATAATGTTCAGTTTTTACATAAACAACCAGATAAAAAACACACAATATAATGAAGTAAGAAAATGTCTCTTCAGCAAATTTAAATCGTTTATCATAAATATTGTGTTTATGACTAATATTGATCCCATATAAATAAATTATAACCAATTATTATAATTAAATCCAATATATTACAACAATAAAATGTAAGGATCCAATTAAAAGGATTTTGCGAAACGTTTCAACATGGGACATGAGAGCAGAGTTTCTTCAGTTTTAGGGTGATGCAATAGATATTAAATTAAATTATACATATTAGATGATAATTCGTTTTAGTAATAAACATATTAACTTAAAAACATATTTAGATGAAAGCCATATTAAGAACACTCTCGTATAAGAAAAGGTGGCCACAAAATTTCGTCTCAGGATTATTAATAATTGAGTCTCCGTTTTCAGCCCTTTCTTAGGTATCTGATTATCATTGCATTAACTTATAGATAAGCAAACTCTCAATTTTTCACGAGAGCTTTACTTTAATCCGAATGAACTTTTTCCCTGTTGTAATATAATTTTGTAAATTTAATTCGTTTTTCGTGAAAGCGTTGCTGAGAAATTTTCATTCCTTATAGACAATTCTAATATAGTAGATCTCGGAAATGTTTATAAAAGGATATGTAAAGAGTGTTTTTTTTTCAGGTATAGAAGTTTAAGTTGGCATTACTTTCCAAGATGGCGACCGATTTAACAGCTGTCAAGTGATTTATTCTCAGTTTGGTTTGGCAATTCATCAAAACCATCATCAAGCAAGGCGTAGATTCGTCGAATGGGCCCAAAACGAGATTGCCGTTGTTCCCGATTTTCATAAGCGAATTTTGTTTAGCGATGAAGCGCACTTCTGGTTGAATGGCTACGTCAACAAACAAAACTGCCGCATTTGGAGTGAAGCTAATCCACAAGTGTATGTCGAAACACGTTACATCCAGAAAAACTGACTGTTTGGTGCGCTTTATGGGCTGGTGGAATCATTGGTCCGTACTTGTTCAAAAACGATAAAGGCCACAACGTTACAGTCAATGGTGATCGGTATAGAGCCATGATTACTAACTTTTTCATTCCTGAATTCAACAATCATGATGTCCAGGAGCTGTGGTTCCAACAAGACGGCGCAACATGTCACACAGCTCGTGCCACAATCGATTTATTGAAAGACACATTTGGTGACCGCCTAATTTCATGTTTTGGACCTGTGAATTGGCCTCCAAAGATCTTGTGATTTAACACTGCTAGACTATTTTCTGTGGGGCTATGTAAAGTCATTGGTCTATGCGGATAAGCCACAAACGCTTGACCATTTGGAAGACAACATTCGCCGTGTTATTGCCGATATACGGCCACAAATGTTGGAAAAAGTCATCGAAAATTGGACGTCCAGATTGGACTACATCCGAGCCAGCCGTGGCAGTCCTATGCCAGAAATCATATTTAAAATGTAATGCCACAAGATTATCTTTCGAATAAAAAAAATTTATGTCAATCGAATAATACATCGTTGTTTTATTGCAATTTAAAGTTCTATACCTCTAAAAAAACACCCTTTATATGGAATTAAGTTTCTGATTATTTATTGTTCGTATTCTTCTTTTAAATTAAAGTTGATGAGAAATGAAGTGGCGCAGGATAAGAAAATTAATTATTCTGAGTGTAAGAACACAATTGTTTTTCTAAAAGTTAGGGAAAATACGAATTTGTTAAATGAGTAATTTTTAAAGAATTCAGGGAAGATTTGTTAACTATTGATAAAATATTTAAGTTAGTTGAATTCAATAATTATTTTTATTTTATTTATTTTCCCCTCCCCCCTCCCTCTACATTGTCTAAAGACCACATGTTCTCAAAATCCGCCCGCATCACTCGATTCCTTGTATAACTTCACTACTTCTATTTAATCATACACACACGTCGAGAAATAATTCCTTTTTTTTTTCCTTTCTTTTTGAACCCTTGAATGAAAATGAATCATATTCCTTCTTTTGTAATTCGGCCTTGACAATGTTTGTACTGTCGACGGATGATTAATACAGGTATTTATTTCGTTCAAATAAAATTATGCTGTGTAACTTAAGAGGACAAATAAGAAATATATAAGAAGAAAGTAAGTCTTTGATAAAAATATCTGACTTTTAAATTAATGAAAAGCTATTTTTAAAATTTTGATTCAATAATATTTCGATGAAATCAAGTTTGAAAATTTTAAGATAAAAAATAAATAAGGAGAATAAGAAATAATTAATTAAAAATAAAATGTATTTATTTTTCTGTTTTTCAGTTGTAACAAAAATGAATTTTGGAGATAATAATTGGGACGTTCCTGAAATAGATAAAACAAGGAAAAACTCAAAATCTGAGAGAGTAGTTAAATTTTTGAAAAAATGTTTAAAATTTTATTAACTTTATACATATTTTTTTAAATAAAATAATTTTTGCACTACAATTCGTTTGAAAAAATAAAAAAAAAAATTAAATTGATAATCCTTAAAATTTTAATGTAAATAAAAAAATGGAAACATTGATTGCTTCCAATGAAAGTTAATCTTTTTTTTTTTTTTTTTTTTGTATTTAAAAGCATGGAATTCAGATAAATTAAATTTTCTTTTCCAAGAGCAATTTTAAAAAATAACAAAATACTAAAAAAAGCTAATATAAAAAAACTAGGAAATACGTATTAAAATTTGTTTATTCATCAGACAATTTTCTTGAAATTCACGTTATATATATTTCGTTAAAAAGTACATCGAAAACTTTCAAATAAATGAAGATAATATATAAAAGTTTTTCTCTCTATTTGCTAATATTTTGTTCTTTATTTAACTAAATAGGTTCCAAACATTGTGTTGACCGATTATATGTTCTAATGAGCAACAATATCACTAAAAAACCCGAGATATACTCTCATTGTGATAGGTAATGAATGTAACGGGATTCATCACGTTGCGGTAAGTGGCAAGAAGGAAAGAAATCGGAACTTGTTTGGAAACCGAGAGGCAATGAGAAAAAACGAGGAAGCTCTGCATTCTTTTCCACTAACCCTCAGACTGCACGCGTTCATTCTGGGTGACGAGAGGGGGCACGTTTCTCTCATGCAACGTGACTGCCTTCATCACAGGCAACCCTGCCAATTGTCTTTGGCTGCTTTCGTTGGCTCGAAAATTATCTAGTTGTTCACGTTTCGCACTCGCTTAGTGGAAAATGAGAATTCGTTTCCATTTCATGTGAATTCTTTTCTAACGATTAGAAGAATTGGTAATAGGAACTTTGATACTGTTGCATGTTGCTAAATTAATGAAACAATGAAATGAAAACTTTTTGGTCTAGTTTTCCACTTTTCTTCTGAAATATCATTCTCGTAAGGGTGGTGTTAGAGGTGAAAAACAAAGGCGAATACGCGGAATTCGAACGATTAACCACTTAAGAAATAAAAGCACGTGTATAGGACATCAGAAGGTGGGAGCAAATGTTCCTTATTTGTTAGGAGTCACGTACCGTATTGTATTGCAATAATTGTTTGACCTTAACATGTTCATTCTGAGTTGAACTTATAAAGCGTTTCTAAATTTTAAATAAGTATCTACATAATTTTAAAAAGTATATTATGTATACAGATATTCAAAATCATTCCAATAACTTCCCAATAATTTATTAGATTAATTATGAAAAAAAAGTTATGTGTGTATTTAATATAAACCCCTTTTCGAGTTTTACTTTCTAAAATTGTAAATTAAAAAAACCACCAGGGCATTAGTAATTCTGAAACAGCTAAAAGTGTCACTCAATAAAATTATCTATCTTAGTATGCTATCATATGCATTAGTTTTAGTTTCTTTTTTCTTTTTTGTGCGTTTATCAGAGAGAGGTATGCGAATATCCTTTTCCGACTGACCAAAATAACCAAGTATCTGCATTGTTTAATAATAAATTTATCATCACTGCTCAGAAATTACGTAATTTTCAGTCTTAAAGTAGCATAAAATGTCTAGAATTTAAAGCCTTTTGTTGACTTTGAAACTACATTCTTTGGAAAAATTTCAACGCAACGTGAGAAATTTACTTAACAAAAGTAAAATGCCTTAAAAAATATAATTCCTTAAAATAGAGAAAAAAAATGTAGAAAAAGGTTTATAATGTTTTTATTGTCAGCGATAAATAGAGAAATAGTAAGCACCATTAAAAAAAGTTAATGGATGTAAAGTTAGATGCAAAGGTATGATATATTATAGCTTTCAGTCTTCGTCCCATTTTTTAAAATTATTATTTAAACTTGAAACTAAAGTGTCAAAAGAAAGATCTTTACTTCTAATAGACTGAATTTTAACTTTTCATGGGACTGATTGATAAAAAGATTTTTTTTTTTACCATTCTTGAACATAATCAGAAATTCTCATCCATATGGGAGAGAAACGAGACAAATAATATGTGATTTTATACTTGAAAATCAAAAATTAAAAATATAGGAAAAATAACTACTTTACAAAAAGAAATACGAGTAATAAATAGAATTCAGATTTTCTGCTATTCATAGCACAAAATTGAAAACTAATAATTTAATGAAATAATATTTAAAAGAGAAAATGCATTTATTATTTTTTGAATGAGAAAGTATTGGTTCTTTCTCATTCAGATATTAAAATTCTACGTATATATAATAAACTTTTTCAATGATCATGTGGAGCAAACTCTTCATTATTCTCTCTTAAAAATATTCCAAATTGCATCATACATAAACAAACGAAAATAATGGTAGTGTTTTTCTTTTAATAGAATGCATATGAATAACTGAAAAATTCACATGCATATATTCACATTAATGTATTTGAGAAATTCGTATTTACATATTTGAATTCACACATATTAAAATACATTGCAGATACAAATTATTATAATTTATTTATTTATTTTATCATTCTGTAATATGAATAATAAATCAAATAACTATAAAATTATAAAAACTTTGCATTTCACCACTAGCAGTTAAAAATATAATTAATTAATAATAATAAGCAGTAAAAGACGTAGTATATGCATGAAAATTAAAACACACTGTGAAACGATTCATACTTTTATTATCTCAAATTAATGGATTACTAAAATCCATTTTTGATACGATTTAACTGTTTATTATATGTTCTGTTAAGTTTTTTTTCTTTTTCAGAGCGAAATCAAGCTATGGAATGTCAAACATTTTTAAATATGTGGATAAAAATTCATTCGTAATATTAAACTTCATCTCTTATAATTTATAATTGACTTTTTATAATGACACTGCTGGAATTTTTCAATATACTTTGAAAGCAAATTTGTCAAAATTTGATGAATAAATTGCTGTGTTATCATTTTCAGTATTCTCTATCGTAACCGAAGCACATGTCGCTTTTTGAGCTTACTCATAGGATTTCACACGTTGTTAAAATACCCCTTCTATTTTTATTCCTTTTCCAAGTTGAAACTTGGAAATATTGACTTTATTTGGATTTTAAAATGCGATGAAGATTTCAGAAACAAAAATGTTATTTATTCAGCATGTGAACAAAATAAGAAGAAATTCAGTTAAGGAATGAAAAATAGCCGCAGTTTTACTAAGCCATACGTGTGTCAGTTCATTTAAAATATCTTCTATTTATAGAATTTGTCCCCAATGGTTTGAAAAGAACAGAAAACATTGTTTGAGAGAGCAATACTTTTTATATACTGCATCATATTAAACCTTCCTTACAAATTTAGAAGAAAAATGAATAATTCATGACACATAGATTGATTGAATATTAACGTCGCACTGTTCAGCTACACGAGGGCTTTTGGCGACGGACCACGTAATTTTGAACCATGGTCAAGTGACGTGGACGACACCTGAGCTGGCACCCCCCTCTCCTAACTACCACACCACACCAACGGGAGGACGTTTCAGCTCTCGACAGATTTAACGTGCATCGCTGCCCTACACGGCGGGTCTTTAGTGGTACTAGGCTCGAACTCGTGACAAGGCAAGCCACGATCCGATACCTATACCACTCGGCTACCGCGGCCTCATGACACATAGAAGAAATAGGTTCAGCATATTTTTAATATTTAATTTATGTTAATATTAAATAAAGCGTGGGTTTCATATAGGGTACTTAATTTAATTTACTCTTTAAGCGTTTAATTCCTCCAATGCATTTTATTTTTCTGTCTAGTTTTAGTACATGTGAAGAATTGCTCACAATTTTTGAATTTGTTTTTGTTTGAGTGAGTGAGGGAGAGTTTTATTTACGGCGCACTCTTAAAAGCAACACCAGAGCTATTGGAGATGAGCCTCGTATTTTTGAGTTTCAGTTATTGCTTTTATTTGAATCAATATATATTTAGAATTACATGAGGTTATTGACGGTGGATCATGTAACATCGAGTCCCGATTAAGTAAGGAGGTTCTTCGCTATTTACTTTTTTTGGATTATATTCCAAATGTTCAGATCACACCATTAGGAGCCCTAATTTGTCTACCGTACAGAAAATTGAAATATTATACACAATTTATTTTGATAAAATAAGAACTAAAATCCGCTGCTCAATTTCAGTATTGCGCTGACCATAAAAAGCTCGCGACTTAAACGAAATGACCCTGAAGAATTTTCAGAAATCGTCTTTAAATCATCCTTTTATAATAGTTCTTGTTTATTATAAGGAAATAGTATTTTTCACTTATTTTTAAAATTAAAGTATTTAATTTATTTTACTTACTATTCATTTTTATAAAATATAAAATTATTTTTTTTATAATTGTTTGCATTTTATTCAAACTAAAAAAAAAGGAGACGAAAAATCACTTCAATAAATTAAATAATCATGAAAATGTACAAACGAAGCCATTAAGAAATTTACAAGGTTATTCATATTATTCAAAATAATTATTAAATTTATATCTTTGAAATGATAATTAGCAGATTAATAATAACAAGTAAGGAACACTTATGTTAGAAAATTGTCATTTCAAGCCCTTCAAGTCAATTTTCAGGTTTAATTCTCAGAATGATAACAGAGTCTTAGGATTTTTTTTATCTAATAAATTAAATGTCACTCACTATTTTTTGACATTAATTATTTCTAATTTATGTAATCTAAAACAATTGTTTCTTACTCTATCATTCAGTTCGCTTGAAACTTACATTACAGAGGAAAAAATATTATTTTTATTTCAAACGAAAGAGAGATTTAAAATTCAGAAATTTGGAATATTAAGAAATTAAATCGTGATAAATTGAAGCAAAAAATTTGCTTGTTGAATGTGTATTAATTATACTCTTTAATTCTAAGAAGAAATACATTTTTGACTAAAAATTACCTGCAAGTTATCTGCAAGTTAAAATAACAGCAAATATTTTTTAAGTCAAACAAAATAGCTGTTAACTTGTTTTATTTAATTCAAGTTGAGAAAGACTGAATTAAATATCGTTCCATAAAAATAATTTGTGAAATTTTACAAGAAATGCATATTTATTCATTTGGATCTTAACCTTTTATTGGTTTATATTTTCTAGAATTAAGGTTTCCTCCTACAAGCTACATAATTTAATTTCGTGAATGTGGGACATTTATTTTTCTGTCGAATTTCTCCATTTTCTTTTTCTGTAGGATTACATTTTCCTCCGATTTTTGAAAATATTTTTATGTCAATTTAAATTATTGATTTGTAGTTTTTAAAAACTTTTAAGAAACATTTTTCAGGAATTAGAGGCTAAATATGATTTCTGAGAAACCTTCCTTATTTTATTTTTTTATTTATTTTTGCTCTTTCAGATACATTTGATTGCATCGAAATCCAGATTTGAGGCGGAAAGTAAAAATTCCACAAAACTCATAAGTTTGCAAATTCAAAATGGCTTGTAGTTGGGCGCCTTCTGTTACATTGTTGTAATTATGATTTGCTCCAAAATAATGGATAAATAATTTTATCAAATGAAGTTATTATGTAAATTTCATCCAAAACTATTTTCAGAAGCCTATTAATAAAGCGTCACAATAGAATTTCGTAAATCATATACCTGTATTGTTAAAATTGACACATTTTTTTCCTACTTTTCCCTTATTCTTTTACCTGTACTGTCTCAGAGATAGAATTGGGGGAGGTGATAAAATACGAGTAACTTATATTCCAATTAATTTCTTTCATTGCTTCGTTATTTCATCTTGCATAACAGCATAAATTAAAACAATATATTAATTCAAACCTGCATAGATATTTTTCTCTTGAAAATATTTATTATGAAAAATGTGTGTATTACATTGTTTAAATAACACAATTTAATCAGATAGTCCAAGATTTCTATGATTTGATATTAACGCAAAATTTACTCTTAAGAAGCGTTTCTACAACTTTCATTTTTTTCCAATTATCATTTTTGAGTATAAATTCTTATTAATATGAATCCCATTTGGATTTAATTGAATTAATCGCTAAAAAGAAAAATAATTGACTGACAAATTCCAATTCTCAGTGTATATTAAGTGCAAAACCTTAGAACGAGAGTATAACTGGAAATGCTATTTAGGCTCTTTCTCTTACTCGATTTAAATTCAATTAATCTTTTGTTTTATTTGAAACTTAATTGAAAGTGTGACTTACGAGACGCTTAGATAACAAGTTTTATGAGCCGTGGGTCTCAGCCCAATAAATGTTTTATTTCGTTCCACGAATGTTATTGCAGCGCGAGCATGACTGTCTTACGCAAGTGACATGTTTGGCAACTTTAACCTGGTTTTTTCTATAACTGTATGGAATTCGCTTTCGTTGATAATTTTTGTGAAAAATAAATGAGAGTGTAGGTAATGGCGAAAGTGTAATAAAATAAAAAGGAATTACAATATCTCTGTGATTATTTAGCTCGATGAATAAAGATATATTTATTTTTATTTCAGGTCGTCAAGGGTATGGTTCCATGATAGTCGACATAGAGAGCGCCAGTTAATTTATAATATATGGATTGTAAATATAATTGTAATATATAAGGGAAATTTTTTCTGATTAATGATTGTGAAATTATAGCTATTTTTTCAAACACTGTCACTAAAAATATAAGCAAATGGCTTAATTTGCAGAAAAGGGATGCAGCCTGTTTAAAATATTCAAAAAAATTATTAAAGGAAAATATAAATAGCAAAAATGTATAACTTTTGTAGAAGCGATTTAGGCGATTCTCTCTCCGAATCGACTAAGACTAATATATGAAATGTAATGAAAAGAGTGTAAATGAGGTAGACTTGGTAAATTTCAACAATTAAGATTCATTAACTCAGTAACTTGAGAACCCATTTGTAATGAAAATAAATGGTGCCTTATTGTGCATTAAATAATATATTATTAAAAGCTAGGAGAATGAACATGCATTCATGACATTAGTTTAATTCGGAAACATTTTCTCTCTCAGAAATTAACAAGATTCTGGTGGGAAGAAACAAGAGCCGATTGACCAACACCCACCTCATAGTTAAACCAAGGCAAAATAAACCAATTAACTTTTTTGAGAAACTTTTCGTTCTTGCGCCATTAAAACATACTGTCATTATTCAATCAAAGAGAAAATGAAAAAAGAATAAGTTTTAAGTTTTTAAAACTTGTTATAAAATCAAGTAATAAATAAATAAAATCTTTCGGTTATTAAAATAGCTAGTCCAATGAAATTTCTTTTTCATACAAGACTCCCTTCTTCAGGGTCATTTATCTTCACTATTTTGTAATGAGGTTTGTAATTTATTTGTGATTAAATTCTTCAATGGGTCGATTTCTTTTTCATGCAAAAATTTTACATTATAATTAAAAATGTAAGCAAAAAATAAAGGAAAAAATCACTTTTAAACTTAACGCTATAAGATTTTGTGTCACAAATTTTAATTGCTCCTCTTGTCACTGTTTTTTGCTTAAGAATAATAGAAATGTTTCAACAATATGTGAATGTTAATAAGAAGAGTTTACTAGTCTAAATAAATTGTACCGTTCTTCGAATGCATTTAGTTATTTTATTGTTTATATTAAGTAATCTGCGAATAAAAATAAGTTGAAAATTATAGAAACTAAAACGGACAGAAATATGAAAAAAATTATGATATTAAGCAGTAATAAGTAGAATTATTACTGAACAGAATTTGAATTCATGAAAGAAAATCGTGTGAATGAAATAATTGATCCATGAATCAATTTTATAAATACAAAATATAGATCATGAGAGAGTTATCTCATTTCATATTCCTAAATATTCAGTTAGAAAGACCCAACTCTGCAAGAAAATTTAATGAATAATTTTATCTTAAGACTATATATAATATATAAGTGTTCTTATTCTATTTGTTGTATTTAACTCAAAATATATTAATCATAAACACGGAACACAGACAAGTTACTAAATAGTTACTTTATAAGCTTATAACACAAACAAATTACCTTTTACATAGAGGCACACTCCAAAAAAATTTGACTAGAGTGGGAATATCTTCATACGTGATATAATGGAAATGATGTTTGAATATCATTTGAAAGTGGTTATACAATACATCTTTATATCACGTTGGTAAATTTCATGAGAAAACTTCAAAAACCTTTATCCGATAGATCGGCAGAAACTCATCGAAAGAAAACCAATTATTTAATGAAATGATCAAGATTCTTTTACGTTATTAGAGAGGCAATAAATTTTATAAACTGAATAGAAACGCCCCAAAATAATTTGATCCCTTTAGGATATGTTGTAAGAGAGGATTAAGTATTCTAGAACATATTGTGATCTAACATCCTTCTCTACTTCTTGTGTTTGAGATCATTAACTGGTGTAAATGAGAGTTCATTTTCAGAGTGAACTCATGTAAACCTTGGCCTAAGCAGCAATTAGAACGTGCAAAGAATGTCAAAATGGAAAATTTATCACTACCAATGTGCAGAACACACAGCCTGATGACATGAAAGGAACTTTTATAAAATATAAACATTTATTCTGTCTGTTGAAAATCGTATTTATATCAAAAAATAGAGGATTAAAAAGCTCTAAAGATCATAGCTAAACGTATGAATCTTATTTCTTAATTGATTTATTTAAGTTTTCGGAACTTTTCATTTATTGTATTAAGTCCTATTAACATTATTATTCAGATTTTGTTACTATATGTAAATAGAAAAAAATAAATGCAACGATATATAAATATGCAATCTTTTCTTTTTTTTTTTTTTGATAAATAAATTTATCTCGATGGCTTCTATCTCTTATAAGATTGTTTATTAACAACGCACTTCAAAGAAACTGGAAGACTATCCTCTATTGGTCTCGCTATTTTGAATTTTAGAAAAATGAAATGAATAACTCCTGATTTGGCACCCCATTCTCCAAAATTCCACTTCACGCCATTCACTGTACATTCCATTCCATTACACTATACTTTTTTTTATCAAGTGCATTTTGTTTATTTAATCTTTGTTATGAGTGACACATGTGTAGAGCCTCCCATCCAGTATTGTGATTAATGATGACAATGTCTGCTGTGCCGCAGGGCCTGGGTTCAAATCCTGGAGAAGGCATGGGTGTTTGTATATGTATAGTGCCTTCACGGGGCATTGGGACCTCAAGTCCACTCGTGAGGTTGGTAGAAGGGTAAGAGAGGTGAAAGGCCTCTGACCACCCCCAGGGTGTTTCCCTCAAAATGGGAGTGGAGCCGAGCCAAATCGTAGGTCACCTGTATGATGCTTAAAGCTACGAATAAAGACAGGCGTACAATTAGCCCCTTACCTCGATAAATTTCGTATGTCTCAATCTCTTAAAAATTACTTTTATGCAAGACATAACTGTAGTGTTAAGCGTTTAGCAACCAGTTTACATTAGAATGCATCAACAATTTGAAGCGATGAGCAAGAGAGGAAAACAAAATGAAAATCAAAACTATTGAAACATTTGCAACTGATTTTGCAACAAAATAGTTGCATTTACTAAAACGCGTTTGAAACTCGATGTTAAATAAATCTGTCCAAATTTAAAATGTCTCTGTGGTTTTAAAAATCATGTAACATAAAAGTAAATAAATAAAAAAGGAAGCAAAATCAAATCCTTTAAAGAGAACGACCATTTAAATCTGTTATTGTGTTAGTTACAAGTGAAGTATAAGTCCTTCCCCCTAACTACCCTTCATAAAAAAGATATTTTTTAGAGAATGAAAAAAATCAAACAATAAATAAAAAAGCTGCGCCCGTAATTTCTGCAATTTTTGGTTTTAATTTTCTGAATACGCATATTTAAAAATTTCATAACAATATTATCGTTTCTCCAATATATAAAAAACATAGCTTTATGTAATATTAAACCAAATTTTTTTTAAGAACACGTGTTTTAAAGTAAAATATGCTTTGCATTTACGTCTCTGTGTGTGTGTGTAACTGGTTTCATTAATTAAAAAATTATAAATACTGCTGAGTGTATCAAAATACCTCCTATAGTTTTTGAAATTTAGATTGCCTTTATAAAATCTACTGGAATATATATATATATATATATTGATTGCCCGGATCGCAATATAATCTTCAGAGTAATTTCCAAATAAATTCTCATTAATATGTGAACGTTTGCTAATATGATGTAGAAGCTCCCTAATTAAATAATGCACAAAAAAGCAGAAGTTGTGTGTGGTGTATTTTATGACTTTTGACAAATTTTAAGAGGGTGCCAAAATGAAATTGCTTTCAAAGAATTGAAGGGAAACAATTTCATCAAATGCTGTTAGGCGAAATTAAGTTCAAGTTTGCCAGAGCTTACTAAGTTAGAGAAAAAGGTGCAAGGGATTAAAAAAACTTATTGGAAAAATTTATTTTTTATGAATTTTACGTTTAAAGTGGAGAGTTTTCTGCACCAGGAGGCCACAGCTCTTTATTTGTATAAAGCTCCGTAATAAAATCTAACAAAATAATAATTAACACGAGAAACTCGTTAAAGCGTTATAAACATTCTTGTTTAGCATATGAAAAACAACTTGATTCATTTTTGTTCGTTAAAATAAGTTTAATTATGCCTTAGATTATTTTTTAAGAAAATAATATTCCAGTAAGAAAAATAATGTTCCGGTACTTTCTAGGATATTTCATAAAAATGTAAATTTTCAAAAGAAATTATATCATTTAAATTAACTGCTAAACTGAAATTTCTATGTCTTTTTAAAGCATTTTCAACTTAGTAGTATCCTCATCAATGAGTTTTATGCGAAATAATTCAATTTAAAACCTTTATTTCAAAAACTATTTTAAGTTTATAACAACTATTTAACTACTTTAAGGCAACAGTTAATCACTTTGCTTAGACCGAGTCATTTAAACTACTTAACGTTACAGGTAAAATTACTAACTATTAAAAATAACGAAGATGATTCGGGTTTTTTATCGTTGAATTTTTTTTAAAAAAATATGCCAGGGAAATATATGATGCATCAAAACACACAGAGATATGTTCTATTAAAAAACTATGGAATATTTTAGTTTCTATTTTGAAAGATTTATATATTTTGAAAATTCATAATAAAGTCATCACAAGGCGCAAATATTATTACGGATAAAGATGCCATGATAAATATGGTAGAGAAATTTTTTAATTAAGTTGGGATTAACTACATATCAAACAACATAATGAAAGGAAAATCATCTTAAAAATGCATTTCTGCAGCTAAAAAATGGCCTAATTAGTCTCTTAGATATTGTAATTTTTAAACAATATAGCAAGATCAGCTAGACACTTAAAAATTCACTAACGGTGAATAAAAATTAATACAGATAAAAATTTAATTTTATAATGTAAGATCATTACAAAAAAAAACAATATTGGGGACAAAATATTGTTAATAACATATGTCTAAAAAATCAAACGTTTCTACGATCTATGAAAACACTAGAAGCATTCCATTAATTCTTTTACATAAAAACCATAACAAAAAATTTATTCTTTTTTGTTTTAATATTCCATCACAATAATAGATGTAACGAGAACTAACTCTGAAATTTGAAACTACTACTACGGAAAAGAAAAAGAGGTGCTATGTGATGTAAAATAATGACATCATGGAAGCGGCGCAGGTACGTCATCTCGAGAACCAAACCTCGTAGATGACATCATTCGCTCAGACAAATAGTAACCTATCGATCGTTGTTGCAAAAGGTTTGCTTATGCAAAGTTGTACAATAGTCTAGTGATTTTTCTTTTTAAGTTCAGATTTCTTACTTTAAATAATTACGTAGGGTATGACGAGCATTTTTTAAACAGAAATAATGTTCTGTGGTGAAACTTATTCAGCAACGAAAACGAACTTTGTTTTACTCTGCTATTCTATTATTATCTTATTGGGAAAATGTTCATTGAATTTGTTAGCAACACGCCCCATCATGGACAAATATGACTATTGATTGCAAAAATTATTTTTAACTGTAAAAGTTATGCATTTTGAAAAAGATTTTACTCCTAGTTATGAGTAATGTTATATGCTGTAAATTATTAGTAAGAGGGTTAGCGTAATTTCATATCAAACTGATTATATTAATATCTGGACTTGTGGATGAAAACCAATGATTTAAAACAAAACTTAGTACTAAAAGATTCTTAAGACTTGCTGCCTCTGAGGTGCATTTCCCGCACTCATCTTCCTTACTACTTTCTGTATTCCTGAAGTTAATAAATAGTAGTGGAATTTAAGCAGTTCGAACTATTAGGTAGAACCAATGTCTAGTTTTTTAATGAATTTGAAGGACAAGTTGTTAAAATAATGCTAGAAATTACTATTCTTCCGAGTAGGCTTGTAGAAGAGCTTTATATAAATATTACAAACTTAATTAAAAATGAAAACCAAATAATTTTTTTTAAAATTTTCTATCGAACACAACTAATGGGATTCTCGAATTTTGTCTAAAATTGTTTGACGTCATACTATTAATTTTTTAAAAGGTAAAAAATAATTACATTTATTGTTCAATGAAAATAGAGAGATTTTGAAACTTTCGACAGATATCGTTATTTTTTTCCCAAGACCCGCTCATTTTGAGATTATGATAGAAAAATAAGGCATATGACAGAATTTCAATAAGGCAGAATTTACATTAAATTAAAATTTTTTAAAGATTTGGAATACAAAATATTAAAATTTTGGGATAATTTTATAGGATACATAATTAATTATAGAAGCATCACGAATAATTACAAATTACTGTAAGGTGAACAAATTAATTACAAAAAGAATAACAATGCTATACAATGATATAAAAATAAATCTCAATTGTTCCCAGTTTTAAAAATTAGATAAGCAGAACCTGTAAAGGAACAGATTTTACTCGAATAAATATATCGTTAAAATTTATATGAAACATTTTTGAACGAATATATCTCTGAGTAATTAAGCATGCATACATAATATCCATATACTTAAGGTTGTCTTCGGCTAATGTTAAAGAATAAGACCCAAATTCGGAATATTTTTTCATACTTAATATAGTGCTCTAACATTAATATTATATATTCTGGCTTCACTATCCTGTAGAGAATCACGTATTTTATCGTATTACTCATTCTTATCCTAGTTGACATATTTTTTTCTTTTTTAAAATGTGTTTCGCATTTTTTCTCCTGTACTGTAATGCTAAATGAGCTATCCCTTAACCTTTTTAAAGGAAAAACTAATTACTTATGAAATATTTTGAAATTTTAAAAACGCTGTATTGTAAACAAATACCCGAGTAATAATGTCAGAAATTTTTATGAAAACTGAGGCATTTTTTCTGTCCGAAAATACGTTTTTATACGCTCTCGTACTTATGGCGAAAACGTCTTTAATTTAATTTTGATCCAAGAGTTAAGTAAAAAAATTTTTTTTAACACTTTGAACTGGATTTCTCCATATGGATGTTTTAAAAACAATTTATTTGATATTTTTCAGAAATTAGCATTTCATTGTTTGCTTCGATTTTATGGTGCTTTACAGCAATTAGTCAATAAATTTGGAAAATATTGACAATAAATGTTAAACTTCTTTACCATTCGTGTTAGCTGACGTCAAAAATTCTGCTCATCAAACATCATTGTGTGTTAGACACATTGCGTACAAAACTGCGCATGCAAAAAATCTAACACACGATGTTAAAGATAATATTTTTATTAGATATTTTTTAAGTTTTAAGTTTCTCAATATATATGTTATTGAAGAGTTCGTAGACAGAGATATTATTGATAAGACAGAAGATATAATACAACGTTTCAAGGAAACACGAGGACCTTTTTGCATTACGATGAATGTAAAATAAAAATGAGTTACGTGAGTAGAAAATATCCATTACGAAAAAAAATATTATAAGCAATACTTTTAATTTAATACAGAAAAAAAAGTGTTCTGTCTTTACAATACTACGTCACTGAAACAAAAGACCACAGTGGTGACTAAAAAACACTTCACACTTCTAATGTTACTTAAGAGAATAATTTATATTCACACACCCCTCCCTCACTTCCTTTTTTGAACTGTTTTAAACTAAGATATTAAATAAAATTTCGGTTAAAATGTTGATTTTATTATTTTCGCCTCAAGTGTTAACACAATGAATCTTCGTTCTTTGCCATTAAAATTAATTTTTGTCATACTGTTGTTTTATTTAAATAATACATAAACGACATTCATTCCCCCATCCATAAATAGTTTTATTTCTATTCTAGCGTTTTTCCTTTGGTACTCTTCTAAGTTTTTTTTTTAGAAGCACGCAGTTAGTTCGATATGTCTCGCCTCGCCATCTATTATATTGATCTACAATGCTTAGAAACTTAAAAACAATATACAAGATATTATCAAACAATAGATTTCCTTTTAAATAAGTAATCATGATCTTAAGTTAAAGCGTGAGCGTTATGAAAGATCGTGAAGCATGGAATACTTTTATTCTCGGGTTAGGTATGTGTTGGTATTTTTTTATGTTCTTTTGAACAGTTCGTACAATCTTCTTCATAATTCCTTTAAAATGTTTAAAACGTCTGAATATGTATTTTTTTTTACAACTACATTGGTCTCCAAAAATGAATATCAAATAATTATCGAATACATTGTTGTCTCCTCTTGACAAATTTAAAAGCAATATATAAATATTCTTCTTTTTTTAAAATTTAAATATATTAGAATATTTTTAAAGGTACTTATACATTTTGTGTAATGTTGTATGCCTTTAAAAGTACAGAGATTTAAATTTTTTTCTTTTAAAAAAATTCATGATTTCTTAAAACAAAAGAATAAAATCTTATATTATGAATAAAGAATTCGAAAAATCAAATTCACTAATGATCTATGCAACAAACACACATATGCTTTTTCTTCTAGATTCTAGAACATTAAAAGCATTTTAAAGTTCATAAAAAAAGAACAAAGCAAAAAATGCTAATAAATAGAACCAAACACACACATTTTTCTTACTCTTATAAAGAATGAAAGGTATTAAGTTGAAAAAATTTGTGTACATGGATTAAAAAGTCATCATATTCAAACTCGAATGAAAGAAAAGAGATTTTCAGTAATGAATGTCAAGAAAAAATTGCATACTATTTACCTAGTGACATAATGATGCAATGGTCCAGCAGCAAAACTTTTTTTTCTACATTTCCACTGCATTTGAATAAATATTAGTATCATAAAAATTCCATGAACGTGCATATTACCATCTCTGACAGCAAAAGTGTGTAAGATCCCAACGTATTACTCTTCAAAAATTCCGATACTCCAGGAATCCAGGAATGAATTGTATAAGAAATATTTCTTTTTTTCCCTTCTTACCTCCATAGGGAAGTTCACAAAAGAATTTTTTTTTTGTGTGTGTAAAGGTTATAGGAGACAGATGCAGATGACGGTCCAGAAATGCGGTCGTCGGTCGAACAGCGAGCTGCCGGTTACAGGCTTACTTTCCTAGTTCGCAACAGGAGGGGCTTTTGTCCTTTTTTTTTATTTTATTATTATTTTTTATTATGAATTCTATTGCTTTTCTCCATTTTTGTAGAATTTTCAGTATAATAAAATCTAACTGGACTATTGACACATTTATTGTTCAAATTGCGTAATTTTCAAGATAAAAAGAAGCATGAGATATGATTTTTTTTATTGAATACTTTAATAACATCTTTTTAAAATGTTTGTAAGCAATTCATTTTAGTTTACATAACTTTCACAAAGAAAAAAAAAGGTTATTGATCTAAGGTATCGATATTAACTTACAAGTACGTGTCTACACCTATTATTGTAATAATAATATAATTTGTTTTTAATGCAAACTTTATAAGATAAAATTTTTTTTCAATACAATGAACTTTAAAAAAAAACCGCTTTACGATACACTTTGTTTTTTTGTTATTGTAATTTATTATTGTTATTTTATTATTTCTGATTTAAGTTACATTTTCTGAATTTGTCTTCGCCGTTTTAAAAGAAGTATTTATTTTAATTTTTTCATTATAAAAAGAACATGAAGTGATTTAGACTCTTAATGTTTAAATTTGCATTAATTTTGTTACGAACTATGCTATAAATTATTAGATTTGCACTTACTATTGCAGGATTAGAGAAATTTATACCTCTTTTTTAATGAGCTATTCTAACATAAGATTAGAAATAATATTGGCCAATATTATTTCTAAATTATTTTTGAAGAAAGTATGCATTAAATGAAAGGGGTAAAAGCAATTCTATTTTAAATACCTCGTTTATTCCCTTATTGCAGAACAGATAATTTAATTATTATATCATTATACCACTTAACGTTATCAATTTCTGAATTTTAAGATAAAAATTTACTTAACTACTTTGACTAAAACCTTTTAAATAGTTCAACATAATTTTTTATATTGCGAAAAAGGTTTGTCTGGGATATAATTTTTAAGTAAAATTTTCAAGAACAACCTTATTTGATCAAATTTTATACTGAAAAGCTTGTTTTATTCTCATGCGTGGTATAATTAAGTAGCCAGCATTTGTTAAAAGTTTTTTCTTCATAAATTTGAATACCCACATAAGTTAAAAAATCACTGATTGTAACGTAAAAGATTCCAGATGATTGGATAACTATAATAACTGCATGAAAAAAAGCTATTTATAGGAAGGGTTTTTTTATAAAAACAACTTTCGATTACTCTCATTTTTATATAATGTGTTACAACTGTATATCTGTAAGATGAATTAAAGTAGAAATCATTGCCATATTGATGCAAAACATATTTGATTTTATACCACGGTTTTATCAAATCACAAGTAGAGAAAATTGAAAAAACTATTCGCGAGGTTATATGTTTTACACGTGAGAAGAAACTCTCGTTTGCTTCGAATACCCCAGTTTCAAAGGAAACAGAAAGTTCAATGCACTTCATCACGACCAATAAATGATTAATGTAAATTGAAAGTAAGACAGCTACAAAACAAAAAAATAGAATCTATAATAAAAGTAGCAATAAAGTAAATGTTTTTACTTCCATCCTCAAAGGAAAATGACAATATTTTGTTCGCTATTTTTCCATTTGTTTCTGGATATCAAAAGAAAGACTGTATTATATTAAATTATTTTAAAATGTATACAAACAAATGCTTCCAAACAAAAATGAAAAAGAAATTGTTTTCATCATTATTATATCTGTTTATCTATTTAACAGAAATACGAACTTTTTAATTTTTAAGAATTTTTTTTTTTTGTCTTCATATTCCATAAAATTGTATCAATTTATTCTTGAATATCCATTAATCAACAGACGTTGAAACACAACTTAACAAAAGAGCTTTTAATACCTTTTACATAGAAATTAGTGCTTGTGATTGGAATCTCATGCATCAGTCTGAATGATTTAGAAACTTTTTACGGCCCTACATTAATTGCATGGGATGAAATGCATGGATTATCTGCATAGAAAAGCACTTTTTTAACTCTCATAATTTTTTAACGAAAAGAAATTTTGTGACACTTTCAAAAAACTAATATAGAATTTCCAGATGAAAAAAATAGTTATTCATTTTGAAAAAGTAAAAAAACTTTCTTGAAACTTCTTAAAAAAATTCAGGTCTAGTAATTGCACACTTTAGATTAATTAAACTTATAATATTTCTTCTCTCTCTCTCATTTTGCTTTATTTAAAAAAAATTCCACTCTTCCATTTTTTGTTTGTAATTCATTTTGGAATAAAATACAAAAATCTAAAAATGTTTTGCAATAAAACAATATAAAAGCTCAAATGGAAAAAAGTACGCTTTGAAGGACAGATAAATAAAACATTTCGTCAGAGAGGGATGGGAGGGGGAAAGAACCGCTGCTCCAGCTGTTATACATACATCTGAAAAGTCACTTAAAATCACGTGTTCAAAGAATAACTAATTTGTGAAAAGAAAATTCTTTCATCAGTCACAAAGATATCAATGTGATACCAAGCATAAATATGTAGTTACATGCACCAACTCAAATGTTTCTAACGCTAAGTTCTATTAGCTTTCTGATTCACGCGAAGAGAACACGTGAATCATTGAAAATCGTCTGCACGGTAAGGTCGCGAATATATATTTTCTTAGGGCGACCAATTGGCACTAGCACTGTTTGGTTCGAAAAAGAAAACTGGGTCTTTGAACGAGAACGAAAGTTGTTTTACATTTGGCCCTTTTATCGTTGTCCAAGATTAGAACAATAAAAAGAATTGAAAATTATAGCCAATAGAGAATTTATATTTAAATTGACTGAACAGGTTTCTGAAAAAAAATAATAAGTTTAATGCACCTTTGACATTAACTAAAGATAACTAATTTCTTTATTAATTAATATATCGGCTTGTTTTGTGATATTTGTAATTCAGTAAATAAATAATGGAAGAAGTAAATGTTTATTAATGAAATGTAATAGATATTCTGAAAAAAAAAAAAAAGTGTGAGATTTTTAAATTGTAAAAAGATAATTATTTGATCTTTCATTTAATGAAGATAGTAATAGTAATCGAGTTGAAATCTCACTTTTCTTTTTTATTAATATGTAATCATAAATAAATAACAGGACATCTTTAAAAATTGAACAATCTTTTTTTAATTCATAAATTATTTAATTGTAGATTTTTTAATCTGTAAAGATAATTTATTTTTATCATAAGTAAGTAAAGTTAAAATTAGCATAAAAATATCAAATCAAAGAATAATTCCATGAATCAAAAAAGTATCCTTAAAAATCTAATAACTCACAAAGTTATTTACGACTTTCAGTATTATAACAAATAAAATAAAATATAAGCAGGAAAAGCTTATGGCAATTAATATTGGCAATAATATTGGCAATAATAATTATATGGCAAATAATATTGTAGAATATATTGGTTTCCTCATAAGCGAAATTGAACTTAACGGCTTTCCTAAAAAAAAACACAACTCCGTGAATAACAAACAGGCTGATCAGAATCTCAAACATATCAAAAGCTGCTCTAAAAATTTAATAAAATATAGTCTTTCGTACTACGTTTTGTTTTAAACGTGAACTTTATAGCACTTTTTGAAACTTTATAAATCAACAGTTTTAAAATTCAAAATTGCATATTCTTGTATTTTTTAAAAATATGTCACTTTTTACAAATAACTTTTTAAATCAAATTAATAAAGATTATATCAGTAAAAAATAGAACTATATAAATGCAATTGGTTTTTTTGAGAGAAATGTATACGCTATTCATTTGCTATGCAATAAATAAAGTTAAAATGCGTTATCATACCTTATGCAAAAAAAAAAAAAAGTTCAAGATTAACCTGATTATGCTTCTCATATTCATTTTCGAATCGATTTCATGAAATAACCCCAAATCAATTACTATGAAAATCGACAACATTTGTATAATGCACACACAGGAATTTTTCAGGGGGGTCCGGGGTCGAAAGTTCACCATTCTTGTGTGTATCATGCTCCTTTTGATTTTGTCGATATTCGGGAACAAAACGCAGTAAAAAACTAATTATTGAATAAATAATTAGCATTAATTAATAAAATTAATCATTAATAACAAATACTTCATTAAAGTTTACGTACTATATACTCTTAGAATTATAATTAATCGGAAAAAATCAACCATCTCAAATTTTTTAGGCTTTGGGGGGTCCGGACCCCCAGCCCCCTTTTATCTAACCAATGTGCGCCACTGAGGCACACTGAGGATATGACGCGCAGAGACGACAATTAAAAAGTGTACATCCACTGTATTTTCAATGTTAAAACAAAAGGGGGTTTCGCTTCTCTCTCTCATTTGAACCAACAAAATTGCTTGAAGGCATGAGTAAAAAGAACACTTAAATTTATTCAAAGGACCATTAAGAAACGTCGAATTAACAATTACGTTTATCCATCATACATTGCTCATATGACTTAGAAACAATCGCAAAAGTTATTCTTTTAAACAACGACTAATTTAGTGAGTGCATTGAATTCTGTGATTACAAAGAAAATACTATATAAATTCACAACAATTGTAATGATATCAAGGGGAAAAGTTGCTAGTAAAAATGTGCTTCACCTGACGCACAGGGAGATGATAAAGATAGAAAAAGAAAACTTTTATATTCTCGACACTTGTATAATTTTTTTTGTTCAATACAGTCAGCGATTTTTATCTAGGTTATAGACTGATGAACTCAAAAATCATAAAAATGCAAACCTGAATTAAGTATAAAAACGTTTACGACATTTATTAGGGTTGAAATAAAATGATATCCTAAATTCGTACTATTGATCTTCACATATGCATCAGATAATGAAATTCAACGCATCTTTCGCATGTTAAATACATTGTGAGTTATTACAAGGTTTGATACTTGTATGCAAAAGAAAAAAAATTATTTTTAATTGTGAATTTTTCTAGTAGTATAATTGACAAAGTTCTTCCTATACCTTTTTAGGTAAAAAATACAAATCTGATAAAAATTTATTCTCTTTTTTCCCTTTCTTTAGAACGAATGATTAAAGCTTGAAAAAATATTAATGTATCATTTACTGTGTTTGAATGATATTACGTATTATATTTTATGTTCTTTTCATGTACATTTTTTTTACATTGCTTGAATGTATATAAGATAGGAGAGGATCGATAAAAATTGGTAACCACATCTGCCTTTAATTAAATTGCCCAATTTTATTAAATGATCAGCTTGGTTGCAAAAATTTTTGTTGTATCAATATACCTACACATATTATATTGGGCTATTCTATATTACTTTTGATAAGATAATTTGCACGTTCTTTGTAGCAGACTTGATACGAAATATTCATAATTCTCTATTCTTACCATCTCAAGTATTTTAGAAGTCTCATTCTATTTTACTTTTATTGAAAATCTCTGTATGTCTAAGAGGTTTAAATAATTAGTAAATATTGTCTCACAAAAAGTTTTAGAAAGATGCCAAATAATCAAAAGGATATGATCTTGTTTCTATTTATACCTTTTATCTAACCAATTTTTGACAATAGCCAGCTTAAAAGCGTATGTTTCCAAATTTGTTTTTATTTAATACTCTAGTAGAATCATAAGAAATTGAATTAAGTTAGAAACTACTTTCAATGTAAAATCCGTGAACGATGCACAAAATTACTTATTAGAGAAGAATCTCTATGTTGTGTACCAAAGAGGTTAAAAAGACAGGTTAATATCCAGAGGAAAAAATCCGGATAACACCTACTTTTAAGAGCTTTAGGTTAATACGAAACAAAGCCAATGGTACTGATTCATACACACTCGACTTAATTCCTTTTTTTAATTTTCAGCTATGATGATTCTTAAACTTAATTGCATGTGCATTGCGCGTTATTTAAACTCACTCATCAATTAGGGAATGTATGACTACACAGCTAAAATGCAATGTAAAATCACACGCTGTTGTAAATATATTTTTAAGAGTCATTCAAAGTCAATACGTTTATTATTTCTGACTTTTTTTCAATTGTAAATCAATGCATTTATAGCTAATCATTCATTCCTAAAAAGGAAAAAAGTAAAGAATTCCAGGTGTTTTTAAAAAATGTTATTGCAGAGAATCAAGTAGAGAAGGGGGTTCTATTCAGTTTTATTAAAATTTATGTTAAAATAGAAATTTTTTATCATATTTTTAGGAGTGATGAAAAGACACAAAAATTTTATTAATTGCCGCTTGAATATTTTGATTTTTAATGCGTAATTTAAAAAAAATATGTTATTTAAACGTTTGATGTAAAATTTTGATTGTAATTAATTAAATCATACGTGGAAAACCAGTTTCTATTAGTCCATTATTAATCCATCTCCATAATTTATTTAATACTTGAATAAATATTCTTTTCTTTGTTTATATCTAGAAGGCTTGTCATAACTATACGGAATGACGTAAACTCGAAAAATTTTCATTGTCACTCGGATACAGGATACTTCTATGACGTAAAAGGGATCAGTTTTTATGTAATCAATTAAGTGAAGAAGATCGTCCAATTATTTAGGAAAATTTTTCCAGGATTTAAATAATGATATCCGAAGTAAAAACTTACTAAAGGGATTGGATGGGTAATAAAAGCTATTATCTGGTCGAATATTTCCTGCTTCTCCTTATATGATCTATATTTATCATGTTGGATTACGGTAGCCGATAGTCTTCTTTTGCATATTAGTTCCAAGTAAATCAAATATATGAACTGAAATATTAAAATCGCTGTACCCGGTAACTGCGATTTGGAAATATAAGTTAAATTAAAACATTAATACATGTAATATATTTAACTTTGTAGTAGAAACTTTAAAAATTTATGTTTTGTTATGATTACGTTTCTTTAGAAATTACTGGGACACATTATGTTTGTTTTTTAATAATTTAATGGTATAAATGATGATTTAAAATTCATTCCCCTAAATCAGATCTCCTATCGAAACATTTACAGTCAACAAAATTGTATAGTTAATTTCAATTTGCCTCAGAAAACCAAAAAAATTTTACGAAGAGCTTTAAAAAGTAATGTTTTGTTTTTGATTTGTTTTTTAAATTAACCCCCACAATTTAAAATTAACATTTTTAATCAAATCCGAGAATTATTGTACATTTTAATTCTAATACAGGCAAATATGTAGCAAGTTTAATATAAACTAACAAGAATTCAAATTACTAATTGTATAAAAATTGTAAAACTGGTTTTTTCTCTCGTTAAGTTAAGGGTTTAAATCGGCAGATATAAAGAATTTTAAGATTACTTATTTATTTTTATTAATTATTAGAAAACCTGACATGTGCAATTAAGACGTTAGTCAATTAATTGGTTGTGTGAGTTTTAAGACGTTTCAATTGCGGTATAAACAAGGTGCCTGATATGCGTATTCAAACTTCTGTTATATTCTGCATATGTGCAGCGTAGATGGAAGCAAGAATAATAAATTACGACATAACAATTGTCTTCAAAATAAAATTGTGCTTCTCTAACAGTTTTTTTCTTGATGAAATTCGATCTTCCGTTTACTGTAACACTGATTCCAGTCTAAACAATAATATACAAGAATACTTTTATATATTACATTTCTAGTAACATACAGAAAGTTTTAAGAATAAACCCTATAGTAATAATAAAATTTAAATATAATCGCAACAAAAATCTATTCAAATTCAAAATATGATTAGCTTGTAGTTTAAATTGTTAAACAGAATTTAAATATGAAATTTGACTCACGATAGCTGTTGCGTTCAATTTGTTAATTAAAAAATCAGAAAGGAATGAGATTGAGATTGTAAAATGTCTTAAACGTGAAATGAAATATATTATTTCAATGTTTTACGTGTTAAAAAAATAATAAATAACTATTAAATTTAATTAATTATCGCCTTTTATTTTTCGTAATATTTCAATTATATCCTGAGTCGCAAGCATTTGCGCAAATATTTTCTTTATATACTGATTCCGAGTGACAAAATAAATGGAGCTAAATGAATGTGCAGCTCAGGGGTCGGCAACCTATGGCACGCGTCCCCACAAATGGCACGCGATGCAATTCTCTGTGGCATTCTGCACTACTGTACAAATTAGTAAATTTTTGAGGAAATGGAAGTTAATAAATTTCTAATGGACTTTTATGTGACAAACATCTTCTGCGACACCGAGTTTGACTTCCCGCGCTTAGATGGAATTATTCCTATTCAGACAAAACAGTTATAGTTTAAACTAGTTATAGTGTACTGTGAACAGAGACGTTTTAATGGATGGAGGCTAACATGGCCCAAGGCATCGAGTCGGGTGTGGGGGGTAATCTTGTCTAGGTCTCACTGGCGTATCTAATTCTGAGTGGGGCCCCTGTATCAAAATTCCTTGAATGCCCTTTTTTGAGTGCTCTCATCAATTTTACGATTCATTCTTGCACATTTAGGGGCCCCTTGAAGTTAGGGGCCCCATATTATCATACGGCTTATACGGGGTAGCTATGTCCCTGCTAGGTCTCGATTCGGTCTCAGTAAGATCCAGATCAGAATAATTTCAATCACTAAATGTTATTTTCGGACATATTCTCTAAAAAGAAAAAAAAAACCTGGGAATTTCGAGCTAATTGGCCACAGTGGTAACACTGCATTACTATGTTATGTCCATCGTCCATGTCTAAGCCTAGGTATGTCACACACAATCATTATTCATTTAGTTGAAAGGCGACAATCGGTCGAGTCGCATGGCACCTAGATTTAGAAGATTGTGAGTCACGTATATTTATTTGTTTCAGCTTACCGTTTGTACTAGTATTTGGCAACGTATGCTCTATATACTGTCTATTTAAAAGAGTCGTAGGTGGGGATACTTTTGCATAGGAGCCTAAGGCCTTTAAAGTCGTAAGACGCCACTGACTACGGATGTGATGGCTGAATGGTGAAAGTTGAGAGCCCGTGTCGGATGATGTTCCAGTTGTGCAACGTGTAAGTGCTCTGATTTCAACCAAAAGATCAATCTGCTGGCTAATAGATCAATAATAATGTACACTGAAAGGCAATTTTTTTTGTGACCGACAAAGAATTTACTTAACTATTATTCTGTTCTTTCAGCAGAAATTTTTATAAACTCATAATTTTATTTTAACTAACAAGGCAAGGTCTATACTTTTTCAAAATAAATGAAGAATTTAAGAAGATTACTGTTTTTTTTAAAGTTTTTTTTACATGTATTTCAGTTACGTAAGAGTGAAAAAGCTGTTTTATACTATCTGAAAGATGTATTTAAAAATAAAAAGATAAAAACGATAAGAAAAACAGAAATAAAACTCGAGATGAATATGGATCATAAATCATGAATTAAAAGTTCAAGTTTAAAGAAGTGTGAATATCTTGTACTCTGGACCTATTAGTTTTTTAAGAGTATCGAAACTGTGAAACTCACGGTAAATATAGATAAGAAAATAATCAGATAAATTTGAAATGAATCTTATAAACATATATATTTAAAAACATCACGTTAAAAGTTCTTAATTTAATTCTCTGAGCTTAGTTTAAAAAAATAAAAATAAAGAAGATATCGTAAATTTGCAAATATGCTTTTAACATCAAATATATTTCAGGTCGCCCAGCCGGTATAGTGGTTAGCGACGCTGACTGTGGTGCCGTAGGGACTGGGTTCGAATCCCGAGAAGACATGGATGTTCGTAAATACACTCTGTCGCAAAAAAATATATGCACCAGAAGAAATTGAGCTACATTCACGATGTAGTGTATATGAAAATAAACAAATGATTAAAAATTCAGAACAAAATATCATTTTATTAAGCGGTTACAGCTTGCAAAAGGTTAAAAATCAGTAAGTAAAAGCCACCTCTGGCAGCTATACAAGCCGAAATTCGGCGTGGCATCGATTCAATTAGATCACTTATGACCCCTATGGGAGATCCTGCCATAGTCTTTGCATCTGCGCAGTTAATTCTCCTGTATCTCGGGACGGCTGCAGCGACGCCCTTCCCAACGCGTCCAGACATGCTCTATTGGCGAAAGATCTGGTGACCTGGCAGGCCATGGTAGGACGTCATATCCTTGAAGAATTGTTGGGAGAGTCGCGCAGTATGTGGACGAGCATTATCCTGTTGATAAATGGCACCTGGGCGACTTGATAGCATGGGTAGCACAATCGGCGTTAAAATATCGTCCACGTATCTACGAGCTGTCAAAGTGCCTTGAAGGACCACTAAAGATGATCGTGTGTCCCAAGAAATTGCTCCCCACACTGTCACACCTTGTGAAATTGCTGTATGCCGCTCGACAATAAATGCCGGATCGACCGCTGGCCGGTGCGCCTCCAGACACGTGTGCGGTGGTCATCAGCACTGAGACTGAATCGGGATTCATCACTGAAGATGACACGTCTCCAGTCTGTCACACTCCAAGTTGCCCGAGGTGGATGTTCTTAGCGGACGTCGGCTCCTCAAGCCAATTCGGTCAGTCGTCTCCTTATGGTTTCTCTTGATGGCACTGGATGTCTGGAAGGAGGTAAGTAGCGTTGAACCGATGCTAGCGACGTTGTTGCCACTCTTCTGATTGCACGATCCTCGTGTTCCTGGGAGTCCTGACCCTCCGCGACGGTCCTCTCGTATGGTTGGTGGAAGGGTAAGAGAGATGGGAGGCCGCTGACCATCCCCAGAGTGTTCTCCCCGCCGGTTACGTCTAGAGGCATCCTAAGTCTCAATATTGTCTATCAAAGTCATCAGATTCGTTTGGCCGTGGAATCGAGGCAAATCGTACTGTCACCTGCATGGCGCTCAAAGCTAAGGCCAACGACAGGTGTCACTTAGCCTTTTGCCATGATGAATTTTGTGGATCTTGATCTGGTCTTTGCCAATCAGGTGGCATTAGTAACAGCAACAATATATTTCAGCATTAATAAAAAAACGCAACTAAAATCTATTGTTCAGAATTTTGGATGTCGTAAAATAAATGACAAATGACAAATTTTCGATTATTATATGAAGAATTAAACAACTTTTTAAATATATCATGACGATGCACACACACACCACACTCTCTATCTTCAAAATTTTACTACTTCAAACTTGAGCTTTCATCTTATGCATCAGTTACTAAGCAATTAAACTAACAAAGACTATTAGCAAATAACATTTAAAACACAAAATGATAAATTTACAAGAATACTAAGTGAGTGAATTATATTGCCTCTTACTCTCTCACACACACATTGTGAAAACTTACTTAACTCATATAAACGTGCCTAAAATTTGACCATTTTTTTTCAATAATCTTATGCTTTCAATTAGAAATAGTAGTACATGAATATTTATCAAATATATAGAGTATATTCCAAGATAAAGTCGAAAAATGTATAACTATTACGATAAATATTTATATTATTCTTTTTAAAAACAATTATGTAATAACTATTTAAAACGTTTTGCAAAGTTCAAGTTTAGGTCATGCCAAATAATTAAAAATAGCAACATTCAAATATCTTTCGAAAAGGATGTCACACTTTTTTATATTCATCCATACCAAAAGCAATAGTATTTTAATAGAATAAATTATTTGCACTTTTTTTTAACTAATTGTGAGTTACAAATATGTCACTATATAATTCAGATTAGTTCACTAAAACAATTTGAATCACTATATTATTTTAAATTTTATTTCCTTAATAATGAAATTTTTCTCGGTAAGAGAGAATAAAATATGTTATTCTGATACTTCAAGAATAAACTGAATTTTTTTTAGTTAATTGGTTTTAACAAGCTCCAAGGTTTACTTTTTAGTTTAAATTGACGTCAAAGAAATCGATACAATCTTCTGCTTTTGTTAATGGATTGTGTGCTTTATTAAAGGTCATAATGACATTTCTTGTCCATGTTCTTATTTTCCGTTGGTTAAAACAGATTTCAAGAGGGAAAAGAAACAATTTTTCATTTAATTTCAAATTAAATTTGGCAAAAATTAACTAAATTTTACATAATTCATATTCGCAAGGCAGTGTGTGGGGGGATGGAAATTATGAAAATAACAACAGAAACAAATCTTTTATAGTACTTTATAAGTAAAAGAATTCTTCATAAAACCGTAAACACTATGACACCTAGAAGTCAACTTTAAGTGGGAGGTCGGTTAATTATTATTCGGAAAAGAAAAATACAAGGGCTTGGTTAAAAAAATTACCACAGATTTCCTCCCTATCTTAACAGCTTTCGAATGACCATGGAGTCTGTGTGAACCCATTTAAGTCAAAACGAGAGAATCCTCTGGTTTTCAGAAGGGTGGGAGATAAAGAGTTTTTTACTTAACGCTTTTTTATCTAGAAATCTTGCCCCTCCCCCCTCTTTTATAGTCCACAAAAGCATAACGAACCATTCATTACATTGTTATTCTTGTATAAACATTATTTCTCCACTCTCAGTTTAAATTGAATTCCTTAATTTAATTCACACGTTAAATAGTTTGCTTAATGTTTCCCCAATTTGTTTTGAGTTCACCGAAATTGAAAACGAAGAATCTGTTTCTTAATATTACACCTTTGATTCAGATGAAATAAGCAATTCTTTTGTGTAACTATAGTATTTTATACATTGAACCAGTATGAAGTATCATTCAGCGCATCGAAGTATAATTCATTTGAAGTATAATTCATTCATCGAAGTTCATTTGTTTTTATAATCAAGGACGCATTTCTGAAATGTGATTCCCCTCTCCCTCAAAGTTTTTTTCTGTATTGATTTTTCTATATGAAACTTATTTTTTGCATATCATGGAATTTACGAGTACAAATATAAAATGATACAGTACAATGAAATTGATACCTTAAATCATCGTGAACTTATATAACACCATATTCAGTCAAGTACTGGGAAACAGCTATATAAAAGCTGCAGAACATTGCATAGTGGACAATAATACCGTAAGAAGTTCACGAACATGTACAGTTAATCAGTTCTGTATTTTATTTCATGCATTTGATCTTCTTGGTTCTTTCTGTCAAAACGAATCTTGTGGCCAATATTGCTTCAATCACTGTTGCACACTAATTGCTTATAGAAAGACAAATTATATATCAGTCCACATTTAACCAGCGTTATCACGGAAAATCAGTTTCACATTAGGAATACATGTTATTGTCCTAAAGCAAGCACTAACTAACTAAATATGAAAATTTAAATTTTTGTTTATTAAAATAAAGAAATTTACGAGAAAATTTTGAGATGATTATATTAATTTCCGTAAATTCTTTCCATTTATGCAAATAAATTAATCATACGAATTATTTATCAGGAAAACAGCTTATTTTAATTTCAATAGATAAATCAGCGTAAAAAAAGTTACCATAAAACAGGAAATGGTTTTATTGCATGAGCTTAATTCTCAAATGATTAAAGTTTCATTTTTTTAAATGATGGATAAATGATTTTCTTCTAAGACTCATTCACACACATGGCATTGAAAATGCAACTCCAAGAAGGAGTGGTTGTAAAATTATTAGAAGGAACACACACACACAATATTCATGCCCTTATATTCTGCCACGTAAATTGCTATGATTTTTTTTTGCCTCAGAGGACACGGGTAACAGCAAAGAATGCCAGACTGTTGTCGATGGATGTAAATCCAGAAGACAGACGATTTTATAAGCAGCATGCTGCTTGAACTAAGAAAGGTAGGTTGGTCTATGAGTCAAATCTCAGCTAAAACCCACTTAAACATTTCCATAATGCATCAGCTTTTGTAAAAGTAGTTAAAAAAAATTAGCAAGTTTGTGGGGTAACGGTGTGCCCAAATAGACATCAGCAGGCGTTAATCCCCATTTTGCGGCATATGAAGGACATTCTTGATGTTACCATATCTATCACATCTGTTATCCATTAACTGATTGCTCGTGTTCTGTACTCATGGCGTCCGTTAAAGATTGCCATTGTCTACACAACAGAGACGACTCCATTTATAATAGATCCGAGCTATATATATAGAGCGACATGAACGACGGAGTGTCCCAGGGTCGAGTATTCAGATAAAAGAAAAGAAGTGACGTTTCTGTGATAGTCACCAACGTGGTGACACGTATAATCCAGCTGCATCTGTGGAATGCCCCATCATGCGACAACATGCATCATGATTTGGAGTACCATAACGGCCGAACGATACGTGGGTCATGCACTGCGGCACGGATCTTTGAAGCAGGGGGGAGGCAATGCTCTTTACCAGTAGGATAATATCTGACCGTATATTGAACCCATCAGCCCACGTTATTTTAGTCAAAAATTCTGAATTCAGATAAATCTTCAACAGTAATCTATAACTGCATGTCACCAAAATAATTTTTTTATCCAAACATTATTGTTGCTTGAAACATCAAAAGTTTACCCTAATACAATCAATTGAATTTAAAATATATGTCGCTACAAATACTGATTAATTATTGAATGAAGCACCCCTGTACGAGAACAAAAATAAAATCCATTCTCAAATCCAAATTAAAATATAAAGAAATCTAAGGCTTAACTTATAATAATTTAAAGCGTTCAGCTAATACCTAGGAATAATTTTGAATAAAATATGTTTTAATACAAAAGACTAAGCATTAAAAGACTGACAAAAGACTAAAAAGTTGGTTTTATTTTTTTAAAATAGCATTGTGTATGTGTAAAAAAAAAATAAAAGCTTAAATTTTAAAAAAAAATTTTAATTGATTGCTTTTAAAAATTTCGGTTTATATTTTAATTTTCCAAATTTCACTATCGCTTTTCTCTATTCGCTTTTATTATTTAAATTATGACTTGTTTACTGAGTATTGAATATAAAATAAGAAAAACTAAAGCTACAAAGAATTCTAAAAGAGAGAAACAAAAACCTTTCTCAATAAATTGCTCGTTTTACGAAAAGGAAACGCGATCTAGCAAGACAAATTACTCGCGATCTAGCAAGACAAGACAAATTAGTTGGGTATCATAACAGAGAAAATTGAGATATGTCCTAGTTAGCTATTTTATATCATATTCCTTTTTATCGCGGAAGTTAATTGTGAAACAAAGATAATTGACTTAAACCAGCCAAATAAATGCGAGTGATGTAACACAGCCCTTTTTCTCTTACACGATTTCTCTCCGCACGTTTTTTGAGTTTATTTAGGAATGTTTAAATTTTTTTCTTCTTTTTAACTCAACATGAACTTAATCTAAGAACGTATCAGCAATTTTTGTAGTTGTCGAATTTTTTGAACTGATGGATATAAAAACAAAATAACTTTTTTCCTCGCAACATAGGCTTATAATTGAAGAAAATAGTACTGGAAAATATCATGACGACACGAATGATGGTTATCTTTTAAAATTCAATCAATAACAAACTTTCGTGAAAACAAAAGCAACCTCAGATAAGAAATAAATACGTAATATTTCAAAAATTGTTTCGAATTGTTTCTCTTTAAAGCAAATGCTCTATAATTGCAATGAAAATCATGCATGATGTATTTCAGTCAGTGCAGTATTCTAAAATATTCATAAATTGGAAATGTATTTGGCGAGACATCGTTAATACGTATTTTTACGTATTTATATAACATTAAGTACTTTTCCTTACATTCTTAGAATTGGAAAAAAATATATTGTTTGGCGAATGCTTCTTTGAAAAATGTTCAATAAAAAGTTTTTATACCGTCAAATTTTCTGAAACATTCTACAATGTATTTAACAATTTACTCCAAAACACCATAAATTTTTACACAGAATTTTATAAAATTTGAAACTGAGACTTATATCTCACATGATGAGAAATAAGTCACATAAAAAATGCCAATCATAATGAAAATATCATTTTAGAGGCTAATTAACTATATTAATAAATTTATTAATGTAATTTAATTTTCCCTTGAAACCAATTAACATTCACTGTAATATCAATGTAATGCACTTGCAATGAAAATTAAAGTTACCAAAGGTGTCGTTCTCCCCCCCTTTTTTCAATAATTGTACGAATTATAAATGTAAACTTGTAAAAATATCTTTAAGGGAAAGTGGTTGAAAATGACTATCAAAATTCTTTTAAGTTCTATCAGAAATTGTTCTTAAATTTCCCACTCAGAATATTAAATATACGCATCATCACGTGTAATTAGCCCGTAATTAACCTGAAGTTATAAACAATTTTTATCGAAAAGGAAGAACGAAAGATGCTTGGAAATTTTTTTAAAGAGAGAGAAAATTATAGTAAAATATATGAGAAAAAAGTGAATAATAGTTTGAATTATGTCTAAATAAAGGGAAAAAAACGTTTAGTTAATTATTTATTTCTCAACTCTGTTCACACCGTGCTTTTAAAGCGTTCTAATGTTTATTCTTGCATTGGATTTGTTACAACAGTAACATTTGTTTGTTATTAAAAAATGTAACTATCGCGTACTTATATATGTTACATTATATCATTTTATATTTAAGATATTACAATTTGTGTAATATTTTAATGTACAATGTATAATTTAATAGAGAAACTCAACTTTTAAAATCCCATTTATAGATCCAAGCTATTAATGAGTTTTTAAAACTTCAGTCGAATTCGTGAAACAGAACAATTTACTTATTTGTATGATATTAATATCTAGTAGTAATAATTTGTAGAATGTAAGCAAACATTTTAAACAAAAAACATTTTAAAACTAATGTAGCATTACTGTCATTTTAAAAGGCGTTTAAATTAATTTTTTGAATAATTCAAGCGTTTGGTTTCTATTGCAATTGTAATAAAAATATTTTTTCCTTTTATTTCAGTTAATTAAATATATATTAACTTTATTTCTTTTGTACATTTATCAACTAATTTGAATGTTTTTTTATTCATTCTTACTTTGATTCGATAGAAAATGAAATATGGAACTTGTTTTGGAGTTGTTGCGGAGTTTTACCAATTCCATTTCTTAAGATAAATATTTTTTACTTTAAATACTTAAAATAGTTAAAATTTCTTACCTTTTTACCACCAACTGTATAAAACATATGCAAACTACCCAAAACGAACTTCATTGACTTATTTTATCGACATTTTTACAAAAATCATTCAATAATTCGGTTAATTATCGTGGAATAAAAAAATATTGAAAATATATATTTACTCACATTATCTGATTAAAGAACATTAACTGATAAAAAGAGCCACAAACTATATTGAGAATTTTACATCCATAGATTTAAATTTAAATGCAAACGATACAATCGAAGGAAATTTTTGTATTTTTAGTCCATTTTGATAAGGATTAAGTTTTAAAATAAATATGTAATACTAATAAAAAAATAAAATAGAATAAAAATGACAAATTAAAATTCTAAAAAAATTTAAAGAAATATTTTTTCTTACATAGCTCTGACAACTAGCAAGTGAATTTTATTTTTATAATATAATATTTATTAGAACTATAGAGGATGATTAACAAATGTGAACTTTGTTTTTATAACATTTATTGAATTTTTATTTTCTATTCTTATGAATGAAGAATAACATGAGCAATGTAACAAATTTTCTTTCTTCTCTTTCCAATCATAATGAAGTGAGGGACTCTTACATGTAGTTTAAACGTAATTTAACTGTAATTTTTCGTTTACTGAAACATATCGCCAATAAAAGCAATAACTAGACAGCAGCAGTTAGCACATTTTAATTATGCACGCACAAAAGATCAAATCATTGATACCGTAGCAATAGACGATGCTTTTTTTTGTAATGGCATTTAAATTAATTGTAAATAAATATATATGTGATCGATTTTTTTCTCTCTCTCCTTAGCTTTTTTTTTAGTATTAAAAGACTTCTTTTTTTAAAATTAAATTTTTTTCTTTTTCCTATTGTGTGCATTTTTAGAAATAAAAAAGTTATGAAAAATTATTAAAAATTTTTTTTTATAAAAAGGCCCTTTTAAAAAGTTGAAGTTTCCTTGGAATTTTATTTGAATACATTAAATATTCATAGGCATTTATGAAAATGATTTTTCATTAACTTTACATTAGTTTATTTTTGCAGCCATTTTTATATAAAAGACGAATATTTTTAAATGTTTTAGGTTATATATAGAATTAAAGACATAAAATAACTTTTATGCGCATTGGGCTACATTCATGTGACGTCATAGTCACATGATAACTGCATTCACATGTTTCCAACCAATCAGTTCACAAATTCATTTGACGTCATAGTTATATCATAAATGTAATCACGTGTTTCCAGTCAATTAGTTCATGTGCTTCACTGTTGCCAACTTTTGCTTTCTGCAGTAACTTTCTTTTAAAAAGTATATATCTGTCAACGATAATAATGCACATAGTTGAACAAAATGAGCTTAATTTAAAAGTCAACGTATAATGTAAGGTGTTTTTTTTTAATTTGAAAAATTATTTGAAGAATTTTAATATATCTGTGTGTGAACATCTTTAACCAATCATCAAATTTTAAATGTTATGTAAACTTTACTAGTATAACTACTAGTATGTCAGTTTTTAATCAATGGAGAACACGTGATTGCCTTTATCATGTGACCATCATGAATTTAGTCCATTCATCTAAATTATAATTAATTAGCTATGAAACTCAATAAAGTGAAAAAATGTGTTCTTATTCGATTCTTTTGCTATTTTATGCTATATTCATATGGCTAATGTTGAAACAATTAGTATTTTAAAGCAATATAATTATCAACAAATCGTCTTTTTCAATTCCTACTATTAGTTCACAATCTCCCTATATCTTGTTCAAATTTTCAATCGTTAATAAAATACATTTTAAAGCACTCAATTGAGCTGAAATTTTATGTACACGATTATTTTGGATGACAATACCGTAATATAATTAATAAAAATTAATTGATTAAAACTAATTATTCAAAGAATTACAGATACAACCATGTTGGCATCATTTTTACCAACTTAGCGACCCTTTTGGCGACTTGTCAAAACTTTAAAAGGTTTTTTTCTCACATTTTAAAGCGCTCATTTGAGCTGAAATTTTCTATACATGATTGAATTGGATGACAATACGATAATTTAATTATAATTAATTAAAATTAATTGGCTGAAATTAATTATTTAAAAAATTACAGATACAGTCACAATGGTTTCATTTTTATCGACTTGGGTCAAAACTTTAAAAGATTTTTTTTCTCACGTTTTAAAGTATTTTGTTGAACTGAAATTTTACATACACGATTGTTTTGGATGCCAATATGATACTTTAATGATAATTAATAAAATAAATTTCCACTTAATATTGTGATTCTGTCATATGTATACACATATTTATATTAATTGTAATTATTTGATAAAAAAGTAACTAAAATAAAAATTTTCTTTCTTAACCTAAGTAGAATTTGACTTAAAATTTTTTTATATATTACTTATTTAATTATAACAATATAAATTCATAAGCACACTGATTCTGCAGCCCAAATTTAGAAAGAAAAATTAAACAAAATTTATGTGTATATTAAAAAGCAAAAAAACTCAGTTTTTTTTTCTAGAGTTATTCTCTAGCATCGAATTCTAATGCGAGTTGTTTTCGAATCACTTTCATCAATTTTCTTATTTTTAAACACCTGACTTTTCTTTCTAATTTAAAAATCCAATTAAAAAAATTTAACTTTGAAATTAATAATTTCCGGATGATACTAAAAACAAATAATAAAAATTATTCACTTGATTACAAAAAAAAAGGAGGCAAACATTGAAAATGGGAGGTAGATTGATTGCGTATTAACTTTTCACTTTGAACGTAAGAAACCTGTTGGCGATGGATCTCGCAACTTTGAGCCTCGGCCAAGTGACGCTTCTTAATTCTAGTTATTGTTTCTTCAAGCCTAACAGAAGTCCGTAGTGGTACTTTTAATCCCACTCTACTTGAAAATAATTATACCTTTCTATGTATTCTATTTTGTCCAGACATCTATTTGATATCATAACGAAAAATATCAACAGCCTATTTCCAAGAAAATCAATATAGGCGTATGAAACTCATCCAATGATCCATGTATGCATTGCGTTTAAGAATATTATTTATAAGGACGTTTCTTATAGAAAAATATTTAATCATTAATGTAAGAATTAGAATTTTCTTTTTAAGCAAATTTAATCCTGCTACGTTTAGCTTTCACAGTCCGTGTGGCATTGAAAAAATGTTCAGTATCGATATCATAATGATAAAAAAAAGATTAACTTTTTATGATTAATTTAGGGTACACAATTCAAGAAATCAGAAAAGGTTTAATAATAAATTAAAAGCTCCAACAGCAATGTTTCCTCAATAAAAGATTGCAAGCTCTTAAAATCATACAGTTTTAGCAATTAGAAACCTAAAAAAATATCCCGACAAATAGCATTAATCCAAAACATTTAAAAACAGAAAAATGGTAAGTTAAACATTCGGATATGAAGACTTTCTTGTATTTGAATCAACTGGAACTCTGCATATATTTTCTTTCAATTCCGTTTTTAAAGTGTCATTGTCTCCCACTGCATTGATTGAAAATAGTTAACTATTTGTAATGAATAGCTATATTCTCTGTGTGTGTGTGTGTGTGAAAAAATAAATAATGTTTTAAATTGTAAAAAAATAATTCAATAAAATAATAAAAACATCCCTTTGATTACTTTTTGATTCTTCTTAACTTTTTATACGAACCACTGAAAAATTACAAGTTGAAATTTTTATAGCTGGTCAGCCAGTTCAATTCATATGAATAATTTCAAGCGGAAATGAGAGTTTTCATGATAATAGGAGTATTATAATTCATATGAGAATTATAATTCATTGTAAAATGCAATTATGACTGCAATTTATAAGTAAATTTCTAATTAGTCTTCTTTCAAGAGCTTTAATTTAATAGTTTTTTTTATGTCTAGTAGAAAGTTAGTTAAAAGGGCCTCATTTCAGGTAAATAATTCAACCATTTCAAAGTTTTATTAGCCCTAATTTTGTAATTGCAATTGATTATTTCATTGGATTGAATTACATCAAATCTGATGAACTTGAAAACCTTAAACCACTTTGAAAATCCCCTAAATTTCTTAAATTTTGTTTTTAAATAACTGAAATTTTGCAATAATTATTCGATTCGAATCTTTGATTGACTTCGTTAAGCCTTCACCTCACGGGATATCGATTACTTTTGAAGTGGTAAGAACATGAAAACCACGTTTGTGTGAAAAAGGCTAACATTATCAGCATAAATGAAAATGATCTTTATGCTCTTTATTTCGTTTCTTATTTAGTCTACATGCTTTAAAGCACGTTTCATTTACGAAGAAATCATATTCAGCTAAACGTGAGAACGAGTGATTGCACTGTTTTGTTCTGCAGAACGTTTGGTACGGTTGGGTAACACGAATATATATGTTGTGGATGATTTGACGGATATAATCTTGGTCCATTCTTTTTCAAGTCACGTTCATATTATTGCTGCTAAATGCATTTTAATATCAGAAAAAAACAATAGCAAACATGTATTCAGAAATGTGTTCAATTGCGAAAATTAAAAATATTTTATCATGTAATGAAGGGAATGGTCCTTAAAAGCTCAAGGTGTGGAAACCTCATTCACATCAAAGGTACAGTGAAAGTTGGTGCCTGTTTTTAAAGTAAAATCTGTTTTTTAAATTTGTGGAAGTAGAAAAAAGAGGTATACATATATATTTGTTGTGAATTATCGAAATACAAAAGGGTATTTGTGATGAAGATTTCAAATTTGATTCTCAATCAAGAGAAGAAAATGGTGTCGGGGAATTTTACTCTCTTCACTTCAATTTCCTCTTCAATTATTTTTCACCGTGATTTTCAGGAGAAACAAGCAAAGGACTCTCAAAGAGGCTCATTCCAAACTGGAATGTATAGCAATTGAATGTCTTCTATTCAGTTTTGAAACTTAATTCACTCTTAGCTAGCTAGTCAATCGTTTCGTATCTTTAATATAAATTGCATCTTGTCGATTTGGGAGTCTATTGAATTGCGCTCATTGTATTTATTACTTTAATCACTTTACTTTGATATTTTTTATCAATTAAAAGCAAATACTCAATAACGTATTTATTTCAAATTCAATAATCTCCTTCAGGAATAAATGCATAGCTCTATTTTTTAATAATCAAATTCTGATTCTCACGGCATGAAGGTAAAAATAATGAAGCATATGCTTTGTTGCCGCAATATGCACTACTTTTTCAAATACGATTACTTTCTTTGTGCAAATTCAAAATGATTAACTATTTTCTTGATTAATTATAATGAAGCTGAAACAAAACCTCTCTTCTCTGTGAATCGCCTAAATAGAATCAAGAAGTAAATTTAAATTTGTAAAGTATTGAAAGGAGTTATAAAATTTTATTCTTAGTTACAAAGATAGAATAACTTGGGAATATTTAAAAAAATAATTAAAAAATAAAGTATTATAAAATAAGAATTCTCAAGAAAAATAAATACTTAAATACGTTTTAATTCTGAATCCTCTTATGAAAAAAAAAATTAAATACATTTCAAATAATATTGGTTAAGCATAATGTCGCTTGAGATAACATGTCGTCATAAATACCATTTTAATAGATGTTGCCGTACGAGATATCTACAAACCATTCTTTTATAACACATTCTGGTGTGTGTGTGCATGTTTATAGTTAATATATTATATTAGTACATAGGACTAAAATATTACTATTTTAAAAGTCGACAGTACAATTAAATTAATATAATTAAATAAGCTGGAATATTACTGAAAAATGTATGCAATAAACTTTATATATAATAGCAATTATATAAATGAAACTTTCTCTGTTATATTGCATATTTATTTCGGAACAATCAAACTTTCTCTTAAAAACTTTCTTTCGATCTCTTTCAACCTCGCTTTCTTCAATAATTAATTTTATATGTACATTTATTTATTTATTTTTATGCACATATTAGATACTGTTATAAATACACTTATTCCTAATACAAATTACTGTATCAGCATTCTACAACTGGTCGTTTGTTATCAAACACTCTTGCAGCTGGATGCAAATCAGACAACCATAGCTACTGAATTGGAGACCAAACTCGAACCGTGGAATTATTTTTCGCAAATTCAGTTTTACAAATAAGTTACAGTTAGATTTACAATCAAACAATGTATTTAAATAAATGAGTTATAATTATATAAGTATAAGTACCAAACGGTTTACTAAAAAATATTAAATTAATCTGCCAAACGATATTTAATTAATTTGCTCTGAAAATTGATACAATGACGAGTTCAGGCATTACCAAAAACAATAGTTCCTTAAGTGGTTAAGGACTTATGGAGATATTGAAAACGTCTTTTACATTAAGAAAATTTTGAAAACGAAAAGTAGTAATAAATATATTAGAGTTAATCATATGCATATACAAGTTAATATTATTTGATGATTCGTAGAATAGAATGATTGTAATATTAAATAAGTGAAATAAAATAATTAATGATTATTATAATATAAATAATTATTAACTTAATTATTGAATTATTTATACATTCGAATATTATTCCTTTTGCAGTAATATATTAGTGTTAAAGGAATAAAGTACACTAAATAAATGCATTTAATTTGCATGCAGTTTTGCTAAAAAATATTTGAAACAAACTTTTCTGATGTATACTTATAAAGACATTGATAATATTCATTTAGAAATAGTTGATAAGTATTCCAAATATGCATTGGCATAAAAATTGAAAAATTAAAACATTGTTAATTAATATACGATTATGTGGCTATTAATATCGAATACCAATAATAATTTTCTGAATATTCCAAAAAATTAATTTATAATATAAAAAGGAAAAAAGATGCAATCATGCACTAATTGTAGTAGACCACGTTCTTTATTTTTAAGATTAAATATTCCTAATTGTATTTAAAAAAATAAAACCATTCGTTTGCGTCATCGTTTTAACTTTTATACAAAAATGCTGAAAAGATTCTGAAAGAAATCTATTATTTTTAAAAGAATGACTTAAAATACATAATTAAAGTACCAAAAAAATCTTCAATTCGAAATTCATAACAGAAAAAATATTCAAAATAAATTCTTAAAAGTAATTAATTTCTAAACAAAATGATGAAAGTAATGAAATTGTTAATGGTGGGAAATAAGAAATATTGTTTACTTTGAGCACTAAACATTGTTATATATTCAAAGGGAATCCAAGCATATTAAATTTAAAATGTAAAAAGATCTTTGAGAACTAATGAATAATGGTGAATGACAACACCTTTATGATGTTATTCAATGAACTCCAGTCATACTATTCACACACATTCTTAACCATTACTAAATAAGAAATTAATTCCCAGTTTTTACAATCAACCGGAAACATTCTAAGTCTTTGGAAAACAGCTGAAATCATACGATAATAAAAGTAACAAAGAATTTTACAAACAAAGAAACTAATAACCGCAAATTTACTGAAAAAATTTCGAAAACATACAAATACAATTTGCAAGTAAAGAAAGAAAGAATTGCTTACGATTTATCACGCAGTTGCTGTAATGGAATCAGCCATGGAGTCTATGAAAAAAGCTTGAAAACATACAAGTTGCTCATCAGCCAGAATTCTGTACGATGTCTAACCAAAGCAGGAACTCAATAAGAAAAGATGTAAGGCCGCCATCCAATTTATACCCTCGGCCCCTTCTAATCATTAGGCTTTTCTATGGAATATAAGTGGCTTGATTTGGAGCGCGCGTTGGGTTCCATCTTCCATTATTGGAAATCTGAGACTGCTCAAGTCACAAGTATTCCCTAATGGGCAACTGAAGCGAGAGAGAGAACTTTTGTTTAGCAAAATTAAGTGGAAGGTATCACATGCAGCTTGCTGTGGAAGACAGTTTTTTTCACGTGCTCCGCTATCACATTGTCGAAACGAATTCAGGTATTCCAGTGAGGGTGTTGATATTATAGCAAGGTTCAATGTCTGGCAACGAAAATATAAGATTTTATATGGTTCGCGAAATATAATGCAAATTAAATCAAATGGAAGTAATAGAATTTCTAAAATAAGTTATTTGATTTTTATCCCCCCTCCCCCACCTTTAGGTATATTTCAATTAACACAAAATAAATTTTAAATTTCGCATATTTAACTATTTTTTTTTCATAGTTGCTTGTTGCAAATCGAGAAATGAGATAAGATTTATTCGAAAACACATTTTTTTTTCGAAGGCAGTATTCTAACTCTGATTTAAAATTTAATTATACAAGATCCAAAAATTTTAATTGGTATAATTATAAATTATTTCGGTCGCCCATCCAGTATAGTGGTTAGCGACGCTGACTGCGGAGTCGTAGGGACTGGGTTCGAATCCCGGAGAAGACATGGATGTTTGTAAATGTATAGTGCCTTCGCGGCATGGGGGGTACTATAAATAGCCGGCGAACCGCAAGTCCTCTCGTGTGGTTGGTGGAAGGGGAAGACAGGTGGGAGGTCCCTGACTATCTCCAGGTGTTCTCACTCAAAATTGAGGGGAAACGAGCCAAATCGTACTGTCACCTGTATGGTGCTCAAAGCTACGGCTAACGACAAGTGTCACTTAGCCCTTTGCCGTTATGAATTTCGTGGGCCTTGATCTGGTCTTTGCCGATGAGGTGGCTTCAGTAACAAAAACAACATAATTTATTTCGGTAGGGGGATTTAGTATATTAAACTGGTGTCGTAATACAGTAATACCTCGAACTTACGTGATATATGAGACTGAGTGATAACCGCGTAAGTCGAATGCGCATAAGTCGGGGTATAATTATTATTTTTTGTAGGTGACCGGAGACAAAAAAAATAATTTAGAAAGAAAAAATTTAATAAAATCTTAGATAACCATATACAAAATCGCAAACCAAAGTTATTCTGATGTAAAAGGTTTCATAAAATCTAACTAGGCTGCCGGCTAAAAGATTTTTTTTTTCAACTGCCAAATTTCCTCGTAGCATGAAAATAATTTTTTTCATTCCTTGTTTTGGTAAAAAAAAAAAAAAATACGCTCTTCGTTGGAGCACGTATTTTCGAAAATTTGAAACACCTTTTTCAACTAAACTGAGGTCTTCCATCAAATTACCAACCGTCATTCGATCTTATGATTGAACTGAGTCTTAAGACTAAGGTTCTTCAAAGTCTTGCTTTTACTCGTGCATTTCTATGAGTTCAACAATTGTCAGCTCCTGATTGCGGGAATCCAGCAGCTCTTGAACACGGTATCACTATCCACTTCTAGATTATTTTCCTGGAAAGATCGACAACTTATTCAATAAAATTACCAATTTCATCAAGTCCTGGCTCTGATTCCACCTGTTTCAGTGAAGAAAAAAAAAAAAAAAAACGAATCGACGAGATTTGAAAATTATGTAACTCCGAATTCACGTAAGTCTACTGTATACAAAATACTTTTTTTTTTATAATGAATTACGCTTGATGAATTTTCTTTCAACCAAATAATTACTTTTTGCATATAAATATCAGAAAGATACTTATAATTTTCCATTCAAAGAGAAAAAATTCTTGAGCTTTACCCAGTGTTTCTCAAACTGTGGGGCGCGCCTCCCTTGGGGGGGGCGTGACAATTCTACAAGGGGGGCGCAAGCCTATTGAAAAGTCGAGAACAAAAGATTATTTAAAAAAAAATTTCTGAAAGTAAACAAACAAAATACATTATAACATAATAAAAAGTAAAATACACATTTAAACTGATATATTACACTTATAAATATATCAGTGCCACACAATGTATTTTATAATTAATTTAACAATTCTAAGTAAAGAACAAGTTTATTAATTACCAATGACCCCCCCATAGGTTTGCGTATATACAATTTATAAAAAAATTAACACTTATCTTGATAATTTTTGTACGGTTTATAATCAAGCATTGACTGCCGATCATAAGCTTCCCAATGTCAACCTTTTTCCACGTGGGCACGCGTATGTGATGTATTGGGGGAGGGGGGAAGAATAAATGAGCAAAAAAAATAATCTGGAATAAGTAAATCCTTCACAAACATTGTGAAGGTCATTTTATTGCATTCCAAAGTCTTGGAATAATTTTACGGATGGCATTGCACAGAAAAAAATCGTACTTCGGAAAGACGTATATATACTTCTGGAGAAATAATGGCTTTGGCTTAGCCAGACGTTTACATACACGGGAGAGGGTGGGGGATGCTTAAGAGGTTAAAGTCGTATTGTAGTCTTAGCGTCAAAGTATAATATTATTGAATTCAGTACATTGTTATTGTATGAGGGGGGCGATGAAAATAATGATTGAATTTTGGATAGCGAGTATTGCAACTTTGCGAAGCACTGGCTTTACCGTTGATGTTCTTAAACTCCCTCCCCTCAAAAGAATCCAAGAGTGTTCCACTGATATACATTTTGGCACTCAAATTTTTAAAAATGAGCTGTTATGTATATACATAGTTATTCATTAAATTAAAAATAACTCTGTTTTTTTAAACAAAACATTGTATTAATAAAATGTTTTGTCTTCAATCACAAAAAACTGCCAATTTTTGCAAATCTACATAGCAGATGCACAATTACTCTAATTAAGAAATTAAAACAGTCAGTTTATAATAGTTTAAACTATTGTTACGGATCAGGGATCGGTAACAGTGACGTAACGGAGAATATAAGGGCCTCCCTGTCAGGTTTTGCCTTTAATATTTTATAAATTAGTTAAAGACGTACTTGGCATCAGTCAGGCTTTATACCCCCAAGAATCCTACCCCCTCTCCTCAACGCGGGGGTTGCAGAAGTGTAAGTCGGCAACCTTAGAAGCAAAGAAATCGGTAACCTTATAGTTGCAGTGGGCCAAATCAATTTACCAATATGATTTAGGGTGCCCTGCAGTTAGAAATATTTGAATTAATTCGATTTCCGCGGCAATGCATGCAGAGTTAGGGGATAGAAGGTCAAAAATATAGGTTTAGTGTTGTATTATACATTAATTATGCATTATATAAAGATATTTATTAATATGTATATCATGTATAGGAGTGATTTTTAGAATGACAGGAGAAATGCAACGCGTGCAGCCGTTTATCATACTGTCTTTAATATTCAGCTAAGCAGTCTGTACTCCTAGCCATGATAAAAAGAGTCTTAATATATATATATATATATATATATATATATATATATATATATATATATATACCCCATTATTTATAAAAGATGAATTAAAAAATCTTACAGATTGCTATTCAAATGATTTTTTTTTCTGATCGTTTGAATGTTTGATTAAACATATGTACTGGTATACCCGTTCTACGCACGGGTGAACTGAAAAATTAAACAACACAGATTGAAGGTTAAAGAAGCTTTTAATGAGTTAATTTTACGTGAATTGCAAATTAAACAAAAAAGCTTTTTGCGTAGCTCAGCTAAACAAAAAAAAGAGAGAAAAAAATATCTTTGTTAAATTTTAAGTATGTAGATCTAATAGCTGATAAAAAGGATTTTTTTTATTTATAACTCCCCGTAACACTCTTGAGGGTCGATTTTTGAAAATGCCTTCTTAAGCTGATCTCTGCTCAGCAAAAGTAACACATTGTTAAAAGTTTTGTTTAATGAACGCTTAAAATAGTGAAAATAATTTTTATCTGAAAGTATAATACATTAATATTACTTTCTGTAGTATTTATTTTATGTTAAAATTGTAATATTCGCAAGCAACGCCGTTTCTTAAATTATAATGACGATTCAATGAAAAACATAGCGAAATGTTAACGATAGAGTCAAGTTGGCAAATGCCTAGCTACTTTCATAACTCGAGCTTTATTAGAGCTTTTAAGACCCGCCGTGTAGGGGAGCGATGTACGTTAATACTTTATCTAATCGCATTATGATTTACTGCAGTTTTTTTCATACAATATTTTTTGGGGGTCACTACATTTAAAATTAAGGGATATACATAAACAAAATACTCCACTTTGGAAAATTTAATCCGTTAGAGCTAATAAATTAATTAAAGATATTCCACTGTAAAATTAATTATATACACCGTTCACTTAAAATAAGTAGTCAAATCATTTTCCAAGGTTTTCACTAACATACAAAAACATAAGACACTTACATTTTGACAAACTATTTTTTCCGCTAAAACACTCATCATGGAACCCGTGCTGCCATATATCTTGGAAGAGTGGATTTCAAAGAATATTCCTGCTAAGTATTGGTAGAATATTCCTTCTAAGTTGGTGTGGTGTGGTAGTTAGGAGAAGAGGGTGCCAGCTCTGGTGTCGTCCACGTCACTTGACCAAGGTTCAAAATTACGTGATCCGTTGCCAAAAGCCCTGGTGTAGCTGAACAGTGCGACATCAATATTCACTCACTCTCACACTCCAAAAAGTACAGTACAGTTGTTATTGCGTTTTTAAGTATAAAAATAATTATATCTCCCTATTCAATTAAAATTATAGCGTTATAATTAACTACAGAGTGTTTTTTTCCAGGTATAGAAGTTTATGTTGGCATTACTTTCCAAGATGGCGACCGATTTAACAGCTGTCAAGTGATTTATTCTCAGTTTGGTTTGGCAATTCATCATGGATAGACTCACGCCTGAACAACGCTTTCAAATTGTGCAATTTTATTTCGAAAATAATGGTCAATTTTCATAAGCGAATTTTGTTTAGCGATGAAGCGCACTTCTGGTTGAATGGCTACGTCAACAAACAAAACTGCCCCATTTGGAGCGAAGCTAATCCACAAGTGTATGTCGAAACACCGTTACATCCAGAAAAACTGACTGTTTGGTGCGCTTTATGGGTAGGTGGAATCCTTCTTCAAAAACGATGAAGGCCACAACGTTACAGTCAATGGTGATCGGTATAGAGCCATGATTACTAACTTTTTCATTCCTGAATTGAACAATCATGATGTCCAGGATCTGTGGTTCCAACAAGACGGCGCAACATGTCACACAGCTCGTGCCACATTGAAAGACACTTTTGGTGACCGCCTAATTTCACGTTTTGGACCTGTGAATTGGCCTCCAAGATCTTGTGATTTAACACCGCTAGACTATTTTCTGTGGGGTTATGTAAAGTCATTGGTCTATGCGGATAAGCCACAAACGCTTGACCATTTGGAAGACAACATTCGCCGTGTTATTGCCGATATACGGCCACAAATGTTGGAAACAGTCATCGAAAATTGGACGTCCAGATTGGACTACATCCGAGCCAGACGTGGCAGTCATATGCTAGAAATCATATTTAAAATGTAATGCCACAAGATTATCTTTCGAATAAAAAAAAATCATGTCAATCGAATAATACATCGTTGTTTTATTGCAATTTAAAGTTCTATACCTCTCAAAAAAACACCCTTTACTAACCACAAACAAATTTTGAAAATTTGTCCAAATGATGCAGTGTGAAAGAGAAAGTTTATTTACTTAAAGTATCAGAACTGATAAAAGCATTTATTTGGAAAAAAGATCAATTTCTTACTACCAAATGTGCATAATAAAATCATTAAAAAACATTAAAATAAAGAGAGAGATTTATAACAACCTCTCCCTTCAAAACTTAGTTTTATTCTGAAATAAAAAAAATAATAATATGCTGATCAGAGGAATTAATTAGAAGCGAGCACCTTGCGTAGCCAAAACAAAAAAAAAGGTTTTTCTCAAATAAAAGATAGAAGATATATGCTGTGGTGGGCTTTTTTGCAGCGCACGCCAGAACTGATATAGATGGCAGAATTTTTTCCTACTTACTTGAGAAATATCGTTATATTTTGGACACTTCATACAATATCTTTATAAATTATAGTATATGCTATAAATTATAGCCTGTGTGCTATTCTGATGTATAAGCTATACTACTGTAGAGTTTCATTAAAATCCATTCAGTTGCTTTTGCGTGAAAGACCCACAAAGATCCTCACAAACTTTCGCATTTATAATATATACAGTACAGTCCCGCTAATCCGAACACGGCTAATCCGAACATCCGGTTAATCCGAACGGCTCCGCGGAAAAATTTTTTATAATTTTAAGGACGAAAAAAAAAATCGGTGAATATTTCAATATAAAACAGTATAAACCTTAATTCAAAACAGTTCTTTATTTAATATTCACGCACTGTACATCAAGTTATGGTACAAATTTTAAAATGGAATAAACTACAGAACAGAACACTAATGTTTAGTATGAAAAATTGTACAACATAACCCGTACTCCCAGTTCAAATAGTGATTTCGCTGTTACTCCGGCTAATCCGAACAATCACGTAATCCGAACAGGGGTCGGTCCGATATTGTTCGGATTATCGGGACTGTACTGTATTAGATATATGATCAAGGGTCTTTTTCCTGGGTGGTGGCTAGACGTTATAGCCACCACGCACTTAAGACATTTAAATTACTTTTCAGGACAGAGAAATAAGGAATCATATTACATTAAACTTTTTATGAAAAATTAAAATTTATGCTAATAACTATTTCAATAACAATTAAATACAAAGTATAAGTGTAATAAAATAATAATAGAATAATTGTACATGATAGAATATACTTACTAAAATATACATTGAAATTGGTATATATCCACATTTTAGATTTTATTTAATTTTAGTATAAAAATTTTGAAATAAAGTAATATGTTTGAGGATTCAAATTATTTATTTCACAAATTTGATGAGCTGTGGAACTTTTCAAAGCAATTAGGACCATTTGCTTCAAGATACAGTGGTACGTTGCCATCATACACAGCCATCTAGAGCGATGAACGACTTTTCTGGTAAGAGAGCAAAGAGAGCATCTCCTGTACAGATAATCTTCTGTTTTGACTCTCTCAAGTGGAGGAAGAGCGAAAATTTCGCAGTCATTTTTCTGTTCTATGTGGTCAGTGGATAGAACCTCTATCCACATATTAAAAGTTTTCCAAAAACCTAAATAAAACCTTTTCTTACATTGCACATTTGCATAACTCATTAAGATGAGGGGAAAGTATACTTAAGACTTGTCGAAATTTTTTTCACAGGTCATAAATTTTATTTATAGTAATCAAAATACAATTTGGTGATTTACACCGAGAAAAACTGTTTTTAACTACCCATCAGAGGGCATGAAATGCAAAAAAGGTATCGTGCTGCCATCTGTATTGATTTTTATGCGTTTTAACTTTGATTAACGCATGTGAATAGACTAAATATCCAACACCCGCTTGGAGAAAATGTTTTTAATATGTAACTAGACCTATAGCCACTGCCCGCTAAAGGGTTAAAGTTAGGTACATTAGACATATAAAATCGATGGTCATTGCAGTCGCCGATATTGAGGTTACGGATCGAATCATTGTCATCATCAGGGGTTGTGATCGTTTATCGGATGATCACTGTTCTCGTGTTCTGTCATCGTTTTTGATCGTCTGTTTACTTCTTAATGCTCTGTTCGGCCATACTTCATTCATTTTCTGACAACATCGCCGCGATTTGATCACCCAAACTCGTCATCTTCCATTGCCGCCATTGGAGAGCCCTCGACAGACAACTTGTCAGTTGTAGAGAGAGAATTAGGTAGATGAGTAAGTTTCTCAGAGGTCAGCTGGTTTTTATAGAACTAACGGCTTTGTTTTGAATACCATAAAGTTACTGACTAGTTGCGGGAACATTTTTTGAAATAATACTGAAAGTTCATTTTGAAACTTATTTTTTGTTTGATTATAACTGAAAACTTATAAAAATAACAAAGAAAAAAAAATTCAATATATTTTTGTAAAAAAATGGACAACTTTAGGTTAAAGTTAGGCATTTTTTGCACATAGCGGCAAACACTGTAAAATAAATTTTAATGCATAAGATAAAAAAAAAAGCTCTTTGAATTTTATTCAGAAAGCGTTTACCTATACTTTGCTCTATCATCTTTGAATAATTTCAATTTATCACAAATTAGGGGTCAAAAAGTGCAGAAAATGAAAAATTTTCAAAAGTTTTGCATTTATCACAAAGAAAAGCAATCAGAAAAAAGGTAAATATATTGTTTTTTCTTATTCTCTACAGCACAGTATGCATACTATAATAATAAACAATGATGCTAAATTTCATGCAATTATCTCAAGAGTTTTTTGAGATATCATGTTTGCCATGCGATAAAATATGGAAAAATCTGTTTCGGAGAAAAACGCATTTAAGGATTTAAAATCCAAATCTTAAAAAAATTATACGGCTAAAATAACCTAAAACCTCTTTATATCAAAAGAATAAACCTTTTATAAGCTCATATCAGTATTATATATTTGTTTCCCCCCAATTCTTTTTTTAATTTTGTTACCAATTTTATAGAGTCAAAAAAGCTTCTTTCTTAATGTCTAAATGTATAGTTTTTTTTAAATACAAATTATAGAGATATAAAAAGCACAATAGAAAAACTTAATTATGTTAAAAAATAATATTTTTTTGTGGAAAAACAGGTATATATTTCCATTAAGTATCTTAGAACTTAAGGAATATGTAATATAAAACATATTAATGTGTGTTATTTTGTCAGTAAATTTTTCCGAAAATTTCTTTTTAAAAAATATTGCTTATCATAAAGAAATTATAATCATTTAAGAAATTATAATTATTATCATTTAAGAAATTATAATGAAAAGCATATAAAGAACAGTTTTTAAAACCTCCATATGAATACACTTTGACTTTTTTTCATCCCTTGTAATTTTGTTTTCTATGCAGCTTCTTTTTTTTCCCGCGAACATTTTCTATATTCTAAGGGGTGTCCTACAGAAGTTAAAATGCGTTCCAGATCAAATTTTACAAATCCATGTACACGATATTAGGAAGGGAAGTATTTGCATTTCTAATTATATATAATGATAATAAACCTGTATATCACAAATTAAAAGGGTATAACGTTAATAATGCACTTAAGCGAAATTTTTCAAGTTTAATAATTGCATCTTTAAGTTAAAATACTCCATAAAATGAAAAAAGGCTTTCTGAGTAAATTTCGAAACATTTATGAATAGATTTCAACTTTTTGTCACCAGCTGACTAAGTATTATTAGGATTATCTCTGCGTCAACATTTTCATTACTGCTAGCACCAATGATGAAGCAAATTCCTTAGACCTTGATTTAGGCATAATCTAATATATATTATAAATGCGAAAGTTTGTGATTATGTTTGTGGGTCTTTCACGCAAAAACAACTGAATAGATTTTAATGATACTGTACAGTAATATAGCTAATAAATCAGAATAACACATAGGCTATAATTTATAAAGATATTGTATGAAGTGTCCAAAATAAAATGATATTTGTTAAGTACGTAGGAAAAATTCTGCCATCTGCAAGCCCAAGCCCACCACAGCATATATCTGTCTTTTGTTTGGGAAAAATCCTTTTTATTTTGGCTACGCAAGGCTCGCTTCTAATTAATTCCTGTGATCTGCATAATGCTTATTTTTTTATTTCAGAATAATACTAAGTTTTGAAGGGAGAGGTTGTTATAAATCTCTCTTTATTTTAATGTTTTTTATGATTTTATTACGCTCATTTGGTAGTAAGAAATTGATCTTTCTTCAAAATAAATGCTTTTATCAGTTCTGGTACATAAAGTAAATAAACTTTCTCTTTCACACTGCATCATTTGGACAAATTTTCAAAATTTGTTTGTGGTTAGTAGTTAATTATAACGCTATAATTTTAATTGAATAGGCAGATATTGCGTTTTTAAGTATAAAAATAATTATAACTACTCTACCGTATTTTTTGGAGTGTGTGAGTGAGTGAATATTAACGTCGCACTGTTCAGCTACACCAGGGCTTTTGGCAACGGATCACGTAATTTTGAGCCTTGGTCAAGTGACGTGGACGACACCAGAGCTGGCACCCTCTTCTCCTAACTACCACACCACACCAACTTAGAAGGAATATTCTACCAATACTTAGCAGGAATATTCTTTGAAATCCACTCTTCCAAGATATATGGCAGCACGGGTTCCATGATGAGTGTTTTAGCGGAAAAAATAGTTTGTCAAAATGTAAGTGTCTTATGTTTTTGTATGTTAGTGAAAACCTTGGAAAATGATTTGACTACTTATTTTAAGTGAACGGTGTATATAATTAATTTTACAGTGGAATATCTTTAATTAATTTATTAGCTCTAACGGATTAAATTTTCCAAAGTGGAGTATTTTGTTTATGTATATCCCTTAATTTTAAATGTAGTGACCCCCAAAAAATATTGTATGAAAAAAACTGCAGTAAATCATAATGCGATTAGATAAAGTATTAACGTACATCGCTCCCCTACACGGCGGGTCTTAAAAGCTCTAATAAAGCTCGAGTTATGAAAGTAGCTAGGCATTTGCCAACTTGACTCTATCGTTAACATTTCGCTATGTTTTTCATTGAATCGTCATTATAATTTAAGAAACGGCGTTGCTTGCGAATATTACAATTTTAACATAAAATAAATACTACAGAAAGTAATATTAATGTATTATACTTTCAGATAAAAATTATTTTCACTATTTTAAGCGTTCATTAAACAAAACTTTTAACAATGTGTTACTTTTGCTGAGCAGAGATCAGCTTAAGAAGGCATTTTCAAAAATCGACCCTCAAGAGTGTTACGGGGAGTTATAAATAAAAAAAAATCCTTTTTATTAGCTATTAGATCTACAGAATTAAAATTTAACAAATGTGTTTTTTCTTTTTTTTTCAGCTGAGGTATGCAAAAAGCTTTTTTTGTTTAGTTTGAAATTCACGTAAAATTAACTCATTAAAAACTTCTCTATTCTTCAATCTGTGTTGTTTAATTTTTCAGTTCACCCGTGCGTAGAACGGGAATACGAGCTAGTTAATTAATATTTTGTCTTCAAGAGCAGAGTTTTCTATCAAATTAATAAAAAAAAAAAATATCGAGAAGAAAGGGCATAAAAAAATTTAAAAATGACAAAAAATTTACGAATTTATTTGCCAAATTTCACTTAAAACTAATAAATTAATTTTTTAAAATATCACCATGTCCCGTCATTACCTTACCTAAGTTAATATTTTTTTAATCAATTCGATAAACACCAGAAAAATGTAAAAAAGGATTAAAATGCAAACACTTCCGGTTTCGATATCTAACTTCCGGTTCTTTTTTTGCTGCTCTCTCTTGACATAAAAACTGTTATAACTTCGTAAATAATTGAAGTAAAAACAAAATTAAGGTATTTTTAGAAAGCAGAAAATTCAAACAAAAGTAAGGTATTTTTAGAAAGCAGAAAATTCAACTATATAAAATTTAAAGTAAAAAAAAAATCGTCATTTTCATCAAAATTGACCTTTTTGCACTAGTCAGGCACCTTAAAATGTCCTTACTTTTACGCACCATTCGGATTCTCGATTGCAATGCGCTGGTGCTCCAAATATAGTTAGTCATTGGTAAAAGTAAACCATTTCTATATTATATAGTAAGGTATGTGCAGTTTCATTCTATTCTGATGATGATTTCTTGGAACGTCGTTTTTCGTGTTATAGAACGTATATTGAGAGTAGTATATTTCATTTTTATAATAATAGCATAAAACTTTAAAAAAAAGCTTTTATTCCGTCGGAAACTAAAAAACATACCAATACATTAAAATAATACATAAATTGCGAATAGCTGTGAAATAAGATTCAAACTGAAATTAAAAATGATTTAAATTGTTAAAAAGATCACCTCAAAAAAACAATAAATTAACTTTGTCCACTTAATTTCGATTAAGAAAACTTTAATTTTATTCTCTATAAATTCTTTACAATAAAATCTAAAATGAAAAACTAAGCATATTAAGATGTGAAATAGCAGTGTCTACCATACCTTATGTGCTTGAGTAATAGCAAATACGAACTCTTTTGTGCAAGAGTTAAAGCAGTCTTATACATTCGCAACCTATAATTAAACTATACATCATTTACACATGTACAGAATGTATTATTTATTTAGAGAAAAAAGTTGTTTTGTAAACATATTCTACTGATTCATATAATCAAAAGTTAATCTTAAGAACAAACAGATTACAGATGTAGGGATTAAGGCCTTACGCCACTGTAGAGGCCGAAAAAAATAGGCTTTGGGGGGGGATTTTTTTTCAGAAATACTACAAAATAAATCAAGATTACAAAAACGGGTTGTTATCATACATGTCAGTGACTTTTTGCAATAATTTTTTTGAAGCGATTAATTTCAAAATGGCGACCGTGAAGTGTTTTCGCGATGACATCTCCGTTTTTTTTAGGGTTCACGGTCAAAATAACAGCTACTGCAATTTTTTAATCATAATGAACCAATTAATTTTTGTCGATAATATATAATAATTGCTATGGAAGTTCGTAGGATGTATGCGATACATTGATTTTTGACCAAATGGCGCACTTCTTAAGTGGAAAGTGAAACCTTTCCCTAAAAAATCGTCAGGTAATTGTTAATAACAAACTCTGCAATGTACCAAAAATCCTGCGTACCTCCATAGACAATGTTTTTTTCAAGATATATTCAAAATTTCAAATGAATCGGTTGAAAAATGTCTGAGTTATGAGTTTGGCCAATATAAAAAAGCAGTTTTGAGATAAACACGTTTGAAGTTTTGAATGGTAGAAAACATGAATAAGTTTGCTATACCTTTAATCTGCTATGACTGCACCATACAATTGGCTTTCCAGATTATCGCCCTGCTCTTTCATTTCTTTTCTACTTGATCTTGAAGCGATTTTTGCCCCTTTTGCAAGGTGAGATAGCGATCTCTCTGCAAGCTTTATGCGCTGTTTGTCGATCTCCAGGCACATTTCGTAATTGTTTAGGCCGATTTCCAAGTTCACTGCCTTCCTTATGTACAAAATTGATGAAAACCCATCATTTAGCACACAAACAGCAATATCCGTAGCTGCATCCAAGACTGTTTTACCACTCGAAATGGATTTCGGAGCCAATGCCGACACAGTTGAGTTGTAGTTTTCGTTATAATTACGTCTATACTATTCAGGAAATAAATTTTTTCAATAGCATCTGTCGTATACATGTTCTAGTCCCCTAACGTACCTTCCCTCTAGAGCTCCCAAAAGAAACTCGCTGCGGACCAGACAGCCTTTTACTAAAATTCGAAAAACGAGTATCTAGAGATTTTCCCCGGCCATAATCTTTTGGTACACCATTTTTGAGGTCCTAGGAGACCATTTAAAATTTTTAAAAAATCGATTTTTCAAAAATTCCAGGGTGGCCTAAGGCCTTGACGGCTCACTTTTGAAAATGTGGAAAAGATACGCGTGCAATAATGATTACAATAACATTACGTGCTACAACAAGCAACGCGTTCGACTGTTTCATCTTCGTCAGATGTGGAAAGCTAATCCCACAATTTATTTTACTGAAGTAGGCAGTTTGCTCGAGCATAACTTTGTTTCAACATTTTTACATGTAAGGAAAGGTAATGGTTGTTCCAAACTTAACTTTTCTTAATCTTTGTTTATTTTTTTTCGGGAAAAAAATTTATAATTCAAAATAAAAGGTGGAGATTAACATCTTGCTTATTCTGCTAAAAAGCAAAACATAGCGTAAAATTTATTTATTGACAAAACAATTAAAATATTCAGTGATAAGGTTAAACATATTAAAAAATAAAAAGAAGAAGAAATGTTTTAAATGTTAAGGTCAGAGTAAAAGAAACTGTGTTGAAAGAAATAAACTTTAATAAGTTACCGGTTTTCCAAAGCAAAACAAATGAAAATTAGCTTCAGTTTCATTTTTAAAAGACAAAAAATTTCGCGTTTTATTATAATATTATTTTTATTCTTATGTATTACGCTGATCTATAACTTTTAAATTTTTGCCTTCCTTTGTCGCGTAAGAGGGTTCAAGGAAGAAACAGACATGGTATTAGAATACCTACTTTTATATTCAACTTTTAACACTAGGGGAATGCGTTTTAATAACTAAACCCGAGGAGCAATAAGAATTATTAATCTGAAATTATTTATCAAATATATGAAAGCACTTATTTGGCTTAATCTCTTGTACTATTCGGCTTGCAACCTTCTAGCTCGTTCATACGTAAAGTGGGTCGTTCCTTTAGATTTAATCTTACGAAGTGCGATCACCAGTCGCTAACGCTAGGATTTTTCGCTTACGATCAATTCTTAGCTATTACCTCACCTACTCAATGACTGGCACTTAAATAAATGTTGTATTTGCATAAAACTAAGTCATCTCTATGGAAAATGGTTTTTATATTAATATCACAGTTAAAAAGAGTATTCTCACCAAGAGGATTAGTAGAATCCCGAATAGAACGCATTATACCTGGAGAACTTACTCATCATCATTTCAAATATGTTTTGGTCCTAACCAAAGTACCCCTATTGGGTTTTAATTATAATCACCATTATTATATTTTCAAAGAAAACTCATAGCATTTATGATATGGCTTAGAGGTAGCGTGCCCGCCTCGTAAACCCAAGGTTGTTGGGGATTCGCTCCAGGCTAGAGATAGATTTCCTGGATACGAAAATCGTAGGTAAGCCTGTCATATGATTATATGGCATATAAAAGATTTCTTGAGTATCAATATAGATCTGGTACTCTCGGCAAAATTAAACCTTGGCAATATTTATCTGAAGAGAGCTTAACTTAAAATTTACTCAAGCGTCCCAATTTGATTGCGAGAGCCGCCACTAGATGGTGCCACTATTAATGGACTCTCACACTTGGAGACTTGCCATGTCTGCAAAGCCTTAATTACCAATATACACACACCCCATTTGGAAAAAAATTATATCAAATAAATTTACATGCATGATTATATAAATGATACTGAATTATACTGGGGGTGTTTGATTTCTGTTAGAAAAGTATTTTGATACTGCTGATATGGGAACTATCCTTTTTCCATTTCCATATTTCATACATGAACATCACAAAAGTTGTAACACACACAAATGGTTAAAATATTAGGTCGAGGAAAAAGAAATTCATTACTTTTGCATGAATATCAAGATATTAGCTAACATGTCCAATTTGGGTCAAATATACACCGCATTGTTGTATAATTTGTTGCCATTTTAAACGGGTAGCTTCATAATGCCTCTCTCATAGAAGTTTTGGCCCTTATTGGCGAAAACATCTAGTAATCGATTTTCACAATCTTCTCTTGATCCCAATTTCTTATCACTCAGGAAGTTTTGCAATACGTGAAAAAGGTGGTAACCGCTTGGTGCGGGGTCCGGACTATATGGTGGATGCATTAAAACTTACCAAGTTCCCAGCGGTTTTAGCGATTCACTACAGAAGTGTGTGGCCTAGCGTTGTGTGTGTCCTGATGGAACACAACACATCTTCGGTTGACCAATTCTGGCCATTTCTGGTAAATCGCTAGCTTCAAACAGTCCAGTTGTTGATAATAGATATCTGAATTTAGTGTTTGGCCATGCGGAAGCAACTCCTAATAAATGATTCCTTTCCAGTCCCACCAAATACACAGTAGAACCTTCCTGGCTGATAGTCCTGGTTTGGCCACCGTTTGAGCTGCTTCGTCGCACTTTGGCCACGATCATTTTCGCACAATATTGTAGTACGTGACCCATTTTTCTTCCCCAGTCACCATCCATTTAAAAAATGGGTCGATTTCATTCCGTTTGGCCAAGGCTTCGCAGATGGAAATTCGATCCATCATGTTTTATGGTGTTAATTGGTGTGTCATTCATAGATCGAGCTTCTTTTTGAATCCAACTTTGCCCAAATGGCTTAAAACTGTTTTATGATCGATCTTTTGCTCTTGGGAGATGCTACGACTACTAACATGCCCGTCAATTTCGATTAGTTCTATAAATTTATCGACATTATCGACAACGGGCCTGCCTGTGCGAGGTGCATCTTTAACATCAAAAATACCTGAACGGAATCAACGAAAGCAAAATTGCACGTAATTAGCTGTTACAATATAAACATCATAAACACCATTCATAATTTTAGCCACCTGGCTTGCATTTTCGCTTTTATCAAAGAAAAACTGTAAAAATAACTGAATTTTCTCTTTGTTGACTTCCATTTTTAACACCCTGTAACTCACAATTGAATGGACCAAGCAAAAAAAAGCAAAATAATTTTTTTGTGCGAAATGTCATCATGACAACGAGCATAAATTTAAAATTGTTTGATCGATACTTCACGAGATATCGACACTACAGACATCTACCGAAAAAATAATGGATTTCTTTTTCCCCAACCTAATATATTTAAGTGGTAATAATAAAGCTAGAAAAAACGCTATTAAACTGTTATCCCTTATGACATGCAATTTTTTAATCTCATTTAATTTTATTTCAATATGAAGATCAAACTCAACCTTTTATAATTATCCCTTTAATAAAAAAATGAAGAAATCGCTATTTAACTTTTTCATATACCGTGTTAAGTTTCATTACTTTTTTCTCTCTCTCTCTCTCTCTTGAAGTTAGTCCTAATTTTTAAAAAAAATCGCCTTTTCTCTGTCCTATTTTGAAAGGACATCGATCTATGATTCAAAGCCTTACTTAGATGTCTTTTGAATGCTAATTGATATAAATATCGGTGGTATTGTTATGAAAAGCTTTCTATACGCTGTTTACAGCATTTTAATAGAAAAGTGGATAGAGGACGCGATATTATGCATATTATTATATTATCTAACTGCATGTTATAGATTTTTAAAAAGAATTCATTGTATTGGCCGCATCATTAATTGATTTTTTTAAAAATCTAACGCAGAGAGATAACAAGAGCATTACTTGTTTTCGTTTCACATATAACCTATTTCTACCACGAAATACATCATTTAGGGACATGTATAGATTTGTTTTTAATTCTCGCTTCATTTATTTTAAAAAAGGCTATTTTCTTACATTTCAATTGTATAATCTCTCTTTGCCATGTGATTTAATTTCAACGTTGTCTTCTTTCTGAAATTGATTATATTTGCAGTAACGTTCTTCAAGAATTAATAGAATGAAACGGGCTAATTCTCTATTTCATCACCGGAGACGGAAAATTGTAATGCCTGGAATGAAAGATAGCCAAAAAAATCAAGGTTCTGAATTATTAAGGAAAATTCATCCACTAATAATTGCTTTTTTATTCACAGGATTAGATTTCAGGCCAAAAAAAATGGAAAAAAATATAGCATCTCTTTCTTTGATTTGAACTTTGGACAAAACTATTTCCATGAGTTCTTGATTTTATTCAAAAAATAGTATTTTTAATATTTAGCTATTGAATTTTAAGTGGTATTTAATAGTAAATTTGTAAATTCTAAGGCAGAAATGTTCATGAGTATAATCCAAGCATCGCATATCGCGAAAGAGTAATTAAAATCTACTGCACTTTAATTTATTTCACATCTTGTGTCTTTTCTTTGATGATTATTTACGGTATTTGCAAAAATGAGGAAAATCTACCTGTTAAAGAATATACAGGGTACCTATTTGGGGAATTCTCGTTAATATTTTATAGAGTAGTGCTGCATTGGCGCCGTAAAGACATCGCAAATACCTTGGAACATCTTTCAGATGCTTATGACGAGATTAAATACAAATAAAAAAAAAAAGTCTGAAGAAAGGCGTTGTAACAGCATTTATCGTTGGTTATCCTGGAATGTACGGTTTACTTCACTTCAGCTTCATTGTGCGCGAAAGGTCCTTCCTATTATAAATATTTCATGCTCGAAGGAAATATAATTATGTCATTTCTCTAACACTTCCAGATTATGTATATTATTTGTTAGAAATTATTGATTTTTCTTGTACGAGTTAAATTTTGCGTCTGTGTGCTAGTTCATTATCTTATTCTTTACAATGAGCATTGCATTAAATCTCCTTTTGTAAGATTATTGTAAGTCTATTAAGGCATCAGTTGCTACATTCAACGCTCTGCAACATCATTTCTGCAATAAATACAGTGAAAGTAGTCGTATGCGTATCTTACCCTTTGTTCGTGCTACTAGGAATGCACATATGGATTTTATTCTTTCTATTGTCCTTCTTCGATTGGCAAATGAAATGAGAGCACAGTCCTTCAGCAATTGAAATTTATTTCTACCTGCTTTTTATTCTGTACATATTTCAGTATTTTACTGTTATGGCATTTGCTGCAAAGGTTCACGATGCAGTACAAGATATCAAGATAGAAGTATCCAAAATGAATAGCTCTTCATCTCAACTAACAGCTGTATAACAAATCTTACTGATGAGGAAAATAAACCACCATTCAGACATTTGTCTGACGGTATGGGGTTTCATTAATATAACGAGGAATTTTGTTTTTTCATCGTTTGGTGCTTTGTTAACGTTTAGTGCTCTATACCTAAGCAATTAATTTTATTGAATGATTAGGATTTATATACAGTGCTAAAGGTTTATTTGGAGGTAAGAACTTAAATTGTGCGCAGCACCATGAAACAGTAAAAACACTTCTTGCTTCCTGTATCACACTTAAACTTCTTATCAGTTTCAAACGCTTTATTACCAGAAGACTTATAGAGGTAAACGTTACTCTCAAACACAATAATGTTAATAAAACTTAAACTCAAGAACTTATTCAAAAAGAAAATTGCTTCTAAATTAATAAAATACTTTAACTGCTTTGAGAACAGTATAACTGGGTAAAAATATGGAAGTTACCGTAGTGGTGGTATCTCTATAAGCCTATAACAGCCTCCGAACTGAAGTGATCACTTTGGTCCAGCGGTAAGTTACGTGCTTACAGAACCGAAGGTCGCGAGTTCTATCCTCAATAGGGACCCTGGCTGAATTTTGAAAAAACACAACCTTCGCGCTGCTGTCGTGTCTTCATCTACCAGCCATCTCAGATCCACATAACGCAACAATTAAGCCGTCAGCCACACTTCACGCAACAGTAACGACTCACACGCTCGCCACAACAACTATATCATTCGTTCGCCTATCCCCAGCTCATTGGTGGTATCTATATAAGCCAGTAACAGCCTCCGGACTGAAGTGATCACTTTGGTCCCTGTAAGTTACGTGCTTACGGAACCGAAGGTCGCGAGTTCTATCCTCATAGCTATTTCTGCCGTATGTCGTTCAAGTCTTTTTGAATGTGAGTTTCTTTTAGAACAATGGAATAATTAGTAAATGTACTTAAAGAGATATGCCAAAGTGTGATGGACATGACGGCAAGGTCATCCTTGTATCTAGAAAGAAATTCCTATCAAATTAATCTCTGAAGCGAGAGAAAGAAAATATCTAATAATGACACTCCAAATTCTCTTCAAACTGTTCAGGAGATTCAACCATTGCTGAAGTGCCTCTGATTATAATAAGTGTTCTGAAACTTTTAAGCACTAGAAAGTGGCAAAACGTACTCAAACGTTTACGGTGAAAGGTAGAGAAGGTTTCAGATTGGTTATCTTTTGTCTCGATTGTAAATACCATATTTATTAAAATCTAAGCTGCCATCGATTCTGAGCCGCACCCTAAGCTCTCAACACGCTTGTGTGAAAAAATATTTTGAAATAAATTATCTATATCCAATATTTGCGAAATTTAAAAAAATTTAAAACAATATCTAATAATAAATTAATAATTAATTTATCTTACCAGTATTAAAAACTTTTAAATGCATGCATGAACCTGTTATTGATATTCCCGTCAATGTGTATCAGGCTAAATTTCTCCTATCCCAGGAATGGGCAAACTTTTTCTGTCGCGGTCCAAAAATAAAAAAAAAAAAAAAAAAAACAGTTTGACAGGCCGAGATAAATTTTCTAAAATTTTAAAAACAACATACAAGTATTCTAATTTAAATATATTAATGAGATGAATGCATTTGCTATTTCATTTTTAAAAGTTAATTATATTGAGATTCGTATAGTGAAATGTACTGATTCTAAGTAATGAGTCTATATGCGCATCTGTCAGTCTACTTCTGAAGTAATTCTTCATAAGGTACATAGTTGAAAACACTTGTTCACATTTATAAGATGAAACAAACATAGCACTGATTTTCTGAGCATGCGATATAATGTTTGAGAAACTTACTTTCGATAACGATTTGTAAGACTCTGGTATATTTAGAAACAGATGCTTGAGATGGTTGTTAGATTACCACTCGGTTAATTCAAACTGCAAATACGACTCCACTGCTTCACAATTTACGTTGAAAGGCATGGCAAAAATATCCAATGGGCTCACTTCATGTTGTCACATGATAAAAACAAAGAAGTGTTTTCCATTGAGTTCAAAACAAACATTAAACTAATTGTACTTGCTGTTCTATTTTTGTAAAACTCAGAAAAAATTTCAAATTTTATATTTGAGTAAAGATGTTTAAATGTTAGGGAAAAAAATTTCTTCAAAATGATTTTTTTAAATTAAAAAAGTCATATTTTATGTTTATACTTTTAAATAAAATACATTTTGTATACATATGTACTTTTTAAGAGAAAGTTTCCACAAAGAGCAAAACTTGGCAACACCGGAGCGCGGGAATTGATTAGCTGGAAACACTAGATAGTTTTTATCGTGTGACTATGGCATTGCATGAGTTTTGAATTGATTGGCTAGAATCACGTGGCATTCACTGTCATGTGACTATGACGTCACGTGAGTTTTGAATTGATTGGCTAGAATCACGTGGCTTTCACTGTCATATGACTATGACGTCACATGAATTGAGCCCATTGTGTTTGAAAAGCACTGAAATCCTGAAATCTGCCTTCGGACTCAAAACGCAACTTTTTCAAGCCATCTTCATAATTTTTCAATTCCTACTATTAGCTCACAATCTCTACTTATTTATTTACCTTGGTGGAATTTTCAATCGTTAATAAAATACATTTTAAAGCGCTCAATTGAGCTGAAACTTTATATACATGATTATTTTGGATAACAATATAATAATTTAATTATAATTAATAAAAATTAATGGATTAAAACTAATTATTTAAAGAATTACAAATACAGCCCCGTTGGCATCATTTTTGGCGACTTAGTGACCCTTCTGGCGACTTGTGTCAAAACTTGAAAAGTTTTTTTTTCTCACGTTTTAAAGCAGTTGAACTGAATTTTTATTGACACGATTGTTTTGAATGACAATACGACACTTTAATGATAATTAATAAAAATTTATTATCATTTAATGTTGTGATTCTGTCATATGTATATCCATATTTATATTAATTGTAACTATTTAATAAAAAGTATCTAAAATAAAATTTTTCTTTGTTGATCTAAGTAGGAATCGACTTAATTTTTTTTATATATTACTTGTGTGTGTGTGTTAATCTTCTCTTCATTTACTGAGGATAGTGAGTTTAACCTCGGAAAATGAGACGAGTCGTCCTTAGCTAGCTGCTCAACAAACAGATTAGGTTTCAGTTTAAAAGCTTTGAGATGGGCCCAGATATCGTTGATAACTTAATTTTTCCCTTGCATTTTGACATTAAAGTTGCTCATATAACAAACAAGATCTGTGAAGAATGCTAAGTCCGAAAGCCATTCCGTATTTTCTAACCTTTCGCACTCCGCAGAACATTATTTCTCAGGGAGGAACAACAGAATATCATCTTTCAGCTACCAAACTCGCTTGAAAACACATCCTGCACTAAGCCACCTTACTTTCGTGTAGTACAGTACATCAGAGTATTCACATTGCACGAACTGAAGAAAATCTAGAAATTGCCTGTGAGTAAGCCCACGAGATCGAATGGTATTTACATGCTTCACGACTGTATCAAGTTCGGGTTTTATATTCAATCCAGATTTACACAGAGCATCTTGGTATATAATACAATGTAGAAAATCCCATTGTTCCCAGGATAGTTTTGATTAAAGAGTCCAAGAAATCCATATTTTTTTCCTGTCATATTTGGTGTTCCATCGGTCTTAATATTGCATGTATTTGTTGAAGGCACTTTCAAAGTTAAAAGTCCTTCCTGAAATTCACGAAAAATATCACATCTCGTTGTAGTTCTTTTTAAAGAACGCATGCACACCAGTTTCAGTTTCCTGATAATTTAAAGTTCTCATCAACCTTTTTTATAAATAATACTAATTGAGCAGTATCATTTATATCAGTGCTATCAGTGTGGCTATGGAGCAAAATTTAACTGACCAATCTTTGATTCTAATTGAGAAGTCAATTTTTTTCGATGGCTTCGATTCTAAAAATCACCGGTTTTTTTTTAGATAAGCTTGCAGTTTCAAAATTATTCTTCTTGTCTGGACACAAAACATCACAAACTGGGAGCATGCATTGTTTAACGAACGCCCCATCACTAGAGCTTTATTATTTTTAGCAATATTGTATGCTACATTATAATTTGCACCTGTAGCTGCTTCTTAGAAACTGTTTACCTTCTTGAAAAAATTTTGTCGGTCTGATAATTTTTTACAAAGATTTTCTGTATTTTGTTTTCATTCATATTCGGACATTGCTTCGTAATTGTAATTCTTAGGTTTGGATGCGAAATGACGGGAAATGTTATATTCTTTGAAGACTTCTACAGCTTCATTGCAGATAAAACACACTGGTTTATCTTTTACAAATGTAAGAAAATATTTCCAGGTTTATTCATCATTAAAAGCCTGCACTCTGAATCAACTTTACATTTTTCAGTAATCAGTTTGAGGTTGAAATATTTTACGAATATCCCAAACAAGCACTAGCTACACTATAGTTTTAATTTTTCCACTATTCACAATGATGCTATATGTCCGCAAACTTTTCATACGCAACCAATAATATTAGAACTCGCACCGAAAGAAAAAGCCGCTGGCTGGAGCTTAAACAGCGCAGTCTGCCACATGTGAAGTTTAATTTACTATATTGGATTCCCAGATGTCTGCTTCCCGAAAAAGAGATAACACGGGCCTGTGGCGCCAATCTACAGCTATAACTAACAAGGAACTTCTACTTTTAATACTTTACCGATTGAAAGCTATCTGTGCTTGCTATTTCCATCGATTTATGTTTTGTAGAACAAAAATAGAGAAAGTGAGAAGTTAATCAGTTCTTAGAAAAAAAGAAAGAAAAAAATTCAAACAAAGTAGAAAAAGAGCTGGATATATAATATATATTTCTTTTAACTTGCCTCGGACCGGCAAATTAAAATTCTATCCACGGGCCAGAGTTTGCCCATCCCTGCCATATCCAACAAATTTTTTCCACCTTCGATTCTAAACCGCATCCGATTTTCAGTAGCATTTACAATGAAAAAAAGCGCGGCTTAAATTAAAATAAGTGCGTTAAATGTTTGCTACCGAGAACACTAGAGAGGAGTGAAAGAATATCTAATTTTTATTGAATTTTCTTGAAATTTAATGAGATATGAGTTATACCAAGTGACTCAATCAAACACAAAATTATTTCGCAATATTCATAATCCTGTGAATAAGTAATTCTTTAAGTTATTTTTTCTCATATGTATTGAAATTGTTCCTTATGATTTAGAATGTAAGGAACAATTTCTTACATTCAAGAGATCTGTTTTCTCCCGCACGTAAATTGAAACATGAAATAAAGAACTTGAATTATGGATTAGATTCATTGAGAAAGACGGCAAAATTAGAGACATTGTACTGTGTAAATTTTTTATTTTTTTTCCTTGAAAAAACACTCCAAATATTTTTATTTCGAATTTTTATAAGCGAATTATCAAAATATTTAAAAAGATACGTGTGATTTTTTTTTCGCTAAAAATTCATTTCGAAATCTTTTTATTTTTTGTGAAAAAATTTAAACAACAAAGAGAAAATCGTATTTTTGAATTTAAGAATTACTTTTGAGAAAAATGAAACTACCGTAAAATTCGCCGTATAACACGCACCCTATTTTTCGATGAAACCTGGAATAGTAGTATACATTGCTCTTATATTTTGAAGTCATTTATTCGAAGTATTATCACCAGACTTTTGAAAAAATAGTATACTTCTATAACTACAACTCTATTAGTTCATAAGTCAAGTCATTACTTTTATATAAGTAGTATATTTCGATACATGTTGAAGTAAAAAAAAATTATGCTCATCTCTTATTATTTTTAAAGCTATCGTTTTTATACGGGGCGTATAACGCGCACCCTTAAGTTTCGATCTTATTTTTTTGTGTTAAAAGTGCGCGTTATGCGCCGTATTTTACGGTAATTAAACGTGAAACTTAATATGCAAAAATCTAAGGTATTATTTTATAAGACGTGCTATTTTGCTAATTTTTTTTACATTGTGCATAATATGCTCTTCATGCTACGAGTTTTTCAGAGCAAAATAGATGAAAATTCTCTAAAAGTTCATTTTCAAGACAAATTCTATTCCATAGTAAAAAAATTATTCACTTTTATTCACGAGGTTAGTTTTCCTTTTCAAAATTTTTGCTTTCAGGAAAACCTACATATAACTTTAATTGGTTTGGTTTTAACCAGAACGTCTACTCAATTTTATATATATATATATGTGGCAGCCAAAGCCAAGCAGTCTTCGCGCGCAGGCGCAGCTAAGTGAAACAAAAACTGAAACGATGAGACTGTGAACTTTTAAGAGAGGAGAAAGGAGAACGAGAGAGGTGCGCGAGCAGGCGTTACCTTCTGCATATCATCGTCAAACTTATCTGTTAAAATAGCTACCTTTTTTAATTAATTTGTTTAATTTTAAAATAAATGTGAAGTAAGACAAACGTCTTGGACCCCTTGGACCACATATATATATATATTATAAATATTCTAATCATATTTATATTCAAATTAAATACATAGCATTTAAAATAAGAAAAGTATCTTGATATTGCTGTTGTGGCAACTATCTTTTTATGTGTATATCATACACGTGGACGAAATCTATGTGACATCATCATCACATGATAACTGCAATCGCGTGTTTCCAGCCTACCAGTCCATGCGCTTCGTTGCTGGCAACATTTGATTCATACAAAAAACACTTTAGAAAGTACACATTTTTCAACAATAATAACGTATATAGGTGAACAAAATGAGCTTGATTTAAAAGTACACATAATATAACTTTTTTTTTTAATTTAGAAATTTTTCTTGGGGAATCTTAATTTTTGAGCATCTTCTTACCCAATTACCAAATATGAAAATTTACCTACTTTTTTCACAAGCAGAGCAACAAGCACAATGTCAGTCTTGAACTCAGTGGGAAACACGTGATTGATTCATTATGTGGCAGTCACCTTAAATCTTGATCGTTAAAAAAAATCGTACATTCTCTTTTGTACACGCTGTTTAGAGCGTTTTACTGAGAAAATTAGCTGATATCGGACTTAATCAAAATTTTCGTTCTGTCAAATTGATTATTTTATCGCATTTCACATATTTTGCATTATTTGAATTAGCATTAATTAGTCATTAGTTGAATTTTTTAAACTAATACCAGGAAATATAATTGGAGAGTAATACAATTTTTGCTTAATTTTTTTTGTCTATTTCTACATCATTTAGAGACGTACAATAAAATCTGTAATAAGAGTAGTAAAACCCTTATGCCACTAGTCAACAAACTGCTACAGTTTTAGGTCGAAAGACTGTCAGGAAATTCAGAGGGGATATCTTTTGTCACCATCGTAAATAAAGGGTTGTTTCTGTTAAGAGAACACAATACTTGAGAGCGAAAATGTTTAACTCGTGTTCACTTTTCGTGAAATTCAATGCAAATAAGAAATATTATGCGACTCTATACACGCAAAATTGTTTTTCTGCCGTAGCTTTCCGGAAAGTTGAGTATTTAGCTCCATTGATTGTTAATAAGTCTTCGTATGAGACAACGCCATTCCTTTCACGCAACGATTCCAGTCCAGGCAATCGTTGCGATACTTTTCTGCGAGAATTTGCAATAATGTACCATCACAACTGTATTGGAGACATTAAAAGAATCGAAGCGAAGGGTTGCCAATTCAGCACGTACCGGGCACGTAAAGTTAAACTTAACCAGATTTTCTGGTATAAATTTCGATCCGTCAGTGCCAAGGTAGCCCGTAGATCTTCTACGACCAGAGCCCGAAATGAGCTTAAACCGGAACTGGCTCAATAATACATTGTTGATTATTTTCCCTCTGTGGTTGTACTTCTTTTTTTTTTTGCTAAAACATTCGATTTTTGTGGTGTTTCGTTTACAAAACATGAAATACATTTTTTTAATCAAAACTTTCCACCTCATTCGAATAAGTTGGTAAGTCTATTTTATGCTGTAGAGAGAATTTCAGGCTTGGAAACCATAAAAGAAATACATTTTGGAATAGAAGCATATAAAATTAATCAATTTTTCTTTTGGTTCTCGGTTAAGAGGTGTTTAAACTAAGAAAATAAAACTAAAAGCCAGTTTTTTTGTTTTGTTTTTTGTTTTAATTTTTCCCTTTTTTTTAGTATAATTGCTTTAAAAACTCGTTGGAAAAGTAAATAAGAAGTATGAAAAAAAACTCTATTTAAATTTCTAATTTATTAAAAAGATATTTAAATGTTCAATATCCCTGACTTTAAATACTCCTCATTTTTGTCCTTTTTTCAATTCCTACTATTAGCTCACACACTCTCTATATATTTATTTATTTATTTATCTTTGTGGAATTTCCAATCGTTAATAAAATACATTTTAAAGCGCTCAATTGAGCTGAAATTTTATATACATGATTATTTTGGATGACAATACAATAATTTAACTATAATTAATAAAAATTAATTGATTAAAACTAATTATTTAAAGAATTACAAATACACCCACGTTGGCATCATTTTTGGAGACTTAGCGACCATTTTGGCGACATGTGTCAAAACTTGAAAAGGGTTTTTTTTTCCTCTCGTTTCAAAGCATTCAGTTTAACTGAAATTTTATATACACAATGTTTTGGATGACAATACGATACTTTAATGATAATTAATAAAAATTAATTATCAATGTTGTGATTCTATCATATGTATATACATATTTATATTAAATGTAACTATTTAATAAAAAGCAGCTAAAATAAAAAAAATTCTTTGTTGATCTAAGTAGGAATCGACTTAAAAAATTTTTTATATATATTTTTTGTTAAAATCCTGAACATATCCCTTAACAACCCTGTCGTCAAAAATCTTTTATGCCCCTTATAAATAGCGGAGTTCGTTTATAGGTAGTCCGAAATTCACGCTGCAAATGTATAGCAGATTTAAATTCGATAAACCATGCTACAACTTGCGCTTGTTCTTGTGGTGAAGTCATTTTGAAATGTGAATGTAGCAAAACGTGGATGTTGCATCATTTATATTGCATGTCGTTAGACAAAAATTTTAATCTTTCACTTTTGGAACATAAAAGACATCAAGCAAAAATATTTGTTTGTTTATTTTTAATTGTGCTACGTTGAATGAAAGCGGAATGCAGAGCACATGTAATTTTATTTCTGTAAATAATTAAATCTATCCAGAAATGACATTCAACAATTTACAAAATAAATGTAAATTTATCTTTAGAGTTATCTTTCAGACTCCGTAAATATCCATAATTCTGAAGATGTACATCAAATAAGGTCCATTATAAATCTATCAACTTCCATCCATTCAAAAATAGACAAATTTGTAGAGTACTGCAGAGTGTCACTGAGTATTGCGTTTTCCCATGTGGCACGCGTGCCACAGGTTGTCGACCCCCTGAGCTACACATTGATTTAGCTCCATTTATTTGGTCACTCGTAATCAGTATATGAAGAAAATATTTGCTCAAATGCAACCAGTTATTTTTGACGATAGACACTAACTGTTGTCATAATTCTTTCATGCCCCTTATAAATTGTGGATCTTGAAGATGGAGTTCGTTTATAGGTAGTCACGCTGTAATTATGTTGGAGACTTAAATCAGATACTCACGCCCAATCACATCTTGACATGACCAACCGTCGCAACAAAGTTACTAAAAATGGGAATGGTCCCTCTAAGGGACTCTTTGCGGGAAATCCTGTACAGCCCTGATGCCCCCCGAAGAGCAGAGGCAGTGATCAAGAATTTCGACGGAATTTAGTAATATCTACTGCATTTATTCATGGACACGAGAACAACAACAACTTAAATTAGATAAACCCTGCTACAACTTGCGCTTGCTCTTGCGGTGAAGTCATTTTGAAACAAGAATGTAGCAAAACGTGCATGTTGCACCATCTAATTTTGCCTTTCATTGCACAAAAAACTTTTTCTTTTCTTGGTGGAACATAAAAAACCGCAAGCAAAAATATTTTATTTTTAATTGTGCTACATTGAATGAAATAGAAAATAATACTTATATATATATAAGACTGTGTGTATTTCAACTTTACCTCTAAAATATAGCTATTCAATGATTTTTTGAAAATTCTTACTGGATAATATTTTTCCCATCTGATATTTGTTAAGTGTGGCTCAGAATTTTTATTTAAAGCTTTATTTCCCATTCAAATTTCACATTAACCCCGCAGAGACTCCAAAGAAACTTAGTGGGGGTGCTCAAGAAAAAAAATAGTATTTCGTGGGTCCATAAACTAAGGGGATTGTGATAGAAAGAGAACGTAAGTAAGAAAATAACTAAGCAATAACAAGATAATGTCATAGGAAAGTCCAGAAGCTTCCCGTTTGAAGTATTCGTGTTTTCTGGAATCTTCTCCAGTTAACAAGAAAAAAAAACCTGTTTACGAAAAATTCTCGAAGAAGAAAAGACGAGAAATCTAAAAAAAAAAAGGTCAGAGGTAATCATTTGGTAGATGGAGTAGATATTGTGTGTGTATGTGTGCGTGTGGTAGTCGTTTCATTTTCTAAGGAGTAATATATATTGTGGTGTGAATTTGCTGTTTATGTTATTGAAAAGTATTGGTCAAATGAACTGTGTTTACATAAGTAGCTAAATCTGGGGTTTAGTGAGATTGCTTGTTGAAATTCTCATCATAGCCTGCAAGTTTATGTCAGCAAACTTGCATCTATATTTACTCTTGCTGATCTTTATGCAAGAAAAACTTTCACTGATATATGTCAACTAAAATATAAAGAACAATTTTCCCGACAAATTTCTTCATGCACGGAAGTTTTTCGGCTGAAAAAGATTTGTGAAAATCAGTGTCATAGCGTTAGACATTTCCTTCACACTGTGATCCGAGTGCAAGTAAAAAATTCAAGCTGTAGCTCCTTAGATGCTGTATCAATATTTGCAGCAATGAACAATAAATCAAAATGAATGTAGTCCTAAAATCCTGAAATCTTCTCGTGACTTCGTCCTACAAACTCTGCACGTGATCTCTTATTAATAATATTCTCTGGTACTTAGTTTTCCTAATAATTAAAAATAAAAGACGAATCTTTGATCGCGTACAGGAAAGAAATCCCGATTCAAAAGGAATTTTTTGACTGTCTTGGCGAGCCGCATAACTTTCTTTGAGGGTCGCATGTGGCCCACGAGTTGTTAGTTTCCCACCTCTGTCACAGAGCATTCTGGAATTTTATAGAGGCATTATTTCTAAGGCCAAACTTAGCATTTGGTAGCCAAATTTGCTGTCAAGATAATTCCTATTTATTTATCATTACTCAAAGGTAAATCTCCCTTGCTCTTCATCACTTATCTGGTTTTGTGGTCCGTTACCAATAGCCATCATATTGCTTCAAAATTTGACGTCAATAAAAATCAGTTCAACAAATAATGTAATGCATGCTTATCTTTCAATTACATAAATTTGGTTTTTTTCGCTTCTCAAATAATAAATCAGCATTGAAAGATGCAACATAATTGTATAAAGTGTTTTACTACACAATTACACAGAGAGTATACAAAATTTATACATAAAAAAATAAATAGAAAGGTTTGGAATAAAACTACTATTACTACTAAAAACATACGTAATTAGTTATTATTAATAACTATGTATAATTTTTTCGAGGAATTTTATTTAATTCATAATGGTCTTGAGCCCTCCAAAACTTCGCGTAATAATTAATGTTTAAGTTTCCCAACCTGACGGGAAATATTCTGCTTACCATAGCTTTTCCTTCTAAATAATTGGAACATCTACACTTTTCAATAAAATGATGCAAAACTGCAACATCCAATTCATCTGACCAATCACAGAAGTCATTAACGGAAATCATATGATTCTAAGAGCTTCCGGTTGAGGAAGCTGTAGGCCGCGGTAGCCGAGTGGTATAGGTATCGGACTGTGGCTTGCTTTGTCACAGGTTCGAGCCCAGTACCACTAAAGACCCGCCGTGTAGGGCAGCGATGCACGTTAAATCTGTCGAGAGCTGAAACGTCCTCCCGTTGGTGTGGTGTGGTAGTTAGGAGAGGGGGTGCCAGCTCAGGTGTCGTCCACGTCACATGGTTCAAAAATTACGTGGTCCGTCGCCAAAAGCCCTCGTGTAGCTGAACAGTGCGACGTTAATATTCAATCAATCAATCAATCAATTGAGGAAGCTGTAAAAGTTGACACCTCCGAAACGAACAAAGAACGCTTTTGTTACTTTCATTGCTTGTGCACGACTGTGTTGTATTTCGTTTCGTCTTTTTATGTGTGTAAGATAAAAAATAGATACATAAAAATATATATATGTGGCAGCCAAAGCCAAGCAGTCTTCGCGCGCAGGCGCAGCTAATGAGAACTGAAACTGTGGAAACTTTTGAACTAGTGAAAGTAGAACCAAAACTTTTAAGAGAGGAGCAGAGAGAACGAGAGAGGTGCGCGAGCAGGCGTTACCTTCTGCATATCATCGTCAAACTTATCTGTTAAATAGATACCTTTTAATTAATTTTTTGTTTAATGTTAAATAAAATAGAAGAAAGACAAACGTCTTGGACCCCTTGTTGTCTCCCACAAATTATGGGGGCTCGGCCGGGATCGATAAAATTTCGATTTTGAACCAAAGTCTGGACAATGAACAAAAAGCGTCCGTGAAGGAGACGCCCGCCATTTGAAACTTCGTTCAACCTGTGTAGAGGTTTGAACTCAGCATGAATACTCCGCCTGTGTAGAGGCCGGGATTTGGAAACTTCGTTCAACCTGTGTAGAGGTTTGAACTCAGCATAAATATTCCACCTGTGTAGAGGTTGGAACTGTTGAATAAAATAACCTGTGTAGAGATATATTTTTCATCGAACCCTAAATATTCCGCCTGTGTAGAGGTTGGAACTATCGTCGAAAATTCCGCCTGTGTAGAGGCCGGAACTACAATTTCACAAACACCTGCGAAGAGGTGTCAATTCGAACAATTTCAACTATACTACCTGCGAAGAGGTGAAATCAGTGGATTCACAACGTTTTTCTTCAATTATTGGATACATCGTACGTGCGAGCAACAAGGGAGCTAGAAAAAAAAAAGGTACGATCTTTCCATATTTTTCTAAAATGTATAAAAACGCTCTTAAAGAGGATCTCATAAGAGTTGTTGAGGATCTAGACGGTACTGTGGAGAGTACGGACAACATAGTTAAACTAAAGACTAAAATTGAGAACAGTAGTACATTTGAAAGTGATCCAGATTTCGTTAAAACTTTAATTCAAAACTGTATAGATGAGAGGGTATCGCGAAACGAAAGAGAGGCAACTTTAGAAAAACAGAAAATTGAGCTCGCAAAACTACAGTTAGCACAGTTAGAAAAAGAAGTCGAACTTCAAAGGGCTAAAAATAAAGCATTAAGTTTAAATCCTGCAGCTAAAGTCGAAGAGAAACAGTTCGAAACTTTAAATAAGGAAACCGCAACTCATATTGGCATTCGAGAAGCAGAAGATTGGTATAGGCCTATTGATTTAGCTAAAGAGTGCGATATTTATATTTCATCTAGAAGCGGATCACATAAAGAAATTCCTATTACTTATGGATATACCCAAGACCCCTTTAAAAATAGATCACAAAACTTTAAACCAAAGATTAAAGAGAACTATCCCCAATATCTTGAAAGAGAAAATAAAAATTGCTATATATGCGGTGATTCATCTCATTACGCAAGAGACTGTAAGAAGCGTTTTAAACCTAAAGAATCTAACGACCACATCCATAATAGAATAAACGTGAATACTTTGAAGGTCGAGAGCGAAAAACAAAATAGCGATGCATTTGCACAACTACAATACGTACACATTTTTGTGGAAAATCAGCCCGTAACAGCATTGATCGATTCAGGTTGCCAAATCCCAGTTTTAAATTCCTCACTAATTAGAGTGCAAACACCTTCCGAAGAAATAATACCATTAAGTTCATGTTTTGGCGAACAGCGTATGGTAGAAGTTAAACGCATAAATCCTTCTCTTAATCAACACTCTCCCGGTCTAAGTGTTCGAACGGCAATATCACCGACCTTGACCGAAGAATTTATTATACATCCCAGTGTATATGCTGAAATAAAGAAACTAGGCCACGCAAAGAGCGATGTTTTATTGAGTGAAAGGGGATCCTCTTTGGGTGTTCATTTTAATTCAAATGTTTCTGTTTTAAATGTGATAGAAAACTCTAGTTATGATTTGTCACATGTTAAAAACTTTAATACTAGAAATGATTTGAGTTCTCTAATTAAGGATTATAAATGTAATAAAATTAAGAGTACTAAGTTAAAATTGAGTATTGTAAGAGAAAAATGTTCTGATATAGTATTGAGTAAGAAAGTAACTGGTGCCATGAAAACGAGTTCCGTGAACTTCAACGCCCCTTTACCTATGAAGAGTAAACATTGTCGGTTTACAATGCTCCAGAAAATCTTCCAGCCCTGGCAGTGGAAACGGAGGAAAAAGAGAAATCGTTTTGAACAGACGTCCAGAACTCTAAAGAGGAAAATATCGATGCGTTCAACCAAAGATCAACTCATTAAAAAAGACGTTCTTATGCCTGTGAAACACAATGTTTTCCTGTGGAACCTTCCGGATGTCGAAGAGATGCCTTCACATGATGGAGAAACTGTTTAGTTCAGCAGAATTATGATATGTTAAATCTTTATGTATTTGTCGTATAGTCCTTGTCTGTTCCGTCTTTTTGTATGTTTCAGATTCTCCTCTGGTCTCGATGAAAAAGGAAAAAAGGGACGTACCGCTGCGGACAGCGTACAGTCAGGCTGGCCGATTGTGGCAGCCAAAGCCAAGCAGTCTTCGCGCGCAGGCGCAGCTAATGAGAACTGAAACTGTGGAAACTTTTGAACTAGTGAAAGTAGAACCAAAACTTTTAAGAGAGGAGCAGAGAGAACGAGAGAGGTGCGCGAGCAGGCGTTACCTTCTGCATATCATCGTCAAACTTATCTGTTAAAATAGCTACCTTTTAATTAATTTTTGTTTAATGTTAAATAAAATAGAGAAGAAAGACAAACGTCTTGGACCCCTTGTTGTCTCCCACAAATTATGGGGGCTCGGCCGGGATCGATAAAATTTCGATTTTGAACCAAAGTCTGGACAATGAACAAAAGCGTCCGTGAAGGAGACGCTCCGCCATTTTTTGGAAACTTCGTTCAACCTGTGTAGAGGTTTGAACTCAGCATGAATACTCCGCCTGTGTAGAGGCCGGGATTTGAAACTTCGTTCAACCTGTGTAGAGGTTTGAACTCAGCATAAATATTCCACCTGTGTAGAGGTTGCAACTGTTGAATAAAATAACCTGTGTAGAGATATATTTTTCATCGAACCCTAAATATTCCGCCTGTGTAGAGGTTGGAACTATCGTCGAAAATTCCGCCTGTGTAGAGGCCGGAACTACAATTTCACAAACACCTGCGAAGAGGTGTCAATTCGAACAATTTCAACTATACTACCTGCGAAGAGGTGAAATCAGTGGATTCACAACGTTTTTCTTCAATTATTGGATACATCGTACGTGCGAGCAACAAGGGAGCTAGAAAAAAAAGGTACGATCTTTCCATATTTTTCTAAAATGTATAAAAACGCTCTTAAAGAGGATCTCATAAGAGTTGTTGAGGATCTAGACGGTACTGTGGAGAGTACGGACAACATAGTTAAACTAAAGACTAAAATTGAGAACAGTAGTACATTTGAAAGTGATCCAGATTTCGTTAAAACTTTAATTCAAAACTGTATAGATGAGAGGGTATCGCGAAACGAAAGAGAGGCAACTTTAGAAAAACAGAAAATTGAGCTCGCAAAACTACAGTTAGCACAGTTAGAAAAAGAAGTCGAACTTCAAAGGGCTAAAAATAAAGCATTAAGTTTAAATCCTGCAGCTAAAGTCGAAGAGAAACAGTTCGAAACTTTAAATAAGGAAACCGCAACTCATATTGGCATTCGAGAAGCAGAAGATTGGTTTGGGCCTATTGATTTAGCTAAAGAGTGCGATATTTATATTTCATCTAGAAGCGGATCACATAAAGAAATTCCTATTACTTATGGATATACCCAAGACCCCTTTAAAAATAGATCACAAAACTTTAAACCAAAGATTAAAGAGAACTATCCCCAATATCTTGAAAGAGAAAATAAAAATTGCTATATATGCGGTGATTCATCTCATTGCGCAAGAGACTGTGAGAAGCGTTTTAAACCTAAAGAATCTAACGACCACATCCATAATAGAATAAACGTGAATACTTTGAAAGTCGAGAGCGAAAAACAAAATAGCGATGAATTTGCACAACTACAATACGTAAACATTTTTGTGGAAAATCAGCCCGTAACAGCCTTGATCGATTCAGGTTGCCAGATCCCAGTTTTAAATTCCTCACTAATTAGAGTGCAAACACCTTCCGAAGAAATAATAACATTAAGTTCATGTTTTGGCGAACAGCGTATGGTAGAAGTTAAACCGATAAATCCTTCTCTTAATCAACACTCTCCCGGTCTAAGTGTTCGAACGGCAATATCACCGACCTTGACCGAAGAATTTATTATACATCCCAGTGTATATGCTGAAATAAAGAAACTAGGCCACGCAAAGAGCGATGTTTTATTGAGTGAAAGGGGATCCTCTTTGGGTGTTCATTTTAATTCAAATGTTTCTGTTTCAAATGTGATAGAAAACTCTAGTTATGATTTGTCACATGTTAAAAACTTTAATACTAGAAATGATTCGAGTTCTCTAATTAAGGATTATAAATGTAATAAAATTAAGAGTACTAAGTTAAAATTGAGTATTGTAAGAGAAAAATGTTCTGATATAGTATTGAGTAAGAAAGTAACTGGTGCCATGAAAACGAGTTCCGTGAACTTCAACGCCCCTTTACCTATGAAGAGTAAACATTGTCGGTTTACAATGCTCCGGAAAATCTTCCAGCCCGGGCAGTGGAAACGGAGGAAAAAGAGAAATCCTTTTGAACAGACGTCCAGAACTCTACAGAGGAAAATATCGATGCGTTCAACCAAAGATCAACTCATTAAAAAAGACGTTCTTATGCCTGTGAAACACAATGTTTTCCTGTGGAACCTTCCGGATGTCGAAGAGATGCCTTCACATGATGGAGAAACTGTTTAGTTCAGCAGAATTATGATATGTTAAATCTCTATGTATTTGTCGTATAGTCCTTGTCTGTTCCGTCTTTTTTGTATGTTTCAGATTCTCCTCTGGTCTCGATGAAAAAGGAAAAAAGGGACGTACCGCTGCGGACAGCGTACAGTCAGGCTGGCCGATTGTGGCAGCCAAAGCCAAGCAGTCTTCGCGCGCAGGCGCAGCTAATGAGAATTGAAACTGTGGAAACTTTTGTACTAGTGAAAGTAGAACCAAAACTTTTAAGAGAGGAGCAGAGAGAACGAGAGAGGTGCGCGAGCAGGCGTTACCTTCTGCATATCATCGTCAAACTTATCTGTTAAAATAGCTACCTTTTTAATTAATTTTTGTTTAATGTTAAATAAAATAGAAGAAAGACAAACGTCTTGGACCCCTTGTTGTCTCCCACATATATTTCCTCATCAATCCATTCAATTACTGCAGCAAGATAAAGTTATTCCAGTAAAATGTTTTAATTTCCATGAAATCGCTATACATAATATATAAAACTGCACCGCTTTTATATTTCTTGCAAAGCTTGTTGAATGGTCTTGGTTGGGTCTATGGTCTATTCACAGAACGTTGTTATAAGTGTTAGATGAGTCAGTTTAACTTTTTATTACCGATGGTACTTATAAGTACCATTCACTTTAAAGTTATATAAAATAATCATTTTTGTAAATACTCTGACGATACTTTTAGCAGGACTATTCTTTTAAATCCACTCTTCCAAGGTATATGGCCTACATGGGTTCTATAATGAGTATTTTGGCGGGGAAGGTGATCAGTTTTATAGCAGAAGTTGCATTTTCAGCTGACATTTTGATTGTATTGCGAAGATTGTCATTTTTGTTCCGAAAAAGTATTTGATGTCAAATGTGTCTTATTTTTATTGTTTGTTAGTTAAGACCTTAGAAAACGATTTGTCTACTTATTTTAAGTGAACAGAGTACACAATTAATTTTACAGTTGAATAACTTTGTGGCACTTATAAGTACCGACAGCACACTGGATGAGAGAGCAAACAGTTTTTTTTTCGTCCGTGTAGCTTATTGTTGTTTTTTGTTGTGTTGTAGAGTCACTACTATAGTGCAATTGATTTATGCATTTTTGGAATTTCTTTTTAACTTATGTATTTTGCTTTTTTTTAACGTTTTTAAAAAATTTTAAACTTTGAATCTGAGCTTGTTTCTTTTTCTCTTTTTGCAACACAATAAAATGAAATATTTATTCGTATTTCAAAAATTAAGAACATGTTAATTTCTTTATGTGCAATTGAGATTTAACAATAATTGGAGATTTTCAAGGTGCTATTATTATTGTTAATATTGGTATTTCCTCTTCTTAGAAAGTCTGGAAAAAAAGCTCAGCCTTCAAGAGGCTTTGGATTTATTACAGAATGTATCATCTGAAATCAATCATGTACTAACAGAAGATTTTTCAGATGAAGAAGTTCTAGCAAATTATCTGCTGGAATTTTCGTTAGGTTCTTAAGTTGACGATCAAGAGACTCAACAAGACTCAAGATGCAGTAGTTCATGTTAAGAAAATACAGCATTTCCTACCCTAGGATGTAATGCTTTAAAAAACATTAAAGCGAAACTCACACAAAATGCATAACGAGTAATGAATTTTCGTGTATTAATGAAAAGAAAAACTGTTTCCCCTCGACTATCATCAAATTAAACTTGTGTAAAAAAAGTTAATACAATTTAAAAATTTAATAATTTTTAAAAATAAATATTTTGTGCTGTAAAATAGTAATGTTTTCTAGTTATTTAGCATTTTTAAGAGTTAAAACAGAGTTTAAAAAGTCATTCAGTCTTTTCGTATCATGAGAATGCTTTAGACCTTTGTGGACTGATGGTACTTTAAAGTACCAATTTAATTAATTAGCTCTAACGGATTAAATTTTCCAAAGTTGAGTATTTTATTCATGTATATCTGTTAAACTTCAATGTAGTGATTAAAAACAAATATTGGATGAAAAAAATTGTAGTGAACCATAATGCGGTAGATAAAGGGTTAATGTAGTGTCCTGAAAAATACTCTAACTATATATTATCCTTCTTTTCTTTACTCGTAATGGGTTCTTATTCTATCTCAGACTATGAATAGTTAAAAGCCTAAAAGTAATATGAACATCATTATTCTTCTACAACATTGCAAGTCATTGATTTATTGAAAAGAGTTAAAAAAAGTCATTATATTGCTTAATGTCGCTTTGATCTATTAATATTCCAATCAATTTTACAACAACGCAAAGAATATTCATATTGCAAGACCTAAGAGCAACAAAAGTCTATAGCTCTTATTTTTTATTTAGTTTTTTGAAAGTCATGATTGATCACGTCGGAAAAAAAGTTTATTCTGCTTTGACATCGAAAAAATAGGAAAATTGTTATTCTCATCTGAAAACCCTGACACGAGGCATTTTAAAGTAAGTAAACATGCTTCGTTCTCTTGGATTATCATATAATGATTGGTGTTACTGACCTCTTGTAACAAAAAAAATGCTTTATTCCTGCTGAAAATGTCATTATGTAAAGTGCTTTTGTATGTTGCATAAACACGTGTGAAATATTACTTAAATACGAATCTTTCATCGAAATTGTTTGAAAATTCAATACTGCCTAAACTCAAATTTCTCATTTTTCAGATGTAGGGAAAATGAACGACATGAGCGAATAGCCATTTAACTCAAGTTGTATGAATAGTTTATTCACACCGTAAAAACTATAGACTTCTGTTCCAAGTTGGTGAAAAGTATGTCTGACAAAGGTAAGAAGCGAGATATAAGAGAGATATACAAAAGTGTTCATCCTCTAATTCCTACCTGTTGTAAATCTACAGAACCTCCTGCATCTGTTGAGGAAAATGGTAACAAAGAAGTCGATCCTGAGTTAATGACTGAAATACATCCACTATTAACAGCTTTTCTATTTACAGGGTTAGACTTCAGATCACCCAAACGTCGCCAATCTGGCACGAGTAACAAAATTCGGGAAACAGCAATTAGGTACGCAACTGCCATAAATTTCGTGGTATGTTCGATCGCTCTTTTGATGGTCATTTACAGAACTGATCCCCACCATACTATCAAACATGACTTGATTAACCAAATAACAGTAATACTTATCGTATTACTCGGAGCCGTGCTGTACTATCGTCGTAAAAATATTTCAAAGTTGTTGTGGCATCTCTCAAAAACATATGATAAAATTACACAAAAATCAAAGTACGTGAACAAAGGCTTAATCTCCATAGTAATTGCTCTTCAAATGGGAGTGTACCTATTGTTGTACTGGATCATATTCTTGGTTAATATAGGTAACGATGAACATTCTTTCAGACATTACATAAAAGATAGATTTAAAAACATTTTTGACTTGATGATGCCATTCTACGTGTATTACTTACTGAGCATTATCGATTTCCTACTATTTTTGTTACCCATGATGGTAATGCTTCAATTCACAAATTTGTTCATTATAGTGTGCACTATATTAAGTCACATTTTGCGAGATTTCCACGAATCGTTACATTCTGCAGATGCTACATTTAGAACGTTGCAGAAACATCACACAGATGTCATAGATACTATAAAACGAACTGACGAATGTTTGTCGTTTCCTCTGTTTATAACCTTAGGCGGAAATACATCGCTCGTGTTTTATTTCATACCTTTCATTTCCCAGCTAAAAAATATGTACGATTTAACATTACTGCAAGTATATTTTTATATTATTTTTCTTTTACATACCCTTCAATATTTCTTACTTGCTGTATTTGCCGCGAAAATTGATACAGAAATGCAAAGGATCAAAGTAAAATCTTCCGAATTAAATTACCGCACTTCAAGGCTGACTGTTGGAGAAAGAATACTTCTAATATTGAAAATCAACAATAACTCAAAGATATGCTTAACATTATGGAACTCTGTTAATATTACAAAGAGCTTTATGTTTTCATCTTTTGGAGCCATTTTGACGTATGGTATAGTGTTTCGAGATTTGTAAAGTTGAGTTATTCCGTAGTATATTAAAAAAAAACTCACAATTTATTGTATTCTAATGTAACATATATACTGCATGACAATTATTCGTGACATATAAAGACAAAACAAAAGAATATAAAATATTTCTTTCTTCTTTTTTTTCTATTTATCTAAAATTTATGAAGTATTAAGGCGCCTTTTCCAAAGTATGATAAGTGGCCTCGGTAGCCTAAGGGTCATTGTTACAGACAAGTGACCGCTGCATCATAAGTTTGAGCTTTAATGTTACTGAAACCCCACCGTGTAAAGGGGCCGATGCATGTTAAAACTGTCGTGGCTCAAAGTCCTCATGTGCCGTAGTGTGGACTTTAGGAGAGTAGGGGAAAAGCTCAGGTGTTGTCCTCTTCACTTGACCGTGGTTCAAGATTATACGAGGTCCATCGCCAATAGCTTTGGTGTAGCTTTATAAAGGGTGTTTTTTTAGAGGTATAGAACTTTAAATTGCAATAAAACAACGATGTATTATTCGATTGGCATGAATTTTTTTTATTCGAAAGATAATCTTGTGGCATTACATTTTAAATATGATTTCTGGCACAGAACTGCCACGGCTGGCTCGGATGTAGTCCAATCTGGACGTCCAATTTTCGATGACTTTTTCCAACATTTGTGGCGGTATATCGGCAATAACACGGCGAATGTTGTCTTCCAAATAGTCAAGCGTTTGTGGCTTATCCGCATAGACCAATGACTTTACATAGCCCCAAAGAAAATAGTCTAGTGGTGTTAAATCACAAGATCTTGGAGGCCAATTCACAGGTCCAAAACGTGAAATTAGGCGGTCACCAAACGTGTCTTTCAATAAATCGATTGTGGCACGAGATGTGTGACATGTTGCGTCGTCTTGTTGGAACCACAGCTCCTGAACATCATGATTGTTCAATTCAGGAATGAAAAAGTTAGTAATCATGGCTCTATACCGATCACCATTGACTGTAACGTTGTGGCCTTCATCGTTTTTGAAGAAGGATTCCACCAGCCCATAAAGCGCACCAAACAGTCAGTTTTTCTGGATGTAACGGTGTTTCGACATACACTTGTGGATTAGCTTCACTCCAAATGCGGCAGTTTTGTTTATTGACGTAGCCATTCAACCAGAAATGCGTTTCATTGCTAAACAAAATTCGCTTATGAAAATCGGGAACAACGGCAATCTCGTTTTGGGCCCATTCGACGAATCTACGCCTTGCTTGATGATCGTTTTGATGAATTGCCAAACCAAACTGAGAATAAATCACTTGACAGCTGTTAAATCGGTCGCCATCTTGGAAAGTAATGCCAACTTAAACTTCTATACCTGGAAAAAAACACTCTTTAGTTGCTGTTGATGTTGTCATGTCTTTCCCCGAAGGGAAGGATAGAAAGTTGCCGGAGCCTGAGGCAGGTTGGACTTCTACACAATAGATGGAGACACTACCTATATCTCCACCTCTACAATTTAGACATGGAACTGGAGGTGAGGGAAATATATTCTCCAGCTTCTTGCACTCGTGCTTTCTGCTGCAACCGCGCCCACAAGACTTTCGGACCCACTGATTTAACGAGAACGTACTCTGTTGTGTACTCGGAGGGTATTTGATGGCATCGAGCATCGAATCCAGGCCCTCCGGTCTGGAGTCCGATGTTCTAACCAATAGGCTACCCACGGCCTTTATAATGTTCGACGTTAATAAACACCAAATATTATCAAATACATTTGAGTTAAGCATCTGCATGAGATAATTTAGTTTTAATAATCCCAATTCACATTGATTTATTACATTTAATAGAAAAACTAATATATATTTGTTAATCATCTCTTATACTTGGAGTGGCCAACCTAAATGACCTTGCAGGCCACTTTGGGAGAACATTCCGAGGGCCGCACATATAAAAATATATACCTTTATATTAGTTTTTGACCCATTACAAACATTTATTAGAGTGATAAATTTAAAAAGGAAGGAATTATTATTATTGTTTTCATCATTTCCTCGCTGCAATGCAATACTGCTCACTTCTAATTATGTATAACAACAGAAGCAACATAATAAAATAGAAACACAGTTATGGTGCCTATTTGTTACAAACACTACACAAGAAACAAAAATATTGCACAAAATAATCGTATTTTGAAAAGTTGTAATGAATCTCGCGGGCCGCAAAATTATTCAAAGTGGGTCACGTGCGACCCCCGGGCCTCGGGTGTCCACCCCTGTTTTATGCATTGTATACTGATCATTTGAATTACAACACACAATGTTAATTTCTTATTCATTAGACTAGGAGTCTTCACAAGGACGTAATGGAGAATATTAGCCCCCCCCTGCAAAGTCAGGTTTGGGGCACACTATAAAGGCCGTGGGTAGCCTAATGGTTAGAACATCGGACTCCAGACCGGAGGGCCTGGATTCGATGCTCGATGCCCTCAAATACCCTCCGAGTACACAACGGAGTACGTTCTCGTTAAATCAATGGGTCCGAAAGTCTTGTGGGCGCGGTCGGATCTTAAGAAAGATACGTGCTTGACATCAGTCAGGCCTTGTGCTCCCTAGAATCTTGCCCCCCCTGGCGGTGCGGGGGTGTACGTTACACTACTAGGTTTTCAACCTTTCACGTCCGAAATATACATCAATAAATTCACAAATATTCGCAAGCCACACGTATGTCAAAAAAAAAATTTTTAAAAAAATAGTGTAATCAAAAAAACCACCCATATATAAAAATGGAAGGTTTGTATGTATATATATATATATATATATATATATATATATATATATATATATATATATATATATATATAAGTTTCAAAAATAAAATGGAAGTCAAAGTAAAATATTTTGAAATTTTTATAGTTTTAAAAAAAACTAAGGTGATTGTATAGAATAATGTTACAAAATTAATTAAAAATGGTAGAATGGCGGGAAATGGTAGTTACTTTAGTCTTGATGTGAAACTTGACATTGTTTTTGCTTATACCTTAATGTCAAGGGATCAATACAATCCTAATGGAAGTTGCAGATTTACTGGAGTGCAGTGATATGCACCTTGACCTAATGGCTCTCTGTCACGAATAACTTCTGTTAGCTGTCACTTAATCTTTCCAAAACCTCTTCACGCTTGAATCATTGATTATCATAACCTTCCTCAAATTGCCACCTGGCTTACTCTAACTTCTGATATTTAAAAACTTCCTAATTTGCATCTTTCCTTCACGCTTCACTTCTTGGGTTTGGTTGGAAAAGAGTTGCCATTAATTCTGGTCCCAAAGAACCCAAAGGACATGTTAATGAAAAGATACGTGAGCCCGTCACAAGGTACTGTGTAGTCTTAATACTGTTTTAACGTCTGAAAATTGAAATAACATTAATCTTCAAATGAGTTTTCACCTCAGAAGGCTCAACTTTTTCAGCTAAGAACGGAATTTACGATATTAAATTATCTTTATTTTTTTCCATTAAGATTCATCAATTTTGGAAAACGTAACTAAAGCGCCCCCAAAATATCCCAGCGATCTTTCTCTTTATCCTTCTATTTTTCTCTCCTTTTCTTGCATTCATCAAATTTTGCTTTAACTCCAATCCTCCTTACATTTAACAATGTTTGTCACAGCTTGGTCTTTTTATTTCTGCTTTGAATAATTAACGAGAGAAAGATATCTGTTAATGCAAGTATAACTTCGCTTCCTTTATCGGATCGCATTTTCTACTCTGTTCCTTTCACTTTTTAATATGGATCCAGCTGCAGAAACGGAATGCATAATCAAATTTTATTAGTATTTATAAGCGAATTAAATGAGTTTTTCTATTGGCGGTGTGCCTATCCGTCTGAAATGTGTTCATCGGAATGCATTCACACACTACAACTTTGAGTGCGAGGTAAAAAAAAAGAATGCTAATTTCACTCAGTAGATGCAGAGTTAATGTAACAGTATAAAGCAACATAAGGGCTGTAAGCAACGGACCTCGTAATTTTGTACCTCGTTTCCTAACTAGCCCACCAGACCCTACCCACAGGAGGACCTCTAAAGTGACACAGTGGGTCTTGAGTGGCACCATGGCTCGAGCCTAAGACTCCTAATTCGAGTTCCGAAGCTGTGCAAGATTTCGGAATCATTAAAGTAGATAACATTTTTCTGACTGCACCAAAGAGGCATGACTAGGTATCAATCGTTTTTCAAGAAATGAAAAACGTTACTATGTAATTTTAAACTAGTACTGTGTAAACAATTTTTGTTTCTCTCTGACTTCCAACCCCCTCCTTTTGTGTAAAATTTTGTGGTGATCCCCAAACATTACAGATTTAATTATTTTTAAGCTTCCACGTACACTCTGTCTAAAAATAATAAGCCTCAAACAGAAAAATGAAAAAAATATTGAAACGCATTAAAATTTTTATGGGTTGTGACATTTGAGAAAATTAATGGTAGGTTGAGAGTTATAGGAATTTGAATATTTGGTTTATTTACGTTAGAGCTATTAATTACAGTATTAAAATTTTTATATTTAAGTTATTCAAAATATTGGTTATTTCATAGAGTTCAGAATATGATATTTGTGAGGGAGGAGGCCACCCGATCGATCTCTTCTTCAGTGTTTTACAACAGTCTTCGGATAGGGTGGCTTTTATTTGACACCTCGAATTACATTCGTAATTTCGCCTGACGGTTAGGTGTCAAATTTAGCTGTTGGGGTGCACAGTCATCGATTTCGGTACAATGGCAAATGAAAGACCCCGCAATATTTTGGGATGCACGTGTGGATGTAAACGCTTTTATCCTATCCACACAAAAAGCCGATTTTTCAGATGTGTGACACGAAAACGTCACAAGAGTGTTGAACACAAAAAAAAAAGGCTAGCTTACACAAAAAATAAGAGAAAAACAACAATTTTTAAATATACACAAGTATAAGCAGTATTAACAAGTATTTAACTTGTGAAAAAGAATGTTAAAACATGTTGTTAACTGTTAATGTTACAAACTTTTTTTAGTATTGTGTGTGATCACCTGTAATGTAGATGCAGGCTCGATAACGACGATTCATACTTGCAAGCAGGTCGTCAATCTCAGAAGTATCTGGGCTCATTCTCGAAGAAGCCATGGTTTCAAGTCATCAAGGTTTCGATGATGATCGCACAGAACAGAAAGACGTTTCCTAAGTATGTTCCAGACGTGTCTATTGGGCTCAAATCGGACGAACTAGCGTATGTTTCTACTCAAACGTCGCGCGTCTGCAACTCATTTTCAGAAATTGGGTACAAAAAAATCTTGAAGAATTTGGTACCAACGTAACATCTAATGCAATGAAATTAACAGCAACAGCTAAAATGAACCTTGTCACATTACACAGCACTTTGTGTGGTTATACAAATTAAAGCTGAACTGCTTTCAAATTTCACTGCAAGTTACATATCCAAATTTGGTTTCTGTAACCTTTTTTTTACTAGAATGCTAAGAGTACTGATTGTTGCTTGCGTTTTGAGATGGAGTGTAGTTAAAAGTGAAATTCTCTGAGGCATCCTTCGAGATTCTTGCATGCTTCTGCCTTGTTAGAGATCTAAATGAAATATATATATATATATATATATATATATATATATATATATGTGTGTGTGTGTGTGTGTGTGTGTGTGTGTGTTGTTTCTAACGCCACCTGTTTGACGGTGTCAGATCGAGGCCTGCGGAATTCATCGCGGCAAAAGGCTAGATGTTTTCGCCTGTCGTTAGCCATAGTTTTGAGTATCATACAGGTAACAAAAATATTTGGCACGGTTCCATCCCAATTTTGAGGGAGACACCCTGGGGGGGAGGGTCTGAGGCCTCCCACCTCTCTTCCCCGTCCATCAACCACACGAGAGGACTTACGGCTCGATGGCTACTTAGAGTACCTCCATGCCGCAAAGGCACTATATATTTACAAACATTCATGCCTTCTCCGGGATTCGAACCCAGACCAACGGTACCGCAGTCAGCATCACTAACCGCGGTAGGGAGCTGAATGAAACATAATTCTTCGAAGCAATAAGCAGGTACACCCATTTTTCACACGGGAAATCTCTAAATTTCTGACGTCGAGCTTTGATATATTGTTCGTATTGTAAACATGCTTTATACCTGATAAATGTACCTTTTCCCTCTTATTACCTCTTTTCATTCCACTCGACATCACACTCTTTATAACAGTTTTTGCGAATTACTCCGACTAAACGTGGTTTATTACCTCATGTTCTATGGTGATTTGTCGTCCCCATGCTGCCCAGTGGCGTAACGTACACCCCCGCTTTCTGGGGGGTCCAAAGCCTGACTGCCGTCCAGTACCAATCCTTTGTAAATCCAACTTCGGGGCCCAAAACCCTCGTTGCAGGGAGGTCCAAATGTTCTCCGTTACGCCACTGATGCTGCCTACTATCACCCCTTTGAATTTGTCGGTCGGATTCGGCAACACCCTGTATATCCGGGGAGGGCATTACGTCGATCGTTATCGACCGGTGGACCGCAAAGACATTTTGGGGTGACCGCCTGAATATTTTAGCAGTTAGATATTATATACGGAAATATTCAAGATTGGTTGAAGTATGTAGACTAAGTCTTCTACTGATTATAAAAAAAAAGCTAACTTTAGGCAAATATGTTATATTTTATGTATTTTGAATTATTTCATAACAAACGCATCATTTGCTATTATTATTTTGTTTGTGTCTCTTGCATTTTACTTTAAACGGTTTTTTAAAAGTGTTAATTCTTTTTTAGTTCTGTAGGTAAGGACATGTTCCGTTTTTATTATATTAAGCTATAAAATAAATATTGTAGACTTTTTCCTACCTCACCACACCTACGACACTAGGCATTGTCTCACACAAGAATTTTTCAAGGGTGAGAGTCAAATGTCTACCATCTGGTATATTATCCCAATAAGCCGCCAAACATATTTTTTGATTTTGTAGACTATCAGAAACAAAAAACAGTAAAAAATAAATTATTGAATAAATAATTAGCATTAATTAATAAAAAAAACCATTAATAAAAATAATTGATTTTACGTACTATATAAATGAGACTAATATCAAGGGATGATCCGACCCATGGACCCCACTCCCCCCCCCTCCTTGCGTGCGCCACTGATACTGGGTGGATCACAACACCTTGAAAAAATTAGAAGCAGCCCGTACCCTGGAAAAGTCTGCCCACCCCTGCTGTAAATGATTATATGCCAATTGAGATCGATATTTTGTTTTTAAGTCAACTAATTTCAGAAATCCAGTTCTGCATAAATAGATCGATAAAAACTCAATTTAAATGTAATAATATCCCTTCTTTCCAATTGGCTTATTTGTTATTATTCCATAACCAAAATTTTTGGCATGTCAGAGATTTAAATTGAATATGCAAAATTTCGTCTCTTCCAAAATCTATTGTTCCTTTTCATTTAAAAAGAATATTAGAATTAAAAATTATGAACGAAAATGTGTGGATGCACCTATCCAACGGAATTCATTATCAGGAAATTTTTTTTGAAAAGTTTTCTCTCGACTTTTGTCATAAGTCGGAAAATGTTGTTTTTAAATAACAAGTAATTTATATTAATTTTTCAGCAAGTTCTTTAAAGAACGGAAGCATATCTGTGCTATTTTTGTTCAATTCTCCATACCAAAATATCAGTTTTTCCTTAACAAGTAATATAAAAAATTTTTAAGACAATTTCTACTTAGGTCAAAAAAGGAAAATTTTATTTTAGTTACTTTTTACCAAATAATAACAATTAATATAAATATGTATATACATATGACAGAATCACTATGTTAAGTGGCAATTGATTTTTATTAATTATCATTAAAGTATCGTATTGTCATCCAAAACAATCGTGTATATAAAATTGCAGTTCAGCCGAATGCTTTAAAACGTGAGAAAAAAGAAATATTTTATAGTTTTGACCCCCCCTAAGTCGCTAAAAATGAAGCCAACGTGGCTGTATCAGTAATTCTTTAAATAATTAATTTCAGTCAATGAATTTTAATTAATTATAATTAAATTATCCTATTGTCACCCAGAAAAATCGTGTATAGAAAATTTCAGCTCAAATGAGCCCTTTAAAATGTGAGAAAATTTTTTTTTTAAAGTCTTGACACAAGTCGCCAAAAAGGGGCTGTATCTGTAATTCTTAGAATAATTAGTTTAAATCAATTAATTTTATTAATTATAAGTAAATTACTGCATTGACATTCAAAATAACTGTGTATATAAAATTTTAGCTCAATCGAGCGCTTTAAAATGTATTTTATTAACGATAAAAAATTTGGACAAGATATAGGAAGATTGTGAACTAATAGTAGGAATTGGGAGAAAAAAACATATTTTGTCTTTCAAAACTTTTATCACTCGATGTTTTGTTCTCTTTCCAAGTAGACTTAGATTCAAATCATTAAATTTTCCGAAAATGTCAACAATATGCAATAGGGTTTTCTGATGCAATTTTCCTTAATAAATGAATTTGTCAATATGTTTTTGCTTTTCTATCAAAATAAAACGTGACTTCTCTCAAATTGAAAATAAGCCACGTGAGAGCCGACTTCGGTTTACAATAATAATATCTCGTCTGCTGAACCTATCTCATAAAAGAGTATTGAAAAGAGGCTGTTGTTTTTAATGTCATTAATTGCAATCCAGTGATATCTTCGTCAGATTCTTCATGAATGTCTTTTGAAACCAGAGCTTGCTTATGTACCATACAATAATTGAATACTGTATGAGGAACAATTTTTTTTTAGCTTTTTTAGTCCTTGTCTTTCTAAATGTTCAGGTAAAGTCACTTTGTTTTTCAAAATGTCTAGGAATAATTTCAAATACAGTTAGACCCCGATTTAACGAATTCATCGGGATAGAACATTTTTCTGGTTAAATCAGGGTTATTCGTTATATCGGGTTCAACAAATACAATTTTTTTTTTGGAAACTCTACAGTAAGTAACTACACAAAAAATATCCATGGTTAGAAATTTTAAAAGTTTAATTCTACAGCTAAAAATACTATTAGTGAATTATTAAGCAACAATTAATTGGAAATTTAAAAATACTAACAGTTGTTTGGCAATCTTTTTGATTCCTGACACGTAATAATTTAAGTCTTTATGCAGAAAAAAAAGTATTGCGTCATTTGCATCCTGCTGCATGTTTCCACAGTTTCCAAACAATGTAAAGCATTAGAAAATGTAACAGTTTTGATAAGAGTTTCAATGTCAATTTCTGCATCAGAATCGCTATTCATTGGCTCCGACAAATCAACAGTTTCCTGAACTTCAGTTGCACAGACAGGCATTCCGTCATCAAGTGCAACATTAGTGTTAAAGTTTTAAAATATTCCCCTGCATTGTGGAGTGGGATGAGATAAGAAAAGAGTTTCCTGTCCTATTCAAAATTCAAAACTCACACGATGGCTTACACTCATGACTCATCTGCACCTGTTAAGTCAAAAACTCTCTGCACCCTTGGTCGTCAAAATTTGGTACTTACAAGGAAAATCCTTTTTTTTTTTTTGTTCTGGACAGAAAAAAAAAAGATCATCTGAAAAAAAAAGTACAATTTTTTATAATAAAACAATAAAAAAATTTTAAGATGTTGAAATAATTCGTTATTTCGGGGTTTGTTATTCGTTAAATTTCGGTTTTTTCCCTTCATTTTAATCGGGGAAACAGAAAAATTCGTTAAATTGTGAAATTCGTTAAATAGGGGTATGGCTGTATTTTATCCCTATTTGTTTTTCTTTTTCTAATTTTTTTAGAAAAAAAAAATCTAATGTCTTTATGTTGTTGTTGTTGTTACTTATGCCACTTGATCGACTGTAACTTCAGATCGAAGTCCACAAAATTCATCATGGCAAAGGGCTAGATCCGGGGTGGGCATTAAGTCGATCGCGATCGATTGGTGGACCGCCAAGACATTTTGGCGAGACCGCCTTCACGTAAGACCTATGAATCGCAAACTAAAATAAATATACTTGAGGAACACCAAAGCCAGTTAGATTGCAGCATCGGCTCTTCACAATACATGTGACAATGTGTAGACGACACCTGTACCATTATTGGAAGCACACGATATATAACGCTTAACACATTCTCTGCGACTGTAGAGGGAAAATGCGATCACCGCAATGCTATCCGTAGAAAGACGTTTCCCCTCACACGCCAACTAAAGGGGAAACTAAACGCTGACCAGCTCTTCCCGCTATAACACGGGATTGGCTACTGAAACATCTTTTCCACAGCTCACGCTTCCACGGAATTGGATTCTTGAGTTGATATTACGTCCCGCGATAGACGGCACCCGGTAGCAAACGTGTTAAGGACATATATCCGTTAATGGACGAAGTAAAGAATCCTAATTTAAAAAAAGCTGCATTTCATTTAACATCATTCTCTTGCACTATCTATCTGTGTAAATATGCATTTTCAATGATGAATTTAATTACATTTCAATCATGACCACTTGGAATCCAATGCAAGATTAGCAGCTAGAAATTATATACTGAGATATTCAAGATTGGGGTGGACAGTATGTAGACTAAGTCTTCTACTGAGCTTATAAAATCCTACGATAACTAACTTTAAATCAGTGCTTCTCAAACTTTCAATACTGGCGACCTCCTTTTCGATCACAATTTTTATCGCGCCCCCCTTATACATTAATAATGTACTGAATGCAATAACAATGAACTTTGGCGCTAAAGCTACAATAGGCGATCTTAATTATAAACCATACAAATTAGTAACGTAAGTATTAAATTTTGTATACTACTTTTAAGCAAAATAATAAATAAATAAAATGATAGGATAATTATTATGTCATTTTTTCTTTCTCTAATTTTTAAATTGAACATATTGCAAAATGCGGTGGCTGCTTAGAAGACAAAATATAGATATCTGCTAAATATAGAAAAAGAACTCAGAGGGTCAATTTCTAATCATAAGCATTCCTTATAAAAACTTTGCTTTGCAAGACAAGCCCATGGAAGTCGTTAATACTTATTAAACTTGTTCTTAATTTAGTATTAATTAATTAGTTATAAAATATTCTGTGCAGCACTGATACATTAAAAGTATACCGGTTGAAGTGCCCGCTCTTTGCACGAGTTCATTTATAAGAAAATAAAACATTATTGATATAATACCTGAATTGTAAGGGGAGCAAAACCAAGTGCTCTACAATGTTTACAAAAATGTAAAATGATTTTTTTTAAATGGTTGCTCAAATTATAATTAGTTTTAAGCGAATTGTAATTTTAAGCTCACAAAATTAGCATTTATAATTGATGTTAAACAGTAGAGCACGCAGGAATTTTTCAAGGGGGGAGTCCGGGGTCGAAATCTTGTATCAGATTCCTTTTGATTTTGTCGATTTTCGGGAACAAAACACAGTAAAAAACTAATTCTTGAATAAATAATTAGCATTAATTAATAAAATTAATCATTAATAACAAATACTTAATTAAATTTTGCGTACTATATACTTAGAATTATAATCAATCGGAATAAAATCAAGGGCTTTGGGGGGGGGGTCCGGACCCCCTAGGGCCCCCCCTTGTGCGCGCCACTGATGTTAAATAATAAACAACATTATAAAATTCCGATGAAAAATATTTGTATTATTTTTAATATTTAAAACGAAAAGACTTCAACATGTTTTAACCCGGGAGCAGGCGCACACTCGATAGGTCGAGCGGGGATATTGAGTCACCCCAATCCTTTTTTTTTAATAATTATCTTATTCTACACGAAACAAATCGTGATTCCAGTGAATAATTTAATTAAGAGAAAGCTTACTTACCTACTTTCAAGGACTTTTCAATTTTTCTTTGGTAACAAATAAACAGTTTTGCCAGAATTAACGATTTCGTAATCTGTGTGTCCCGCGCGACCACTTCCGGGTAAAAAGTATATTCATTATGATAATATGTATGTTACTGCTAAAAAAATTGTGTGAAACGTTTTTCGTTATGCTTTATATGTTGAGAATACTTATAAAAATATGTCTTGGCCAAGTAATCCTTCATAGTGTGCTCTCCGTGGTTTTCCAAATATAAAACTCTTTTGCATGGAAAAAGCGCAACAGAGAAATACATTACTTACAACTTCCCTAAATTAGAACCAAACTCATAAGAGAGGGGTCATAAATAAATGTGTACCAATAACTTAGAAGGTCACACACAGATTACAGCTATAATGTGCAATATTTCAAAAATAATGACAGAGATGAATTTTTTATGTTCCTAAATTTTTTCAGTACTGAGTCCGGGATCTGTTTTTTCTCTGAAAGAGTAGTATGTTAGGTTCAAAAAGAAAGCGCAATAAAAAAAAATATCTCATCATGGGATTACAGCAAATCAAATGAAAGTTTTTTTTGTTTGGTTATAGGATCAAAGACAGCTAATTAGGCATTGAAGAAGTTTTTATTTTCGATGACTTAATATCACGCGCCTATAAATTATATCAGAGTAAAAGTGCATTTTTATTATGTCTGAAAGTATTTTGTTTTAATTCATTCCAGTAAAGTAATTATTTTTTAAATCTTTTATTTTCGATATGCTCGCGCTCCCCTAGGGGCGCGCGCGCCACAGTTTGAGAAACACTGCTTTAGATGAAAATGATTTGTTTCTTAATGTATTTTGAGTTGTTTGATAATAAATGCATCATTTGATGTTATTTAATTTTTGGGTATAATTATGTTTGTATCTTGTGTTTTGCTTAAAACATGGTTTTAAAAGAGTAAGTTTTTTTTATTGTAATTATGTAGGGAAGTGTATATATTCTGTATTCCTTATTATTAGAATATAAATATTGTTGTGCTCTTTTGTAGTTTACCATACCTACTCCACTAGGTGGACCGCAATACTTTTAAAAAAATAGAAGTAGACTGTACCATGTAAAAGTCTGCCTTCCCCTGGACTAGATTGAACGCCTGTCATTAGCCATAGCTTTGAGCCCCATGCAGCTTACAGTACGATTTGGTTCGTTTCCCTCAATTTTTAGGGAGAACACTCTGGGGGTGATCAGGGGCCTCCCACCTCTCTTCCTTTTCCATCAACCTCCTGAGAGGACTTGCGGCTCAACGGCTATTTAGAGTGCCCCATGCCAAGAATGCACTTTACATTTATAAACATCCGTGCCTCCTCTGGATTCGAACCCAGGCCCTACGGCACAGTGGTCAGCGTCGCTAATCATTATACCAGATGGGCGACTGATGCATTAACAGTGGCGTAACGAACTCCCCGCATTGCGGGGGACAGGGAATCTATTGGGCCCAAGACTTGACTAACGCTTAGTACGCATTTGCGCTTGGGGCCCAAAACCTGAGTTTGCAGGGGGGAGGCCTAATATTTTCCGCTACGCCACTGTGTAGTTATAAACGTATGTAACATAAATTAAGACAGTTCAGTAATGTGAGTTGCAAAATCAAGTCCTTGGAGCAAATAGAGGAGAGTTTAGTATTAGATTTCGCAGAGACGATTTTATACATTGTGACATGGCGAAAAATTTCTACTAGAAACGGTGTCCCGTAATGATAGTATCGTTACCAAATCTTTCACAATGCATAATTGATGTCTTTTTTATTGTTCAAGGAAGAACGAATGATTCTTCAATTGTATGCGATTTCAAATTTTTCAAAAATATGAATTTTTTAAAGAATGCCCTTAAAACATCATCAGGAACTGTAAATTTTTTTCGAAATTGCATGCTGATTTTTTAGACTTTCAGATTGTTTTTTTTTTCAAAAAACAAACAAAAACAATCATGCACATTTATTTGCTTCGGGTTATTGTTTGTACAAGTTTTTGACTATATATGCTATGTGCTGTCTACTATTATGCGACATAGTTAGGGCCTACATTTGTGTAGGGCCCAGGGCCTACTTTTGTGTAGGGGCCCAGGACCTCAAGGCGTCCCTAATTGCATTCAGAGTAGCAGCGGCGTAATGTACACCCCACACTGCTGAGGGCAAGGTTCTAGGGGGCCCAAAGCCTGACTGCCGTCAAGTGTGTCTATCGTTTGTAAAATTCAACTTGAGGGTCCAAAATCTTTGCAAGGGGGCCTAAATGTTCTCCATTCTGCCACTACAGAGAAGTTGTTGTTTCTTCGGCCACCTGATCGACAAAGGCCAGATCGAGGCCCACGAAATTCATCATGACAAAGGGATAAGTGACGCCTGTCGTTAGCCGTAGCTTTGAGCACCATACAGGTGACAGTACGATTTGGCTCGGTTCCACCCCAATTTAGAGAGAGAACACTCTGGGGGTGGTCAGAGGCTTCCCACCTCTCTTCCCTTTCCACCAACCTCACGAGATGACTAGCGGCTCGACGGCTATTTAGAGTACCCTCATGCCGCGAAGGCACTATACATTTGCAAACATCCATGTCTTCTCCGAGAATCGAACCCAGTCTTCGCGTCAGCCAAGTACTATACTGGATGGGCGACACTGCAGAGAAGAGATACAGTAAACCATAACATACAAATATTGAACTTTATTTAAGAAAATACAAACTTGGACCAAATTAATTTTTATGATTTAATATAATTTTCTCGGACATTACTTACAACAAAAATAGGAAAGTATTCGTGTGAAAATTTCATTAAATTTTTACTTTTCAAAAATTCATCTGTGCTCTCTTAAACTTACATACATACGCGCCTTTTGACTGGCAAAAGCACGCTTTTCTTATTCCGAGACGCCATCTGTATTCCGAAAACAGAACTAATTGTATACGTTTTAAAATATGTAGTAAATATTTTAGAAACGTTTTCAACGAAATGTTAATTGAGGATCACGGATGTTTTAAGACAGGGGTGACCAACACACGACCCGGGGGCCGCATGTGGCTTCCCTTGAATAATTTTGCGCCCCGCGAGATTCTTTACAACTTCACAAAATTCGACTATTTTGTGCAATACTTTTGTTTAAAGATTTTTTTTTTCTTTGTAAAAAAAGAAATCCCGTAACTGATATTATTTTATCACGTTGCTTCTGTTACTGCGAACCTCTTTTTTTTTTCTAAATTGAAATTTATCAAAGATAAATCGTGTGCTCAAACTTAACGCACGAAAATCCGCAACATCAATTACGATACGCAAATACAGATGTATTGAGATCGACTTGCAAAAACTAAGTGAAAGAGTTGAAAAACATGTATCACTAATTAAATATATATATATATATATATATATATATATATATATATATATTAAATCTTATTTGATCATAGCATTATTATTATGGTATTATCTATGTTTGTATACATGAAAAACAATAACAATATATCAGTCTGTTTTAAATTTTCACACCAACAAATGTTTATAATGCATCCAAATATAATATAAAGATATAAATTTTTATATGCGGCCTATGGGATTGCAAAGTTCTTCCGAAGTGGCCCGCGCGGTCATTTGGGTTGGCCACCCCTGTTTTAAGACGTGGGCTAACTGGCCCTCGGAATGGGGGAAAGGGGTCTTCTTCTTCTTGACTCGTCCTTCACGATTCAAATAATTTTAATTGTCAAAAGTATTTTATCCGAAAACACTTAAGAATTTCGAACTATATGCTAACAGGCGAGACTTCATTATTGTGTTATGTCCTTTTTAGGCCTAGGCCTGTCACCATACGCCATCATGACTCATTTAATCGATAGGAGGTAGACGATCGAGTCGAATTGTGAGATAATGAATCAGATACATTTATTTGTCAAGGGTTACGGTTTGCACACATATTTTATTCACCGGCATAGCTAATGTTGAGAGGGCCCTGTATCAAAATTCCTTGAGACCTATTTTTCTGGGAACTAAATAAAAATGATCGCATTAATAAAACTTATTTGAAAGTGTCAAAATATTACACATGTTGAGGCCCCTGTAGCTTGAGGGCCCCGTATCACTGATACTGTGGTAGCTACATCCCTAATTTGACATTGCATGTTATATACTGCTACTTGAGAATTGCAGGTAGGGCTATTGAACTGTCTTATTTTTAAAAATTATATTGTGTGCATACCATAACGAAATTTCTTTTTTAAAATCAACAAAGCAGTTATAAACAGAATGTATTCGAATGAACATAAGCAGCAGCAAAACCGAACTACCGAGATTCAGACAAAAGAATTCCTAGGCTCTCTCGTTATAACTGCAGTATAAAGGTTAAACAGCAGAGGGGGCACATTTAAATTGAAAGAGGAAGAAATGTTTATACTACTACGCATCCTACCAATTTGCCAAACACGTGAATCACACTATCTTAAATAGACAACTGTCTTTTATTATTAGGTTGCCGAAATATAGGTATCATATACTAGTACACAATTGTTTTTAAAGAGATAGCACATTATGTCTGTGTACATTACCCCATTTCACTATTACCAGGTCCAATTACCACCGAATTAAAATAAAATTGATAAACGATTGATTATTTTTATCAATTTTATTTTAATTCGGTGACTTAAATATTTTTAAGCGACCGACTAAACTGAATGGACACTCAACTATAACAGTTTCGTAATTTCACACCCCAATGTGATTTTTCAGACTTAACAGATTTAATATGAATCAGTCGCGATCTTACGAGTCTTGGGAAAGGCAAGATACGAACTTGCTAGTCTTCGGTACTCTAACCACTAATTTATGGTAACAATTTTTACAAAATAAACCTAGTATAAAGTTATAAATTTTGAAAGCTCTTATAAGACCCACGAATACAAGCTCAGCTATTTTCGACACAAAACTCTGGTCTAAGAATCACAATTTATATCGATTAAAACTATTCTAGTTCAAAATAAAAACTAAAACTTCGCAAATATACAACGTCATATACCGAATAATGACACGATGAATGAGTGAGTGGTTATTAATGTCGAGCTTTTCAGCAAAACGATAATTGGCGATGAACCTTGTTATTTTAAACCATGGTCAAGCGATGACACATGAGCTAGCACCTCCTCTCCAAACTGCCGTACGGGAAGACTTTGAACCACAACAGATTTAACATGCATCAGCCCCAATGCATGTCGGTTCTTCAGTGGCACTAGTGCTCGAACTAATGATGTCATAATGTAGCCGCGGTAGCCAAGTGGTCAAGGTATCGGATCGTGGCTGGCTTGTCACGAGTTCGAGCCTAGTACCACTAAAGACCCACCGTGTAGGGGAGCGATGCACGTTAAAATTGTCGACAGCTCAAACGTCCTCCCGTTGGTGTGGTTGTTAGGAGGGGGTGCCAGCTCAGATGTCGCCCTCGTCACTTGACCATGGTTCAAAATTACGAGGTCCGTCACTAAAATCCCTCGTGTAGCTGAAAAGTGCGACGTAAATATTCACTCACTCACCCGCGTTCATAATGATACCATGAGTCATTTACTGTAAGACAGTTTTAGTTATGTTGAATACGTGTAGCAGAGGTGAAAAGATTTTCTCGCCTATCCTTTTAAGAAAAATAAAGAGAGAGAGATCTCCGTTCCACTAATTTTTTTTAAGTAGAATCCATAGATCTAGAAAAAATAATAAACGTGTGGGTTTAAGCGAAAATAATAAACGTGTGATACTGTATACCAGCGGTCGCCAATTGATTGAATATTAACGTCGCACTGTTCAGCTATACGAGGGCTTTTGGCGACGGACCACGTAATTTTGAACCATGGTCAAGTGACGTGGACGACACCTGAGCTGGCACCCCCTCTCCTAACTACCACACCAACGGGAGGACGTTTCAGCTCTCGACAGATTTAACATGCACCTCTGCCCTACACGGCGAGTCTTTAGTAGTACTGGGCTCGAACTCGTGACAAGACAAGCCACGATCCGATACCACTCGGCTACCACAGTGGTGGTCCACGAGAAAATTTCGCTGGTCCCCAGAAAAATGTGTGGAATATACTTACTCATCGCGTTAAGTTATGTTTTAAGATACATTGAAACATAAATTCAATTCATAATATGTGAAAAGTTATAAAAACGCTAATTCATAGAATAACGCCATGGTAAATAAGTCGTACTGCATTGTTTTAGCTATTAGCTAGATGTTTAGTCTCACCTCGTTTCGCACTCTTCTGTTTCACTCCCCTCTGTAAGTTTTCACATGTACATCAGTTGAAGCATTTAAAGGTGGGCTTACGGACGTATTGAGTTCAATATAAAATATATTCAATATTAAGGAAGTTTTTTTTAAGACAGGTATGATCTTACATCTTAACCACGTGCATATTTTCTATAATTTGATATTTATTGGGATAAAGTTTGACTTATCTAAATCTCTTCCCTTTTTTAGTTTAGATTCAAATAAATTAGATCCATAATGAGTGAAAAAAGCAAAAGAATATTCTGAAGAATAAGTAAAGAGTGTTTTTTATTAACTAGGTACATTTTATGAGTTCTTAGATCACAATTTTTTTTATAAATATATTTAACATTTAAAAAATCCTATTAGTGGTCTGCAGGTTTTAAATTATGAATTTACTGGTTCGTGAGGTCAAAACATTTGGTGACCGCTGCTGCATACTACTTCATTTAAATGTGTTGATGAAATGAAATTTGATGTAATTAAATAAAATAAAATAAATTAAATACATAGATCAGTACCAAAGGTTTGTTCCAGTAACTAGATGAGTAAACTCTTACACAAATTTGTGCATGTTAAAAACACTTGGCTACTTCGAAATATATATCTTGTTTATTTAATAAAAATAAATATTTAAGTTTCTCTCTCTCTCTCAATTACTCATTTTCTAAAAGCTGAGGATTGATTATAATCAATATTGCATCACTCCAATACAAAAATTATTCCATGAATTATTGAAATATTTAGTCTTAAAATAAAAATATAGAAATAATTGTGCAAAGCTATTGAAAACTTAAAACAGAAATTGGGCTACATTGTTAATCATCCAAAGTGCAGTATCATGAAAAGCAAGAGATGTCAAAGCCATATTTATTAAGCAAATAGTAACAACGAAAATATAAGGATGAAATTATTCAAGTAGCAACCTCAATCAACTTTAACATGAAGAATCAGTATTTTGTCTAGCGCAGTGGTTGACAATAAAAAGGCCACTGCGATACACCTCCATTTTGAAAAAAGCTTTGCATGTATCTGGAAGTATGTCAGTTAATGCTGCTTCCACATGTTATTCAAGTTCATCAGGTGTAGAAGTAGGTGACGTATGTTGGATTAGTCGTTTTCCATTCTTCGACCACAATTTCAAGGGGTGACAGAAAAAGAAAACTGGGGCAGACCCAAGCAGCAGTGAAACTGGTAGGTAACAAAAAAGCATTAAATGTTGTGTATCACATGCAATCTACAATTATCCTCTTGGAAACCTGACCACAGGCAAATTTAGAAAGCATGAACTGACAACTGGCTCCAAAACTTCAGAGATGAAGAGGTGGATTGTAAATGTACTGATGTTACCATGGGGGAGGCAGGAATATAAGTTGCAATTACATAAGCACTAAGTAAAAGACCAGTATGGCAATACATACCAGCCACTTACAGGTTCAAGAGTTCTGCTGCATTAAAATATAGCTATTGTGGTATAGTAATTAGAATCATGATTAATCTGAAAATACATTGCAGTGCAATTTGTTTGACCATGTCTGGAGTTCAACACAACATAGCACCAGCATATGCTTGAAGTGCACAGTCTGTTGTAATGGCAACAATGTTCACCTTACTGAAATTCCTCTTTGCTACATAACACATTGAATGATGCTGGCTGATGTAGATTCTTGAGCTAGGGTTCTTGATGTTGCAATGCAATCCAGTGGAATGACAAGGTTTGTACAATTCTCTTCTGTCTTCACTAATTCCATATTTAAACACTGTGGCTTGATTTCATCCAACACGAATGATTTCTTGGAAGGATAAACCTCAACCTTTATACGCCACATTTCTTCCTACGTCAAACTGAGAAACAAAGCTATACTGACTTCTATATTTTAGTATTTCATGCTACAGTTTCTTTAGCAAATAGTAAACAACAAATAAACAAGAAACCATCACTTTATATAGGCTTTAAAAAGCACAAGTGCACACAATTTGTAAATACAGTGAATCATTAGTATGACTTATCAAATCTTATACATGGGGCAAATTAAACACTTTCTTTGTGGTATAGCATTTTAGATGGCCAGTAGAGTATTATTGGTATGCACTTTAAAAAGAAATTCAAAAAAGATAATCTCAGAATGCTATGATTTTTCCTGAGACTATTATAAGTAATGATAGTTTAAACGAGTACAGAAATATTCAAGAAAACATTGACAGCATTAGTTTTAATCATAATTATTCTCAGTCTATTACTTTACAAATACTCTGAAGATAACTTCCCGAAGAAATTAATTTTTTTTTATTAAATTACCTATGTCTAAAAAAAAAAATCAGAACTGAAATTTATGTAAACATAAAATAACTAAGAAAAAGAATGAACAAAAGTACAGCACCAATATATAAAAAAATGTAAAAATATAGATTTTTTTACAAATCAGCATGAGAAAAAGCAAAACATAAATTTTTAACAAAATTTATTTTCAACAAATATTGAATATGATACATAGAGAACAATACAACATCACAGTATGCCTTGAAGAAGATAAAAAATATTTCATCATTTAGCTTAAATAATTCATTCTTATTGAAAATTAATATCTTTTATTTTTAATCTAACAATAAAGTTTGGTAATATACATTTCTCTACAAAATTTCGAAATGCTAACTATATATTATAAAACATTTTATAAGTATTGGATAGCTCTTGAACTACTTAATATAATTTTATCAACTAAATTAAGCAATATTTTTGAGAATTTTGGAATTTTCAAAATGTTTGAATATAATATTACTACACTATATACAAATGTCATCACAATTGAATGAATTGTAAGTAAGAATGCCCATCAACAGAGACTGCATGAAAAGACAGGCAAGAATAGTTCATAAATTTATGTTAAGCAAGATAAGGGGAAAGTACTGGAATTATGTGAATAATTTTTTCATAGCACTTGCATAATATTGATTTAACTTCTGAACTTTAGATTTAAGGAGTTGAAGTTGTTTGGAAACAGCTTGATTTTTAGGTTCCAATTGTTGTGCAGCAGTTAAATCTTCCTTGGCTTTTTCATATTCCTGCAATTGAACATAAGCTGCACCCCTTCTATAAAGAGCTTTAGCATTATTTGATTGCATTGACAAAGCCTTTGATGAGTTGATCACAACAGATTCATAATTATGATGCCTCATTTGACATGCAGCAACATTCAAGTAACATGACAACTTAAGTCCCTTAATGTCCATTCCTTCTTCCTGACCAGACGGTATATCATGTTCTAATGATATAACATACTTCAGAGTTAAACCGAATCTTCGGAACGCATACTGATATGCTCCCCGAGAATAAAGTTCTAAACCTCTTTGCTTGTGATAAGTCGCCCGACGCCACTTTTCTGTGACACTCATTTCCCAAATTTCAGGTTCTCTAGTGTAGGACAGAAGCTGAAATTGAATTTCAACACAGTTAGATGGAAGATTTTTATCATCTGACTGAATATCAGAAACTTCACTTGTTTCTTGATCAGCATTCAATTCTGTTTTAAAGTCCTCTGTGCCTTCTGATCCAGTGTCGATTTGCTCAGCCTCTTTTAAATCACTATCACATTTTTCACTGTCATTTTCAGTTTCAGTTATGAAATTCTGATCATTTTTTATATCCTCAGTCGGTTCTGAAGGTATGATGAAATCTGCACTAAGACATGGATGTTCAAATTTCAAACAACATATTTCTTCTTCTTTCATTGTACGAATACAATCTTCAATTATTCGGTCAATTGGCTCATCAACATCGCCTACCACAATCTCTTTCTCACTGGAGTCATTCAAATCTGTTATTGCATTCTGTTCATCAGCAATTATTTTAATTTTACATACAGAGCCATCTTGAGGTGTGTGAAAGCCATAACCCTTAGCGATTATTTCTTTTATAAAGGGTTTTGGAGTAGCCACTTTCAAAGCAGGCATTTTTATTGGAAACTGTGCAGTTACAGACTATCTATTTTATTGGTAAAACTGAAAAGGAAAAAATAAATTAATATGAAAGTTTTCTTGAATAACAAACTAAAAAAAAAGAAGCTACAGGAAGAAACTAAAATTATTTTTAATGTTAAAAATAAAAGCCATAAAAATGGAAACATTTTATACACATGTAATCTCAAAGAATTTTTAGTAAAACATATAACTGCTTTCAACAGAAAGAAAAAAAGTAACAATTTTAAGAAACTATGCCACAACTCACTACAAAGAATATTCAAATATATTTAAATAAGATAATATGACTTAAAAATGTGTCATAGTTTGTCATCGTTTTTATCTTGTCTTTACTTTTTTATGTCATCACTAGATGGTAGCAAATGCCAAGTGGTAATGCCATAACCAAGATGAATAAATGTAATAGCTATTCATTAAATAGAGCTGTAAAGATCAAATAAGAAGTAGAATTCCAATGAAATGTAGTTTTATTCATAAGTAAACAAAAATAACCATAAAATTAATTTGTGTATATACTTTAAAAGGCAACCCTTTTAATCAGTAAGTGCAATGCCAACAAAACACCAAACAAAATCATCAATCAATATAAAGCGGAATTAAATTACATATGGAATCTTTTACTTGTATATTATTATAACCATCTTGGTATAAGTCCAAAAGTATGTTGATTGAAGAGTGAAAACATTAGTGTTTGTAATGACAAACTGGCACATATATTTCCTGGTTTAAAACAGTCTATTTTAATCTGAAAATTATTCTTTTTCTGAAAAACAATCAATCTCTATCTATGTAGTTGCTATATTATATAAAATTGTCTATTTATTCATTAGAGAAGTAAAATGAAAGAAAAAAAATTATTAATAAAAGTTGTAAAACTTATCAAGATAGAAGATTCTTAGCCTATTATGGATATTTACAAAACTGAAAGTTACAATACAATTCTTTGTAATCAAGAAATAATGAATCTTTGTAATTAAAGTTAAATATATTCATTTTTTGAATGAATATTGTTAATAACAAATTTTTAATACATAATATTTTTAATATTGCTAATGCACAAAAGCAGATTAATTAAAAAATATTTCAAAATCAGAGTAGATTACAAGCACTTAACCTTACTAATAAATATTTTTAAAAAAATGTTACTATATAATACCTTACATTAGATTAGTCACATTTAAATGTTTTGGAAAGAAATTGAATGAAAATTCAGAAATATATTTGTGAACTTGATGAAATATTAATTTTGAAAACTAGTTCCAAATATTTTTGAAAATGATAAAGCAAGTTATGAATGCTCTTACATTTAAAATCAAATAAACTACTCCCCCCACCTCTTTTGAGGAAAAGACATGTTTTTGAAAATTTCCAAATTGTATGTAAATATATATATATATTAGCTCTAAGAGAATGAATAACTTTTTTTAAAAAAAAATATATTGATATATTTTGATAAAATTGTGGAATACTTTTGAGTTTCTTTCAGTGTCAGTAAAATCCAAATATATGCAAAACTTCTATCAAATAAGAAGCAAATAAGAGAGAAATAAATTGTTAAATGAAAACATTACATTACTGTTGATAAAGTAAATATGAAAAGTTTCACACATTAGAAAATGGTATTTTTCAAATATTGTCATAAATAGTAACTATCCATTTCTTCAGCTATTTCAAGGACTGCATTTTTGACCAGATAATGAAACCATCTCTTAAGGTATCCGACTACCCTAAAATCCTGATTTTTTTTAAAAAATTGACAATTTTTTTATGATTTTATTTTATAGGCAATCTTATTAGCTTTATAAAAATACCAAGTTTTTTATTTTCCATTCACAAGAGCAAAAACTACAAGTGTTTTAGTAAAAACAGATGCCAAAACTCTGCATAAAATGCCAAACTTTAAAATGCGTTTTACTCGAAATGTGTTTTTTTTTACAAGCTCAAAGGGGGACAACGATTACTCAAAAAGTTTTTAAAATAATTTGCTGAAATTTTTTTGTGTATGTTCTGGATAACATTAGAAGTGTTTAACCTTCAGAGTTATCAAGGTAAGTATCTGTTAAAAGTAATCTGTTTTATTACAAAATTTACAATTCTTTATGAGAATATTTATTTGTCAAATGCCAGGCCATTGACCATCAGGTCATTAGAATCCCTATTTTTTTAAGCAATTTCATATAATAACTCAGATAAAAGTGCTCTAGTTTTTGAAAAAATTAAAATACCTCTCATCCTGAAAGTCATTTCAAAAAGGAACAGCAAAGTAATACATCAAAATTGAAATTTTGTTCATTTACTATTTGTCCACAGTGGACATAGTTTATGTAATTTTTTGGTCAATTTTTACCCATTTTAGTAGTAATAATTTATTTTCCTCTTCTTAATTTTAGCCTTTTTTTCTTAAACTGTACTAAATAAATTTAAAAACCACAAAAAAATCTCCATATTTCCAAATTTTTTAAAACAAATGTTGCAGAAAGTAGTCGGATACCTTAAATAGAATTAAGAAGTGATTAAGTAAAATATACCTTTATATGATGTTTCACTGTTCTTCTTTCATAAGAAAGTGAACATAAGAATGGTTTCATTGGTTTATATATATATATATATATATATATATATATATATATATATATATATATATATATATATATATATATATATATATATATATATATATTCAATAATATTCAAAATCACTTAATTTATATTTTAACATTTCACAATTTTGATAACTCATTTTCATATGCTTCTTTCAATTTATAGCAAAAACATTTCCAGACATAGAATAATGAAACAGCAGATTATATAAATAATATAGTAGTGTACAATAACACTGCAGATGTTATTCAACCATATTTAAGAAAATTAAAGACAAGCATGTGAAAGATGGTAATATACAGGAATCTTTTCTTCAGTTGAGTGATAGCAATCAAGACGTTTTTTATACTCACTGCACACATATTTGTTGAAATTAACTTTAGAATTCATTCATTAAAAGTTATATACCTTTTATAAATAATTCAGTTAATGTGATACAAAAATATTTTAAAAATTCAAAACCTAATTTTTAGTTAATTTAAAATTGCAAGAGCATTCTTCTTCTATAAATTTATCAAAGATTACACACATGTGTATTGCTAGCACACTGTATTACTCAACTTTTAGATAGGTACATCAAATTGTAAGAATACAAGTACTTTTTAGTCTGATTCATTATACAATGTTTCATTATTTAAAATTGTAAAGTTTATTTTACTTTAGTTTGGAGAATTTTGCAATCACTTGTTTTTTATTTACATTAATTATTTCATCACTTGCAAAAAACTTCATTGAACTTCTGCATAAATTTTTTTTTCTGCCTTGTTAGTTTCATTTGTATGCATTGATTATGCTGCTTTCACACAAAAGTTTTCTATAAATAATTTCATGGAAAGGATTCATCCTAGATCTAAGAAAAGTCAAAGAGCAAAAGCTTAGTAAAAGAAATATCTTCAAAAATTACACAATATTCTTTAACGGTTAATGAAACTTGCATTTCAAAAACCTGTCATGTATACAATTGTACTTTTTCTACTGGGAAACAGTTTCAGAAAATTCATAACTTTTTGTAATTAATGCCAAACAGATAAACAGGCACTAAGAGTACTTAAGACCAACATGATACTTTACTTTACAAAATCATTCAAAAATAAACATTGTCATATAAATATATATATATGAGTGTCTGATGTATCTGTCAAATGTAAAGTAAAGGAAAAAAAAAATAATGATATTAGTGGAAATCTAAGCAAAATTAGATACTTGGATAGTATAGCAACCATACTAGTGGAAGTTGTCAAAATTAGACAAAGTATCAATTCTCATAGTCTGATGGAAGCATCATTTTTGTCAGTTTTTAATACCAAATTTTCCTTCTTCCTTCATTCTTCAGAATAATCTAAATTTTAAAAAATGAGGTTCTGAGACGAACTCATATCTCAGGGGATTTTAATATACTCTCTAAATGCTAAAAGAAATTTTTCCCTGATAAAAAGATAGAAACTTATTTAAAATTTCTTAAAGGAAAATTTTAACGAAAATTAAAATAAGTTATGATTATGTAAGCAACCATCCATGTAATAAATAACTTAAAACTTTGTAAACCTTTCATTACTATTCTTAAAAGGGCACCAAACATTGCAATGTCATAACAGTGCACAAACATTAAAAATTGGCTTCTAGACATAAAAAAATATAAATATAATACTTTAAGTACATTAGATTAAATTATTTACAAAAAACTGAACCTTAGTAAAATATAAAATACATCCTTATTTTTGAAAAAAATTCAGAATAAACATATTAACTAACAATGGCAACACTTTATGTTTAAACAATATAAAAATCAGAAAATGCATGTTTTATGAAATTGTTGCATTACAATAGAATAAAATGTTAGAGAAATAAATGAACTTTAATCAGATTAAACTATTTATAAAAAAAATACTTTAAAAAAATTAACTAAAAGGGAAAGTGTCCCTGAGGTGTACACGAGAAATAGTTTTCCAAAACAATTATATATATTAAACAATACAAATTAAATAAAACAATCACAGAATTTTATCACAGTAAAATTTTTAACACCATTTAAATCATGTTCTTTAAAAGTGCATGATAAAATCAAGCAAATTTTATATCAACAGTATACCATGAAAACATACCAAACTGCTTTTTTATATCATCATCTTTCTTTTTTCCCCTCCTTTTGAAAAGCCTTTAATAATCTAAATAAAAGATTTTTGCAAATTTATGATGAATCAAACCTAAAAAGGAAAAAAAATTAATAAATTACAAAGAATACTGCATTTAGATAAAACTTTTTGATAATTCAGATAATAGTGAGAAGTAAACAAAAAGTTAATGCATTTCTTGTATTACAAAATTTATCTTAATCTTCCAGAAAGTGCTTTTTAATTTTTTTACACTAGTAGGTACATATCATACTTTTACAATATAGTAATTTTCTTCAGTTTTGTTTTTACAAGTAAAAAAATAAGCTTATTATAATAACAAGCAAGTTAGAAAAATTATACATATTTGCAATATAAATGAAGTCTATCCTATTTTACAAACTCTGAAGTTCAAAGAGCTCATGTAATAATTTTCCAACTTATAAAAAAATAAAGTAATAACTCAGTATATGCAGGCCAAATATACAATTATGAAATAAAAGTAAAAAACTGCACAGAGAAAAATTTGTAAAAGTAGGCACCTGTTGTAAACTTTAATAATGAAGCAGAGTACAGAGAATTAAGTTAATATAATAACTTAAATTTATAATCTTAGAAATGAACACATGAATTTCAAACCAAAGAAAAGTAGAGTAGTAATAACTTCTAGAGTGCTTAAGCATCATATTTGAAAACAGTGTAAGAAATAGCTCATTTGCATTAAAATTTGAACAGGTATGCCTGCTGAAAGGTTAAATTGAAAAAGTAGAAAAAATATTAATAGTTCATTACAAATTCATAACTCTAATTCATTTTGTAAGTCAAATTTTTAAACAAAATTAAGCTTTTATACAAAATAAAATGCCCCTTTTATAATACCTTAGCCTTTTTCTGATCTGGAATGAATCTGTCACACATATTTAGAAATGATCATTTTTGAACAGAAGAAATACATACAATGTTCTGAATAAAATATAAGTAATTAAAATATTCCAAACACAGATAAGGGCAACAAAAAAAGGTTCACTCCTAGGAGAGCCCACACCCTTGGCGTGAACTACTTTGGTTGGTGATAATTGCACCATCTTGGTAATCCTACTTTTAAACGCTACATATGGCAACCCTAACTATTTCTAGCATTTTCGTATTTTGTGGGTGCACATTTCAAATTTCATTTTGTTGTTGGGTTCCGGGCTGGCTGCGAATGTGAGAGAATATACTTTAGAATTTTTTACTTTGTTGAATGCGAAATGTAAGAAATAATTGATTGAATGGTGTATGAAGGAAGGATTGATTGCTTTGAGTTATGAATGTCCTAAATGTAATGGTCGGCAATAAAATGCTTTCTTCGAAATCATACCAGCCACGCCGAATAAATATGGCGGCGCTCACACGATCACTCGCTTAGCGATGAGACCTTTAAGACTTTTTTAAAATCTGTTGTTACGCTGTACCCTCCACTCAGAAAAGATCAGCAGTAAGAAAGTAAGTACTGTTTTTATATTTATCTTAAGTGTTTAATTTCTGTATTGTTCACATATATTTTCATTACGCATCCACCTTGTCCCGCTATATTCCCTTGCCGCCATTCTCGGTTTCACTTGGCGCTGTCTTGTTCTGACTTGGCGCTTTTTTTGGTTTGTCGCCAAGGGTGTGGGCTCTCCTAGGATTTTACCCCCAAAATTTTTTTAGAACATTGTTAAAAAAATATATGATATTGATTTACAAAATTGACAGAAAATATTTTTACTTAATAACTTAGTTATCTATTACAATTTTAAGGGCCACTCTGATTTGTAACAAGATGAAAAACTAAAACACTGCTTTATTAAATAACCACTATTTTTTAAGTACTAATTGACATTAATAAAATATCACAGAGCAAAATCAAAATAATTAGCAAATTTTCAGCTGTTTAACTTTTAAACTTATTAGGTATTCGTGAGCTCAGAAATCAAAATCTGTAATAAAATATAATGCAAATAAATTTGCCATCAGAAAAAAATAAAGTAATTACTTTTTTACTTCAGAGTAAAGACTTTTTCAAAAAGTTTTCTTAATCCTGAAAAATAGGACAAATTGCACAGGTTACAATAAGAATCAAGCAAATTGTTTTATCTCAGATCTTATTTTTATATGGCAAATTATAAATCAAAAGAAATAGAGTTTTTATTTTAAAGTTACAAAAAATACTATAACTATTTAATAATAAACAGTTGAAGCATAAATAAAGGAAAACAAATATATAGAAATTCAAAAACGAAAATAAATACAATAATTTTCCATGTTACAAAATTTCTGAGACCAAGAGATTCTTCATAAACTACATCAAATTGCCAAGATTTTCACATATTAATGAAAAAAAAATCATACTTCATTTATATTTATTTAAATATTTAAAATAATTTGATGCATCAAGATGATAGCATATGTAGCAGTTTGTACAGATCATATCAAAGAGACAATATTTACAAATAAAATAAATATATTCAGTAGAAAAAACTTTTTACATATTTTGAAATAGGGATGAAATTGTCAGTAGAGTAAAACAAATTCCTTTTTTGAAATGTACAAATATGATCGTTATTAAATAGATAAAGCTAGTGTAGTATGGGGGGGGCACTTTGGAATTGGCGATTTTTCTTCGGATTTTTATCTAAATGTCATGGTGAGATATCGAATTCATTCTAAAATAAATAATAAATAATACCGAAAAAAGTACCTTGGCAACCACTTTTAGTCACCAAAATAAAAGACTGCGCCAAGTGCCCCCTATACTACACTTGAACCAGCTTTATAACTGAAATATGAATTACACAAGTAACTACATCTTCCACTAGGCAAAACATCGAGTAACAAAAATTATATTTAAAGATAAAGTTTCCAAGAAAACTTTAAAAATAAAAGGCGATGTAAAACATAACACAATATTATTATTATACAATTAAATAGTGATTAGTTTTTTATGATATAGGTATTTAAAAAAATAGAATTAAAATATTTTCATCACAGATAATCTTATTAATTTAGAAGCATTAAAGAAGAAAAAAGAAAATAGTTGCGTATAAATCGAAAATTTGTTTTATGAATATGTATAAATTTTCACTTTAAAGAATCTATTAAGCTAATCAAGAAAAAAAGCAGCTTATTTTTCTCTTTCACCTCTTGAAAACTACCTTAGAATTTTAAAAAGAGAAACAAACTAACTCATCAGTGGAAAGTTGAAATTATTTTGCGCATTTCAGTTGTTGATACAGTTGTTTTCTTTTGCGGCAAAAATGTGCAGTGAATGAAAAAGTTGAGATGTAATAAAACTCTTCATTAAGGGTTGAGCTGAAAAATTTACTTTGAATCTGGCACCAGAATTTTAGTTAAGTAAGTTTATAGAATATGCTAAATGCAGTTGCGTTTTATGTAAAGAAAAGAAATGTATAATATTTATCTTTACGAAGCGTGTGCTCATATAATAATTCTTTCATGTAAATAGCTTCATTAATTCATCACTGTAAATAACTTCATTAATTCATTATTGTAAATATCTTCTTAATTTATTATTGTAAATAGCCTCTTTTATCCTGCTTGTCGAAGGAAAATAAGAGGAGTATTGAAACGGAAGAATCATAGTTTCTCGAGTCGCAACACATGGTTCAGAGTTTAATCACTAAATTGTTGGAGACTTAAGTAAATCCTAATGCCCCTGAAGCGCAATATCTACACCCTCTATGGTTTCCTTTATGCAATACAAGTTTTCCTGTTTTTATTTGTTCCCAGCAGTCGGAATGAATTCAAAAGGCAAAGGAAGACAGGGATTCCTAAACATGTACACCGCAGCTCCTCTGCAGGGTCACCTCAGAATTTTAGAAAATTTTACCTTTTTCTTATAACTATTCATAATTTTTCTTAGACAGGGTGTCATGGGAAAACCTCAGTTAAAAAGGGCTATGCCATTCCAAAAAATTTCTAATTGAATATAATAAAGAATAATAACTACAGCGCAAATCAATCAATCAACTGAAATTAGTAATAAACAAAGTCTTGGGAAATGGCCTTTGTCGCTCCATGTCCAACAAAAATAATAACTGTTAGGGAGAATTGTTTTTGTTCCTTTACACATATCCTGTTAAACCTCATCAATCGTTCAATGTACTTGGGTTGTTGAAAACAACTCTCTGATTTTCTTTAAAAAGTATAAAAGCAGGCATCGGAAAGTGTTTTAGGAAAATAAATAAAATTGTAACACCCGTATTCTTGAAATTTCGAAACGTTTATAAATATCTTCTTGGTCAATTTGTTTTTATGAAGGAAAATAATTTGGTCCAGAAATTTCTATTTAAATATAATATAAAAAAATATTTCAATGCCACCTATGTTATGTCAGTAAACTACCTTGAATGAGTCTTAATTGCAATGTTAGGAAAACTTTGCCTTCTAAAATTGATCAAATTTGTAAGATCTTAAAAAAGTCATCTAACAAAAAATAAAGGGGAGTTTTGTATAAAAGTAATATAGCCATTGAATGTCTGAAAACAAAATATTTCCAAATTCTTATATTCATTTGAAGACATAAAAAAAGACTTCTTTTTTAACGAGTGTTTAGTGCAGCTTGGCCGAAGTTGGCCCTTGCGCCATTAAAATAAATATTCATTTGAAGACATAACCTGATATCTTCAAAATTTTTGAAAGTTTTCCATTATAAAAATCTTTAAAAATATCATTTGATTCCTTTCAGAATGAAACCTCACATTTGTGATATGTGTGGCAAAGAATTCAGAAAAAATTACTATCTTCAGAGACATCAAATGGCTCATACAGGAAACAAGTCTCATATTTGTGAGTTGTGTGGTAAAAGATTCAGTATGAAAAGTGATCTTAAGGTTCATCTTAAATTTCATACTGGAGAGAAGCCTCATGTTTGTGACATATGTGGCAAAAGTTTTAGTATAAAATCTAACCTTCAAAGACATCACATCATTCATACTGGAGAAAAACCACATGTTTGTGAGTTTTGTAGCAAAGGTTTTAGGACAAAAGGTTATCTTCAAAGACATTATTTCACTCATACTGGAGAGAAGCCTCATGTTTGTGAATTGTGTGGCAGAGGCTTCTATACTAAAGTTGATCTTAAGGTGCATCATTTGCATCATACTGGAGAGAAGCCACATGTTTGTAGTGTGTGCGGCAAAGGTTTCAGTACAAAATCGAATCTCCAAAGACATAATTTCACTCATACTGGGGAAAAGCCTCATGTTTGTGAGTTATGCAGCAAAGGCTTCTGGACTAAAAGTGATCTTAGGATTCATCATTTGTTACATTCTAAATAGAAGCTCTTTATCTGTTAATGGATACTTATTTGTTATCGGGACCATGAGGCCAAATGCATGATAATACATGGATAACACTCCAATTTTGTTATTATATTGTTACGCAAGCAATTTTGGCGGACTTACCAATTCCGATTGTAAAAAAAGTTACGAAATGTCAATTGCAAACTATATGGTAAATAACCAAAATCCATTTGAAGATTAATAACAGAATGGATTTTACAATATTTATATTCAGTCTCAATAATCATTTTGGATAATTATTTATTTATGTAATGTTTCATCATTTGCCAAAGGTTTAAAGAAAAAACAGCCTACAATCATATCATTTAATACCTTTTGCAAAAATCCAGTTTTTGTAAACCATGTGATTTATATTTTTAACGTCATCTTCATAATTATTTTTACATTCATACAGGAGAAGAGCTTGGGGTTTGTGAATTTTGTGGGAAGGACTATTGTTAAAGGTAATCCATAAGTACATGATTTGTTTCAAACTGGAGGGAAGTCATATTTTCAATATGTGTGGCAAAGGCATTAAGAGAACCTGGTCTGAGAAAAATCATAAGCCTGGTACTGGGGATCAACCTCATATTTGTGAATTCGATACAAAATTAAATCTCCATAGCCATCATACCGAAATGATACATGTTTCTGAAATATGTAGGCAAGATTTCACTTTCAAAGGCAGTCTTGAAAACTATTATTTAACTAGTACTGGGATGAATCCTCATGTTTGTGAATTATGTGGGAAAGGTTTCTCTAATAAGAGGGATCTTCATGACCATAGCTTAATTCATTCTAGAGAAAAGCCTCATATTTGCGAGTTGTGTGGCAAATACTATAAATATAAAGGTGCTCTTAAGAAACATTATTGGAGCACAGAGAAGAGAAGTCTCATGTCTGTGAAATATGTGGCAGAGGCTTTACTCATAAGTATATTCTAAAAAAACATTTAGTTCATCCTGGAGTAAAGCCTCATGTTTGTGAATTATGTGGAAAAACTTTCAGTATCAACAGTGGTGTAACGGAGAACACTTGGGCCCCCCTGCAGAGTCAGGTTTCAGGCCCCCAAGTTGTATTTTACAAAGGGTAGGTACTTAGTGATAATCAGGCTGTGGGCCCTCTAGAGCCCTGCCCCCCTCCCGCAATGCGGGGGTGTACGTTATGCCACTGAGTATCAAAGATCTTCTTAGAAGACATCATTTAATTCATACTGGAAAAAAGCCTCATGTTTGTGCATTATTTGGGAAAAGCTTCATCAAAACAATTGATATTAAAAGGCATAAGTTAACTCATGCTAAAGAAAAGCTAAATATCTGTGAAATATGTGGGAAAGGTTGCACTACTCAAAATGATCTTCGAAAGTATTATGTTACTTATACTGGAGAGAAGCCTCATGTTTGTGAGTTGTGTGGTAAACAGTAAAGAGTTAAAGGTGATCTTAAAGCTCATTATTTGATGCATAGTGGGGAGATGCCTCATAGTTATGAACTGTGTGATAAACGCTTTTATACTAAAAAGCATCTTAAAGCACACCAATTGATTCATTCTGGAATAAAGCTTTATATTTGTGAATTATGTGGAAAAGGCTTCACATTCAAAGGTGTTCTTCAGAAGCACAATTTGATTCATGTTGGAGAGAAGCCTCATGTATGTGAACTGTGTGGCAAAAGTTTTAGTATAAAATCTAACCTTCAAAGACATCACATCATTCATCTGGAGAAAAACCACATGTTTGTGAGTTTTGTACCAAAGGTTTTAGGACAAAAGTTTATCTTCAAAGAGAGACATTATTTCACTCATACTGGATAGAAGCCTCATGTTTGTGAATTGTGTTGCAGAGGCTTCTATACTAAAGGTGATCTTAAGGTGCATCATACTGGAGTAAAGCCACATGCTTGTAGTGTGTGCGGCAAAAGTTTAAGTACAAAATCTAATTTTCAAAGACATAATTTCACTCATACTGGAGAAAAGCCTCTTGTTTGTGAGTTATGCAGCAAAGGCTTCTGGACTAAAGGTGATCTTAGGGTTCATCATTTGTTACATTTTAAGTAGAAGCTCTTTATCTGTTAATGGGTACTTATTTGTTATCAGGACCAGAAAGCCAAACACATGGTAATATGTGGATAACACTCCCGTTTTCTCATTGTAATTTGAAGCAAATTTATCTGATTGGTTAATATTCCCATTGTTTGTTTGAATTTCCCATTGTTTGACTACAACTCAGAAAAGGGATTGCTAACCCAAGGTCCCCATAACTACTAATACTTACCTGCAAATGTGTGATAAAAGTTTTAGTGTAAAACACAATCTTTCAAAATATACTTGTGTTATATTTTTTAAAAAAAGTCTTATCTGTGAGGAATGTAACTAGGTCTCAGTATTCTAAGTGATCTTTGTGTACATGTATTATATTGAGTGAAAAGCATTGAACAGTAATGGTGAACTTTAAAAAATTTAATTAATTTCATAACGGCCTTAAATTTGCAGGCTATGTGTAACAATTTTTAAATGAAAGGAGTATATCATTCCACTCACACTAGCTTTAGATATCGATTTTTATGGTACAATCTATGGCAGTGATTCTTCAAGTGGTCTGTATGGACCCCCAGGGGACTATGACAACCTGAAAGGATCCCACATCAGCGAAAAAATAATTTGGGGGCCAACGATACTGGCTCTTTTTAAACCAGATCTTCACTTTTGATTTTAAAATAAAATTTTATCATGCAGAAAACAGATTTACCTATACAACAGATTTATTTAAAGCTTAATGAAGTTAATTTACAGTTACAAGGTGACAGCGTAAAATTTCTTAAAACAGGGACCATAATTTCAGCAGATTTTTTTTTTCGAGAATTAAGCTAAAGAAGTATAACATTGGATGTCACTAATTTTTCCAGTTTCTCAATTTGGCCCAGACAATCTGCCAGGAAAATGAGATTTTAACCTATGTTCAGCATTTCAATGCCTTTGTTAAAATTTTTGAAACTAGGTTTGAGCGTGCTTTGAACATTGTAATACCACTGTAGGGAATGAATTCATATACGGTCATATTCAAAAAAAAATTGTCAAATTACAAGTGGAACTGATGATCATAATAGGTACTGGTGATCTTAAAGTAGTTTAGAACAGATGTCAGCAATTTTGGATTTAAAAAGGTGTATCTGCCATTCATTCCAATTTATGGAATATCTTGAAGTTTTTAATTGCTTTTCCAGGTGAAATGGAGTTTCAGCATGGTTGCCAATCTTTGAAAGAAAAAAAAGGACATGACCACCACACCAAAAAGATTTAGAGGTAAACCTGACAAGCTTGGTGCCAAATGTTGAAAATTTGTTATTGAAGCCTCAAATTCATCCCTCTTTCATATTTTAATGAAATTGTAATTTAACTCATAAACATGTGTTTCTTGAATTCTATAAGCATTGAGGTTCTCTACAATAAGAATTCGACATTTTGTAAAGTAAGTGTTACACCAGCTGTCAAAAAAAAAAAACATTCAAACAATGTTAAGTATTAGTTAATCAGGGATCTACTCACAAAACCGAAAAACATAACAAGTGGTCTATGAGACAAAAAAGTTTGGAAAACTCTGATCTATAGCTATAAATTTATCTTTGAAAATTTTATATTCATTATAAAGATAATGTTTGCGTGAAAATATGAAAAAAAACACCAAATATCAAAGTTTCACATTGCTGATTTGTAAAGCTGGAAGTCATCAGTTGGCTTGTATTAAAAAGAAGAGTACTTAAATATTATGGTCGTGAGAAATATTAAATTCATGAGATGCAAATTTAGTACATTTGCAGTGCTTATACTTATTTGTGTGGATTGTGATTTGTAATCAGTCACCAAAAAATCCATTTGGGTACTAATGTAATATACCATTGACCAATTTTACCTAGTCAAAAGACTGCTAGATGCTGTCATATGCTGGAACACGATTATTGTGCTTATACATGCATGATAACAGCTTTCCACAATTGATTACATGTTGCATCATTTGTGTGGGTGTTTTAATTAATTTAATGGACAATTTTTTCAATGGCATATATACATATATATAATATATAACAGTACTTGTGTGTGCATTTGTTCTATAAATGAAATATTTTCACATTCATTGATATTTAAATTTAATTAATGAATACATTAAAATAATTAATTTTTTTTTAACTTTTTGTATTGTTTTATCATTTTTAATTTATGCTTCTTAATCTTCCGAATTAGTTATACTTTCTTGTGGCTTTATTGTATTCATTATACCTCTATTTATGCAGAATTCAATATATTTTGATGAATTTGCATTAACTGATTTTTTTCCAAAAAGTGTAAATTTATGGAAAAGAAATCTTTTCTTAAGTTTTGCTTTTATTTTTGATGATTGTATTACTTTTTTAAAAACTAGAAGTTATTTAAATTTGCTTATAATAATTATAAATTTTCATTTGGAGTACTGTCTTAGGCTACATAAACATGTTTTTTCCACACTTGTGTATCAGTTTAGACCAAATTTATTTAAGAAGAAAAGGGAATTTTTATTTTGTTTATGTTTACTTTTTCTGATAAATGCATGATATATAGAGCATGTACGATCAGTTCATCTATGGTATAATCTGAATAATATTTCCAAATTCATTCTATTTTTTCTCGATGTGCCTGTAAAAGTTAAAATATCAAAATTCACGTATGTGAATCGTAATAAGCATCCTAATAAAAATATATGCGTATTATATTTAAAAAAAAACACTTTATATTTATAGATTGCTTTTTTTAAAAAAAATATTTGAAAAATAATTTTGAAATGTAAGAGAAGTATTACTTTAGCACTTGACTAGCTAGTCCCGAGTGGATCCAGTATCAAAATTCCTTGGAGGCCCTGCAACATATTATGATTTTTTGGATGTAAGAAATTTTTATTTTATTATGCATTCAAACTGTCCTTAATTTTAAAACTAAAAATCAATTCAATGTGTATGTGTGATTTCTGAATCTAAACTATTATTAAAGATTTTAAGCTGGAATTTTGAAAATTATATTTTTCATTATCCTTCAGAATATATATTTTAAAAAATAAAGCATTTTTGTAATATGAAATATATTTATTGTAAGATGATGTATAGTATTGTATTATTGATTAAAAAATCTAATTTTTTTATTATTAAATTTATTATTGTATATTTTAGTGCTCAATTATAAAACAGAATTTTAAACATTAGTAATTTAATTGTAAATTTCCTAAGAATTAAAAAGAAATCTGCAAAGTTTTATCTATTTTGTATTATTCCAAGCATGTTCTTTGTGATGAAACAAGTTAAATCTGGTGAAGCTAATTGAAAATTTTCAAAGGCTTTTTTTTAAATTAATAATAAGGGAGAAGTGGAGAAATGTTTAAACATATATATTTTTTAAATTTGTTGCAGAAGAAAATAATTATCTGTAAAAAGAATATGTGTTTGATTAAATGAGATCAACCTGTAAGAGTAGAGCTCTCTGACATTTAAAAAAATAAGCTCAAGTTTTAGTGCCTACCACATGCAAACAAAAATAAAAATAAAATTATTAGAAAAAAATTAAGATCATTTTTGTAACATGATAAATAACATGAAGTATTGCTTTCTTTTTTCAACTGCATATGTGAAGGTAATAGACGGCGCTTTTTCAACAGCGGTATTAAGCAAGTGTATCGCCGAAAGTGCGGGGTAGTTATGTGTATGACAGGACAGTAGCGTCTCTCAACTGCAAGTAAAATGGGCTTAGTCTACTGAAGAGCAGGTGGAAGGAGGAGGGCTTGGTGAAGTAGGGATTAGGGGAAAAAAAATTTGTGTGGTTATTATGACGCGTGAGGAAGGTTTAGTACCGTTTAAGGTGTGAGCAGAGAGTTAGTAGCTGTAAATAAAGCTTGTTTGTTTTTTATTGGAGAGTGGTAGTTAATGTACTACATAGATAGTAGTGTCATTACAACATATAAATATAGAAAATGTATGGCAATTATTAAATTCTTTGTGATTGCATATATGTGTGTGTGTATGTGTGTGTGAGAGAGAATAAGCATCCTTGAACTTACACTTTCCAGTTACGTTTTTGTGACCAGTATTCCGGGATCATTAACAAATAGACTTATTTCCCTGTGTCATAAAAAAAAAAACCTTAAGAAGTAATAAAACCCCAAAATATTTAAAGAGCTATTTTCAACACGTTTCGGGGAATTTTCGTTAAAACAACAGAAATGGTCAGGGCCGGTTTCTCTACTAGGTGCCAGGGGTCCTAGATCCGAAAAGGCCCGGATAACCTAGACTTAACCAGATTTTCTAGTTGCTAATTTCGATCATCCAGTGCCAAGGAGGCCTGTAGATCTTCTGCGCCCAGGGCCCAAAATGGGTTTAAAATCAGCACTAGAAGGGGTCATAAGATATGAGTTTCTTTTTCTATAAAAAATCCTTTCTTCAGATGTTTTGTAATAATATATAACAGATATTTTATGCAAAATAATTTCGGCAATACTTTTTATATTTTTGTAGCTAATTACAAAGAGCAGCTTTTACAAAAAAATTCAGTTAAATATGATGAAATTTTAGACATAGATGTCAATGAACTATATTTCTGCAACTCTGAAAGTAACTGGATAAGAATGCTCTGAAAGGGCCATTTTAAAAAAAGCACAAGATAGTTAGATTGAATTACATAACTCTTAATAATGTTCCAAGTGTTTTGTGATATATAGTGGGTGATCGGTTAACGAACACTTTCAAGAAAGATTTTTTGTGTTTGGACAACGAACACATATTCGGATAATGAACAAAACGAATTCTAACAAACACTTCTCGGCTCTGAAAAAAAATTATTAAACATTTGTTATCATTTTGCATACAAAATAAGATCACTGAAAGGAGAAATGTCTAAAGCATGCTTAGTATTGATAATTACTAAATGAAACTTGAATTAACAATGAATTTAAAAATCATTCAATAATTATTATTATGACTAAAATCAATACACACTTGAATTTCAATATGAACATCATTACTTTCTGACAGTTGATAAGTTATGGGCGAGTGGATTTGCTGACATGGTGAATAAATTAAGCGAATTATCAATTTTTTCAAGCAGTACAGACTATAAAATATAAAGGGGCCGATGACGCGCTACCACCCTAAAAATACGTGAAATATGAGAAATGGACTAAAAATTGTTTTTCATCTCTTGAATTATATTGCTTACCTATTAAACTTCAAAGTTCTATTGAAAAAATATTCCAATAGAATATTCATACAAATTAGACCATCAGTTTCGGTTTTGATTTCATCCAAAACAGAAAATTATTTCATTTTGAGCCCCCCTCGCTCATTCCCGGTCCCATTCATTGTCTTGAATGACGAATTCCAGACGGCAGACTCCTTTCCAAATAGTCGATCGCCTTTTAGTCGCCACTGGCAACCCTGAAAGTGATAATAACACACGTGCGGTGCTAACGTGAACCATATCACGTAGCAGTGATGTACGACTCATTTTTGCATTGTCGCGTACCGCAGTGTAGATAGTGTGCGCCGAAACTTTGTCAATTGTGTACGCTAGTTGGTTCTTGTTCCTCTAAAATTTTCGTGTGTGCTTTTCTGAACCCCTTATAAAAAAAACTGAAAATCTGACAATATTACGGGTCCCAAAAAGCATGGAGTGTCAAGGACTGTGCTCACTATAAACACCAAGCGAGAAATGATAGCCAAAGTTGAGAGTGGACAGAAAATGGATGATGTTGCAAGACAGTATGGCTTGAGCAGGTCTACAGTATGCACAATATTAGCTAAGAAAGATATCATCAAGAAGACTCAAGCAGCTGAAGGAGTAACGAAAATCACATCTGCGAAGCAAAGAAGTGCCATCCATGATAAAATGTAGAGGTTGCTTTTAGTTTGGATAAATGAACGGGAAATGAAACGAGATGTAACTAGTATGCCTACAATCCAGAGAAGGCTAGATAAATTTTTTAGAAATTTAAAAAACAAACTCCAGGATCGTCATTCGAGGAGTTAGAGTTCAAGGCTACCACTGGCTGGCTTACAATGTTTAAAAGAAGGTCTGGAATTAAACATATATTAATGCATGGTGAGTCTGCTAGTGCAGCTGAGAAGTACTGTCTCAAATTACAAGAATTCATTGAAATAGAAGGGTATCGTCCACAACAAATATTTGTGATGAAACTGGTTTGTTTTGGAAGCGCATGCCGAACCGTACCTACATCACGAAAGATGAGAAAAGTGTTCCTGGCATAAGGCGTTGGCCAAGTCTCCACTATTACAGTGAAATCACTGTACTGAATTGAACTGAAAGTGTTCCTGGGCATAAACCTATGAAAGACCGTTTTATGTTACTTTTGGGAGCTAACGCTAGTGGTGATATCAAGCTTAAACCACTTCTCTCGTTTACCACTCTGAGAATCCCAGAGCATTAAAAAAAATTTCCATAATTAAGAGCAAACTGCCAGTAATGTGGAGATCGAATCAGAGTACATGGGTCACGCAGGTACTTTTCAAAAAATGGCTATTTAATGTTTGGGCATCAAGGTCTATCCCCGGGCATCAAGGACTATCTTGATACCAATGACTTACCATTGAAAGCACTGCTGCTATTGGACAATTCACCAAGACACCCAAAGGATCTTAAAGATAATTTGTTGACGGACTTTTTCCCTGGCTGACAGTTCAGTTTTTACCTCCGAATCAACTTCGCTGATTCAGCCGATGGATCAGGAGATCATTGCGGCTTTCAAGAAATTGTACACTCGCGCGCAGTTTCGTCGGTGTTTTGAAGCATGCCAATTCTTCTCAACAATGACTAAAAAGTTTTGGACAGAAAAATTTGATATTCTTGAAGCTATTCGTATCATTCAAAAGGCGTTGTCAGAAGTCACACAGTGACAGTTGATTTCTGCTTGGCGGAAGCTGTGTCCATCCTTCGTTCAAGGAGACGGAGGTAATCAGGGAGACACCCCTGAAATTATGGATGAAATTATGACAACTGCTAGAGATCTGGAATTGGAGGTGAACGAGAATAACATAGAAGAGCTCATAATGGGACATGAGGATGATTTGACGATAGAACTCCAAGAAATTTTGAATGAAGAACACCAAGAAACACATCGAAATGTGTCTCCTTCTGAACAAGAGGAAGACGAAAGGGGACCAATGCCGACATATGCCATTAAAGATCTTTTGAAAAAGTGGGAGGCTGTCAGAGCAATAGTCTTAGAATGGCACCCAAACCAAGCTGATGTCAGTAGGGTTGGGGATCTTTACAACGACAATGCTATTAATTACTTCCGGAAAATCCTGAAAAAGAGAAAAAAGCAATCGACATTGGACATGTTCTTCAACGCCCCATAAGCAAAAAATGAAAAGGATTGATTAATATGTAAGACTATGATATGTGTATATTATTTTTTTAAAAAACTTACTAAGAAATTATACATTTTTTTTAAAATTTAATTTTTAAGGTCTCCAGAACGAATTAATCGGTTTTACATAGCAGTCTATGGTGAATCGATGATCGGTTAACGAACAATTCGGATAGTGAACAGTCTTGGAACGGATTATGTTCATTAACCGATCACCCACTGTAATATTATTTCGTGAGGATCTTAAACTAACATGGGGTATTATTCCTTACAATTTTAATTAAAGTTTAATTCATTTCCTTAAAAGTAAAACGTTCTATAAGATTGGTTCTAAGCTATATAAATGAGAGCGAGACAATGTTTGTGAAGAGATATAAACTTACTAGAAAAGTCTGTGTTCACCCATACCAAATTATACGGCAAATCTAAAATTTAATTGAAATATAATTTTTTTTCCTAACACAATTTGATTAATTTGTTTACTATTATTTAAATATTGAGCATGCAAGAATTCATTTATTTTGAATTAAAACTACGAAAGATAACGGGGTTTTGTTGCAAAACGCATATATAGTAGGCAGAAAAAGTCTGCGTTCATTATAGGAGTATTCTTGATTCCTGGAATTTTTATCAACAGGCATTAGAGGTTAACAGAATTTTTGCATTCAGGTATCAAGAAAATAAATTAAAAAAATTGTGAAGCAATATTTTTTATGTTTTTGGGAGATACGAGGCAATTTAAGGACATGAAAAATAAAAGAAATTAGTATCAGTGAGCGTAAAACCAATGCGAAAAAGTGGAAAGATGGAAAAAGTCATCGGGATATTGTGAGATCCGTTGTGGAGATGTCAGTATTCATCTATTTAGAGCGGTGTTAATATAAAATCTACAGGAGTTTACACATCCAAACCGCGTCCAGGTCGTCCATCTAAATCACAATCAGAGAAAAACGAAGGATGATATCCTTGTAGAAAAAAAAATTCCCGCTTGACTGCAACTCTAACACCATCTGATATTCACGGGAAATTTAACAAAAAAATTTGTGCGGATGCTGCAAGAAAAATCTTGAAAAAGGCTGGATGCCGTAGTTGAGTAGCTCGCTGATTGATTGATTGAATATTAACGTCGCACTGTTCAGCTACACTAGGGCTTTTGGCGACGGACCACGTAATTTTGAACCATGGTCAAGTGGCGTGGACGACACCTGAGCTGGCACCCCCTCTCCTAACTTCCACACCACATCAATGGGAGGACGTTTCAGCTCTTGACAGTTTAACGTACATCGCTGCTCTACACGGCGGGTCTTCAGTGGTACTGGGCTCTAACTCGTGACAAGGCATGCCACGATCCGATACCTATACCACTCGGCTACCACGGCCACTTGAGTAGCTCACAGAAAGTCTTATATTTAGATGACTAACCGGCTTAAACACATAGCAAAGGAACATGCAAACGAGTCTCCTGAGTTCTGGAGGATTGTGATATTCTCCAATGAGAGAAAATTTTGCATCTTCGGCATAAAAGATCGTAAATTGTTATGGAGAAAGCCTTGCACAGTGCTTGAAAAAAAAAAATAAAAGCATTTAGTACCAACGGTAAAGTACGGTGGCGGTGTCGTGATGGTGTGATGATGCATGACGAGCAATGGTGTTGGCAAGTTGGAGTATATCGAATGAATTAGGAACAAATATAACCACCTTGATGTACTAAGAAATAATTCAAAGGAAAGGACCTCCATACTCGGCCTAGGATCGTCATTTGGTTTCCAACACGACAACGATCCTAAGCATCACTTTAACTCATAATAGAGTGTGAAGCTTTGGCTCTTGTACAATATCCCGAATCACCTGCACCTGCCCCCGCAGTTACCTCATCTGAATCCTATAGAACACTTATGGGATTCACTGGAGCGTAGGATTTGTCAATACAATACATCGAGCAAGGATATGCTGAAGAGTGATCTTAAGGACAAATGGGAGAAGATGAACGCTAAAGAAACCACAAGACTTGTTCAGTCAATGCCGACACGAGTTCGGGAGGTTTTCAAAAGACGGGTTATCCAACCAGCCATTAAATAGCGTATTATCCTTTTTAAATAATTTTTATTGCTACTATAAAATAGTGAACGTAGACTTTTCTACATGATTGTTGGGAGTATAGCTACAAACCTATCTATTTTAAAAGCTATGAAAGTAAACCGAATTTACTTTTGTTATTCTGAAATACTTGAAATGAAAGAAATAAAATATAATTTTAAAGAAATTTTCTTAAATTCCAGTTTAAATTTTTTTTTCGTTGTTTATGTAAGCAATAGTACATGAACGTAGACTTTTTCTAGCAAGTGTAGCTGTTAGCGATTTTCACTGAAAATTAGATTAATCAACTAGTTAGTACTTCTTTGCTATGCGGTTAGCATTGATGGAGGAGTGCATTTTTGGAAATTGTTCGGAAAAATTTTATTGCTTGTTGGATCTGAGACCACTAATGTAATTTCGAGAGATTATCACTTTTTGGAAATTCTTCAGAGTGTCTACAATACATTAGTTTAGTAAGTGAAATTTCAATTGAGCATTAGATGATCACTATAACTCTTAAGAGTAGGGACAGTTAGTCGGATATAATCCTTAACTTGATAATTTATATTTGAAGTTATTTACTAGTTTTTTGTTCCGAGGTCACTGACGTAGCTAGCTCTGAGGGGGACCTGTATCAAAATTCTTTCGGGGGCTCTTTTTATGTACTATGGAAGCCCTTTTGGTGGAACTGTACTTACACATGTTGGGACCCCTACAGCTTGGGGGCCCCGTATCATTGATACGGTGTTAGCTACGCCCCTGGTCGGGGTAACTACATCTAATGCATAGTCAGACTGCAATCACAATCTCTTAAGAACTGCCTCCTCAAGAGTTTTATAGCCCGACATTGGGGAGTCAGTACAGTGGTGCCCAATATTTTTGACTCTTGTTCTCGGACCTAGTTTCAGTAGAATGTTAATTATGATGTTTAATGGCAAAAAAAAAAAAAAAAAAAAAAATTGGAATTTACCTGGTTGATTGAGAAGCGTAATTTTTTCTCACAGAAAATTTCCCGGACATTACATCGTGCATTTCTAAGAAATCATTTGCATGCGCAAGCAAAGTATTGGTATGATGCAATTAGTGCAAATTCTCTTCAGGGTCGGATTTCAAAATTTTTTCTAGGGGATTTAGAGATTTGCAGTGGTTGTGCAAGCCATGGATAGTGAATTTTATACCTCCAGAGAACCGGTGAATTACTAATTGATTTCTGTATATAGGGTATTTAAAGTAGCTTATATTTGTTGAAACTTGTGATGTGACATGTCACCAGAATTATACAAAGGATGCAATCCGAGGTATATGACTGTCGAATGGTTTGAAAACCAGAGACAAAGGCTTAAGTATTAAAATTAGTTTCGGCTTATGAAGAGGCAGTCCCGTAGCTTATCCAGTTCAGGTAATCATGAAAGGATTCATAATAATTATAGCCATGGAACAAACTCTGGTTTGTTGTGTAGAACCTTAGGAAGCAGGATAACGAACTAAGTATTTGTCAGGACAAAGGTTCAGAGTCGAGCATTAGAAGGCAGGGTAGCTGAATTTTTACTCATGTTAGTGGTAATAGTCGTGGTTCTAGATCAGGTTATATGGGTGAACGAACAAGTAATCTTGTTCGAGTCCAAATAAACTGCTAAGCGATCGAAGAGAGTTAGGTATTGGATTCTGGAATGATTTAAATCCTCTTGTGAGATTCTCTCTCTCAAATTTCCTCACAATTTGTCCTGTTAAATTTCACATGTTCCTTCTTCATGATATTTTTATAAAAGCGTGGATGGGTGAGTGAGTGAAAGTTGTATTAAAGTCTCATTATAAAGCTGCTCGAGGTCTACTGGCAACGAACCTCGTCAGTTTGGAATCATGGTCAAGTGGCAAGGACGACACCTGATCTGGCACCCTTTCTTCTAACTTCCACACCGACAGGAGAACGTTGGAACTTCAACTGATTTAACGTGTAGCGACCCCCTCTACACGATAGGTCTACATCCGCACTAGACTCGAACTCATTACATGCCAGTCACAAGTCCATTAGTTGATCACTAGGCTATCACGGCTACATGAAGGCGGGGATACGAGTATGGAGACAAGTTTTATTTGCACTAATACAAGTTTTCTCATCTTTGTATAAACAACTGTCGATTGTGGGAGTGCTTATGGCACAAGTGGTTGAATCTAAGAATTAGAGTTTTGTTATGATGAAGATAGCTATTTGAGAATTCTCGATCAAATGGGGATTTAATATACCCGAGGATATACAGTTTGACTGCCCCCTGAGTTTGATGTTATGCTAGCCCCACGATGCACGCTAACTTTGAGGATCAATCATTGATAATTTCACATTCGAACAGGGTGAGTGAGTGAATCTTAATGTCGCACTCTTCAGCTACACGAGGGCTTTTGGCGAAGGACCACGTAATTTTGAACCTATGGTCAAGTGACGTGGATGACACCTGCACTGGCACCCCTATCCTAACAACCACACCACACCAACTAGAGGAAGTTTCAGCTCTCGACAGTTTAACGCGCATCGGTGCCCTACACGGCAGGTGTAGTTCATAACATGCCTGCCCTGATCCGATACCTTCACCACTAGGCTACCGCAGCCACAGAATCGAACAGGAACGCATTGGTTGAGGAACCAGAAAAGCCAATTAATTTATAGCTGCAGGGCACTGACCTATCTAACAAGTGGAAGAATGAATTACGCGTGAACGTGAACGATTATAGCAAACTATTCCTAGACAAACCCAGATTAACTAGCGTCTTAATAAATGTGCTTTACACTGGCAATAAAGCACCAGTGGTATCCCACCCATATATGAGAGAGTAAAGGAGAAAATGATTGAGAACCGTGTAAGTAAAAAGCTAGAAATTACAAAGTTCGTTTCCAAGAGCCTTAGAGACCCGGAATAAGGCAATGTTAAATAATCATTCACTCATTTACTCAGGAAAATGCTGGTTGAGCGTATGACCATTCTTACCTAGAATCCGTAAGCCTCTTCTGTTCTGCTTTGTGGAAACAACAATTACCAATCTGTTGATTCACTGGAGGCTCTTAGATTCGCCATTGATTGTACAGAACTGAATGCAATAGCTAAATATCCCAAATACCCATTGCCTTTAATGGAGGACTTTTTAATAAACATCGCAAGTTGTGACATTATGTCAATGTTAGACTTGGATCTGGTTCCCTTCAATTAGCAGGGTATCCGCAGGCTATTATAAAAATAGCATTAGTTAAAAGAAAGGAAATACGCATGTTAATACTAGAACGCCTTTTTGTTTTTCAGGTATAAGTACTAATTTCCAAAGAGCATTGGATATAATTGCGGAGATCACTATAATGTTCCAGTTATTTCCCGGAGAGGAAAAATGATTGGGAAATCAGAAATCCTTATGGTAACCAAATTGATTGATTGATTGATTAATTGAATATTAACGTCGCACTGTTCAGCTACACGAGGGCTTTTGGCGACGGTATGGTAACCAAAGCGCTCTCTGTTTACAGAAGCGAGTTCTAACTGACATTTCTACTCTTAGGTTGAAATAATCCTTGAAATGAACTCAAAATTAATCTTCGAAGCAGTATGAATTTTAGAAAGCCGTTCAACAAAGCAGTAACAGCAAAAAAAGTGTGTACAATATTTTATGTAGGAGACAGAATACTTTGATAGTGCCTTAAAAAATTAAGGGTTGCATATTTCGTAAAATTCAATCACACACACACACACACACACAATGAAGAGAGAGGAGGGAAATTTGGCGTAGCGTTAAATAAAGAGCACTTTTTGAGTTCCGCACACCCTCGGACATTCCTCTTCGGCACGGTCAAAGGAAAAGAGGTTGCTTGTCATTGGTAGATGTGCAATGACGCCATGATTCTGGGTTGCCAGGTTTGGCGTTATAGCATTTTTCTATGCCCTAGTGGTTCATTGAAACATAAAAGTTTTGTCCCAATTTGGGAGATTGTTTTTCAGGCAGTTTTTTCTTCCGTGTCTTGAGTATAATAGCTAAATTCCCTTGCGTATGAAATTTTCACTGTAAAAATAACAATCGGTTCTTTTTTCCATTTACGTAAATCAAAATATTTTTAATGGATTCAATTTTGTAGAAGAAATATATATTTGAGCTTAGTAAATGAGGAACTCAATTACAAATAAAAAAAATTGTTATATAATTTTTAATAATCCATTTACTGTGATTAATAATACTTTGAAAATGAATTACATGTTTCGAGTTTTATCCTTATGTAAGAAAAAAGAAGTCACTTATAAATAAAGAAAATTTATGTTTTTTTTTATAATATATATTTATTGGTAATATAAATGTACATTTAAAAGGTAAATGAATTCGTTCTTATATCAGAATTAATTTGTACAGGCAAGTGATATTTTAAATTATTAGCTTAATTTCATTTTTGTAATTAGTGATTTGTTTTTTGTATATATATATATATATATATGTGAAAGACTCATTTATATATATATATTATATAAAAATATGTGTGTGTGTGTGTGTGTGTGTGTGTGACTCATTTATTCACATTTCTAAAACAGTTCGTCTAATACTCTGTTTCCTTTTAAATTTTAGAATTAAATTTACTGCAAAAATTTTAGCTATTATAAACTTAACTATATATATAAATAAACTTATACATTAATTTTTATTTTCTATCTTTAGTAAAATACTATAAATAAAGTGATTCGTGGCTATTGTATAAGAAACACCTCACTGTTCTAACTTCCACATCACATCCATATTATTCGTTCAAGTTATCATCAACACATTTATTCACATAATTCTCAATTTTTGCAATTATTTTAGAGGTTTCCTCTTCTAACATGCTCACACATACAAATCTTTATTCAGGGTTTAAATCAAAAGTCCTGAAATAGAGTACCACTTGAATCCCTTCATCAGGGGTTTGTTATAGAGAATAGTTTGTTTTTATAACAGGCAAGTATAATGAAGATATAGTCATTAATGGAATTTGGATTCATCTTAAGAAGTATTTACTGATCGATGTTGTGTCACTCGAAGCACATCAATTTTCTCCTTTCCTAAAGTATGTTTCCTCCTGTAAATCTACTGCTCGAGAATTAATACGGAAATATGACATAAAATAATACGTTTTCGAGCAAAAATAAAAATTAGCCATTAAATTATAATTTCCAAAAACTTATTTAGATTTTTCATATTATTTTACAAGAATTTTCACACACTAATTATTGACTTTCTTATAGTTACAATTAGAGATAATCAAGAAAGTATAAAACGTAGCAGAAATTATTTAACGAAATCATTTAGAAAAATTTCTTTTTCCAACATTTTCATTCTTAGAATATATATATAGTAGTAATTTAAAGTTTATTTTAAAATATCCAGAAATGGGCTTAATTTTCGAGAAATATATATCTTTATATTCACGTGTGTTCTGGAATCGTTTTAAAATGTATTTATACTTTCTTTCCATTTTATTTCGTTATTTATGAGCACAATGGCGTTGGAAGTATAAAGTACGCACTCAGTAAATTTTCGAAACACCACTAATATAATACGAAAATGTAAGAAATTTTTTTAAAAAATTATTTTGTCAGTTAACCCAACAAACTAAACATATATGTCTGAAATAAAATAACCGTAACAGTTATAGAAACAATTAATTACCGTAAAAGCCGGCGTATAACGCACTATTTGAACACAGAAAATAAGATCGAAATTCATGAGTGCGCATTATACTCTGGGGAAAAAATGTTAACCTTAAAAATAAGAAAAAAGCTCCTGGAAAAAAATTAGACTTCTACAAATATCGAAATATTGTTCATTTAAAAGAAATCAAATGTAGATCTGGAAGAGTACACTATTTTTTTTCTAATTTTTTTTCTTGGAATAATACCTTGAATAAGTGATTTCTAAACATATAGAGCCAGGACTTCGAACCGTAATTTTTTTTGTTCCAGTTCAACTATAAAAAAAAATATATCGTTTCTCTTCCGGTTTCCGTTCTGCCAAAAATAATGGTTTTCGGTTCAGATCTGAATGAATAATTTTACTTTACGTATATTCTTATTTGTACTACAAATATAATTCTATCGTAAACAAAAATTAAATTCTATCAAAATTTGGAAGACTTTTTATTTTTTCTTAAAAAGTCATCAGCAAGTTCATTCAACTGAATTAAATTTGATTTCTACAAGTAGTTGCATCAAGAACTGAATCAGAAAGTACTAGTGAACACAGTGGCGTGCTTACCAATGGCTAAGCGGTGCCATGCACCAGAGCCTTCAACCTCAAGCGGGGCCCTCGCACCCTGACCAGCAATCAAGTCGAACTTGCGATAATTTCGCCCACATTTAATATATAAATATAAAAGGTTACAACATAACTGTAATCAGGCCAACTCAGTTAAAATTGCACAGTAGTGAATAAGTTCAAGCTAATCAATCACTTAAAAAACGGCAGATACCTGTGGAGGCCTTTTACACGTTTTGAGTGTAAATTATTGGAAGAGGGGATTGATCTTACATTGATTTTCAAATGTAATGGTTTTTATTACTATGTTAATAAAGAATATTCGATTATTGTGTGAATTTTTCGATTTATTTTTGGACTGGGGCTAATTTTTTTTCTGAGCTGCACATTTGGAAACTATTGTATTACCATACGTCCTAAAAGGGAAGATTGTGTTTAGAATTAGAATGATGCTTGCATTATATTTCTTAAAATATTTTTGAAGTTTATTTATTTTTATCACACAGAGATCAGAGCATTTATCTTAAAATTTCAGCAATGTTATACTAACTGATACATCAAAAGAATTATAATTAATTGTAACTTAAAAATAAGAAGCTAACAAGTTTAACTTCTATCCATAAAACTAATAAAATAACCTTTTTATATGAAAGATGAAACAGTAAGAAATAAATGTGTTGTAATTAGTCATAAAAGAACAATTAAATAAGAATAAGAATAGTTTTTTCCTTATACAAATAAGTTTACCAAGATACTTGAATGATTTGCTCCTTGCTGACTTCAAAGATATGTGTAGCCATAATTTTGTCTTATGTCAACTAATTGTTTGCATTTTACTAATCAAGAATTTTTCTAAAAATTCAAAGGATTTGATATTTTATGCTAACGAAAGCAATATATTACAGTTGGAAAAAATATATATTTTACATTTATTCATTTGTGTATTTAAAGGGTTTATTTTTAAGAACATGAACATAAATCGATAGTTTATTAATGTCTCATTCAGAGGAAACATGAGGAATATCGCAATGAGACGGACCTCATTATTTGAATAACAATCAAGTAACGAGAATGATATCCGACCTGGAACCCAGTCGATTATGTTATGACGGCAATGAAAGTACTTTAAGCCTTTAGAAATTTAACGTGTCTTAGAGCCCTGCTAGATGATGGAATCCTCAATTGTGATCACTCGGCTACCACAGCTGTAAAAACATGTGGAATCTACAATGTGATACTGTTTAACAAGTGACATTTATTTATGATTTTGAGATATAGTATTAAGTTAACGCCACATTCCTGCCATTTATCACATTTAACTGTCATTGTTAATCGATTGTCATAATTTTCAGCATACATAGGAACAATTAGATCAAAGATGAACATTATCATATAATTTTAATCCTTGAAAAATGCTTGGTGTAAAAATCTAAGCTTAATCTTAAGATTCAATAATTATTATGAAATCTAATGCATCAAAACAGAATGAATTATCGAGGCAATAAAAAAATGACATTTATCAATGTTTTATTCTTTTAAGAAAGAAAGTATACAAAAATTCTTAACAGAGTGTTACATAAATAACTAATTAATTCTCAGAGAAGTAATTATAAATTGATTAACCACAATATAGCTTAGTTGAATATTTACATGTCTATTGGTACACAGATGTTCAATAGTTATAAGATTTTTAAAACTCACATATAGTTAATGTAATTTTGTTATTTGTTAAAGAATTATGCTTGTGTCTTAAAGCAAATATTTTCCATTATAAAAAGATTGATAGCTTCAGAGTACTATATGATTATAAAATAGAGACCATTATCGATTTGAGATTTTACATTATGACATAGAGAGACAGGCAGAAATTTTGCTTTTTCTTTCCATTTTTTAAATTCATTGTATGTATCTAAGTGTTCAAATAATTATACTATTATTTGTTTTTCAAAATTAATTAATTTAAGAGTTAACACGATAATTTGAGTTTGTATGTACCAAATTACTGCGTTTAACAGAATAAAAATAAATCTATAACATTTTCAACATTTTAAAACATTTACTGAAAATCAAAATATAAATAAATTTTACCCTGATAAATTAATTTAAATTTGCTTTAGGTTATTATACCTTTGACTGAAATGAAATAAGCGTTTCCTTTTTGTGCAATAGTTTACATTGTGATTAGTGTTTTATATAGTAATTAATGTTTTATACTATTTCATTCAATGCCTTTAATAATATTGAAAAATAAATCTTGGTGGAATGTGGTTTAAAAGTTGTAGGAAATGTCTCCTTTAAAAGGAAAAGAAATTTTTTGAACTGAAATCAGTAGTAATTATCACACGCGATTTCCAAACACAAGTTTCTCTAAGAAAAGGAAAATGGGGACTTTCAAACTTAGAAAATTCTACAGTATTGGATAATTTTTTTTATAAAAAAATTATCCAATCCAAAATATCTGAAAAAATAAATATAATCAGAACGTAGTCTAACAGATATAGTTACATCTAAATTAAAATAATCTGTTCGTTCTCTTTTTTTCCCCGCCTATTTATTCGTGAGTCACGCATTTTATGTACAATAGTATACAGAAAGGAGTGTTCGGGGGCGCTCTAAGGCTATTGAACGTTTGAAACTGAATACAGAATAAGATAGTTCTTGTAAATGAATATGGAAAGCAAGTCGTAAAATCTTTTATATATCAACAAAAAATTATTCTCCTCGTTGAGATTCTTCAGTTTTTGGTCATTGTGGATTATCATATGCCTATTTGGTGTAAGAAAACCTAGACATGCATATCTGCCTTCTTGTAAATCTTCTAAGGTTACTTTCAAATAGCCGGAAAACTATTCTTCCTCTTATTGCCGTAATAAATCTTTGGAAAAGGCATTTCCTTTTCTGTTAAATTGTCGGACATAGGATAATGCCGACAAAGCCCTCCAAAAAAGCCCCTCTTCTACTTACCCGGTCACTTTAGGGGACTGTTCAAACGAAGAGGAGGGGGGTGATATTTGAAGCTAAAGTCTTTCTTCGTTTTGAAAAAAGTAAAGAAAAATTGTTGTCACAGTTATCTGCAACTCGATTGAGGAGTCAGTGCGTTGAGAGGGAAATGTTTTTGTAATTGGTTTGAATGTTGATCGAAGGAGTTGTCTTCGTAGGAATGTTTTGGCTCTACCTTACGCACAAAATCAGTTCATCATCGCACAAAAATAAGAGCAGTAATCTTAGAATTTAGGCATTATGCAATTCTTTTGAAATTTTAAATAAAAAGTAAGGATTATCCAAAGACTAAGAATATAACTCTTTTTGTACAAAAGTCGAAACAAATTAAGAATCCCAGTATTTTGTCATTACTCGCAAAAGAAACAATTTAGTACAAAGAATAATAATATAATCCTTTTATGTAAACAAGTTTACCGAGATACATGAAGCTCCTTGGTAAATTAAAAATGTTTGTAGTCATAATATTTTGTCTTTGATACCAGCTTATTGTTTGTACTTTACTATCAAATATTCTAACATTCAAAAGCATTTCCTCTTTTTTTACAAATGAAAACAATTTATTACTATTGAAAAAAAAATATAATCTTAAATTTCTTATGTGTATTTGAAGATTTTATTTTTAGGAACACGTAGGTAAATTGAAAAATCTAATATATATTATAAATGTGAAAGTTGTGACAAATCTATACGGAACTTTATCACTAACCTTTTGAGTCGTCCTTTTTAGGGAAATTTAATTCCCTACCTATTTCCAATCAACTCCAAAAAGCCGACAGGATTCCTTGTTATGCAGATTAGATAAAGTATTTAAGTCAAACGGAATAGTAAAGTTAGAGCAGTAGGAGATAGAGATTGAAACAGAAAGATATAGTGAGGTTAAATTGAAGATTTCTTGTTGGAGATAATTTACTCTCAAGAGGGTTGAGATTCCGTTGGTAATTATTGGTTTATAATTAAAGTCTCATTAAAGTTTTAAGAGTGAGATTAAAGATAAATGTTCAATAGGAACATTATTAAATATAATTCTGGGATCTCTTTTCATGGTAATCTCTGCGTGATCGTTATTTAATAAATTAATTAATTGAATCATTAATAAATTAAGTTAAAGGATATTACCTTTAAAACCTCATAATACTAGTAGATAAATTTGTCAATAAGTCTTTGATTCTATTTGGATAAGATAACCAAATAAAGAAAGTTGTTTATAAAAATGGCTACTGGTTCTTACATGACTCCTATTTATTCTCGTTCTCAAAGTGAGGTCCTAGGAGACCTTCACAAAGTTTGTGAGAATGTTTGTGGGTCTTTCACGCAAAAACAACTGAATGGATTTTAATGAAACTTTACAGTAATATAGCTTATAAATCAGAATAACACATAGGCTATAATTTATAAAAATTTGTAAAAAGTGTCCAAATATAACGAAATTTGTCAAGTAAGTAGGAAAAAATTCTGGCATCTGCAAGCAAATCTGGCTTGCGCTGCAAAAAAAGCCCACCACAGCATATATCAATCTTTTGTTTGTGAAAAACTCTTTTTGTTTTGGCTACGCAAGGGGCCCGCTTCTAATTAATTCCTGTGATCAGAATAATGTTTATTTTTTTTTATTTCAGAATAAAAATAAGTTTTGAAGGAAGAGGTTGTTATAAATCTATCTTTATTTTAATGTTTTTTTCTTTTTTATGATTTTATTATGCACATTTAGTAGTCAGAAATTGATCTTTTTTCAAAATAAATGCTTTTATCGGTTCTGGTACTTAAAGTAAATAAACTTTCTCTTTCCCACTGCATCATTTGGACAAATTTTCAAAATTTGTTTGTGGTTAGTAGTTAATTATAACGCTATAATTTTAATTGAATAGGAAGATATTGCGTTTTTAAGTATAAAAATAATTATAACTACTGTACTGTATTTTTTGGAGTGTGTGAATATTAACATCGCACTGTTCAGCTACTCAAGGGCTTTTGGAAACGTATTACGTAATTTTGAACCATGGTCAAGTGACGTGGACGACACCTGAGCTGGCACCCCGTCTCCTAACTACCACACCACACAAACTTAGAAGAAATATTCTACCAATACTTAGCAGGAATATTCTTTGAAATCCACTCTTCCAAGATATATGGCAGCACGGGTTCTATGATGAGTATTTTAGCGGGGAAGCCGAATAGTTTTGTAGCAGATATTGCGTTTTCAGCGGATTGCAAAGATTATTATTTTTGTCCCGAAAAAATAGTTTGTCAAAATGTAAGTGTCTTATGTTTTTGTATGTTAGTGAAAACCTTGGAAAATGATTTGACTACTTATTTTAAGTGTACGGTGTATATAATTAATTTTACAGTGGAATATCTTTAATTAATTTATTAGCTCTAACGGATTAAATTTCCCAAAGTGGAGTATTTCGTTCATGTATATCCCTTAATTTTCAACGTAGTGATAAAAAAAAATATTGTATGAAAAAAAAACTGCAGTAAATCATAATGCGGTGGATAAAATATTAACGTGCATTTTATCCCTACACGGCGGGTCTTACAAAGCTCTAGCTACGAAAGTAGTTAGGCATTTGCCAACTTAACACTATCGCTAACATTTCGCTATGTTTTTCATTGAATCGCCATTATAATTTAAGAAACGGCGTTGCCTGCGAATATTAAAATTTTAAAATAAAATAAATACAACAGAAAATAATATTTATGTATTACACTTTCAGATATAAATTATTTACACCACTTTAAGCGTTCATTACGCAAAACTTTTAACAATGTGTTACTTTTGCTGAGCAGAGATCAACTTAGGGAGGTATTTTGAAAAATCGACCCTCAAGAGTGTTACGAGGAATGATAAATAAAAAAAAATCCCTTTTATATATATGAGCTATTAGATCTACATACTTAAAATTTAACAAAAGTGTTTTTTTTTCTTTCTCTTTTTGTTCAGCTGAGATATGCAAAAAACTTTTTTTGTTTAATTTGCAATTCACATAAAATTAACTCATTAAAAATTCTTTTTTGTTCAATCTGTGTTGTTTAATTCTTCAATTCACCCGAAATAGCAGGAGAAAAAGAATGCGAAGAACGGGTATACCAGCTAGTTATTAATATTTCATTTACCAGTTCCATTAGAACAAAGTAATAAGACGGACGTCGTTTATAATGACGATCAAGTAACGAGAACGATAGCCGAGCTAGAGCCCCCACTTCTAATTTCCACACCATTACAACGTAAGGATTTTGACTTAATGCGTATCAGCTCTGTTGCATGATGGAGCCCCCTAATCGTGATTATTTTTCAATAAAAAAGCATGAAGGGACTATACAATGTGGCACTATTTAACATGTGCCAACATTTATAGCCTTAGAATATTCACATTTTATAGCATAATGCGAAATACCTACCTACTGTTCATCTCATTTATTTGCCACAGTAAATGTTTTATCATAATTTTAAGTATATAAGGGAAGAATTAGGTCAAGGGAAAATATAATTTTAATTTTTGAAAAATACTTGTAAATATAAAATTTAGACTTATTCTAAGGATTCGTTAAGTATTATGAATTTAATACAGAGTGTTTTTTTTTTTTTATAGAAGTTTAAGTTGGCATTACTTTCCAAGATGGCGACCGATTTAACAGCTGTCAAGTGATTTATTCTCAGTTTGGTTTTACAATTCATCATGAATAGACTCACGCCTGAACAACGCTTTCAAATTGTGCAATTTTATTTCGAAAATAATGGTTGATTTTCATAAGCGAATTTTGTTTAGCGATGAAGCGCACTTCTGGTTGAATGGCTACGTCAACAAACAAAACTGCCGCATTTGGAGTGAAGCTAATCCACAAGTGTATGTCGAAACACCGTTAAATCCAGAAAAACTGACTGTTTGGTGCGCTTTATGGGCTGGTGGAATCCTTCTTCAAAAACGATCAAGGCCACAACGTTACAGTCAATGGTGACTGGTATAGAGCCATGATTACTAACTTTTTCATTCCTGAATTGAACAATCATGATGTCCAGGAGCTGTGGTTCCAACAAGACGGCGCAACATGTCACACAGCTCGTGCCACAATCGATTTATTGAAAGACACGTTTGCTGACCGCCTAATTTCCCTGTGAATTGGCGTCCAAGATCTTGTGATTTAACACCGCTAGACTATTTTTGGGGAAGCTATGTAAAGTCATTGGTCTATGCGGGAAAGCCACAAACGCTTGACCATTTGGAAGACAACATTCGCCGTGTTATTATACAGCCACAATTGTTGGAAAAAGTCATCGAAAATTGGACGTCCAGATTGGACTACATCCGAGCCAGCCGTGGCAGTCCTATGCCAGAAATCATATTTAAAATGTAATGCCATAAGATTATCTTTCGAATAAAAAAAATTCGTGTCAATCGAATAATACATCGTTATTTTATTGCAATTTAAAGTTCTATACCTCTCAAAAAACACCCTTTATATCAAAACAGAATGGATTAAGAGTACCCTGTATTCTGTAAATATATTCTAAAAGGAAAAAACAATTATAAAATCATTAACAGTGCAGTTTCCTAAGAATCATAGTTGATTTTTGACGATGTCCATTGATGTTGCAAATACGTACAACTTTTAAACAAAACACATATTTCACGTAATTTTCTTCTTGATTGAAGCCGTATGCATGTGTGTCTCTAGGTAGATATTTAGAATAATTCTTTAACGATCTAAGAAAATCTAAATTTTACATTATGACATAAAGCAAGCACACATTCTTCATTTTCTTTTATTTGATATTATTGATTATACATTATTATAATTAATTAAAAATTACATTATTTTTGACACCTACGTAAATCAAGTTTGTGTAACAAATTCCTGCATTTAATAGAATGAAAAATGAATTTATAATAATTTACATATTTTAATGCATTTACTGAAAATCAAAATATAAATAAGTTTTACTTAACAAAATTTAATTAATTTTATCTAAGTTTATTGTACCTTTAATTAAAAGTAAATAAGTGCTTCTTTTTTTTTTTTGCTCAATTACACCATTTTTTAAAAATTTAAATGGATAGGCTGGTTAAAGAAATGTATAGAACAAAATACTCAAAGACTATTACATTTTTGAAAACCTTTTTTTCTTAAATAATGAATAATTTTGTATTTGTGTCAGAAAATATTTAAAAAAAAGATTTATCATGTAATTATGAAAAAATTTAAAAATAAATTACTGAATCTAATTGTAAAGATGTTATTTATTGAAAAAATTCGGTAGAGAGTTTTCTCAACCGGTATAGAAACTAAATGTGATTATAGTTGGAAATAGATTCCAAAAGTAAAAGAGAATATTCGATATTTATCATCTAGTTATTAGCCGTCATGCAAAAGTATTGATACACGTTAAATCTATTGAGGCTCAAACGTCTTCTCATTGGTATGGTGTGGAAGTTAAGATAGGGGTGCCAGCTCAGGTGTCGTCTTCGTCACTTGATCATGGTTCAAAATTATGAGGTCCGTCGCCAAAAGTCCTCGTGTAGCTGAACAGAGCGACATTATATGTCACTCTCTCTCTCCTCCGATTATTGAGATTTTCATCGATTTGCAATTCTATAAACGATTTTAGAATATCTCTATGTAAAGCTAATAATTTATTATATAATAATGGTATCTGTTTGCATTATAATCATTTGCTCATATTAAAGGGGAAAAAATGTTTATTCCTCAATATGTGTTCTTTGTACATTAAATTCTGTACTTTCAACTGCTTTTTCAAATTTGATCATTTATATTTTGTAATCAAATATTATTCCTTAAATCAGTAGTGCAACAACCCATGAGAGCTAAGACCTGCTGTGCCCATCTCAGTATACGTGACCTTGGGCGCTGAGTTGCGCGAGCAGATGCTTCGGTCATGTGGTCAATATAACGCGAAACTCCCAGTGTTTAGTTCCCAAGCAAGCATGGCACTTATTTATCGACCCACAGAAAGGATGAAAGGCTGAGTCAACCATGCCCAGCCCGGGTTTGAAACTCGCACCTGTGGTGTGGAAGCGTGATGCACTACTACTCAGCTTCAATATTGTTCCTAAAATAATATATTTTCTGTGTGTATGTGTGATCAGCTTATTCTTTTTATCAACATTTAACATCTTTAAAATGTTTTACTTTGAGTGAGATTCAACGAGTTTGAAAACTAACATTTTATTCAAAATCTGTATGTCATCTATAAAATTTATAAAGTTTTGACTACATTTTATAGCATCAAAATCAATGTTTCTTTGTATAAAAAATTTCTCATGGCGGCAATGGAGGATGACGTGTTTTTTTATGTTCTTCAAAAACACTGCAAGATTATTGAATCTGCGCTAATGTCGAAATGCAATATGAACAATCAGGTGCGTGAAGATGCCAGGCAAGCTTTGGGTGAGTTGAAAGCTTCTATTTATAAGAATTTCGAAAGAATTAAGTCTGCTAATTTTCTAGAAGCATGTAAAGAAAGTTTAAAGGAAGCCATTGCAAGCCAAGTTACGCCAAAGCGCAGTTACGCCAACGTCGTGGCGCCATCTGGTGTTACGGAAAATAAAGGAAAGTCTTCCGATTATTGTGTGGTTGTAGACTCGGATAACTGCTCTTCTGAGGATGTTAAAAAAATTATTAAAGCGAAAATAAACCCAGCGGAATCTAAATTAGGAGTTTGTGCCTTGAAGAACATCAGAGGAAACAAATTGTTAGTTAAATGTGTCTCTGAAAATGATCGTGACCGGCTTTTAACAGAAATTCAGGAAAAATCTCCAGAATTAAAGGCTTCCGTTCCCAAAAGGAGAAATCCAGCCATAATTGTTAAAAATGTGCCAAATGAAGTAAAAAATGAAGATCTCTTAAAAGTGATTACTGAACAAAATCCTGAAATTGTTGTAGATGATGAAAGTATACGGCAGTGCAGAGTTCGCTTTACTTTGAAAACCTTTCAACATACAAGGCATGTTGTTATCGAAACTCACCCCACGGTTCGTAAATCCATCCTTCGACAAACAAGATTGAAAGTTATTTGGAGTGCATGTGACGTAGATGATTTTCTTATTATCAATAGATGTTTTAGCTGCCTTGGATACAATCATCGCGCTGACGAATGCAACAATGCACTAGCCTGCTTTCACTGTTCCGGAGAACACAAAGGGCAAGATTGTCCAAATAGGGATGCAGCAGCTTGTACAAACTGTATCCGTTTCAATCACAAAACAAAAAATATTCATAAAAAAGTGAATGTTAATCATAAACCCTTTTCCGAGTGCTGTTCTTGCCATATTTTTATGAAGAAGAATACCCATTCTAGAATTAACTATGATTAGGTCAGATAATCAAGTTCTAAAGTGTGTGCAGTTAAATCTACACAAGTCTAAATCTGCGACACAGCAACTCATTTTAAACATGGAAGCAGATAACATTGATTGTGCGCTGGTTCAAGAACCTCATAGCTACAGGAGTACTCTTCCGGGTTATCCTAGTACTTATCGACTTTTTTATGATCCTAATTCTGACATTATTAAGGCAGCTATTATTGTTCGTTCTCGTCATCTTTCGACTTTTATTGATTATAAAAATTCTGATTATAATATGGTCACTTTAGAAGTTATCGCAGGCTCAACTGCGTTTACTCTTTTCTCTTACTATTTCGAGCCTTCAAAAAACATTGACTCGGATCTTCATAAAATCAGCCAAGTTTTTAGTAGCAAAAATCTCATTCGATTGGTTTGGAGCATGGACTCCAATATCAAATCAGAATTATGGTTTAGTCCCTACTCAGATGCACGAGGAAATAAGTTAAGTGAGTTTATTTCTGCCAACAACTTATTTATTATCAACGAGGATTGTGGTCCTACTTTTCGTGCAACTCAGGGAACAAGCTATATTGATATTACAGTTGTTGGTTCGGATTTACTCGAGGACAACTCGAGTTGGTGTCTTTCTGAGAATGAATCCCTTTCTGATCACGTGATGATAGAATTTGAGTTTTGTCTTTCCACTGTCCTGCGAGATACATCAAGTGCTCCTTTTGTAATATTTAATACAAAGAAAGCAAACTGGTGTCGCTTTCGGAAATTTTGTCTCTCTCGTATGACTCATATATTTGATACTCTTAACAGTTGCACTAATAGTTCTTGCCTAAATACAGTCATTGAGGAACTTAGTTTTGTTATTCATCAGGCATGCTTGTACTCAATACCTATTAAGAAAACTAGCACGCATAATGTGCCTTGGTGGTCTATCGAGATTGGTTGTGCGAGGAAGAGGCTTAATGCTTCTAGACGTAGATTTCAGCGTTGTAAAAATCCAACTGTTAGAGAATTGTATAAAAATAGTTATCTTGAATATAGAAAGGATTATAATCAAATGCTTATTAATGCAAAATCTGAGTCTTGGAAGAAATTTCTTTTGACCATTGATGCGCAAAATGTGTGGAAGAAGGTTTATACGTATGGCGTTAAAAAAGAATTCATGAAAAAATTGAAATAACTGGTATTAAGCTACCCACAGGAGAAACAACCACTTCTTTAGATGAGACAATTAATGCCGTGCTTCAGAAATCATTCCCATCTGATTCAGAGGAAAAGGACAATATCTTTCAGAAAGACTATCGTCATGCCGCGCGTACTGCTTACCCTTCCTTTTTTGATCCTTCTTTTTCCTATGATGAAGTTAATACAATGGTTTCTATGCTAAAGCTAAATAAATCACCTGGTCCGGATTCTATTTCAAATGAGATTATTAAACAGTTTCACTTAGCATTCCCCTCTTTTCTCCATAAGCTTTTTAATGTTTGCCTCGGTTTAGGTATCTTTCCTCGGATTTGGAAGCTTGCCCAGGTGATTCTCATCCCCAAAGTTAATGAGTTTAGAGTTCCCCATTTGGATAACCTTAGGTGCATAAGCTTACTTACGGCTCTTGGTAAATGCTTAGAGAAACTTTTGTTAACAGGATTTCCTGGTATCTGCGCCGTGGAGACTTTCTCTCTAGTGATCAATACGGTTTTACTCCTCATAAGAGTACTGAAGATGCTCTTTTACGTTTAAATGAGATTGTTAAGAGAGGCAAAAAGAAACATTTACACTCAATCTTGATATCTCTTGATATAAAAGGTGCTTTTGACAATGCATGGTGGCCTTGCATTCTGAATCTCCTTAAGAAAGCTGAAATTCCGATAAATATTTTTCACTTGTTGCTGACTTTTTAAATGACAGAGTGGCCAAAATGCAACTGGGTTCGACGTCTGCTATCCGCTGCCTTGAAAGGGGTTGCCCTCAAGGATCAGTGTCTGGACCTATTTTTTGGAATATCATTATCAATGATCTCCTATCTAAACTTAATAATCTTGCCTGCTGTGAAATCATAGCTTTTGCTGATGACATTTTAGTTTGTTCCCAAGAGAGGGATATTTCTGAGACTTTCCTACATGCACAGGAAGCTTTGAACTTCGCTTCTGACTGGTCAAAAAGTTTTAAATTGGAATTTAATCCTGATAAAACCAGATTCATGGCTATTGAAAAACGAAACGTTTGCTATGATGCATTTCAGCTATATCTCGATGGAACTCCCTTGACTATGGTAAAGCAAATGAAGTATCTTGGGGTTCTTCTTGATACTAAATTTTCTTGGAAGCAACACTTAAGTTACATATCCGAGAAATGTGACAAATTACAGCGTGGATTAAATCGGATTGCTCGCAACACGTTCGGAATAAATTTCAATGTACATTCTCTCATTTATAAGCAAGGAATCGAGCTTTTCATTTTGTATGGCTCTAGAGTTTGGGGCGAGGCACTTAAAAGAAAGATGAATTCTAAGTATCTGCGACGCATACAAAGAAGGATACTTTTACGGGTCATATGTGGTTATCGCACAATAAGTTACGACTCAGTTTAAGCTATTTCTGGCTTCCCCCTCCAATCGACATTACTATTCTTCATAATATTGCTTTTAGGGAAAATCTCTCTGCTTCTTCCATCTCTAATTATGATTGTATTCTATCTCCATTTTTTATCCCTCATCCTTCAGAGAGGAATGCCATCAATACTGTTTAATTTAGTGACAAGAGCACAGAAGATTTCCCTGTTATTTGCTATACTGATGGCAGTAAAATTGATGGAAGAGTTGGTTTCGCATTTGTTGTGTTCAGGAATGGTGTTGAATCCGAGAACTTTCAATTTAGAATTCGTGATGAATGCACAGTTTTTGTAGCTGAACTTTTATGTTTAAATTTCGCCGTTAAATGGATCACTGAGCAAAATAGTGTCATCTCAGAATACCTCATCTGTACTGACTCTCTTTCCTCCTTGGATTCTCTTAAATGTATTTCTTCATCTAACAATATAATCGTCGAGATCCAGAAGCAACTTAAAAGCCTAAGAGATAAAAACATCTCAATAGATTTTGCATTTGTTCGCGGACACACGGGCGTTCTTGGAAATGAGCGAGCCGATTGGCTTGCAAAGCTGCAACCAAGCGCAAAATTGACATTGACGTTAATATTCCTAAATCGTTTTACAAGAAGATCACGAATGAAAGAATGATGAAGTCTTGGAACCAAGAATATCTCATTTCTAATAAGGGGAGCATAACAAAGAAATTTTTTCCCACCATTAATAAGAGACTATCATGTCATCATTTTTACACTAACTACAAATTAACCCAATTTCTCAATGGTCACGGTAATTTCAAAAGCTACCTGAACAAATTTAATTTAGCTCCTTCATCTTTCTGTGACTGTAATATTGGTGGCGAGGAAAATGTAGAACATGTGTGATCCTTCTGTGTTCCAAGTATGTCAGAGAGAGAAAGATCATAAGCCTGGCGTTCAAGAGACTCAACATTAATTGACCACCGAATTTTCACCAATTTCTTTCCACCAGAAGTGCTTTCAATAATTTCTGTAAATTTGTTGTAACTGTTTGTAATCCTTCTTAACTTCTTTTTTTAATTGTTTATTTCCCTTGAATGTGTGTTTAATACTTACTTCTGTAAACCCCGTGTGATACTTTGTGGTGCACGGGGATTTTATAATTGTTTTCAATAAAAAAAAAAAAAAAAATATTACCTTTTTCTATTACAAAGTGGTAAATGTTTACACAGTCTTTAAAATCTTAAGAATAAGTAAAGTGTTTATTATCAGTTATAATTTCTTTTTTTTTGTCATATAAAGAAATTTTCGCATCTTTAAACACATTTTAATTTTTAAAAGCATGAAACTCAATGTCAGCATCTCTTTTGTTTTCCAATTAGGTTGTATTAAGATGACTTAATGCCAAGAAATAACTTTCGCATTTGAAATAATCCAAGCAAAAAAGCAGGCGTTATTGCATATTAGAAATCATTAATTCCGTACTAACTCACCCGCCCCTCCAAAAAAAATTTATTACTACAGTTAATAATAAAACTTAATGTACATTCCATGATCATACTATAATTTCAAATATTTTTCCTCAGTTCATTATGTATATAAAAATAAGCTAATTTTTAAAAAATAGTGCTTAAAATCCCATTCACGTTTGAGCAAGGAAATTATCTGAAAAGAGAAAAATACAAGTGCAGCTCTGTAAAAGAGCCGCGGTTCATTGCCCCCACAGGCGGGGGAAGGGAGAGCCACCCTCTGAAGAGGGGAGATGCTTGATCTCGTTTTCGACCACATTTCAAACGAATGACCTTGAACTGAGTGGGAAAGAAGCAAAGCGAAACAGATTCTCTTCTTTTATGGCAAATAAATTTCTATGAAAAATCAGAGGAAGGGAGGTTTTAGGTTATATTCGTAGTGTTATTGAATATACGTCGCACAGGCTATAAAGATTTGTTTTTACTTTTTTTTTCTTATAAAGTTTGAACTGATCAAGTTTTCCGATGAGAATTTATTTTTTTATGAGTCAATACCTTGATATACCCCTTACAATTATAACTAATTAAATGGGGATCCAGGTTTATCGTCGTCATGCTTTATCAAATACATTCTTCTATACATTTGAAACAAATTTTGTTACATAATGCTGTATTTTTTCTTTAATTAAATTATCACAAAAATAAATCTCAGCCAATAATACAGCTGCTTGTAGATATGATCCAACATTAAAATACAGAGAATAGAATAATATGAAAGTTGAAATAAAAGCAAAATAAACTTCGTTTTTTTCGGTCAAATTATTGAAAATGGTGTCTTACCAGATTTAATGCAGACGCATACTATTGAAATTGAGGCACCACAAATCTAATGTTTCCGTGTTATTTAGCAACCAATATCACAATTAATCAACAATGTATTATATTCTAATTTTAAACTATGTTTTAGATTGTCTCATTTCAAAACTTTATCAAAATAACAAATGTACTCGTGTATGTGATCAGTTGTATCAAAAGTGTTTTTAAAAAATAATGTAGTTTTTGCATTGAATTTACCAAATTTGTTAAAAGTCATGTGTTTTACCAGACCCCAATTTCATTTAGGTTATCCTCTTTTTGTATGATATTTGGTTATTTACATTTACACGCTTCTTTAAAAAGTTTATATATATATATATATATATATATATATATATATATATATATATATATATATATATATATATATGTAATGCAATTATTTATGAAATCAAATGGCCTTTTATTTCAGCAAAAAGTGCTACAGTTGCAATTTGATAAAAATTATCTGTGTCATCACCCATTTTACGCGATATTCAATGCTTCAACATAATCTCACTCACTTTGCGTGATTAAATATTCATGCGTCATGAGCTAGGATTGGCACAATTTACGGTATTTAACATTAAATGAAAAGTAATTGATTTACACTAGAGGACTGTGAATATTATCTTTGACTCAAAAGTAATTTTTTTCCAACTTCAGAATTTATTAAAAAGAACACGGAAGAGAGAATAACAAATAGAAGTAATACTATTATATGGTTGAATAAATAAACTACTTTCAGAGTATATGCATGTTTTGAAGATTTAAGAAGCAGAAAAAATAAGATTATCACCCTTATCCCCCCACACTAATCAATAAGAATCACGCTTTTATGACTGTCTAAAAAGTTTGAGAGGAGGGTTGGAACTCAATAATTAAAAATTAAACAGGAATTTAAGTATGATGTCCATTATATATGTAAACGTGTCTTAAAATTTTAGGACATTCTTAGAAATAAAATTTTACTTTTATAATTAGATACATTTTTATGTATAAACTCTATTTAAATTATTTAAAATTAGGAAGGATATAAAATTACGGCCAGAAAATCTCGTAAAAAATTCTAATCACTTTTTCTTAAAAAAAATTAAATCATGCTTTGTATACTTAAATTAATATAAATTTAGAAGTGCTCTTAGTAATTTGTAAATAATTGACCGTATGATTTTTAACATGGTAGAGAAATGCATCCCTTATTTAAAATAATTTGCTGTAAAGAAATAATTGTGTGAAATTGTGGTTTCTATTGTTGCTAAGGTAAAAATATTTCAATAAACCTTTTCGTTCATTTTGTAGGCATTTAAATAAGGGAATTTATTTTTAATTCGGCGTTTAATATAGTTATTTTAGAAGAGGAAACCATAAGAGAGAGTATCCTATGTTTTCTTATGGAACGAGAATTCTTGCATTTTAAATCTGCGAATTTTTAACTTTCTCTTTATAAGACAACTTATTGCGTGTAAATTACGTATACCATGTATAAATTCGACTTTTCATTCCATTTAATTAAAAAGGAAGTACGTAATTAAATTTTTGTCTTGTTCGAACTCGAATTTCATTAGGTACAAAAAAAAGAATTGCTTGCACAAATATGTATTTATATATGAATAATTACATTTAGCAGTAACATGTAATTGAAATCCACTTTTTCATTATTTTATTTGGCATTAATTTAGTAACAAATTGAGTCGAGTTCATACATTATATGTGTAGATATATGATTATACTATGGAAGGATATATACTAATTTTTCCGTTTGTAAATGAGTTTAATTTATAATCTGATCAAGCTTTCAAGTTTGAGAAAAAAATTGTTTCTATTTAATTTTGGAAGTCTGCTTTTTTATTTTTACAGAGGGAGAGTTTGTTTTAAAGTGATAAAATATTAAGCTTTTAAAAATTTTTCGTTTATGTTAAACAAAACTATCAGAGAAACTCGATTCATTGCCAGAGTGAAAACCATAGCTTCCGGTCAATCCGTCATTCGACTTGTATCATTATGAATATATATACATATTAAATTGCTATTAATAAAACAAGTATTTATACGATTAAAATGTAATTTGATGACCCACAGAATGAGCGAAACAAATAACCGATTAAATACAAATCTATCAATGAATATTCAGTGCACACGCTATCTAAAATTATAAATAAACATTATATTTTGTAGAATAGAAAACTAAATACGAAAATAAGCTTTTCAAATCACTTTAGTAAACGCGCTTTTTATTCTGTATCAAAAAACTTACCCTTTCGATTTATAGTAATAACATTTGTAAAAAATCCGACTAAATCACTTATTGGTACTTATATTTAAAATACTTATTCGTAACATCTACAAAATGTATAACAGATTAGCTGCTTCTTTTTTGAATTTCCGTGCCATGAGTAATCGTATTATCTAAATTATAATCCAGTATCGTTTCGTTAAAAACCCGGAGCTTCAAAAAACAATAATGTAAGCGCTTTCTGCTCGTACTACTTACCAACGCAATTACATAATTCAACTTTTTATTCAAAAAATAATGAAGAAATAAATTATTTAATTTCATTTAAAATAAATTTGTTCCATGTATTTAAACTTGCTATTTCGAAAGATGGTTATATATATTTTTTATGCTTTCGATAAGAATACAGCTTTCATCATGTGAACAGGTTTAGCTGGGGTATGTTGAATGGAGCACCTAGCCCGACTGGGGCTTTAATCTCCTATCTGATAATGGTGAGACTTGAGTTGATAATTTGCCCTTTTTGTTTCATGGTAATGAGGGTTTTTTAAAGTTACTTTGAGAGAAAAAATAAAAATTAAAATGGAACTTGCTTAAATTAGAACGACAGTTAATCTCGTGGCTTTATCGAACTGCTCGACTCAAGAGTCGGCAGCTGTCTGTTGTGAATTTTTGTGAAATTTATTTTTAGCTGGCTCTGTTACACGATCGTGCAACAGCAACCAGAAAAATGTTAAGTTTTTCAATATCATTATTTGTCTTTGACATGTCTTCCAGTGCCTGGAAAATTTCCGGGAACTTGGAAGTCAAGTTTTGTAGTTCGTTGATATATGTTGCGAAATTTAAAAAATTTGGTGTTTCATTATTTTCCGGTGTCTTTTCGTTGGGTGTCTGGTTTTGGGATTTGGGGGTTTCCCCTCGTGGTGCCATCTGTTGCTCGGTTTTGTTACTACAGACTTTAGCGTAGCTAAGTTCTGCAGTAACAGGTCTAGTTTGATTTATGGTTTTGGGTTCTTCTGATTTTTGTTTTAACTTTAATCTGGGGAATCTCGGGCATTGACGACTCGACGCCAAATGTCCGTCTTCGTTACAGTTAATGCATCGTAATGCTTGTAATCTTTCTGTTTTGGGGCAATCGTGTGTTCTGTGGCTTCCCTCGTATTTGAGACACCTAGGTGTCATTTTGCAGTTCTTGCTCGTATGGTTGAAGTAATTGCAATTAAAGCACTGGGAAGCGCCCGATCTCCTACGAAACGGGACGACTCTTCCACAGTGAGGTAAATTAGATTTTTTAGTTTAAAGATATCTTGGGCGTTTTCCGAACGTTTTATCTAAATCATGAAAAGCGGTAGGGGAGATTTAGTTGAGAATTTACGCAATTGCGCAATCTTCTCAACTTCAAATCCTTTCGCTTGTAATTCGGATTCAATGTCAGTGACATTGGTTGATGACGGTAACCCTTTAATTACCGCTTTGATCACTGTAGAGAGTTCTATGGTATAATGGTCCGCTTTTTTAACAATTAAGAGATTTTTAATTTTATCCTCGTCCTCAGCTGTTGCCGGTTGTATTTTTATATAATTTCCTGTGTTTTTATTTACCGTGTTAGGGTATGATCTGTAAATTTCTTGTAGTATTAAGTTATAGTTTTTATTAATTTTCATCATTATTGATTTAATTCTTAGTGTGGGCATGGAAGTGTCCATTCCTTCCTCGTTTTCTAGTACTGCAAACTGATTTTTTGAGGTACAAACTACCTTTTCCATGGGTATTTCTATGATTTTCCTTGCGAATTTCTTAGGGGTTTGGAAGTCCTCCTGTCCTGTTCGTTTTTTATTTTGCGAGTTATCTTTATCATTTTTGGTATTTTTACTTGGTATTTTTACTGGGGCTTTTTCTTTAATAGTATTTATATCATTAATATTTATCTCAGTTGAGTTATTATCATTAACTTTACTACTCGATTCGGCCACGTAACTGTCGTTCTTCGTTCCATTGGTATGAGAGGGACAATTTTTTATAGGGCAAAAAATCAAGGCAATCTCACCTAAAACAGTGGATAGCTCCTTCCTCATCGCCTCCAATCCGGTCGTCATCGCCTGGATATCCTCCGGCTCATGAAGTTTGGTATGGTTCGGTTGATTTCGAGCTTTCCCTCGAGGAGCTCGATTCCAGATTGCGCTGCTCTCGCGAGCTGCCATTTCATCGTGAGGTATTCGCACATCTGCTGATCCGATTGAACAAATTCTATAGAGAGAATAAGCTCTTTGATAGCTTTCGTCGTACTTGTCGCCATTTCCAGCGTCCGAACTCCGGATTCCATGTATCCGGTTTGCTTCGTCTAGCTGGGATATTTTACTAGAGCACTTAGCCCTTTTGGGGCTTTGATCTCTTGTCTGGTGAAAAATATTTGTGACTTGATACTTTGAAACATTGCCCTTTTTATTTTAGAGATTTAAATAATTATTTAAGAGTAGGATAAAAAAAGAAGTTAAAAAATTTAAAATTAAGACTATAAATAAAATCAAGAAAATTTAATTTTAAGAATCTGAATAAAAGTTAAGAAGTTACATTTGCTGAATTTTGCAAGATACATTAAAGTAAAATTCCTTTGGCCAATGGGGGCCTCAGGATGGCTGATTGCCTGTCCAATGGGGAGGCAGCTTTTCGTGTTTGTGTTGGGTGTGAGACTTGAGTATGATTACTCTCTCCCGCGTTGCGAGAGGGAGCTTTCTTATTGGTCGTTGTGTTAATGTAATGACTTCGGTCCCTGCCCGGACCGTCATCGTGTACGGGATCGGAGGCTTCCAGTGTCCGTACTGGGCAATGGGGCTCTCCGATTGGTAGTTGGGTGTTTGTGAATTTTTGCGTTCATGAAGTATGTGAGAGAATGAGTGATGTTGAATGAATTTTTAGAAAAGTGGTGTTTTTTAATAAAAATATGGGAAATAAAATTGGGTGTTAATTAATTAATATGTTTCTGGGTCTGTGTGTGCGTCTCGTTGGTGTGTATTTCTTGATCTTTTGGATCGAGATATTGTCTGAATGATCTATTTTTGTGTAGAACGTGTGTGTGTGTTTTTGCTATTTTTTTCATGAAGTTTCTAATTGTTTTAATGTTAATGGCTTTCCTGAGACTAGAGTTTCTCATGTACCAATCGGCACGGAGAATCTGTCTCAGGGTTTTGTTTTGTAAGACTTCTAGTTTTTGGATGTGTGTTTTAGCTGCAAAACTCCACACTGGAGAGGCATAGGTAATGGCTGGTCTTAGAAGTAGAGAATAAATAAGCAATTTATTTGATCTACTTAATTTAGATTTTCTGCTAATTAGGTGGGATAACGTGTGAGCTTTCTTGATAAAGCTCTCACGTATGCGTGTAATGTGTTGTTTGAAAGTGAGTTTATTATCTAACGTAACACCAAGATATTTGGTGCTCTGAGACCAAGGGATTTTTTCGTTGTGTAAGTAAATGTCTGGGTAAATTAATCGTGTTTTTCTAGTAAAGAAGACTGCTTCTGTTTTTGCCACATTAAGGGCAATTTTCCATTTGGAGAACCAGTCCTCTAAAACTAGAAGATGTCTGTTGATTGCTCTGGCCACGAGTTTGGGTTCAGTGTGAGATGCCAAAATTGCTGTGTCGTCTGCGAACATGCATGAAGTTGTGGTGAATCGGAATGTCGTTCACGTAGATGTTAAATAAGAGGGGGGAAAGCAATGTTCCCTGCGCCACGCCCGCTTCCGTGGATCTGTGGCTTGAGTAGGTATAATTAATTCTGACAGAGAAATTTCTGTCAGCTAGATAAGAAGATATTAGTTTGATTAGTGGGGATGGGAAATCATACTTGATTAATTTAAAAATTAGACCTTCTCGCCAGACGTGGTCGAAGGCTTTTTGGATATCGAAGAAAACCGCACCAGTCGATTTTTTATCTTTGAGTCCTGACTTTATCGTTTCCACAACTCTTAAGAGTTGGTGGGTGGTCGATAAGTCAGGTCTGAATCCGTGTTGTTCAGGGATTAAGATATTGTTTGTATCCACATGGTGGTACAATCTGTTAAGTATAATTTTCTCGGCTACTTTGCCGAGAATGGAGAGGAGCGCGATCGGGCGGAAACTTTCCGCCTGCGTCGGGTCCTTTCCTGGTTTCAGGATTGGAATGATTGTTGCAGTTTTCCATGCGATCGGGAAATAACCAATTTTAATTATGTTAGTGATATTTGTTAGTTCGAAGATGGGGACTAGCGGAAGATGCTTTAGCATGCGGTTAGTAATGCGGTCAATACCCTCTGCTTTATTTGCCTTTACTTTATCGATATGTTCGATAATTTCGCTTGGTAGTGGGGGTGGGGGGTATATTAGTAAAGTTATTTTCATTATTCAGATAGGTGTGAACGACATGTGTTATTGCCCTATCCGTGTCGTTTGAGATATTATTTAACTTAAATTGGTTTTGGAGTGAGTCAGCTATGACCTCACTTTTGTCTGCGTCACTATATGCAATTTTGGCAGGGCCTTTAAGGGCTGGTATCGGGGGAGCCTTTTTCCTGGAATCTCGGGCGGCTTTCCAAAGAGAGCCGTCCTCGGGTTCCAAGCAAGCAAGAGACTCGTCCCATTGTTTTTGTTCGTATTTTATGATAATTTTCTTAATTTGCTTTTGCAATCTATTTAGTGTATTCTTATCTGCAGGGCTTCTCGTGTAGTGCCAGATTTTCCTGGCCTTATTTCTTTCCTTGAAGAGTTGGTTGAGATCCCTGCTAATGTAAAAAGTGTCGTTATGTTTTAATGGTTTGGATGCATTCGTGTATGCTTGGTGTAGCCGGTCAGTAAAGGCGGCGATCTGCTCGTCAATATCTTTTGGCGTGTTCGCATCTGGTAGTGTAAAATTATCAGGAATATTTAAGTTTTGTGTGAATTTCCCCCAATTTGTTTTCATGTGCGTGTATCTTTTATTCGGGGGAGGAAAGAAGTGTGTTGTTGTAGTGAATTCGAACGTGACTGGATTGTGATCGGAACTTAGTTCCGATATGGACGTGGCAGTGCACGGCCAATCAACGTTCGTTGAGATGGCTAGGTCGAGAGTGGAGGCGGAGTCATGTCCGTACCTCGTAGGAGTGGGTGGGGCTAGGATGCGGTAGCCCGATCTTTGAATGTGAATATTAAATGTGATTCCTCTTCTCGTATCAACATCGTATCCCCAGGAGCTATGCTTAGCATTAAAATCTCCCATGATGATCGTAGAGGGAAAACCTTGGTTCAATAGTGTGTCTATACTTTGGTTGAGATTATTTATGTTTAAATGTGGTGGGTTATAAAGTGAAATTATAAGTGTTTGTTCACCTAATTCTGGGGTCAGAGCGACCATGGTTGCTTCTACCCCGTTTAAATTAGGTGTTGGTATGTGTGTGTGTTTCATTGAGTTTTTAATCATAATTGCAGTACCGCCGCCCGTCCTGGCCATGTATGCATTGTGTGTTGTGTGATTTCTATCGTTACGATAGATTTTGTTGTTTGCCAGAGCAATTGTGTGACTTGGTCTCAGCCATGTTTCCTGTAGGGAAATAACATCCGGTTTGTACTTATTTACAAAATCTCGCAGCTCCCACATGCGAGATCGAAGACCGTTGGCATTCCAGGTCACCATCAAGAGTCTTTGTAGGGTGTTCATTTTTGGGCTTTATTGAAGGAGCGCGCGACGCCCTTGAGAAAGATATTTAATTTATTAATGTCGTTGGTCTCTTTCGACATGTCTTCTAATGCCTGAAATATTTCAGGGAATTTTACAGTGATATTTTGTAGTTCCGCAATATACATTGCGAAACTTCCAAAATCTACATTAGTTTCATTAGTTGGGGAAGCCCTTTCACTTTGGGTGGTAAGGCGGGGTGACTCTTGACGTTTCAAAGCAGTATTCTCCCCCGGTGTCGCCATCTGTTGATTGATTTTTGCACTACAGACGTTAGCGAAGCTAACATTTGCTTCTACTGGCCTGGTAGCGGGGATGATTTTTTTCTGAACGTTTTTAGGTTTATTATTATTGTTTTGGGCCTCGCCCTTTTTAGGTTTTATTTTTGGGAAGGCCGTGCAGCTTCTTAACGAAGCTACATGTCCCTCCTGGTTACAATTTATGCAACGCGGGTTTTCTATTTTTCCTTCTATCGTGCAGTTTCCAGTGCGGTGTTCTTTTCCGCACTTTAGACACCTGGGTGTCATCCGACAGTTTTTGCTAGAATGATTGAAGTAGTTACAATTGTAACATTGGGTTGCCCCAGGTTTCTTCCTAAATGGGTCGATTGTTACGCAAAGGTAACAAACGGTCTTCACATCATAGATGAGTTCCGCCTTTTCATTACGGCGAACCTCAACCATGAAGATTGGCAGGGGCTCTTTGGTTGAAAATTTGCGCAACTTTTTCTACCTCGAAGCCCTGCGATATGAGATCAGATTCAATCTCCGCCACATCGGTTTTTACCGGTAGTAGTCCTTTAATGACTACCTTGATGGGCCGATCGGCGAGTCGTTTAATTATATAGTGCTGGGCTCGGATATTCTCTAGGTGAGTAACAATATCTCGATGATCGTCCGGGGTTGCCGGTTGAATTTTAATGTAATTCCCAGCCATCTTATTGATGGTTCCTGGGAATTTCCTGTTTATGTCCTGGACTATGAGATTATAGTCATTGACAATCTTGAGCATGATGGGTTTCACCGCGAGGGGATTACTGCTTTTACCCGGAGGTACTTCCTCCTCTTCTAAGACCGAGAACTTGTTCCCGGTAGTACAGACTACCTGCTCAATTGGAATTTCTTTGATAGTTCGCGCGGCCTTTTTGGGGAGTTTAAACTCCTCATCACCGGCCCTCTTTAGTTGTTTGGACTTAACCTTATCAATTACGGATTCTAGATCCTTTTTCAAGTTATCATTAGTTGCATTACTTTTGTTATTAGTTTTTGGATTATGAAGTTTACAAGTCATGATAGGGCAATGAATCAAAGCTATCTCACCCATTACTGTTTGTTTCTCCATCTCCAGCGTCTCCTTATTCTTGATGAGGGCTGCGATATATTCTTCGCTATGGATTGGCATCCTTTCCTGGATGGCGAGTTTCGTCCTAATACAGGTCAAGTCAGCTTCTTTAGATCGGGCTAACTCAAAAAGCATTTTGAGATTACTACACGCCTGTTCAGGCGTGACTTCAGTAGTAGTTTCGGATTCGATGTTACTCTCATCCATAATTTCAACGTTGTTTTCAGAATCGGTTTGCTTCGTACGTGCCATAGCGAAACAGATCCACGTCTAATGCGAAAATGAATGATTGGCATCGTATTCAAAGCAAGCGCCGATATTGGCGAGAAATTTGCTAAGTTCTGTAACCCTGCAGACTGTCATCCCCCTGTTTCCTTCCCCTCTCCTCTTCTAAAAAAGTGCTCTTTATTTAACGACTTCCGAAATTTGTTTTTTAAGAAACTTTTTAGTCACTTGGCTTTCCTCATAATATTTTATGGTAAAAATTTCTGTGTTCTCTAATTAATTGATTATAAAGAAAATTACGTGTTATTATATTGTTACGCTAGCTGTTTCGGCAGACTTATTCCGATTGTAAAAAAAAGTTACGAAATGTATATTGCAAACTATATAGTAAATAACCAAAATCCATTTGAAGATTAATAACAGAATGGATTTTACAATATTTATATTCAGTCACAATAATCTTTTTGAACAATTATTTATTTATGTAATGTTTCATCATTTGCCAAAGGTTTAAAGAAAAAGCAGCCTACAATCATATCATTTGATACCTTTTGCAAACAAACCAGTTTTTGTAAACCATGTGATTTATATTTTAAACGTCATCTTCATAATTATTTTTACATTCATACAGGAGAAGAGCTTGAGGTTTGTGAATTTTTTGGGAAGTACTATTGTTAAAGGTAATCCATAAGTACATGATTTGTTTCAAACTGGAAGGAAGTCATATTTTCATTATGTGTAGCAAAGGGATAAGAGAACCTTGTCTGAAAAATCATAAGCCCGGTACTGGTGATCAACCTCATATATGTGGGTTCTGTTGCGAATTCGATACAAAATTAAATCTTCGTAGCCATTATACCGAAATGAAACATGTTTCTGAAATATGTAGGCAAGATTTCACTTTCAAAGGCAGTCTTGAAAACCATTATTTAACTAGTACTGGGATGAATCCTCATGTTTGTGAATTATGTGGGAAAGGTTTCTCTAATAAGAGGGATCTTCATGACCATAGCTTAATTCATTCTGGAGAAAATCCTCATATTTGCGAGTATTGTGGCAAATACTATAAATATAAAGGTGCTCTTAAGAAACATTATTTGGAGCACAGTGAAGAGAAGTCTCATATCTGTGAAATATGTGGCAGAGGCTTTACTCATAAGTATACTCTTAAAAAACATTATTTAGTTCATACTGGAGAAAAGCCTCATGTTTGTGAATTATGTGGAAAAAGCTTCAGTATCAAAGATCTTCTTAGAAGACATCATTTAACTCATACTGGGGAAAAGCCTTATGTTTGTGCATTATGTGGGAAAAGCTTCATCAAAACAATTGATTTGAAAAGGCATAAGTTAACTCATGCTAAAGAGAAGCAGCATATCTGTGAAATATGTGGGAAAGGTTGCACTACTCAAAATGATCTTCGAAAGCATTATGTTACTCATACTGGAGAGAAGCCTCATGTTTGTGAGTTGTGTGGCAAACAGTACAGAGTTAAAGATGATCTTAAAACTCATTATTTGATGCATAGTGGGGAGATGCCTCATGGTTGTGAACTGTGTGATAAACGCTTTTATACTAAAAAGCGTCTTAAAGCACACCAATTGGTTCATTCTGAAATAAAACCTTATATTTGTGAATTATGTGGAAAAGGCTTCACATACAAAGGTGTTCTTAAAAAGCACAATTTGATTCATATTGGAGAGAAGCCTCATGTATGTGAACTGTGTGGCAAAAGTTTTAGTGTAAAATCTAACCTTCAAAGACATTACATCATTCATACTGGAGAAAAACCACATGTTTGTGAGTTTTGTAGCAAAGGTTTTAGGACAAAAGTTTATCTTCAAAGACATTATTTCACTCATACTGGATAGAAGCCTCATGTTTGTGAATTGTGTTGCTGAGGCTTCTATACTAAAGGTGATCTTAAGGTGCATCATACTGGAGTGAAGTTACATGTTTGTAGTGTGTGCAGCAAAGCTTTCAGTACAAAATCTAATCTTCAAAGACATAATTTCACTCATACTGGAGAAAAGCCTCTTGTTTGTGAGTTATGCAGCAAAGGCTTCTGGACTAAAGGTGATCTTAGGGTTCATCATTTGTTACATTTTAAGTAGAAGCTCTTTATCTGTTAATGGGTACTTATTTGTTATCAGGACGAGAAAGCCAAACACATGGTAATATGTGGATAACACTCCCATTTTCTCATTGTAATTTGAAGAAAATTTATCTGGTTGGTTAATATTCCCATTGTTTGTATTGTTTGTTTGAATTTCCTATTGTTTGACTACAACTCAGAAAAGGGATTGCTAACCCAAGGTCCCCATAATTAATACTTACATGCAAATGTGTGATAAAAGTTTTAGTGTAAAACACGATCTTTCAAAATATACTTTTGTTATATTAAAAAAAAGTCTTATAAGTGAGGAATGTAACAAGGTTTCAGTATTCTAATTAATCTTTGTGTACATGTGTATTATATATTGAGTGAAAAGCATTCAACAGTAATGGTGAACTTTAAAAAACATAATTAATTTCATAACAGCCTTAAATTTGCAGGATATGTGTAACAATTTTAAAATGAAATGTGTATATCATTCCACTCACACTAGCTTTAGATATGGATTTTAATGGTACAATCTATGGCAGTGATTCATAAAGTGGTCTATATGGACCCCCAGGGGACTAGGACAACCTAAAAGGATTCCACATGAGCGAAAAAATAATTTGGGGGCCTACGATACTGGCTCTTTTTAAATCAGATCTTCACTTTGATTTTAAAAGAAAATTTCATCAAGTGGAAAACAGATTTACCTATTTAACAGATTTATTTAAAGCTTAATGAAGTTAATTTACCGTTACAAGGTGACAGCATTAAATTTCTTAAGGCAGGGACCATAACTTTGGCGAGGTTTTTTTTCAAGAATTAAGCTAAAGAAGTATAACTTTGGGGGGTCACTAATTTTTCCAGTTTCTCAATTTCGCACAGACAATCTTGCAAGAAAATGAGATTTTAACCTATGTTCAGCATTTAAATGCCTTTATTCAGATTTTGAAACTAGGTTTGAACATGCTTTGAACATTGTAATACCACTTTAGGGAATGAATTAATATGAGCATATTGAAAAAAAATTGTCAGATTACAAGAGGAACTGATGATCATAATAGGTACTGGTAATCTTAAAGTAGTTAAGAAATAGATGTCAGCAATTTTGGATTTAAAAAGGTGTATCTGCCATTCATCCCGATTTATGGAATATCCTGAGGAAGTTTTTAATTGCTTCTTCAGGTGAAAGGGAGTTTCAGCGTGGTTGCCAATCTTTGAATGAAAAAAAAAAGGACATGACCACAACACCAAAAAGATTTAAAGGTAAACCTGACAAGCTTGGTGCCAAATGTTGAAAATTTGTTATTGAAGCCTCAAATTCATCCTTCCTCTTTCATATTTTAATGAAATTGTAATTTAACTCATAAACATGTGTTTCTTGAATTCTATAAGCATTGAGGTTCTCTACAATAAGAATTCGACATTTTGTAAAGTAAGTATTACACCAGCTGTCAAAAAAAAACAAAAACATTCAAACAATGTTAAGTATTAGTTAATCAGGGATCTATACTCAAAACCGAAAAACATAACAAGTGGTCTATGAGACAAAAAAGTTTGGAAAACTCTGATCTATAGCAATAAATTTATCTTTGAAAATTTTATATTCATTATAAAGATAATGTTTGTGAAAATATGAAAAAAACACCAAATGTCAAAGTTTCACATTGCTGATTTGTAAAGCTGGAAGTCATCAGTTGGCTTGTATTAAAAAGAAGAGTACTTAAATATTATGGTCTTGAGAAATATTAAATTCATGAGATGTAAATTTAGTACATTTGCAGGGCTTATACTTATTTGTGTGGATTGTGATTTGTAATCAGTCACCAAAAAATCCATTTGGGTACTAATGTAATATGCCATTGACCAATTTTACCTAGTCAAAAGACTGCTAGATGCTGTCATATGCTGGAACACGATTATTGTTGTTGTTTTCTGATGCCACCTGTCTGACGTAGTCAGATCGAGGCCCACGAAATTCATCGTGGCATGGGCAAGAGGTACGCCTGTCGTTGGCCTTGAGCACCATACAGGTGACAGTGCGATTTTAGCTCAGTGAAATTCCCCGAAGGGACGATAGATGGCGACATGACCTCTATCTCCACCTCCACAATTTCTGCATGTAAACTGAAGGGGAGGGAAATATTCTCCAGTTCCTGCGCTCGTGATTAAGCCCACAAGACTACGGACCCACTGATTTAACGAGCACGTACTCCGTGTGTACTCGGCGGGTGTTTGGTGGCATCGGGCATCGAACCCAGGCCTTCCGGTCTGGAGTCCGATGCTCTAACCACTAGGCTACCCACGGCCCCACGATTATTGTGCTTATACATGCATGATAACAGCTTTCCACAATTGATTACATGTTGCATCATTTGTGTGGGTGTTTTAATTAATTTAATGGACAATTTTTTCAATGGCACATATATACATATATATAATATATAACAGTACTTGTGTGTGCATTTGTTCTATAAATGAAATATTATTTTCACATTCATTGATATTTAAATTTAATTAATGAATGCATTAAAATAATTAAATTTTTAAAAACTTTTTGTATTGTTTTATCATTTTTAATTTATGCTTCTTAATCTTCCGAATTAGTTATACTTTCTTGTGGCTTTATGGTATTCATTATACCTCTATTTATGCAGAATTCAATACATTTTGATGAATTTGCATTAACTGTTTTTTTTTTCAAAAGTAAATTTATGGAAAAGAAATCTTTTCTTAAATTTTGCTTTTATTTTTGATGATTGTATTACTTTTTTAAAAACTAGAAGTTATTTAAATTTGTTTATAATAATTATAAATTTTCATTTGGAGTACTGTCTTAGGCTATATAAACATGTTTTTTCCACACTTGTGTATCAGTTTAGACCAGTTATATTTAAGAAGAAAAAGGTATTTTTATTTTGTTTATGTTTGCTTTTTCTGATAAATGCATGATATATAGAGCATGTACGATCAGTTCAGCTATGGTATAATCTGAATAATATTTCCAAATTAATTCTATTTTTTCTCGATGTGCCTGTAAAAGTTAAAATATCAAAATTCACGTATGTGAATCATGTAATAAGCATCCTAATAAAAATATCTTTATATATAAAAATCTTCTGTGCATGTGTTTGTCACTAAAGTTCTCCTAAATGGCTGGACCGATTTCAATGAAATTTTTTGTGTGGGTTCAAGTAAATCCGAGAATGGTTTAGATTCACAATTCGGTCGGATATCGCAATTAGTTAAAAAGATATTAATTAAAAACATTCAAAAAATACTACTCAACATTCACCTGCATTGTTGTAACAGCACTATTGTTATAAACAAGTAAGATAAAAAAATTTTTAAATCAATTCCTACTTATATCAACCAAGAAAAAACTTATTTTAGCTACTTTTTATTAAATAGTTGCAATTAATATAAATATGTATATACATAGGACAGAATCACAACATTAAGTGGTAATTAATTTTTATTAATTATCATTAAAGTATTGTATTGTCATCCAAAACAATCGTGTATATAAAATTTCCTTTCAACTGAATGCTTTAGTTAACATGCGAGAAAAAAACTTTTCAAATTTTGATATAAGTCGCCAACGTGGCTGTATTTGTAGTTTTTTAAATAAGTAGTTATCAATTAATTTTTATTAATTATAATTAAATTATTGTTTTGTAATTCAAAATAATCATGTACATTACATTTGAGCGCTTTAAAATGTATTTTATTAACGATTGAAAATTTCACCAAGATAAATAAATAAATAAACAAGCAAACAAATAAAATATGTATAGAGATCGTGAGCTAATTTGTTAGGAATTGAAAAAGATGTAAGTTGGCGTCGAAAATTGATTTTCAGTCAAACTGGCCAAACCTGGTCTTTAATGTTATGAAAATGCAGACGATTAACGCTTTTTAGCGTTTTTAATTAATATCTTTTAAAATGATCTTTATGTATGTAATTCTTCTGTGCGTGTGTATGTAACTGAACTCCTCCGAAACGGCTGGACTAATTTTGATGAAAGTTTTTGTCCATTCCATTGGACTCGAGAATGGTTTAGATTTATAATTCGGTTTACAAATGTTCATTTAATTAATTTTTTATTTATAAATTGTTGATCTTGGAATGTTTTACATTGGGGATCCGGCAGACTGCACTAAGATCGCAGTATCGAATATTCAAAAATCTTTTATTATAATTCAAGTTGGTGCTGTGATCATTTCAGGAAAATATTTTGTCACTTCATGTTATTATTTTGTTGAAATAAATCGTGTTAATTAAATTATTACATTCAAATGTAATAAGTGTTTGAAGTGTGCATAAAAAACTATACATTTTATGTACAATTTAATAAATATACTTGTTATAAAATAGTTTGAGTCTCAACTTTTTCACCTTTAATTAAAACAAGTTTAAGTTTTTATTCACACAGCCTTTACATTTAACTTTGCTCATAGTATACACATACTCACACGCTATCGATTGATTGAATTGTGATAACCGTACATGTGTGTGTAATGACGATAGACATTGTAATAACTTTTTAATACAAATTTTACTCAAAACGGTCCAGATTGTTGAAGCTTATTCATAAAAATTTTGAATTTTTGAATTTAAGATGTGTGTACAGGACAACGTCTGTCTGTGGTCCTCTAGTATGACTATTATATTTTTAAAAAAAAAGAAAAACTTTTATTTTTATAGATTGCTTTTTTTAAAAAAAAAATATTTGAAAAATAATTTTGAAATGTAAGAGAAGTATTACTTTAGCACTTGACTAGCTAGTCCCGAGTGGATCCAGTATCAAAATTCCTTGGAGGCCCTGCAACATATTATGATTTTTTGGATGTAAGAAATTTTTATTTTATTATGCATTCAAACTGTCCTTAATTTTAAAACTAAAAATCAATTCAATGTGTATGTGTGATTTCTGAATCTAAACTATTATTAAAGATTTTAAGCTGGAATTTTGAAAATTATATTTGTCATTATCCTTCAGAATATATATTTTAAAAAATAAAGCATTTTTGTAATATGAAATATATTTATTGTAAGATGATGTATAGTATTGTATTATTGATTAAAAAATCTAATTTTTTTATTATTAAATTTATTATTGTATATTTTAGTGCTCAATTATAAAACAGAATTTTAAACATTAGTAATTTAATTGTAAATTTCCTAAGAATTAAAAAGAAATCTGCAAAGTTTTATCTATTTTGTATTGTTCCAACCATGTTCTTTGTGATGAAACAAGTTAAATCTGGTGAAGCTAATTGAAAATTTTCAAAGGCTTTTTTTTAAAATTAATAATAAGGGAGAAGTGGAGAAATGTTTAAACATATATATATATATATATTTTAAATTTGTTGCAGAAGATAATTATTATCTGTAAAAAGAATATGTGTTTGATTAAATGAGATCAACCTGTAAGAGTAGAGCTCTCTGACATTAAAAAAAATAATAAGCTCAAGTTATAGTGCCTACCACATACAAACAAAAATAAAAATAAAATTATTAGAAAAAAATTAAGATCATTTTTGTAACATGATAAATAACATGAAGTATTGCTTTCTTTTTTCAACTGCATATGTGAAGGTAATAGACGGCGCTTCTTCAACAGCGGTCTTAAGCAAATGTATCACCGAGAGTGTGGGGTAGCTATGTGTATGACAAGAGAGAGAGCTTGTGTAGGGGCTAATAGATAAAAGGAAAAAATATGGCCGGACGTGTAATGCTCGATTTCGTTGGGGGCACCTATTCCTATTATTTGTGGAGTTGGAATTCGAACTCCTCTGTTTCGGGGTTGCTATATTTGGCTGTTTATACATTATTGGCTACATTCAAAATAATTGCAATAAAAAAGTGCAATAAATTATAATTTCAGGATATGCTTAATTGAGAATAATGCTAATGTTTCAGTATGTCTGAATCTAATAACTTATTATAAATATTGTGCGTTTATTGTTTATAACTTCACTACTGAACAATTTCAATGTTTTTTCAATATTTGAATTTTAAGTTATAAACATTTTTCATTATTTATTTGTTGTATACAAGCCCATTAGAAATATGGTGTGTTTATATATATAAAATAAAAATTAAGATTAAATTTATTAAAACATTAATGAAACTGAAAATACAAATGTTGAACTGCGACTATATTGTAAACAAAAATAGAAGAGTAAAATATTTTAGTGTATCGATATATTTTTGATTATTTGCGATTTTTAGTAAAATTTTATTAATCCTTCTAACATTTGAATCAGGTTTAGCAAGTTTTTTCTAAACACAGCCACCTGAAAATTATGTGATTATTGGTACAAAATCATTTTAACTTTTACAGTTGAAATTAAATCATGTTTTCATATAGAGCAATTCTTGGGAATATGTATATGTATATTACATTAATGATAAAAGAAGAAAATTGTTTTATATTTATTTATATATGGACTGTTATAAAATGGTAGGAAATATATACATTGCCTTTTAAATATACTGTTTACAATTAAAATTGTTCTTAGCCTATACTAAACAAAAATTGACTTGAATTCCATATAATTTTTCAGTTAAAAAATAGTCCAAAATTATGTTTATATTGTGATTGAGTTAATGTCTAAAGGGGATAATTTATTTTTCAGTTCTGTTCTTTTTTTTCTCAAAATCCATTATAACCATTGCTCATAATAAGATTCATATTTCAGCTATGATTCAGCTCAGTGATTAAACTTACAATTCTGTAGTATAGCACTGAAAACAGTATATATTTTTAAAAAATTGTCAGAAAGTATAATGTTATAATCATTTTAATCTTCAGAAATATTAATGTACTTTTTTTTTAATTTTAAAAGTAAAATTCATGAAACAGTGGGTTTTTTAGCAATATTGAGTAGAGATATATATAATTTTAAAATAAGTTCTAAGCATTTCAAAAATAATTATTAATGGCAGGAAAATAATGCTAAATTTTCAAAATACCTTGATGTATATTTTGTTCGGAGTACATATTCCAGTGAAAATGGGGTTTTGTTATAGGTTTTGAAAAAAATAAATACTTTTTTCATACAGAATTCTTTTTTTTAAAAAATAAGATTTCTGTTCTTTATAAATTACACGACAGTGGCCGTTTTCTTTCATTGGATTATAATTTTTTGAAATAAAAATTTTAATTTAATGTATTGAGATATACAAATTAAATATTTGTTTTAAAAAATGAGATTGATTTTTCTTGAAAAATTTACTTCAATGAAGAAAAATGTATAAATTTTTCTTCCACCTTTTTTTAATTTAGGGATTGTTAAGAAGAAAGACTAATACATTTTTCCTTCTCATGTTTGATTCCTTTAATAATTTCCTTTGAACTTAATAATACATTATTCCCGAATTTCCTAGACCTGTCTCGAATTTTCAAAGCTTGCTTTGATTTTTCACTACTCATTTTTTAGTCCCAAATTTATAGCATATATTTTTTAATTATCAATGCTGCACTATCTAAAAATGCCTTCACATAGTCCAATAAGATGTGCCGATTTCAGAGGTGGATGGAAATATAACTGCGATTTTAATAAGATCCTGAGGTTATAGTTCAAATGTTTAAAATTGCCAGAGTTTCCTCTTTTTTTTTTCTCCTTGGCACTAATGCTACAACTTTGCGAGTATTTAGCACCATGAACAATTCTACAGTAACGTTTAACAACAACATTAACATTCAGCAATTTTTGTTAACAAAATTGTTCTGACTTGAATAAGATCATAACAGAAAAAGATGTTCTGAATAATATTCATGCTTTTGAAAAATATAAGGCTACTTCAAAATAATTTAAAAGGGCTGCAGATTTATTATTTAAAAAAAATGAATCTTGCATTTTAGTTTCTTATATATATATATATTAAAAGTATATCATTATTAAAAAATAAAACAAAAATTGTTTAATTTGGTATAAATATTTCTTGACTAACATACCATACACACTTCCACCACAATAACTACTATAATAAAATAATTTATTTATAAAAAGTCTATATATTACATTTTGAACCAAAATCTGGTCATCTTAATATATTGAAGCAGCCATTCATTTTGAAATGACATTTTTGGTAGGAAGGAATAACATTTGCTAACTATTCCTCTTAATCTTTTTTTTTATTTCAATATATGTAAAATTTAGTGAGGATGTATTTGATCTTATATAATTTACTATTTTGTTGAATATTTTTTTTTACATTTTTAAAATTGTTTCAAATGTATAAAATTTCAATCAATATTCAATAACTTGATATGCTATCTTTGCATACTTTTTATGTGGAGGCTTTAATAAGATATAACATTTAATTCTCCATAATTCCATACCACAACACATTCACAACAGGAAGCTGTCATTTTTAGAATTTAAGTGGACTGAAATGTTATACTCCTTTGTATTCAGTTTCTTTTATTTAATTTAAACAAATATGAATGTAGTTTTTAAATTCATTTTTTAAAATACGATCATCAATCCAACTCTAACACATTGGGATAATATTTCTGAAATTTTAAAAGCATTTTAATAAATTGTGTACGATTCGGGATTAATTAAAATTTGAAGACTTATTTCTAAAGCTATTTAAAATTTCGGTTTTTAGATAATTTTCGTAGCCATGTACTATTTAAAATTTGATGTATTATTGAACATTCTATGCATGGCCAAATTATGCTCACAAAAGGGAAAAATCACTTCCATAGTTTACTAGAAGAAAGTGGCAAAATCTTTGCTTGTGTAACTCAGTAACATTAAATTAGGGACATGAAAACTGAAAATGGGTGATATTGGATTACTCCAACAATTCTCAGTCCTTTCTATTAAAAACAAAAGTATTTAATTAAAATAAACGTTTTGACTATAGTTGAATGTAAATTTAATTTGTGTCGTTCTTTTTTTCTTTCACTATTTTCCTTTTTTTTTTCATTCTTTTGATTTTTCTATTATGCCTCTATTCTAATTAATTTTCCTGATATTTTATTTGGAATATTGTTATGAAAGAGACGAAATTAATTCTATGTACAATACGATAAATGGCTCCTCCTAGACGGGAAAAATTGAAGGAATTTTAGTCTCCACTCCCTAAATTCCAAAATACTTTCCTCTGTAAGACACCCACCCATCTCATGATTCACATAGGGAGGGGGGGCTATTTTACGAGAAAGACACGCTTGAAGAGGAACGCGCCTTAATCTGCGTATGAAAACCTAGAAATTGTTTTCTCATTTCTTTTTTTCTGATTTATCCTTTTTGGCTAGATATTTTTAATGAAAAATCTTGATTAGAAATGATTCACAATGCAAAATGTTATAAATGTAAACGGAAAAATAATTTTTTTGAATTTTTATAAAGTTGTTAATAACATAAAAATAGACATTTTGATAAATACTGAAACATAAATTGTGCTATTATGTACTATGTCACTATGCTGTACATCAAACATTATCATTACTATACTTTTATTAAGTTTTTCCACGCAATTTGTGAGAAATTTAATGAAAATCTAATTGTGAGAAAAATATATCTGAAAGAAAAATTATATCCAAGTCATGCTTCTATTAGAAGTCTATTTTTCTAACTAATCGACGGTGTGTGAAGAAAACTTTATAGCGAGATAAAAGGTCAAAGAGCAAAATGGCCATAGAAGTAGAACACATATACATATATTGATGGGAGGTCGCCGGTCCCCAAAGTTATAACGGCAGTTTGTACATTTGCCCTGTTTACAGGAAACGGATTTAAAAGGAATTTGGGGGTGCCTCAGGTCAACGGATTCTATGGCGGGCGAAGCTGTATCCTTGCACAGCTTGTTGGCCAATCGGAATTGTAAAATTTACCGCCAGAACTTTGAAGTGGATGATTTTCCGAGTGGTGCGGTCGACCTATTTAAGGGTGGGCGCGCGAATTCTCGGGGCTTTTGACTCCTTCTTCGTCTGCCAGAAAAACCCTCCACTGCCGGGAAGCGCACCTGCTACCCGAGGTCAACCCCCTCCGTCGCTCTCTCCCTCTTTCAAAAGCTAAGTAGTATTTTGTTATGTGTCACTTTATACATTAACTTAATTTTAATCTAATTGTTAAATAGAAAAAATAAATTAAATGTTATTTAAAGAACGTCTTTTGATTTAGAGTACTGTTTATTGTCTTTAAAAGATTTAATGTTTAACTTAAGCTATAATGCGATGCATGCAAAGGGAGTAGAACCTGGGTTTTTATAAAATGGATTCACAACGAGAATAAATTAAATAGATTAAGTTTAACCAGCGTCGCATTAATATTTTACATTTTCTAAAAGATATTCCGTTTACTTTTTTGCTGGTTCTTTTTTAAGTTACTTGTTTAAAAAACGAATGTCTTAAAATCATTAATTTAACACATTGATTTAAATTTTTTATTTTTCCCCCAAAATATGAATTTTTCAAAAACACGCAAGAAGGTATAGTACCTTTATACATTCTAAAAATCAATTTTTTGAAAAATATTTTTAAAAATTAATACAAAATTTTTGAACCGTTTTAAAACAAACCACATCAATATCCAACACCAATTACGCTCTCTGCAATAAAAAATATAGATGTGAACAGAAACTTTACTATAAAAAAAGTAAACAAACAGCAACGTGATGGATATAGTGGTGACGAACCTCGTAATTTTAAATCACGGTCAAGAGAAGAGGATTACACCTTTGACATTTTACTCTCCAGACTGTTCGGATTGGAAATACACTTATCTATTAATTATTTTTATTTGATAAAGAGTTTTATAACGTTATTATCGTTCAACAAATCCTAAAAAGATGTTCCGCATCTTCCTACTTTGGTCACTGCAAAGATACGAGGCATATCATGAGAGAAAATATTTTTTTTTTCAAACAAAAAACTCAAAATAAATACACTTTACTAGTAATTAAATTTAAGGACGCATGTGCTATTATATGGTTAAAATTACTGGCTATAAAATATATATGGTTAAAATTACTGTCTATAAAATTAGAAAATGTCCTTAGAGTTTATTAATCTTAATATAAAATTACTTTTTTAAAGTTGAAAATACAGAGTAATTCTGAACAACGTCCCCCCATCCCTCTTGCTTTCCTAGCAGAATTTTTTATGTGTGGGTAAGATATATAAAATAAATAAATGTTAATTTACAAAAAAAGGTGTGAATAATTACTTTTTATAATAATGGATTGTGTTAAGGAATTTAAAATTTGTTTTATGTGGTTTATAAAGAAAATTGAAAAATGAACCTCTATATAACGAATTTTCCATATAACGAACTTTTTTCCGGGATTTAGCGACCTCGCTATTCAGAGGTCGGTATTTGGTATATTTTTAAATCTATCTTCTATTTTTACAATATCAATTACAATATTAAAAAATAACATTTAAATTCCTCTATAGGGTTTCTTTGAACTAGGTAGCCTAGTGGTCAAGATCATGGACTCATAGCCGGCGTGTCATTAGTCCAGTCTAGGGTCGCTGAAGGCCCGCCGTGTAGAGGAGCCGAATCACATTAAACTGTCGGGGTTGAAACGTCCTCCTGTTGGTGTGGTGTGGAAATTATTGCCAGCTCAGGTGGCATCCTCGTCAGTTGACCTTGGCTCAAAATTACGAGGAGCCCCTTTTCCGAGAAGGTTATTAGACTGTGTGTCTCGGCTATTCATCTATGGAACCTGTCGCACCTCTAAATCAGGGGCTGCACATAATTGCTGATTTCGCATCCAAATCTTGAAAATCAGCTTACTAAGGGTTTGGTGATTTAACATCCCTAATAGAATTATTAGCCATTACAACTCATTTGGAAATATCCAATTCATACTATACGCATATTGCTGAAATGAGCATAAAATCATTTCACTTATGTCCCCCCCTTCTTTTTAAACGCACAAATAATTTTTAAAGGTTTGTATTTTGTTTTTACAAATGTTAAGCTTTGGGTAAATAGTGATCTCAATAAGGAAATTTTTAAATAAAATTTGTCCCCCTCCCCTTCCTGAATTTTTTGATGTCGATATGTAAGCTAACAAAATGTTTTAAAGTGATTGGTTGGGTCATGGAGCAACCAGGTTTCTAATTTTACTAATTTCGGGGTATTCAATTGTTATTTTATGCATTTTTTATATTACTAGCTGCATGGCCCGGCGTTGCATGGGCTTTCGTTACTTTTTTATAAATTTTCCCTTTCCTTCACAAAATCAGCACTTCTAATACTCTTTTTCAAAATGACTTCCACCCCCCTCCACCGCTTAGCCCGGCGTTGCTCAGGCGCTTTCTCTTTTCCTCATGACACCAGCATTTCTGTGTGTGTGTTTGTACGCGCACAATGTGAGTGGTTTCTAAAATTGTGTCAAAAAATTTCCCTTTTTCGAAATTTATTCCATTCCACTTATTTTTGATTTAAGACTGGTTTCTTCCCCTCTCTATAGCCCGAACACGTTCTTTTTTAGTGTAAAATTATTGTTCTATCTTCCCCTCATTTTCACAGATAAGATATAGCTTCAAATTTCGATGTATGACTTAAAAAAATATTGCGTTAGAATTAAAAAAATTATTAATGTGAAGCAATAAAAAGAAAACGATTATGATGCTATGAGTAAAACAAAAAGCGTTCATCATTTTTTAATAATAGTTTCTAAGAATCTAAAATAATAAAATAGATTTCAAATTTTTATGAATCAATCAATCGTTACATATAGTTAGCTTAAAAATGTCTCTGAAATGTATTTTGATCTAAAATAATAGACAATGTTCTGTATAATAGTAGAAGTGTTTTAACCTTCAGATTTATCAATCACTGTTTTATTACAAAATTTACAGTTCTTTATGTGAATAAAATCACTGTTTTTTTTAAGTAATTTTTTGTAACTTATAAGATAAAATACTCGTTTTTGTGTAAAAATTAAAAAATCTCTTATCTTGAAAGTAATTTCAAAAAGGAATAGCAAAGTGATGCATCAAAATTGAAAAAAGGAGAATTGGTTCATTTATTATTTGTTCAGAGCGGGCCCCGTTTATGCAATTTTTTGTCAATTTTTACCCATTTTACTAGTAATAAGTCATTTTTCTCCTCTTAATTTTAGCCGTTTTCTTACAATGTGTTAAATAAATCTAAAGACCACAAAAAAATCTCCATATCCTCATTTTTTTTTAAAAAAAGTTTTCGCAAGTAGTCGGATACCTTAAGCAAATTTATTAAATATCTCTTTATTTTATTGCTAATCAAAAAACTGAATTTAATGGTTAGATAGCCAAAAGAACTGTAACTTCGGAGATATTTACCAGAAATATTCTAATAAGTAAGGTGGTATTTGAATTCCTTTTTTATATAATTAGGCTAATCTTTGAAAAACATGCCCAGCTTTTCCAAAATTTTTATGAAATCCTGTCAGCATTTATTTAAAAATGTACAACTCTTTCTAATATGTGATGGTTGCGATCGTTCCTGAGTTTCTATCAATTTACTATAAAGCGAATTCTGTCTTTTTACACGCATCCGAGTCTGTTTTGTATTACTTACGTTTCATTACTGAAATCAATAAATTGACAATTCTTTCATACACCTCAAAATAATTGAAATTATCCTTAGAATATTAAACAATATTATAGCGATTCTTTTATTTTGCAGCAATATCTTCTTAAATTTCAAACAAAATCCTGCAAGATTTATAATTATACGGAATTACATCATTTTACTAAAATTAAATATTAGTACAATTATTCAAAATAATTAATATATTTTAAAAAAAATCAGAACGATGAGATTGCCAAAAAGATCACCAAAGAAAAATAAAACTCCTCTTATGTAAGTTTGAAAAAGTAATAGCAATTGAGACAAGAGACGTTAACTAACTTTTTTTACATGGTCCAATAAAAAGCTATCTTTCTATTTTAATATGCCTGTCTTGTAATCTCTATTTGTTATGTGAAGGATCAATTAACTGCAGGTTTTATACATTTCTGAAAGTCTTAAACTTAGAGCATCTAGAAATTTATTTCTGAAATAGTGATACAAAAGTATAAATCGCGGCCTATTAAAAATATATTTGTAAAGCTGAGTATCAAGTATTATAAAAATAACTAGCAAAACCAAGAAATTAAGCTATTTTTTTTATTTAAAAACCCTCTTTGGATTCTAATTTAATTTATGTGGTTGAAGGAAGCGATTTTGATGAATTTAGCTGCAGTAGCAAAGAAATAATTGATTTATATATTTCTAGGACTTCAAAATTAAATATATACCTTTTTTAAAAGAAATATACATTCTTAATTTTCTTTACAAAATGTGTAATGATAAATGTTTTTTTCTTTATTGTATTTATGTTGTGTGTAACTATATTAAACTTTTAATATGAATAACCATGCAGTTAATGATTATATACTTATGGAACTCTTAAAAATTATGAAGTTTGTGAGTTAAGAATTCATCACTTGTATGGTTTGGACATTAGATGGAATACACCACCCTTTTTACTGCACAAACCATTGTCTTTTTCAAATGGTTTTGGATCACATCTACTGGCGAAGTTAGTCTTGAGTGGGCCCTGTATCAAAAATTCCTTGGGGGCCTTTTCTGGCCCCTTACTATTTTACGATTTTTTGCTTACACATGTTGGGGCCCCGTATCATTGATATGGTGGTAGCTGCGTCCCTGTCCTGTAATAAAAAGTGTTGAGTAACTAATATTGCTGACAGTGTAAAAAAAAACCAGACAATTGATTAGGTGCTTTTATAACTAAATAAAATATTAACTTAAATATCATTTCCCGTCACATAAGTATAACTTACCAATTAATTACATTACACAATCTTTAATGCTTTAGAAAGTCTTTCACAACTGTGATGCAATTATAAGCATTTGTCACCACAGCTGGAAATCCCATCTAGCACTTTTTGTGATCAATAAGTAATTTAAAACTTTCTAAGATGTGTAAGAACATTTACTTCATTCATACACAGAACACAAACAAAGCAACCTGAAAAATTACAATTTTTTAAAGTCTTTATAAAACAAACACAGTATATCAAAAACTTGTTCAATACCGGACAAAAAAATAAACTCCTATTAGTATATGTATACCATAAAAAAGACAATCACATTATATCATTACTTTCACAACCATTTTCTACATTGTCCATGAAATATAATGTATGAATGAAATACTACACTGGTGTGCAAAAATTAAGGACGAAGTCGAAAAATTAGCATATCAGCTGAACGAAGAGGCAGAGCGGACAGAAAGACCAATCAGGAGTGGGTGAGGTCGATAGCTCTGATTTTAACCACAAATGATGTGGTTATTCTAGAAATGTCTATAACGGATTATGAGCAGACTTTGAGTTATGTATAACTTGACTGCTCAAGCAAAAGGCGTGGACTGTATACTTTAAAAATGTTTGTTTATTGAGGACGGTAGGTACGTCCGCTCCGAGGATGCATTACAAGCATACTGACGAAATGTAAACAAGGAGGACTACTAGCGCTCTCTGCACATGCGGGTCGTAACAAGGAGATTAAGTAAGGTGATTACGGTAGCACATGCGCAGATATGCAGGTAGACGTAATGGGGGAGTGTCTGAGTAGTATAAAGCATGTTGTCGGTGTAAGATCAGTATTTCTGGCAAAGAGATTGCACGCCGTATAGCAGTTAAAATCACACCGAGTTGCTGCCTCAGCGAGAAATGGCGAATAATCAATCTGTTAGACGACATCTGGATGCTTTTACCCGAGGTCGAATCATTGGGAAGTTGGAGGAAGGCCGCAGTGTGACAAGTGTGGCTGCAGAGTTCGGAATTGCTCACAGCATCGTTTCACGACTTTGGAGACAATTTCAAACTACAGAAACAGCTATCCGGGGGTTCAGTAGTGGTCGTCCACGAGGAACCACACCCGCAGATGACCGGTACATTGTCTTACAGGCCAGAAGAAACAGGCGGGAGAAATCGCTAGACACACGACACAGGCGACTGGACGACCGATATCGCGTTTTACCGTGGCCAGAAGACTGCACGGTGGTGGTCTGTTTGCACGACGCCCTGTACGGTGTGTACCTTTAACGCCTGCCCATCGGAGATGGCGTTCTCTGTGGTGCCGGGAACACCGGAATTGGAGAGACAATGAATGGGGACGAGTACTCTTTACAGATGAGAGCACGTTCAGTTTGAGTAGCGATTCTCATCGCATACTCATCTAGAGAGAGCGGGGAAGCCGCAATCATCCCTCGAATATCATTGAAAGGGACAGGTATGGAGGTCGCGGTGTTCTCGTTTGGGGAGGCATCATGCTTGGTAGTCGTACAGACCTTCACATCTTCGACGCAGGTTCAGTCAACGGGACCCGTTATTGTAACGAGATTCTTCTTCCATATGTGCGTCTTTTTAGAGGCGCTATGGGTCTGCAGTTCCTTTTCATGGACGACAATGCACCATGTCATCGCACAGTAGCTGCCGAACAGCTCTTAGAGAGTGAATGTATGAATTGGCCGGCACGATCTCCGGATCTCAATCCCATCGAGCATGTATGGGATTTTCTAGGCAGACGCTTGGCAGCTCGTTCCTTACCACCAGTAACGATTCGGGAGCTTCGATTGGCGCTGCAAGACGAATGGGCAGCAATGCCTCAACAACTCATTGACACCCTCATTCTCAGCATGGGCAGACGATGTGAAACCTGCCTAGCAGTCAGGGGAGATCATATCCCCTACTAAAGACCGGATGTTTCTTGCTGGACACCCATCACAGGGATGTTTCGGCCTTCAGTCGCATTGCGCTCCATGTTACTTTTTCAATCGAGCTTCTTTTTATCCCTCTGATTTCTCTTTTAGTAAGTGTTGCTTACATTACACATGTCCTTACGTATTGGGGATCTTACCGTATTAAATGTGATGATTTGGAAAGATTTTGTACAAAGTTATATTGAAAATACCGTCTCGAACTTAATTTTTGCACACCAGTGTATGTTTCTAAATAGGTAAGTCAGATTTCCAAGGATGAAAGGAAGTATATTCAACATTTTCAACAATATGAAATCTCTCAAACAATTTACGAATGAGCTTAATAAATGTGTTTACATAGTGCATGATTATTTGAACATTCACATGTATACCAAGCTAAACCTGACAATTTTACATACATGTAATAGCACTGATCCTAACCTCTCTTTCTGAACAAGCTTCCGTTGTCTTTTCTACATAAAATGCATCTCCATTAGTCTGCAAATTCACAAACCAAGAATTTGTTGCCTTGGCATAAGTATCTGTCAGGAATACTTAATCCATTAGGAAATGAATATAGATTGTCCTCACAAACTGGGGAGAGTATCACTTAAAATTCTGTACTGATGTGCTAAATATGTATCATGCTGTATTTTCAACAAATTATCTGCTTGACAGTTACATTTTCATTTAAAATAATTATTCTCTCTTGTATTGTGAAAAGATTCCACAATACATATTTTTTATCAGTATTGTCATACAGAAGTAGATGATGTAACACACATCATTAGTAGGCTGAATTACAATAATTATCATCAAAACATTTATTGAAAACAGGCTTTTTATCAGTTGATGCAATTTTTAAATTCTCCATGGTTTGTTTAAATCTGAATGAACTTGTTTCTTCCAAAAGAACAACCAGAGAAATTTCAATTCTCATGATCATTATACTCATGATATGGACAAGGTTAAGGGAAAGTTAAATCTAAACATATATATTGCGCTGATCTTAAATGTGATTCATATAAATTTTTTTTGCGACATATGGTACATTCTAATAACGATTTTTTTCACCATCAATTGCATTTTCTTGTGTTATCAGCTTTAATAAAAGACAGTGATTTGTGAATAATTATGAGAAAAAAAAATTTGCATGCAAAATAAACATTTTACACACACCCTTCTTTAACAAGAGCACCTCCAGAAAATTTGAATTTACAATTATTATTCTCACAATCATTTAAAAATTTGGCCAAACAACTTACCTCATATTTACGCTAATTTTCCTGATCAGCAAAGGGGCAATCATACAGAAGGAACTAAACAAATAATGAAGCTACTATAGGTTAAAAACCTGTAAATTTAAAAAACGGATGATTAAAACATTCTAAATAATCGAAGCATAAAATTTTTAACATTCAGGAGATCGGAAAATCGAGCTATCACAAGGCAGAAGCTAGAAAGTCAATGACCAGGAAATGTAAATTAGCATCAAATCAAAGTATAAAATAAAAAATACATAAAAAGAGTAAAATAAAAATAATTAAATGTAATAATTCAATATTATGAATCACCAAGTTTAAAGTTCTACAGAAGCTAGAAAATCAATAAATCTACAAATATATTAAAATGATGGAAAACTTAACAAAAGGAAATTAATACAATATATATATATATATATATATATATATATATATATATATATATATATATATATATATGCGAGAGTGAACTTATAGTAGAAATGGAAGAATAGTCTACTTTATGTTGCGTTCTATCATATCTATCACATCTGGCATTCTCGCTAGCGTCTGCGTGAGTCTGGCCAAACTATCGGACGTCTGCGCAAAACATGCAATAATGCTGTACTGCAAAATGCGGTGGCTGCTTAGAAGACAAAATATAGATATTAGCTAAATATAGAAAAATAACTCAGAGGGTCAATTTCTAATATCAAGCCTACATTTGAAAATTTTTGCTCTGCAAGACAAGCCCATGGATGTCACTAATAATAATTAAACTTGTTCTTAAATTAGTATTAAAAATTAGTTGTAAAATACATTGTGCAGTAATGATACATTTATAAGTACACTGGCTGAAGTACCGTTCTACGATTATTTTTTGTAAAAATAATACATTATTCTTGATGTAATAGCTTAATTGTAAGGAGAGTAAAACCAAGTGCACACAACAACGTATTCAAAAATATAAAATGATTTTTTTAATGAATGATCCTATTATAAATAGTTTGAAATGAACTGTAATTTTAAGCCTCACAGAATTAGCATTTAGAATTAATATTAAATAAGAAAAACGAATGTAAAATTGTAATGAAGAATAATTGTGTGTTATTTTTAATATTTAAAGCGAGAAACCTTCAAAATGTTTTAACCCGGGAGCAGGCGTCCACTCCACACTAACATTAATGGTCGCGCGGTGTGACTAAGAGTCACCCAATCCTTTTTTTAATAATTATTTTTACTATACACGATAAAAATCACAATTCCAGTGAATAATTTAATTAAGAGAAAATATACTTTCCTACTTTCAAGGACTTTTTTTTATTTTTCTTTGATGATTTGAGAAAAAAATCCAATAAAACTAAAGAAACTGTTCCAAATGTGTGTGACCTTAATAAAGGACATAAATCACAGACACTTTTCACTAACAATACAAGAACGTTATTTGCTAGCAAAACTGTCATATTTTGCTCACGTTATTGTAATTTTGCTGTTCTTTGATGATCTACAAATAGCATGTTGAACCTTTTTTTACTTGTGTCTTTTTGACTAGGCGAAGTGTTACATTTTGGCTTCATAGTTTTCTTGATAGAGTTCTTTAGGAAGCATTTGAAAATTTCAATTCAACTCAAACGTTTCATGTCTATCGCTTTTCTCGTATATACTTTCGCTGTCACGATTAATATGCATTATTTCATCAGGTTTTTCAATTGCTTGATCGGTTTCAACTTCCTTCAATAGAGATCACAGATGCCCTTTTTTTTATATTCTGCTCATTTACACTTATAAACCATAATAAGTCGTACAACACAGCAATCAAAACCACAAAGTTAATCATAGGGGAAAGTATAGTATATTCATAAAAAATATTTTGAAACAAAAGTGGTCGTGCAGGGAACTCGATCAAGACAAGTAATTTGATTGTAAAAAAACGTTTAGCGCTCTCAAAAAAGAGGCATACATGAGACAAAAATTCATTTTAGTTCCGATTAAGACTGTCTAATATAGGAGGATACTGTCAAGGTCACTGTTAACGAATAAACAGTTTTACCAGAATTAACGATTTCGTGAGCCTGGAGTGATTCAGTGCCTCATACGAGCGATCCCATGTAAAAAGTGTATTCGATACAAGAACATCGATGTCAGTTCTAAAAAAATAATTGGGTTGAACGTTTTTCATTTTCAGAATACTCTTAAAAATACATCTTGGCCAAATAATCCTTCAAAGTGCTCAATATGCTTATCCATATATCATAAAACTCATTCACGTGGAAGGAAAAAAAACAACAGAAAAATATTATTTACAACTTTCCTAAAAGAAAAAGAGATCGAGTTAAACATACCAGTAAATTTGAAGATCAAAGAAATGATAATCAAAAGCAGTATTTTAGAGGTTAAAAGAAACGTAATTAAAAAATCTCTCATCGTGGGATTACAGCAAAGCAAACAAAATGTCTTTTTATTTGGTTTTAGGATCAAAGATAGTTAATGAGCGTTTGAAGTGGAATCTTTTGAAAGTGGAAAACCAGATGATATATATAAATTATATCAGTGTAAATGTGTATTTTTTATTTTGTCAGAAAGCATTTTGTTTTACCTCATTCCAAAAAATAATTTTTTTAAACCTTTTATTTTCAATATGCTCGCGCCCCCTCGCAGGGTTAACGTGCCCCACAGTTTGAGAAACACTGACTTAACCAGATTTTCTAGTTGCTAATTTCGATCAGCTAGTCCCAAGGGGGCCTGTAGATCTTCTGCGCCCAGGGCCCGAAATGACTTTAAATCAGCACTAGAAGGGGTCATCAGATACGAGTTTCTTTTTTCTATAAAAAATCCTTTCTTCAGATGTTTTGTAATAATATATAATAGATGTTTTATGAAAAAAAATTTCGGCAATACTTTTCATATTTTTGTAGCTAATTACGAAGAGCAGCTTTTATAAAAAATTCAGTTAAATTTGATAAAATTTCAGACACAGATGTCAATGAACTATATTTCTTTAACTCTCTGAAAGTAACTGGATAAGAACGCTCTGAAAGTGCCATTTTTAAAAAGCACAAGATAGTTAAATTGAATTACATAACGCTTAATAATGTTCTAAGTGTTTTGTGATATAATATTATTTCGTGAAGATCTTAAACTAACATGGGGTATTATTCTTTTCAATTTTAGTTAGTTTAATTCATTTCATTAAAAGTACACTCATGTCCATAAATTAAGCATAATTCAGAATCACACAGAAATTGAACTCTAAAATAAAAATTCAGCTGTGTAGAATTATCACACTCATCTTGAAGAATATGCAAATTACAGGAAACCACCAGATGGCGCGGATAGTACGCCACAATGACGAGAGTGTAAGAGAGGGGTATATAAGGAATGGTGGCAAAGAAGTTAAATTGTTCACAAGCGCTTTAAAAGCCTTTCAGTGCAATAACCGCATAGTTATGGCACAAAGGAAGCATTTGGATGATTTTTTACGTGGTAGAATTATTGTACGACTGGAATGTGGACGTACACCCAGCTGGAAGTATCCGAGGAACTTGGAATCGACCAGAGTGTCATCTCCAGGCTTTGGCAACGATTCCAAGATGATGGTAATGTGAGTAGATGTTACAGCACAGGTCTCCCCCGAGTTACAACGCCGAATGAGGACCGGTATTTGGCATTTACTGCGAAAAGAAACAAATGGAGCACAGCATCAGACCTGCCTCGTCAGCTCTCTTCAGCTACCGGTACGACAGTTTCAAGGCGGACCGTGTACAGACGCTAGGGCACATTGGTCTATATGCTCGTAGGTCTGTCAGATGTGTTCCACTTACCGCAACTCACTGTCGCCTGCGATTAACCTAGAGTAGAGAACATGTATTGTGTGTGTGGATACCACAACAGTGGTCTTGTGTGATATTTTCCGACGAGTCCAGGTTTAGTTTGCAGTCTGATTCTCGCCGGACTTTAATATGGAGAGCGCCAGGTACCCATTACCACCAAGAGAACACCATTGAACGACACCGTTACGGTGGTGCAGGATGGCACGCGTTTGGGGAGGAATTATTCTTGGTTCTAGGACTGACCTTCATGTTCAGAGTGTAACGATGACAGGCCACATCCATCGGGATGTCATTCTGGAACAACATGTACGTTTGTTTCGGGGCGCCATGAGTGCTGAGTTTCTGTTTGTGGATGATAACGCCCGTCCTCACCGTGCAAACATTGTAGACGAATACCTTCAATCTGAGGATATCACCCGTATGGATTGGCCAACATACTCACCGGACTTGAATCCAATAGAGCATGTGTGGGATATGCTTGGCCGACGAATTGCAGCCCATCTACCCCCTCCCACCTTTCTACTAGAACTTCGGACGGCATTGCTTTTGATGAGTGATATAATATTCCCTAAGATCAGATTGATAATTTGATACTCAGAATGCTTAGGCATTGTAAGGCCTGTATTGCATCGTTCGAGAGACATACTATGTATTAACCATCATATTAACCATGTTATACTGTTTTTTGTAAATAGGTTCTTTTTTGAAATTTGCTCCAGGGAGTAAAAATCGCAATTTTTATTAATTATGTTAAATATATAGCATCTTTTTTGCTGTTTACCTTTTGTTTAATAAATAGACTTTACAAATAAATCAAATTTGCTTTGCTTCTGTCTCTTTCTTTGTCTGAATTTCATTATACTTAATTTATGGACATGAGTTTAAATCGTTCAATGAGATTGGTTCTAAGCTATATAAATGAGGGCCAGAGAGAATGTTTATGAAAAGATATACACTTACTAGAAAAAGTCTGCGTTCACCCATACCAAATCATACAGCAAAGCTAAAATTTAATTGAAATATAATTTTTTTTAACACAATTTCCTGAATTTGTTTACTAATATTTAAATATTGAGCATGCAAGAATTCATTTATTTTGAACTAAAACTACGAAAGATAACGAGAGTTTTGTTGCAAAACACATAAATAGTAGGAAGAAAAAGTCTGCGTTCACTATTTGAGTATTTTTGATTCCTGGAATTTTTATGAACAGGCATTATAGGTTAACAAAATTTTTGCATTTAGTTATCAAGAAAATAGCTTTAAAAAGTTGTGACGCAATAATTTTTATGTTTTAGGGAGATACGAAGCAATTTAAGAGCATGAAAATAACAGAAATTAGTATCAGTGAGCGGAAAACCAGTGCAAAAAGTGAAAAGATGGAAAAAGTCCTCGGGATATTGTCAGATGCGTTGGATGTCAGTATTCATCTATTTTGCGCGGTGTTAATAAATTTAAATCTACAGGAGTTTACACATCCAAACGTCGTTCAGGTCGTCCATCTAAATCACAATCAGAGAAAAACGAAGTATGATACCATTGGTGAAAAAAAAAATCCCACTTGACCGCAACTCTAATACCAACAGACAATCACGAGAAGTTTAACAAAAATATTTGTGCGGATACTGCAAGAAAAATCTTGAAAAAGGCCGGATGCCGTAGTTGAGTAGCTCGCAGAAAGCATCATATTTAGATGACCAACTGGCTTAAACAAATAGCAAAAGAGCAGGTTCATAAGCCTCCAGAGTTCTGGAGGATTGTGATATTCTCCAATGAGAGCAAATTTTGCATCTTCGACATAAAAGGTCTTAAAATGGTATGGAGAAAGCCTTGCACAGCGCTTAAAAAAAGTATTTAGTACCAACGGTAAAGTACGGCGGCGGTGTGGTGATGCATGACGAGCAATGGTGTTGGCAAGTTTGAGTACATCGAATCAATTATGAACAAATATGGCCCCCTTGATGTCCTAAGAAATAAGTCAAAGCAAAGTGTCACCAAACTCGAACTAGGATCGTCATTTTGTTTCCAACACGACAAGGATCCTAAGCATACCGCTGAGATTGTGAAGCTTTGGCTCTTGTACAATATCCCAAATCACCTGCACACGCCCCCGCAGTCACCTCATCTGAATCCTATAGAACACTTATGGGATTCACTGGAGCGTAGGATTTGTCAATACAATACATCGAGCAAGGATATGCTGAAGAGTGCTCTTAAGGACAAATGGGAGAAGATGAACGCTAAAGAAACCACAAGACTTGTTCAGTCAATGCCGACACGAGTTCGGGAGGTTTTCAAAAGACGGGTTATCCAACCAGCCATTAAATAGCTCATTATCCTTTTTAAATAATTTTTATGGCTAGTATAAAATAGTGAACGTAGACTTTTCTACATGATTGTTGGGAGTATAGCTACAAACCTATCTATTTTAAAAGCTATGAAAGTAAACCGAATTTACTTTTGTTATTCTGAAATACTTGAAATGAAAGAAATAAAATATAATTTTAAAGAAATTTTCTTAAATTCCAGTTTAAAATTTTTGTTCGTTGTTTATGTAAGCAATAGTACATGAACGAAGACTTTTTCTAGCAAGTGTAGCTGTTAGCGATTTTCACTGAAAATTAGATTAATCAACTAGTTAGTACTTCTTTGCTATGCGGTTAGCATTGATGGAGGAGTGCAGTTTTGGAAATTGTTCGGAAAAATTTTATTGCTTGTTGGATCTGAGACCACTAATGTAATTTCGAGAGATTATCACTTTTTGGAAATACTTCAGAGTGTCTACAATACATTAGTTCAGTAAGTGAAATTTCAACTGAGCATTAGATGATCACTATAACTCTTAAGAGTAGGGACAGTTAGTCGGATATAATCCTTAACTTGATAATTTATATTTGAAGTTATTTACTAGTTTTTTGTTCCGAGGTCACACACTGACGTAGCTAGCTCTGAGGGGGACCTGTATCAAAATTCCTTCGGGGAGGGTCTTTTTATGTATGGAAGCTCTTTTGGTGGAACTGTACTTACACATGTTGGGACCCCTGTAGCTTGGGGTACCGTATCATTGATATGGATGATACAGAGGTAGCGACGCCCCTGGTCGGGGTAACTACATCTATTGTATAGTCAGTCTGCAATCACAATCTCTTAAGAACTGGCTCCTCAAGAGTTTCATAGCCAGACATTGGGGAGTCAGTACAGTGGCGCCCAATATTTTTGACTCCTGTATTTGGACCCAGTTTCAGTAGAGTGTTAATTGTGATGTTTAATAACAAAAAAAAAAAAAAAAATTGGAATTTATTCGGTTGATTGAGAAGCGTAATTTTTTTCTTACAGAATATTTTCTGGACATTACATCAGGCATTTATAAGAAATTATTTGCATGTGCAATTAAAGTATTAGTATGATGCAATTAGTGCTAATTCAGAGTCGGATTTCAAAAATTTTTCTATGGGATTTAGGAATTTGCAGTTGTTGCGGAGTGGTCCGTATGTGTCTGCTCTCAGGAATCCAGATGAGGTTGTTGACAAAACACCTTTATTTTCACACTCGGTTGCTCGGGGCGTATGTCGGGGCACTTGCAATGGGCACCGTAATTCCACGCTCTCACTCGTCTGATATCCCTCACATACTCTAAAATCTTTTAATTCTCTTTTCGCTTTATACACTTAATCACCGCCGGGCGGCACCCATTGCGCATGCTTGGACATACCTTCCGGCCTTGCAATATTAATATTCTCAACAATAGCAATACAGTTTCACAATTCACAACAAGTTTCACAAATATTATACAATTGGTTCCAAAATTATTATATATATAAAAGGTACTATAAATTTTCAGTAAAAAAAATGTTAAAATTACAATAGCACAATTTAAAGACAAACACATAATTTCTTAAATGGAAATTGACCTTTTAACTATTTACATCTATAGGTAGAATACAGATCTTAGTTATGGGCCTCTTAAAGTCTCCTGTCTTTGTTTTAATTCTGATTGTTCTCACTTTGCCATCAGAACCATGATAGACCTCAACGACGCGCCCTAAAAGCCAGTTGCAAACTGGTGTAAAATCCTCCTTTACAATTACCACTATACCACACATTACATTGTCCGTCTCGATCATCCACTTTCCTCTCTGTTGGAGAGTATTCAGATAATCGGTACTCCATTTTTTCCAAACTACCTGAATTACCTTAGTTGTTTTCTGCCAACGGCTTAATATATTGTAATTAATATTAATTTCTATGGGGGGGGCTCAAGAATAGAATTAATTGATCTACCAATCAAGAAATGTGCAGGCATTAATACCTCAAAGTTATCAAAATCATTGAGTAAAGTTTGATTCTAATCAATGGGCACGGAAACAAATTAAAAAAAAACCTGGCATTTAAATTTTAAAAATTAAGGTTTATTAAAAAAAAAACATTTAAAGAAAACAGTTATTATACAGTTAGCAACACTCGGACATGACTTCACTCCGTCGTACCCAAAGACCGAATCCCTGCCACTTGCCATTCCACATTCCAAGGGAGGGGAAACTACCCACTCCCCTTAGCTGGTGTCAATGGGCCTTCCCACTCCTACACCTCCCCCTTAAAAGCTCATCCGTCATTCCAGGACGATGAAGCTGAAAAGAAACTATGAAAAAAAAACACATGCACACATACATGGCAAGAAACAAGATAACGAGAGAAATTTTTTTTTTTCAGGTATCATGTAAAAAGAGCTTTTGCTAATACAACTCCCAAGAAATAGATTTACAAATCACATTAATATGCTAGAAAATTAATATCCGTACAAGTTTTAACACAAAAAATACTCAAAAAAAAAAATATTAAAATATAAAAGAAGTTACCAAAAATATATCATAAAATCTAAAATAATTATACGACATGTACTAGCAAAGCATATTTAGAAGCCAAAGTTTTAATCTTTAGAAATTTCCAGAAATTATGGTACTGAAAAACGTTAAGTACATATATAATCATTGGCATAAATCTTATCTATTTAACAGGAGCAGGCAACCTGAATAATTCATTACTTTTACATGCTTAAACCTTCAGCCAAACGTTAATTCTTTTATTGTACCAGGTTTAAACATTTTAAAAAATTCTCTTTCTCTTTTTCTTCCAATTTCTATGTAAAATGAAAGCAAGAAAAATCCTTTTCAGTCCCAAGAGTGACAAAAAACAATCAACGCATGTTATTGTCCATAAAATATCCTCATGAACCTTAAGTATTTTCAATCCTGCCTTCAACTCCAAATTAACAATTCCTGTTATTGGATCACGACAACATTGCACCTGGGTTGAGTCAATAAAATTAGGAATACATTCCTTACGGGGGCAACCACGCCTAGTACTATACAAGATTCCTTTTTTAAATTCACAAGTTAAGACAACCTCACCCTTGCTTTCTTTTATACCTTGTCCATTTGTTTGGACATTCGATCCATTAATTTTTACTGCAACCAAATCTCCGTTTGGAACATTCAATAAAGACTGTGTCTCAGGAAGTAGATCGGTGACCACTTCTTGGCTGCAAACTGATTTTGAATCTGTTGAACTAATAATTCCTTCTTTCTTTGAAGGTTCTCGAAGTTTCGCAGGATTGCGAATCATTTTGCGAGTTTTCTATTAATACTTCATAATCAGAGGAACAGATTAACATGTCGTTAACCAAATTTTTAGAGACAGGCACAACACCGTGCCTAAAGTCATTCAATTCCATGTTGGAATCTTTTACTTCACCCATTTCATGCTCCCCAAATGCAGACGTTATTTGAATTGACCCTCTATTATTAATGCTTTGTCCTTCGACAACATCTGGTCTTACCACGGGCATCTGGGCACCTGTGTCTATGACAGCATTCACCATTTCTTGCTCACCCTTGACCTTGACGTAAACAACCCTTAAATCGTCCATTCCCTTTTCTTCCTTGATAGGAGTAGTTACTGGTATCGTAGCTTCAGCCATCAACACAGCAGGAGACGTTTCCCTCACATGTTCCTCGGCCCTCCCGATACTAATTCGGTAATTTGAAGATGTCTTCTTACGATCTTCTGCACAACTCGTCCGCTTGACATTCGACCGAATACTTTCGATCTCTAACCGCAGTTCATTCAATTCTGATTCCCAGCGCAGCTGCTGGATTGCGTGCTGCCTGGCGATTTTTTCCTCCTCGATTGCGAGCTGCCTGGCGATTTTTTCCTCACTTTCCCTTTCAAAGCGTTCCTCTAAAATAACAGATAACTGATCTCTAACGAACTCTTCTTCGTAATCTTTGCTACCGATTATGATATTCCTTAGCTCTATATTCGTCATTTTATCTGATACCTTTTGACCTAACTCCTCAGCCAACAAAACTAAATCCTGCTTTTTAGCTTTCTCCAAAAATGCCATTTGAAAATTTTCTTTTTCCAATATACCGCAACTAAACAAATAATCAAATGAAATAACACCCAGAAGGGATTGCCAAAAATTAAACACCACAAATATATCTTTGTTTAAAACACACAACAATAAGCATCCGCTACACTAACACAACACTCAATGAATTAGGAGGAATTCAGAATAATGTATTATATATTTCGCAATATACCAAGTGTACTTAAATAACTAATAAATAAAACTTAATATATTACTGATACACAATAATCACTTAAAATATTACTGATACACAAGAATCACTTAAAATATTACCGATATACAATAATCACCTAAAATATTACTGACACACAATAATCACTTAAAATATTATTGACACACAATAATCTCTAACCTATTTCTGATATACACAATATAATCACTTAAAATATAACCGACATGCACCACTTAATCTATTCCTGGCTGGAATAATAGAACACTACAAAATATATATTCGGTAGTTTTTTCTCCAATTTAAACTGATAATATTTTTTTCACATTAATCGAAAATACTATGCGTACATAAGCACAAAATAATTTCATTGACATGAGATAAGTATTATTCTTTAGCATTAATTTTTCAATAAACTCAATTGCTATTCACTGACGTGAACTTATTATTGTGCATTACAAAAATAAATAAATACAATAAAGAAAAAAAAAAAAACATACAATCTTTCCTTAATTTATAGAACTGATGTTCTAAAACACTTTCCATTTATATGGAACAATAATAAAAAATATATATATACTGATGTATATAATAATTCCCAATTGAACTGGCGTTCAAAAATTTTATAACTGCATGTGGATATGCAATAAAATAATATACTGAGAGAATTAATGATTTTGAAGTTTTCCTTAATTCATAGAACTGATGTTCTAAAACTTACTTTCCATTGATATGGAACAAGAAATAATAAAAAAATATACTGATATATAATAACTGAAATTTGAACTGGCGTTCAAAATTTTATAAATAACTGCATGGATATGCAATAAAATAATATACTGAGAGAATTAATGATTTTGAAGCTTCTTAATTTTTTTAGAACGGATGTTCTAAAACTTACTTTCCATTGATATGGAACAAGAATAATAAAATATATATACTGATGTATATAATTAATTCAAAATTGAACTGGCGTTCAACAAGTTACAACTGCATGGATATGCAGAGCAAAAAAACGTACACTGACGTATACAAAAATAAAATCAAAATTCTCTCTTAATAAATGGATATTAAACAGTATAATTTTATAAATTTCTCTCGTCTTACATTACAGGGAGTTGCAAGCAAAAACTCTTACCTGATTCATTTCCACGCGGGAATCCAGAAAACTCGAAATTTCTGGAACGTTCTTCCTGTGGGGTTTTCCACTAAGACTCGATCATTAACGGCTGCGCCAGTAAAATTTGATTCTAATCAATGGGCACGGAAACAAATTAAAAAAAAACCTGGCATTTAAATTTTAAAAATTAAGGTTTATTAAAAAAAACATTTAAAGAAAACAGTTATTATACAGTTAGCAACACTCGGACATGACTTCACTCCGTCGTACCCAAAGACCGAATCCCTGCCACTTGCCATTCCACATTCCAAGGGGGAGGGGAAACTACCCACTCCCCTTAGCTGGTGTCAATGGGCCTTCCCACTCCTACACATTGGATGTTGGTGTAATGGGTCTGGAATTTAAGATTTCTTTTCACCTGGATAATCACTGTTTCTAACTCCTCGGATATAGAGTCAGGATCTTCCCAGTGCTCGCTTGAGGTGATATTTCACTGACTTTATACCTGCCTCCCAAAGACCTTCCATATGTGGGGCCCTTGGTGGAATAAAATTCCATTCAATACCTTCCTCAGTGAAATATGCCTCCAGATTTTGATCTGGAAAGTTAAGGGTCTTATAAAATGCCGTTAGTTGAGAATTCGCACCAACAAAACTTGTTGCATTATCCGTAAAAATTTTGGAACATTTTCCTCGCCTAGACATGAATCTCTTAAGGGGTATCGGAACGCCCTATACTGATAATGTTAAAAAGCCCCTTTTCAATGTTCCTTTTCTAAGAATCTGTTGTAAATACAACCCCCAATTTTTTTTTACAAGTTAAGCATAGATTTAATATTATACTGAAATGAGCTTTTTTTAAAATTTTTATTAGTTTTTTTTTAAAAAAATTTTATTTGATTTATTTTGAGAAAACAAAATTTTTTGACAAAAAAAAATGTATAAAAAATATATATATAAAAATTTTGCTAAAAGCTCATTCCAGTAAATACTAGAACATACAAAGAATGTGTCATATAAATTATGTTTACACACACACACACACACACAAGATATATACTTTCTGAGAAAAGGTACATCGAACCTTCAAAAATGACATTTTGAGAAAAACACATTTTTATAAAAAAAACTCACCTTATCAAAACATTCCAGCTCCATATTCCAAGTTTTCAGCATTTTTTGAAAATTCACCCTCTTGTATAATTCTTTTAAGTCTTTTTATCTTTCTGATCTCCTTAGTTTTTTGCAAATTGGCATATCTTTCCCTTGTAATCCTCTCTTTGTCGAGGCGTTCCGCATAATATCCAGGCTCTATGTTTAGTTTTTTCAAAATATCCAACTTAGTTGCGTTCCCTTTATTAAAGGATGCAATAGCATCATACGTACCAAAGGAAAGTGTTTCTAAGTGCACGAATGTCTTTTTGGGGACACGAGACCAAATAACATTATTAATGCTTTCATTTGGATTCAGCGTGTTTCCATGTAAGCATTTTTTTCAATAGCTCTGGATCAGAAAGATCCCTAAAAATAGGCCTAATGGCTTCCACAACAGCAACTGGAAGTTTATGTTTGTAATGGTAAACTTTATTTTCCAATTGTGCCTTCTTATAACGGCACCACGTGTCAGGACCTGATGGACAAAATCCATGTTGTGGATTTTCATCCGTTGATATTTTGTGAAGAAATATTGCCCATATACCTTGTCGCATATACTTCACACTTGATAAATTTCTTCGAATTGCAAGACCATAATATGTTTGTAATTGATCAATAGATGCTTCCGTTAATCTATTTTTTCCACATAATGCCTTGCCATCTGACAATGTTTGGCCTCTCATCTTTGCTTTGAAACGTCGGAGGCGAGATCCCATCCGTTTCATAACATGGCCTATACACTCAAGTTTTGTGATCGTACAATTATCACCGTATACTTCATTCTTCACAATGTTATCGAAAGCTTTGGAGTCACCATCTCCTAAATATTTCGTGTAACGCACATCATAGCGTTGAACAGAGCGCTGAAATATCGATAGAGCTCCATCGACTTCCATTCGTCCACTATACCCGTTGAAGTTCTTCTTGCAGACCGGTCCATGTTTCTTTTATCTTTGCAAACACAATGTTTAGATAATATCTCAGTGTCAATTACCTTTCCTGTGTCCACACTCGTAACTGTCACAACACCATTCATGGAGGAATATCCTCTCTTTTGCCATGTTCCATCAACCGCCACAGGAATGTCTCTAATATTTTGGTTTTCTTCTACAGCTTCTTTTACGGCATCTTTCATCGTTGCATCACACACATCCTTAGTTGCACCTAACAGCATTTTATTGTACTTTGAGAACTTTGTCGGTGGGGGTGGTAAGTTCATGATTCCGCAAAACATTCGTGCAGCTTCTGCACCTTTCCCTATGCATCTCATTGCATAAACAAGCCTGGTGTTTACTTCGTAGGTGCTGGGTTTCCCAATTTCAGCTTTGCACTTTTTGGAGGAACAAAAGTTGTAGCTATAACTGCAAATATCACAGATTATATCAAGTTCAACAGCTCCACCAGAACAATTTTCGGTTGAATCCTAGGAGAACTCACTTTTTGTCGCCAAATTTTGAGCGATAAAGGTTACAATATGGTAACCCTTCCATTTCATCAAAAAATTTGGATTTTCAAATCACCGAAAAAAAATGGCAACCCTAAAAAAAGTGCAACATTTTTCGCCTTTTCCGAAAAAACGTCATTTTGACATTTGACTTCGCTGGAGAAGGTTTGCTCTCCACCGGTTGTTGTTAAGAAGGGCGTGTGAAAGGAAATTACTTGAAAGTGAGGCTACGATAGGTCTCTTTGTGCTCCTGGGCACATAGGGGAAGAAAGAGACGTTAGAATGGTGTATGAAAGCTAATTTAATTGCTTCTCGTTATGAATGTCCGAGGTGTAAAAAAAATATGCGTTTGCAAAAGCGAAAGGGAACGGTTGACGGCTACGAATGGCGTTGCCGCAACCAGTCGAAAGATAATCGCCACGACGTCGTTCGGAGTGTGAGAAAGGGCACTTGGTTTAGCAAAAGCAAACTTGATATAACTATTATCTTGCGTTTGATGAGATATTGGTTTGGCAAGAGCATGAATGCGTTCGTGGTGAATGACTTGAAAGTTAATAAGAATATGACAAAGTTAATAAGACATGTGGCGGCGATCTAACGATCACAAGTTGGTGAATGAGAATTTTCATAAATTCCATGCATCCATCGCAAAGGTGTATCCACCAACAGATCATGACGAAATGCAAGCGTAAGGTAAGTGCTTTTTAACATTTTTTAAAATGATTGATTTCATGTATTTCTTCGATTTTATCTTTGCGAAACGCCCCTTTCGTCCTTTTTTAAAAATGTAAATCATGTTGTATACACTGGTTTTAGAATGCTTTTTTAAAATGAATTTCATTGCTTTCTCCGTTTTTTTCTTTATATAATGATTAATTTAATGTATTTATTCGATTTCATCTTTGCGAAACGCCCATTTCATCCCCCCCGCTGACGCATGCGCTTCCCAAGAGTTTTTCGTCATTGGCGCCTTTTTGAAAACCTTCAATTTGGCGCTTTTTGGCGCCAAAAACAGCAGTGGGTCCTCCTAGGATTTTACCCAATTTTCTTCACAGGAAAGGTTAAGCCCTGTTGCTCCACATTGTAAACATTTGACAGCTTCAGAAAACACACCAGCTAAAACATTCAAATCCACAATAGCATTTTTAAATCCACTATTAAACTCACTTTTGTATGAGTTATTTAAATTGCTAAGTTTTTTTTCTGAAGCAGAAATATTACTGTTAGAAGCAGAAGACTGCTGTGGTACAGAATCACTTCTCACTGTTGATTCGGAATTACTTATTCTGCCTTGATTAAAATTACCTCGCCTTTTTTTTAAAAACTTTGCCTCTAGATCTAGGCATTTTAAATATAACAAATTAATACTAAAATCAAAATAATAGCGTTGTAAAGAGCTAAGCAGGTCTAATTACTATAAACACAGCTTGAGCAAAACAAACAGCGTTTGAACGAACGATTTTTTTTACAACTACAAATGTAAACAACGTATAATTAGTTGTATCGCTGAAGCCATTCTTAGGGTGAAAAATAACTGAGGCTTGGCAGCTAGCATCATGAAAGAAATTTTAAAAATGACGTCAAACTTCTAGCTGGCCAAAGAGGAAGTGCAATGTTTACCTTTTTTCTGTCCATTTAAATAGGTGACGTGCGTTTAGATGATTTTTTAAAAACAAAATTTTAGCACTTCTAATTGTGCTATAGATTAAAATGAGGTATTTTTGGAAAGGTAATGAGCTAAAGAATTTTAAAATGCAATAATCTGAAATTGACAAAAAAAAATTTTTTGGTTTCCAACAGCCCTTAAGGGTCGCAATTATTGCATCCGAAGTCAAATCGGAAAGGATTTCTAGGTGGATGCACGAGTCCCAAAGCAAATTCAAACACAAACATAAATTTTATTCAGAACAACCTTTCTCTGGTTTTTGTAAGTTACAAAATAGGGACCTCCCAAATCTAGTCCAGTTATACTGAATGGAGGGGCCATATTTACTCTTTCATATGGAAGATTGCCCATTATTTGAGAAGAGGAAATTGGTTTACACTTGAAACACACCACACAAGTATGAACCATTTTCCTAGCTAGGTTTCTACCCCTTAAAGCTCAAAGTCTCAATCTTACTGCATTCAGCAGCCCTTGTAGACCAACATGAAATAATTTCTTATGCGAAGTTATGAAATATATTTTACTCAATTTAGAATTTTTAGCCAGTATAGCTGGATGCTTTTGACTGTAGGGTAGGGAAGCTTTTTCCAGCCTTTCACAACTCTCAGAACTCCTTTATCATCCTGGAATATGTTCAAAGATTTAAGATTACCTGAAGGGTCACTTAAGTTAATGCCTCTTTGGTCCTGCTTAATAAGCCTGGTTTCTGCATTGTTTAACTCACTCGTAGTTAAAGGTCCCCTCTTTTCCCCCTTGGATCTGCAATTGTCAATAAATCTATAAATATAAGAAACAATGTATTATTTTAAAATAATTATTAGAAAGTTCCATAAGATGGTTGAAAAGCTCAAAGTTCTTGGAACTCAGCAATGAAGTCGCCAGAGTTCTCTGACACCCTTAGTTCGCAGTCAAAGTCGTCTCTCTGGGTTGGTTCCGCAATGACAGTGGTTGAATAAGCACTCTGTAGAAGAAGCTCAGGACTATGCCACAATAGAGAGTCGTCACGAAGCTCCTCAGGAAGTAGTCCTCTAGATAACACATCTACAGGATTCTGTTCTGATGCAATGTGATGCCACCAGTCAGGGAACTTAGTAGATGAATCTTAGACACTCGATTAGCAACAAACGTCTTCAGTTCTCTTGATTCTCGATGTATCCATGAAATCACAATAGTCGAATCCGACCAAAAATGCACAGCTGTAATGTAAAGATTCAATGCCTCCTTTATCTTCTTCATCAATTTAGTGGCAAGAATTCCCCCCCCACAGTTCAAGTCTTGGAACAGAAATCTGCTTCAGAGGCAACACTCGGCTTTTACTCGTTACGAGACACACTTTAACTTCTCCAAGGGCAGATATAGACTTGAGATAAATGGATGAACCATACGCCTTTTCCGATGCGTCGCTAAATGCATGTAACTCAATGCTCTCCGTTCTGTGAATCACAATACATCTGTCAATAGAGATGTTATTCACGGCTTCCAAAGAGTTGATAAATCGACGCCACTCCTTTTCTTCTTTAAAAGGAAGTTCATCACTCCATCCCAATTCCAGCAACCACAATCTTTGCATATATATCTTTGCCCAAGTTATGATTGGTCCGAGGAGACCCAAAGGGTCAAAGATTCTTGCAATAGTAGACAAAACCATTATTTTGGTGAATGAAGTTAACCTTTGTTGCTCTATTCTGAAAATGAAACAGTCTAACTTAGGATTCCAAATTATTCCTAGCGCTTTAGTCTCATCAGACTCCAAGAAAGCATACTCCTGTAGATTTGAAGTCATCTCGGGTAAATTTTCTCACCACTTATGAAGATGCATCCCTGCGGTCTTGAACATTTCTATTAATTGATGCTGCAATCCGATTATCTTTTCTATACTCTCAGATCCCGAAAGTATGTCATCCATGTAGCTGTCACTCATCATCACAGGAGCTGTTAAAGGAAAATTATCAGCTTCATCCATCGCTAACTGCTTCAAAGTTCTCGTGGCTAGATAAGTTGCGCTAACTGTGACATAGGTGACTGTAGTTAACTCGTACGTTTTTATTGGCTCTCCTATGCCCTTCTTCCACAGAATTCCTTGCAAACACGTTTGCTCTGGGTGTATATTTATCATGCGAAACATTTTCTCTATATCCGTAGTAAAGGCATACTTGTGCTTTCGGAAGCGAACCATAATGGAAAAGAGGTCTCCTTGGACCAGTCCGCCATTAAATTGAATTGAATTTAGAGAATTCCCACTCGTTGAAGGACTTGATGCATTAAAAACAGTTCTCAATTTAGTTGTAGATTTTTCGGAGCGATAAACATCATGGGGTGTGGCATGTAAAATGCAACTCCAGACCCATCCGCCTTGATTTCCCTCATGTGGCTCAAATCCTCATATTCCTGTAAAAATTTCTCATAGAGGGGCAAATATTCTTTATCTCTACTTAGTCGTTTCCACAAAGAGTTTAATCTCTGAATTGCGGTTTGTTTGAATTCACCACGACATGAAAGATCTTTTAATGGCATCGCCACCGTATATCTTCTCTGATCATCTCTCGAATGAGTGTTTTTAAAATGGTCTTCACAAATATCTAATTCACTGGTTTTAACAGAATCGATTTCTACGCTTTCGATTTCTCAAAACTTCCCAATTGAAAGCTCTAGATTATTCGCAGCCTGAATAAACCCACAATGTTCTTTTCCCTTCGCACCTGAAGTAGACCCGGAAGCGACAAATCAAAAAACAGTGTTTTGAAAAATAACATTTGAACTCTCCATCTTGAAAACTGTCCGGGTAACATTAATTCATAGAATACTTCTGCACCTAATAGATGCTTTGCACGTGCTCTGATCAGCTAATTTAAGATTGGGATTATTATTCAGATTAAAATCGATTTTCGTTGTTGGAATAAGATCTTCCGTTATTGTTGGTACCAAAAAAAATCTAATCAGGATATATATTATAAACGTGAAAGTATATGAATAGTATGTACTGAATATAATATACTGAATAGTATATATTGAAACTCGCGAGTCAATCGGAATTACTGATTTGTTTAATCCAGAAACCGAAACATTAGTTTTGTATTTTTTTCAATCCAATTAAATCACAAGCTCCTAGTTAAAAAGTTTGAGGTACTTTCGCTGTCTAGAATTGCTTTGACTGGGAATACACCATTTCCACTTTCAATGTAACAAATTGCTGAGCTTAGCAAAACTCACTTTTTTCTGTTTATACTCGTTGCGGTTAGTAAGTTATGCATTTCTACACTGGGTACGAAGTCTTGCGCTGATGTGTTTAGACTAGAGGTTCAAAGGTGGAATTTCTTAATTCCTGGTTTTGCGTTCACTCTGTATAATGAATCGTTTTATGATGTCTCTTTTGACACTAAGAACAAACAAATCTCGATTTACAGTCTTTCGCTCTACGATATGTAGAAAGGCAATTAAAGCAAAGGTTATTAGTTTTAATCAGATCAATTTTCTTATTTATGGGAAGTTTTAAATATACTGCACACTTATATAATGGATGCGATTCAGCGCAACAAACACATTTAGAATCTTTAATCCCGCCCCCTTGATGCGTTTTTCACTGGATTATTTCTAGCAAGGACATTTGGCAAAGGTTTTAAGCTCTTTCCCCGAGAAATGTTATGCAAGTTTATCTCTTTGGCAAGCTCTAGTGGGCGAAACCAATCATTTCCTGCTCGAACGGAAATGTGTGACGTTACCTCTTTTTCAAGCGAACTGAAAATTTTGTCGGACACAATAAAATCGTTTAAGTTGTCAAAATCAGTGACCTTCCTTAATTTTAAGTAATACTGCCATTTTGTAAGTAAGTATATTGAATATATGTTTCATTTGGATGACGCGTAGCTTTTCAAAATTGTTCAAGGAATTGATTTGCACTTGGCTCGTATTCTCTTAGTATTTTTGATTTTAGTTGTTCATAATTGTTAAGCTCGTCATCTTTAACATATGTTAACACATTTGAAGCTTTTTCTCTCAACAAATTTAATAAAATCTCAGACTTGAATTTCTCGGGCACATTTTTTGATACAAAGGCTCTTTCTAACGAAGTGAAAAAGAATGCCCAACCTTCAGGTCTATTAGGTACATTCACCGTTAGGATTCGAGCACTTTTCATCAACGCATCCAGCGAGTTACAACCTTCACCTGTTCTCTCGTTATCTGAATTAACTCTAACATTTATGCTGCATTCACACCAAGGCTGTCAGTGTCGAGCGTCTAGCCAATCAGAGATTTCATCTAGCCCGAGATGAAGCCTCTGATTGGCTAGACACTTACCGCTCGACGCTGACTGCCTTGGTGTGAATGCGGCTTAAACGTGCAAGTTCACGCTCAAGCTCCTTTTCTCTTAACCTAGTTTCCTCTGCTTTCTTACGCTCTTCCTCTCCTTTCCTACGATCTTCCTCTCCTTTCCTACGCTCTTCCTCTCCTTTCCTACGATCTTCCTCTCCTTTCCTACGATCTATCTCTCCTTTCCTACGATCTATCTCTCTACGATCTTCCTCTGCTTTCCTACGATCTTCCTCTGCTTTCCTACGATCTTCCTCTGCATTCCTACGATCTTCCTCTGCTTTCCTACGATCTTCCTCTGCTTTCCGAGGTATATGACTGTCTAATGGTTCTAAAACCAGAGACAAAGGCTTAAGTATTAAAATTAGTTTCGGCTTATGAAGAGACAGTCCCGTAGCTTATCCAGTTCAGGTAATCATGAAAGGATTCATAATAATTATATCCATGGAACAAACTCTGGTTTGTTGTGTAGAACCTTAGGAAGCAGGATAACGAACTAAGTATTTGTCAGGACAAAGGTTCAGAGTCGAGCATTAGAAGGCAGGGTAGCTGAATTTTTACTCATGTTAGTGGTAATAGTCGTGGTTCTAGATCAGGTTATATGGGTGAACGAACAAGTAATCTTGTTCGAGTCCAAATAAACTGCTAAGCGATCGAAGAGAGTTAGGTATTGGGTTCTGGAATGATTTATATCCTCTTGTGAGATTCTCTCAAATTCCCGAACAATTTGTCCTGTTAAATTTCACATGTTCCTTCTTCATGATATTTTTATAAAAGCGTGGATGGGTGAGTGAGTGAAAGTTGTATTAAAGTCTCATTATAAAGCTGCTCGAGGTCTACTGGTAACGAACCTCGTCAGTTTGGAATCATGGTCAAGTGGCGAGGACGACACCTGAGCTGGCACCCTTTCTTCTAACTTCCACACCGACAGGAGAACGTTGGAACTTCAACTGATTTAACGTGTAGCGACCCCCTCTACACGATAGGTCTACATCAGCACTAGACTCGAACTCATTACATGCCAGTCACAAGTCCACTAGTTGATCACTAGGCTATCACGGCTACATGAAGGCGGGGATACGAGTATGGAGACAAGTTTTATTTGCACTAATACAAGTTTTCTCATCTTTGTATAAACAACTGCCGATTGTGGGAGTGCTTATGGCACAAGTGGTTGAATCTAAGAATTAGAGTTTTATTATGATGAAGATAGCTATTTGAGAATTCTCGATCAAATGGGGATTTAATATACCCGAGGATATACAGTATGACTGCCCCCTGAGTATTGATTTTATGCAAGCCACACGATGCACGCTTAACTTTGAAGATCAAACAATGATAATTTCAGATTCGAAAAGGTTGAGTGAAAGAATATTAACCCTCAAAGCGGTCCCCACGGAAAATTCCGTCATTGTAAAGATGCTTCGAAAATGCACGGCACGGGATTTTTTGCCTTCAAGTAACATTCTCAAAAGCGTTTGAGCCGTACTTTTCTGAAATCCTTTCCCCCTTTTAAAGTTTAACATCTTGAAAAATAATTAGGGACGGTGGAAGCCACACAGCAGCACACTGATAGGAAGTTTTATGGCTCGCAGGGAACCCCGTGTTTTGACCCTGGAGCAATCGTAAAAAATTGGGGGGAAATTTCTTTAGACCTCAGGAAGTGTTTGTTTGTTAGCTTGCATTTTAAAAGTTTTGAAAAGTCCCAACGCATAAGTAAAATATGTTACAATTCCCTTTTGGTTTCATATTAATTTCAAACTGTAACAAGTTGAGGCGTGTCAGGGCAATCTGCTATTTTATATAGTTAGACAAATTACCTTTTTAAGTAAATTCTTTCGCTTCATTTTTCTTATTTTAATCAATGCTTTCAGTTTTTGAAACATGATTATTTCATTATAAGATGGCAAAAGAAAAAAAAACCCACCAAACACTTTAAAATTTGAAACCTTTTCAACTTTCCAACCACTAAAAATGAATAAATTTAAACTTCATCAAATAATTTGAAACATTTTCTTACACTTTGATACAAATAATAACGAGGAAATAAAACTAATATTAAGATGTATTAGTTTTTTTTTTTAGATTTCAAAGCCCAAGTATTCAGGGAAGTTTACGTTCAGTACCTAGTTATATATTGTTAAAATACACTGAATTATATTTGAATTTTAAGTGGTTGAACTTCAGTTTACATCAAAGACAACATGAATGAAGATTTTCCCACATTTTTTTATAACTTGAATGTTTGAATAAATGGTAATCAAAAATATACGAAAACATTTACAGTAGACATTTATGCATATAAATAAACACAAAAATCAATTTTAAATTCGAGCTATTCAAAAACATTCGAATTATTATTCAAAAATATCTATTTATGCAAAATACCTCAACATTTATCTTTTTTTAAAGGCTAACTAATTAAAATCTGGATATTTTTTGAAATCTTGTCCGTATAAAGCTAGAAATTTTATGTGAGAAATTCCATTTGAAATTTCGAAAAAAATGTATCGCGCAGTTAAAAATTATTTACCATAAGTTCTAGCAATTCTCTGAGTATAATATAAATTTCAAATTTTTTTTATTATATAGCTTCTTAAGTATTTTTTAATATATTTCGAAAATTTCATACAATTCAGTTGAAAACTGCATGCTAAAAGCAAAAAATATACTAAAAATATTAATGGATATATCATAAAGTTTTACATAGAATCAAAACTGAGAAGCTAAAGCGTAGGAATGAAAAATTTTGAGTATATCTGAAGTAGTTTTCGAAATATTTATTTTAAAGTTCAGAAAATTTATGTGCGGTATATGTTATACTTAATATTAATTCAATGGTTAAAATAATATGTTAATATTAGTCATGTAATCGTTTGATGACACATTCATATAGTAATAAAAATTATCATGGTCATAGATGCGAATGTCAAGAATTTTATGTAATTTTAAATTCAGACATTAAAATATTGATGTAGAACATATAAAACGACCATCTAAAATACATGAAAAACGCAGTCTGCTATAAAATGATCTTGACAAAAACAAAATCCGGCATTTTCACTTACTATGGCAGAGCCGGCTTAGTCAGGGGCGATCTGGAAAAACAGAGAGAGAACCGCGGTTTTGATGGATGCCGCTCTAGCTTTTAAAGTTCCCAGGAAAAATTATATATATATATAAATTACAAATGCAAAAAAAATCTTGTAATTTTCCATGCATTTTTATAACAAGGAATTGTGGAATTGGCTTCCAATACATTGTTGTGTTTGACAATATCTAAGGTAACCAACCCTACTTTAGATAGATTTGTACTACTTTTTCGTAACCGTATTCCGTTTAAAATTAATTCGTGCAGCCGAAATACACCTTTTGCACCCTTAAAAATTTATGTATACTATAACGGTTAATTTTAATTTATGCAACTTGTGAAATGTTCATAATTAACCATTTCCGTCTAAACAGTCAACATGAAAAAAAAAGTTTGGAGACTCCCTCATTCATTAGGGATTTATATAAGATTCTAACATTAAATTTTATTTTTCACCGAATAGGATCGAGTGGTAGTGTATAGTGCTTCCACACCACAGGTCTGGGGTTCTATTAACGGGCTGCGCAAGGTCGACTCTGCCTTTCATCCCCGCTACATTGGGTCGATAAATGAGTACCAAGCTTGCTTCGGGTCTTAAACACTGAAGGTCTCTCTTCAGACAGACCACCAAATCGGGACATCTGTTCATGCACCTCTGCGTCCAATGGTCACGTGTATTATGTTGGGCACAGTAGTTCCTGGCCCTCATGGATTGTTGTGGCACTGAGTTTGAGTCTTAAGTTTGAGAATTACCTCACTTTGGGGATACCCCTTAGATAAACATGTATTTCCACTCATTTGCATTTAAACATTTTTTTCAATTACGTTTATTTCAGAAGGAAGTTTTATTTTTCAAATGTATTTGCTTAATAACATGTTTTTCAAATGTATTTGCTTAATAACATGTATATTTGTGTGTATTATATTAAAAATTTGATCAATCCAAAATTACATGTTTTTAGCTCCTCTAAAAGCTTTTAGGATTTTACAACTGATCTTACAATCCATATATATACGTTTTATAGTAGTATATTTAAAAATGATAAAGACATTTTTACGACTGTGTGAGCTGTTATGCCTCGTTTATAAATATAAAAAATTGCATTCAGGTACAGTTTTTAAAATGTACAGAAATAAGTGGGGGAATAGGATACTTACATATTATGAATATTTTTGACTGCAGTAAGATATATTTATATTTCAGTTTCTTTACAATTTGAATAGAAGTTGTAAGCCATTTTGCGAATAGTTCGATATTGAATATAAACACATAGGCTTTTTAATATTGTAAAGTGTTTTACTTTGATACCAGCACACATTAAAATAAAGCTCATTTGCAGTTATATGATCAGCTTCAGTGATATTTAAATTTTCAAAAATAGTCTACACGTACGAAAACATTCTTTCAAAACCACACACCACACACATCTATGTCTTCCCTACAGCAGGAAATATTTGTGTATACTCAAAACATTTAATACAGGATATATTTCCAAATTTTAAAATTTTGTATGGATACATTGTGGAACTGTCGGTTAACTTCAATGAACAAAATTGTTTTAAGTGTACTGTTTTGAAAGACAAAATTAATTAGGGAGAACTTTTCTCACAATAGAATTTGTAAAGACTGAATTGTGTGAAAATGTAGTTATCGATGTGTGACATTTTTCCTTGTAATAAAAGAAACAGAAAGATAAGAAATTTAACTTGAGTAGAAAATGGTTAGAAGTTCTGTCATGCGCATTTGAAGAAGTATATCACCCATTAAAATTAAAAATTATTGACTGAATGTGTGTTATGTCCATCACAAATGCCGATGTAGAAAAGATATTTTTATTTAATACAAGGAGTTCGAAAATTCAAAATTCAATCGGAAATTCTCATATTCAAAAATGAATACAGGATGCTTTTTTCTGGTTCAAATCGCAATACCAAAATATTTTTTTTTTAATTTTTAAAAAATGACAGAAAAATAAATTTTGTTTGTAGAAAATATAACTATTTTTCAACTTTTAACACGCCATTTATTTCATGTTTTTTTTACCCTGCGTTTTGTTTTAATTTTACTGTGACTGAATCTATGGGGAAAACGACAGAGTAGAAAGAACTGCGATTTTCATACAAGATTGCCCAAGGCAACTTAACAGCTAGCTGTAAACGATTGCTATCCTGGTTCTCAATGATCAAATACGCCGAACCAAGTCATAAAATTGTCTCCTTTCGACCTCCCAAGTTTTAAAAGGGGGAAAGAATTGAAGTCTGTAGCATTTTTGAAGGCAATAGCAAAATAAGAGTAAAACGCTTTCGGAATAACTTTTCAGGAGGAAGGTATCCACTTAGAGGGTTAATATATAGGTTAAAAAATTTTGGTCCAAGCAAACTTCCTTGAGGAATTCCACTTTTTACTGGACGAGGGCTGGTGAGGCAGTTTTCGACTCTAAACTCTCTCGAGTTTAGGTATGAGTGAATAATTTTTAGGATTTGGTCCAAAAATCCAAGTCTCATCATCTTGGATATTAAGCCATCATGCCAAATTTTGTCAAAGGCTTTGGCTATGTCCACAAATAGCATACCCGTGGCCTGGTGGTTTTGGAAGCCTGTGTGAACCAATTCAGTGACTCTGAGTAACTGGGTTACTGTAGAGCACTTAGTTACAAAGCCATGCTGTTCTCTGGAATAATAATATTCTTGGCTAAGCAGTGTTGGTTCAGGCGGTTCAATATCACGAATTCGTATGCTTTACTCAAGCTACTAAGTAGTGAGATTGGACGATAATTTTGAGGATTAGAGTCATCAGAATTGGGTTTAAGAATGGGGATCACCACGGCCATCCTCCAACTTCTAGGGAAGTAGCAATTTTCCAAAAGCATGTTGAACAGCAAAGCAATGAAAATGATAAATTTAGTGGGGAGATTTTTAAGGATACGATTTGTGATGAGATCAATACCAGGAGATTTGTTTGGTTTGAGATTTTTAATGAATCCCTGTATTTCAGAGGGAGATGTTTTTTCCAGATCCATACAGGTAGGGGAATCAAGGAATCTTTGAACCTTCCTTTGTATATATGCAGAGAATCTAGGATTCTCCACATCAGTATTTGGTTCAAATTGTTTTTGAAGGCTGTCAGCAATTACCTCGGCCTTTTCAATCGGGGCAACTGCGATACTGCCGAGAGCGCCCTTTAGGGGGGGGAATGTGATGAAAAGGCTTTTTGAGAAAGGAGGTACGCCTCCAAAGAGTGCCTGTTTCGGGAGATAACTCCTCAATTGTTTTCTCCCATCTTACACGGGAGAGGTGTCTGATATCACTGGCGATCTCGTTGCTGATAGTATGGAGTTCATTTTTAAGAGCAGGGTCTCTAGATCTTTGCCAAAATCTCTGTACCCTATTTCTGTGGTGAGTTTTGGAGCGAATATTTGGAGGTAATTTAATAGGTGCGGTTTTAAATTTAGGTTTTGAAGCAGCCACAAGTGCTTCGGAGATATTTTCTCCAAGCCGACCAATCGCAGCGTCGAGGTGCTCATTGCTGGGAGACGCCGGAATGGGAAGTGGCTTATTTTTAAGAAGGAATCGGAAGTTCTCTCAATTGGTGGAGAGTTGCGCTGGAATTTTCATGGTATCAGAGTTAGTGTATAGAGTTAAAATGACCCGTAGATGATCCGAACAAAGATCATCTATAACTCTAATGTCATAATTAAAAGGGATACATTTGAAAACAGCCAGGTCGATAATTGAGTCACGTACTCTCGGCCGAGAACGTGAACTAATATGCGTTGGAGTGTAAGGTGCAACAATCCTTGCACTGGGATAATTTTGAATAATTCTTTTAAGACGAAAGCCAAAATTGTTCGACCTGGTGTTATTCCACGTTTTGTGAGCAGCGTTAAGGTCTCCAGCAATGATTAAGTTATTACCTGAATTTAGAATTTTAAGAAAATCCTTTAACGGAACGTTCCTTCTTTATACACCACTAATCCACAAGCCGACATGTACTTTACAATAGAGAAAACACGTGACCAGTGCCGCCAAAAGATTTGCGAAAACTTTGCAAACTGCCAATCAAAACTGAATATTTCCTTTCATTTCCTACAGGCCGAGTAAAACCAATCGTACTGACAAACTCTGCTCCCCCCCCCCGAGTTTTCTCGGAATAATAATTAATTGCAATGTATACGAACCTGAGATAACTCGGGATATTCATACGAGTGGTTAAAATACGGAAAATTAATAAAAATGTTAAAACTTATAGTTCTGAATTTTATTTTTGAACAATATTATTCTTTATCAAACTCAACTAACAATTAGGTATTACGCATATTTTACCGAGTTATGGGGGAAATTCGATTTCCTTTCATCAATCATCCCAAGCCCCTTGTTTGCATTGTATTGTTATAAAAACAAAGCTGCATGTACTATGATAATTTGATTTTTTTTTCTTTTGACAAACCGTCATATTTTTATTTTAGATATAAATTTACGAAGTGCAGGATGGTAGCAAAGAGTTTTCGCTGAAATCAGCATTATTTGTTTAAGATTAGTTCAGATTTGCTAGTGTATTTTTGTTCTAAATTTATTCAAATACTTTTTGAGATTTTACTAAAAAAAATATCTGAACAAATAACTGAATTTATCAAAGAGTACGTCGAAAGCATTTAAGAAAGCTAACAATTTCTGTATCAATTCATATGTTTATCCTTAACAATTTCTAATGTTTATGAACATACATAATGAAACAAATTTTATAGGATGCTTTTGTTACCTCTGTATTTTGTGACATTACCACCATCAAAATGCTTTGTTACCGGTGCACAAGTTTTTTCAATAAAGCCAATTTATCTCGTCTTCAAAGAGATCATCAAGGAAAAGAGCCATTGAAAGATATGTGCTTCGTATCCTAGTACAGGGACGAACACAAAATTATGTTTTTTAAATATAACATTTTCACGACAAATCAAACGAAGGGTTGATCCACGTTTGCTTTACTCTTCAAAATAGTCAAGATCCCAATTATCTTGAAACAACATACGTGTACTCTTTATATATTTTTCACTTGGAAGACAGGAGGGTTAATGAAAAATTAGTTTCACCCATAAAATGGTTGCTACTCCACTGTTGTCTGTTATCTCTCACCGTCACTTTACAAAAGGGAAAAAAAAGTAACCTCGCAATTCATACCACCACGACACAGATTGCAAAAATGATATATTTGATTGCTTGATTGATAGAATTTCTCTCTAAATTTTTAAGGCCTTGTTCTTAAAGGATTGAGTTTATTAGTACAACGGGCCACTCAGAAAAGTCCTGTGGGCCACATGCGGTCGCAGTTTGAGTATCGCTGCTCTACACCAGTGTTACTCAACCTTTTTTCCTGCTGGGTCACATATATATGACAGCAATTTCCTGCGGACCACAATATGTGTATTAATAGGAGAAAAAAAATATAAGATCCAGGAGACATTGGACATTCAAAATATGGACAATTGATTAAAAAATTAAAACTAATATTTTTTAGATTTTATTTTAATACTACATATTAACCTCTATCCAACATACATTTTTAAAGAGTTGTGAGATAGTTCCATTTTCCTTTCATCCATCGCCGTAACGGGGAATATTAGCACCTCTCCTCCCTGAAAAGTCAGGTTTTGGCCCCCGAGCCGGATCTTATAAACGATTGAAAAACCATAACCTTTTGGTTCCCTAGTATTCGGGGTCCCCTGCGATGCGGGGGTGTATGTTACGCCACCGTTTTCATCTATGGCCAAGTCCCTCGTTTATATTCTACTGCCATACAAAAAACGCTGCCATATAATTTTATAATTTACACGGGAATAAAAAATAAAACTAAAACGCAGTATTTTAAGTCCTCTGTTAATTTAACAAAAATATGATTTGCAACATCTTCAACTCGTATAACACAGGTAGAATCCAAGATGGATTTTTTTTTCTATTTCAGAGCTTATTTGATTTTTGTAGATCTAACAGAACATTTGCAGTATTTTGAAACACTCCTTTCACAATATCTGCATTAGTAAACTGTTCCATGTACTTACCAATAATATAACTAATTTCACAAGATGACTTTGTTACCTATGCGTCTTGTTACATTACCAACGACAAAACATTTTGTTGCTGTTACAAAGGTTTTTATAAGAAAGTCAATGTATCGTCTATTGGAAGAGATTCTTGTGGGAAATTGTAATTGAGTTTAGTGGTAAAATGACAAGCAATATTATGTATATATATTTTAAGTATAACACTTTCGAGACAAATCAAACAAGTTTCTGATCTTTGTTTGTTTTTCACCACAAAATAATCAACCCCATTGTCTTGAAAAAGCCTATTTACATCGAACATTTTTCTCTTGAAAGACATGAGGGATAATCAAAATTCACTTCCATCCTTAAAATGATAACTACAGAGTGTTTTTTTTTCCAGGTATAGAAGTTTAAGTTGGCATTACTTTCCAAGATGGCGACCGAATTAACAGCTGTGAAGTGATTTATTCTCAGTTTGGTTTGGCAATTCATCATGAATAGACTCACGCCTGAACAACGCTTTCAAATTGTGCAATTTTATTTCGAAAATAATGGTCGATTTTCATAAGCGAATTTTGTTTAGCGATTAAGCGCACTTCTGGTTGAATGGCTACGTCAACAAACAAAACTGCCGCATTTGGAGTGAAGATAATCCACAAGTGTATGTCGAAACACCGTTACATCCAGAAAAACTGACTGTTTGATGCGCTTTATGGGCTGGTGGAATCCTTCTTCAAAAACGATGAAGGCCACAACGTTACAGTCAATGGTGATCGGTATAGAGCCATGATTACTAACTTTTTCATTCCTGAATTGAACAATCATGATGTCCAGGAGCTGTGGTTCGAACAAGACGGCGCAACATGTCACACAGCTCGTGCCACAATCGATTTATTGAAAGACACGTTTGCTGACCGCCTAATTTCACGTTTTGGACCTGTGAATTGGCCTCTAAGATCTTGTGATTTAACACCGCTAGACTATTTTCTGTGGGGCTATGTAAAGTCATTGGTCTATGCGGATAAGCCACAAACGCTTGACCATTTGGAAGACAACATTCGCCGTGTTATTGCCGATATACAGCCACAAATGTTGGAAAAAGTCATCGAAAATTGGACGTCCAGATTGGACTACATCCGAGCCAGCCGTGGCAGTCCTATGCCAGAAATCCTATTTAAAATGTAATGCCACAAGATTATCTTTCGAATAAAAAAATTCATGTCAATCGAATAATACATCGTTGTTTTGTTGCAATTTAAAGTTCTATACCTCTCAAAAAAACACCCTTTACTCCAGTTCAGTTTAGTACAGTGCACGCACTGTCGCTGCTCCAATATTATTTGGCATTAATAACCAATACAAATAGAAATAGAAAATAAATACCTTACTATTCATACCCGTACGACAATGACAGCAAAACTGTTTGATTTGCTTGCTTCGTTGATAGAATTAGTTACAAAATTTTTAATGCACCGTCCTTAAATAAGTGAATCTCTTAGAGCAATGGGACAGGACTGGGCCAATCAGAGAAACCCATCGGGCCACATGCGGCACGCGAGTCGCAGGTTCAGCTTCGTTGCGTGGCCGCGGTAGCCGAGTGGTATAGGTATCGGACTGTGGCTTGCTTTGTCACGGGTTCGAGCCCAGTACCACTAAAGACCCGCCGTGTAGGGCAGCGATGCACGTTAAATCTGTCGAGAGCTGAAACGTCCTCCCGTTGGTGTGGTGTGGTAGTTAGGAGAGGGGGTGCCAGCTCAGGTGTCGTCCACGTCACTTGACCATGGTTCAAAATTACGTGGTCCGTCGCCAAAAGCCCTCGTGTAGCTGAACAGTGCGACGTTAATATTCAATCAATCAATCAATCAATCAGCTTCGTTGCACTACACGGCTTTGGCTTACGCGATTGTAGAAATAGCTAATGGGAATATGAGGATTCATTCGGGGTGTTAAGCTATAATTTGTTTATAATACGTTAAATAAAAGCTAGAAAAACCCCATCCAATACTAGATGTTTTAGAAAATACACATATTATTGTTATACAGGAATGTGAATTTTGTTCATGAAGGTTGTCAAACTCGGAACCATCTAATTCAGCGATACTCAACCTTCAGCCCGCGGGCCGTATGCGGTCCATCGAGCCTTTTTAAGTGGCTCAGTCATGGTCCATTGTTCTGAGAAATTTACGTGGCCACGGTAGCCGAGTGGTATAGGTATCGGATCGTGGCTTGTCTTGTCACGAGTTCGAGCTCAGTACCACCAAAGACCCGCCGTGTAGGGCAGCGATGCACGCTAAATCTGTCGAGAACTGAAACGTCCTCCCATTGGTGGGGTGTGGTAGTTAGGTGAGGGTGTGCCAGCTCACGTGTCGTCCACGTCTCTTGACCATGGTTCAAAGTTACGTAGTCCGTCGCCAAAAGCCCTCGTGTAGCTGAACAGTGCGATGTTAATATTCAATCAATCTGAGAAATTTACTTATTTAAGAACATTTTATTAAAAATTTGTTGGGAAATTCTTTGTCAAGAAATCAAATATATCAGTTTTACTGTTGGTGTCGGTGTCGTACGCGCGGGTAAGAATGAATATTTTTTTCTGTTTGGAACGGTTACGGTTATATAGTGATAACACACAATAGTGGAAGTAGCAACAATTTTATGGGTGGAACTAATTTTTAATTATCTTTCATATTTTGCACATGCGAAAAATATTCGAAAAAATAAATCGTTTCAAGACGATTGGGAGGTAGACTATTTTTTAGTGAAAACAAATATGGATCAGTAATTGTTTGATTTGTCACGAAAGTGCTGTATTTAAAAAAAATACCAATAAACAGGAATCATTTAATGTCACTTTTCCTCGAAGATCTCTTTCAAGAGGTAATAAATAGGCTTTCTTGAGTAATCTTTGCAACAGCAACAAAGTATTTTGTCACTGGTAACATCACAGTGGTAACAAAGACATCCTATGAAGTTTGTTGTATTATTAATAATCATATGAAACCGTTTAATGATGCAGAAATTGTGAAGGGGTGTTTCTTAAATGCTTCTAATTTAGAGTAAGTGACAATATAAAAAAATATAAAAAATAATTTAAAAAAGCAAAACAGGAGTTAATACTATTTTGATCAATTTTCCACATTTTAAATTTCTAATGTTATCTTGGTCTTAAAGTATTTCCCCCCTTCACCCATTTATCCTCATGCTGCGGCCCGCGGGAAATAGCTGACATATATACGTATGCGGCACAGCAGGAGAAAAAAGTTTGAGCGCCCCTGATCTAATCAATTATAAAATATCGAATATAATATTTTCATTAATTTCCCCACAATGAATTTCTACTCTATTCAACAACAGTTTAATCTGCAAGATATCTCTGACGAAATCGATCATTACTAATCTTCTGAATACTCGTATATTTAGCAATTAATTCTACTTTTGTCGAATTCGACATTGTATTTTAAAAAATTCACATCATTATCGGGAGGAAAAAAATAAGGAATATATTGAAAGGTCTTCAACAGTACTCGACCAACAAAATCTTCATCTAGAAAGATATTTACAATTATTCATTGACAGTATGCACGAGGTTATACATTTTTCATTAAAACAGTTTTTCTTTTATAGAAATGATTCTGTCACAGATTTTAAAAAGTTTTATGCAATGGATAGGAGTAAATTGCCTTTGGGTGAGAGGATGATAGTTTTCTGTAAAAAGTATGCAGCCGCGGCAAATTGCTTTGGTTACTTTGTGACCCAAAGAATTCTTTTTCCAGAATCATCTCTAATTCGGTGAGATTAAATTATTTCTATAACAAATAATATAAAAAAAATTTTAAAGTCATTTCCTACATAGGTCAACAGAGAGAAATTTTATTTTTTAGTTACTTTTTATCAAATAATTACAATTATTATTAATATGTATATGTTACCGCCAAAGTATGAAATGCCGGCATTCTATAGAATGCCAGACAATTTTAGGCAAAGCATGAAGTAAGAGAATTATTTCATACTTTGCCTAGGCATTGTATAGAATGCCTAGGCATTGTATAGAATTACCAAAGCTTCTTATGTAAAGTATGAAATAAGGTCATGATAAGGCTATTATATAAATGACGTACATTTATCAAAAATACAGATGCTATTCTGACAAAATAATGGGAGTACCATTAAAAAATTTTCAGAATACGCAAAGGAAAAAGAAAGTCGTACCAAACAAAATATGTCTTTCTTTTATTAAGGAAAACAAAATTTTCAAATAAAATTAAGAACTTAAAATTAACCTACTTATTGCAACATTGAATGGCATTTTGAATTACTTTTCATTACATTTATCACCAGGGCCGATCCTAGGGTATCGGCCGCCCTCGTACAAACACCTAATCTGCCGCCCCCATAGAACTTTTAATATTTTGACTAATACTTAACGTTGACGTTAAAAACTTATCTACTTACGTATATAAGAATAAAAAATAAAACACATTAATAATAATTCAAATAAAATTTGAAGTGCAAAACTTCATTTTTGGCCAGGTAATGAGTTATAATATAGCGACAAAATACTTTAACAAAATAATAAACTGACAAAAGTATAACCTTTAAAATAAAAAGAAACCTTTTATAATTATAAATGCAAAACAACAGAATTTACTCAAAAATACAATCTAATAAAAATAAATACTAAGGAACAAATCTCGTGAAACGAAAAGTATATAAATTAACGAGCACTTTTAACTCAAAAATAAAATCGAAATTTACGAGAGCGCGTTATAAGTCAGGAATAAAAATGAGAGCTTTAAAAATACAAAAAGATGAGCATAGAAAAAGATCAGACTTTTGCATATATCGAAATACTGTTTCTGTGAAAGAAATAACATTCCTTATGAACTTTTTTTTTTTAAAAGAGTGTAATTCTGAAAATACATTATTTTTACTAAAGCTTGGAATAATACTCGAATAAAGGACTTCAAAACATAACATTGAATAAATGCATTTCAGGTTTCTTCGTAAAAAGGATGTGCGTGTTAAACGGCGAATATGTGTAGGGGCACGTTATGCGCCGGATTTTACTGTAACTATAAAATAACTTTTCTGGATTTCTGAGAAGCATATTTGTTAATAGTTTCGGTTTAATTCAATTTTTTCTGAGATTTCGGATTCAATTGAGATTACGGCCAAATCTGAAAGCCTTTCTTGCGTCATATTATTTCTCAAGTAATTTTTAATTTACTGAAACTTCTTTCATCGGAAGCTGCAGAAACAGGTAAGGTTAAAAAGATTATTAATGCTAGAGCGAAATTGGAAAAACGGGGAATAAGATCATTTTTCACTGTAATTTCTAATATCTCATTTTGTTGGCAGTTTTTTTACCAGGAAAAATATCTTTGAATGAAGTTATTTATTCATTGAAGAGCTGTATACCATCTATATCTTATTTTGGAATTTCTTTTTTATTTTCTCTTATTGTTCTCCAACAATAGGTTTTTTTTCTTTTCAAAAGTTCATCTGAAAGTGGATAAGATGTGTACCAGTTGTCTCTTTTAAAGTCACGTTCTTCCCAAATATTTATGTGTCTATACATATTATAAAATTTTTATTTTCAACTGTGTCTCCCTCTTCTAAATCTAGATCGATTTCAGTGGAGGAACCATACAGACAAGAGATCAAAGCCCTAGCGGGCTAAGTGCTATAGGAACGTAACCCAGCTAAACTTGTTATTATACTCTTCCTCATTTCATTTTTCCTCATCATAATCACGAACAGAATTACTTCATCCAAAAATACTGTTGTACTATATATATATATCTGTTAAATACTGTATCTATTAAATTACTTAAATAAATATCACATTTTTTCATCATAATTACAACAATACGCCTTAGCATAAGGAAGATTTAAAACATGCTCATGCATTCAGAACTGTAACGGCGATTTACACGCAGGTTATGACATACCCGAAGAGGCGGTATCCAAAAATATATATTTAGAATTCGCCTACAAGCTGAGGCCCCTAAAATGATATGACCTTAAAGTAAGCTACACGAAAAACCATCAATTTCAAAAAAGGTTTAGAAGGAGAGTTGAAAAAGGGTAAACGCATGCGCGGTGGGTAAATATAAAATAAGAATACCGGGGATTTTGGGAAAATAAAAATTTAAAATATTAAAATGCATTAAAATTGAGAAAAGAAGCTTCAAAGTCGGCACAAAGCACCGAAAAAAAAGTTAAAATATCGATCTTGGGTGGGTGGTGCTAAACCGACCAATGGGAATGTAGTTAGGATCACGAAAAAGTAGTTGAAAATAAAACAGAAAATAGCTTTTTTAAAATCTATTAAACATATACTATCACGAATAAAAATAGTAGAGGAACATTTAAATAAAAAGAGATCAGTCGGAATAATTTTCCGAGGAAAATTAAAGAGTAAAAAGTAAAAATGGAAAAACCTGGGGATCGAACCCGATGCAAAGCATTGGGAGCGATTGACTCAGACCACTCGACCACGGGAAACTCGTGAAAAGAGGTGAAAAAAGGATTTAAGATGGAGGATGCGAAATTTGAAAGGAGAGAATATATCGTTACTGTTGGATTTAGAGTCAAACGCTCGAGTGCTTGATGGCTACTAGAGTTGGACCCCCATGCGAGGGTAGCGAAAAGACACAGCCACGAACTCTCAGTCAAATCAAGTAGCGCGCGCTTACGTCACATCCTGTTACACACATCCGTCCCTTTTCACGAAATCACTCCCACAAATATACAGCAACCGAGAGGAAGATGTTACACATAAAAAAAAGTTCGGAAGTCAAATTGACGCAAAATTTCCTCAGTTTTCTTCGAAAAGTGGTCTTTTTTTTTAAGGTTATTCTGTCCCATTCTTTTCATTTGTCCTTAAACATGTCATAAATCTTGATCGTGCTTTACATCACTTTTGTCCGATGTGTCGAAATTCTTCCTTAACACCCCCTCTCCTTCCCCCATGGGACCAGCGTTGAGAACTCAAGAATACTTGTTAAAAAGTAATTAACTATAGACTTGGAGGGTGGCAGAAGACTTCTGCCGCTTATGGGCCAGATGTTTCTCGGAACGGGAAGCAGAACCCTTGCTGACTGAATGCACATTAGGTTTTTTGGTTGCTACTGAGATAAAAGAGAACCAGAATAAAAATAGCCTAATATTCTGCTTCGCTGGACCACTTCTGAAAAAAATTCCAACTGTCAAGCCTTCGTGTAGCTTCTTAGTGCGGTGTATATTACAGTCAATCAATCAACAGAGGAATGGCATATTTTCATTTACAACCAAATAACATTCTGAATGGATTTTCACCATCCCTAGTGTTATTTGTGTTTCACTCCAAACGGTCTTTTTGTCGAACCGCTTTGAATGAGAAGTTTTTCCTGCTTTCTGACCACATACCACTCCTTGTTTTCTCATTATTTTGAGTAATTTTACCAGCTTTTAAACTTTTTTATTGTGGATCCTGAGATTCAGAATTCACACGGAAAATTTATATCGTTTGAAGCCAGTGACATATACTATTTTATAAACATAGAAAGGAACTCTTAATATGATCATTAATAACATTTTACGACTTTTTGCTTACACACGTCCGGGGCCCCTGAAGCTAGGGGGCGTATCATTGATACTGGCCCCCTGATAAGGCAAGCTACACCCCGGATGAGAAGGAATGTTCCTCAGAATTTAAAATCCATTCTTATTTTCCTCGAACTATGTTATGCTATCGGGACTTATTTTGATTTTTCAAGAACTATTTAAAAGCCAGCTTATTTATTCAACTTATTATAAATTTTATTTTGAGAAATTCACAAAAAATTTTGCTTGATCGTCAGAATTATAGGCGGCCCGCGGCCACCCTCTTGTTTCGGCCCCCCGCATGCGGTGCACGCGCTGCACACCTGCTAGGATCGGCCCTGTTTATCACTCAGAGAGAATTCTTATTTTGGTACTTTGTTTTACACATACATTCGACGAATCCTTCGCCGCTTCCATTGGAATGAGCAATTGCAACTGACAGAAGAGGAAAAAATTTCAAGGTCAGGAATATCTTTATTTCTAAGCAAGTTCTTAGGGCACAAAGTAAATTGTGATTTCGCATATACTTGTTCTAAAATTTCTACGGAAGTTCCAAGTCGATAGAAAACCATCCTTTCCCACTTGCTACAACTGCCAATATATTGGTATTAAAAAAAAAAATCCCAATTTTCACAACAATGCCTTTTTTAAAATAATTTTTCTGTTTTTTCTGGCAAGGTTCGCAAAGGGGGATTTACAGTTCAATATCATAACATGTAACGTTTTTGTATTTGGTTGAAAGTTCTTTCAGAATTCTCTACCACGTCCTCCGTGTCCAATAGCCAAATGAGCTTCATGAAGTACATAAAATAATTTAGAAAGAAAATTTGTGTGCTGTATGTTATACTTAATATTAATTAAATGGTTAAAACAATATTTTAATAATAGTCATGTAATCGTTTGATGACACATTCATATACTAATAAAAATTATTATGTTCATAGATGCGAATGTCAAGAATTTTATGTAATTTTAAATTCAGACATTAAAATATTGATGTAGAACATATAAAACGACCATCTAAAATACATGAAAAATGCAGTCTGCTATAAAATAATCTTGACAAACAAAATACGGCATTTTCACTTACTATGGCAGAACCGGCTTAGTCAGGGGCGATCTGGAAAAACAGAGAGGGACCCGTGGTTTTGATGGATGCCGCTCTAGCTTTTAAAGTTCTCAGGAAAAAATATATATATAAATTACAAATGCAAAAATAAGTCTTGTAATTTTCCATACAATTTTATAACAATGAATTGTGGAATTGGCTTCCAATACATTGTTGTGTTTGACAATATCTAAGGTAACCAACCCTACTTTAGATAGATTTGTACTACTTTTTCGTAACCGTATTCCTTTTAAAATTAATTCGTGCAGCCAAAATACACTTTTTGCACTCTTAAAAATTTATGTAAACTATAACGGTTAATTTTGATTTATGCAACTTGTGAAATGTGTGTGTGTTCATAATTAACCATTTCCGTCTAAACAGTTTACATGAAAAAAAAAGTTTGGACTCCCTCATTCATTAGGGAATTATATAAGATTCCAACATTAAGTTTTATTTTTCATCGAATAGGGTCGAGTGGTAGTGTATCGGTCTTCCACACTACAGGTCTGGGGTTCTATTAACGGGCTGGGCCAACCTCGACTTTGCCTTTCATCCCCGCTACATTGCGTCGATAAATGAGTACCAAGCTTGCTTGGGGTCTAAAACACTCAAGGTCTCTCTTCAGATAGACTACAAAATCGGGACATCTGTTCATGCACCTCAGCGCCCAATTATCACGTATATTGGGATGGGCATAGTAGTTCCTGGTCCTTATGGATTGTTGTGCCACTGAGTTTGAGTTTTAAGTTTGAGGATTGCATCACTTTATGGATACCCCTTAGATAAACATGTATTTCCACTCATTTGCAATTAAACATTTTTCTTTCAATTACGTTTATTTCAGAAGGAACTTTGATTTTTCAAATGTATTTGCTTAATAACATGTATATTTGTGTATTATATTAAAATTTTGATCAATCCAAAATTACATGTTTTTTGCTTCTCTAAAAGCTTTCAGGATTTTAGAACTGATCTTACAATCCATATACGTTTTATAGTAGTATAGTTAAAAATGATAAGGCATTTTTATAACTGTGTGAGCTTTTATATATGCCGCGTTTATAAATATAAAAAATTGCTTTCAGCTACAGTTTTTAAAATGTACTGAAATAAGTGGAGGAATAGGATATTTACATATTATGAATATTTTTGACTGCAGTAAGATATATTTATATTTAAGTTTCTTTACAATTTGAATAGAAGTTGTAAGCCATTTTGCGAATAGTTTGATATTGAATACAAACTCATAGGCTGTTTAATATAGTAAAGTGTTTTTTTTATACCAGCACACATTAAAATAAGGCTCATTTGCAGTTATATGATCAGATTCAGTGATATTTAAATTTTCAAAAATAGTCTACACGTACGAAAACATTCTTTCAAAACCACACACCACACACATCTATGTCTTCCCTACAGCAGGAAATATTTGTGTATACTCAAAACATTTAATACAGGATATATTTCCAAATTTTAAAATTTTGTATGGATACATTGTGGAACTGTCGGTTAACTTCAATGAACAAAATTGTTTTAAGTGTACTGTTTTGAAAGACAAAATTAATTAGGGAGAACTTTTCTCACAATAGAATTTGTAATGACTGAGTTGTGTGAAAATGTAGTTATCGATGTGTGGCATTTTTCCTTGTAATAAAAGAAACAAAAAGATAAGAAATTAAACTTGAATAGAAAATGGTGAGAAGTACTGTCATGCGCATTTGAAGAAGTATATCCCCCATTAAAATGAAAAATTATTGACTGGGAATGTGCGTGTTAGGTCAATCACAAATGCCGATGTAGAAAAGAAATTTTTATTTAAAGAAGAAGTTCGAAAAGGAGAACACTAGGAATGAAAATTTAGTTTTCCGAAAAATATTCAGTTAACATAAAAATATCATTTATATGATTTTAATTAAAATAAATTAAAAGTATTGAAATCCTTTTTTATGTTATTTTAAATTAAAAATATAACTGAATAGAGAAAGATCGGTTTTATTTCATAAATATAATCATCGTATGTATATCACCGTATGCACCATTTACTGTCTTATTGTTTAAAAAAAGAGATAGGGCCTTTACTCTTTTTACCTCATTACTTTTTTAAAAAACAGGAAAGTGAGCGCGTTTTCTTACTCTCATATTCAAAAATGAATTCAGGATGCTTTTTTCTGGTTCAAATCGCAATACCAATATATATATATATATATATATATATTGGTTTTGTTTGAAGAAAATATAATTATTTTTCAACTTTTTACACACTATTTATTTCATTTTTTCCTTTTTTTTACCCTTCATTTTGTTTTAATTTTACTGTGACTGAATATATAGGGGAAACGTCCGAGTTGCACTACCGCTTTCATACAAGATTGCCCAAGGCAACTTGACAGCTAGCCGTAAACGATTGATCTCTTGGTTCTTACTTGACAAAGGGACAGAACTAAGTCATAAAATTGTCCCCGTTCGACCTCCCAAGTTTTAAAAGAGGGAAAGGAAAGAAGTCTGTTACATTTTTAAAGCGAGCGGCAAAATAACAGTAAACGCTTTCGGAATAACTTTTCAGGAGGAAGCTAACCACCCAGAGGGTTAATGTCGCACTGCTCAGCTACACAAGGGCTTTTGGCGACGGACCACGTAATTTTGAACCATGGTCAAGTGACGTGGATGACACCTTCACTGGCACCCCCTCTCCTTACTTCCACACCACACCAACGAGAGGATATTTGAGCTCTCGACAGATTTAACGCGCATCGGTGCCCTACACGGCGGTTCTTTAGTGGTACAGGTATCGAACTCATGACATGCTTGCCCTGATCCAATACTTTGATCACTAGGCTACCGCAGCCCCAGAATCGAACAGGAAAGCATTGGTTGAGGAACCAGAAAAGCCAATTAATTTAAAGCTGCATGGCACTGACCTATCTAACAAGCTGAAGAATGAATTACGCGTGCTAGTGAACGCGCGATTACAGTAAACTATTCCTAAATAAACCCAGATTAACTAGCGTTTTAATATATCTGCTTTACATTGGCAATAAAGCACCAGTGGTATCCCACCCATATTGAAAGAGTAAAGGAGAAAATGATTCAGAACCGTGCAAGTAAAAAGCTTGCAATTACGAGGTTCGTCGCAAAGAGCCTTAGAAACGCTGAATAAGGCAATGTTAAACAACCATTCACTCATTTACTCAGGAAAATGCTGGTTGAGGGTACGACCATTCTTACCTATAATCCGTAAGCCTCAACTGTTCTGCTTTGCGGAAACAACAATTACCGCCATTGATTGTACAGAACTGAATGCGATAGCTAAATATCCCAAATACCCATTGCCTTTAATGGAGGATTTTTTAATAAACATCGCAATTTGTGACATTATGTCAATGTTAGATTTGGATCAGGTTACTATCAATTAGCAGGGTATCCGTAGGCTATCATAAAAACAGTATTAGTTAAAAAAAAAAGCAATACGCATGTTATCACTAGAATGCCTTTTAGTTTTTCAGGGGTGAGTACATATTTCCAAAGAGCATTGGTTATAATTCCGGAGATCACTATAATGTTCCTGTGATTTTCCGGAAAGGAAAAATGATTGGGAAATCAGAAATCCTTACGGTAACCAAAGCGCTCTCTGCTTACTGAAGTGAGTCCTAACTGGCGATTCTACTCTCAGGTTGAAATAATCCTTGAAACTCAAAATAAATCTTCGAGGCAGTATAAAGTTTAGAAAGCCTTTCAAGAAAGCAGTAACAGCAAATACGTGAGTACAATAATTTATGTCGGAGACAGAATACTTTGAGAGAGCCCTAAAAGAATTAAGGGTTGCATATTTCGTAAAATTCACACACACACACACACACACACACACACACACACACACACACACACACACACACACACACACACACACACACAATCAAAAGAAAGGAGGAAATTTTTTTTTTAAAGAAACATTTTAGTCACCTGGCTTTCCTCATAATATTTGATGGTAAAAATTTCGGTTCTCTAATTAATTGATAAAAAAGAAAATTATGCGTTATTATATTGTTAAGCAAGCTATTTTGGCAAGCTTACCAATTCCGATTGTAAAAAAAAAAAGTTACGAAATGTTAATTGCAAACTATATAGTAAATAACCAAAATCTATTTGAAGATTAATAACAGAATAAATTTTGCAATATTTATATTCAGTCACAATAATCTTTTTGAATAATTATTTATTTATATAATGTTTGATCATTTGCCAAAGGTTTAAAGAAAAAACAGCCTACAATCATATCAGTTGATTCCTTTTGGAAACAAGCCTGCTTTTGTAAGGTGTGTGATTTATATTTTTAACGTAATCTTCATAATTATTTTTACATTCATACAGAAGAGCTTCGGGTTTGTAAATTTTGTGGAAAGGACTATTGTTAAAGGTAATCCAGAAGTACATGATTTGTTTCAAACTGGAGGGAAGTCATATTTTCAATATTTGTGGCAAAGGCATTAAGAGAACCTGGTCTGAAAAATCATAAGCCCGGTACTGGGGATCAACCTCATATCTGTGAGTTCTGTTGCAAATTCGATACAAATTTAAATCTTCATAGCCATCATACTGAAATGAAACATGTTTCTGAAATATGTAGGCAAGATTTCACTTTCAAAGGTAGTCTTGAAAACCATGAATTAACTAATGGGGGAAAGTTTCTCTAATAAGAGGGATCTTCATGACTATAGTTTAATTCATTCTGAAGAAAAGTCTCATATTTGCGAGTTGTGTGGCAAACACTACAAATATAAAGGTGCTCTTAAGAAACATTATTTGGAACACAGTGAAGAGAGCTCTTATATCTGTGAAATATGTGGCAGAGGCTCATAAGTATATTCTTAAAAAACATTATTTAGTTCATACTGGAGAAAAGCCTCATGTTTGTGAATTAAGTGGAAAAAGATTCAGTATCAAAGATGTTTTTAGAATACATCTTTTAACTCATACTGGGGAAAAGCCTCAGGTTTATGCATTATGTGGGAAAAGCTTCAATTAATATTACAATACGGTTCAATATTAAAAGAACAATTTATGTTAAAAGGCATAAGTTAACTCGTGCTAAAGAAAAGCTGCCTATCTCTGTGAAATATTCTTTCTTGCAAATAGTATGCCTTCATAATAGTCAAAAGAATGTGAATGAATGAATATTAATGTCGCACTGTTCATAGCTACGCGAGGGCTTTTGGCAACGGACCTCGCAATTTTGTATCATTGGCAAGGTATGAGGACGCACCCCCTCTGCTAACTACCACACCAACGGGAGGACGTTTGAGCTCTCGACAGATTTAGCGTGCATCGCTTCCCTACACGGCGGGTCTTTAGTGGTACTGGGCTCGAACTCTTGACATGCCTGCCATGATCCAACACCTTGACCTTTGGGCAACCGCATCCCCTTCGTAATAGTCAAAAGCTGCTTATAAAAATTGTTAGATCAAATATTATTCGCGATTCAAGGGAATTATTGAAGAAATACCAACCAGGAAGTTAAAAAATTTTTTATAATCTTTCATCTAAAAAACCTCAAAATTAAAAAAAAGAAAAAAGAAATGAAAAAAAGTTTTTAAAGTATTTTTTATTAAAGTAAATCCTTCAGTCAAAATAAGCTTTTCATTTTTCAAAATTTTATTTGTATATCTGTGTAAATCAAATATTAATTTTTACCTTTGCGTTATCACATAAAGTATACGTTAGAGTTATGTTATCACAGAGTAGGCAAAAATAGTTTTATAGTAAATGTATTAAAAATAATAATATATAAAAAATATATAGTATATATGAAAAATTTTATATTAAAAATATTAAAATTAACAATACATGAAAATACATAGCATGTGTAGAAAATAGTTTTATAGAAAAAAAAATAATACGTAAAAAAACTGTAATATATATATATAAATAGATTTTTAGTAAAGTAAACATAGCATGCAATAAAAAATGAAGAAAATAAGGGAAATTTTTTTTAAAAAAAATTAGGTTTATTTATTTAATATTGCTTTAATAAATTTCTAAAAATTTTATTTTATGTTTAAAAAACAAGATTTTCTAATTAAAAAAAATATTGTTTCTAAAGAAAATTTGAAATTTTACTTCAAAAAATAATTTGTTAAGTGAAGGATATTATATTCTAATATATATAAACAAATTTCTATTAATTCAATCTTTTCAACTACACTCAAATTATTGTTCTAAGAACAGATCAAAAGTTTTAATCAGAAATAAGCCACAAACTGACATTAAAACTAATTTTTTTATGTATTCTCTGTAAAAGGTGTAGTTGTGTTTCGGACTTTTTTATATTGCGGAAGAACCGAGAAGAATTTATATTTCATTAACTCTAGCTCTGTGACGTAGCCAGACGCGTAAGAAGATAAAAATAGACGGACAGCCACATTTTTGAATGATGCCCTGTTTGGTGATCTTGCCGTATTTTGAACTGGTTAAAACCTCAAATATTGAAGAGTTCCCATGGTCCATTCCCAGTAAAAGAAAGAAATGAAAAATATTTCACACTGCTAATAAAAAATAAACCTGTAAATATATCAGTGGATAGACTAAAAACAGCTTATTTGTTAGTGACAGACTGTATTCCTGACAAAACAACAGTTCCTTGTAAGCAATCAGATGATAATTCAGCAGCTAATGACTAACCTCTTATCCGATGATAAACCCACTGTTTCAAGACATGGATGATTGGTAAAGAAACCTGTAAGATTTCAAGACTAATATTCGCTGTAAATAACCTATATCTATCTCTAACTTATAACTATTTACTTATATCAAGTGTATGATATTTTGGTTTACTTAATTTTTACAAATATTTATAATTATATATGTCATTTCTCTAACATCAAACTAGTTATCATTGTATATAATATTACTGTTTCTAAAAGTATGTAACATTTGTACAAATATTTAATTTTGTATTTTGTGTATTTTTGTAAATCTGGATACAATTCTGGTAACCTTCTTCACATTGCCAGATTGGCAACAGTCGGTATATTTTGATTAGATTTGTTGCAATGTTTTGATGCTAGCTCATATAATAAACGTGCTCTTCGAATTCTTTGAAGCAATTTTTCTATTTTTTAAATGTTATAGAACCAAGCGTTCATAACACCTGTTTTTGTAAAGCGTGTGATTTATATTGGATAACGTAATCTTCATACTTATTTTTACATTCATACAGGAGAAGATCTTCGGGTTTGTGAATTTTGTGGGAAGGACTATTGTTAAAGGTAATCCAGAAGTACATGATTTGTTTCAAACTGGAGGGAAGTCATATTTTCATTATGTGTGACAAAGGCATTAAGAGAACCATGTCTGAAAAATCATAAGCCCAATACTGGGGATCAACTTCATATCTGTGAGTTCTGTTGCGAATTCGATACAAAATTAAATCTTCATAGCCATCATACCGAAATGAAACATGTTTCTGAAATATGTAGGCAAGATTTCACTTTCAAAGGCAGTCTTGAAAACCATTATTTAACTAGTACTGGAATGAATCCTCATGTTTGTGAATTATGTGGGAAAGGTTTCTCTAATAAGAGCCATCTTCATGACCATAGTTTAATTCATTCTGGAGAAAAGCCTCATATTTGCGAGTTGTGTGGCAAACACTACAAATATAAAGGTGCTCTTAAGAAACATTATTTGGAGCACAGTGAAGAAAGGTCTCATGTCTGTGAAATATGTGGCAGAGGCTTTACTCAAAAGTATATTCTTAAAAAACATTATTTAGTTCATACTGGAGAAAAGCCTCATGTTTGTGAATTGTGTGGAAAAAGCTTCAGTATCAAAGATCTCCTTAGAAGACATCATCTAACTCATACTGGGGAAAAGCCTCATGTTTGTGCATTATGTGGGAAAAGCTTCATCAAAGCAATTGATATGAAAAGGCATAAGTTAACTCATGCTAAAGAAAAGCTGCATATCTGCGAAATATGTGGGAAAGGCTGCACTACTCAAAATGATCTTCGAAAGCATTATGTTACTCATACTGGAGAGAAGCCTCATGTTTGTGAGTTGTGTGGCAAACAGTACAGAGTTAAAGGTGATCTTAAAGCTCATTATTTGATGCATAGTGGGGAGATGCCTCATGGTTGTGAACTGTGTGATAAACGCTTTTATACTAAAAAGCGTCTTAAAGCACACCAATTGGTTCATTCTGAAATAAAACCTTATATTTGTGAATTATGTGGAAAAGGTTTCACATGCAAAGGTGATCTTAAGAAACACAATATGATTCATATTGGAGTGAAGCCTCATTTGTGTGAACTGTGTGGCAAAAATTTCGTTTTTCGTTATCATCTTCAAAGGCATCTTCTAACTCATAGTAAAATTTAGTTTCATAATTGTGAATGATACAGTGAAAGCTTTAGTAATAAGTTGTTTTCAGTTATGATCAAGCTAATTATGTGATTATATAATTTTTTAAAAAAATTATGTATTAATTTGATTACAAGCATTTGAAGGAAAAATTTAGGGTACTTGCGTATTAGCGTCATTGCAGCCATGATAATTGTTTTCCTTTAAATAAAACATGTAAGAATTTTGGTTATTTTTGTACCAAGGTGCAATTTACATTGCATAAATTTTGCTACGGTGACACTAAAATGTAAGTACCAAAATTTGTTAGTTTTACAAAACATGCTTTTTATTATAAAAAACCTTTTACATAAATTTTTAAACGAAACAATTCTGTGTTTATGATCATTTTGGAGTGTATTAGGTGTAGTAAAATTAATTCATTAAAATTTCTTTCGATATTTACGTAATATCACAACAATACCAAAGTTCAAGATAACTTGCTAAGTTGGCAACCCCGATTTCGCATATGTCGTGTTAGCTGAGTTGGCAACAGTGTGCTTCGTTTAATGTATTGTCGCCAATATGGTTGCGATAATACGCAAGTACCTTTTTTAGCTTTAGTTTCTTAAAATCCTATAATTTTCTCTTAAAAACATTAACATTTCTATTTTATATTATTAAATTTTTTTGGTTTTGAAATATTATTAATTTCAGATGACTATTGACATATGAATGGTTTGGTGACTTTTTTTAGAAGTTAAATTGCCAGTTCCATTAAGCACATCCTACATTTCACATTTATCTTGTTGTTATATATTAGTAAAGTTATACCTTTTTTGTGCTTATGTGGAATTCATAATGCAATGTTAAAGCTTTCAGTTGAATCATAGCACAACCCACTTATGCGGTTTTTTTATTTGACAAAAAACTTTTGTCACTAAATATAACAGTGGGCTGTGCTAGGATATTACAAAGCTTTCTATTTTTCTCTAATGTTTCATATTTTTGAGAATGAATTGTTTAATTAATAGAAATAAAAATTAGGAAAGAATTTACTGTTTTTCATATCTATTAGTACTTTTATTATCTAGTATTATTAGTAGTGAATTCTAAGGATTACTGCTATTAAATTTTGAGGATTTTAAAATCCTCTTAAATCTTTAGAAGGATGAATAATGTTTGTGGGTGAAAATAAATAATATAAAGTCATCTAATTAATAAGTAGAATTAATTACAATTCATATTGTGCAGTTAAAACTGTTTTGAGTGTAAGAAGAAATGACTGCTATAGATATAATAAAAGTTGAAATGTAGATAGTAGTATATGAGTTTTGTTTGAAAAAGAGGAATTTGTGTGTTGAAATATTTGCAAATGTGTTCAATTTTATCCATATTAATAAAAAATTGTTGGTTTCATGAATTTTTAGTTTGGAATATATTGTGATTTAAAATTTAGATTATCTGCTACATTTCAAAGCTCTCATATTTCTAAGACTTCTCCAAATGGGGCCAAATTACTTAGTAATTTTTTTGTCATTGACTAAAACATAGGGTTGCAAAAATTCCTCAAAAGCAAAGGAAAGGGGAAATTTCTTCCTAATCCTTGAAGAGTCGTAAAAATTGAATAAACTAGAAAAGTAGACAATTTCTACATAAAAGATATTCTACTACTTAAGTATTAATCATTAATGACAAAACTCTTAAAATTAATCATAAAAATGTATTTAAGTGATTCAGAACTGTAATGAACATAATTAAATTCAACAATAAACTCAATAAATTAAATAATGAAAATGTAAGTAAAATTATAAGCACAAGAAATAGGAAAAAACTTATTCAATTTTTAACTCACTCGACAATATTGTATGTACAAAAAAAATGTTATATATTAATAAAAAAATTAGTTAATAATAAGAAATATAATTTGAATTGGGACCAAAATATTGTATTGAAGAGATTTCTCAAGTACTGTCTTAATGGATGAAAATCTAAGAGTGAAGAAAAGATCTAGGATCCAGAATTTATATCAGAGGTTCCCAAACTTTGTCTCATAAACCCCTTGCCATGTTTTTCGGTTTTGTGTGGACCCCTACTTCCCTAATATTAAATTTTTGCAAATTTATCAACTTAAATGTTTTTTGACGGCTGGTATAGCACTACTTATTTTGAAAGTTTTATATATCTAATTGTAGTTAAGTGTAGATTGTTTAAAACTTCAAGAACACATGTGAATTAATTAAATTAAAATTTAATTAATATATGAAATAATTGTTGCATAAAATAACTGTTTTTAATGGGTGGGATGAATTTGTTGCTTCTATAATGAATTTTCAACATTAAATATTTCTTTTTTTTTCTTTCTCTTGTTATATTGGAGATAGGTAACTACACTAAAACTCCTCCTCTGTAGAAAAAACAATTAAAAACTGAGATGTTCCATAATTTGTGATAAATAACAGGTATATCTTTTAAAGTCAAAATTGCGGATTTTCGTTTCTAAACTTTAAGATCTTCGTTAGGGCTATTAACAGCAGTCTTTTCTAATCAGGCATTTTTTTAAATGGGACAACATGAATTCATTACCTACCGTGATATTACCATAGTCAAAGCATCCTCAAACCTAGTTTAAAAACCTGAGTAAAAGGCATGTAAAGGGTGTTTTTTTAGAGGTATAGAACTTTAAATTGCAATAAAACAACGATGTATTATTCGATTGACGTGAATTTTTTTATTCGAAAGATAATCTTGTGGCATTACATTTTAAATATGATTTCTGGCATATGACTGCCACGGCTGGCTCGGATGTAGTCTAATCTGGACGTCCAATTTTCGATGATTTTTTCCAACATTTGTGGCCGTATATCGGCAATAACACGGCGAATGTTGTCTTCCAAAGGTAAAATCCTAGGAGAGCCCACACCCTTGGCGACGAACCGGAAAAAGCGCCAAGCCAGAATAAGATGGCGCCAAGCGAAACCGACAATGGCGATGACAAGTATAGCGGGATAAGGTGGATGCATAATGAAAATATATATAAACAATACAGAAATTAAACATTTGATATAAAAAATATAAAAACAGCACTTACTTTCTTACTGCCGATCTTTTCCGAGTGGACGGTACAGCATAACAACAGATTTTAAAAGTCTTGAAGGTCTCATTGCTAAGTGAATGATCGTGTGAGCGCCGCCATTTTTATTCTGTGAGGTAATGGTCGAACATACATTCGGCGTGGCTGGTACGATTTCGAAGAAAGCGTTTTTATTGCCGACCATGTTACATCATGCTGATTATTACATTTAGGACATTCATAACTCGAAGCAATCAATCCTTCCTTCCAACACCATTCAATCAATTCTTTCTTACCTCTCGCATTCAACAAAGTAAAAAATTCTAAAGTATATTCCCTCACACACGCAGCCAGCCCGGAGACCAACAACAAAATTAAATTCGAAATGCGCGCCCACAAAATACGAAAATGCTAGAAATAGTTAGGGTTGTCGTATGTAGTGTTTAAAAGTAAGGTTACCAAGATGGCGCAATTATCGCCAACCAAAGTAATTCGCGCCAAGGGTGTGGACTCTCCTAGGAGTGAACCGGTTTATAAAATGCATATTAATCGTGACAGCGAAAGTATATACAAGAAAATCGATAGACATGAAACGTGTGATTTGAATTGAGATTTTCAAATGCTCTGCCTAAAGAACTCTATCAAGAAAATTATGAAGCCAAAATGTAACACTTCGCCTTGTCAAAAAGACACAAGAAAAAAAAAAGGTTCAACATGCTATTTGTAGATCCTCAAAAGAACAGCAAAATTACAATAACGTGAGGAAAATATGACAGTTTTGCTGGCAAATAACGTTCTTGTATTGTTAGTGAAAAGTGTCTGTGATTTATGTGTGTGTCCTTTATTAAGGTCACACACATTTGGAACAGTTTCTTTAGTTTTTTATTGGATTTTTTCTCAAATCATCAAAGAAAAATTAAAAAGTCCTTGAAAGTAGGTAAGTATATTTTCTCTTAATTGAATTATTCCCTGGAATTGTAATTTTTATCGTGTATAGTAAAAATAATTATAAAAAAAAGGATTGGGGTGACTTAGTCACACCACGCGACCATTAACGTTAATGTGGAGTAGGTGCCTGCTCCCGGGTTAAAACATTTTGAAGGTTTCTCGCTTTAAATATTAAAAATAACACAATTATTCTTCATTGGAGAATTTTAGACTCGTTTTCCTTATTTAATATTGTGATGTACCTCCCCTTGGAAGTACATCCCTCGAAGCATCAGCGTGAGCTAGAGGTGTAGGATTAACGTAAGAACTAGACTCAAACATTATCTTAATATGACTTTATTAAGATATTCAACTTAAACTCTTTGAACAAATATAATATAACTACTTAATGGGAGAATCTACTAAGACACAATGCGCAACATACAATATAATACAGATCTATATCAATAATTGAACCGCCTAACCCTCAATTATACTAATAAGTAATTAATCCTACATTATATTATTCTGTAATGCTACTTGTCTTTATCTGCAATGGTATGCAGCTTGACGACTAACTTCTAGTCGAATACCAATAAGTTTATCCACGACACGTAGAACTTAAATCTTGAACCACGAACTGCAATAATCCTCAACCGCCACAACGCACGTCAATTGTCTAACATTCCTTTACTTTGCCATCATAGCCCTTATTGCCATTACGCTTACTCTAAGATCCTATATTTATCCTATATTATTTGCATCTCTTCATGATACAATCGACGCCAAATGAAACATTCCTGCTGGTAACCTTTCACCACAATGTTTTCAAAATAAGTCTGGTCTTCACTTGTCAGCAACGTTTTTTTCATAGGACATTAAAAATGGAGGAAAAACGAATGAGAATAATATTTATTAATATATTTTTATGTTATATTGTGTGTTGTCACCAATAACGCCAACTTGGCGAAATTTGTGCCTGCGGAACGGAATAGAACCACTTATGCCTTGAAAGTCATTTACTTTTCTTAATATCTTTAAGCAATCCAAAGGAGAGTTCGTACTTTTTCACTGTTAATGCTTTTATTTCTTCGTATAATCTCTTTATTGTCATCATTAATATTAAACCAAAATATTGGCAACTTTCTCGCCAATTAACTTCATGAAAATTTCAGATTAAAATTTATTTTTGTGCTTAAATGCTTTTTCTACTAAATAAAAAAAATAATTCCCGTTCCATTACTTCTTATCTTCAATCTCTTACAAAAGAAAAATCTTTTTTTTAATCGCTTGCTCCTCTCTCGTTCCCTCGCTGGAGTTGAGTGGAAGTGAGCTACATGACAGTAATATTTAAATAAAGTAAATAAGATATCACGGGAAAAGGCGAGTATGACATTTTTACTAAAATAAAAAACACGTGCCTAAAAAGTTTTCAAAACTAAACGCGCATTGCCGATCCAAGCATGATTACCGACTGGAGTCGGATGACCGTAATACGCATCCGAATATGATACTTTATTTGAGTTCACTCTTAAGCAAAACGTGCCTGAAGCAGTTATCAATTCAAAAATTGATAAAAGAATTTCCTAATTCGTATCAAGGCATTCTCATCCTTCTCAGAGCTGGGAATTGTTCATACGAGTTATTGTTAACTGCTCTAGGTCTCTTAAAAGAGTTAAGGATAAAGCTATCATAAGCCGGGATTTCCCTGCCCCTCAGGGGGCTCACCTTCGTTAGGTGAGTACGGGTTTCACGCTCCCGAGGTGCCCTAGTGATCTTTTCCTTCTCCCTAGGGGTTTACTGTCTTTGGTAAACACGGGCTTCACGAACCCGGGGAACCCTAGTGATCCTTCTCTATTTTCGGCCCTCTTTCTTGCCATTCAAATTTCCCTTTCCTTCTTTTCCCGTCCAGACCACAGACCTACATTGGACAATGGACATTGTCCCAATTTAATTCTTTTCTAGTAAAAAAATTGATATTTTTTTACTGCCGTATTATGGTTTGCATTTTATATTACGTTCTTTTCATTTGATTTGCTTCAATTTCTTTCAATGTTTTGATTTTGTTGCTTCTTTTATGTTCGATTCTTGATTTTTTTGTGTTCAACTTATTATCTTTATTTTTCTGCCACGAAGTCCTGTGGCAGACCAGGACTGAGTGGAATGAAGTTGTGTCTGATGTTTTTTCACTTTTGGTATGATGACACAACGGACTGCTTTCTGGGAAATCTGGCACTTGGAGCGGGGTTTTGAACTTTTGAGGACCTTTGGACTAGTGAGGTGGGGTCTTGGAGGAGGCGGCCATGTAGAGGGTTTTTGGTCTCAGAAAAGTCTGAGTTTTGCGTCTCAGGCCGCCAGATAGTACAGGAGCCCGGGACAGCCTAACCAGCATGTCCTGGCTGCTCTATCAGCTGGTGTATAATCCCGCCTGTCTTGTAGTTCCAGGTGGTGCCTGGATGGGGTCCTGCATTGCAGTGCGAGGGGCTCTTCCGAGGCCACTACTGGTTGCTGAATCTAGGACAAGCTCTGCCAAACTGGTCCTCTGAAAATCAAAAGGAATTCTCCTCCTCCTTTCTAAAAAAAAATTTCAAAATAAGTCAAAATAAGAAAAAAATTCAAAACGCATCTTTTAAAACCCCCAACCCACCCTCTCCAACTCACTTAAACATTGAACAGATTTCCTTAAATACACGATTTCTTATTTCACTTCCAAATAATGATATGTCGATAAAATCGCCTTTTGCTATACAAAAGGCTCTAATAGGAATTGGTGGTGAACCGAAATCCGTCAAACGATTGCGTTCCGGGGATCTGCTAATAGAAACTACGTCAGCTTTACAAACTAAGTCCTTTCTTCTTGCGAAATCATTTCTTAATAGCCCTGTAACTGTATTTCCGCATAAAAGCCTGAATTCCTGTCGTGGTGTTATCTCTGAACCTGACTTGTTGGGCACTTCTGATTCAGAGATACTTGAAGGTTTCTCTGATCAGGGTGTCACTCAGGTCAGGAGAATTACAATAAAAAAAGACTCTACAATTATTCCCACAAAACATTTAATTTAAACATTTAATAGTCCAAAACTACCAAACACAATAAAAGCTGGATATCTCAATTGTAAAATCCGTCATTATATACCGAACCCTCTGCGCTGTTTCAAATGCCAGAGGTTCGGTCACTCCCAAACTTCCTGCCGCGGCCAATTAACATGCTCTAGTTGTGCTTCCGTTGGGCATTCTTTCACGGATTGTACTCTAGAGCCCAAATGTGTTAATTGTACGCAGTCTCATCCTTCCGATTCAAAATTATGCCAAAAATGGAAAATAGAAAAGCAGATCCAAGAAATTAAAATCAATAAAAACATATCTTATTTTGAAGCACGCAGATTAATAGTTCCTCAGTTCACCCAAACATATGCTCAGGCTGCTAGACCTTCAACAATATCCACAGCTACCCAAACAGATCCCACTCTATGAAACATAATCTGTCCACCTTTACAATGCCTAACACCCATATCTTCTAAAAATCCATTACCTGGTACCTCGTCTTCAGTTTCTACCTTCTCCACGTCATCTTCATCTACTCAAGACAATCTACTTCCTTCCCCATCTGGTATACTACCAACAATACAAGGTGAATCTTTATTACAAATACCCATCCCTACTACTACTACAACTACTTCCCCTGGCAATAACCTGAATAATTTAGTTTCACCTCTAGGAACTGAATCCCATTCTCATACCACTCCTGCTACACTTAATTCGGTTTCAACTGAAAACTTTCCTGAGTCTGTCCCTAATGAATCCAATAGTGAACATTCTACAGCAGCTGAAGCCCAACAAATTGTAAAACGAAAATCAAGAAATAGAAGAAAACGCTCAAAAATACCGAAACCAAATATCGAAATAAAAAGGGTTCCACATAGATCTCGAAATGCAACACCTACAGAAATAACAACTGATGACGAGGATATGATAACTTACGACGTGGAGGAGGAGGAACTTGAGCAAGATCCTTTCATTCTTCCTGAAGGTTATTTACGTGCATTAACTCCATCCCGATACAGGAACTATAGAGAATAATTTTTATACCATGTATTATCTAACCTTGTTTAAAACTAACCTTTGTCTTTTTCTATGCTTTTATCTCCAGATATGGTCTGACTTGGTGGGGAATTCCCCACCAAATTTTGTTTCTTTGGATCATTGAAGACGATTTTAAGTAATTTGTATTTTACTTTTTATAAAGTGTAGTGTCAAAATGTTTTATGGGATATATTAAAATCATAAGTTTCTTAACAAATGTTTAGTGCAGCATGGCCAGAATTGGCTCTTGTGCCATTAAACCAAACACTCACTCACCCGGGATTTCCCTGATGGATTCCTTTGGAATCTATGGTAGCCGGTTGAAAAAATTTTCTGATTGTTTCCTAATGAATTCCAGAAGCGGTGGAACTTTATGCAAGACTTCGTTCCCGACAAACCAAGGTGCGTGTACTGCTCTACGCAGTTGAATGTTTTGAAAAGTGTGCAATCTTTTCAGGTGAGTGACTGCCACACCTGCCCTGATGGGAGATGCGTACAGCATGATGTGACGAAGAATGGCTATGTATAACCGAACCTTGAGCCTTATTGCGAACTTGCTCTTTGGAGAAATCAAGCGATTTAGGGTGCTTCTATTTCCGGTCACCTTTTGGTGGGTGGAACGGATGTGCATGGCAAAGTATAATTTAGCGTCAAGTAATATATATAACCCTAGTTACTTATACTCAGTAACCCAAGGGACGAGCTGATAAAAAATGTTGATTTGTGGGAGGTTTCCGATGAGCCGCTGTTTCGTAAAAAGGAGGCATGCGCTTATATATGCATTTACCTTGATTTTCTAGTCGTTAAGCAATGCTTGGAGTTGTAGCCACCTATTATATTGCGATGGCATTGTTTTCCACGTACATTGCTAAGTAGACGTCGGCAGCCTTCGAAATGTCATTGATGAACGGATTAAAGAGCTTGGGCCCTAATAAAGATCTTTGGGCAACCCCAATTAAAAGTGAACAGGGGGTCGGTGGGTGGAGAAACTGTTTTCAACTCTTACCCTAAATTCACGAATGTTTAGGTAGTAGTGTATAATTTTGATTAGTCGGTCCGAAAATCCAAGTCAGTCGTATAATATTGGATATCAAGCCCTGATCCCAAATTTTGTCAAAGGCTTTGGCTATGTCCACAAAAAGCGTATATGTGGTATGGTTATTTTGAAAGACGTGATGAATCAGCTTAGTAGCTATAAATAACTTGGTTACAGTAGAGCACTGTGTAACAAAGCCATGCTGTTCAGGAATAATAATATTCCTAGCTATGTAGCGCTGATTAAGGCAATTCAAAAGAACAAACTTGTACGCAAGCTACAGAGTAGCGAGAATGGATGGTAGTTTTGAGGTCGAGTATCATAAGAATTTGAGTATGGGGACCACCACGGCAGTTTTCCAATTCTTAGGGAAATGACAGTTCTCCATTAATCAATTCAACAGCATGACAATAAAAAGAACGAAAAATTTGAGGGGGAGATTTTTTATAAGGATGCGTTTTTTAATTAAATACAACCCAGGAGATTTATAGATCTTAAGCTTTTTAATGTATTCCTGTACTTCCCGTGGAGTTATTTTTTTAAGGTCGACACAGGTTAGAGCGCCAAGAGCCTTTTAATTTTCCTTTGTGTATGAGCTGCAAAACGTTCGTTTACAGTTTCAGTATTGGATTCGGGGGATGATAATCTGAAATCGGATTTTAGGAGTTTCAGTAACTTTACCGAATAATGATGGACGACTGTAACATGCATGGACAGCGGTGTCGGCTTAATTTACAGACGTAGGGAGGCAAAAGTGGATCTCTGTCGTATTTTTAGACGACCAATCCAATTATTCAATCTAATTCGGTAAATTCCCGTTACTATGTCAAATAATGCCAGACGAACATATTTTAAGCGAACCACGGCAGGAGCTTGCCTTAAAATTATTGCAGTGTGCAAAGTCCGCTTCTGGGTTTTTTCTGGGCGGGGAAAAAGAATCTGAAATTGGACTTTAGAAACTCCAGTAATTTTGACGGACAACGCCGGATTATAGTACGTCCCCCTCCTTCAGGGATGGAACTTGCAGATACCCCAAAAGTGGGCACCAGGTGCGACTCGGGATGGGGAACGAGAACCTGGATTCGGACTGCAGAAAACCTTTAATTTTGCTGGATATTGCCGGAATGAGGTCAAATGGCATTGCGTTAGAGTCTCGTGTTCTTATTTTTATTCCTTATAGATATTTAACTTGCAGGCGCATCCTTGCGAAAATACGATCAACAGAAAATTGCATTGGCTATTGCATCCTCAGGCATTGCGGCCACTTTGTTAAATGGTGGGCAAACTGCACATTCAGCATTTCTGATGCCATTAGACATTCGATGAAAATCCAGATGCAGTGTACAGCACTAAAAAAAAAGCGGAATGGCTACAGTATTGCTAATGAGTTCAATCGTATTCTGCAATGAGTGTACTATGGCCCATAAACACTCACTCGAAGTTTTACATAGAACTTTGTAAAATTTAAACGACAACGAGAAAATATTCGGTAGTGCTTTCCTATTACTGTCTGGTGATTTCCGGACATTGCAAATTGTTCCTCGCTCTACTTCTGCTCAAGAGATTAACGTACGTTTTTTTAAAGCAATCGTTTTTATAACTCAACGTTGAAACACTTCGATTGACCATTTCATTTCATCAATCGGCGCAAATATTTCCCAACCAACTGCTAGATATTGGAAACAGGGAAGTAGAACTGCATCAAAATGCACAATGCATCAAATTGCCAGACAATTTCTGTACTGTTGTTCAGACAAAAAAAAAGAACTGATTGAGAGTATCTCTCTCTCTTTTCGGATATACTTTATAATTATCTAGGTAATGACTGGCTCTGTAATCCTGTTACTTCAGGCAGAAAAAAGTTGATGTTGACGAAATAAACTTCCAGATACAGAGGTGTTGCCAGGTGATCTAATACCTTTTAAATCAATAGACACTATTGTTGATGAAAAAGAAACGTATAAAGTTTTTTAATTCGCTAGATATATTAGTAATGCCTCCTCACAATCTTCGGTTGAAGATAGGTTCACTGGTTATTCTACTGCGTAACTTAAATCCACCTAGATTATGTAACGGTGCACGTTTTGTCATAAAAAGAATTACCGTGAATCTTCTTGAAGCAACCATTTTGATTGTAAAGTTCAAAGGTTTGTCCGGTTGCCACGTATTCCACCGATACCGTCAGAATCTCCAATACCATTCAAAAGGCTTCAATTCTCAATTCGTTTGGCTTTCGCGATGACCATAAATATATATCCCAAAGCCAAGCACTATCCAGTTGGGGCTGGGACTTAGAAAATCCATGTTTATCGTATACATATGTTGCATGCTTACGTGTGAGGAAACCACCGAATCTATTTGCGTAAGCAAAAGACAAGTAACCAAAAGTTATTTTGCAACGATTAGCTTTTAATTATATTAAAATTATTATTATAATTTAGAATGATAAAAACAGCATTAAAAATTGCTAAAAAAAACAACATGTTATATTCACCTCATTTATAAAATTAAACCTTCATATGTGTTGTTACTTAATAACTCCGTAAGTAATTCGTGTATTATATTATGCTCAAATAGGAAATGAATAAAATGTAAAATTAAAAACATTATACTGTTTCATACTGAATTTCAACTCTCTGAAATTGTAAACGAAGATTAATTTGACTGCATTGAATAGCTTAGAACAGTGTTTCTCAAAGTGTGGGGCAACCCTACAAGGGGGGCGCGAGCATATCGGAAATTTAAAGATTTTAAAGAAAGATAACCGGAAAGAAGTAAAACAAAATACTTTCTTTCATAATAAAAAAATACACAAGAACATTTATATAATTTATGTTTATCATCTGGCGTTTTCCTGTCATCAAATAGCTATCTTTGATCCCAAAGCCAAATTAAAGAAAAAAAAACTTTTTGTTTAATTTGCTGTACTTCCTCAATGAGAGATTTTTTTATTACGTTTTAACATAAAATATTACTCGTTAAAAGAAAAAACGAAACCCAGACCCTGAGAAAAATTCTAAGAAAACAAACAATTCATCACTGTAATTATTATTGAAATACTGTACTACATTAGTTGTGGAAAGAAATGGAGAGAGAAGACGTGTGTGTGTGTGATTCACTTTTCAGCTAGGCGGCATAATACATTTGCTGATCATTTGATTGACCTTTAAACTTACTGGTATGGTTGGTTCTGCATTAGTTCCGTCCCATCTTTTATGTGTTTGTTTTTTGCTTATGGAAATTGTAAATAATAAAGAGTTTTACGATATTTGGAAAAGAATTGATTTATTTGAAGGATTATTTGGCCAAGATTTATTTTTAAGAGTATTCTTAAACATTTAAAGCATAGTGAAAAATGTCATAATCCTTTTTAGAACATCCGTATTTTTTTCTAGATACACTTTTAACCCGGGAGCGGTGGCGTGGGGCATCTGTGATCTCTATTGAAGGAAGTTGAAACTAACCAAGCAAAAGAAGAACCGACTGAAAGAATGCATATTATTCATGATTGAGAAACGCGATGAACATGAAACGAAAGGAAAATTTTCAAATGCTTCCTAAAGAACTCCATCAACTAAAATATGAAGCCATAAGTGTATCACAAGGTTCACAGTTCACCTTGTCAAAAAGACACAAGAAAGAAAAAGTTCAACTTGCTGTTTGTTGATCACCAAAGGTATCACGAGTTCGAGCCCAGTACCATTAAAGACCCGCCGTGTAGGGGAGAGATGCACGTTAAATCTGTCGAAAACTCTAACGCCCTCTTGTTGGAGTGGTGTGGTAGTTAAAAGAGGCCAGCTAAGTATCGTCCTCGTCACTTGACCATGGTGCAAAATTACGAGGTCCGTCTCCAAAAGCCCTCGTGTAGCTGAACAGTGCGATGTTAATATTCACTCACTCGATCATGAAAGCTCATTAAACTTACAATAACTTGAACAAAATCTGACAGCTTTGCCAGCAAATAACATTTCTGTAATATTAATGAAAGTATCTCTGATTTGCGTCCGTTATTGAGGTTTTGCACCTTTGAATCACTTTAGTTTAGTTTTATTGGATTTTTTCACACAAATCATTAAAGAAAAATTGAATAATCCTTGAAAACCGGTAAGTATACTTTCTCTTAGTTAAATTATTCACTGGCATTCCGATTTGTATATCGAGTACAGTAAAAATAATTATAAATAAATGATTGGGGTGACTGAGTCCCCCCGCACTACCATTAGCGTCAGTATCGAGTGCGCACATGCTCCCGGGTTAAGACATTTTGAAGGCTTCTCGCTTTAAATATTTAAAAGTAACACAATTATTCTTCATCGGAATTTTAATTTTTTTTCATTATTTAATAGTAATTCTAAATGCTAATTCTGTGAGGTTTAAAATTAAAGTTCTTTTAAACAGTTATTTACAATTATAGCATTTATCTAAAAAAAATCATTTTACATTTTTGTATACATTGTCTTGCACGCAGTTTTACTCTCCTTACAGTTCAGCTATTATATCAAGAACAATGTTTCATTTTTTTAAAAAAATGAACTCGTGTTAAGAGAGCCGATGTTTCTGTCAGTATACGTGTAATATATCAGTATTGAAGAATTTATTTTATTAAATAATTTCTTAATACTAAATTAAGAACTAGTTTAATAATTATTAGTGACTTCCATGGGCTTGTCTTGTAGAGCAAAGTTTTTCAAAGGAAGGTTTAATATCAGAAATTGACGCTCTGAGTTATTTTTCTGTATTTAGCTGATATCTATATTTTGTCTTCAAAGCAACCACCGCAGAAAATCCGGTTTAACAAAGGTGGGATGTTGAAAATGGTAATAGTATACGAAGTGCTTTTGTTTTCAGTGCAGAAAATTCATCATCCACCTCTACCCAAAATTCAAAGAGTGATTTATTACAAAATTGCCTTTTAATTTTTCACTGGATGTGAAATCTATGAAGATTTCTTCTTCGGAAATTGAGATCCCTTCTGGAGTATCTCGAAATAGGTCCCTAATCGACTCGTAACTTGCTGCCAAGTTGCCTTCATCAAGAAAATACTTTTTAAAATTCTTTGCCAACATGGCTAAATGATTTTACATAGTTTTAAAAACAACTTTCACATGTTCTTCAGATTTGTAAGCTTTAACACATAGCGAGCTGGGGCTTTATTTCCCCTCATTTACTTCAGTAGTGGTCAGTGGCGCACACAAGAGGGGGGAGGGAGGTTCCTGGGGGTCCGGCCCCCCTCAAAGCCCTTGATTTTTTTCCGATTGATTATAATTCTAAGTATATAGAAAGTAAAATCTAATTAGGTATTTGTTATTAATGATTAATTTTGTTAATTAATGCTAATTATTTATTCAATAATTAGTATTTTAATGTGTTTTGTTCCCGAAAATCGACAAAATCAAAAGGAGCATGATACAGAAGGGTGAACTTTTGACCCAGGTGCAGATCAGATCCCGGCTAAATTCTTGAAACTATTGAATCATAGTGAACGAACGATAATCTTAAATTTCTTTTAACAGCTATTTGATAAGGCAATTGTCCCAAAGGAATGGAACCATGCTATAATTCTTCCTATTCCCAAACTATGCAAAGATAAAACTAAAATCTCCTCATATAGACCTATCGCTTTAACCTCAGTTTTTTCTAAGACATTTGAAAAAATTTTAGCCAATCGAATTGTCTACTTCCTGATAACAGAACAAAAACTACATCAACAGCATTATGGATTTGTTCCTTTTAAAGATAACAGAACAGCAACTTATATAATTTACAAAGCAATTACAGACGCAAGGATGGAAAAAAAATATTTCGTGGGAATCAGCTTAGATATAAAGAGTGCTTATGAGACTCCGTATATATTGACGGTCTCATTTACAAATGCTTACAAAGGTATAACTGGGAAAATAGCGCTTTGGATGCATGGATTTTTATTTTACAGATCGCTGCAAATTCGATGGGGAGGGGATGTCTTTCATCTGAAAAAACACTGCCTAAGGGACTGCCCCAAGGTATTGTATTGTTTCCATTATCTATATGTATAAATGTATAAATTTTTTGAAACATTAGAGACTGGAGTGGAGTGTTCCATATATGCTGACGACATTTTTATCTATTCATCACATCAATCTCTCGATATCATGTGTTGTAAATTACAAAATACCTTAGAAAGAATAAGTCAATGGTGTAATTATAGGAAATTGAGTTTAAGACCAGACAAAAATACAATAGCAGAACTCTCAAACAAAAGGATTCACTCATTTTCTAATATATTACTAGCTGGGACCACTCTATCATGGCAATAATCTATTAAATATTTAGGAGTATATTTTTCGAAACGGAATCAAAATACCAATATCACGCATCAAATGAAAAATAAAGCACAGAAAAAACTCAATGCTCTTAAAGGTATGGCTTATAAGCATTATGGGGGATCCCAGATCTGAAAATCATCCAATTAATCAATAATAGCATCTGTAGCACCTTTTTTTTACACATGTCATATAATAAATAAATGGTCTGACAATCAGTTGAAGTCTTTTAATGTAATACAAACCAAAGCTCTCAGAATTTCACTAGGTCTCTCACAATGGACACCGAACATTGTATTAATGAAACTGGCTGGACAAGAAATACTCTCGGACAAAATCAGAGGACTGGCAAATAAATTTTTTCTTCCTCAAATCTCCAATCAAACTTTTTCTCCATTATATAGCAATAATCGTGATGATCTGAATTTAAAAATTATAAAGGAGGATAAAAATAATATTGTCAGCATACTACACTCTTTAAATGCTAATAGTAATCAAATCATTACAATCCCCAGAATATCATCCTTTTCATTTCTCCCATGTAAAATATATGCCAATAACTTCAAATCTCAGGAGAAAAAGTTACCAATTCAAGCTATAAGCTTATTTGAAGAAACAGTTGAGCATGATTTTCAGAACTTCCATATAATAGCCACCGGTGCATCGAAAAATGATCAAATAACATCCATAGCTGGTATCACAGAAAATTTCTCATTTGCTTACAGAATAAATCACAATAACTCTATTTTTACTGCTGAAGCTTTGGCTTTTAGCCAAGCTTTAGAAGATCTGACTGTTCCAAACAAAAATCTGCTAATCTTATCTGATAGTCTCTCTGTACTCCACACACACACACACACACACACACACACACACACACACACACACACACACACACACACACACACACACACACACACACACACACACACACACACACACACACACACACACACACACACACACACACACACACACACACACACACACACACACACACACACACACACACACACACACACACACACACACACACACACACACACACACACACACACACACACACACACACACACACACACACACACACACACACACACACACACACACACACACACACACACACACACACACACACACACACACACACACACACACACACACACACACACACACACACACACACACCTCTTTCAAAATTATTCTATTAAATCACATAGTGCGATTCACAGACTAGCTATTACAATGTACATACAATCATATACCAATAAACTGATATTACTTTGGACTCCGGGGCACTCTAATATACTATGGAATGAGCAGGCGGATTATCTCGCAAGATCTGTCACGTAGTCTGACGTTTATATTGATTGGTTTGCTTCAGAAGACATCAGTAAAAAATATACCAAGAAAGATTTAAAAAAGCAAATAATAATTTTTATTTAAGCAAGTATTTTGAAAATTTGAGCAATATTATTAACATTGGCATTATCTCTAATTGGACAAATAATAGGAGAAGAAATTTTATGCACTCGAATCTTTAGCAAAATGACCATTACCCCAGGACTTCTTAAAAAATTTAATTTGACGGATAATGCAACGGGTAGTTCTTATAATCTTTTAAATGACTTGGAGCATATTCTATTAAGATGCGATAGATATACTCATCCTCGAAATCACCTTAAAGTTTTTCTCAAAATTGATCCTAGTTGCAATATCACCTTTAAAGACTTACTGGAGAAAGAGCTGTATCAAACAGATCAACATTCAGGTTTTTTATTCAGAAGATGAAATATTTTGACATTAACAAACCCATTGATACTTGATGGTTTTGTATGGGATAAAAGCCTTTGTTGCTCTAAATCCCTAATAAAGATATTAACTGTAACTGTAGAGTGCCATAAAAATAATGGAACACCGAATTGTCAAATTTTTATCCTCATAACTTTAAATATAAGTTGATCAAATATTAATACATTTAGAAACTTTTATTTTAATTTTTACATTCATTTGACATTTATAGTATTATTTGGAATACTCTTGTTTATTCACGTAGCAAATATATTCTGCTTAATAAAGAAAGGACACAAAAATGTATTTCGGAAACTAATCAATTTATTATGAAAGTGATATAACACCTGATGAATTAGTAATTTTATACAGTTAGATTGCTTACTATTTTTTTGTAAAGCTCTTGAAAGAAGAAAGTAGAATTCATAGCAAAAGAAAAATTGTCTATGTCCTTCAAAGTTAACTTGACCAGAGAAAAGTTTTATTTATAAAAGAGATATATAAAAAATCCATGTTTGAGCTCTGTTAAAATTTTTATTAAATTAAATCAACAGCTTTCCTCTTTAATTTCACCTAAAACTATTAGAAAAAATTTCAGATCTTCTGGATAAAAGGAAATTCTGTGAAAAGTAATTTTTTGTGCGTCCAAGGAATAGAAATTTAGACTTAGTCAATGATAAATAAGCTAATATTTTATTGGAACTATATACGTTGTTTGCAGATGAGAGCCAATTTCTCATTTTTGATTCAGATTACCATACAAAAGATTGGAGAGAAAGAAAAAATGAAACTCAATGATAACTTATTTGAAATAGTAAATCACAGTAAAGAATGCATTAAAAGATGCTTGAAATTATACTGCAAAAATGATACGCTTTATAAAAGCAAGATGATTGAATTAGAGATTATTTGCTTTATTATGTGGAGAATTATTATTCAAAAACCACATAAAAAAACGATTTAAGATTTTATTTGGAACTAAGATTTTTTTAAACGAATCAAGTCAAGATTATAATATGTATGATTCCATTATTATGTGATGAAATACGATTCCAAAGTTTTACTTTATTCAACAGATATGTTTACCATTCTAAATGAAGTAAACACATTCTTTTAAGAATTATAAAAAAAAATACTATTTAAATTTGATATGCTAGTAGATGTTATAATTAGATGTAGATGTAAAAAAAGTAAAAAAAAAATGAATTTATTGGTTACCTGTGGTCATCACATCTCAAACATAAAAGACGTGCAATGTTTTGAAAAAATAAACAGTTTTCTGATGAATATATTTAAAGGAAAATAAACTGAATTTTTTTAGAGGTCGCGTGAAAACGTATATAATGGATTAAATCTTTTTCAGTTAAATATATATGCAAGATAACTTATCTACAGACAGCAAGATAACTTATTCTTGTTTCATAATCTAAATTTAAGCAAGAACTTTTGGGTTGCAAATTCATGTACAGAAGATTCTCACACTTCTTGCTGTTAACTGCGAATGTGATAAGGGTATTTTTCACGAAGTGTAAAAAATTTATGAAATATTGTGACATTGGCATGAGAAAGTATGGAACATCAAAAATTTAAATATATCTCATCAAATGCGAGTTGATTAATTCATACATTAATAATTAATTTTTAAAACAGAAACAGAAAGAGAAGAGATTGTTGAATCGATATCAAAATATTGCTATAAAAAAGTCTTAAACTATTCTAAAAAGCACGTCTATGAAATAAAAGTACAAAAAAAATTAAGCAAATTTGTAATAACTTTGATAAGAGGGATAAAATTCTATTGTACCATTTCTACATTTTAACTCTTAAGCAATTTTATATACATTATATACGCTGAGTTTAATTTTTTAAGGTATCTGAACACATTCAAGAGTACTTTATTTTTTAAAAAAATAGCATACTAAAGTATTACCAATGCTTCTTTAGGGATAAATACCGACAAATTTTAATGCTTAACCAGGAATATTTAAAATAAATACTCTGCATTTTTTTTGCAGAAATCACAATAATAAGTGAAATTCTAGCAAGTTTTAAGAAATTCTTTAAAGCAATTAGAGAAAAAAAGTAACACACACACACACACACACACACACACACACACACACACACACACACACACACACACACACACACACACACACACACACACACACATACACACACACACACACACACACACACACACACACACACACACACACACATACATACATACATACACATATTTATATATATAAATATATATATATATTATATATAAATATATATATATATATTTATATATATAAATATATATATATATATTTATATATATAAATATTTATATATATATTTATATATATTATATATATTTATATATATATTATTTATATATATATATTTATATATATATATATATATATTATATATATTTATATATATATTTATATATATATATATATATATATATATATATATATTTATATATTTATATATTTATATTTTTATATATATATATTTATATATATATATATTTATATATATATATATATTTATATATATATATATATATATTTATATATATATATATTTCATATATATATATTTATATATATATATATATTATATATATATATATATATATATATATATATATATATATATATATATATATATATATTATATATATTTATATATATATATATATATATATATATATATATATATATATATAATATTAAAAGTATTGTGTTAAAATAAACTGCTCACATTTACTTAGGGAATGGGCTAAAACTTTAATGTTTTACTAAAATATTAAAATTTTAGCGTTGATCGAATAAATTTTATAAGAAATGTGATATATTTATGAGGCTATTATGGAAATAACATGGCATAACTCAAAAAAATATTCACGCAGTAAGAATTATTTTAGTATATTTCTCCTAGAAAACAATATAAATATCAGGTTCAAAAAGTTTCATTTATAATATTTTGAGTTTGTAGACTTGCCATAGTAAATTTGAACAATTTAAATGTCAACTTCTCTCTGGTAAATTTAAGACACACTTCCGGTTTTTCTAATTTTATGTAATTTATTGTTACATGGCCTGCATGTTACGTAGAAACAAAACAATATATGTTTTCTTACCCGTAAGCTATATTCTAGGGTTGTTGCTATATTTTGGTTGTTACTATTTACTCATTAATTAAATTTAATTATTCCAATAAAATTGTATAGTAAAAAGAAATCACATTCTCAGAAATTAGGTAATCTCAAGTGGGATTCGAAACCACGCCCTTTGGATTAGAAGTCCAACGCACTATCCATTGCGCTACAGGGACACAACAAACGCTTTTCCTTTTTATATATGGTGTTGCACTATTATTTTTGTTTGTTTCCATTTATTCATTAATTTAATTAATTAATCAATATTTGAAAAAAACTATTAACATCACGTGTGATCCACTATAAGTTTAAAAAAATGTACATGAACTTGAATTGATGAATAAAAAGCATTTCATTAACGATTGAAAGTTTGAGCAAGAAATACACAGTCGAACCTCTATATAACGAACCTCTATACAACGAACCTTTATATTGCGAATTATTCTATACAAGTTTCTATATCTGACAAGTACAAGAATTATATTTGATTTATCATTTGCAGCAAAAATTATATTTTCTTCAGATATAAGTGATTTTTTCCTTCTTTTAAAAATAGAAATTTTTCCGTGATCGAACTGGAGAAAATGTTACATTCGTCAATACAAACAATTAATAAAACTTTCATTTTATGTCAAAATATTTTATAGAACTTGAAAAAAATGGATTTAATATGGAATAAACAACATAGAGTGTTGTATGTAAGGAGAGGACTCGGCTTAGATATTCGTATTCTACTATATCAGTTGAATTACACGAAAAATTCAGTTGATTCATACTAGTTTTGTTCTCAAATATATTTAATAAAATGTAAGTTTACAGGACGTAATAATAAATAGCAAAAAATTGAAAACAAATCTTTAAAAAAAATAAAAAAAACCCTATTTGATGCAAAGCAGTTTGCAAAAGCAATTTTTGCCATTAAGGGGATATATAATTAAGTGCATAAAAACGTATGTGTATGTACCGGTGAACCAAATAGTCGTTTGAACTGTAAAAATTCGTCAAAAAACTAAGAAAGGATAATAAAGAGCAATTTGCAAGAAAGGGTTCACAAAAAAATCAGATTTTATTAGCAGCAAAAACATTTTAGTTAAAAATATTACCGGTAGAGGGCGCTGACATCCGAGATATTCAGCAGAATTATGTAAATTAATCTTGCAACAAAATAACGTGATACATGAGTATTTCTCATTTGCTTTCAGAATGTTATCATTATGTTATGTTATTGGTGAAGTTGTTTTGTTTGAAGGAAGAGTCAGCAACTTTTACGTTGTCATAATTTCACACGGCAAAAGGAAAAAAGTCGAAAAAATGGTATAATATCATACACTGGAGTAGTGGAGATTGTCAAACGGTTTAAGGTATCCGACTACGTTCGGAACCGTGATTTTCAAAAGCGCATAAATGGATAATTTTCATGATATTTAGTGTCACTTAGATTAGAATATATGCATAAAATTGTTTTAAGGACATTTTGACAAAATTGTTTTGTTTAAACACAATATTTTGGCAAAAATCAACTTAGAATATTCTTTTTTCCAAATGTTTTCCTTTAGTGAAAAATGCTTCTATTAGAATAATATTTTGCCTGTATATAGCTCAGACCTCTGTTCAGCGGCTCAACAAGAATTTTTGAAATGTATAACAACTTAGAAGTAGGTTTATTCATATTTTACGACAACAGAGGGGAGCAATTTTAAGAGAAAAACGCGAATAATTATTTCAATGGGTGGTAACTCTGAAAATAATGTGAATTTTTCAAAAATTCTAGTTGAGCCTCTGAACAGAGGTCTGAGCTATATACAGGCAAAATATTATTATAAAAGAACAATTTTTCACAAAAGGAGAACATTTGGAAAAAAGGTTATTCAAAGTTAATTTTTTGCCAAAATATTATATTTAAATAAATTTTTTTATCAAAATGTCCTTAAAACAATTTTGTGCATGTATTCTAGTCTAAGTGACACTAAATATCATGAAAATTATCCATTTATGCGCTTTTTTAAAATCACGGTTCCGAACGTAGTCGGATACCTTAAAGAAATTGGTTCTTTGGAAGAGATCGGCCACGAAACTGAAGACCCCTGTTGGCGGAGGGCCATATTACTGCGGTGGATGCCACTATGAATGAGTTGGCACAGAATCATCCAAGAATAATAGTAGTGCCCGCAAATCTGGAAGAATAGTGGAAGTACCTCATTCATTCTATTTGACGTATCCTCCATGGGAGATTGCATCTCTATCGCTGCAAATTGCAGTCACTGCAGGAGTTACAAGCCGGAGACACAGCTATGAGAGACGAGGGGGATATGGCAAGAACTGAAAGCGATCCTCAGTAGTTGTCCACCATTTTCTGGATGGACGAGACACACTTCACACTACACGGTGATGTGAAGAGAGAGATCCAGAACACTCTTATACAGGTGACGTCGAATCCTTGTGAATGAGTGACGAAATCATTGCAACCCAACAAGTTGATAGTCTGGTGGGGCTTCACCTCATGCTTCATTGCCGGATCATTCTTCTTTAAAAAATCGTGTCCGAAATTGGGCTGATAAACAAGTACAGAGACCACTGGGTGTAGTAGACTGCCTCATTTCGCAATCAGAAGTCTATTTAGATAATTCTGAAGAGTTTTGATGCTTTCAACGCTTCGTTTCGTAACGATTAAAAGAAATTTGCAGTAGGCCGCTTATTTACAGTCAGCAGCCCTCATAGATAATTCTAATTAGACTGAGAATTATATGCTTATATATGCAATGAGCTGTTTCGTGAAAAGATTAAAAGAAAATTGCTGTAGACTGCCTCATTTCACAATCAGAAGTCTATTTAGATAATTCTGAAACCGGAGTAAAATCTAAATCTAAATTTGTGCTTCCATATGTGAGCTATAAAACACGTAGATAGCTCGTAAAATAGTATTTTCAGCTGAAGTGAACCGTGGATATACGACTGGCATAACCAGAACGAGATTATTGGTAAAGCTGTTTCATCTTAACTATCCAGAACTTCTTGTAATCTTAGAACCCGATAAAAGCTACGTAAGGAGGCATTATCACTTAATGCTTTGAAAAGAACGATTAAAAAATTCGAAGAAACAGAGAACAATTCATCCGGGCAAGAAATGTAAACCTGTGTCACAAGATGTGATAACAGATGTTGCAACTGTAATCTTTGACGGATCACAAAGAACCATTGCTGGAACAGACAGTGTAGAAAATTCCTTGTTGTGTAAGGCTGTAGGAATTGTTGCGCAAAGAAAGCACGGTATAGTCTCTGATAACAACGGCGAACGGTCACATTCTCCGGCGAGGCATGTGATTGAATTCCTTTTGTAATGGAAGTGTGAACGTAGTCTGTAAAACCTTATTCAAGATTAAAGAGTTATGTATGTAATATACTGTGACGAGAGAATCCACCTTGTGACGGCGAGAGTACTGATGGGAGGTCGCCGGTTACAATTGCAGTTTTTATATTTGCCCTGTTTACAGGAAACGGATTTCGGTGGAATGTGTTTTCTTTCCCCACCTCTGAGGGCGAATTCTTTAGCAAAGGGTTCTCACGCCTGCAAGGATCATTACACCCATAAACAATTGGGAATGTCAGAGAATTTTCCCGCTCGAAAACAAGACAACAAAAAGGCAACGACCTTTGCGCTGGTTCTGGATCAATGAGAAGTAATTAAGTGGAGAAGGCATATAGTCCGCTCTAGGATTTTCGTGTAAAAAGGACGTCAAATAAAACGGGATGCACCCCGATTTCGAGACACTCACTCACACACTCACACTTGGACACAGAGAGACAAACTAATCAGATCCAGGCCTTGAACTAGACTCCGCGGGACTTCGAGCGGCGACCATGTCCCACTCCCTCCAACTCGACACCCTCTCAAAAGCTAAGTAGAATCTCGATTAAGTTATGCAGCATATTGTACATTTACTCAAATTTAATTGTGTTAATTTAATAAAATTAATTGTTATTTTAAGAACCAGCCTTTTAATTTAGAGTACTGTTTTATGTCTTTAGAGATTTAGTGTTTAATTTTAACTTAAGCCATGATACGATGTATCTTACGAACCTGGGAAGATACGAAACTAGTATTTGGAAATAAGTAATTAAATAAGTTTAAATCAGCGTCGCATCAGTACTATCCGGAGATTTTCAGAGCAACCCACCCGCTAGCGGTAGAGCCAGTGAAATTTCCCCTGATGCGCTACCGGGGAGCCTCACCGACTTCTTGAACTGAGCCTTGAACCCATGTGGGAAAAACACTCCGAGGCTGGCCGGCTCGCGCAAGAGTTTTTTTGTACGTGCAAGCACTTACTTTTATTCTGTAAATAGTTTCTTAGCGTATTTTTACTTTTCATTAAATCTATTTTATACAATTCCTCCAATGTGTGTGAGTTCTTTCCCCGTTTGAGTTAATTTACATGTATATGTTAGAAATATTTTTTTTCTATTTCGCACGCTGTTGCTGACGATGCCAGATCTGGGTCTACGAAATTCATCGCGGTAAAGGTTTAAATGTATGCCTGTCGGATGGCTATAGCTTTGAGCATCATACAAGTGACAGTCTCCCCACTAATTTTGAGGAATAATGATCAGGGGCCTCCTACTAACCTTACGTGAGGACTTGGGGGTCAGCGGCTGTTTAGAGTACCCACCTACCCTCAAGCAGTATACATTTACAAACATCCACGCTTTTTCCGGGATTCGAACCCAGACTCTACAACACAGCAATCAGCGTCACTGATCACTATACTGGATGGGTGGCTCTATTTTACATATTTATGATCTATGATTTAAATGTATTGAAAAATTTAAAAGGTTTTCATTAAAGGGGAGTCCATCAGCAAAATCCTAGTTGCACCCTTTGATTTTTATTTTTGACACCAAAAAGTTTTGCGAGATAGCGCAACAGAAAACCCGTTTTTCAAAATGGCAAACTTGCAGAATCCTAAGTACGCAACTTGCGTGCAAGATTTGCTAACTTGGTGATAAAGTCCTAAAAAAATTGGAAATCCAACCGAGTCCTTCTTTGCTATTAAATTGCAAAATGTTATATCCCTACTTATTAATTAATTTTGTATATTTAAAGAAACAATTTACTGGGTTAGAGGAGATGTATAAATGCAATTTTTTTTCCTTCTAATTATAATCTATTGTTAGCTTTAATTATTTAAAACTTAAAAGTTCAATCTGTGTAAAAAAACGTCTTCTATTATAGGATTGTGAAAACATACTATTAGCTGTTATAAATAATATTTTATCAAAAAGCGATATTATAAAAAAATCTAATTCAAGGAACTGCAAATTCTGATATATATAATTGATAGTAAAACTGTATCGTAAGGAGCAATTGTTTTCATTTAAACTACACTGCTGGCCACCGTAAACGCAACACCCTGAAGGAAGCACGCAAATAACATGAAATTTACAACATGCATTAGCGGAGGTGAGATATGCAAATGATTAGAATTTCAGCGCAGACACACATCACGCGCGCCTGTGGCATCACCTCAAAGCGCTATTTAAGGTTTGGAGATTTCGACGATTTCAAGTTCGGCAATTGTGTTTTTGTTGTGGTTTTTCAAAATACGATCAGTTATGTCTTGTAGAAAACAGCGATCAGCTTTTGATCAAGTATCCGAGTTCGACAAAGGAAGGATAGTGGTCTACCGAGATTGTGGATTATCTTTCTGGGAAATCGGTAGTCGTGTTGAACGAAACCAAACAATTGTAATGCGGATATGTGACTGTTGGATACAGTAGGGTACGCGGGACCGACGTGGTCGATCGCATCCACCTCAGTGCACCACTTCACATGAGGACAGGCAAATTGTGCGCATTGCAGTGACGGATCGCTCAGTCACATCACGAACCATAGCACAGCACATTGAGTGTGTAACGCATCATTCAGTGTCTGCGCGTACCATTCGACGCCGTTTACAGCAGAGTGGTCTGTCCGTAAGACGTCCATTGCTTGGGCTACCCTTGACGCAGAATCACAGACGTCTTTGCCGCCAATGGTGCAATGAAAGAAGGATGTGGTCTGCAGAATGGAATGAATTTGTTTTTACTGACGAGTCACGCATCTGTCTGCAACACATCAGATTCGAGTCTGGAGACACCGTGGAGAGAGGATGCTGAACAGCTGCGTTATGCACCACCACACTGGTCCTGCACCGGGTATTATGGTATGGGGCGGTATTGGATATTACTCTCGCACTCTTCTAGTACGCTTTGCGGTTACTTTAAACAGCCAGCGCTACATCTCCGAGGTGTTGGAGCCAGTTGTCCTTCCTTACCTCCAGGGCTTGGCCACAGCCTTATTTCAATAGGATAATGCGCGATCACACGTCGCACACATTGTCCAAAAGTTCTTCGTCAATCACCAGATTGAATTGCTTCCCTGGCCGGCTCGCTTTCCGGATCTTTCGCCTATAGAAAACATGTGGTCCATGGTTTCTCAACGATTGAACCAGATTACACCCTCAGCTGCCACACCAGATCAACTTTGGCAACTTGTGGAAGCTGCTTGGTCTGCTGTACCCCAAGAACACATCCAAAGTATCTTTGAATCAATGCTGAGGCGTATGGCAGAGTGGTGATCTCCAACAATGGCGGCTACTCTGGCTACTGATTCTAAGAGGAACCACACGTCACAGAATTCTATAAATTTAATCATTTGATACTTGGTCAACATGTTATCTACATAATAAATTTTGTTGGGCTATCTCTTGTCTTTCTTGGTGTTTTTTTACGGTGGCCAGCAGTGTATATTTGCGTCTATTACATCACAAAGTACAGGGTTGTCGAAATTAAAATTCTGTTACTCAGAGGGCCCTGAAGGCTGTTCTACTGGTCCGAAGAAAAAAATATTTGGACAACAGGCAGTTCAGATAATGCACTTGAGGTTTCTGAAATAAAAAAAAAATAGTTTACAAAATTGCCAATAGATGACGCTGTGAGTCAGCACATTCAAGCAAAATATATTAATATCACGCACAATAAAAGGAAGATATTGTTCTTTCCAGAATCAGATAAGCATTTCAGAATGCCTACGTAGCCTGAGAGTCCACTTCTTATGAAGCTATACTACCGCAACAGTGAGAATGTTAAAGCTTTGCATGATACGCAAGTGACCGTATGGGGCTGGTTCACTGCTTCATTCATTCTCGGACCCTATTTTTTTGAGCGAGCACCACCTCAACGACTTACAGCCTGTTTTGTTAACGGTGCACAGTATCGTGAGATATTACAGACCTACGTAATTCTTACTCCCTAGCAACAAGTCTGCCCACAAGAAACCATATTCATGCACGATGGAGCCCCACCTCACAACGCGAGCTCAGTCCAAAAATTGTTAAGACAGAAATTTACAGACGTACGTATGAACTGCCAATCTTTCCCAAAACAGTTTGGCCTCCATTATCACCCGATCTCAAGCCTTGCGACTTCTGGTTATGGGGCTTTTTGAAAGATAACGTTTACCGGGAGCGTTTGACAACTGCGTTGGGTTTGAAGATTAGTATTCGCCGCCATAAGCGGCATTTAGTGGCTATTTTTTCAACTATTTTTTATTTCATAAACCTCGAGCACACCGTCTGAAATGCCTGTTGCCCAAATATTTTTCTCTTGGGACTAGTAGAAGTTTAATTTCGCTATAACCCTGTATATTTAAAATTTTTTTTTAAAGTTAAACCTGTGTTAAGAGCTTTTACTGTGGTTCCTGAAAATGTTTATATAAAAATAAAGAAAAAAGAATTAAAAAAAGAAATTAAGATCTCGGCTTAGAAGCATAGCTTATATTGTTTTGAAAAAAAGAAATTTCTAGACTGGCTAACAGTTTTGATGATTAAAGAGGCACTTAATGTGATACGAATGTGTTCATATTTACACACAAAGCAGTTTGCTTTTATTCAAAATACAATAAAAATGCTCATTATGTAGTATAGTATACTGGATGAATAAAACGAATTGTTTTGCTTTTAAGAAACGTAATTTATATAGCTCTTAAGAGTAGAATTATTTATCTTTCGGTACTTACGTACTATACTATCAACCACTCTATTGCACTTTTTTAATGGCCACATCAAATCTCTTACTTTTGAACAGGGCCGGAAAGTCTTTCCATAGTGTCATAGATACGAGGCTGATCAGGCCTCCCCTAGTCATATTCTTAATTGCTTGAGTTTTACTTTTGACGAGGTTTTAAGAAATCCCATTTTATTTCTGGATTTCTTGGAGATTTTTGGTTTAATGAATATGGTGTAACTGAGCTACACCATCTGGGATAAGAAACAACACTATCGACAAATTTTATACGAAATCAAAAGTCGCCACCAAATACTGTCCTCGTTAATTGTGAAAAAAATTAATTTTCGATTTTACAAATTCTCAGGTAAAAAAAGGTATCACTTACCTCATTCTTCCGTTTCTAACGCCCGGGATGAGCTTGGCCTAAAAATTCGATTATGTTAATTCAAATATACTTTTACTCATAAGAATGAGAGTCCTTTGTGATGTAAAAAAGTTTTAATGGTTAAGGAAAATAGAAAACTGTGTGATACATTTCGCGTTCGAAATGCAGACTCAACTACTAATACTCAGTGGCGTAACGGAGAATATATTAGGGCTCCTCTGCAAACTCAACTCAAGTTAAGGACTCCAAGCCCAAATACGTACTTAGCGTCAGTCATGCTTTGAGTCCCTGCCCCCTCCGCAACCGGGGTTGTACGTTACACGCCACTGCTACTACTCCTAAAGATAAAAAAAAAACCAAACACAAAAAAGGAATAGGAATGTGTTCACAGCGCCACTCAAGCTGTACAACAAATCTTTGGTTTCGTTCGCGACATTAATATCATGTTTGAACATATGCACAGTAATGGCTTTCCTTATTGGCTAATTTTAATGAGGCAAATCATTATCATCATATCTGACAAGAAAGGCCCTCGTGGGACAGTGTCTGCCTTTGAAGATTCCTCATTTCTTTAAATTTATTTCTTTAGTTTTCAAAAAAAAACCATCAGTAGCTAGAGGAGAAATGAGGAATTACCACGTTATTTACACCCTGCTCAGTTTTGTTAGTTAACATTATAAATATACTTTAGCGATAAGTTATAAATACATAAAAGTAATGCAAAAATATAAATTTATATATAAAATTATAAAAATCACAAAGATTATTTCCAATCTCATTGTATCTTTTTTAAAAAATATTATGAACTTTAAATTGTAATTAATTTATCAATATTCCTGCCTGTTCCTCCAACTACAAGCCACTAAGTTTGTCTAGATTCGTGCAGCCATCTATTGAGGGAAGCCTCAACTAATGCTGCCGCTACAAGAGTCTATCATTTGTACATATATTCATTATGTTTATCAAAAATTCTCTTCTTCCATGATATCAGATGTAATTGGTGGTGAGACTGTGATAGTTGTAGATGAGAATTCCAATCATTTAAGAAGAGGAAAGAAGAAAGAAACATTCCAAAAAGAAATGGAAAAGCTGCTACTGATGAATTTAATGATACACATAAACATTGATTAGTATGGCATAAACCACAGATGAAAGATATCCCACTCAGAAAAATACTTGGATTTATGTTTGAATCGGAGCATAAATAAAAAAGAAAAATATCCAGGAAATATTCTTTCACATACAATGTACTTTTTTCTTCTTATTATTTAATGTGTATGAAATGTTGGAATTTTAATTGAAGGTATAAAAAAAAATGCATATCTCTTTTTTTTCAAAAGTTGTCTATTTAATCAAAATATGCCCTATTTGCTTCGATACAATTTTCCTAGAGAGGAATTAATGCATAGATACCTGTCTTAATGAATTTCTAATCTTTACAATCAATAAACTCTGATATAGTATTTTTCAGACAGTCCACACTTTCAGCCCGTAAAAACTGTTCAAAATGTTTAAAAAAATGAGTCGGATAACGAAAAATTCGGTGAATATAATCAGGGTGCTGCAATATTTCATATTTTAGTTTATTTAATTTCGTAACTGCTTTGAACGACAAGCATTGGGCCATGCCGATTTACAAGCGAGGGGCGCATTTCCAATTTTTCGTGCATTTCTTCGATGTTCTGGTAGTATAATAGATACAATTGAACCGAAAGACTCGGAACCGAATCACCTACGCGGATATGACCTACTATTTATTTCTAAATCTACTGCCGGCCCGTAATGGGGCCCTATTCGGGTTCTTCTACTAATCCTCTTGTGGAAACTATTCTTTAACCGCTTTATGTAGAGATAATTCGGTTTTATGCAAATTTAAATACTATTTAAGCTCTGACGTTTGCGTGCGTGAATTAATGTTTGATCGTTAATCGTGAAATCGAAGAATAAAAGAAAGTGAATTGTGACTGGAAAGTCGTACAGCCTGAAATTAATATTCATCTTTGAATCGACCAGGAGTTGTGGGGCTGACCGAGCTATTGGGGCTCCAGAAGGATCGTCATAAGGAGTTCTGACTCAAGATAAGTTACTTTGAATAACTTTATATGACATGCTTGAAAGAGTAAAATGCCAAAAAATTAAGATTCTTTGTTTAAGAGACAATTCTCTGCTGTAAGAAATTAAGATAATTTGCAGACTAGATCGATTATCTCTAGAACTACCGGACCGATTTTAATGAAATTTGCTATGTACATATATATTGATATATACAATACAAAACAAATAACTTTTCAACAATTGCAATACACACGCACGACCGTGCGCAACACCTGTTGGAGTTGGAAGATAGGAAACAGCGGTTGAAGAATTAAAAGAAGAAATGGGCTTACAGCTATACTGACCTTGAAGCGTGATATCATACTTGAATAAGGCAATTGATTCCACTCGTTCAGCGACGCTGTTTTCATTTCCTGGATGGTTCTCGGAGGGGGTTGTGAGTTGCAACTACCCTCCCCAGAGCGTTCTATACATACTGTATAACCGGGGTGAGCACTAAGTCGATCGCGATCGACTGGTGGACCACCAAGACATTTTGTCGAGACCGCCTTCACGTAAGACCTATGACTCGCATACTAAAATAAATATATTTGTGGAACACCAACGCTAGTTAAATTGCAGCATCGGCTCTTCACAATGCATGTGACAATGTGTAGACGACACATGTACCATTATTGGAAGCGCACGATGACGCTTAACACATTCTCTGCGACTGTAGAGGGAAAATGCGATCACCGCAATGCTATCCGTAGAAAGACGTTTTCCCTCACACGCCAACTAAAGGGGAAACTAAACGTTGACCAGCTCTTCCCGCTATAACACGGGATTGGATACTGAAACATCTTCCCCACAGCTCACGCTTCCACGGGATTGGATTCTTGTGTTGATATTACGTCCCGCGATAGAAGGCACCCGACAGCAAACGTGTTAAGGACATATATCCGTTAATGGACGAAGTAAAGAAGCCTAATATAAAAAAAAGCTGCATTTCATTTAACATCATTCTCTTGCACTACTGCATCCTATCTGTGTACATTCTCTTGCATTCTATCTGTGTAAATATGCATTTTCAATGATGGATATAATTACATTTCAATGATGACTTCTTGGAATCGAGTGCAGGATTAGCAGTTGGAAATTATATGCTGAGATATTCAAGATGGGGGTGGACAGTATGTAGACTAAGTCTTCTACTGAGACTATAAAATTTTACGATAACTAACTTTAAATGAAAATGATTTGTTTTTTAATGTATTTTGAGTTGTTTGATAATAAATGCATCATTTGATGCTATTTAATTTGTGGGTATAATTATTATGTTTGTATATTGTGTTTTATTCTGTATTCCTTATTATTAGAATATAAATATTGTTGAGCGCTTTTGTAGTTTATACCACACCTACGCCACTAGGTGGACCGCAATACTTTAAAAAATAGAAGTAGACCGTACCATGTAAAAGTCTGCCCACCTCTGCTGTATAGTATTGAGGTATGGAGACCTGGCTGGCCAATCCATACGGCTAATATCCTCACTCTCTAGAAATTCGTCGACCAGAAGAGCTCTATGTGGCCTCACGTTATCGTCCAATAAAATAAATCCGGAGCCACATGCACCCCTGAAAAAGCAAACATAGGGCTCCAAGACCTCATCCCTATACCTCACACCAGTCACAGAATCTCTTTTGAAGACATGGAGAGGTATACGGCCATCCAACATGATGTCTGCCCAGACTATTAAACCTCTTGCGCCATAATTGCCAATTTCGCGGACATTGGAGGGTAGGTAGCGGATCCCTGGTTTTCTCCATTTGAACGTACGACAAGAATTGGTGTTTAGGCTGAAACGGGACTCATCGGTGAACAGAACGGTGGCACATTGATCCATATTCCAATCTTTATGCTGTCTGCACTATGCTAAATGAACTCTCCTGTTCGTAAACGTGAGCGGGACACAAACAGTAGGTCTTCTGGCAAGGAACCCTCTCTCATGAAGTTTTTCTGAAGCAGTCACTCTTGATACACTGGTTCCTGTGGCTGCATACAAGTAACGAGAGAGCTGAGAAGTTGTAGTCCCTCTGTTACGCCTCGCTATAATCGACAAATGGCGATCTTCTCTGGCCTTCGTGGCTCTTGGGCAACCTTGACCAGTCTTTCTGTCGATGGATCCAGTATCCTGGAACTGTTTCCATAAGTTACACTCGATGCTGGGCGTTAAATTGAACTTTGTACAAATCTGGATTTGACATTGAGCTGCTTCTAGTCTCTCCACAATTCGCCACCTCATTCCATCTCCTAAACGTTGGGGATAATTTATTTTTATTGTTACAATTTGAATTGAATCGATTGATTCAAAATAACACCAAGAAATTCGCCGAGGTGTGCTGGCGAACAAAATACGTCTTAACTTAACGCGCTTATAAAGCCTGTTGTTCTGCTGGCTCTACCTACACACACATGTACAATTATGTATTTACCGTGCAAGATTTGCATTTTTATCTAGAAACAGTAGTTTTTTTATTCAGTTTAGTTCTTTTCATGCAATTCGATAAAATACATGCAAATTTTCTTAATTTATTTAATCAGTGAACATCTTTAAAAATTTCCAAGGGGCTCAATTCATGTGACGTCATAGTCACATGATAGTGATAGCCCCGTGATTCTAGCCAATCAATTCAAAAACTTATGTGACGCCATAGTCACACGATAAACAGTGTTTCCAGCTAATCACTTCACGCGCTTCGATGTTGCCAAGTTTTGCTCTTTGTAGAAACTTTCTCTTAAAAAGTACATTGTACAAAATGCATTTTATTTAAAAGTATATGCATAAAATACAATTTTTTTTAATTTAAAAAATCTTTAGAAAATTTTTTTTCCTAACATTTAAACATCTTTATTCAAATATGAAATTTGAAATTTTATCTGACTATTAGTTTAATGTTTGTTTTGAATTCAATGGAAACCACGTGTTTATCTTAGTCATGTGATGTCATGAATTGGGCCCATAGAGCTTAGATTTTTTGTGATCATAACAAAGATACTTTTTTAACTATTCTGTAGAAATACAAAAATAATTTTTAAGTAAAAAAAAATTTTTTTTTCTGTTTAATTTAAGTTGGACATAATTTTTGAGATCTCATAGCAAATGATTATATTTAGGTATCATTTTTCGCAAAAGTATATCTTAAATATGTAAAATATCTTTTGCACATACATAAAACAAGACACAAAATATAGCGAACCTATTTTTTTAGTAAAATATTAAGATAGTTTCTTTAAAAAAATTATAGAACTTTGTAATTTTGAAAATTTGTATTTTTCTCTTCTTTTTCATACATAAAACTATTTTTTTAAAAAACTATGTGCTACTTCGACTAAACAAAAATAGGTTCACTTTATGGACCGGTATCCTGTATAGAAGTATAAAAAATTTGGAACCATATAGTGCAATAGTTTTCTTAATAAGTGTACCAAAGAGAATAAAAATTATGCTTTGAAGAAAAAGTGAAAAAACTAAATATATGCAAGCATTTGTCTACATTTTTGTCAATGACTTTTTTCATATATTAAGATTATTTTATCAACGAACATATATAAGTGTAAAATATTTTTATATTCAGAAAAATTTGCACTATTTTTTAATACTAAAATTGAAAAATCGATTTTTTGAATGTGTATGAGATTCTTTCCAGAATTAGGCAATACAGTTGTACATCATTCATAAAGATATAGGTATAAATGAAAGTACCTATATTTCAATTCCTACTATTAGCTCACACTCTCTCTATATTTATTTATTTATTTATCTTCGTGGAATTTTCAATCGTTAATAAAATACATTTTAAAGCTCTCAATGGACTAAATTCATGTGACGTCATAGTCACATGATAACTGAGCCACGTGTTTTCGGCCAATCAGTTCATAAATTAATGCGACGTCATAATTATATCATAAATATAATCACGCGTTTCCAGCCAATTAGTTCATGTGCTTCACTGTTGCCAACTTTTGCTTTTCGCAGGAACTTTCTTTTAAAAAGTACATATTTGTCAACGATATAATAATGCACATAGTATAACAAAATGCACTTAATTTAAAAGTATTCGTATAATGTAAGTATTTTTTTTTTAATTTTGAAAACTGTTTGAAGAATTTTAACACACATGTGAATCACCAAATTTTAAATGTTACATAAACTTTGCAAGTTGAACAACTAGTATGTCAATTTTTAATTCATGAGAAACACGTGATTGCCGTTATCATGTGACCATCATGAGTTAAGTCCATTGAACTGAAATTTTATATACATTGTTATTTTGGATGACAATACAGTACTTTAATTATAATTATAAAAACTAATTGATTCAAACTAATTATTCAAAGAATTACAAATACAGCCACGTTGGCATCATTTTTAGTGACTTAGCGACTGTTTTGGCGACTTGTGTCAAAACATGAAAAGGTTTTTTCTCCATTTTTAAACCGCTCGTTTGAGCTGCAATTTTCTACACACTATTGTTTCGGGTAAAAATACGACAATTTAATTATAATTAATTAAAATTAATTGACTGAAACTAATTATTTAAAGAATTACGGATACAGCCACGGTGGTTTCATTTTTTGCGACTTGATTCAAAACTTTTAAAGATTTTTTTTCTCACGTTTTAAAGCATTTAGTTGAACTGAAATTTTATATACAAGCTTGTTTTGGATGGAAATACGATAATTTAATGATAATTAATAAAAATTAATTACCTCTTAATGCTGTGATTCTTTCATATTTATTTACATTTTTATATTAATTGTAACTACAGTAAGACCCCGCTTAACGCGGGGTATACGTTCCATCAAAGTAGAGCGTAATATGAAACAACATTAAACGCGGTTATCTCATCATGTAAATAATGGGGTTAGGGGAAGATAGGTAGAAAGTTGGTCAGGTATTTTACCATTAAATTTATTAATTATGTTTTTTACAACAATAAAACAAAAATGTATTTCTTACAAATGTAAAAATATATAATAAATTTAGTAAACTTTTATTACACTAAATAAGTAGTACACTAAATAAAAAACTAAATTTCATGCTTAATAAATATTTATTAATGTGAACAATGTGCTTGTGCATCTCCTAAGAAAGTTTGAGTAAGTCAGGTTTGTATGTTGTTGTTTTTAATTTTAGGCATGATTCCAAGTTCTCATCAATAAGAAGACCTCTCAGTTTTCTCTTGATAATGTTCATGCTTGAATAAGATTGTTCGCATATATATGTAGAACCGAAAAGAGAAAGAACAGCAAACGCGCGCGCGAACTTTTTCAGTTGATCATAAGAGTCAGGAATACTATTCCAAGCGTTGAAAATGATCATGTCTTCCTTCTCCAGGTCATTCAAAGCAGACCACTTGTGTTGTGAACTAAGATCACATTTTTTCTTCACCAATATTTCCAGTTCAGCAGAAAGACGTTCGAATTTAGAGCACCATATCTCCTTGCTTTTTTAAATCCAGCAATTGTATATCAAAGCTACCAATGTTAATTTCAAAAGGAGAAAATTTCAACTCGGTGAGGATTTTTGACAAATACTAAAGTTGCTCTGCTGTTTTTAAATTCCTGAAACCTGCTGAGAAATGCTCCCCCCATATTTAAAATTATTCTTTTAAAATGGTGTTTATTAATAGAGGAATTATTTTCTTGGCGATGCTTCAGCAGGCTCGGAAAGGGAAACAATGCTTCCCTTTCAAAATCCTGAGCAAAAACGGATAATTTGTTTTCGAATGTTATTACTTCTAATATCGAAAAAATTAAGTTTCCTTTCCCTTGTAGTTTACGATTAAGCTGATTTAAATGAGACGTAACGTCTACCATGAAATAAAGGTTTGGGATCTACTGATCGTCTGTTAGTTCTGGATAGTGAACGCCCTTCTTAAGAAGAAATGCTTTAATTTTCGGAAAAAGGGACGCGAAACATTTTAAAACGTCCCTTCTTGATAACCAACGTACCTTGTTATGAAGCAGAAGATCAGCGTACTTACTCTCCATTTCAAATAAAAATTCTTTGAATTGGCGATGATTAAGAGCTTTAGTTTTACAAATTTCCCCCGGAATGTTTGCGCTCAAAGCGCTTCTTGGTGAATGATACAATGATAAACAAGTATCTCGTGGTTTATTTTTTCTTCCAAAATAGCAACAAACCCTTTTCTTACGCCGGTCATACTTTTGGCCCCATCTGTTGAAATCGACACAATTTATCAAGGAGAATATGATGTTTATCCATACACTCAATTACAGCATTTTCGATATCTTCTCCACGCGTCTGACCTTTGAGTGGCAATAATCCTAAAAGTTCTTCTTCAGGACCTGAATGAGACATAAATCTTACAAAAACTGAAACTTGCGCTGTATCATTTATGTCACAAGACTCGTCAAATGCTATTTACAAAGCCGAAACCAATTTCAGATCTTCGATATGCTGGGTGGTTATATTCGGACACATTTTAATTCTTCTATCTTTAATGGTTTTGGCAGACAATGGTAACTCTTTAATACATTTTAGAATATCTGCTTTGTTCTTAAAATCCTGAAATAGCTCTTCGGATGCATTTATAAAACAATTTATTATGTATGCGCCGTCTGAGTACGGTTCCCCTCTCTTAGCAATCTCTTGGCTAAAAACAAAACCTGTCATATTAATATTGCTGGAAGATTGCATCCAGTTATTAAACACAGAAGTTGACGACTCTTGACTCTTCTGAAGTTCCTGAACTGCTGTCTTCCTTGCATCACCGGTAGGATATTTAGTGCTAAATGACGCCTGCTTTCTTGTAAAGTGTTTCTCTAAATTTGATTTCTTGTTATGCGCGAATTTCTCCTTACAAATAAGACATGTCGAAAGTCTATTCAAGTTTTGAATAAACGCAAAATTCTCGGTCCACTCAACTTTAAATTCGTGGTTTTCATTTTCCGTTTTTCTTTTTTTTGGTAGTCATGTTAATTGGGGTGCCTATAAAAATATTCCAAATATATTTTTTTCTAAAGCCACCAGTACAAAATTATTATCATTATTAAATTGATGAAAGTAAAAATTAAAAAAAAACATCTTTTTAAAAAATACAATTTTATTAATATATGTAACTGCACTAAAAAGAAAAAAAACTTTTTTTCCATCATCAGAATAACAAAACTTTTAATATGACTAAAAATGAAAGAAAACTTCCAACATTTGGACAAATAGAAGTTATCGAAAAGTGCAGATAGATTAAAAAATACAACTTTTTAATAAGACATGACAACGGCAGACGTGGTAAATAAGACAAAACTGTTCACACTGCAACAGGTGGTCTGTGATGCCAATTTGTACCCCCACTACTTTAGAAAAAGTAAGCGCGCATGCTCGTGGTACCTTTGTGTCACACCGGAGTACGCCGAAAACATACGAATTTCAGCCGGTAGCTTGTACATGGTTTGTGCTTACGTTTACGAAAACCAATAAAATTAAACTCGATGTTCGTTACGTAATTTTACAACAATATAAAATTTTAATTACCTATCTATCTTTTAACTTAGCAAAAATTATACATGTTCTCGATTTATAAAAGAATTTTTATTTATCAAAATAAGATGTAATTTTTCTTAACAAAATTTTTTTTAAATGAAAATATTATTGCGCCTTCCGTGCATATTTGTGCCAGAGCCGCTGTTAAGAAGCCAAAGAGCCGCACTTTGCCTACTATTGGTTTAGAGGTTCAAGGTTCTCTTCCATATTATTATCGTCTGGTTTAAATGTAACAACTCTAATTTTTCTGATTACTTAATTTATTTGCTGATATATAATCGTCTGATGTTAAAGTTACGTTGTGGTAATTATTCTTTGTAAGTATATTCTAAAAGTGCTTTTTTTCAGTTGGAGAAAAGAGTTGTAATGCATAATCGCGACACACACACTGGTTGAACTTAACCCTTTAGTACGTAGTTAATTTTTGTATATTTTGCAAAAATATGCATAATTGATGCAGGTTGTACTCAATATGTATTTAGTTGTTGTTTATTTTAGAAGTATTATTATATATTATGATGATACTTTTGATGCTTTGAGTGATTTTACAAGTAAAATGCGTTCGTGGAATATACAAACTTTAGTTATTATTAGTCACTGCGTGAATATAAGTATACAAGTGTTATCATATGGTGAGCAGAGAAATGAAGTGAATGGAAATACAGACTTTGATATGTCATAAAATATCTTCAATTGACTCAGGCAAATTTGTAACCCTTTTTAAACATTTTTATGACGATGTTATGGTGAAATTAATGCATATGGGATTAATTCTACCACTAATTCCAGAGATGTTTTTATTTGTAGAATTTCATCCATTTTTATGGATGTCGGTAACATATGGGAAAATACGATTTCTAAAACAAAGTTTGTTCGTGTTGTTATGAATACTAACCTTCTACACACCACTTATGGTTATTTTAAAAATTCTATAACTATACTTGTCTTGGTCTTATAATGAAAGTCATTCTATTATCAATGGAGTAGGGGCCAGACTCAACGTGTTTGTAAATATGTGTGCTTACCAAAAATTATGTATTAACAAGCTCAAAATAGGTATTTATGAATTAATGTGGTCATACTTTTTTCCTTCATATTCATGTACGTAGTCCAGATTTAATAAAGTGAGAGTGGATAAGAAATAAGAATTAAGTATTATAGCCATAAAAAAAAGAAAGTCTTTGAACAAATTACGGATAATACTATTCTACATATGGAAAAAAAGTTTCGTTAGATTATTTTTATAAATAATGAAGTTATTAAATATTTAATTAAAATTTTGAGTATTTTTTGAAAAATCGCAAAAAAAAAAAAAAAAAAAAAATTCGTCATTTTTTTTATGACTGATTCTAAAAGAAAAAAGCACGAACTTGTTTTGAATAAAATATCAATTCATTAACTCGAAAGGAAACTCGAAAGGGAATGATTTAGAAACCATTTTTATAAAAGCGTACAATTTTGACTCATTTTTAAAAAAATCGTAAAAAATAGAAAATATCATTATTTTGTTAAAAAAAATATACCATATCGTGGCGAAAAAAATGATCTTTCCGATTCTGTAATTATTTTTTGTCTGAGATAAATAGTATGAATTATAGATAGCGCTTTTTTAAAATGGGGGGAATTCGGAATTCATTCATTTCTACCTTACTTTCATCACTAACCGTAACTGGTAACGCGTAACGGAAAATTCTCCCTACCGTGCCATAAGAAGTTAACTTCAAAAATTATCCTATGGTTTGTTTACACTGATTTTCTAAAGTTTTTCAATAGTCTAAAAAATTTCAGCATTTACGACCACATCCATGTAAACTTCCCGAATCAATTATAAATTACCTATTAGTTGGTAAAAGATGGATAATTTCAGGAATAGTAAGCCTTTCTATAAAAGTGAAAGAATTGATAGATTTGGATTTAGTATTAAAAAAAAAACTCACAGGTGTATCATCTGAGTCAATAGCATAAAAATAAACACATCCCCTCTAATGTATTTATCCTGAGCAAAATATTTTTTTGAAGATTTCTGTCAGGTTCAATTCATATTCATGTCATATTGTTCATTTCATTTCAGTAAAAGAAATTACAGCTTAGTATTTTCAGATGAAACAAGTAATATGCAAAAATTTTTTTAAAGTCAATTCCTACTTAGATCAACAATGAAAAGTTTTATTTTAGCTACTTTTTACTAAATAGTTACAATTAATATAAATATGTATATACATGTGAAAGAATCACAGCATTAAGTGGTAATTAATTTCCATTAATTATCATTAAAGTATCGTATTGTCATTCAAAACAATCGTTATATAAAATTTAGGTTAAACTGAATGCTTTAAAACGTGAGAAAAAAAAAATCTTTTAAAGTTTTGACCAAAGTCGCTAAAAAGAAATCAACGTGGCTGTATCTATAATTATTTAAATAATTAGTTCCAGTCAATTAAGTTTAATTAATTATAATTAAATTATCGTATTTTTACCCAAAACAATAGTGTATAGCAAACTGCAGCTCAAACGAGTCCTTTATAATGTGAGAAAAAAACCTTTTCATGTTTTGACACAAGTCGCCAAAAATGATGCCAACGTGGCTGTATATGTAATTATTCGAATAATTAGTTTTAATCAATTAGTTTTTATTAATTATAATTAAATTACTGTATTGTCATCCAAAATAATCATGTATATAAAATTTCAGCTCAATTGAGCGCTTTAAAATGTATTTTATTAACGATTGAAAATTCTGCGAAGATAAATAAATAATTATATAGAAAGTGTGAGCTAATAGTAGGAATTGAAAAAGTACATGGAACACAGGAAAAATAGTAATATACTAATATCATTTTTATTTATAGACACATTGAACTTTTTAATTTACATATATGCTACCATTAGTTAATGTAATATATATATATATATATATGTCGCAGGGAAATGATGAAATTAGGAATTTGCTCAAATCCCGAAAGGATATAATCAATTCACGGAAGATATTATAATAACGTCTCTTGAAGGTCATTTCCCTGAAGAAAGTGAATTCATCAAATCCCGGAACTGTTTCAGGGAAATGATGAAATAATATTTTCAAGAGTTTAAAAGTATTTATTTAGTAAATATGGTGCATTATTAAATGTAGAGTATAAGTCAGGGGTACTCAACCTTTTTTTCTGCTGGGCCGCATAGACATGTTAGTTATTTCACGCTTGCCACAACATGAGGATAAATGGGGAGGGGGGGGACTGAGAGAAATACATTAAGACCAAGATAACTTTAAAAATTTAAAATGTGGAAAATTGATCAAAATATTAATACCTCTTTTTTGGTTTTTTTAGTTATTTAGTGTGTTAGTGACAAAAATAATATATATAAAGCATTGCTAACCCTAATTCACTGGCTTAATTCAGCGACAGCTTTAGAAATCATAATAGGTCTCCAGTTTAGTCCGATGACTTTTTGTATCTACTTTTGTTGTGTTTGCTGAATTCCAATTTCTTACTTCTTTAGTACTGTGGGTTCTAGTTATTCTTCACTTTTATTTTATTATACTATATATACACATATATATATGTGTGTGTGTGTGTGTGTGTGTGTGGAATCCAATCGTCAGCAAAGCACGCAGTCTTCGCGCGCAGGCGCAGCTAATCGAAACAAAAACTTTTGACTATTGAGAAAAGAGCGGAAAAAGACTGAGGTTCGCGAGCAGGCATTCCCGTCGACACATCATGGAAATCCAATTGTAGAATAGCTACCTTTTTTTTAATTAATTTTTGTTAAGTTTAAAATAAATCTGAAGAAAGACAAATGTCTTGGACCCCTTGTTGTCTCCCACATATATATATATATATATTATTTTTGTCACTAACACAACTTCTTCACAATTTCTGCATCAATAAACGGTTTCATATGATTACCAATTATGTAACAAACTTCATAGGATGTCTTTGTTGCTGTTGTGATATTATCATTGATTAAACACTTTGTTGCTGTTGCAAAAATTATTCAAGAGGAAGCCTATTTATCACCTCTTGAAAGAGATATTCGAGAAAAAGTGTCATTGAATGATTCCTGTTTATTCGTAATTTTTAAATACAGAGCACTTTCGTGACAAAAATCAAACAATTATTGATTCATCTTTGTTTTTCACTACAAAATAGGCAACCTCCTCTAATCATCTTTAAACAATATATTTTTTCGAATATTTTTCGTTTGCATGATATGGAAGATAGTTAAAAATTAGTTCCACACACATAAAATTTTCGCTACGCCACACTTTTGTCTATTATCTCTAACCGTAACTACTACAAAGAGAAAAAGAATATCAATTTCCACCCGTACGACACCGACAGCAAAAAGCAAAATTGATATATTTGATTTCTAGACAAAGAATTTTCCATCAAATTTTTAATACATTGCTCTTAAATAAGTGAATTTCTCAGAGCAATTGGCCATGACCGGGCCACTTAAAAAGCTCGTTGGGCAAAAGGTTGAGTATCGGTGGTTTAAGTAATACAACAATAGTCATTGAAATACAAATTATTTATTTGAAACTAATCAACAAAAGAATTAAACACTTAGACTGGTATTTTTTTTAAAAGAGATATTCGTAGCAAAATTTCGAACAATTTTTATCGTGAATAAAATTAATAAAAATAATAAAAAGGCTTAGTTATTTTTGTTATAACACGTTGTCAGTTTGTAGTCTCTCGAGTTATAAAATACGTTAATTTTTTAAAAGCACATCTTTTTGTTTTACATTGTAATTTGAATTGCTCACAGGAACACTTCTTAAATCCTTGATCTTTAAATAAAAAGATAATTTTCCTGCAAAGTTAGATTATTCTGTGGTATTGTTTCAGTTAATTTTGTAGTAGCTATTTGATGTGAGCGTTTCTAGGTAGCCAATCTTTTGTAATTTCAACTGAGGTACCAATTTGATATCAATTAATTTTTAAATCTTATACGATCCCCACTGCGTTATTTCCATCTAATAGACCTTTATCTTTTTTTTTTAGGTCATAAACTATAACTGTGAAATTTACGGAATCTTCGATCCATATCGTCCCATATAATGCGTGCATCAGATCTTTACAAATGTCACATGAATGGACTCCAGTAGATTTTATTTTACAAAAAACACAACATACTTTATTGTCTCTGACTGCTGCTTCCCTTTCTTATGAAAGTAACACTGCAAGTGTTTAAACTGTTAAAGCAGAAGTTGAAGTAGAGTTGTTAACTCGTTCGAAATGTATTTTATTGTCGATACAGAAATCGATTCAATTTCTGGTAGATCTAAATTTATAGCTTTATTGTGAAATAAATCAGCTGCTGGTAGACCGTGTGAGATTAAAGTGTTATTGTTAATAGATTTACCAATTAATGGATGACTTGAAGTTAAAATACAGTAAACAATTAATTCAGATGCTGAGAGATATTTTGAAGCTGAAGCGTTTTTGTTTTACTCTAAGGTAGCTGTGTTAAGTCTTTTGGTACTGAAGTAATGTCATGAACTTTCTCATTAGGAAGTAGATCCGAGTCCTTTTCAGTAAAAAAGTTTTTCAAGTAATTCTTTCGAAATGTGACTAATTTGGAGTCATGTTTTTGGTTCTGTTCTAAATAAAGCCTTGTAAGGTGTTCGTTTAATGGTTCGATGAAAAGAACTTCTTTGAACAAAATGACAACTTTTACCCCAATTTTTTGTTCATTAGCCAAGAACGTAACATAGCTTCAACATCTTAATTTGATCGCTCTACAAATCCTTTATTAGCTGGATGTCTAGGCCTACCATTTACAATACTGCGCGTTGGCCACAAGCATGTTAATTCTTGTTTGACAGTAGCTGTAAACTAACGACCGTTGTCGCTTCGTAGTGTATGAGGACAACCTACTTCCAAAAATATTTTTAATAGCTCAATTTCGACTTCCGATCTTTTTGAAATCAATGGTTGAAGAAAGCTGAAATTTGTTGCATGGTCTTAGTAGTTTCATACCCACTTGTAATTTCTATTGGGGGTCAATTGTACGTCAAATAAATCAGTTTGGGCACGATGATTGAAGTAGCTAGATACAACTAAGTAAACAATGGTTCTTTTGTTTGGAAATTTTTGTTTGGACAGGAGTTCAAAGGCAAGACGGAGCGTTATGGATGATTTATCCACTTACCAACAACTTCTCACAGAGCGCAAAAGGAAAACGCAAATTACATTAGATGTCTTCTTGATAAAAAGACAGAAAATTGGAAATACAGAAGGTATACTGTATGATCTCTGAAATGTTAACATACTGACCTAGAATTTTATTTATTTTATATGTATACTCATTTATTATGTTTCTATATTTGTAAGGAATACATTTTTGTTTTATTGTTATAAAACACATAATTAATACATTTAATGGTAAAATACCTGGCCAATTTTCTACCCATCTTCCCCTTAAACCCATTATTTACATGATGAGATAACCTCGTTTAACACTGTTTCATATTACGCTCTACTTTGATGGAACGTATACCCTGCGTTTAGCGGGGTCATACTGTATATCAAACTTTTAGCATTATACATTCCTAGTGTGATTTATGTTTATACTTACTTGAAATAAGATTATGGATATTTGGATCCAATGTTGTAAGTGCATGACGGAGACCTGCATTTATTTCAAGCTGAGATCGGTACCGTGTTTTGATGGCTGTGGCAGATGAAAAGGCGTTTCCCATAAATAAGCTGTGGAGAATTGAATCAGAATTTTCATCTCCCGTTCACTAAGAAAAGGGTATTTACTTTTTATGCAAAGCCAAAATTGAGATCTTGATAAGGATGAATGAAATTTAAATTTGAGAGTTTCGTTGGACGATAGGCCGACGTGAGGCTTTCTTTTAGATGTATGCTTAAAATATTATCCTGAAATTTTCCTGCAAACGGATCTATCCTTATTAATATTATAAACGCGGAAGTTTGTATGGATGTTTGGTACTCTTTCACGGAAAAACAACTGAATGGATTTAAATGAAACTTTACAACCTATGCTATAAATTATAGCCTATGTGTTATTCTGATGTATAAGCTATATTGCTGTAAAGTTTCACTAAAATCCATTCTGTTGTTTTTGCGTGAAAAACCCACAAAGATCCTCACAAACTTTCACATTTATAATATATATTAGATATAATCAATGATTGGCCTTTATCCAATAAATACCGAGTAAACCTTTTTTCTAAGAGAGGAAAGAAATCAAAAGGCTGAAAAAATTTAGTAAAACATAACAGGGATAATGTAAATTGCATAACAATGTGCATGCAACACGCAATTTTTTTCTTGCTTTCAAAATGCTGACTTGGGCGATCGAAGCTCTAGTCGTAATAAAGAGAAGACGCCTCTAAAAATCGTTAAATACAGGATGAATGAAAGTAAGCGGTTTTCCCCTGGCATGTGTGGTTAGTCAAAAAGGTCTCTTAACATAAACTTTTTACTTGACTTTTCGAAATCAATGGAATCCCACTTTGTAATTCTATAGCTCTCTAAATTATCGAAACCTTTCTTTAAAATATATAAATTATTCTAACACGCGTTTATCTTAAAGCTGCTATGGGAACTGTTTTCTTAAGGCATACGGAATTTAGTGATTTATATATTTAATTAACAGTTTAATTGAAATATATATCATCATCAGAGACTGCTAGAACTTTTGACTGCAAATAATATAAATTTAATCATTTATTATACACAAACAATCAAATAAATTTTAAAAGCTGTGAGAGATCCATTATAATTTTATATACTAAATTCAGCTTTGTTGGAGATTATGGAAGATATTTAATTTTTACTTTTGTGTGTGATGTATTTTACTGCAAGTGCCTAAGGTACGTATGACTGAATTGTGTGCATAGAATAAAGAAAAAGAAAAAAAAGTACTAACCTTTTGTTTTTAAGCAATTGGTATTAATAAAATAATGATGTTGTTATTTAATAATGTTTTTTGAAAAAGTCTTTTTGGGTTTATATCACACTTTATGCCATGTTGTTAATTATTAATGAAAAAAGTAAAAAGATGGGCAATATGCATTAGTTATAGTTTTTAACACGCTTTTATAAGTTTCACTTTTATGCAACGGAATCTTAAACTCGATTTTTTCCCACTTTAAAAGTTTAGATTAATTCGAAATTTTGCACAATTGTCAGGGACTGATGTCAATACAATAATTTCATAACTTTGTTTTATTGTCCTGATCAGGATAGTCAAGAATAAGGATTTTATGATTTGGTGACTAAGTGCATATACCATTTCCAGATTTGGCGACTAATTCCAGATCCTATTTCCAGGTTTGGTGATTAAAACATTGTTACAACCCTATAATAACGGAACGTTTGCGCCAGCCACATCACTTACCATAATATAAACAATTTTCCAGTTTTTCTGAAAATGGAAATAAAAAAAGACTCGTGCAAAGAAAGGAAAAAATATTTATGTTTTGACCCACCGTTTCTCAAACTGTGTGTGGGGGGGGAAGGGGCGAGAATATCGAAAAGTCCAAAATAAAATATGTAAGATAATTATTAATTTATCGAATAGAAGCAAAACACACACACACGCACGCACGCACGCACACACGCACGCACGCACGCACGCACACACACACACACACACACACACACACACACACACACACACACACACACACACACACACACACACACACACACACACACACACACACACACACACACACACACACACACATCTTGACATGATAAATAAATAAAATACATATTCACATTGATATATGATACTCATAAATGTGTAAGTGCGGCAGGTATTTAATAATGGATTTATTAATTCTAAATTTAAAGCAAGTTTAGTAATTACTAGTGTCTTCCATGGGCTTGTCATCTAATACATATATTGATAATATGTGCAGTTTATAATATTAAAGCCGAATTGTAGCTTTAGCGTCAAAGTACATTGTTATTGTATACGGGGGCGATAAAAATTATGACTGGAAATTGGGTCACAAATATGGGAAGTTTGAGAAGCGCTGTTCTAACCGCTGGCATAGTCTATTTTTTTAAACTCTCTTATCTGATCTGTGGAATCAAACATCATTCATTTCTTTATTTTACCAAAACAGATGAGAATTGATTCAGAGGTCACCGGATTAAACAATTTCTCGCAAACTCTTTGATTCAAAAAGTGTACTTTTGCGTCTAATACTGATGCAAGTTTCAAAGAGAATATTGAGCTCTATTTAGTGAAAAATATCATTACCTCAACACCTTCTTTCGTATGAAATATTTGAAACTTAGCTGTTGCAGATTTCCTTCTGTTGGCTGATCCTACATTTTGCAAACCAATTTGTATCGACGCACTGGTAATAAGCCATTGTGTATTCCAGATTCTAAGAAATGACGAATTTAAGATTAATTCTTCAATCAATAAATGATAATTTTAAAAAAAACTAAAAATACATGCTTTTATTGTAGATCGAAGTAAAAAAATGAAAAATAAATTATAGTTTTAAAAAAAGTAAAAAATACGGTTCTATGTTTAATCGAGCTAAAAAGTAAAAAAATAATTCTTAGTATAAGAATAAAATGATTGAAGAGAAAATTATATAATGTCATTGGGGTAAAAGCGTGGGGTGCTCTATATCAATTGTTACAGTTTCTTACTAGTTCTATGCTGAAATGTTGAGTTAGTGTAAAAATGTAGTGCAAAGTACACACACGAACATTTTTAAAATATTAACTTTAGCATTTTTTAAAAAAAATAACTTGAGATATCAGCCCTGAATCCATACTAGCTTTTATAGAACATACATTTATATATTATTTTCCGACGTGTGTTTTACATTAAAACACTATTTTAATTAAATGTGCCTGATATATTGATTTGTATAATATTGAAATTATTTGTTTTGTCGACAGTTTATTCAACTTAATCTTAACCCAATATTTTCACGAAAGTTTTGAAACACAAAGCATTTATGTACGAAATAATAATGATACTAACTTAAGCTAAAAATAGCCATGTTTGTACATGAAATTTAATTTTTTTCAGTTTTAAATCGGGGTAGTTTTGGAAGCTTTAGTTTTTGTTCTACGACTAAAATACTAAAATATAGTATTACAATATGTTTATTATAATTTATTTTGGTACACCTCGGAAATATTCAGTTTTATCTGCAATACTTTACTTCAGAATACTTGTATTTGGAAGTCTAATTGCAGTATCGACTGAGGACTGATTTTTAGATGCATCATTTTCAGTAGTATATTCCATCTCTTCGAAATATTTTCATAGCAACCTGAGCACGTTTTGCCATGGCATTTTCTCAACAGGAAAAATTGATGATAAAGCTTCTAAATTATATAAACTATTTTTTAAAGCAAAAATTGCCCTTGAAATCAATCTTAATTAGGTAACTAAGATAACTCAAAAAACTCAAAACATAACCAAGCAGAAATAATTATAGTAATGAAAATTGGAAATTAATAAACATTTCGCACTAAAAGAGCTGATTGTACTCTCAAAAATATTTTTAATTAATTCAATTTAAGAGTGGAAAAATGCCTTAAAATGAAACCGAAACCAAAAAACCTAAGCTTAGAAACCTTCAAATATCTTAAAAACTAATTTGTTATAATATCTGAAATTTGGTGGCAAATTTCCCAATGATATGGGTCACAAAAAATGCAAAAAAAAAAAAAAAAAAAAAAAATCTTTCGATAATATTTAACTTTTTAGGGTGTTATGCAGGCTTAATCAGTGTTTTAAACTGCATTTTGAAACAATATTGAATTTCTTCCATATTATTAAATTTTTGAAAAATATTTGTTTGTTCCTTAGAGTTTTACTAAAAAGTATTTTGAGAAAAATTCCTTATATTTTATTGTATAAATAGACTAAAATTGTGCAGATAGTTTTATCTTAGAATATTAGTTTTTAAAACGTGAAATTTATTTGCGAAATCACACGCTCATTGAATAACATAAAATATTACAATTTATTTTGATAGTCATGGAAGTTATTTTTGTAAATTATTTAACACATAAAAAACAAATTACCTGAGTTATAACTGAGATATTTTTTAAAGATTGAGATGAAGTCCCTTATTTCTATATTTTGATTTCTTCTAATAAAACTAAAATCAAATGAACTCCCACAATTCTCTCATATTTTCATAAACAATTATGATTAAATAACATAAAAATAAGAATTAGGCACCATTTACTTTTTAACAAGATCTACTGCCTTCTGCAGGATATATATATATATAATGAAATGATTTTTGTCTGCTTCATTCTTTCCCTTGATTTTTTTCATTCATAGTATATATCTACATATCAAGATGTTACATAGTTCCACATATCAAGATACTCTGTACCAGTGGTGTAACGTACTCCCCCGCAACCCCCGCATCGCGGGGGCAGGGTTGTAAGGGGCCCAAAGCCTGACTGACGCAAGTGCCTACCCTTTGTAAATTTCAACGTGGGGGCCTCAAACCTGACTTTGCAGGGGGGCCCAAATGTTTTCCGTTACGCCACTGCTCTGTACCATATGGTTATTTAGAAAGAAAATATAAATGCTCTTATTTCTTTAAAATACCAAATTTTCAATTTTCAAGCGTAAAAGGAATCGCAATTTATTCTGTTTAGAATAATGCACACAAAAAATCGACTGGCGCGTTATATGCATAATCGTTAAATGAAAATCAGCAAACCATCATTAATCATGACCCGTTATAAATATAACGTCTTTTAATCCAAATATCTAATTAAAAATTCTTCAATGTAATTAAATATTTTCTCAATGTAATTCAATATTTTACAGTTTATTTCATTTAATCTGAATTATTATTAATACGTAGACCCAAGACAGCCTCCATTAGTCCGAATAATTACATGATTTTATTTTTTGATAACAATAAGAGTTATCGATTTCGGCTTCTCATAATCAAAATAATGTCTAATTTTTTAATAGTTTTGTGATAGTATAATTCTAAACTATTTATTTCTGTGTGTGTTTTGATATTATCCCGTTTATTCTTTTTAATATTTACTTTGCTACTTATCCGAAAACACGTATTCTGGAAAAAGCTCAAATGTGTGTATCCGAAATTCACACAAAATTATATTTAAAAAACCAGCTTAGTACAATAACTTTAAATTTTGATTCTTTTTCAGTAAAAAGTCAAATTATTTCTTATCAGCGGCATATTTCTAAACTCTGACGCTTGCGCACCTTTACAATTTTTACTCCCCCATTTTCTCTCTTGCCACATTGTATCTGCGGATCGATTGCCTTGCGTGTCTCCTCACCGAGAGGGCGCTGCATTAGCCGGCGCCCTTTGCCGAACCCCCTCCCTTCACAGTGAGCCAATCCCTCTACCCGCCATTGACGCAAGGGCGGCTCCGTGGTGAGTGCCCCAGTAGCCACCGCCCGACCAACATAACGCTTCGACGTCCTTCAACTATTGCCCCAGGACTTTACTCTCTCGCTTATAGGGCCCCATGAGGCCCCGGCGCCCTGCCGCCCTAAGGCCCGGGCGAGTGCGGACCCTCTTCTGACATGGGAAACGAGGAAAGCCAACAAGCTGGGGGGGCCCCCGGTGGGCAACCGCCCCCACAACAACAGCAGACGGGCTTTGGTGGAATGGGGATGCCCCGATTCAGTGGGCCACCACAACAACAACCCCCACGGCCAACGATGGCCCCAATGGCTCCCCGCCCCCGGGGCCCAGGTCCCCCCATGCAGAGAGGGCCCGGTCCGGGTCCCCTACGGCAGCCCGTCCAGGTGGGAGTCCAGCCCTGGGCGGAACCGCCCGTCCAGCAGCCCCAGAGGTTCCAGCCGCCCGCCGTGCGGCCCCTGGCGCAGCAACAGCAGCTACAGCAGCAACAGCAACTACAGCAGCAACAGCTGCAACAACAGCAGCTGCAGAAGCAACATCAAATGGAAGAAGAAGCTGGCTTAGATCTGAGTAGTCTATCTGAAGCGGAGAAGGCTAAGATACTGTCAGTAATGGCCCGGGCCCAAGATATGGACGAAGACTACGAGCGACATAAAAGGTGAGGTCACACTTTTTATTTAGAGGTATTTTTTTATAATTTTTCCAATTTTTCAAATGAGACTAAAAAATTTTCGAATGAGATTTAAAAAAATATTTCAAATTAAATTTTTAAAATGAGATATGCACAATTCTTTTGATGTCGAAGATTTGGATGATTTACATGAATTCTATAGATGACGAGAAATTTTTAAATCTTTTAAAAAAAGTATAGGGATTTTTTATTACTTATAATGTAACTTAAAAAGTTAAAAATTTACTCTCAAAGTTTTTTTCATATTGTTAAAAATATTTCGAAGTAGATTAAATAATAAACAGTATGTATTATACTTTGGGGGCTATAATGTATAAAACTAAACACAAAATTAAAAGCTTTATTTATGAAATAATTGTGAAAAGATAAAAGCTTCATAGTGTTAAAAAATAATCATATGGTTTGAGTGATCACTACTACGAGTATAAAAATTTGTTTCAGTAATTTAATGTATTTAAATATTTTTTGTGACTGGGCACTTCTAATTTCTCACTGTAAAAAAAAATCAATTTTTTTTGTTTATTTGAAGAAAATAAAGTAAAAATTTAAACTTCGTCTATCTAAATTTGAGCCCCGTCTCTAAAATTGAGTATAAATATAATAATATTGTAAGTTTAGTTTTCGAAATGGCATTTGACAGATAAATATTCCCAAACCGAAAACCTCGTAACTAATAAGTAACTTAATTAAAAGAAAAACAGAGCCTTTTAACTTCTTTTAAAGTAAAGGAAACTATTCTTATTTTTTGAAGTGAATACTTCCACAAACGAGCAGTTGAAGTTTCTGTTATCGATAGGAAAATTTTAAAGTAAGAGAGATAACTTCTTTCATTTGAAGGACCAACTCATGTTTTTTTTCCCTTCATAACTTTTCCCCTCTTTTTCCATCGCTTTGTAGTATCGTTGTTATGCATGTCATTTCAATCATTCGTATTCTTATTATGTATATGTTACCGGCAAAGTATGAAATCTGGCATTCTATAGAATGCCTAACACTAGCTGGCAATGTATGAAATGATTCTTATTTCACACATTGCCTAGGCATTCTATAACATACCTAATGAGAAACCGGCAAAGTATGAAATACATCTCCGATTCGTTTCGAATATTGCGTGGTTAGGCACGAGAATTTAACCCGTGCCTCAGGCTCTGAGTGTGTCAGTTGCTTTTTTGTGATTTGTTCGGGAATATCAAAATAGTCAATTTTACTTAAACTTGTTCAACAAATGATGGATAGATGGTGGGAAGGGATGGTTTCTAATGACTTGGAACTTCTGAAGGAATTTTAAAACAAGTATATGCGAAATCACAGTTAACATTGTGCTCTAAGAACTTGCTTAGAGTTAGAGATATTTCTGACCACGAAATTTTTTCTTCTCCTGTCAGTTGCAATTGGGCCAAGAATTCGTCAAATGTATGTGTAAAAAAAAAGTACCAAAATAAGAATTTTTTTTGCGTGAAAAATGTAATGAAGCGTAATTTATAAAATGTCATTCAAGCCTATCATGTTGGAACGAGTAGGTTAAATTTAATTTCTTATTTGTTATATCAGAAAATTTTGTTTTCCTTAATAGAAAGAGATAAATTTTGTTTGGAACAACTTTCATTTTCCTCTATATATTTTGAATAATTTTTTAATGGCACTCTCAGTATTTATTCCGAATAACATTTGTATTTTTAGGAATGTGTCATTGATATAATAGCCTTATGTTGACCTTATTTCATACTTTGCTTAAATAGCTTTGGACATTCTATAGAACGCCTAGGCATTCTACACAATGCCTAGGTAAAGTATATAATAGTTCTCATATTTAATACTTTGCCTAAAAACGTCAGGCATTCATTACAATGTCTAGGCATTCTATAGAATGCCGGCATTTAATACTTTGCCGGTAACATATATTACGTTATTTTAAAGCACGATTCTCTACTGTATTTTAAAAATTATTATGACATTCTTAATAGAGAATTGTAAAATTAGCAGTTTTCTTTTGCCTCTTTTATATAAATTTAGATGTAGTTTTTAGTTTATTTGTGTATATCTTTTAATCAGAATCACACCATTCACTTCTTTTCAGCTCGCTAAAAATCATTTAAGGGTTTTTTTAAAAAACATTGGGTAGTATTTTAACGAAAAAACACCGTAAGTTCAAAATAAAGATAAATACAGAATAAAACACAGAACTGTTCAAAATAAAGTTTAAATATATTTTCAAAACATAAGAGATTTTTCTTGCACAACTGTATTTTTCTAAAATGCGATGGGTAATCAATAATTCAAAAAACTTTTTAAGATGTTTGTCTGTTGAAAGGAATTTTTTTTTTGAAATTTTCAAACAAAAAAAGAATTTAAATGTACAGTAACACGAAGACAAAGAATGTTTACATTAGTACATTTTTAAAAACTGATGAAAGAAGTTAGTATTCAATTAATTTGAATTTAATTCACTCAAATTTAATTTGAAAACCTTTTACGTAAAAGAAGTTACTAGAAATTTCTTTTAAAATATATCGATATCTTTTTGATAAGCTTCCAATACTGTATACAATGTAATACTCAGAATCGCAATATTTTCCTGGATAATAAAAATATATTAGGTATAACAAGACGTTTTGAACGTGTTTTCTATTATTTACAAATTATTTCTATTTTATTTTTATGTTGATTATTACATAATAGGGCAAAAACTATACATTATCATTAAAAAACTTTTCATACATTTTAATGTTATCCTAAATATATTTAATCGTATCATTTACAATCCAAGCACAACTGTTAAAGTAGTTTATTTTTTTAGAATCAAAAATATATTTGCAAAAAAAAAAAAAAAAAAAAAAAAAAAAAAAAAAAAAAAAAAATTGCATGCTGTTAATGTAAAATCGAAATTATGATATATTTTTTATAATTAGCGTAGTAACCATGTTAATTATAATAAATATAATTAATGAAATTCTAAATTTTTAAAAGAAACTTTCGCTTAAAATCCTACTGTATTATTCCATTTATGTCTGCACAATTTTATCAGTTTCCGAATAATTGCAATATACAGAGAATGCAATTGTGTATAATATATATTACAAGAAAGTTATACACAAAGTTAATTAGTTTTAATCTTTGATTCACTACAACCTATAATGTCAAAATCAGACAGCTTTGGGTTCAGTTATCAATTTTAAAAATATGATTATGTAAAATTATGGGGATGTTACATAGTAAATTCTATTGGTTCTCAAAATTATTGCATAGTATTTCGTTGAAGTTTGGAGTAAGAATTATATTAAAGGGGCACTAAAAAGTAACACAAGGGCTATTGGCAATAGACCTAGTAATTATGAGCTTTGGTCAAGTGAGGAGGATCACACCTGAGCTGGCTTGCCCCTCCTCAAGAGGCCGCGATAGCCCAGTGGTCAAGGTAACGGACTCGTGTCTGGCGTGTCATGAGTTCGATCCTATTATCACTTAAGACCCGCCGTGTACTGGAGGGATGCACGTTAAATCTGTCGAGAACTCAAACGTCCTCCCGTTCATGTCATGTGTTAGTTAGGAGAGGGGTTGCCAGCTCAGGTGTCGTCCTGGTCACTTGACCATGGTTCAAAATTGCGAGGTCCGTCGCCAAAAGCTCTCGAGTTACTGAACAGTACGACGTCAATATTCACTCACTCCTCTCTTCAAACTACCACACGATTCCAATGAAAGGGCTTTAAACAGAGTTGTAGCTACCACCGTATCAATGATATGGGTCCCCCAAGCTACAAATGATCCTATATGTGTGACTAGTCCCATTAACATGCTCCGGCTAGTGGCTTTGTGCAACGATAGATTTAACGTGCATCGGCCGCCTCTACACGGTGGATCTCCAATGGCACTTGGACTCGACCCCACGACACGCCAGCCATGTGTTTGTGACCGTAACTACTAGTCTATCACAGCCACGTAGAAGTTTGGAATAGGCTTGTATTGCTTTTTCACTTGATTGAGGCCTACTAAGTCGACTGTTGCCAATGTTATATCAATTGACTCAAGAGCAAAAATGATTTTAAAAAATTAAATCCGTATTTAAAGTACATCATAAATATATTATCTAGAAAGAAAACGTTAAAGCCTTTGAGAATAATAAAGTTACACATAAATTCAACGATTCTTCAAAATTCACCGAGTATACCAACTCAATTATTCTCGTTAGCTGATTGCATTTTGAAATTATGAGATCCTTTGGCAAAAACACATTGTGAAACTATAATTAATTGAAAAACAATTAAAAACATTGATAATTAGAAGTTAAACTCGTTATAGGAGATTTAGCTGCAATACAGTTTTTCAATCCATGCTACCAATGTAGCTTTTAAGCAATACATTATGAGTTTCAAACTGAACAAATGAATTTAGAGATGTTTTTATGCCAGAAGTGGTGGCAATCAACAGTGCTTGTTTTTCCATAACGTACCCATTCTTCTTTGAATTCTTTCAAATATTACTCGAAAATGTATACTTTTATAATTATTTAACAATGTGTCAACTTTATTCTGAGCTTTTAAATTTAATTTTGTCATCAGTGAGTGAGGGTTATGTTATCGTCACACTATAAAACATAACACGAGATTATATTACAAGATACGAGGCTATAGTAAAACACTTCTTGGATCACTCTCAAAAGATCTTGACATACTTAGAGGTGTTCGTTGGGGAAGATTCTTTCTTGCTTGCTCTTTAACTTACACTTAAGAAAGTAATTCGTGATTCAATTATCAACAGTTGTTGGACATATGTTTTCTAAATCTGTATAACTTTTAGCCTATGCTGATGATATTGATGTGATTGTACGCACCCTCCCTTCTCTGAAAGAGGCATTTCTTGCCCTTAAGATTGCAGCAAGTCAAATGGGTCTTGTTATAAATGGAAAAAAAGACTAAATATATGCTATTTTAAAAAGACAGAATTCCAAATCCTTATCGTTAGATTCATATAAATTTGAAACAATTTAAAAGTTTTACCTACTTCAATTACAGACCTACTCTCTCAGATAATAGAATATCTCATGACATTATACTGGCAAAAAAAGGCTTTTTATGAGCTGAGGAGGTTTTTAAAATCAAAACTTCTTTCAAGAAACACAAATTTTTTTAATTTATAAAACTCTTATTAGACCAGTTCTGAAGTATGCCTCCTGAGACTCGGACAATAACAAAACTGGAAGGAAATCGAATGGCATCTTTTGAGAGAAAAAACACTTCGAAGTATACTTGTAGGTTGGGGTAGTAGCCTTTGTTGCTCCAAATCCCACATAAAGATATTAACTATAACTGTAACTGTATACTTGTAGGTGTAAGAGAAAGCAATAGCTGGAGAAGATACGATATTGAATTATATAGAATTTATGTAAACGACCTGACGTCATTAAATACATAAAAAAATTAATAGAATGAATCGAATAGTCCATATAATTTGTTAGCCAGATGGCAATGTCGTCAACAAGGTACTGTAGTTTAAATTCGTGATGATTCTGAAGCGTGGTAGACCAAAGCTGAGATGGACAGACTCAAAGGAATTAGACCTTGGGATTATTAATGCGAAAACTTGGAGAACGAAGGTGAATGAGTGATCACTAAAGAGGAAACTTCAAAGGAAGTACTGGCCCACGAGGGGCTGTCTTGCCAGATATGATGATTATGATAAAGCAACACGAGGGCTTCTGGTGATGGATCTCATAATTTTTAATCTGGGTCAAGTGACGAGAATGACATCTGATCTGGCGCCACCCTCTCATAACTACCATATCTCACCAACTAGAGGACATTGAGCTTCGACAGATTTAACGTGCATTGGTCCCCTCTATACGGCGGGTGTTCAGGGGCGCAAGAACTCGAACCCGTGATATGCAGGCCACAAATCCATGATCATAGCCAATAGGCTATCGCGGCCATATTTTGTCTTCAGATGGAATAAATTTATTTTTGTTAAAACAAGCAGTTGATTTCTCCATTTAAAAATGCAAGAAAATTTGTTTTGTCCCGATACATCTTGAACCACCGTTATCCTTCAAGGAAATAAAGGTCGTTTGGTTATAAAAAAAACAAGCGAGTGTTCTTTAGACCAGTGCACCCCAAACTTTTTATTGCCGCAGACCGGTCAACGTTTGATAATTTTTCCGCGGCCCGCTGAAAGGGGCGGGGTCGTTGATTGCTTATATTTTAGATTGTTTTGATTTTATAATTTTAATTTAATTGTATTTAAACATGCCTCACAGAATAAAATACCGCTACACCGAAAAATGATTATAAAGTGATTTAACATGGAATGTAAAGTGATTTTCTTGAAAGTCCCACAAACCCGAGAGAAATACACCACAGTAAATAAAATGGAAATAATTTAATATTCCTTATGTAGCCTGGTACCATTTCATCCCCGGACCGGGGGTTGGGGACCACTGCTTTACACCACACAACTGAAGTAAAACTTCTTTAGCTCCATCTATATTTATGTGTATATATGTGTGTATATATGTACATATGTATAATATATACATGTAGCATATGTATTCATACACATTTATTAATTTTCTAAAAAAATTTAAATTTATTATGGGTTTTCATCAATAAATTAATATTGTGTTGAATAGATTTTTTATTTTTATTCATTATTTTCATTATCGAATACATCGGTAATTACTTTGATTGATTGTAAGACCGAAACAATAGGCTTATGGTGTGAGAAATAAGATACATATATTTTTGAATGAAAATTAGAAAGATATCTAGAGAAAATTGCAACGATTGTTGTTCCATGTCTTGTGGTAGGCTCTGTTCAGTGTTGAACAAATGGTTTTTGTGACGCCTACAACAACAGGTGCATATTTGTCGCGAGAGGGCGCTAGTGTGTGAAAAAACAGTGTGTAAACAGTGTATGTGTAGAGTGAGAAGAGAGCGTATGGAGAACGCTCGAATAAAAATTCTTTGTTAGCAGTCTCGCCATTTTGTGTGTGGTGTAATCTTTTAGAGATTTTAAATTAATGTGTAATGAATCGGTGCAAACTAAACATTGGTCCGTCAGAGCCCGAAATGGCCGGGACTGAAAACAAGGAATTGTAGTGTACTCAACGATCACGAATGAAAAGAAAGGAAGAGTCCTTTTAGTGGAGAGAAAGTTATCACTTGGTGAGAGGTCAGTCTTCAATTTTCCTATATTTTGTGTTTTGAGAAAAATCATATGTGTTTCATAAGTGGTTAAAATAACTTTAATTTGTGATTGAGATAGTTATTTTGTGACTTATATGTGTTTCATTTGTGGTTGAGTTAACTATATTTTGTGTTTTGAGAAAAATATATGTGTTTCATAAGTGGTTAAAATAACTTTAATTTGTGATTGAGATAGTTATTTTGTGATTTATAGGTGTCTAAATTGTGATTGAGATAGTTATTTTGTGATTTATAGGTGTCTAATTTGTGTTTGAGATAGTTTTTATGATTTATAAGTGTTAAATTGAGGTTGAGTTAACTTTAATTGTGTTTTGAGATAACTATTGTGATTATATGTGTCTCATGTGTCGTTAAGATAACTTTAATTTGAGGTTGAGTTAACTTTGATTTGTGGCTTAGATAATTAAATTGTGGTTTATTTGTTTTCATTGGTGATTGAGATAACTTTACTTTGTGAAAATGAGTATAGGTAAATTTAAAAAGGATGAACTTAGGAGTATTGCGGATGAATTAAAATTAGTTGTTCCAGACAATGCTAAAGTTCTAGATTTAAGAGAATTAATACAGGAGAGTGAGATTTATAAAAATGATAAGGAAACGTATCAGGCTATTGTTGATTGTGTGTTGGAGGAGATAAATGATAGGAGAAATGAAGACGAAAATAGAAGAAATGAAAACGAAAATAGACTAGAAATTGAAAAAATTAAACTGTCACAGTTAGAGAAGGAGTTAGAAATAGCGAAATTACATAATCAATCGGGCAAAAGTTTACCTTTACAAAATGAAAATCAATTAATTACAACCGAGTGTAATATTGAAAGTTTGATTAAAAGTATCAAAACCTTAACAATCCCGGTACCACTAAGAGCAGAGTCATTTAATTTATTTTTTCAATCTATAGAAAAGGCATTTAAAACTAAAAATGTTCCTGAAAAATTAAAACCCGAAATTCTTTTGAATATTTTAGGAGAAAAGGCAAATAACTTAATGATTTATCTTCGAGATGAAGATTTAAGTGACTATAATAAGTTGAAGGCAATTGTGTTAAAAGAATTTCAACCGACCCCCTATGAATGTTTAAATCAATTTAAAAGGCCCAAAAATTACCTAGCGAGAGTTATGTTCAATTCGCGTCTAGATTAAGTGCGAATTTTAATTACTATTGCCAATTACGGGAGGTCAATGATTTCAAGTCAGTTTGTGAGTTAGTAATCTCAGATAAGATAATAGAGACATTAGACCGAGAATTAAATACGCATATTAGCATTAAGCAGGGCGAAATGTGGTTTAAGCCACAAGATCTAGCTCGCGAGTGTGATATTTTTATATCATCCAAGGGAAAAATTAGAGAACAGAATTTATTTCCTAAGTTTAAACGTAATGAGACCTATAATCATCGTGGAGCAAAAAATATTTCAAGCGTAAATCTGTCTTCTGTTAAAAATGTTAAATGTTTTTGTTGCAAATCACGAGAATTCCACCCACTGTATTCATGCTCAAAATTTAAATCTCTCAGCGTCAGTGAAAGAGTGGATTTCGTAAAGGCTAATCATTTGTGTTTCAAGTGCTTTTCCCCTAACTGTAGTGTGAAAACATGCTGTGCGAAAAATTGTTTTTGTGGGAAACCTCACCATCGCTTGATTCATTTTCTAAAGCGGGACAACCAAACAGTTCAAAGGTCAGTTCTCAACCCGCTCGCAGATGTGTTCGGGGGACCGGGAGGATCGAATTGCGTCGTTCCACCCCAAGGTGAAAATGAAGAAAACAAGTCGTTCGTAGCAACCAGCTTTTTAAAGAATAAAACGCGAACCGTTTTACTGAGTAGCGTCCAGTGCTTCTTAAGGGACAAATATGGCCTTTATTTACAAATATGAGGTAAGAGCGCTTTTGGACGTAGGGAGTCAGTCACACTTCATTACGAAAGACTGTGCAGATAGATTACAATTAAAAAATGAGAAAATTAATTTGCTAGTATCTTGTTTAAATGAGTCAACAATGACAATAAATGGAGGAGTTACGACCTCCATATTTAACGGTGATTTAAGTTTCAAAAAGGAGCTAAATTTATTAGTTGTAAGAAGGATAACCGATTTGACTCCGTCACAAATAATAAATGTGTCGCTAGATATGCCAAACGAAATTAAACTAGCCGATTATAAATTTAATATTCCTGGTAAAATTGATGTGTTGTTAGGCGCGGAAATATTTTACGAATTACTGAGACCAGGCCAAATTTATTGTGGAGATTCAAGACTACTTTTACAAAATACTGTTTTTGGATATGTAGTTAGCGGAAGTGTAGGAGATGAGGTGAGGGATAACAATATTCATTGTGGCTTAATTAGAGATGGTGATTTAAATACAACATTAAGGTCTTTTTGGGAGTTAGAATCGATTGGTGTCAAAAACGAGAATTGTTGTAGTGAGGAGGACGTTAGCTTTGAAATGTTTAAGCAGAGAGTACATTTTAAAAATGGTAGATATGAGGTAGAACTCCCGTGGAAAAGAGATAGTAATGAGTTAAGTGATAATTTTAGTTTAGCGAAAAGACGACTTGGAAGTCTTATGAGGAAAATGCAAAGGGATAAGGTGTTGTATTCTGAGTATTGTAAGGTCTTAAAGAATTATTTGGATGAGGGAATAATTGAGAAGGTAACAAATCCCTTTATTCCAACGAATAACCCTGTGTTTTATCTTCCTCACCAAGTGATAATTAAAAACGAATCTCTCACAACGAAACTGCGACTAGTGTTTGACGCTAGTGCTCATGCAGAAAAACAACTTTCATTAAATGACTGCCTTTTCCATGGAGTCAATTTGAACCCTAATATTTTAGACCTATTGATCTCCTTCCGTTCGAACAAAATAGCTGTTTTAGCTGATGTGGAAAAAGCGTTTCTTCAAATTTCTTTGGCTCCAAAGGATAGAGATGTAGTACGGTTCCTTATAGATGACGGCGAAAATGGTGTGCAGGTGTACAGATTTAATCGAGTTCTTTTTGGCGTGAACGCGTCTCCGTTTCTTTTGGCTGCAACGATTAAGACGCATATAGGGAAGTACATGGAAAAGTATCCTGATACTGTGCGGACACTTGATCATTGCTTTTATGTGGACGATCTCGTCACTGGTGAAGATGATGCAAAATCAGCATTCGATTTGTCGAGCAAGGCGGCAAAAATCATGAGTGAAGCAGGAATGAACCTGCGGAAGTGGATTTCAAATGACTGTGAGTTAATGAAGCAATGGCAGTTGGAACATTTTGATCATTTAAATATGAACGATTTCGTGAACCATCCACATCGTGTTTTGGGGCTTTTATGGCATCCTCAAAAGACTATCTCAGTCTTCGTCTGACCAGTCTCTTAGACTTCCTTCAAAAAAGAAAGAACACTAAACGATTTTTGTTGATGGCTGCAGGCAGGATATTTGATCCCTTGGGATTTGCGTCCCCCTTCACCATAAGATTTAAAATTTTGTTCCAAGAAATATGGCAGAGAAAAACGGACTGGGACGAAGAGTTGCTGCCTGATATTAGAGAGAAGTTTGAACAATGGTGTTCGGAAGCGTCTTTCTTATGTGAACTTCAGATTCCTCGATATGCCCTGCAATGTGATAGTGTGAACTGTCCGGAGTGTGAAATACATACGTTCTCAGATGCTAGTATTAAGGCATATGGAGCTGTTTCGTATGTTAGATTGAGAACCTTTGACAAAATCTCTGTACATCTTTTAGCTTCCAAAAGCCGTGTGGCTCCTCTAAAGGTATTAACCCTTCCACGTTTGGAGCTAATGGGAGCGTTGCTTGCTGCGAGGTTGGCGAAAGAAATCTCACGTGTTCTCAATGAGAAAATATCTACAACCAACTACTTTTGGACAGATTCGACTATAGCCTTGAGTTGGATTCAAGGTCCCAGCAACAGATGGAAGGTTTTCGTCGCCAACCGAGTGAAAGAGATACGATCTTTAACAGACAAAGATTCATGGCGTCATTGTCCTGGAAAGGACAATCCATCAGATCTTCTAACGAGAGGCATCAGTGCTGATTCACTGATAAACTGTGAAAAGTGGTGGAAAGGACCGAGTTTCCTACAAGAAGGAAATACTGTTCCTGTGAGCAACAATGTGCTACTTAGTGATGAAAGTGCCTATTTGGAGGAATTAAAACCTACTGAGAGAAAAACCTTGACTGTGATTTTAGACAACAACCTTTTGAACCATATCCTCTCTGTATCTAATAATTTTCAGAAAAATTTGTGTATTTTCAGTTATATTTACAGGTTCATCAATAATTGCAAAAGGCCCTCCAACAAACAAATTGGGCCACTAAGGATGTGTGAAATTCAACGAGCTGAAATTACCCTTGTGAAGCTGGTCCAGCAAATGGAATTCAACTCGGAAATAAAAGATTTGTCCTGTAAGGGTATGGTTAACCCTCAAAGTAAGATTAGAAATCTCTCACCATTCTTAGATTCCGAAAATGTGCTCCGAGTAGGAGGTAGACTGGCCCACAGTAAATTGTGTTTTGATAAAAACACCAGATAATTCTTCCTAATAATCACAGATTAACAAATTTAATTCTTGAAATGACTCACAAGAGACATTTGCATGTTGGTCCACAAACCTTACTGTCTATTGTTAGACAAAGGTTCTGGCCATTAAATGGTCGTAATATGTGTAGAAAACTTGTGAATAACTGTATAATTTGTTTTAAGGCAAAACCCGTTACTTGTTCACAAATTATGGGTCAATTACCAGCCGAGAGAATTTCTCAGAGTTTTCCCTTTAACAAGGTGGGAATAGATTTTTGTGGACATTTCTGGATTAAATATCCTAATCAAAGAAAGGGAGTTTTAAATAAAGTCTATGTGTGCATTTTTGTGTGTATGGTGACAAAGGCGTGTCACCTCGAAATAGTTACTGATTTATCTAGTGAGGCTTTTATTGCAGCGTTAAAGCGATTTTTTAGCAGACGAGGAAAATCGGAGCGTATATTTTCAGACAACGCTACCAATTTTGTTGGCACACAGTTAGAGTTAAAAAGACTTAGAGAAATTATGAGTAATTGTGTTAGTAATTTGAGTAAATTTTTGTGTGAAGAACGTGTTGAGTGGAGCTTTATTCCCCCAAGAGCTCCAAATCACGGAGGCCTGTGGGAGGCTGGAGTGAAGGCCGTCAAATATCACCTCAGGCGTGTAATGGGTAATTTAAGATTTACATACGAAGAATTTCTAACCATTCTTAACCAAATTGAGGGAGTTCTCAATTCACGTCCCCTCTACCCCTTGTCGTGTGACCCTGGCGATTTTGACGCTTTGACTCCTGGTCATTTCCTAGTTGGTCGTCCCATCACAGCCATTTCGGAGCCAAGTTTAACTGAAGTGTCTGATAATAGGTTAAAAAGTGTGGCAAAAACAAACAAAAATTGTGCAACATATTTGGAAACGTTGGTCAAATAATTATTTGAGTACACTTCAGAATCGAAATAAATGGTATTTTGAAAAGAATAATGTAAAAATACATGATATGGTAATTCTGAAAGAGGATAATTTACCCGTGTGTAATTGGCCTCTTGGTAGAATTCTTGAAGTGTATCATGGTAAAGATAATAAAATTCGAGTAGTGTTAGTGAAAACTAAAAATGGAATTTTTAAACGTCCAATAACTAAACTTTGTATTTTACCTTTTTCAAGTGAATAATGTATGTGAAAATTTCAAATTTGTGTATTTTTTCAATTCAATTTTGTGTGTTTGAGTACTTTATCTTTTGTGTATTGAACGATATTACTTTTATTGAGTATTAGTGTTTTCTGTATTGAGTATTATTGTCTTCGTAATATGTGTATCATTGGTTTTGTGCATTATTGTGTTATGTGAAAGTTGTTGAATGTGTCATTCAACCCGGGGGTGGATGTTCAGTGTTGAACAAATGGTTTTTGTGACGCCCACAACAACAGGTGCATATTTGTCGCGAGAGGGCGCTAGTGTGTGAAAAAACAGTGTGTAAACAGTGTACGTGTAGAGTGAGAAGAGAGCGTATGGAGAACGCTCGAATAAAAATTCTTTGTTAGCAGTCTCGCCATTTTGTGTGTGGTGTAATCTTTTAGAGATTTTAAATTAATGTGTAATGAATCGGTGCAAACTAAACAGGCTCATTTCAGTTATTATTTATTTTATTCATTTGTAGTTCTAATTTATCTTGTAGAAAGTTTACCAAGAGTTGTCCATCTTCGGTCGCGAAATTAACATTGAAATCTACTGCTAAAATTAGTGGCAACGTATGATAGTTTTCACCTAATTCTTCAGAGCCTACTCGACCATAAATCATAAATCTTTTATATAAAAACTTTGTAATATTATTAACTGTGTTATTGAGCGAAATATAAACAACTACCATTATGATGTTTGTTCCATCGTCCAAAACACAGTGAGCAGCACATGTATCACCAATTGATGATTGACCAATATCGATTTCACGAATACATCGTAGTAAAATATCCATTTTCGAAGTTACTGATTCACAAAATATGAACTTTGAAATGAATTTACAATTTTATTCACTTTAAACGTAGAATATTTAATGTATTGAACAAAATATTTATTAAATATTCAAGAACGAAATGAAAAAATTATCACCATTCGCGCAACGCTAGCAAACTCTCAAACGAACTATGGACTAAAATTTCTATCTTCACTAACTTATATCTCCCTCTCAACTTCCGTTCACCTCGCTCGATCACAGTTTTCGTAACGCTCTCGTAACGCATTCACCAGCTTATTCCCTAAGTAAAGCGTGCGTGAAGAAGTTTTATTTCAAAAATATGAAAAACGCAATATTTACTAAAAACCTATTCTGTTATATATACTAAATAATTTACTATATTTAAACATTTGTTCATAAGCTTCAGAGTTCCCATGTTATACTTCTCAGCTGCCTGTGGATTTAGAGCCAGGTGGCAACTGAGTTCTCCAACTTTCCATCTTTTTCAAAACGTTTACTACGGAGAAACTCTTAGCATCTTTTCCCAGAGAAACCATCTTTTCTTTCATCTTAGGGAAAAGAAAATAATTACTTAGAGTAAGGTCTAGACTATACCGGTCTTTTATTTACTGCTGTGACCACCTGTCTTATTGCACTGGTGGTAGAGGAGTATAATATGGGAATTTTGTAACTTGTGAACAAATACGACAAATGCTTGAATGCAGGAAATGATTATGTAGAGAAGGGAAAGGAGTTTCAAAGTATGTAATAATATTATGTTTGCCAATGCATATTGTGTTTTTCATATTTTAGAACTAAACGTTCTTTATATCTTTTTGGCTAATCTTTTCATACATTTAATGTCACTACAACTCAAGAATTTAATAAAATATTAAAGATTGATTAGATTTTTAAACGTTTCTCTTTCACGAATTTGAATTTTAAACAAGTATGCTGTTTATTTAACTTGTTTTGAAGAATTTTGAGAGACTGTTTTGTGTGAAATTGTGGGCCATTGGTAGAAAAGCGTTGTTCCTTCTGAGTATAAAGTTAATCTAAAACCTATATATATATATATATATATATATATATATATATATATATATATATATATTTATTCCTCTTACTTAAGATTCGTTTATCCAGTATTTATTAATGTACAGGAAAGTCAATGGATTATAAAATATTTGTTCATTCAACCACCCATTTGTTTATAGGGCTAAAGTGGCCAGCAATGGAGGCTCAGATAAGTAATTGTATTTTATAATAATAACCTAGTGATTATGGTCACGAACTCGTGATAGAACTGTCGCAGCCTTGAGTCCTGGGGCCACTGAATACCCACCATGTAGAGGGGCTGATACACGTCAATTTTTTCGAGGCTCAGAGTCCTCTTGTTGGTGTGGTGTGGTAGTTTGGAGTGGGGATTCCAGCTCAGGTTCTGTCCTTATAACTTGACCAAGCTTCAAAATTGCGATATCTCTCACCAATAGCTTTTTGTTGCTGTATAGAGAGTGCCAAGTTAGTAAAATTTCACTTTCTCTGAGTATTAGTGAGTGAGTGAATATTTACATTGCATTGTTCAGCTACTCGAGGGCTTTTAGCGACGGACCTCGTCATTTTGAACCATAGTCAAGTGACGAGAACGACACCTGAGCTGGCAACCCCCTCTTCTAACTACCACACCACACGAACGAGAGGACATTTGAGATCTCTACATATTTAACGTGCATCGCTCCCCGACACGGCGTTCGAACTCAAGACACGCCGGTGTCTCTAAACCTTAAGTGAAGCTGTAAGGATTTATAAAAGTTATGCAGATTAAATTTTATTATTATTTAGGGCAGAGGCTCCCAAACTTTTTTTGTCTCGTAGACTCCTTGCCATATTTTTCGGTTTTAGATAGACCCCTACTTACTTAATGTTGAATTTCCGCAAATTTATCAACTTAAATGATTTTTTGACAGCCGGTAGATATGAAGAGCTATACTTACTTTTTGAAAGATTTATATTTCTAACTCTTGTCAAGTATAGTGCTTAAAACTTAAGACACACATGTTAATTAATTAAATTAAAACTTAATTAATGTATAAAATAACTGTTATATAAAGTAATTGAGCAACAAACAAATACTTTTCATGGGACGAATGGATCTGGTGCTTCCCAAATATTGCTGTGTGTGTGAAAGAGATATCCGTTTCTAAACTTTGCTTTAAGATCTTAGTGCCTATTCCGATCAGTTTCTCTTGTAATCTGACATTTGTTTTTACTTTCAATGTGACCACATTAATTCATTGCCCCTACTGTGGTATTACCATGGTCAAAGCATTCTTAAATCTAGTTTCAATGAATAAAGTGTTTATAAATGTTGAACTTAGGTTAAAACGTCATTGTTTTGACAGATTGTGTGTAACAAATTGAGAAACTAGAAAATTTCAGGACATCCAATGGTATACTCTTAAGCTTACTTCTGGCCAGAAACGCTGAAATTATGGTCCTTTAACTGCAAAATTAACCTCATTAAGTTTAGTAAATAAATCTGTTAAATAGGTAAATCTGGTTTCCTCAAGATTAAATTTTCTTGTAAAATTTAAGTCACAATCGGGTTTAATCAGAGTCATTATCTTAGACCTCCATTTACACCTCATAGACCCCAAAATCATTTTTTCGGTAACATGGAACCCCTTCAGGTCGTCATAGACACCTGGAGGTCGTTTTAGACCACTTTGGGAATTACGAATTTAGGGTAAAAAGAAAGAAAAATATTTTTATTACAAGAAAATTCTAGCATCTTGAAAAAAAAACTGTTTTAGATATGTAACTTGTAAATATTCTTTAAAAAATAAAATATTTTTATATCTGCGGGTTAAAGAGCAGTTGTTTTATGCACCTACTCATCTTAAATAAACAATTCAGTAACTGTTAACATATTTTTATTGGTGTATTTATTCCGATGTATTCGGTCGAAAAAGGATAAGATAGGACTGTTAAATGAGGAGTATTTCTTTCCATGCGAAGTTTTATCCCATAAAAGTGCAATAAGAATATGCAGACAGATTTTTCTTGTAGCTGAATGTGAAATTTTAACTGTGTACATCGCTTTTCAAAATTGGTAGGTAGTATAAGCTCCTATATCGTCCGAGAGGGAAGAAAGATTGATGATTTTTTAGGAAACCTTGACATATAGGTTTTCAATTCTTGAGTGAAATCGAAAAGCAAGATTAAATATTTTTCGTTCTTGATGGAACTGTCTTTAGCTAACGTGTCGTAATGTATCAAGTAGTCCTCTATAACGCAATATTGTCGTTGTAATATTTTTTTATTGTTTCGAAATATTTTTTTTTATTGATCATTTTTTTTTACTTTAAAGATGCATATTTAAGGGAAGTCGGAAACCTTTATACCGACAATGTTAAATTTGCTGTTTTCTAGGCACCTTTTCTCAAAATCTGTTATATGTACATTCTTGAAATTTTTCATACATTAAAGTACACCTTTCTCGTTATACTGAAATGAGCTTTTAGCTCTCTGTCTCTCATTTTGAATTTTGTAATAATTTATAAAACATTTTACAAAACATAGGGAAATTTGACCAATTTTTCACAAAAAAAACTTTATAAAAAATAAATTTTTGATTTTTTTTAATAAGCTCATTTCAGTATATATTAGCCATCATTATAAATACGTCATAAGAAACTTACATACCTGTGAACACTATTTTCACAGAAAAGGTACATCGAACATCAAAAACTTACCTTTTGAGAATAATGAACTGTAATGTATGATTACTTTTTTATTAAAGCATTCCTGCCCATACTCCAAATAATCTACATTATTTTGAATCTCATCATCCGCTCTCTTCCTTTTAAGTCTTTTTTCTTTCCTAATTTCCTTTGTTCTTTGTATAAATAGGAGTATTTAGCCTTTAAGCCTCTGTTTGTCGAGGCGCTCCATTGCCTGTACCGTGTAATTATCAAGCTAAATATTAAGTTTTCACAAAATTTCTGGTTTTGATACATTTCCCATATTAAATGATGAAATCGCATCATCTGTACCCCATGATAATACTTCTGTTTGTGCGAATATTTTCTTCGGTACACGAGACCATATTACATTGTTTACACTTTCATTGGGATTTTGTGTACCTGCATGTAAACACTTTTTAACAATTCTGGATTAAATGTTTTAATATCCATCATTCATTCAACTTTTAAGCAAAAACGAAATACTTTGTTTACATTTTTCACCACTTAAATTGGCGTGGCCCAGTTTCGATGACTATTTAAAAATAGGTTTTATGGGCTTCTAATTACCCTAGATATTAAAGTAAGGCATTTTTAGTAAGGTTAAAATCTATACAATTTGAAAATGTAAAAATCTCAAAACTGTCATGTTAAGAAGATTTTAGGTTTCCACAAAACCCTTTAATTCATTTATAAACTTCAAGTCTTCTTAACTGACCCAATATGTGATCATATAGTTTTAATCGCCTATCTTGGACACAATTTTTATCATGTGGTTAGTGTGAGAAGCATAGATGTCCGCACACCATTAACTACGTCAAAAAAAGTAAAAGTAATTACTCGTAAGGGTAGCAATTTTTAATCAATGTATACCGGCTCTTAACGAGTGTAGAAAGAAGAGTAAATACTATTATTTAAGAATATTCTTATGAATCTCTCTTTGCTTAAAGAACACGTTTGATTGAAACAATTTCCCTACATAAATTAACAGCAAATTAAACTTTTACTCTTAAGGATATTCTACCTTATAACTTGTAAAATTACCATATTTTGGACCCCATCCATTGCTATTTAGAGTCATGGGTTGATAATTCTGACATAAAGAGCTTAAATTTGAATTGGAGGAATCAACAACATGAAATTAAAACATACAGGGCAGTAATCATTATAATCTAGGATAAAAATATTCTAAGTTTTGCCAATGTATTGTTCACAAAATGAGTCCCGATACTGTACAAATAATGATTTCCGATGCATACGATCTCGAAAACCCCATTAACTCGATTTCAAGCTCATAATATCTCTGAGACTCAGCTACAGCTGCGCTAGAGTCATGGTTTGAACAAAGATATCAGTAGATGGCCGAACGGATCTACATGTCTTTCGTCCCCGTTCAATGACGTCAATTATCTATCAGGTTGTAATACCAACATGTAGATTCGTCCGTATCCGACAGCCGTAGCTCCTACTCTTGTTTATGGGTGATAACGCAAGAGTATACAGAGCTCCAGCTGTTAAACAATACGGGGAAAGTGAAGCATTGGGCCGAATGAATGGCCGGCACGCTCACCCGACTTGAATTCAGTAGAGGATGCCTGGGATATGCTCGGGAGAAGTCTTTCAGTTCTGTGCAGTCCTCCCCGAGACCTTAATGATTTGACAACATGTGTTCTTCGAAAATGGGCACAGATGACCCGAAATGGGATCAACGATCTGCTTGCAAGTATGAATCGTCGCTGTTGATCCTGCATCTTTAGTAAAGGTGGCAACACGCCATATGAAAAAAATATTTGTAATAAAACATTTTGGCTCATACTTAAGAGACATTATTGCTTATATTGCTTATTTGAAAACTGATTGTTGTTTTTCTTGGTTATTTTTCGGGGCATTGTCTCTTCTGTTCAACCTGTGGAAATTTATATATAATTTTTAATAAATTCTTTTGATTTATTGTTATTTTTCTTCTAGCTGCTTATTTTTTGAGAGATAAATTATATATATATATATATATATATATATATATATATATATATATATATATATGTGTGTGTGTGTGTGTGTTAATTAAATGAAACACAATAAAAATACTATTCATTTAATAATATTAAATATTTAATATTTAATGAGCTATGCATAATAAAGAATAAAGAATATAATTTTTTATAATTTCTTGAATATTTAAATATTAGAAAATGTTTCTTTATTGAATCAGTCGCATACATTATTAGAACAAAATGCATTTAGTTATTGTTAATGGAAAAACATTTTAGCAAAGTCGAAGCATTTTATCCAAATGCTCTTCCATCTTAAGAAAATCAAATAATTTTTCCAGGAAGGAACAAAATGAAAGAAAATTACCGAGTTGAGTGTGAATAAGAGAAGAATTTTTAGGCATACGAACCTGAATACTAGCAGTCTAACTTTAAAAAAAAAGAGTTAAATATATTTAATAATGGAACAATTTATTAAATTGCCTTACGTTGATCGAATCTGAGGGAATGAAGACTTAAAGTGACTTTAAATTTTTCATCTTCCAAATTATCCATGCAGCTTATCAAAAGCTTCAAATATTAGCATTCAAGTGTACTAACATTGATTGATTTTAGAAAACCTTCGACTAATAGTCTTATAGTTAAGCATAGTTATCTCTAATGCTGATCAATAGGATAAAAACAAAAACTTTATAAAAATGTATGTATAAGTTCATTTAGGTTTGTTTCAGTTTAATAAATGACATTAAGTTGGTTATATTGTTGTTGTCACAAATCTTCCGTCTGGTCAGACCAGATCAGTGAAACCGTTGGCTTTAATGATGTCCGAACTAGAAGTGGACTATCATGGATATCTTCCTGGTCCAGTCCAAGGCAGTGCAAAATGTGCTGTGGTGAAGTTTGTTCTAGCCAGCATTTAGGGCAAATAGGAAACCTCTTATTGCCTCTAGAAAATTGAGATTTTTTAAGTCGGGACAAACAAGTGTCTGTCCTTTCCTATTTCCTGTCTGACACAAGAAAAAAGATAAAGAAAGCCCTGATTTTTTGCCTTTAAACCATTAAGGGGGGAACCATTTTTTTTATTTTGGGCCTTTTGCCTTGAGAATAATTCTAAATATGGGAGCTATAAAGGGGAAAGGACAGAATGGTCCAGTTCAGGGGTGGGCAGACTTTTCCGCGGGGAACTACTTCTAATTTTTCAAGGTGTTACGGTCCACATAATGGCGTAGGTGTAGTGGGCTGAAAGATGGTCTACAACAGACGAACCTGCATTTTAAGAACCTGTATTTTACGAATTTCTATATTCAGCGAACTTTTTCCTGGAACTAAGAAAATTTTACGATTTTCTTCATAAAATAGCCTCCAAATAGCGAAAGGTATTTTTTATTTGGCGAACTTTTTTTCTTGAGGTTCGCTTTTTTTTCTCGGCATTTTTAAAATATTCCTGGATTTTTGTATGAAATGATTATTAGGTCTTAGTGAAGGCGATCAACTCAAAATGTCTTAGCGGTCCACCGGTTGATCGAGATCAACTTAATGCCCACCCCGGGTCAAGTCCCTATTTTGCAAGAGTGTCAGCCAATTTATTTCCGTAGATATTGACATGGGATGGCATCCGTTGAAAATTTAAGTTTGTTATAAAAAGAGACAGATTCCTTTGATACAGACAATGCATTGTATGTACAGAGATAGTACATACAATGCATTTAATCTAAACAGGCAACAATGCACGTAGGAACAACACTCAATAATATAATTTCAATGCTCACAAAAACTTTCAACAGAGCAAAACAAATCCGTAGTCATAACATCGTATGAGACTAAGGACATGCATGGTCGTTGCCAACTTTAACACTGAACATCATTCCTCTGTACTGCTTTTTATGTAGGCGATGTATGTTTTAAAGGCTTCTAGAGCGTTAGTGTATTAAATATCCTTCTTATATCCTTCTAAATTAGTCTCAGGGCATCTATTTTTCTTCAACAAAATTGGTAATTTGACGATATTTGTTGTGAGAATTTTCGCCAAAACATACCGAGATTACCTTACCTATTTAGCATTATTCACTTAAGTATTCACATTTTAAATGCAAACCATCTTTTCGGCTTTGATACCTTTTTGGCAGGAAGAAGAAAAGCAAAAATCTGTGCCTTAAAATATGCATAAATGTATACAAAAATTATAATTAAAACTTACTTTAATTTATCAAATAATCAAATTTATTTGGGATCGTGCAAGCGAAATACAACGATTACAATTTGAAAGACCACACAGTATTGCAAGCATTCATTTGGAATGGAATAATGATTGAGTTATTGGATTCTACTTAAACCTGAAATTTTGATCAAAATATCGTAGTTTGCGTGTTAAATATCGTGTTACAGTATTTAAATTATAGATTTTTAAATTAATATTCATTTATACATTTCGTTTATCAGAATGTAAATTGAAAGAACTTAATATTAGACTTTACACATAGATAATACTTATCTTTAAATGAATTATGATAAAAACTCTCTTTTTGAAAAACTGTAATTAAAAGAACTTTTCCCATTTAAAATTTTGTCTAAAAATAAATGAGCTTACCTTTTTTATATAGTGAGATGGACATAATTCACAAAGTGCAATTTCTACATTTTCTAAGAAAAAGGAGGGGAAAAATTTGTAATTCTTTATTTTTGTGTCTCAAACCAGACATTAATTATATAAATAAGATATTATAAAGATAATTAAAAATAAGAAATTCAAATTCAAATCAATAAACGCGCAAACTAAATGCAACTTTTCAACTCATTAAAATGAAGGAGAAAAGGGACAGAGTACAGTGATTGAAATAACAAAATAAAATATATTCTATACAAAAAGTCCTTTATTTCTGAAAACAGCTTTCAACTTATTTGGCATCTAAGTCACCAATTTTTTCATTGTTTCAAAAAAAAATTTTGCCCCTTTCTTCCAGGGCAGAGGTCGAGAAACTTTCGAGAGAGAAGAGCCAAGTTTTAAGAGAAACAAGATGAGTAAAGTATCAAGGAGCCATTCATTTGTAAACGATTGGAGTTGACAGCGATGAATTAGTGAATGATCGTGCTCCTAGTACTATTTTTTATATTTAAATAAAATTTTACACAAAAAGAAACATTTATAATGGGCTCAATTCATGACGGTCACATGATAAAGACAAACACGTGTTCTCCATTGAATTCAAAACAGACATCAAACTCATTGTACTTGTTGATCTATTTGTAAAACTTGGGTAAAATTTCAATTTCTCTAATTGGGTAAAAATGTTCAAATGTTATAAAAACAAATTTCTCTCTTCAAAAGATTTTAAAATAATCCCCCCTTATTTTATGCATGTACTTTTAAATAAAATCCATTTTGTCTACCTATGTGCATTATTGTCGTTGACAAATTTGTATTTTTTAAGAGAAAGTTTCTGAATAGTTCAAAAATTGGCAACAACGAAGCACAAGAACTGATTAGCTGGAAACATGTGACAATGACGTCACATGAGGTTTTGAAATGAACGGATAAAAATACGTGGTTATCATTATCATGGGGCTATGACGTCACAGGAACTGAGATCATTCCATCAAAAACCAAGAGCTGTCAAAGTCGTTTTTATTTCTGTAGTCTAGTGTTGGGAATTGAAATTTCCAGCTTCGCTAAAATTTACAGTACCGTTTATGCCGTGAGTGTTTCATTCTGGAATTTAATGTTTATATACAAATAATTATAATTGGCTTTAGTTATTATAAAAGTAATTTCAAGAGAATGTTCATTAATCCTTTAGCATGATTTAAAATAGGGAATGTGTTTTTATCTCTTCTGTTGGGGATTTAAATGTGCCTCTTAGTCTTGTTGTTGGATCATTATGAGTAAATATTGCTGGAAATTACTAGAAAGAATTTTCCCATGGAGGCGGAGACAATAAAAATGGACTTCTACTGCTGTCAATTTCTCTCTCTCTCTCTCTCTCTATATATATATATATATGTATATATATATGTATATATATATATATATATATATATATATATATACATATATATATATATGTATATATATATGTATATATGTATATATATATATATTATATATATATATATTTATATATATATATACATATATATATACATATATATACATATATATACATATATATACATATATATATACATATATATATATATATATGTATATATATATATATACAACAGAAACAACTATCTTAAGGTAGTCAAATATTTAAATGTATACGCAAATACAAGTCAGTTTTCTCGATCGGTAATTATAAAGGAAAAAGAGAAAAATACATTTTTGAGAAGACAAATATTATCTTTTAATAATACTTATAGACAAACTTCTATACAAAAAGTCGCATATGGCTCGCGAGCCGTGGTTTGCCTACCCATTTTCTAGAAGGATCCTTTTTAAATAGTTCATGTTCAGTACATCGTAATTTCTTACTGTACTGGTAAGTTCTTTCCACAAATATTCGATAGATTAAACTTGGGGGGGGTCTTCAATAATTCAGGCTGGAGAGAAGCAAATTAATAAATTCACAATGATCTGTGGGCCCCACGACTGTTAAAAATAATGTAGTCAGGAAATTCATATAAAAAAAGTGAGATTTACTTTACAACTGATTCTAAGGGAAGAGATGGAGTTTACGTATATAATATCTGTTTCAATAAAGTTAAATGGAAGTCGAATTTAAATACTTTGCAAACCTGTATAAAATAAAAGTCAACTTTTTATCAGTAAATTTCTGAGATTTTATGCATAGTTAGATTTTTGATATTTAAGGTATCCAACACCGTTCGGAACAGTGATTTTGCAAAAGCATATAAATAGATAATGTTTATGATATTTAGCGTCATTTAGAATAGAAAATGGATATAAAATTGTTTTAAGAATAATGTTACAATAAAAAATTATTTAAGTACAATATTTCGACAAAAAATGAACATAGAAGGACCCATTTTCAAAATATTCTCCTTTTGTAAAAAATGCTTCTATTATAATAATATTTTGTCTGTATAAAGCTCAGACCTCTGTACAGAGGCTGAACTATAATTTTTGAAATATATAACTTAGACGTGGGTTTATCCATATTTTACGACAACAGAGGAGAGCAATTTTAAGAAAAAAAAACGCCAATAATTATTTCAATGGGCTGTAACTCTAAAAATAATGTGAATTTTTCAAAGTTAATAGTTGAGCCTCTGTGCAGAGGTCTGAGCTATATACAGGCAAATGATTATTATAATAGAAGCATTTTTCACAAAAGGAGAACATTTAAAAAAAAGAGGTTATTCTAGGTTAATTTTTTGCCGAGATATTGTATTTAAATAATTTGTTTGTCAAAATGTCCTTAAAACAATTTTATACATGTATTCTAATCTAAGTGACACTAAATATTATGAAAATGATCTATTTCTGCGCTTTTTTAAAATCACGGTTCTGAACGTAGTCGGATACCTTAAAATTACTTAAAATACAGTGAAATGTTAAAAAAATTCGTCATTTTCAGAATTTTCTTTATCTCAAATGAATATCAAATACATCAGTGAAACGCTTAAAATATCAAGAATAACAGAAAAATGGTGTGCCTCAAATTCAAATGAGTGGCCACTAAAATACCTTCAACGAGCCATTTGTGGCCAAAAGGTTGAAGATCCCTAATTTATGTCAGGTGTTTGAGCTGGAAGAATGAGAGTATGTAACGTAGGATAGGACAACCTCCAAACCCAGAAAATAAGCGCCGTATGTTTGGGATCATTGTCCTATTGGAAGTAGCAGTTGTGTTGCATAGATGAAACTCACGGTTAATTTGTAGAAAATTATGTTTAAGGATATTCAAACAGACATTCTTGTTTATTATGCTCTCAATAAATTGAAGGATCAACGGACATACAGCCCCATACTCTTTACACCTTTACCCTATGTTTTATTGTAGTTTGAGGATCTATTTCCCATAGCTCGGTTGAATTTATTTTCAACGTTCGATTATCTTTATTCAGAATTTAAAGTAAGCCTTTTTTCCAATTATTTTTGTCGATGTATGGTTTTCTTCTGACTATTCTAAATTTGTAACAAGTCCCGATTAAGAATCCCGTAGATAATACATTAATTTGTTAAAGTCTTTTTTGGGTGCTGTAACGAAAGTATTTGAAGACACTTTTGGATTTATTTTAGCAATTCTGGCAACTTTTCTCTCTTTCCCACAAATTAGCTCCTTCTGGGTGACCAAATCTTGGCACTTCTATTATGTTACCAGATGATTGGAATTTTTCGTATAGTTCTTACTGAGAATCGATTTCTAATCACGGTTTCTCCAATTTCATTCAGGGATTTATTCTGATTATATAATTGAATAATTACTTTCTTCAAATGCAGCCACCACACTTCCTACCCATAAAGATTTTTTGATGAACTAAGTAGAAATACAAAAGACTTTAGCGCTACTCCAAATATATCAAACTAATACCTTTTATCACTATGTTTCTCACAAACAAAAACATATTTTGCATAAAATTCAGCATCCCGTTTTCACTTTTGGCCTTAATTATGATTTTTGGACTAAACTCCCCCATTTCTTAGTTTGTTAACTTGAATTTAAATTTATAACTTTTTAGGTATCTTAATTATATTCTAAAGATAACATGTTTTTTAACATTTCCCACTTACAAATTGAAGAGTATAACTTTGAAGTTGTTGACAATTTCACTTATTTAGGTTCTGAAATTAACAACAGAAACGATTGTACTACTGAAATCCAAAGAGAATTACTATGGCTAATAGATGTCTTAATGGAATACGAAAATATATGAAATCGAATTTAATCAAAAAAAAAAAAAAAAAAAAAAAAAAAAAAAAAAAAAAAAAAAGGTTCTATTGTATAAAATTCTTTTAAGATCAGTATTAATTTATGCGTGTGAAACGTGGTTCATGTTTCAAGCTGATGAGAACATGACAAGTATCTATGAAAGGAAGATTTTAAGATTTATTTTTGAAGGAATTCAGGAAAATGGAACGTGGCGAACAAGATAAAATTTCGAGCTCTATCAATCATATAAAGAATCTGAAATCGTTAACTTCATCAAAATACAACGAATTAAATAGGCAGGTCACGTTAGAATGGACGAAGACCACATCACTAAAAAAGTCTTCAATACCCAACCAATTGGCACAGGAAGAAAGGGCAGGCCAAATCTTAGATGGATTGATGGCCTATAATAAGATCTCTTAGTTTTGAGAACTAAGAATTGGAGAACACTAGCATGAAGAAGGCTGGCCTGGAAAAGGCTTCTTGAGAGGTTATGAGGGTTGTGAATAATGAGGGGAGAATATGAGGGTTGTGCTTATAAATATTACATACCAAAACGAGTACCAAACTCCCACTTTGGGTCAATTTAGTTTTCTATAAAAAAGTACTGACTTTCTGATATCTTTTTTTTAACTAAGATTTCGCGGATCTCAGTCATCATAAAATGTGACAAATGTGGAAGTGACATGAAAATCAATCATTATTATTTTTCCTGGTAGTAATGTTTTTTTTTTCGGTTTGAAATTTGCATTTTCTATCTTTTGAAGTAATACATTTTCAATATTTTACTTCTTACTCCGGTATTTCTAAATTTCTCGTCTTCTATTTTTTTAAAATCCTGTTATTTATATTTTTTTATGCTGTTCTCCACAAAAAAGTTGATAAACTTTTTTAATTATTTCATTCTTTTTCATTCATTTAAATTCTGGGATATTTCAGTGTTTCAAAATCTTCCGTCAGAGAGGAAAAAACAACTATTTAAAATTTTTCTCCTGATAATTTATTACAGCTAGGTCGTCATTTTGGGTTCCATATCACTCGACAATAAGCGGTGCTTGGCGCCTAACACTCCGATATTACAAATATGTATAAAAATGAGTTATTTACGGAATCTTTTCTATTTCAAAAATTGTTCCGAATGAAAGTGAATATAAACTGATTTGGAATACTAAAGATTTAAAACGAGTTTTTGTGATTTAAGTATATAAGTGATTTGTGTAAACATTGTTCGAATTTTTTAATTTAAAATATCGGAATCTAAACCTCTCGAGTATGTTGGAAATAAAACTAAACTAATAATTTCTTAGAGGAAAAATCGAACTTTAAATTTCAACTCAATATTTCCTTTAGCTTAAGCTTGACAACATGTTAAAAATGAAAAATTAGAATATAGTGTATTGTGTCATTGGTTGTAATCAAAATAACTTTTTTGATTGAATCGAGGACAGCAAAAATCTGCACCATACCAAGAATGAAAGGACATAAATAATTCGTGATTATGGGGCAAGTAAAAAGAAACTCAGATGATTCTATTTAGTATTTTTTTTAAGAATTGCCAATGTGGCAATTTCTGATACAAATAAATACGAAGATCAAATCACTAAATAATAATAAAAAAAATTATTTTTCATTATGTTGTAAAAGTTACCCGATTAAGGCATTTCTAATTAGTCCAATTAAGGTTTTTTGCGGTAGAGTAAATACACGCAAAACATTAGTTTATTTTAAAAAAATCTGTGAAAAGTATGCTACTTTAATCTTCCACCGGAAATTAAAAGTTCAAGATTCCAACTTTTTTGAAGGCTTTTAATAATATTTAAAATGTAATCCCGTTTCGAAAAAAAAAGTTTCACTTTTTGAGCTTTTGTCTTGTAGAAGTGACCTCAAAAATGCTTTAATTAGCTTTTAAGGTGTCCGACTACGTTCGGAACCATGATTTTAAAAAAAAACGCATAAATGGATAATTCTCATGATATTTAGTGTCACTCAGATTAGAATACATGCCTTAAAGTGTTTTAAAGACATTTTGACAAAAAAATTTATTTAAATATAATATTTTGGCAAAAAACTAAATTAGAATAATCTTTTTTCCAAATGTTCTCTTTTTGTGAAAAATGCTTCTATTATAATAATATTTTGCCTGCATATAGCTCAGACCTCTCTACAGAGGCTCAACTAGAATTTTTGAAAAATTCACATTATTTTCAGAGTTACCACCCATTGAAATAATTATTCGCGTTTTTTTCTTAAAATTGCTCCCCTCTGTTGTCGTAAAATATGAATAAACCTACTTCTAAGTTGTTATACATTTCAAAAATTCTTGTTGAGCCGCTGAACAGAGGTCTGAGCTATATACAGGCAAAATATTTTAATAATAGAAGCATTTTCCACAAAAGGAGAACATTTGGAAAAAAGATTATTCTAAGTTAATTTTTTGCCAAAATATTATACTTAAATAATTGTTTTTGCCAAAATATTATACTTAAATAATTGTTTTTGTCAAAATGTCCTTAAAACATTTTTATGCATATATTCTAATCTAAGTGACACTAAATATCATGAAAATTATCCATGTATGCGCTTTTGCAAATCACGGTTCCGAACGTAGTCGGATACCTTAATGAACAATAATTATAATAACTTTCTTGCATTTAAATCAACAACAAAAAGAAAAAAAAGGAGGTTGGAGGAGAAACTAAAAGAGAGAGAGAGAGAGAGATGGATAGATAGATAGAGAGAGAACAAAAAGGAAAGGTTTATAAAAGAATTTTTAACTATCTTTCATACACATATATTACAATAGATTGTTTAAACACGTATATGTGATCAATGAATATATTCAGACATAATCGGGGTATTGAAAAAAGGATACTTACCTGTTATGCCATCAACCCATTTCACTTAATAAAAAAACGTCGCTAGAAGATGTGATTGCTATTATTGTTTTGAAACATACATGGGAAAGGTCTTTCTTTGTTGTCTACACAGGGTGGCCTGAATTCATGGTATACACTTTAAGGGTAGATACGGGTAGGGCCGGCTCTAGCAATTTCGGCGCTCCGGACAAAAATGGAAAATGCCTTTTCTCTATCTATATATACATTATAAGTTTTAAATAAAGGACATAATTAGTTGTTATTTTAAACGAGGGAAATGAAAGAGAAGGAATCGTCTATTTAAGCAGGCCAATTTCTTTGAAAAATAGTCAAAGAGCTCTTAAAATTTTTTTTCTTGAAGATTTTTTTTTACTTAACCGAAGAACAGTATTGTAAAATTTTAAAATTGAGTGATTTATTTTTTATTTGTGCAATTTGTGTTCTTATTTTTAATAATCTCAAACGATTTTGAAAATAGAATTCAAGAGGAACATTTTTAAAAGAATAAAAAGCTCAGTAAAATTGAAACATAAAAGTGATTTCTTAAATACTGTAAAAAAAAAGCATGATTGCAAAATTATCTTTTTTTTAGAATCTTTTATTTTCTAAAGAGTAAATCGTTTATAATACTTTAGAAATGAAAAAAATCTTTAAAATAAAGTTCTGTACACAGCCGGCGTGTTTGGTTTGTCTCTGGCGTTCTGCACCTAAGGGACCGCGGTAGCCGAGGGGTATAGGTATCGGATCGTGGCTTGCCTTGTCACGAGTTCGAGCCCATTACCACTAAAGAACCGCCGTGTAGGGCAGCGATGCACGTTAAATCTGTCGAGAGCTGAAACGTCCTCCCATTGGTGTCGTGTGGTAGTTAGGAGAGGGGGTGCCAGCTCAGGTGTCATCCACGTCACTTGACCGTGGTTCAAAATTACGTGGTCCGTCGCCAAAAGACCTCGTGTAGTTGCACAGTGCGACTTCAATATTCAATCAATCAATCTGCACCTAAGGTTGCGGGTTCGACCCCTGCCGAAGTCGAGGGATTTTCATGATGCAGAAAATCGACAGCGGCCATGTCGTATGATTATACGGCAGATAAAAGATCCCTTGAGTATCTGCTTCGCTTGGGAACAGTCGGCAAAATTAAATCTTAGTACATGCTCGCATCGTCAAAGCTCAGGTGCCTCTGTCAGGGGAGGAAACTGGGCGTCAAAATTACTTGCGGTAGTTGGTATCGCCTATACGATGCCGCGCTAAAAAGTGATACCAGTTCTGGGGATTGTACTAGGTCTGCAAAGGTTAAAATACCAATGTGCAGCCCCATTAGAAAAAAAAAAGTTCTGTATATACGGCGATGCGAAGTTGTACCTAGAGTTTAATTTTGTCGAAAGCACCTCAGTCAAACAGGTACTCTAGGCATCTTTAACATGCCGACATGGATGTTGTTGATTTTTTGAATAGCGAAAATCCACATCGGTGTCGAATCCGCAAACTTGAGCGTACTAGGACAACGCCTAACCGATTATGCTGCCCAGTCGGCTTGACCATGGACGTCTTAAGACACGGGTCTAATAGGTCGGGGCCCAGGGCCTAGGATGCAATAGGGGTCTTGTCTTGTTCCCGACTCGACCTTAATAAGATCATAACTCGAATAATTTCAACGGTCAAATGTTACTTTCGGTTGCATTCTCCGAAAAACTGAGAATTACGGACGATATGTCAACTGACTACATGTGATGGCCGTCGCCCACGTGCAGGCCTAGGTTTGCCACCATACACCCCATCCATCATTATTCATGCAGTCATGCATGCGGTCGAGCCGGTTTGTGTGATTGTAAGTCATGCACATTTATTTGTTTCGGGTTATTGTTTGTACGAGTATTATTCATCGTGTGCTATGTACTGCATACTTTTATGGGTTATAAATGGAGCCTACATTTGTGCAGGGTTCAGGGACTCAAGAAGTCTTAAGACGTTTTGGGGCATGATTCGACATGAATAACACGAGCCACGAGTCCGTGACGATGCTGCAAATATGCAAGATCTGAAACTCGCGTTCCTTTTTTAATTTATCTTTTATAAGTTTGCGCTCTAAGTAACAGATAAGAGAGATAACGTACTAAAGAAAGGAGATTTGACAGCATAAATTGTAAGTGACATATGAATTAAGGTATCCGAACACGCGCGTTCGGAGTACTTTTTTTAAAAAAATAGCACATCTAAACATTGTAAATGCTTTTTTAGGAATCAATGCGAATGAATACTAATATTTATATAACTAACACAATATTTAAAAAAAATTATCTAAATTTCACAAAAAATTATAAAAAATGCTTCTACAATAATAATATTTTACTTATATAAAGTAAAGACTTCTCCAGAGAGTCTAAGCTAAGATATTTGAAAAATTCACATTATTTTCAGAGTTACCACCAATTGAAATAATTATCGGCGGTTTTTTCTTTAAATGTCTTTCCTCTGTTGTAGTAAAATATGGATAAATCCACTTCTAAGATATATATTTCAAAAATTCTAGTTGAGCCTCTGTACAGAGGTCTAAGCTATATACAGGCAAAATATTATTATAATAGAAGCCTTTTTTATAAAAGAAAAATATTTTGAGAATGGGTCATTATATGTTCATTTTTTGTCAAAATATGGCACTTAAATAATTTTTTTATTGTAATGCTATTCTTAAAACAATTTTATATACATTTTCTAATCTAAGTGACACTAAATATCATAAATATTAACCATTATACGCTTTTGTAAAATCACGGTTCCGAACGTAGTGGTATAACTTATGCCACAAAAATAAAAATGTCTTCGAAAGTTCTTAATTTCGGAAAGAAGGGAAAATGTTACTTTGTTTAAAGCTTTATTTAGATATTTTAAGAGAACATGTGTTAAGATATCCGAGAACGTTGAAATTACCATATTGGGACAAAACACATATTTTTCGTTTTAATTTTCTTGAATAAAGTTATCTTTCGACTTTACCAAACACACTTTGTTTTGTTTCTACTCTACCTAGAGGTCAAATTACAATGAATTTTATAAAATTTGAAAAACGGGAACATAGAGAGAGAGAGAGAGAGAGGAGAGAGAGATAGAGATAGAGAGAGGAGAGAGAGAGAGAGGGTCTGTAACTTACCAAAAGTCTGCATTTAAATTGTTCAAATCTATCATGGTGAGCCTGATAACTCAAAATGATATAAATGTATTTCTAAGAAACCTTTTGAACCTGAGAGATATTTATATTATTTTCTAGAGAATGTACTAAAATACTTCTTATTGTATGAATATTTTTTGAGTTATGGTCTGTTATTTAAATAATGGTCTCATAAAGAGAGAGAGAGTGAGAGAATGTCACATTTCTTATAATACCTATTTACTCGATTAACTCTAAAATTTTTAAATTGTAATAAAACAGAATTTTTGTACATTCTCTAGATAAATGCATCTAATTTGTTTTAGTAATATACTTTAACTCTGATATAAGTTTATTACTTTTTTCTCTAGTTACTTTGAAGTTTTTCAAAACTATTGCTAAAATTTTATTTACAATAGTGATTTTTGTAAAATTTAGGTTATTTTTTAAAAATATTTCTAGTTAAATGTTAATATTTATTGGTATTGATTCTTAAATCCCTTTATAACGTTTTAGTATGCAATTTTGAAAAAAGTACTCCGAACTTTTTCGGATACTTGGAGCTCAACAGTCTTGATCGCAACTGCAATCGGAGGCTATCCTTCCCTCTTGCGCATGCGTATGTGACATGGTATAAAAAGACCGTGTAAATGTCTCTTTGATACCTTAGTTATCTTGTTTTTTGCAACGTGGCTATTTTCTCCAAAAATCTTCTGAAAGCCCTTGTGTACCTGAACAGTGCGACGTCAATATTCACTCACACGCCCAAAAGTTTGCCGACCACTGCCGTAGAACAAATCTGCATACTACGATTCCACTGTAAAGGGGTGGCAGTTAAGATCAAGGTAAAACTTTAAAGAATGTTACCCCGTGAAGTGTACGAGAGTTCTATGTTGGTTTATATATAAAGTTAGTTAAGTTGTCGGCTATTTCAACTAAATGATTACAAGAAGGAATCGTCAATTCTTGCATTAAGATTGATTCTGGCAAGCTTTCTGGCGTTTTTATAAAAAATACAGCAGTAAAAAAGGTCCAAAGGGCTAAATTTATGACGGTCACATGATGAATGCAATCACGTCCTCTCCATTGAATTCGAAGCTGCTACTATTTTTGTACTTGTTGTTAAATTTGTAAAACTTGGATAAAATTTCAAATTTGATAGTTTAGTAAAGATGTAAAAGTATTAAGATTCTTCAAAAAAAGTTTTTTAACATTATAAAAAAATAATTAAAAACAAATATCATTAAGGTCATGGGTTCGAATCTCACCTGAGATGGCCTAATTTCTGAGAACGTGATTTCATTTACTATGCGATTTTATTGGAAAAATTAAATCTTATTAATGAATAAATATTAACAAACAAACAAAAAATGTTCCAACACCCTATATAGAAAGAAAAATGGGAAATTGCAAGGAAAATTGCTTTCTATTTTGTCATTTAATATTGTGATTCTGTCATATGTATATACATACGAGTATTTTTATTATTTGTAATTATTCAATAAAAAGTAACTAAAATAAAATTTTTCTTTGTTGACCTATAAGTAGGAATTGACTTAAAAAACTGTTTTTATATTACTTGTTATATGTCAATGTATTTATGTTAAAACCTATATAAAAATCAGTCTTTTCTCTCAGTCACGTGTTTAAATATAAGCTAAAGCTTTTCGATGACGTGTTCAAGTAATTGAGAAAAGGGAATTGAATAAGAGAGAGAGAGTGAAATGACCACATGAGCCATTTAAACATTAGGATAGAAACCATCCATCTATGAGACGAAGACAATTACAATTCCTGGTAAAAAATGTATTCTTCTGCCATACTAAAACAAATATCGCTTGTTAAACAGAATAAATTAAGAGAATTTTGCTATCAAAACAAGAAAATAAATGCAGAATACTATCTGATGTCCCTTTATAAGTTTTAAACTTCCAACAAGATGGTCTTGTATTCACACCTTGCAAAGAATTACCTTCCCGACATATCTATTGAGACAAGAAATTTAATTCACTAGTAATAGTTCAAAATAATTCTTCTGGAATTTTCTTTAATTTATATATGTATCTCACGTTACGAATTTACATTCTTCAATTCAATACAGTCATAAATTGTTTCAAAAATGAGAACTGAAATTAAAGTTTATTAAAAATTGTATTAAAATAATGTGGAATTATAAACTTATTTCATACAAGTAGAAAAGGTTTACATTCAGTAACGTTTTAAGATATCATGAGGCCCTGGGCCCCTACGCAAAAGTAAGATCCTCCTGCGATCCTTCTTAGGAAACAGTATATAGCAAGTGTTGACAAATACTCACGTAAACGGTAATTAGTAACAAATAAATGACTCACAATATCACAAGCCGACTCTATCGACTGCCGTCTGTGGACTTAATAATGGTGTAGTGTGTGGTAGAGTTACGTTTAGACTCAAACATGATATAATAACGCATACTTATCATTGGTGCCGGTTAGCATACGATGTACACTGCTGGACAATTGCTAAGGACGGATAACACTATCATCCATAGCAACCACAAAATGAAAGGAAGCAAAATGTGGAAAATTAGAATAAGTGCGGGATATTAGTAAGAAGTATGAGTATGCAAATTTTTTTCCCACGTCTGTTCATCACGTGATAGCGTTCATAAGAGCTTTAAAGGTTTTGACGCGTGTGGACAGTTATTGTTTCAAGTCAAAATTTTACAGGAAAGATTTAATAGATGTGATGTCTTCCCGACATCACATAGATGATTTTATGCGTGGCCGAATTATTGGAAAGATCGAAGAAGGGCGAAAAAAACAGATGTTGCCAGGGAGTTCGACATCGCTCACAGCGTTGTTTCACGGCTGTGGAAGTCATTTAAAACTACTGGAATGTGTAGTAGACGGCACGGGGGAGGTCGTGTTAGAAGTACGACGCCTGCAGAAGACAGATATATCGTCCTATCAGGAAAAAGGAACAGGTGCACCACAGCTCAGCAGGTGGCAAATCAGTTTCTTGCTGCCTCAGGAAAGCAGATCTCCCGAAAAACTGTTGCCAGACGTTTGAGGGGAGGAGGACTATACGCACGCAGACCTGTTGTGTGTGTCCCATTGACCAGACAGCACCGTACTGCCCGTTTGCAATGGTGTCGTGAGCATCACAATTGGACTGAACAGGACTGGGCATGCGTACTATTCTCAGATGAGAGTAGGTTCAGTCTGTCATCGGATTGTAGATGCCAACTGATCTGGCGCGAGAGTGGTACTGCTTATCGTCCAGAAAATATCCAGGAAAAGGACCGATATCCGACATGCAGTATCATGGTGTGGGCCGGCATCATGATCAATGGCCGCACGCGCCTACATGTGGTTGCGAATGGGACTATGACGGGCCAACGATACATTGATGAAGTTCTACTTCCTCATGTTCGTCTTTTCCGTGGTGCTGTCGGTGATAAATTTGTTTTTATGGATGACAACGCAACATGTCATCGAACACTCGCTGTTCAGGATTGTCTAGACAGCGAGGGTATTCAACGTCTCGTATGGCCAGCACGTTCTTCAGATCTAAACCCCATTGAAAATGTGTGGGATGCTTTGGGGAGGCAAGTTGCTGGTCGAAACTATCCTCCGACAAACAAGAACACCCTCATCCGTGCACTCACAGAGGAATGGGATAAATTGCCGCAACAGCTGCTGGATAATGTTGTGCAAAGTATGGTACGACGTGTGGAATGTTGCATCACACTCCACGGTGTACATATCCCGTACTGATACCTTTCTTTAAGGTGCCTGCTGACTTTTAGATGCATTGTTCCATTTCTCCGTACGCAGACCAAATGAACATTTTTTTTCCTTTCAGATGTTTCCAGGCTTTTTACTTTCCAGAACAATAAATATTCTTTATTCTAATGTCTGAACAGTGTGGCAACTATATTTTATCCTACTAGGCCTCATGTCTCGCTCAATGTTATGCTACATAGCAATTTGTGATCCGTCCTTAGCAATTGTCCAGCAGTGTATGACATGAAAAAGCGAGACTGGTCAATTAAATCATTGAATTTGCAGAAAAAGTTCTTTGTGACAGTATCACTTTCAAAGTATTTTCCTTCAGCATTCACACACTTCTGCTTTTGGTGTTGTCATTGCTGTTTCGGGAACGAGGTTTCTCGAAGTCCCTCTAGGCGATTTTCCATTTTTTACTGAACCTCTTGAATCGAGGTAAAATGGGTTACCTTTCAGTTAGATTTAATTGTAGGAAATAAAAAAAGTTGCATAGGGCCAAATCAGGTGAATAAGGAGGATGCTTCATCATAGTAATGTTTTTGCTGGTCAGAAACTGCTTGACAGATAGGGCTATGTCAGCAGATGCATTGTCTTGGTGCAAACAGCCCTCAATTCTGGCTCCCACCTCTAATTTTTTCAAGAAGTCTTTTTAGTACTTTGAAGTAGCAGTGTTGATTAACAGACTGATCACTGATGTGAGTAAGAATCCACTCATATCACGAACTTTGGCTAGGCTATGTTTTGGTCTGTAATCGCTAATCTTGGGTGCCCAACAGGTTCATCATATTCCACACTGACCCTTCCCCCTGAAAACCTCTTGTACCATTCAAACACATGCGCACGAGACAAAGTTTCATCTCTATAATCTTGGGTTAATATTTGAAATGTTTTTGTGGGGAATTTCTTAAGTTTCACTAAAAATTTGAAGTTGATTCGACATTTTTTCGGTCGTATTGAGTTGCACGTGTTCACTCAATGACGCAGTACTCCTAACTGACGTGATCGATTAAGGCGAAACTGGCCACATGGATAGAGGAAGTGTGTGGGATGACATCATAGAAACAGTTGTTTCCAGCTCCACTCCTTTTTCAAGTTACACACTTAGTCTCGTTGTTTTTGTGTCACTCCTTGTATAGTTTGAAATTCTTCTCAGTGTTTTGGAGAATATGACCGGTATTAACATTTAAACCGGTATTAACATTAAAATTATTTGGATCGTGATCGTATTGATGCTGAGATGAGTATTTGATGAGGTACTCTACCTAAGCCGAGACCTTAATTTCAGGCGTAGTTGGTCCAAGTCTTTAAACGTCTCTGTCACACTAGATTGCAAAAGTTATTGCTGGTACGATAGAAGAAACAAGACAAGATTTAAAACCCTCTATTTAAGGTATTCGATTACGTTCGGAACTGTGATTTTAAAAAAGCGCATAAACGGATAATTTTAATGATATTTAGTATCACTTAGATTAGAATACATGTATAAAGTTGTTTTAAGGACATTTTGACAAAAAAAATTATTTAAATACAATATTTTGGCAAAAAATGAACGTAGAATAACCTTTTTTCAAATTGTTCTCTTTTTATAAAAAATGCTTCCAAAATAATAATGTTTTGCTTATATAAAGTAAAGACTTCTCCACAGAGGCTCAACTATAATTTTTGAAAAATTCACATTATTTTCAGAGTTACAACCAAATCAAATAATTATCGGCGTTTCTTTCTTAAAATTGCTCCCCTTTGTTGCAGTAAAACACACACACATGGATAAATCCACTTCTAAGTTATGTATTTCAAAAATTCTAGTTGAGCCTCTGTACACAGGTCTGAGCTATAGACAGGCGAAATATTATTATAATAGAAGCATTTTTTACAAAAGAAGAATATTTTGAAAATGAGTCATTCTATGTTCATTTTTGGGGTCAGAATATTGTTCTTAAATAATTTTTTATTGTGATGCTATTCTTCAAACAATTTTATATAAATTTTCTAACCTAAGTGACACTAAATATCATAAATATTATCCATTTTTACGCTTTTGCACAATCACGGTTCCGAACGTAGTTGGATATCTCAAAGCATGTATGGAGTAGCTGTGAACTGAAGGTTTGATTGGTAGTTCAAATAAACACCCTTGCCCAGGTAAACAGCTTTCTTCGAAGTCTCTCTACACTATGAGTTTTAACCTCCCAGAAATTCAACTAATTTTCAATACAAAACGTTTACATTCTCTATGAAATGAAGAATATCTTTGTTGTTTTTAAACAATACCCAATTCCATTATTTTTCAATACGACCCAAAAGACGATGTTCTAAATTAGGGGTGATCACCCTTTTTGGGGGAGAACCACTATTTGATCAAAAAATAATTATGCGTGTGAGTTCCAACTTTTCCAAAAAACAAATATGGAAAAGTGGAAAAATGTTACTAAAAGCTTATTATGGGATTTTTACGAAAATAGCACATTTTTTAAATGCAAGTTTTAATGTAGTCAAAATTTAAAAATAATATAATAAATAAAACGAAAGTGTACAAACTTAGATTTTATTGTTGATAAACGTTTTGCAAGTTCAATCAGTTAAATTAGGTATAAAATAAAAATGAGTAACTTGAATCGCTTAATTCAAATAATTATTAAACGCTCAGTATCAACTTAATGTGGCTTTTGAATTACTACTTTGTTTACCAAGTCAACTATATTAGGATTTGCAGATCCTACTAAGATGATACGTGCACATTAGCTAGTTTTGAGTGATATTTGTTTTATCCTGTTCATTGCAGTAAAAAATTTATTCACAAGCATATTTTGATCTAAATTTTGAGGGGTTTTGTCTGAGACAACTGCACTTCAATAAAATTGTAGAAAAGGGTTATTTATTATTTTTACAAAGTTTTTAGTAAATTTTTGCGTGTTACTCCATCTTTTCATACTGTGACATGTGTGCCGCGGGTTCGCCATCCCTGTTCTAAACAATTTAAACGTTCTATTTGTAAAAAATAAGCTTATTTAAATATCATGAAATACCTGTTCATGGCATGCATTACATTTCTGTTCTTGTCTTTTATCTGATTTTTCTCCAAATTTTTTAGAGAGGCTTTTTGAGTTCAATATTAATATATATATTGTGTCCACCAATCCTTTATAAGTGCTTATGTGTCTGAATTTGTCAAAAGTGTACTTCATCATTTGTCCTGTTCTTATGAAGAATTTTTTCAGCATCAATGACCTTATGAATCTGATGTAGTTAGAAATGAAACCAGAGGTAAAAGCCACAATAACACAATCTATACAAATATTGGTTTTATACTGTAAACATTTTTATCAACATTCTTTATTGTGTTATAGCAATCTCTCAACAATATCGGAATTACTTCCTTCTTTAAGTAAATGCAGAAAGACTGGTGCTATGATTGAGATTTATTTTTCGTTTCGTTAATTGAAGTTTTTCCGTTCCTTTCCTTGAAAATAAGGCGGAAAAACAAGGCTTTTTTGAAACAGTGAACAAGCTCTGTTTGTTACTTCCGAATATATATATGTATATAATATTGCCTTAATATGTTTTTTTTGAAAAATTCCTTTAACGGAACAAAAATTTAAAGTATTATAATATCTTAATAATATAAGGAATTCTTTATATTTATATTAGTATGGCGCTTCTCTCTTTTGCCTATCTAACACCTGCTCTCTGTGTTGTGCGAGTGGTTAGGGCAGTTTTATGGCCATGGTCAAGAAATTGTGCCTGTGTGTGTGTGGCGTGTTATGAGTTCGAACCCTAGTGGCACTGAAGATCTTCCGTGTTGAGGAAATGATGCATGTTAATACTTAAATGCACAATTTTTGGTTCTGGGTTTAAGATACCTTTTCTATATGAATGTAGTCATAAGTTACTTAAAAATTAAAATAAAAATACAGGTAATAATATTGAGTCAGTATTTCCCAAAGTCTGGAAAATATCAAATAAAAGTTTCAAATGAAGCATCAAAACATGGAAGGCTTACCTGACAATTGAGGAGAAGTCATTTTTTTTTTCAATTAGAGAAATCTCTCCTTTCGAACAACAACAAACTGTGGGGCGTGCCCTCCTCCCCTTAGGAGGGCGTGATAAACCTACGGAGGGGGTGGAGAGCGAGTATATTGAAAAGTAGAAAACAAAAGATTATTTAAAAAATTATTAATTTACTGAAAGTAAACAAAATATATATTCTGACATAATAAAAATAAATGCATATTTACACTGATATGATACACTTATAAATATATTAGTACCGCGCAATATATTTTATAATGAATTTAACAATACTAAGTTAAAGACAATTTTAATAATTAACAGTAACCCCATGGGCTTGCCATGTATAAAATTATATACAAAAGTTAACACTTCTCTGGATAACTTGTATGGTTTATAATCAGTCCCTTAAATGTCGATTGAAAATTACACGATTCTCTCCACGATACCACCGTTTGACACTAGGCGAGCGTATGCATTGGAGGTGGAGGAAAAGGAAGAATATATATATAATATATATAAAAAAGTAAATCCTCTGAAATAAGTAAATCCGTCGCCAATACTGTCAAAGTTCTTTTGTTGCATTCCAAAGCCTTGGGAATAATTTTATGTATAGGAGGGTTAGAAAAGAACGCACTTCGGAAAGACGTATTTATACGTCCGGGGCAATTAAATCACTGGCTGAGCGTGACGTTTATATACGCTGATGGCACTTAAGAGGTTAAAGTCATCGCAGGTTTAGCGTCAAAGCATAGTATTATTAAATTCAATACATTGTTATTGTATATAGGGGGTGATTAAATTGACTGAATATTGAGTCTCAAGTATTGAAAGTTTGAGAAGCGCTGCTTTAGAGGAAACATAAAAATAAAAAAAAATATCCCTCCTAGAAAGACACTGAATTTTATCATCCACTTCATTCAAATGTCAAACCAAAAATATAACTCACATACAAAAGGTAGTATCTTTTCCTTTCACACATGATTTATTGTCTATAGATAAAGTGCGTTTCTGAGTACGTGTTCAGAAACGCACACATTCAAATTTCTTAATAAAGTTAAGGGGAACTGGAATGTAGACAATTGGTAACAAAATGTGAATTTCAGGGTTATCCCTTAAGAATAATCCTCCTTTTTGGGTGCTGCGGTAGTTTGGATAGAAAATGTGGTTCAGGTGTCGTCCTCGTCAATTGACTGACGTTTAAAGTTACGAAGTTTGTCACCAATAGAACTTCTGTTGCTTTTTTCTACGTTAACTCTTAACTTCTCACTGTTGTATTTCTGGAACATATTATTTATTTTAATTTAACAGACACAATATATTTTTTAATTACCTACAAATCACTTATCTGAGAAAAAAAAGATTACTGCAACGAAATACATGCTAATTTTGTCACATATGAGAGATGTTGACTTACTTGATAGCATAATAGCTCGACAAAAAATATTGATGAGAAGCAAGAAATGGTATATGAGATTTTTTTCATTTGTTAGATCTAGTTACCGTAAATGCATGGTTACTGTACAAGAGAGTGGAAACAGATAAGAAATCTGAAAATAGAAAAAAGTTAATGAATTTACAAAAATTCAAATCTGAAGTTGCATCATGTTTATGCAAAATGGGGTAGAATGAAAATGCTAAAAGAGGAAGACATAGTAATACTTCAATAGAACAAATATTTCAGATTAAAAGATGGAAAGGGACTGACCAATCTGTGCCCTGTAAGGACATTCGTAGAGATGGTATAAATTATTGGTCAATATGGTCCGAAAAGCGAATAAGGTGCAAGTTTCCAAACTGCATGGGTTACCCTCAAACTGAGCGCGAAAAGTGTAAAGTAGGATTTTGTTACAACAAAGTCAATAACTGCTTTAAAAATTTTCATTGTAAGTAAGGCTAAAGAAATTTATAATAATGAATAATAAAATCCTCATATATATGTATATGAAAAAAGTTTTGTAATTTACAACACTACTGCTCAATGTTGCATTTCTGCAGCAAACAAAAAGTGACTGAAATTCAATTTAAAACTGCTTAATTTTTTCCCCATATTTTCCCTTTTATAATTTCTTGAGAACTAGCTGGTATAATGTTTTTACAGAAATTTAAAAAATTGCGAAGTTAAGGGTTGATCATGCAATAACTCACTATGAAGGGGGAACACAAAACATTTTGTCTTGTACTACACACAATAATTCGGCGCGATATATTTGGGTTTGAGCAAGGGTGGCCAACCCCCGTGACACGGTGAAGTTGTAACAGTGGCCCGCGAAGACTTACTGAAAAATCAAAATAATTGAAATAATATTAAATAACAATCTCTTTTCTTGCGATTTTCTTTGGAATGTGGTTATCTTAAAAATATCTCAATATTTGAGTCAACATATGTTTGTAAATAAATGTTTCCTATTAGGACAGTGTTCCTCAAACTGTGGGGCGTGCCCCCTTGGGGGCGTGACGACTCGACGAGGGGGGCACGAGCATATTGAAAAGTCAAAATCAAAAAATTATTAATTAACTGAAAGTAAACAAACAAAATACATTCTGACATAATAAAAGTTAAAATACGCATTTACACTGATGTATTATACTTATAAATGTATCAGTGCTACATAATGTATTTTATAATTAATTTAACAATACTATGTTAAGAACAAGTTTAATAATTACCAGTGACTCTCCATAGGATTGTCATACATAAAAAATTATATACAAAAATTAACACTTATCTTTATAATTTGTAAAGTTTATAATTGATCCCTTAACTGCCGATTAAAAGTGACGTCATTCACTTCCCAATGCCAACCATTTACCTCGTAGGCGCATTTATGTGGTGTATTAAAGGGGGGAGGAATAAAGAAGCACAAATATTCTGACATAAGTAAATTCTTCTTAAACATTGTCATGATCCTTTTATTGCATTCCAAAGCCTTTGGAATAATTTTATGGAAAAAGATCGGAGAAAAGATCGTACTTTGGAAAGACGTATATATACGTCAAGGGAAATTAACGCGTTAAGTGAGCTAAACATTTATATACGCCGGTGGCATTTAAAAGGTTAAGGTAGTATATCGTAGTTTTAGCGTCGAATTATAGTATTATTGAATTCAATACATTGTTATTGTATGGGGGGGGGCGATGAAAATCATGATTGAATATTAGGTCGCGAATATTGAAACTTTGAGAAGTACTGTATTAGAAACATAAAATCAAAATATCGCTCAAAACCAGTTGATATGCACCTAAAACAACTTTGTTTTGTCAGCATCTTGAAGAGCTAATCATATTATAGATAACTTGGTAAAAAAACTACTAATTCAAAAGCCACACTAATTACTGACTGTAGTAATTTTATTTAGAGTTAAATGCTTCAAGTTACTGATTTTTATGCTATGGCTAATTTCACTAATTAAACCTATAAAACGTTTATTAACAATAAAACCTAAGAGTTTGTACTTTTTTGTCTAATTTATTATATTATTTTTAAAATTCCATGACTTATATAGGACTTCCACTAAAAAAGTGTGCTAGTTGCGTAAAAATCCCATAATAAGCTTATAAGCAACACTTTTTCACCTGTTCATCTTTTTTTGTTTGTTGGAAAAGTTTGATGTAGCACGCATAATTTTTTTTATCAGATAGTGGCACTCCTCCCAAAAAGGTTGACTACCCCTGGGGTAAAACGAAGACTTCAACTTAAATACCCAACTCGAATTTTGTTGGTCACTAAGTTCTCGGTTTTATACGTACGAGCACAGCGATACGCAACGAATGAAGAAATAAAATATCAAGAGCCAAAAACCTAAACAGAAACAGTTTCAAATTATACTTCTTCAATAAAAAATGAAACCGGAAGGAAGAAATCGATTAATCGAAGTGGCTCTTCCGAAATATCAATAGGTACCAATCGATTTGTTTGACAGTTTTCTTCCGGTTAGAGTGTAACACGATGCTACTTTCGATCGAGAAAATCTATAATGAAAATGCTCTATCGGTATTTTTACGGCGCCTTGAAAGCTAATGTTTAAGATACAAGTGAACTCGTTCAAATGGAAGTGCAATGTAAACGTATTTCTTTCAGAACTTCAATAGTTGTTTTTTTACTTCTTTTGAATAGTTGTGTCTTTCAACAAAAGGAACAAGATTAATTGTTGTATAACTAAATAACAAATACATAACAGTATATATATATATATATAGTATAATAAAATAAATTAAAATAAAAAAAAAAGACAAATTGTAATTCCAATAAAGCTAAGAAAGAATGAAATTGAATTCTAAGAAACATATCAAAACCCACCAAAACATAATTAAAATAAATGGTGAAAAAGAATATCGTTCTAAAATCGAATGAAAACAGATATTACAAGAATCACAGAGATGTAGGGCTATTAAAATTGAGCATACCGAAAGAGTCTTTGGACTAAAATGGAGACCTATTATGTTTTCTGAAGTCATTACTGAGATAGGCCAGTGAATTAGGGTTATATATATACATTATAGGGATCCAATTTAAAGAATTCTTCGGACCGAACGTTTTGTTCGTTGAATCGGGGTTATTCATTATAATAAGGGGAGGGGGTTCCAAACAAAACAGAATTTTTTTGCACTTACCTTTTGGAAATTTTACAAGAAACTACACAAAAATATCCATAGTTTGAGATTACACACTCTTTATTCAATAGCTAAAAGTACTAATGAAGCCCAGTGGCAGAGGAGCGGTTAGTTCATCGCGCTTCCACACCACAGGTCCGAGGTTCAAATCCCACGCTGTGCAAGATTGGCTCAGTCTTTAATCCCTTCAGTGGGTCGATATATGAGTCCCAAACCTGCTTGGGAACTTAACACTGGAGGTTTCACGTCAGACTGACCACCTGACCGGAACATCTACTCATGCACCTCAGGGCCCAAGGTTGCGTATACTGAGTTGTGCGTAGTAGTTCTTGGCCTTCACGGACTGTCACGTCAAGGAGTTAAGTTTAAAGTACTGATAGTGAATTATTACGTGAAAATACTAACTAATTAATAGATGTATGAAAATCTTCTTGATTCCTGACTCGAAAAAGTTCTTTTTCGACTTAATGCAAAGAAAAAATACTGCATAATTTACATCCTGCTACATAAGAGAGAAGCATGTTTCCAAACAATGTAAAACATTTGAAAATGTAAGTTTTGATAGGAGTTTCTTTATCAATTTTTACATTAAAATCGCTATTTATTGTCTCCGATAAATCAAAAATTTCCTCAATGTAGATGTTTGCTACATACAAGAGAAGTCTTTTTCTTTTCTGTACAAAAAAAACAAACATGTCATTTGAAAAAAATCTAATTTTTATTAAATACAAACTAATAAGAAAAATTTCCGAGCTGCTGAAATAATTCGTTAAATCGGGGTTTATTATTCGTTAAATTGGAGTTTTTGCCTTCATTTTAATCGAGGAAAAAGCAAAATTCGTTAAATGGGGGTTCGTTAAATCGGGGTCCGATATATATATATATATATATATATATATATATTTAGAAGCTTCCTCAAATTGTTTTCGAAAAAAATCGTTTGATGTTTTTACAATGTTTTTCATTTTTGCTCCAAAGCAGTTATAAAAGAGACATTTCTTCATAAAAAAAATCAGGTCATTTTTTTCAACTCTTAACAAGATCACTATTCATCAAAAAATATAGTTTTAATAATTTGTTTCAACTTAATCCAAGCAGACAAAATGAACTACGAGAAAACTAAGAGAAAAATAAAATATTAAATCATAATAAAGATACAAATTTAAGCGAAAATGCCAAGTCTTAAAACTTTTCTTTTATCAGTTCAGATGGAAAAGGAGCATTTGATTCATAATAACATTTTGCCAAGTTTTCATAATTTTTTCAAGTGTTGGAAACAGAATAAATTTTTGTCCCATTTTTTTTCTTAAGCGAATTTATCTTGGTTTCAAATGCGATTTTTCTTTTACATAATTCTTGTCTGCATTGTTAGTTTAAAACTCTATATATTAAAAAAATTTTTTTAATGTTTCTGAAAAGCTTTCGATCTGTTAAATTACTTTTAATGTGATCTCTTAAAGTTCTTTTTTATTTGATTTAATGTGTGTAAATTGTTTTAAGGCGTTCTTGTACATTGTAACAAGATTTTCCATACGACTTTCATAATTATGCGTTTTTTCACAAGTTTTTGCTCACTTTTTTGCACAAGTCTCATTAGCACAAGTTTATTAATCTTTAGATGGTATTACAAAGACTCGTGTATATATATATATATATATGCAGCAAAAGCATTTAGGGAACGTAATATGTTCAAATTATAGGATCGAATTCAATGCCACGCGAAAAAGTTACAATAAATTAAAGAAATTAATCATTTTCAACTTGATTGAAACAATACAACTTGATTGTATTCTATTATCAAAGATTTTAATGATTTTCTAAGCAATTAAAACAAATTGCACATTGAAAAGTAAAACTTCTGATGCTAAAGGCAAATATGTGTGAGCAATAAATTTTTTTTACTGATTACAGCTGCTTATATTGATGTAATAACTATTTTTTCCTTAGCTGTTTTTGCAGTTTTTATGTTTATCTCAAAGAAAGCGAGTCTTCAACGTTGTTTTTAAACTTACATTTTATAAAAATAATGTAAGGCACGAAGTTTAAAGAAAAATTAAAAAATTTTTATTCTTACATAAAACTCCTTTTTATGAGCATAATGTTTTGATTGAATGAACCTAAAATAAGTTAAATTAAGGGTTTTCATGACATTAAACAAATTTTTTGGTTATTTTTACATTTAATGCTGAAAAGTTTGTAAAAAAAGTAGGACACTTTAGAGCTTTTACAGGAAAAACCCTATATTTATCAACAAGTTCTTTTTCCATTTGCTTTAATTATTTTAAAAATCATATTTTGCATATTGAATAATTCATTGATATTAGGAGTCAGTTTGATAGGAAAATTGTCCCAAACAGGATTGAGTGGATCCTCTCTATTTTTTCTACCATATATCCATCAAATGAGTGTTGTCCAAATATTTTCTACAAAATTAATATCAAGACTTTTGGCTGACCGTAACAAAACTCGAATATTTGAATAAAGCCAATTTTCAACAGCATTTTCTCTGTGAATGAAAGCACCGCCTTGTTGACATATCCAGTCATCTACACCTAATTGCAGCTCACATTCCACCACTTGTGTGTTACCTTGATTGTTCTGTCTGCCAATTAAGGTGGCCGCGGTAGTCTAATGGTCAAGGTATCGTATCGTGGCTGGCTTGTCACGAGTTCGAGCCCAGTACCCCTAAAGATCCACCGTGTAGGGGAACGATGCACGTTAAATCTGTCAAGAGCTCTAGCATCCTTCCGTTGGTGTGATGTGGTAGTTAGGAGAGGGGGTTGCCAACTCAGGTGTCGTCTTCTTCACTTGATCATGGTTTAAAATTACGAGGTCCCTCTCCAAAATCCCTCGTGTAGCTGAACAGTGCGGCATTAATATTCACTCACTCACACTCACTGCCATTTAAGCGAACATAAGACTAGTTCTTTATCCATAGTCAACAACCATACCATTAAACTTTCTCCTTACACTTAGCGAGTTGCGTAAAATTGTTATTTTTCCTTAAGATTATGCCAGTAGTAATGTGGCATAATCTTATTAATTATTATCTCTTATTAATAATAAGATGGTGCCAGTAATAAGAACCATTGAAATTAAATTTTCTCGTCTGAGAATATGACAGAAATCCGTTTGGTTGTCCAAAACATGTATTCTTTGGCCCAATCCAATCGCCTTTCTCTGCGTATTTTCGACCACTTGAGATATTTTTTTCTCTTTTTGAACGAGGAAGCTTCAGACCTTATAATATTGTTGTACACAGCTTGTTTGTAGATATGTGTTAGTTGTGCTTGTATTTTGAGTTCTGATCTTTTTTTTAAACTACAAGAACATTTTTTTTCATCATGAGTAGTCAGCCTGTTTTTGGCCGTCCTGTCTTATTTTTTGTAATAGTGTCTGTCTGGTTTCCGTAAAAAGCGAGAAATCGCAGTGCAATTAATTTTATGTATATTCGCAACACCTAGAACAACTTGACCTTTACTTTTACGGGCTAAAGCTTGCCCCTTTTGAAAGTCATATGCAGGGTATATCAGAGTACAGCAGTTACAAACTGTAAAGTCAGATAGAGTAAGCCTAGATGATGGGAAATCACATAGGAATGCATGGAATGCTTTCCGGGCGTGGTAGTGACAACACAAAACATTAGAAAGACAGGGCATGAATAAAGGTAGAAAACATATATAATATACTTAGAAAAGCAAAAAATTAAGAAAACAAGAACATTATAGAAATAATAGTGGTGTCCGTCGTTAGTATGCAGGATCAGCTAGACTAGGGGTACCCAACCTTTTTTTCTGCTGGGCCGCATACATATGCAGCCATTTTACACGGGCCGCAGCATGAGGTTAAACGGTGGGGGGGGGAGCTTTAAGACCAAAATAACATTGGAAGTTTAAAGTATAGATAATTGATCAAAATATTATAACTCCTATTTTGTTTTTTGAATTATTTTTTCCTTATATTTTTTTCTCACTAACACTATAAATTAAAATAATTTAAGAAACACTCCTTCACAATTTTTGCATCAGTAAACGGTTTCATATGATTACCAATAATCTAACAAGCTTCTTAGGATGTCTTTGTTACTAGTGTGACATTACCACTGACAAAACCCTTTAGAGCCGTTGCAAAGAATATTCAATATAAAGCCTATTTTTATCACCCCTTGAAAGTCATTGTGTGTCAAAGTGTCATTGAATAATTAATGTCTATTGGTATATTTAAAATACAGCCCTTTTGTGACAAATCAAACAAGTACTGATCTTTTCGAGGCTGATTTGCAGCCACTCAGCATTCGAAGAAATTCAATCCTTGTGAAATATTATAACAAACTCTTTAGTTATAATCCTCGTAATCGAACATCATCAAAATTCCTAAATAATTGGAGTAACAATCAAAGACTGAAGAGGAATAGCCCCTATAGTCAGGTGATTAGTGATAATATGATTTTCTCCTCTGTTGAACGGCATCACTTGAGCACCCCTCCTAGGGCCTCCCAGGAGTGTTTTTCCACCCGAACCTCTCAGCCCATGTCAACAATACTTCAGATCCTCCTGCATTTCTTAAGCAACTTGTCCTCAAAGTTATTAGCAACATTCCAGATGATGCATTACTTATATATACTGATGGCAGCAGGAATGAACACTCTCGTTCTGGCAGTGGTATTTACATTAAGTCCCATAAGTATTCCAGTCACATTAAACTGACTGGCATTAACTGATGGTTGCTCTGTCTTTCGCAGTGAACTCATTGCTATTGATACAGGCATTAAAGAGGCACTCTCAATTCCTGGTTCGAACAGCATCTGGATATTATCCGACTGCCGTAGTGCCATTCAACATCTCTCTAACTAGCATATTGGGTGATAACACAGGAGTGGCTATTTTGGAGAAGTCAAAACATCTTTCTTCTTCTCGTGAGATCCATCTACAATGGGTTCCTTCTCACGTTAACATCGCGGGCAATGAGATTGCTGACTCTCTAGCAAAGATGGCACAGCTCAACACACTATGAACTCGGCCGCTCTCACCTATTCAGAACTGCACTCCACATACATCAACAGCAAGCAAACAACTGTTCCTCCTGCTCATCACTGGTATGAGGCTAAACGACCTGGTGGTTCTCTTTTCCTTCAATGCAGCAGGAAGGAAAAAACTATTCTGACTCGTTTCCGAAGTGGCCACCTCCGAACTTTGACTTTTAGGGATGGTAACAAAGTTTTTTTCAACTTTTGTAAGGTGTCATGCCTGCCAAGCATCTCCAGAACACATTCGTGGCTGTCTGGGGCTTTCAAAATAAGATCTATATGAAGACCTATAATAGTATTGGACTTCTTTTTTTCTTCATGAACATGATCTAGCTTGGCTAGACATGGAGATCAGAAACAGCACAACAACAACAGTACTGATCTATGTTTGTTTTTCACTACAAAACAGTCAACCTCCAAATCGTTCGATTATTTTTTACTTGCAAGGTATGAAAGATTGTTCAAAATTAGTTCCACCCACACAATTGTCGCTACTCCACTGTTGTCTGTCATCACTTACCGTAACCATAACAAATAAAATAAGAATATCAATTCGCAGCCGTAGAACATAGACAGCAAAAAAGCAAAATTGATACAAGCATTTGATTTCTTGACGAAGAATTTCCCACGAAATTTTTAATTCATTGTTTTAAATAAAAGAATTTGTCAGAGCAATGGGTCACGACCGAGCCACTTAAAAAGGCTGGGCGGGCCGCAGGTTGAGTTTCGCTGCGCTAGACTGTAATATGGGAAATCCTGTCATGACTGACATACTGCTATCAGATTCAGAGCAGTCTCATCGTTGTTTAGCGTTTTTACTCTTCGCTCACTTTCCTGTGTGTCCAAGAGGAAGGATTCTCTGTCTGATAATCTCCAGTGCAAACGTGCCTGGGCTGGGATTTTACTTCCTAGCATAACGTTGGGTGTAAAACCGCTGTATAGTTCGTCCATTGCAATCAGTGACCCCATATGCCAGATGCATATCAGTGCGCTCAGCGTTCGTGTGATGTTCCAACCTACTATCACTTTGTCGAGAGGCGAAATGAAGCTTCAAAGAAAGCGTGGCGATAAAAGCTGCGTGTACACGTGCACCGTCGTCTGCTTTGGCTTACGTAGCGCCATGTATCGCGTGCACTAATGAAGGACTCCCAGCATTTTTGCGGTACTATAAATAACAAATATGTATTCTCCTCTTATTCTTGTCCTGTCTTTATTGTGTCTTTTGTCGTCACTACCGCCCCAAGAACGCGTTTCAGACTATTCGTTTCTAAGGGATTTTCTATCGTCTAGGTGAAAAAATGGTTACAAGCTTTTTGGTCAGATAGACCAAAAAGTTTGTAACCATTGTACTAATACATACCGTATAGCTATTAATGTTTGTGTTCTACAGAAAAAAATAGGCCATAATGCAAAAAATATTATTTCTAAATATATTTAGAGGGGAAACAATGCAACTACCCCATCTTACCTTATTTCGCGGGTTGTGGAACACGACATCGAATCTTTATTTATGTAGATTCGATGTTTTTACAGCATAAAAACAATTTTCGAAAATGTGAAAGTAGTAAATAATAATTTTTCATATTTCTCACAGGAAGCTTTTTAAAAATGTTTATTAACACTTAGTACAGAAGACATTTATTCCGAAAAATTAATGGAAAATTTAAAAAAATATATAGGTGATGACGAGAAAACTTCTCCAAACCATTTGGATACAAACTCACAAATGATATTCTGGCTAACTTTAAAATAGTAACTCATATCCTAGATTTTCAAACTTTGAATCGTAATATTTTTAGGTAGCATGCAAGCAACATTTACAAACAAGAAATTTTGATCAATTGCTTCAAAAGAATAATTAAAATGCTTAATTATTCCTGGAGAACTATATAAAAGATATTCGTAAAAAAATTCTACGAGCGACTAAAGTACTGTTAGAAGTGGTGATGGAAATACATTACGATTCTTTCTGGAAGACTACCCGAAAAATACTGCCACCGTAATACTGAATACCATCTGAAAAATAGCTGTATCATTGTATGATGCGATTCCAGAAAGCTAAGAATAAAATAGCTGTAAGAGCTGTGTTTAAAATAATCTTATATTTCCTTATTTGAGTCATGAAAACGATAGTAATATCTAAGAGAGTATAAGAAATGTACTATCTTTCACACAAAATAAAATAAAATAATAATAAGCTATTACTCTACCTTCCAGTTGTAAAATCAACGAGAATAATTTTGTCTTATTCGAAATATTTTTACCATGATATACAAAGTTCTCAGAATAGAAAAACATAAAGGAAAGTTCAAAAATTACTAATCCATAATTTCCCAGGAGGATTAATCAGTTATGCAGAGGAACAGCTAGAAAACAATTATGAGGAAATGGTTCATTAGGAAGAAAGTGATCTATACGTCTCACAGTTGTTCAAAAATAAGCACATTTTCATTTAGTTCATTATCTCCAGAAATACTTAATGATGGTTTTATGGAATTAGATGTTTACATAGGTTGACGCAATACAAAAATCTGTGCTCCCCATATCTTATGTATAGCTCATCAGCTCATCAAATAAAAAGTAAGGAGTATGGTTATAGTTATATAATTTTCCCAATGTGTGAATTCTTAGTGGAAATGCAATATTTTATGAGTCCCTATAGCAAACGGTGACCTCCAACAGAAACGTTGTTTCAAGACCTGGATATTTTTAAGGACGTGGAAGACAAGTTACAATCCCTTTACCAAATATGCTTTATAGGTTAAGGTCAGGAGATATGGCTGGTAGATCCGGAGAATATCCCTACCTTCCAAAAATTCGTCTGTTCATACGAGCCATAAGGAGAGGAGTTTTGTCATCCGTGAAACATATCATCTCCAATTGTACGCCCCGAAGAGACGGAAAAAGGGTTCCAAGAATTCATTCCCATACATAGCAGAAACAGAGCCACTTCAAAGGTATGGAAGTTTGTGCGCTGACCCCACATGATGCCTGTTTTGACCATCAAACTGATCTCTTTCCTGGAAATTTGAGGACATATAGAGGGTCTTTGGTTCCCTGCAAATAAAGTCACATCGAGAAGCAGTAGTTGGACTGAATCTGCACTCATCAATGAATAGAATGTCATTCTACTAGTTCTGTTTTCAATATCGATGTTCTTTGTATCATGCTAAATGTGATTTTCTGTGCACAGAATAGAATGGGATGCAAATAGCAAATCTTGCAAAACACCCCTCTGTCTCATCTGGAAATTGCATTCCTTGAAATTTGGATTCCTGTGGCCACATGAAGTTCACGAGACACCAAAGAAGTGGTATCGCTATGATCCTCAATATAATGTACAATTACCGATCTACATCGGTCTTCGTGGTTCTTGGACGACCTTGTCCTGCCATTCTTTCTATGGATCTGGTCTCATTAATCCGTCTTCATCAGTTACAACACTACGCTGTGGTCTTATTAAAATAAAATCTCTAGCACTATACATTTTGAGACTGCCTTGGTTCAAATCCGATGATTCATCACCTCATTTTCTTTGTTGAAACACTCTCTCTGGTGGCTGTTAATTTTAACTGATATTAAAGTCAACCTATTTTGAAAAAAAAAGAGAAAAAGGGACGAGAGGAAAACACACCAGAATTTTGTGGAAGTATGATTATAATCTAATAATGGAAAACAACTCTTACATTTTCAAAACATTTTCTTCTTAATGCTCTCTACACACGCATGTTGATGTTTACGTATTGGAACTAAAAATTTGAATTTTTTTTTCTACATAAGTATTAGTTTTACCTTTCGTTGTGTATGTTTCGAAAAATACTTCGAAACATGCAATCTCTCTTAATTTTGAACAACTATGTAGTTTATAGTTGGCACAAGCTTACCAAAAGTTTTAGTTCCTGGCAGAGGTTGCCCCAGGAAAGTATACTCATGTCGAAAATTAAGGTCACAAACATGTTTTTTTCATCATAATTTTAAAATGCCTCCAGTAAAACTGATACAATTTGTATTTCATGCATTTTGAAGAAGGTGTAGTACAATATCAACTTTTAGTTAAAAAAATACGTTGTTTAGTGTTAGTTTTTGCAGAACCACTGGGTTGAGACCATTTAGGCATATGGGAATTTTGCCTCCAGTTTTGTGAATATTGCATTAAAACAAAACAAAAACAAAAAAAGGTTAGTCTGTTTGCTGTGAGAATTACTTCTCATAGTCGTTTAGATGATTCCTTGAGATGGAGAGCCGTAAGGAGTCTCACGCGGAGGTGGCTCGATGGATACAAGTCACCCGAAAATGGTATCCGGTTATGGAATCAACACCAAACAAGTGTTGTTTCCTCAATAATTGGAAAATAATCTTGTTCATTGTAGTTAGTGATCGCGAACCCGTGACCAGCGTTATTTTTGTCGAGTTTATTTACCTGATATCAATAAAGACGCTGTGTAGACGGGCCGATTAAAAATAAATCTTTCGAAGCTCAAAGTTCTTCCGTTTGCGTGTATGAAAGTTTAGAGCACAGAGATAAGCAGTAAGTAGATCGCGATCGACCGATGGACCACCAAGACGATTCGGGGTGAAGGTCTTTACTAAGACCTAAGATGCGCATACTAAAAGAAACATATTAAGAGAATACTGACGCCAGCTAGACTGGATAATTGGCCCTTCACAATCAATGCGGCTGTATTTACGTAAACAAAGGATTCGATAAATGTCTAAACGACACATGTACCTACATTTGAAGCGTAATATGGCGCTTAACACGTTCACTGGTACTGTAGTGGAAGAAGCGATCACTGCGTTACCAGCAAAAAAAAAAAGAAAAGGAATTTTCGCCCACACGCCGACTGAAAGGGAGACTAAATGTTTATGATCATCTCTTCCCACGATAGCATGAGATTGGCCATTGAGACATCACCCCACACCTTATAACAAATTAAGTTCTCGGAAACAAATTAAGCCCATGCATCAGTTTTAGATTCATCGGTTCACAAAAAAATCTGCCCGCTGCATTGAATACGGCCACGCTCCAGCATTTGCTCATAGTGGTTCGAGTATCCAACTTGACAATTTTGTGTTTTTGTAGTAAGAATAGTAATCTATTGTATTTTAAAAGAGGAGTACATCGTAGAAAGCAAATGTTAAGAAAAGAAAACTTACAATTTTGATACAGAATAGACACACCTACGACACTGGATAGACTGCAACACAATAGAAGTAGCCCGTACCCTGGAAAAGTCAACCCAGCCCTGGTTTAGAGCATGGGGTTCCTGGTAAGGCATTATCCTTGTCCTGTTACCATGGTTCAAGAGAGGGAGTGAATATTAACATCGCTCTATTCAGCTATTTGAGGGCTTTTGGCGACGGACCTTGTAATTTTTAACCATGGTCATGTGACGAGAATGACAGCTAATCTGGCACCTCCCTCTGATAATTTCCCCACCTCACCAACGGGAGGCCGTTTGAACTCTCGACATATTTAACATGCATTGCCTTCCCTACATGGTGGTATTTCAGCGCTACTATGCTTGAACTTCAGATAAGCCGGCCACGTTACCTTGACCACTAGGGTCCGCGAATACTTACCACGATTCAAAATCACGAGATCCATTGTGTAGCTTCGAAATGTGCCGTTAAAAAGAAAATCAATCGATCAGTACATTGTACGTAATGGAATAAAACCATAAATGCTCTGAAATATCATTAACAGGTGTCCCATTTAATACATGAAAAATACTTACCTAACCAGAACCGTTTCTTGTTGATTGCATCTAAAAGTGCCCTCAATATTCACAGTTGATAGGATTTGAGGCCGTTACACAATTACCTGAAAATGCTATTAAGTAGCCAATCTATAATGCAGTACATTGATGTGATGGATGTTCCAGGTTATCGTTATAGAAACATTCGATCATTTGCGCATTTTTATGATTTTATCGCAGGGAGGATAGTTTCGATGAAAAAATCTTGCGAGGTATGACCCAAATGTGAATGATGCTTCCATCAATTTTTTTTTTAAATGAAGTATTTGTCATTGCATTTTGTTATTTGACTGAGGAAAACGTGTTACATATATAAAGGATGTTTTTTTAGAGGTATAGAACTTTAAATGGCAATAAAACAACGATGTATTATTCGATTGACATGAACTTTTTTTTATTCGAAAGATAATCTTATGGCATTACATTTTAAATATGATTTCTGGCATATGACTGCCACGGCTAGCTCGGATGTAGTCCAATCTAGACGTCCAATTTTCGATGACTTTTTCTAACATTTGTGGCCGTATATCGGCAATAACAAAGCTAATGTTGTCTTCCAAATGGTCAAGTGTTTGTGGCTTATCCGCATAGACCAATGACTTTACATAGCCCCACAGAAAATAGTCTAGCGGTGTTAAATCACAAGATCTTGGAGGCCAATTCACAGGTCCAAAACGTGAAATTAGGCGGTCACCAAACGTGTCTTTCAATAAATCGATTGTGGCACGAGCTGTGTGACATGTTGCGCCGTCTTGTTGGAACCACAGCTCCTGGAGATCATGTTTGTTCAATTCAGGAATGAAAAAGTTAGTAATCATGGCTCTATACCGATCACCATTGACTGTAACGTTGTGGCCTTCATCGTTTTTGAAGAAGTACGGACCAATGATTCCACCAGCCCATAAAGCGCACCAAACAGTCAGTTTTCTGGATGTAACGGGTATGTCGAAACATACACTTGTGGATTAGCTTCACTCCAAATGCGGCAGTTTTGTTTGTTGACGTAGACATTCAACCAGAAGTGCGCTTCATCGCTACACAAAATTCGCTTATGAAAATCGGGAACAACTGCAATCTCGTTTTGGGCCCATTCGACGAATCTACGCCTTGTTTGATGATCGTTTTGAAGAATTGCCAAACCAAACTGAGAATAAATCACTTGACAGCTGTTAAATCGGTCAAAAAAGTAATGCCAACTTAAACTTCTATACCTGAAAAAAAAACACTCTTTATATATGGTGTTGGATTATTATTATTTTTGTTTATTACTACTTATTCTTTCGTAAATCATATTATAAGAAGTTAGATTGTGCCAGGTAGGAGTGGAACCCACGATCTTTGAATAATAAGTCCAACGCTCTATCCATTGTGCTATAGGGATACAGCGAGTGATTTTCCTTTCTATATATATGGTGTTGGACTATTACTTTTGTTTGTTACTATTTATCCATTAATTAAGTTTAACTAATGAATTAATATTTGAAAAAAACCGTATAAACATCAAGCGTCATCCCCTACAAGTTTTAAAAAATGTATTTGAACTTGAATGGATGAATATAATTTATTTTATTAACGATTGAAAATTCAAACAATATATATATATGGGGAGATTGTGAACTAATAATAGGAATTGAAAAAAAATTGGCTGTTTATTTAAAAAATTATTACAATCTATAATTGTTTGAGAAGGACTATTTTCATGTTCAAATTCAAATTTTTTAGTTAAAAAAGAATTTTTAGCTTGGTTTTTCTCCTTTCTTTAAAGTTATTTCTGAATTTTGATTATAGGAATTTTTCTGAAACTGGTATTTTCTATTCTACGAACAAAATGCTTCTACGGTTAAAATTTTTATTTAAAAGACAGAAATTTTTTTATAATAATAATAAGAAATAATAAAATAATAGAATAATATAAAAAGTTAGAAATAGAACTTTAATATAAAACAGAATAATAAAAAGTTAAATTTACAGGGACTGATTGTTGTGATTATTCACTAAAAATTTTATTACTGAAAACTACACTGGTGTGCAAAAATTAAGGACGAAGTCGAAAAATTAGCATATCAGCTGAACGAAGAGGCAGAGCGGACAGAAAGACCAATCAGGAGATTAAGTAAGGTGATGTACGGTAGCACATGCGCAGATATGCAGGTAGACGTAATGGGGGAGTGTCTGAGTAGTATAAAGCATGTTGTCGGTGTAAGATCAGTATTTCTGGCAAAGAGATTGCACGCCGTATAGCAGTTAAAATCACACCGAGTTGCTGCCTCAGCGAGAAATGGCGAATAATCAATCTGTTAGACGACATCTGGATGCTTTTACCCGAGGTCGAATCATTGGGAAGTTGGAGGAAGGCCGCAGTGTGACAAGTGTGGCTGCAGAGTTCTCGGAATTGCTCACAGCATCGTTTCACGACATTGGAGGCAATTTCAAACTACAGGAACAGCTATCCGGGGGTTCAGTAGTGGTCGTCCATGAGGAACCACACCCGCAGATGACCGGTACATTGTCTTACAGGCCAGAAGAAACAGGCGGCAGACAGCGGGAGAAATCGCTAGACACACGACACAGGCAAATGGATGACCGATATCACGTTTTACAGTGGCCAGAAGACTGCATGGTGGTGGTCTGTTTGCACGACGCCCTGTACGGTGTGTACCTTTAACGCCTGCCCATCGGAGAAGGCGTTCTCTGTGGTGCCGGGAACACCGGAATTGGAGAGACAAAGAAAGGGGACTAGTACTCTTTACAGATGAGAGCAGATTCAGTTTGAGTAGCGATTCTCATCGTATACTCATCTGGAGAGAGCGGGGAAGCCGCAATCATCCCTCGAATATCATTGAAAGGGACAGGTATGGAGGTCGCGGTGTTCTCGTTTGGGGAGGCATCATGCTTGGTAGTCGTACAGACCTTCACATCTTCGACGCAGGTTCAATCAACGGGACCCGTTATTGTAACGAGATTCTTCTTCCATATGTGCATCTTTTTAGAGGCGCTATGGGTCTGCAGTTCCTTTTCATGGACGACAATGCACCATGTCATCACACAGTAGCTGCCGAACAGCTCTTAGAGAGTGAGGATATTGAATGTATGGATTGGCCGGCACGATCTCCGGATCTCAATCCCATCGAGCATGTATGGGATTTTCTAGGCAGACGCTTGGCAGCTCGTACCTTACCACCAGTAATGATTCGGGAGCTTCGATTGGCGCTGCAAGACGAATGGGCAGCAATGCCTCAACAACTCATTGACACCCTCATTCTCAGCATGGGCAGACGCTGTGAAACCTGCCTAGCAGTCAGGGGAGATCATATCCTCTACTAAAGACCAGATGTTTCTTGCTGGACACCCACACAGGGATGTTTCGGCCTTCAGTCGCATTGCGCTCCATGCTACTTTTTCAATCAAGCTTCTTTTTATCCCTCTGATTTCTCTTTTAGTAAGTGTTGCTTACATTACACATGTCCTTACGTATTGGGGATCTTACGGTATTAAATGTGTTGATTTGGAAAGCTTTTGTACAAAGTTATATTGAAAAAACCGTTTCGTCCTTAATTTTTGCACACCAGTGTATATGGTGTATTTTTTAGAAAAAAAACCCATGGTAAATTAATTTTTAATAAAATTTCATTCTTTTTTCTCTTTTCCACTAACTATTCTATTCAAATCTAAGAGCGTGATCAATTGCATCAGCATCTATTTTGTTTTTAAACATGAGTAGAATTTTTATGAAAACATTGTTTTGAGTTTGACTCTACCAATAGCGATTTAAACAGATATGAAGAGGAAAACCAAAATATTTTTATAACTCGAAGAGCTACGAAATTTTTTCAACCAAAATCTTTTTTGGCTGTAGACGGACATTAAAAACTCTTACGTCCAAAATTTTACAAAGAACAGAAAAAAACCCTTACTTATTATAGAATCTTTAATTTCATTAACTTAAAATAATAATTATTATAATAAAGCTTTAATAGCAAATTCAAGACTATGTATAAATTGATGCGTGTCATTAAACGCGATTATCATATAGTTTAGAGAAGAAAATTTTTTTAATTGTGATATATTGTTTTCCATTAACATCACAATATAAAGTAATTCGAGGATTATTGACGAGAAACTTCGTAATTTTAAAATATGGTTAAGTAATGAAGACACGCGAATCCGGCTCCTAACGACGAAAAACACCGATCCGTTGCTGCTACGCAAAGTCCATTACGTGTAATCGTTTACTACATAATAGAATTTAACGAGCAAATTGAATCTTCAATTGCAAACAGCTAAAAAAATTATTGAGTAGTGGCCTCTATAACCATATATCTTCATCAACATGGAAATTAACTCCATCATCCTACAAAATTTTAACTAAATCCGTGGCTCCAAGAGACTTGCATTTTCCTTGTGAAATATTTTTTTTGATAATAAATGGGATATATATATATATACTGGAGGACCCGATAGACGTTGTCCTATACACTCATCTTAAATTCAAAATAAAAGGTTTTTGAACATTCGATACTGAGATCGTAGCGCAGTCTGCCGGATCCAATGTAAAACATTCCAAGATCAAGAATTTATAAATAAAAAATTAATTAAATATTTCTAAACCGAATTATAAATCTAAACCATTCTCGAGTCCACTGGAACAGACAAAAACTTTCATCAAAATCGGTTCAGCCCTTTAGGAGGAGTTCAATTACATACACACATACAGAAAAATTACATATATAAAGATTATTTGAAAAGATATTAATTAAAAACGCTAAAAAAAGCGTGAATCGGCTGCATTTTCGTAACACTAAAGACCGGGTTTGGCTGAAAATCAATTTTCGACGCCAACTTACGTCTTTTTCAATTCCTACTATTAGAGCACGATTTCTATACATATTTTATTTGTTTATTTATTTATCTTGGTGGAATTTTCAATCGTTAAAAAAATACATTTTAAAGCGCTCAATTGAGCTGAAATGAAATGTACATGATTATTTTGGATGACAATACTATAATTTAATTATAATTAATAAAAATTAATTGATTAAAACTAATGATTTAAAAAATTACTAATACAGCCACGTTGGCGACTTAGAGATGCTTTTGGCGACTTATGTCAAAATTTGAAAAGGTTTTTTTTCTCACGTGTTAAAGCATTTAGTTGAAAGGAAATTTTATTTTATAACAATAGCGTTGTTACAACAATGCAGATGAATGTTGAGTTGTATTTTTTTGAAAGTTTTTAATTAATATCTTTTTAACTAATTGCGATATTGGACCGAACTGTGTATCTAAACCATTCTCGAATTTACTTGAACCCACATAATAAATTTAATCGAAATCGGCCCAGCCGTTTAGGAGGAGTTTAGTGACAAAACACACGCACAGAAGATTTTTATATATAAAGATATATATAGTCACAGGGAGCAGTGATGATATTGATAAACATTTATTAACGTATGCTATGCATATAAACAATTTTTCTTTAATAACTTGTTAAATGTGTAAGCTCTCTCACATGATTAAGATTCGTTCTTTCTTTTTATTTCAAAGACTACAATATAGAAGGATGTCGCAATCAGCTTCTATTCCTCTGAATTTGTTGGTGGCAGGGTTATTTCTATCGATTTAAAAACTAAATGGTCACTGAAAATCCGCCTTTTAGGGGACGGAGTCCGAGGTTTGAAGTCCTCATATTAAAGTGGTGTAGAAGTTTCTAGAATAGATCAGTTTTGGAGGTCTCTTAGAGGTTTAAAATATTAAAGTTCGTCGACTTCCAAATATATCCTCAATCAACCAGTTTAAATGTGTGCAATATAGATGATTTAAAGTTTTATATTATTTATAGTACAATGAAGTCACTGAAGCCTAGTGTCTTGAGTGGTAGCGTATCGCGCTTCCACGCTCCAAGTCCAAACAGGGCGAGGTCGTGATTCAGCGTTTCATCCCTTCAGTAGATCGAAAAATGAGTACCAAGCTTGCTTGGGAACTTAACACTGGAGGTTTCGTTTCAGATTGACCACCTGATGGGAACATCTACTCCTGCACCTTAGAGCCCAAGATCACGAAAAGTGAGATAGGCACAGTGGGCTTTGACTTTCATAGGTTATTGTTCCAATGAGTTAGTTTTATAGTAACCAGCTCATTTTATAACATTTAACTTTTTTTTTAATTTAAAAAAATGCTGTTTTTAGAAACTTTTAAAAACCTTTTACGCACATTTTTTATATAAAACGTTGTTAGTGCTTTTATACGCTAATGTTCTGGTTGTTGTTGTTGATGAACTGGTATCTTATATTACGAAAATATCGATTAAATGCAGTGTTTATAACTTTGGTTATTGCAATTTCTTAAATTGAGACATTCCAAACTCAAATAAATTGAATTAAATTCATCTTACTACAAACATGAAATATTCTTACCAATTTATTTTAACAGATCATTGCCTTCTACAATCCGAAATAAATATATATTGTTAGCGGTAACTTAAAGAATTCTGTTAAAGTTTTGTGTTAGAACTTGTTTAAATTATCTCAGAAAGAGTCGAATTATGAATATATTGTAAAATTCTAAGAGAGTTTTTTTTCTGTATCTTTGAATCAATGCAATCTGAAAAAATTACATTCCTTCCGAAAATTTTTAGAATTATTCCAAAATAAACTATAAGAATCCCAAAAGATACAACATAAATATATATATATATAATTGTATTCTATTTTGCGACAATATATATTTATATCACCAAAATAACTTTAATAATATTTGAAAGAATGGAAATATATGCACAACAGTGAGTCTTATATTACTTTAAAAATATTCACCTCAAATTGTTATGAAATTAATTAATCTACACGGTGATACCAACAGATGAGATAAATCTGAAAAAAAGTTTAATTTTTTGAAAGTCAAACCTAAAAAAAAAAGAATTTAATATTTTATTGGTTTGTACATATGTAGAGTCCAATTTCGTCTGTGACTGGAAGATAACTTTAAATATATAAATAAATATAAACCAACGAAACCCAATATTTTTTCTGTAAAGCTAGAATGTATTTAAGTCAAGGATTGATACTACGTCTAGCTTAGCGTTATGAAGTGTAAAATTATTCAATCCTATTATCTAAGACAAAACATGCTTTTCACAGTTGTATTAAAATTCTTATTAACTTTCCAACAAAAACAAGTAATATAAATTTCTTTTAAAGTCAATTCCTACTTCGTCAGAAAAACGTAGTAGCCCCATCATCTGTTGCAGCCAGTTGTAACTTTGGCAGAAATAACGCAGAATAATTTTAAAATTAAAAATAAATTTTTTTTAATGAATTAATATGTGAAAAAAACTGTATGAGCATCAAGTGTCCTCCGCTACAAGTTTGAAAAATGTATTTGAACTTGAAAGGATGAATATATATATATATATATATATATATATATATATATATATATATATATATATATATATATAGGTGAGTATTTTACTATATGAGAAAGTTGGACTACCTACAAGGTCAAAAGGAAAGAAATTGGATTCCAAGAAACATAACAATTGAAGATACCAAAAGAGTCTTTGGACTAAAATGGAGACCTATTATGCTTTCTAAAGCTGTCCCTGAATTAGGCCAGCGAGATTAGGATTAAGCAATGGTTTATGGTTCCACCTTCTCCGTACAGCAGAAATTTTTGACATAATAGAAAAACAGACCCATGTTGAAAAATTAGTCCTATATCTATCACATGTGGATGAAACACCAGACAGTAAAATAAAATGAAAGTATGAATAGAGATTAGTAAGGTTTCTCTCATATATAAAGTGAGAGTGAACTAATAATAGGAATTGAATAACAATAACACAAGAGATTTTAAAACCAAATTCTACATTAATCACTTGTCACAAATGTACCAAAGAATGCAGGCTTCTATTTTTAATAAGCAGCTATGTCTGATCGAAATTCTAAATGAAGATTCTTCTTGTCCAATCTTTTGAGAAGGATAAGTAAAACCACATTTAAGGCTTAGACAGATCGTTATTTTGAATCAAAGTTTCATTTGAATGAGTTGTGACATTGAATGATCAAATAGTTAAAGGAAGTTTTTTCTTTGTTGCAGGGCGAAGGAAGAAGCTGCCCCACAAATACTCTGCCCCCTCTGCCAAGTGGTAGACCTGGCCGTCGAGACGAATAAGATGTGTGGAGACTGCGGCAAGAACTTCTGCCAGAAGTGTGGAACTTTTGTCCCGGGAGAAGGAAGGGTGAGTAACGGTTTCTGGATTCCAACTTCCGACCTCCATCACTACAGTCAATGTGTATCTAACTTATCTCTTTAAAAGAAGAAACTCTCAAAATAGTTTTTTTTCTCCGTTAAAAATAAAGAATTTTATTTTGTAGAAGAATAAAAGAAGGTTGTGCTTATATATATATATAAAAAAGTAATTACTTCTATAATGTTAAAAAAAAAAATTTTTTTTAGAGAAAAATAGGACACTATAGTGAATTTTTGTTTTTAAGGTCCCCGCTAAACACATGATATCAAGCTATTAACGGGAAATGTTTCTGTCGACTCGTGTGCTCGTGTTCTGATTCCACTAATGTCACGTCGTGTATAGGGGAAATGTATGTTATGCTTGGTGTTGAAGTTAGGACAATAAAATGCCAATTTAAATGATATCCTTTGTCACTTGATCGTGATTCGAAGTTTGCCGCCAATAGTACACATGTTAAATATACAAGAGTAACATTAATAAATTATCATTCAATATATATCTGTTCCATTTTTAAGCAAATACTTTTAATTTTCTTTTCTTAAAAAAATCAAAAATTTATTAAGGTACTTAAAATGAAATAAGAAAACAAGACTTAATTCAAAGTAAATTTTCTGTATAAAATATAGTTTATTATAACTTAATGTGACAATACATGTATGTATTCACTTTTTAATATTGCGATTAATTTTTTTAAAGAATTACATGTATCTAAACAGCTTAGTAATTGGTTGCCTTTAAAAATAAATATTAAATTTTAGTATTAATAAAAAAGTAATATCGTACACAGATAAAAAATTCGCGTTTCTAAATTGCATTGTTTAGGTTGCACTCAATAATCGTCTGATCTCATAAAGAATGCTAAAAGACAACATACAACTGCAATTTCCCTCCTTACCTACAGTGCTGTTCTCAACATTGCCCTTCGACTGCAAGCAATGACGTAACGTACACCCCCGTAACCCCCGCATTATGGTGGGGCACAGGATTCTAGGAAGCCCAAAGTCTGACTCACGCCAATCTCTTTATAAGGTCCGGCTTGGAGCACAAAACCCGACTTACTAGGGGGGCTTTAAAATTCTCCGTTATGCCGTTGACACAGGTATTGTGAATGAATGACGACCGAAGTGGTAAACAGTCGTGAAAAAGAATATGGATTATTGCTAAAGATCAATTGTGTGTGTGTGTTGTACTTATTACAGTAATACCTCGATTTACGCTACCCCAATTTACGCGAATTTGGAGTAACGCGATTTTCAAATCTTGTTTATTCATTCTTTTTTCCCCATCATTAAAATTCAGGCTGAATCAATGCCAGAGCCTGATGAAATTGGTAATTTGATTGAAGCAGCTGTCGATGTTGCCGGGCAAATATATTTAGAGGTGGATAGTGATGACGTTCAAGAACTGCTAGATACCCACAATCAGGAGCTGACAATGGATGAACTCATAGAAATAAGTGAGCAAGAGAGAGACATTTAAAAACTTAGTCTGTAGACACAGTTCAATCAGATGATCGATTGATGGTTGGTAATTTGACAGAAAGCCTCAGGTTCATTGAAAAAGGGTTACACAAATTTTAGAAAACATATACTCCAACAAAGAGCGCATTTTTTCAACAAAACAAGGAATAAAAAAAATTATTACCGCTACGAGGAAATATTGGGAGAGGAAAAAAATCTTCGAGCCAGGAAGACTATTTGTTAAATTTTGTGAAACCTTCTGCATTAAAACAATTTTGGTTTGCGATTGTGTATTTGTGTTATCTTAGAATTTATTAAATTTTTTTTTCTAAATTATTATTTTCTTTCGTCCCCAGTCCCAACTAAAAATAATTTATACATATTTATATGCAAAATTATACTCCGACTTACGCGGATATTCCTCAGTCCCACCTATCGCGTAAATACGGGGTATTATTGTATTGCTTTTGTTGTATAAAGCACCATCTGTTGGCCATGATTTCACTTTTTTGGTTTCAATAAAACCCCATGTCATTTCAAGCATGAGTGTCAATTTTTTACCCCTCACCCTACATTATTCTATGAATTTTGAAATTTTCGAAGGTTAAGGCTACACGGTACCCTTTTTCAAAAAAATTTTTTAGAGACAGTTACAGTAAAAATAATTGATATTTTATATTTAGATTATATTATTAAGCTGATTCTGTAAGCAAAAAGTCAGTTTGAGCAGCCATTATTTTACAATTTTAAAAAATTAGGAATTTTTGAAGTTTTTTCATACTCTTATAAAATACTCAATTTTTAAGATTTTTTAGTAATTTTAAGTTATTTATGATTCTTAGATAATTACAAACAATATTTAGTATGGATTTGAAAATCTATTCCCTTGTTGATTTTTAATAATTATTTTTCTAGAAAAACCTGGAAAAAACACGAAATTTTTTAAAATATCAACTTTAGCATTTTTTAGAAAAATAACTAGAGTTCTCAGCCCTAAATCCATACTAACTTTTATAGAACAGACATTTGGGAGTATATACAAAAAAATCCAAGGCTCTATCTTGAACAGGAAAAAAGCCTTAGGGATTAGAAAACACTTATACTTTCAAAATTAAAAGTCTGAGAAAAACGCATTTAAAGTTTGTAAAGTCATAAAACAAAAATTTATAATGCCCGTAAAACTCTAATTTTTTAATATGTTATTTTCCAATGTATGTTCTACATTAAAACACTATTTTTATAAAATATGACTGAAAATTATATTTTTAATTCAAAATATATTTTGCATAATATTGATAGCATTTGTTAAGACGTCAGAGTTTATTCAGTTTTATCTTAACCTAATATTTCACAAAAGTTTTGAAACACAAAGCATTTATGTACAAAATAATAATGATACTAACTTAAGCTAAAAGTAGTCAGGTTTGCTCATAAAATTTAATTTTTTTCAGTTTTAAATTGGGCAGTTTAGGAAGTTTTAGCTCTTGTCATACGACTTTAAAATACTAAAATATAGTACTATAATATGTTTAGTATAATGTAGTTTGGTATATACATCAAGGAAATATTCAGTTATATCTGCAGCATTTGAATTCAGAATGCTTGTATTCGGAAGTCTAATTGTAGAATCAGCTGAGGACTGATTTTTAGATACATCATTTTTTCAGTAGTATTCCATCTCTTCAAAATATTGTTTCTCACAGAAACCCAGAACGCATTTGCCATGGCATTTTCTCTACAGGAAAAAATTAATGATAAAGCTTTTAAGTTATATAAACTATTTTTAAAACGAAAATTCGCCATGAAATTAATCTTTATTAATTAATTATGAGAACTCAAAAAACTCAAAACATAATCAAGCAGAAATGATTTTAGTAATGAAAATTGGAATTAATAACCATTTCAAACTAAAAGCTCAAAAATATTTTTAATTAATTTAACTTAAGTGTGAAAAAATGCTTTAAAAGGTAACCGAAACCAAAACCATAGCTTATAAAACTTCAAGTATCTTAAAAACTAATTTGCTAACAGATCTCTGAAATTTCGTGGCAAGCATCTCAATCATATGGGCCACCAAAACATGAAAAAAAAAATTCGGTAAAAATGAAATTTTTAGGGTATTGTGTAGTCTTAACAGACTTTTGGGTCTCATCCGGTATATGTACTTGAATAAAATAATGTGTTATATTCAAAGTAACATAAGATAGAGTCAGGCTTTAAATATGGTGAATGATAAAAACATTTCGTTAGTTAAAAATAACTTTGTTTCCCATTTTTATATACCTTATTGTTAAAACATATTATACAAACTGTACCTACCTTTTAAAACGTATAGGGGTATAATAGCTCAGGTGTCATCTTTGTAACTTGACCATGGCTCAAAATTACGAGGTCCGTCGCTAATAGCACTCGTGTTGCTGTATAGTACGACGTTAATAAACATTCATTCACTCACTCAGGCAAAACAATATTATTTTTAAGCGTGGCAGTCTGATTGTAAATTTGGCCATGGTTGTGGTTGCGAGCTTGTGGCTGACGTCGCTGGTTCGAAACCTAATGATAATGAAAAACCAGTGTGAAGAAGGGTTGATGCACATTAAATTTGTCGGGCTCAAAGTCTTCCCATTGTCGGGTTGATACTTGAAGAGGGATGTACCAGCTCAGGTTTCACACATCCTTACCACTTGACTGAGGTTCAGAATTATGAAGTCCATTGCCAATAGTCCTAGTGTAGCTTCACAGTGTGACATAAATTAAATTTAAATGAAACAAAATTTGATTATAAATTTGTGCTTGGTTGATCGGAGGGGGACAAATTCAAGACCCGATTTCAACATATAGACTGCTATAAAGAACAATAAAAATTACTCTCATTAAACCTAGAAGAAATCTTCTCAGTCCTCCATTAAAGTAATTTTGGTTACATGAAATACACCTTCAGTAATCATCTTGATCACCTACGGGGAAGCTCAAAATTCCGAAGTCTGTCACTAACGTTCAACTGCGTTGTCCTAATGCAGCGTTTATTTAATTACACCTAGCCAACCTCTCATAATAATGACGTTTACTCCATCGAGCGCCACACTAAATCACTATTGATTTGTAATTGTTGCGATTACTGAAAGCGCAATTTGAGGGTTATCTGTACGGTTGGCTGAAGATAATAGGAAACAGAGCTCTCTCGTAGGCGACACTAAATCTTTCGCTACATTTGAATTCGGGAAACTTGGTTGAAATTAAATGATTCATTCATTCAATTAAATCACTTCCTATTCGTATAAGTCCTCCTAAATTTCCCTTCGCGATTTAGCTGAAGGAAAGGAACACAATTCGTGGAGAGTTACGATTTGATTTTCGGAATATTTTGGGGTACGGTAAAATAGTGGGTTCGATAACTAAAATGCAGATGTGACTGAGAGCTTCATTAGTGAAATGGCTTGAAAGAAATATAAGTAAATACAAGAGTAAACAAAAAATGTATATTTAAACACAATCAGTAAAATTCTGCCCCAAAGTGACAGAGAAATAATTTAAAGAACAAAGTTCTAATTTTCAGGGAGCCAAAAAATTCGAAAATAAAACTCTAAATGTAAGAGTTTTAAATATTTAAAGATAAAAAAAATATATATTATTTGTAATTATAAATGATAAATTGTTATATTTTTAGTTTATTTTTTTTAAAAAAGAAAATCTTAGTAGTTTTATTAAAAATATATATTTTATTAAATATATATATATATATATATATGATTTTTTGAATAAAATAAAAACTAACACACAAACATTTCTTTAAAAAATACTTAGAGAGATCCTTCAAAGCTTGAAGCTCCTAAGTCCCATTTCTGATGGAATTATCTCTTTGTTTAAGAAATATGTATAGTCAAATTGCTTATATTTTTACGATTCCTCCAAAGAGGCTTTCCATGCGTTTTGCTAGGGAGCTGTTTTTAGTAGCTTACAATTAATTATTATCTATCCTCTTATTCGAGTTGTTCAGAAATGGAAAAATATCAAGAATAGTTTATTTTATATTTGAAATAAATAATACTCCATCCGGCTCAAATTTCTTGCTACATTTAGGTAATTTGTCCCAAATTATTTGCTACATGTAGCGGTATAACCTCCAGTAATAGCCTCCGGCACTTTTGACTAGTGGTTATGTTACAACCCACTTGACGCATCAATCAAGGTAACCAGACTCACTTGACGCATCCACCAAAGTCTTTAGACTCACTTGACGCATCCACCAAAGTCTTTAGACTCACTTGACGCACCAACCGAAGTCATTAGACTCACTTGATAAATCATAAAATTATCAAAATCAATAATCATAAAAAATATTCAAATATAGCAAAAAATTTGGGACAGAAGGAGTATTAATTATAAAAATAGTCTCATTTCGCAATTGTGAGATGAATATTCTTTTTAATTAATCTACTAAAACACTATAATTTAATTCCTCTTGAGCAATTAATAGTGGTGCCAGTTTTATCCACTTGCGGTAGATGCTCTTTTTTTGAAAACTATTGAAAACCTTTTTTCTACTATTTCATTCTACGACATTTTGAACAATGACTATAACAAACGTGTTCTACAAAACACACACAATTACAAAAACTTTTTAACCACTATATATTTGTTCTCCCGAAGAGATTTGCTCTCGCCTGTTTAGGTTGCAGGAGTTAGATAAAGTCTGCTTCCTCTACTGGTTACCTGCACATATTGACATTACAGGCAATGAAAACGCAGATTATCTGGCGAAAAAAATTAGAAATCTTAATATTGACCAACTTTGTCAACATAACTTTATTAGACGCAAATGCTGTCACAAATTTCAAATTGAGAGAGAAGTCAATTCCTGTAAAGCATCAAATTTGTAATATAAGTGAAGACCACCTTATAACAAAAATTATTGCTAGGATAAGAACAGGTCATTACAGAGGAATGAAGTTTGATAGGGATGGTAAGAGATCTTACAGGAATTGTGATAACTGTTTAGATACAGAGCTAACACCTGCTCATATTTTTGACTATCCTGCTATTCTTGCTGCTCTACAAGAAATAGGGGTCCCCTTTTCGTTAACAAATCTCTCTATGGACAGTATTGAAGAGATTGCCAGAACAGTCATCTGGACCCATGGTACTATCTGATTTGGTCCCATCATGGATACGACTTTATCATCATTTTTCCTTCCAGTAAAAATTTCATCCAGTTTACACAAAAAAGATAGCGAAGCAACTGAACAATTATTTGGGAGGAAAATGTGATTGCAGTATGGGGTACTCGTTAACAACAAGTTGTCTAACAAGTGATGTAGCAATACATGAAAATGATGCTTTAATAACTACGAAGAATGGCAATTTTAAAAATTTAACTTTTACTTATGAATATATAGAGATAGATAGATAGATAACAGATACACGCGTTTCAAAATCTGTAACTTTGTGAGCATATATCAATTTTATGTTTTTAGGACACTGCTTTATTATATATATACCTGAAGGGGGAGGTTAGGATCCTGTAAAGCAAGCGTAACCCAATTTAACTGTTTTAAACCAGTAACAGCTCTAGAAAACATAGTAAATGGTGTTTTTTTTAGAGGTATAGAACTTTAAATTGCAATAAAACCACGAAGTATTATTCGATTGACATGAATTTTTTTTATTCGAAAGATAATCTTGTGGCATTACATTTTAAATATTATTCCTGGCATATGACTGCCACGGCTGGCTCGGATATAGTCCAATCTGGACGTCCAATTTTCGATGACTTTTTCCAACATTTGTGGCCGTATATCGGCAATAACACGGCGAATGTTGTCTTCCAAATGGTCAAGCGTTTGTGGCGTATCCACATAGACCAATGACTTTACATAGCCTCACAGAAAATAGTCTAGCGGTGTTAAATCACAAGATCTTGGAGGCCAATTCACAGGTCCAAAACGTGAAATTAGGCGGTCACCAAACGTGTATTTCAATAAATCGATTGTGGCACGAGCTGTGTGACATGTTGCGCCGTCTTGTTGGTACTACAGCTCCTGGACATCATGATTGTTCAATTCCGGAATAAAAAAGTTAGTCATCATGGCTCTATACCGATCACCATTGACTGTAACGTTGTGGCCTTCATCGTTTTTGAAGAAGTACGGACCAATGATTCCACCAGCCCATAAAGCGCACCAAACTGTCAGTTTTTCCGGATGTAACGGTGTTTCGACATACACTTGTGGATTAGCTTCACTCCAAATGCGGCAGTTGTGTTTGTTGACGTAGCCTTTCAACCAGAAGTGCGCTTCATCGCTAAACAAAATTCGCTTATGAAAATCGGGAACAACGGCAATCTCGTTTTGGGCCCATTCGACGAATCTACGCCTTGCTTGATGATCGTTTTGATGAATTGCCAAACCAAACTGAGAATAAATTACTTGACAGCTGTTAAATCGGTCGCCATCTTGGAAAGTAATGCCAACTTAAACTTCTATACCTGGAAAAAAACACTCTTTATTTTTCCAGTTTGGTCAATTGACTTTTTATATGATTACTTATATTTCGGCGGGGTTTTATAGGTTTTCAAATCTATTCTCTCTTTGCTTTGTAGGAGGATTTACAATTTGTCTATACTTTTTTTACTATACTATATATATATTCAACAGGGCAGAATTTAATGAAATTTGGTATGCATAACGGGTTTATATAATGCAAAAAAACCCTTTTTAACAATTAGAATACATGCACATGATCGTGCGTAAGACTCATCGAAATTAAATGGTATGAAATAGCAGTTGAAGAACAGAAAAAACAATACATGGTCCCATCTCGTAGATATAAATAAGCCTCACACCTTGATTTTATATCAGAAATAAAAGTATTTGTGAGTTCCTGTGGTAATTAATCACATTCTTTCAGCAACTCTGTTTCCAGGTTTTGGATGGTACTTGGAAAGGAGTTGCGAGTTGCAATTGCCAGAATATATCTCCAGAGTTCAAGAGATAATCGACAACATCTAAAAATTCTCTTAATTTTGAACTCCAGTGTATAATCCATAGTAATATATACAATTAGTTATAAACTTAAGTATAACTAGTCAGAACATTAAGAAATATGAGCCACAGAAGTAAAATAGCAAACTCTTGGTCTTAGGAACCAAGAATGCAGGTTTAAACATGTTTTTAGGCCAGCCAGAACTTTCACCTGTAATTTGCCTTGCCTGTATTACTGGGCCATAGGGAAAGGAGGAAATATTATAAATATGAAATTATTACAAAATAAAATACACTAATAGTAATTTAATAAAACAAAACCGGGAAATTAAATAAATTTAATTAAATCTAGTCAAGAATCTTTGCATAAAATACTGCTAAGAAAATAAAACTTATCACGCCTTAAACTTACCCCCCCCACACACACACAAATAATAGTAAAAAAATCTTAGAATGATGGATATATATCATTTTATATATTACAAATAAGAAGGATCTTAAATTTTGTTATAGAGAACCAAGAACAGGAAACCTATGTTTTAAGAAAAAAATCAATGGTTTAGGATACAAAACTTTAATGTTTCTAAAGCTGTTATTGACTTAGGGAAATGAAGTAGACTGCAGGATAGGATTATTAAGATAGGACGTTATGGGATTCTAAACTTCTCCTTTAAGGGAAAGTTTTATATATAAAAAGTAAAAGAAAAAAGTATGCGTGAAAAAAAGACCAAGATTCAGTGGCGCACACAAGGGAGGGGGTCCTGGGGGTCCGGACCCCCCAAAGCCCTTGCTTTTTTTCGGATTGATTATAATTCTAAGTATATAATACGTAAAATTTAATTAAGTATTGGTTATTAATGATTAATTTTATTAATTAATGCTAATTATTTATTCAATAATTGTTTTTTTACTGTGTTTTGTTCCCGAAAATCGACAAATGGTGAACTTTCGACCCTGACCCCACCCTCCCTTGAAAAATTCTTGTGTGCGCTACTGCCAAGATTATATATAAAAATAACTCAGGTCCTAAAAATTCGTTCGTGCATTAAAGAGTAAGCTATTAAAAGACAAATTTAAATTAATATATCAGTGAAATAAGTAGCGAAGGGAATACAAATAAAAACAGCAAACATAAATTCAAAACACCTAAAATTTCTGAAACATTAAATCAAAAAATAGAATCAGGAATCCATAAAAGATAATGAGTATTAAATTTGAAAGGAATATTAATAAGATACAAATTATAGTTGTGGTATCATGTGCACGACGTGTTTAAAACTAATAAAATTTTAAACAATAATATAAAACTTTTTTTTTGATTAATTCCTACTGATTCCAAATTAGAATTTCACCCCGTTGCGCTAATAGTAATGTTTGTAGTGTTTTGTAAAGTGTGGAATCCCTTGCCCAGGACAAGCATATATCAACATACCGTTTTGAACTCGGAAAAGTTCCACATTAATCAAGCAATACTGATCTTAAACGAAGCTTTCCCCTTTGGGTCGAAGCAAAAATTTTTGAACTCTTCCTTTTCTAATGCAAAACGCGAAACATTCATAAAGCATTCCTTGCAGGAAAAATCCACGTTAATGACTTTCCTTCATTCTGTCCTTAGGTACGAAAGATTTCGGGCTGTTAAAAAACAGAAAGAATGAAGGGCGGGGGGAGTAAGAAAAACCGAACAACATACAAAACGAAAGAAGAGAAAAAAACAACAATGAAATAATTATATCTCCGTAAAACTAAGTTTGCTGTGCAAGAGAAGTAAAGGGGAAGAAAAAAAAGGGGGAAACGAAATAATAACAAAATGAAAGCAAAAAAATTGCAAAAAATACTCCTGGAAAGCATCCTTGTAGTGTACGCCAAAGTTAGATGTGCCTAGGGAAAGCCCATTAATCTTTCGCGAAGCTGTCACATACATACTGATGAGTTTGCAGCCCTTAAGAGAAGGTTATGCTTTGAATATTCTTCCACGGCACTTGCTAATTAATATTCTCAGTACCACTAAAGTCCCGCTGTGTAGGGCAGCGATGCACGCTAAATCTGTCGAGAGCTGAAACGTCCTTCCGTTGGTGTGGTGTGGTAGTTAGGAGAGGGGGGTGCCAGCTCAGGTGTCGTCCACGTCACTTGACCATGGTTCAAAATTACGTGGTCCGTCGCCAAAAGCCCTCGTGTAGCTGAACAGTGCGACGTTAATATTCAATCAATCTAATTAATATTCTCCCTGCGTAGAGCAGATAGGGCCCCTATCTTCCTTTACTTAACGCTTGCATAATAAAAGCGAAGCATCATTTTCACTCGAGCATTGTAGGTTTCTGATCTGGTATGCAGATTGCAGCCCTCCCAGATTTCCCGCTTCGGGTATTAGAGAGCAATTCATTGACAAAATGCGTGAATTCGCCTTTGCATCACATTAAAACATATAGAAAGAGGATGCGACCCAAAGAAAGAGGGCAAAAACAAAATCCCTTGCAAATTTTGATCTAAATTCGCTTTCCGTAATCTAATTTGAATACGGATTATGTGTGCAAAGGGATAGATAAAACGCTTCGACTGAACCTTAGTTTTGCACATAACTTAAGATTTTGGAAGAAACATTCAGATTTTTGTATTATACATTTCAATTACAGAAATTAGATGCTGATTTATTTTTGTCAAGCTCTTTGAAAGAGTTTAAATAATAGCCTTTATATATGATGGTGTGTCAGTGGCGCATGTAGAAATTTTTCAAGGAGAGGGGAGGGGTCCAGGGTCGAAAGTCCACCATTCTTGTATTATTCTCCATTACGCCTCCTAACATATTCTCTTGATTTTGTCAGTTTTCGGCAACAAAAAACAGTAAAAAATTAATTATTCAATAAATAATTAGCGTTAATTAATAAAATTAATTATTAATAACAATATTTTACTAAATTTTACGTACTATATACATATGATTATAATCAATCGAAAAAATGAAGGGTTATAGGGGGTCAGGTCCCCCCCCTCCTTGAATGCGCCACTGCGGTGTGAATTTTTTATTTTAGTTACTTTTTATTAAATGATTACTATTAATATAAATATATATATACACATAAGACAGAATCACAATATTAAGTGGCACTTAATTTTTATTAATTATCATTAATGTATCTAATTGCCATCCAAATCAATCGTGTATATAGAATTTCAGTTCAACTCAATGTTTTAAAACGCGAGAAAAAAAAATCTTGTAAAGATGTCTTTGACCCAAGTCGCTAAAAATGAAACCACGGCGTCTGTAATTCTTTAAATAATTAGTTTCCGTCAATTAATTTTAATTAATTATAATCAAATTATCGTATTCACCCAAAACAATCGTGTATAGAAGATTTCCGCTCGAACGAGCGCTTTAAAATGTGAGAAAACCCTTTTAAAATTTAGACACTAGTCGCCCAAAGGGTCTCTAAGTCGCCAAAAATGATGCCAACGTGGCTGTATTTGTAATTCTTTGAATAATTAGTTTTCATCAATTAATTTTCATTAATTATAATTAAAAATTAGCGTGTTGTCATCCAAAATAATTGTGTTTATAAAATTTCAGCTCAGTTGAGCGCTTTAAAATGTATTTTATGAACGATTGAAAATTTGAACAAGATATAGGGAGATAGTAGGAATTGAAAAAAAGTGAGAAAATTTAGATATATATATATATATATATATATATATATATATATATATATATATAAAAAAGTTTAAAGTTATAAGAATAAAAGAATTATGATATAATCTAATACTATTTTATTTTTATAAATATATGTAAAAAGGACGTTGTAAGGATAATCATGTTCTAAGCAGTGTTTTAAAAATTTTAGTAATTATATTTTTTACGATGTTTTTCTATTACCTTGGGAAGATAATATTCTTTAAAGTTTGGTTTAATCCCTTATTATTTTAATTAATCAAAAATTTCGTCCTGTGATGCTCTATATTAAGAGAGGCAGCAAAGTTCATCTTATGATCAATAGTTTAACAGCTTTTTATTCTGAAGCAACGCGAGGCATAAAGTAATGAGGATAAAACCTGAACTGGTCATCCAATTTTCAAATTTCCACATCAAGTCAATTGGAGGACTTCGATAGATTTAAAGTACACCAGGTTTTCTACACGAGGAATCTTCAGTAGCATTAGGATTCGAACTCATGATTCGGCAGAAATAATGCCGGGCATGACAAAACTGCTTGACTACCCCGAATGCATCGTGTGATTTACAAGAACAAAGGCAAAAATGTTTTATCAAATATACGTTTTCTGAATTTCAATCTTTAAGGAATAAGTTTTGCATTACCAAACTAGATATATAAATTCTTTCGGCAAGAAAATTTTTTGAAGATCTCGCTTTTTTTTTCTGTCTAGTATTGATCGGCTCAAAGGTTAGTTCAGCTTTTATTTTGAAGCCCTTGGGCTTGAATGTTAAGTGTTCACCAACATATTTTTTGCCACTTTTGTGTAACCAGAAAATGATATACAGTGTTCGAGTTGATGGCTTAGTTCCTGAAAGAAGGTGCGCGATAAAAATGCAAGAAGTGTTGGCAATGATTTTATATGCAGGACATAAAAATAGATAGGAAACATGATCCAAAGCAAAATAGTTTTATTCAGTGGATTTTTCCTTCACTGTATTTCATGGTGGCCTATTTGATTGACAACTTTTTTTATGTGGTTTTTTTTGTAAGTACATTGAATGCACTTCTGTGCAACGGGGACCTGAATAGAAGAGTAACAGTTTTGTATAGTTTTTCAGCGAAGAGCTGTCTGGTGAGAAATGTTTTATTTTGAGTTGACATCTACAAAATTTCCGCAACAAATATTTAACATACAATGTGACGTATAGAAAATCTTTAAAATACAAGTTTAACACCTTGCGTGTGGAATAAATTTAAGAAAACGTGCCAAAAATGGAAAATTTTGTTCTTTTTAATTTTGCTTGTTATCATTCTCAAAATGTTAAAAAAAGATTATTTAAAAAAAAACAATTTAAGCCAAAATACTACTATATTCAATATTGTCGCATATATTTGAAATATTGATGAATTACAATAATTTTTGGGCAAAAATTTTAGCAAAATAAATCTAATGACATAATTTAAAAAATAAATATAATAAACTAACACATATAACAACAATATTATTTATATCAACTTTCATGATTTCCATGTCCCTCAAAATTCTTTGAATTTCACAAATCTCTTACAGTGTGGTATATACCAACTGCACAATTACAAAAATCCGACAAACGGAACTTTTCAGGGGAAATATCGCACTGAATTGGAATAATGGTAAATTACATATTATGCGTTACATGAACTGAGTTCGAGCTTCATGGAATCGAAAGAAAAAATTTTCGTTTGCCCGAACCCAGTTCGGACATTTCAAAATTGGTGCATTTGAACTGAGTTTGGGTGTCACAGACAAGAGGTTAAAATGTTCAAAATTGGCGCATAAGATAGAGTAGGATGCCATAAAATTATGCTAGAAAGTGAGGTGTCATCTTTAGTGTCGTCCTCGTCATTTGACACTAGCTTAAAATAAGGAAGTTCGTCACTCTCATTCCTCGTGTTTCTTCACAATGCTATTTTAGTTAGAAATAAGTAAATTAATTGAAACCCATAAAAATGCCCTAATCACATTGCTACAAACAAAATTAATTGCTACAACAAACAATTTAAGGCTGTTTTCGCCATATGTACGAGAGCGTGAACTTGACGCGGAGCACATTTTCGGACAGAAAAAAATGCCTCAATTTTTATAAAAATTTGTGACAATGTAACTCATGCATTTGTTTATAATATGGTGTTTTTAAAATTTCAAAATATTTTATAAATAATTAGTTTTTCGTTTTAACATGTGAAGGGCATAACGTTTAGCATAACGGTTTAAGAAAAAAAAATGCAAAACACATATTTTATAAAAGAAAAAAAATGTATCAACACGAGAGGATAAAAATGAGTAGTATGATAAAATAAGTGATTCTCTACAGGATAGTGTAGCCAGAACATAACATTAATGTTTGAGTACTTTTATATCTGAAAAAATATTCCGTGAATTCGGTTGCTATTCCTTACATTAGCCGAAGATAACCTTAAGAAAGGAATAAAAATTTAATGACATTGAAATTTAACAGTAGTATATATCAGAAATATGGAATATACACATACTACAAAATAAATTCTTATAATAAAAATGTGATGTAAAAATGTATAAAAGTACATAAAAGTTTAAATGAAGATTTGTTGTTACTTATGCTACCGGATCGACAGTAACATCGGATCACGGTCCAATACATTCATCGTGGCTAAGGGCTAAATTTTTACGCCTTGTGTTAGCCTTAGCTTTGAGCACCATGAGAGTGACAGTACGATTTTCGCTCAGTTCTACCTCAATTTTGAGGGAGAACACTCTGGGGTGGTCAGGGGCCTCTCACCTCTCTTCCCCTTCCACCAATCTCACGAGAGGACATGCGGCTCGACGGCTATTTAAAGTACCCCCATGCCGCGAAGGCACTATATATTTACAAACATCCATGTCTTCTCCGGGATTCGAACCCAGTCCCTACGGCACCGAATTCAGCGTCACTAACCACTATACCAGATGGGCGGCTAAAAGATTTAAATTTAATTATAATTTTTACTTCGAATTTTTTTGTCTATTTGTTTTTATATCTTAGTCTGAAATCAATCTATGAAAAAATGAAATGAGCTTAAGGAGAAATTATTTGTACAATAGGAAAAAATATTTTAGAGATAGTATTATGATTAGCATAGGAAAACACAGAAAAAACTGCCTATAACATTTTCAAACAATTTCAACTTGGCTAGAATAACACTATGACATATTCCAATATTGTGTGTGATACACGTTCTTTTAAAAATTTCTAATAGTCTCTAAATTATCCTTTTTTCTAGGATATTATACGAGGTTAAATTGAGAAAAAATATTTACAGTAAATATGCAATCGTCCAAACTAATTGATCGCCATGAATTGCCATCGTAGCTGGACAAACACTTCTATCAATGTAGATGGCACAAAATTTTACGATGTTCAAAGGTTGCTTAATTAATTTAATTTAGATATTTATTAAAACTTCTGAAACAGAATTTATGTTTCGAAATCAATTGTTTCATAGGATTAAATAGAGAATGGTCTCAATAATCTCTATCCTTTAAATTTTATATAAATCTAATTATTAATTCCGTAGATATTCGGAAAAAACTGTTAGAGGGAAGGGCAGAAAATATAGTTCAGTGCAGACATTTCGTACTATTTACCCCAACTTTTAATGCCACGCGATAACCTGAACGATAATCAAAATTCATAAACTATTATATGTCCCCTTAAACTACGCGGTTGATTGTTTGTTAACGTCACACTTAAAAGCAACAAGAGCGGGAACCTCAAGTTTTTGAACCATCATCAAGTGACAAGAATGACATCAGAGATGTGTGGTTTCACACTCTCCAAACTTCAACATCAACTAAAGTGGAGAGTACGAATTTCCACAGATTTTACATTCATTAACCCCACTAAACGAGGGGTCTTTAGTGGCATCATACCTCGAACTTAAGATTCGATTAACAGTAAGCCACCCCCCCTCCCAAACACAAATGTTTGGGCCGTAATCTCTTTGTTAGCGTAAAGTCTAATCTCACGATTTGGTCTAGAATGTACAAAACTATTAGAGGAATTTCTAAGCAATTTTCAATTTAGAGGTTTCAAAAAGTGTGAATTTAAAATATGTAAAAATTTTGGTGTACTACATTTCGTTTTTTGTGTTGTAATTGTATTTTTGATTATTTAAATTGTTCATGATAATGCTGCTTTTTTAAATTGTTTTCTATGTTTTTAGATCTGGGAAAGAAATATCTATCGAGATTGATAAAAATGTCTTTTTAAGATGAGAGGTGCAAAATTTTTTTAGAATCAAGCACTTGAGACATTAATTTAACTTTCTGACTCCCTTTTGTTTTAAAAAATTCCCACCAAAACTTTTCAGTCAAACTTCATGAATTAAAATTTTTTTAAAGGAATAAAAATGGCATGAAAAATAAAAAAATAAAAAATTTTGGTGTTAACATTTTGATCTTGGCAATCGAGTACCTTTGTCCAACACTCTGCGCAGCACTAAAATTGAAACAAAACACAAATTCCTTTAAAACTTGTTTATTTTTATTTCAAGAACGATAATAAATTGCAATCAATAACAATTCTCACTATAATAATTTATTTGTGAATCCTGGAAGACGAGTTATCTCGTGCCTCGCGATGAAAGGGTTAATCATCTGTATCAATTAGAAAAAACTGATTTATTAACACCCTTAATTGATTTCCTTTCAATCCTTAGCACTGATATCCTTTTTGATACCGGAAATGAGGGCGATGGAAGCTGTAGAGGAAGTTGAAAGGATGATTCAATAATTATATTACTATGTAGTCAAAAATAATGGACACCAAGAAATTTCTAGGGATACTGTAAGGCAGTAGTTCTGTGTTGTGTTACTAATCCTCCAGGGTATAACGAAGTCAGACAAGATCAAAAAATTAAATCGTTGACCCTCAAAAAGTCCAGCACAAGAAGGGGATTAATGTAGATAACTTTGCTTGTGAGATCCATGCAATGTATTACGTATTCGGGGGAAGCCTCGTGATCTTTACACCTTCTACAAATGAAGATGATCTTTTTGTTTGCTGAGAATGAAATGCACTTGATGTGACCACTGGCAAGACGAGTTCTGCTGATTACCTCATCGTGGCGGGAGGGTGTTCCTTCGCGGAATGGGCGAAGTACGTTGGGAGTTCGCTTTTGGCAGGCTCAACCTAGACTTGAAGGACATTCCATTACGTACAGATAAAATCAGCCGGCATTGGATTCAAGACACACTTCTACCATTTGTTGCTCCGATCCTTGGATCAACAGAAGCTGTACATATGAACTCGTTGAATGTCAAGGAGGCAGTGGTTCTTAAACTTTCGACTGCGGCGTCCTTTATGTATCAGTCTGACATCGTGGACCCTCAAGACTTTGAACCCCCCTTCCTAACTCCTAGTACATGGCCGAGTGATTTAAAGGCTCCTCAATCATCCAAAGATTCCCTCTGCTATTTATGTAGACTTTTCTTAAAACACTTCACTGGGTTTCAGCTATTCTTTGAAAATATTACGTTATACTAATGACTGTATAATTGCAAACAATAAAATGATTGAACTAATATCCTTGATCAAAATGCATTTTCTAGAAGAGTTCTTTCATAAGGGACAATTTAGTGACCTAATCTAGGATGACACATCTTTCAATTTTTACTCGAAGCTTTTCAGAGTCTGTGAAAGAGGGAAAGCTTAACATTAATTTAGAGACCTTCTCAGATCCCTAAAAAGGCGCTGGGGACCCCCAGTTCCCCGGATTATAGTTTAAGAACTACTGCTGTAAGATTAAGTTGTATTTTTGATTAGCGATCAAAATAAACGTCCTATTCTGAGAGACTGTTACATGTCTTGGACGGGGTACAGCAATTAAAGTAAGGTTGGACGCTCCAAAGTATTTTATATACTTCTCCTAAAAGAAACTTCTGGAACTTTCCTTAATCATATGATTTCCTGGTTTTAACACATTAATTGTATCGTTGTTGAGATATTTAGATATAATTTAGTCATTACGTCAAACTGCTACGAAGATGAAGTGATCACTGTTTCCGGTGTGAGACTTGTGTTCAAATTTTGACTCCGGTAAAAATGTGTCGAACAGTAGAGCTAATGGTCAATAAATCTGTGGATACTCAAAGTTTTCACGTTGTTTTGGCGTGGAAGTTCGAAGAATGGATTGCCAGTACAAGTATCGTTCCATAATCATTGTTCAAATCCACAAAGTCAATCACCAATAGTTTTCATATTCTGAATATAATGTCTCTTAACAATTAATCGACATGAAACTCCTGAGTTGTGGGAGCACATGAGATGGTATTATAAATAGATGCAGTTGGAATTATAGCCCTTTGTTGCTCCGTATCCACCATAAGCAAACCAATCACGTACAGGGGGAAATAAAAACATTTAAGAATTTAAAATGATCTTAACACACAATAATTGGCTTCAGACGCATTGGATAATGCTATAAATTCCTTTCCTGTAAGAAACTTTTCTAATTTATCAGAACATTATAATAAGAATTAAGAGGACATTTTCTCAATTTTTTACCTTTGTGATAAGAATAAGATGCAGATCAAATTAAATGTCTCCTCTTTTTTTTCAGGTGGAACGAGTAAGCTGTGAAAAACAAAAATAAATGAGTGCATTGATTTTGAATGTTACTGTATACACGTGATTTATAATTTTATTACATATTATTTCTCGTGCTCTATTAAAGATGTATGAGAAAAAGTAAAAGTTTATATGAATAAGTATAAAATTTCGTTCCCCTTATAATTTACAAGTTTATTTTAGTTTTTCTTTAAGCTAAATTAGATGTTTAGTTATACAAATGCAAACTTATTTCTCCAAATTCCTTCCTTTTCAGGACAAATTTATTTTTTATTTCAATACAAATTATGTCTTTTTGAATTCAAATTTAACCTTTTTATAATCAAATTCATTCATCAAAACATTTTAAGATGCATGTCGCAATGACAAGACCTGTTGTGTCAATCAGCATTGTAATTATGATGACATTATCATTAAGATATTTAATATAATGATTCTAAATAATTTTCCTTCATATAATTTTTAAAAATTATGTAATATTTTTTAAAAATTGTGTTTAATATATAACTGAGAATATCTTAATTATATTTAGCAATACTAAGCCCATATAGTCATTTTTTAAATTTAATTTTAATGCTGTTAAACATATGCGAATTCAGAACAAAGAAAAGTATTTAAATTATAATATGAAAAAAAACTATTTAAATATTACCAATTCTTTTAAAAAAAGTTTAATTAAAGAAATAAATTCCGAGTTTCAAAACTTTTATCAGGTGAAATGGGGAAATTTTGGAGAGCAAGGTACAAAATATTTAATGTCACTTCGCTCATCAAGGATTAAAATATGAACATCCTTCACCAGTAATATAGTGCTTAACTTCAATCCAATATTTGATCAAACCATATTACTGCAGAACGCCTTAAAATATTTCAATTAAAAGTTGCGGGGGTTGTCCTAATCTAACGAACGCCCACGATCATTCCATTGAATAACCATCGTTATGCATTACTCGCAGTGTTCGCTTAAGCTTTGCGCAGTTGATAACGGATTTGTTAAAGATGTGCCAACTGAGCAGATGTGTTCTTGCAGAGATCTGTGTGGGTGTGTAACACCTGCTCCAACCGGAGGAAGCAGCAGAGCGTTGTCATAGCAACCAACCAGCAGCAGGACACCTACACTTCAACGGGACAGAAGGTGAGCGACCCCCTGTATATCCTCTTTCACCTCAGAATGAAATCGAATAATTTCGATTCAGGAAGAGGCGAGACGTTTTGAATTCTATTTTTAGAACAGAAAAAGAAATCCTTAGAAGAAATCTATTAGTATGTAGAATACTTACTTTTAAGTTGTATTGAATCAATTAGATGATTTCTTTCTTAACCAGCTTGTAAATGGTTATGTTTCATACAGTATTAAAATTAGTACTTTCTTAACTTTTTTTTAAAAAAAAGAATTTTATTTTTTTAGCTTGGAAGTTTTGCTGAGGCAATTTCCATGAAACATGTGTATACTCTTTTAAAATTTAAGTAACTCATATGGAATAAACAGAACGCTTAAAAAATCGCCTTTGGAGTTCTTTGTCGACAGGATAGGTCAGTCATGACTTCCTAAAAATATCAAAATCAAATGATAATTCTGAAGGAAGTTCGTAACATACACTTGAACAATATTTTTCGTCTTTATTAAATTTTATGAATAATACAATTATAATCAGAATGTCTATACTTAATTAAAATTTCAATTTTTTAAGATTCTTTGAATTTCTTATTAGATTTCAGGTGCTTTCTTTTATGTTGTACGTTCGTTCGTTAGTACGTATATGTTCTTTAAGAATCTTCAAAATACATTAATCTATTTTGTTTCACATCCTCAATATACGGGGGTGAGTCGGAAAATAAGTTTCCCCTGTTGACAGTGGTCAGAGTTGCGTATGAAAGTCAAAAAATAAAATGAGATATTGAAGATAAGACATAACTTTATTTTTCCACATAAGTACCAATAACACTGAGACATTTGTCATACCGCTTTATAAGCTTCCTCCAGGAAAAACTCAGGGCTTTGCATACGGAAAAAGCGTTTACTTTCGAGTGGACTTTTTGGAGGTTGGAACCATCGTGGTACTGTGACACCCTGTTGAAATTGAAGAGGACAATTTGTAAAAAGTGCCCTTGGCTTCTCAAATCTGGCGTTCTGTTGATGGATGGCAATGTTAGTTGACATTCGGCGATGGCAACGCAAAATTCTTGGTTTGGAGCGCCTGTGTCACAGTCCTGATCTTGCACCAAGTGACTTTTATCTGTTTCCAGTATTGAAGAAGAATCTCACGTGAAGGCGCTCTGGAAGCAATGCTGAAGTCACAAGCCGATAAACGCTTCTTCCGTATGTAAAGCCCTGATTTTTCCTGGAGGGGTTTTTGAAGTTTATCAAGCGATATGACAAATGTCTCAATGTACTTGGTACTTATGTGGAAAAATAAAGTTATGTCTTATCATTAATGTCTCATTCTATTTTTTGACTTTCATGCACAACTCTGACCACATTCAAAAGGGGAAACTTATTTTCCCCCTCGTAAGTGCAGCTATCAAATGATGTCCCATGTTATCAGGAAAAGAATCTTATAAAATAAAAGAAAATTAAACATAGTTTGACACACATAATTATTGAGAATAGTACACACGGATAAATACTCAGTCCCAAAAATGACTGATGGTTTCAAAAATAAATTAAAGAAAAACAAGAAGGCGATAAAAATGTTTAATACATTCTCCTTTGGCAACAAGAAGAAGATTTATTATCACCAAGTTTCAAAATAAGAGACGAAGTTCGTTAATAGGTGGCTCTTCTGATTGGGAAAACCATACTGCTTTCCCAGTCATAATTTATATGTAAATTGAGACATTTTCTTCTGATTGAAAATTTGTCTCAAATTTGGTTTAAATTCTTATACATAAGGAAAATACAGCCTTAGCAATATTTTTTAAGAAACGATATAATATTATTGCATGTTGTTTCCAGCAACTAAGGCATAGTACAAAATTCTTTCAGTTGTTTATCGAATTCGATTAGTACTTAGAGGAAATATATCTGTAAAGTCAATTAAAATAAAGAGAAAAAAATCAAAATTCATTCTTTTTGATATAACTTTTAATTTATCTATCCAAGTAGAAAAGCAAAAAGTACATTAAAAATTATTTTAATATTTATCCAATGGATTTGTAGCCCACATACACATAGTTTCAAACATGATCTTTTTTTAAGATTGAATTGTGTACTTAAATTTTTCAAAGATTCATTTTACTATTTTCTTTTCCATGACATGTATAATAATGTTTTGAGTTTCGATAAACAAAACATCATTAAAATACCAAGGTCAGAAACTTGGAAATATTGGATAGAAATTGCATATTATATATATATATATATATATATATATATATATATATATATATATATATATATATATATATACAACTAATTATCAATATAACATATTTAGTAACATATATAAATTTGACGTAATTACATTATGGTCCAATTTAATGAATTTAAAAACATTTATGGAGCGTTAATTTGCACAGCTTATACAATGTTATTTTGTTTCATATTAAAGACCCTCTTCTCTCAATGGCTGGACAGCCCTTTGTGGGGCCCCGGCCTTCTCCAGATCTTTTCTCCAGGCATCTTTACCTTTGGCAACTGTTTTCCAGTTTTTGACCTTTAAGATTTTTAAGTCTTTTTCGACACAGTCAATCCCTCTTAACGGGGTCTGCCCCGAGGTCTATTTCACATGGTCTTTGCCAGTAAGATTTTCTTGCAGCAACGATCTTCATTCATTCTGGCCAGATGACTAGCTCATTCAAGTCTCTGTAATTTGACAAACTTTACAATATCAGGTTGTAAATTTTGTAGAGTTCTAAGTTAGATCTCCGTGATCTAACTTAGAACTCTACTTAGAACCCTTGGTGGGATCCATTTGGATCCCACCAAGAATGTAGTGTAAGATCTTTCTCTCGCGCGAAAATTCCCAAAGCTTCCTCAACACGTAAAGTCAATGGCCAAGTCTCTGATGCGTAAGTCAGGACAGATCTTTTAAGACTTTTGTAAAGAAGCAATTTAGCTCTTATTTTGAGAAAAGACATTTTAAATTATTCATATTTCAATGGGTAAATTCATGCAAAGTCTTGAAATTCTTTTTCTTAAAGTTATATCATTTAAAAGATACTGGAGTTTTAAAGGGTTTTTTAAAATTAAATCTCTGTGGTCCGCTTTTCGAGAACTCTCTTCACATCACTTCTTCCATACTTAAAAATAATTCTAAAACGTTGAGTATTTTATCACGACGGAAGTCATGATTAGGATTAATGATGAGTTTGTATTACTTCAGAGATGCATTGGAACGGCTTATGACTTCTAAAAATGAAATTTTGAAATAAAATAAGAAGTACTTCAACAAATTGCTCTTGCATTGAAATGTAGACGGAAGTGAACTCAAAGGATAGAAACACATTTAAAAATATTTTTAAGATGTTTATTTTAATAATAGAATATATATTTATGCAGCACATAACATATTTTCTTATCAGGTAAATTGTTCAACAATACGAAAAGTAAATACCTTTATTTTGCAAGTTTAATTTTTTCACTGCCTTTAGCTATCAATACGTAAGACTGCACTAATATTCAATAAGTCGTCCAGTATGATAATGGACTCTTTTTCATTATGAATAAAATCAATGTTTTATTTTTCTTTTATAAGAAAAACCGTTGGAAAAGAATGTGTTTTTCAAAATGGAGAACATTTTTTTTATCAGTGACTTAATTGTCTACTGACTCAATTTATGTGTACAATATAAAGTTTTTCTTTTATATATTTGGACAATGATAATTTCAACAATCTTCCATTTGCTTCGAAAATGTGAATGCAGTTCAATATGACGTTCCATTAATCATACATACAACTATGGCAAATTATTTCCAAAAGCATGTCATGTAACCAATGAATCGTCATGGAGGATTTATGGACTTCCCATGATAAATAAAATGTCTATTCGGCAAATTGATTTCACTGATTCTATATTATATTGTGTATATAACTAGGTAAATCCCATTTTGTATAATTCATGAAACTTGTCTCCCATCGTCAGTTTTTGGTATAAAACCATTTTTGCTATCTGGTTCTTTTTTAGAACCCCTGAATGCACTTGAAGTTAGAATGTTAACATGCAGGTATTATTTGCCACCATGGTAACATGGGATAACCAAGTCCTCTTTAGGTTGCGTAAAATATATTTCATAAAGAGAGTATAATATATACCCTCATATATATATCTTGTCTGAAGGAAACATGCACCAAATCATTTTCTGTCCTTTCCTGCTATGTTACTCCACGCTTTTGGGTGTACACAATAAGATGATTAGAAAAGTACCTTTTAAGAATATGGTAGACTTCAGTCAAACAGAAGATGTATCACAAAATGTTCTTGATAAACGTGAAATATGACGAATCATTGAAAATTGAAAGCGTTGAACCTTGGACACTTCGGATTATGTTTCAATAGTTCCCGTGTAATATCTTCCGATCTTTTATTTACAGTATGATGTAAAACATGAGGTGACTTGAATGTAATTAAGGTTCGCAAATGGTACAACCTCTTTTTCATTTCCTGCAGGTTGCCGGAGACTCGAGCGGGAGGAAGGACGATTCCATGTCACGTGAGTACCACCTCCACCCCGTAGATGACGTAGTAAACCCCTCACATTCAGACACAGTAGAGTCTGATGACTACTACCTCCTCATGGACGATGACGACCAGTGGAATGACGACATCGACGACCGCACCTCCAGCATACGGCGCATGCTCGAGGAAGCTGAAGAGGAAGAGGAGGAAGAGTACGACAGCGACGAGGGAGGTGGGGGTTCTGCCCTTCAGACCTATTATGACCGCAGCCCAGGGGAAGTGTACACCATTCCGGAAGAAGAAGAGGAGATGGTCTCACCCATGATGTTGTCCCAAGGGGTCACCTGGGACGGAGAACTCAACCCGGACACGGCGTCGTCCCTGCTTCGATGGAGAGGTATAGATTGACCACCAATCCTCCCAACCCGTAGGTGGATCCTTCCATTCCTACCTATCTTCCCTCTCACTCAGAGAATGAATGCTTCGGTCGTCATGGCAATGCTCTGCATCCTCCTGTCTCTATGTATCTTCTGTTGTTCTTCCACCAAACTATATGGCTGTTTTCTTCTCATATGGATGTTGATTGTTGTTGTCGTTGTTGTTGTTTTCATTCCCTCGTAGGGGTCATGTTGTTGTGACTGAATATTTTATTTTTATTTGTTTGTTTCTTTTCTGTTACGTTTTTGCCTGGGAACACATTTTGCAATTTGATTTTGATTGGTTTTGTTTATTTTCGTTATTAATTGATGTTATTAAGTTTATCAATATGTGTGTATATATATATCTATATTACCTCCATATTTTCAATATTTCTCTCTTTCCTGTTTTTCTATTTTTAGTTATGCATATAACATTTGGTGCGACGCCTACATCTGGCTTACTAAGCAAATGATAACATCAAGCAAATTGCGGCACATTTTCATTTACACAGGGATCATGATAATAAAATCAACTAACCGATGCCAATGCACAAGCAAAATTAGCTTTTCGGTATGTTTCCGCACTTTTGAAACGCATCCCTGCTCAATAAAATGGCTTTTTTTTCATTCAGTAGTTTACAGTTGACCAAAAAGACAATCTCTCTTAATAAGTCAGTCTTCAAAAACTAGGGTATTTTCTTATGGTTTTACTAACCAACTGAATCAATACAATGAATTAATTACTAAAGGAAGAATTTCTCCGCTGCTAATGGATACAGTTTTGCTTCCAAGAAAGAGGTGTATTTTTGAACATTGTGATATATGAGAAAAATTGATGAGTCGTCAACGACTTAAGGAATTAAATTATTGATTTATTTCGTTTTCAGCTATTAATTACAATATTTACAGAGAGATACTTATTATTCAAACTATTGAGTGTTTTAGTACTACAGAATACTTAATTGGTGATGGAGAAGGACAAAACACATGGGGTGGGGCGTACCCATCTTACATTTCGAACTCCACTCGAGGTTCGACTTCCAGGTAGGGTGAAGATGTTGTTGTTTTTCGGATGAAGACTATTGACGTAATGTCAGATCAAACGATCCTGCAATACTATAGGGGTATAACTGTAAATATGAACGGCCTAACGTTATCTGCATAGAAAGTCGAAAGTCTGCGAGGAAGGAAAACGTTACAACATTTATTACAAATATAAGTTCAAATTTTTTATACGCTATTTTAGAAATACTTTCTACCATTTGTTTAAAATATTTATTTTAAACTTTGCTAGTTTTATGGTTGATAAATTCTCTAATAGTAAGGGAACTTTTTGGAAACTCACTTTTAGCGTACTCTAGAATATTTAGGGAAATTATAGATACCAGGAAATAAACTAACTTGAAACTTGAAAACTGCTCCAAACAAACTTCATCAAAGTATCTTCAAAAAGCGTTACTACAATGCAAGTATTGTCTGCAGACGTAATTTTGCCGATAATTCATTTCCATTGCATGACAATTTGAATGCAGGTTTCCCACTCCTCACTGTTGGAGAATTTCTGTTTAATTTCAAGGTAGTCTTCTAAGCCCTGTAAAAAATGCATAAAACTTTGTAATATGCAGTTTTGTTGAGCAGGGATGTGTATAAAATAAAGTACAAAAAAAACGCAGAATGCGATTTTTGACTATGATAGAAATAGCTTCAAAAGCAAAATTCAGAAGTACACATTTCTCCCTTTTTTTATCTTCTACATTTCTGTCATTAATTGCTAATTGATAACGCTTTGAGTTTAGTTTACGTACATATTACCTCGTTTCTTTCTTTTTTCCTGTATTTTTTGACGTACTGGCAGTAGATTCAGTTGTTAAATGCCATTAATTTAAACTTCTAAACTAGAGATGTTTTTCGCAGCTGGGTATAACTACAAAGATAAATTGTCAATACACTCTCCAAAGCCATTTTACTGATAGTCATTTGGCTGATCTATTAAAGTAAACTATCAATCAAAAAGTTCATTACCGGACACATTTTAATAACAGTAATTAAAAGGCATAGCTGATTTTATCTTAATGATTTATCGATTTTACCTCCTAATCGTCATCAATACAGCAAATTTGGAGGTAAATGTCATTTTGTTACAAACTGGACTAGCTTTTTTTTTGTGAATGTCTTTGGGATTATCAGTTATGAGGAATCTTATGTTTTCGGGAGTTTTTTTTCTTATTCGGTTTTAATTTTAAATCGCATATAGTTATTTTTACAATATTTTGGAGAACTAGATTGGCTACTGATTTTTCCAATGTGAACGTAAAATAATACTTTTTTCAATTAATATTACCTTCTAAAAATCCATAGTTGAATTAATATTTGAAAATGTATGGTCTTTCACGTAGAAATGTAAAATAACTGTAATATAGTGATATACAATCTAATATACTACTCTCAAAATAATTAAAAAATTTTTTTACTACCTTACCCAATAAAGAAACGAGAAATGAAAAACAGCCAAATAAGAATACAAAGCGAATATTCCATGCAAAATGTATAGGCATGCATTTTCTTCATGAATAGAAGATTAAAAGTAGTTCCTACATCTACTTTTTAAAAAAAATTTGCCATTTTTCGAATAAAAGACTAGAAGTTTCTATTATTTCTAAAGTGTAACAGCTTTTAGCTTTTAACGTGAAGTTTACTCTCTTTTCCCAAATTTCATATTTATTTTAAACCGTTTTCAATAAGCGAAAAAATATCTGGTGGAAAATTCTTTCTAGGACTCACTTTGTAGATGAAGAACACTCCCTCTTCCTTTTTAGATCTATAAACTTAAAAAGAGATTAAATGTAACTATGCTTTTCTTAAGCCTATAAGCTTCAGAGACCGAATATTTTAAATATTAAAAGAATCACAAAACCATGATTCATTCCTTTAGGCACTGAATGCTTTTTGGACACATTTGGTGCATTAGAAAAAAACTTTTTTTTTTCGCTAAAAAACTATTTTCTTTTCTCTCAATCTGCCGACTTCTGGATAAAATTCAGACGCAAAAATCCCCACATAACTTTTTTTTCTCTCTTTCTGCATGAAGTTTTTTTTTTTGAGTTTTCACGACTATAAATTGTATCTTTTTGCCAGATGAGCGTCGCATCAAAAATACTGCAGTTTTACCAACTTTTTTTATGCCTGAGTTTGTTCGTGGAGTTAACCTAGTTCTTGAGCTGCAAAATGATGATGCATTGGAAAAGCAAAAACTATATTCGAAACATTCTGAACTTTAAATAGTGTTAGAAACATGAAATAAAATAGGAAAAAAATTCTTAATATAAAACATAGAAGGAAATACTTTGTCATTTACGAATAATGCAGAATGAATTATCTCACACCTCATTTAAATTTGAATTTAAAGGTTCTTTATTACATTCAGATGATGAACTTCGGTGGCTGTCAAATTTCAAAACATTTTTGAGGGTACGCGAATGAGTTCTGAAAACAGGGATAAAAGAGATGTATTCCAAAAAAAAAATGTTGCCCATAAGACAATATCTTTTATCTTCATAATCATTTAAAAAAATACCAGGAAGAATACCAGGACATGCTAGAAAAAGTAAAATTCCAAAATTAAGACTCCTTGTTTATGGGACATATATCTTTAAAAATTTCCAATAAAACTTAGATTTTTTTGTGGTCTTTAATAAAGGTATTTTAATCTTTCTGTAGAAATACAAAAATAATTTTTTAGTTAAAATTTTGCATGGTTTAAAACATGCTTATGATTAGGTACCATTTTAAAAAAAATATCTCTACAATATGTAAAATAATCCTAGAACATATATAAAAAAATGCACAAAATATAGTGAACCTATTTTCTTAGAAAATATTAAGATAGTTGCTTTAAAAAAATTATTGTAGTTTTGAAAATTTTTTCCCCTTTTTCGTAAATAAAATTATTTTTTTAAAAAAACTTTACACTGTTTCGATTAAAAAATTGGTTCACACTATAAGCACAGGTATCTTGTACAGAAATATAAAAAATTTAAAACCATATTGTGCAATAGTTTTTTTTAAAAAAGTGTAAACAAAAGCAAAAAAAATTATGCTTTGGAGAAAAAGGGAAAAAATTAAACATTTGTAAATGTTTGTTTACTTTTTTGTCATTTTTTCTTACTTTAAAGTTATTTGATCAACGAACATATATTTTACACTTTTAGATTCAGAAAAATGTGCCCTATTTTTTAATACTAAAATTGAAAAATCAATTTTTTTGACAGTATCATGTCCTGGTTCTCTTAAATTGAGAGTTTTTTTTAAAGAGCAAATAATAAACAAATTAAAAACTAAATTTCCATTAACAAATATTAAACATTGTACTATAATTCTACTAAGTTTAATAATTAGTAGGGCACACGGAGAAAAAAGAATTGTTATTAATTGGAACTTGTTTATGCAGAAAAGATGTTTTATGGCATGTATATATATTAGAACAAAAATAATTTAAAAAATCATTTCAAAAATTAATATTACCGTAAGGAGATTAAATTTTAGAAAAAAAATTAATAAAAGATTTAATTATGATTAGATGATTTTAGACTCGAAATAAAATTATTTTTCTACAATATAAATAACAAAAAAAAAACGATGATTATTTATAAATGAATGAATATTGAGTAGTGAATAGAATAATGTATTTTGTAACATTTCATAGCCCCAGCTCTTTCGTAATTTTGAGAGTAGGTTTTCTTTAAGACTTTAATGCTAAAGAAGCTGTTAAATGTACCTCAGATTTTTTCTTGTAACTATTTACTAAGCTTCATTTCGTCACAATACACCTGTTTTTTTAAAAATAAAAGTTACTTTGACTTTTTATCACAAAAAAGGATCAAATGCCTGAACTTCATTCTAGTTGTCGCAGTACTAAACACAATTTTTATTTTAATTTACGTTTCTCTTCAGACCAGAGAACATATTTTCTGCAAAGGTAGGTTATTAAAGTCTGAAATGTTTTTCAATCTACCCTAATAATAAGACAATTCATTTACTTTTGAACTGGAAATGAATATAATGTACCTAAAAACCACATATACACTAAACGTTTTTAAAGGAGCATTTGAGGAAAGCTACATCATTTGTTGACGTTGTTTTCGAATTTAAAATGTTTTCTCAGCAAATTTTTTTCCATCTATTTAAAAGAAATCATTCACGTATTATCCCCATTATGTCAAAGAAAATGAAATTTAAGAAAAATGAAATTTTTATTGAAAGGACAGAATACGAAATAAGTCAGGAAGTTTTGTCTATAGAATATCTGAAATCAAAGTTAATATTTTTTGCTTTGTTAATAGTTTTCTCTGTGCGTGAAACATTTTAATCGCAGATAGTTTTGTCTTTAAAATATATAATACACATGCTAGGAGTTAAAGATGAATTTCTTCTAAAAAATGAGTTGAGATACATTAAATTTTAATTGTAATTGAAGTCTACATCAAGGTCAAGTTATAGGATATGTTGAGAATGAAGTTTGACAACCATTGATGTTTTAAGTATTTGACAAACAAATAAATATTAGTAAAATAAAAGTGAATTTTAAATAGAATCTCTCATGATAATATAATAATTATGTTACAAATGTATTAAACAGGCTGAACTAATGTCCAGGCATATCTCCATACGTTTTTGCATGATGATAAAGACCTTATTCCGGTCTCGTGAATGACGTCATGAGATATGTTGGATGTCAGTTGGCATTGCATTGATAATTTTTAGGAGCTATAAAATTAGTATAATATATTTTTTCGTAATAATTATCATATAGATTGGAAAGATGAAAAATAAAAATTGAAATCTCCCTCAGATGTTACGACCTTCGAAATATTTTCCCTGGAATTTCATTAAGGCTTATAAAAAAGAACAATTTTACTGCATGGAATTATTTTGTAGCAGCTTTAATTTCTTCACCTTGAAATATTAGTGTTTTGATAACTTTGTGTGTGATCGAATTTTAAAAATATAAACTATTTTCTTTTTTATAAAAAAATATATATAAGTTGATGTTTCGGAAGGAAATTTTAACGTAAAAATTGTTTGACATTTTGTTCTGAAAAAACCTGCAATCGAATATGAATGAATATTCATTAGTATTTTTACACATTAACTTGACACTTTATCTGCAAATATTGCTGTGATTTTAGTTTTCTTCTAAAAATTATTTTAACAAATTTTCTTTCAGTATTAGATTTAATTTTAGTAGAAACTTTTGAACACTAAAATACCGGGCTCCATATAAGAGCTAGTTAATTTTTCTTAGTTTCGAATGATTAAAAAATTAAATACGTTTACTTCAAATTAAATACATTTTAACAATATTAAATATATGCATAAATAGTTTTCATAAAAACATATTATTTCCATAGTTTATAAATTATATTTTTGAATTAAAGGTAAAAGTTTATTCTCTTTTGCATTTAAAACTCAAATTTCTTCTAGAAGCACTTATTATACATTAAGCAGGAAAATTGAAATTTTGGTGTAATATCTGTTAATGTATTAAAAATATGGTAGAATGCTTAGCAAGCTCAAGAGCCTGGTTTGCACTCTTACAAAACACACCCCCTTCCCTCCCTCCCACCATGCATCATTATTATTATTTTTACTTTGTTTTATTTCTTCTATCGATGTATATTGATGTTGTTGCATTATGTATGCTCAAAATTTGATATTAGCTAAAGGAAATGGATCTTAGCTTTCTTTATTTAAAATTAAAATAAATCAATAATAGTAAAAAGAGTAATAATAATTGTTTTTTACGCCATTTATCGCATATAAGAATATGGAAAGTTTGGTTGACGTAAAATTTTACAGCATATAATGTTCTCAGTAAGGGATGGGAAACTTTATCTCTTAGAATATTTTACTTATATTTAGCAAAAACAGAAACAGAACTCCAATATGGTGTCTTCAGAAAAAAAAATGATGGTAAGTTTAAAATTCCTTCTCTACTTGTATAGGCTGTTTTTTTAGAGGTATAGAACTTTAAATTGCAATAAAACAACGATGTATTATTCGATTGACATGAATTTTTTTTATTCGAAAGATAATCTTGTGGCATTACATTTTGAATATGATTCCTGGCATATGACTGCCACGGCTGGCTCGGATATAGTCCAATCTGGACGTCCAATTTTCAATGACTTTTTCCAACATTTGTGGCCGTATATCGGCAATAACACGGCGAATGTTGTCTTCCAAATGGTCAAGCGTTTGTGGCTTATCCGCATAGACCAATGACTTTACATAGCCTCACAGAAAATAGTCTAGCGGTGTTAAATCACAAGATCTTGGAGGCCAATTCACAGGTCCAAAACGTGAAATTAGGCGGTCACCAAACGTGTCTTTCAATAAATCGATTGTGGCACGAGCTGTGTGACATGTTGCACCGTCTTGTTGGAACCACAGCTCCTGGACATCATGATTGTTCAATTCAGGAATGAAAAAGTTAGTAATCATGGCTCTATACCAATCACCATTGACTGTAACGTTGTGGTCTTCATCGTTTTTGAAGAAGGATTCCACCAGCCCATAAAGAGCACCAAACTGTCAGTTTTTCTGGATGTAACGGTGTTTCGACATACACTTGTGGATTAGCTTCACTCCAAATGCGGCAGTTTTGTTTGTTGACGTAGCCATTCAACCAGAAGTGCGCTTCATCGCTAAACAAAATTCGCTTATGAAAATCGGGAACAACGGCAATCTCGTTTTGGGCCCATTCAACGAATCTACGCCTTGCTTGATCATATTTAAAATGTAATGCCACAAAATTATCTTTCGAAGAAAAAAAAATTCATGTCAATCGAATAATACATCGTTGTTTTATTGCAATTTAAAGTTCTATACCTCTAAAAAAACACTCTTTATATAAGATTTTTCTCAATTTTTTATATAGGACGTTGGAATGCCACTTGATTATGTTTATATATGAAAATGAATTTAATATAGAAATTTTATTTAATTCTTTAAAAATAATCCTTAAGTTTCGTTTAAAAAATGGAACTAAATGTTTCTCTTAAAAATGAATTCTTAAAAAAAAATTCATTACTTTTTTACTACCTATCAAACTAATAGGACGAAACAACATAAAAATGAAACAACGTATTGTAAGGCAAAGTTAATGTCAATTTTCTTAATAATCTATCATAAAAAAATCTTTATCCTCGGATGTGCTTTTAACAGTTCATGTCAGCTTTTAAAAGTAGTTAACTGACACTAACTAAAGTAAATAAACGTTATGTTGTTTCTAAGTGAGGCGTTAATAGTTAATAAATTATCTAATGCCAAAAAAGTTATAGTTGGCGTCTTTTCAAAATGTTTAGGCATAACTATAATTTACTCTGTGTTTGTGTGTGTGCATACGGCATTACTTTTCAGCTAAATTAAAATTTACTATGTGTCAATATAGTGTTTTATAACTAAGTTATATATTTATATATATATAATTTAATGTGAAATCTACAGAAAGAATGTCATTATATAATTGATCATTTCGTTACCAAGAGTTTTAACCATTAATAACTGTATTATCGTAAGAAAAACATCTTCAATGAAATAAACTAAAACTGTGAGACTTTGTATGCTTTTTTATGATTTTAAGAATTTTTTTTTAAATACACAGTATAAAATTAATTTCGTAATATCAATTAAATTCTTTCAGTTTCCTGTTAAGTACTTTCGATTTTCTTGTATTGTTTTCTTCTTGGTATTATTAAAAGGAAAACTAGGTTTCATTTTAAGCCCTTCAGCGCGTTGCTCTATCCGTTAATTTCGGCATCCCTGTATAAAAAAAAGTTTTCTCTTCTGTTTAATAATATCTGAAGTCATTAAAGGCTCTAGTTGGTCAGATAACTCAACCCCAAAACATACAAAATGATGTTATTTTAATTAAAACAATTAATATAATGATTTACTGTATCTACTCGCAAATCTAAGCCGCCATCGATTCTAAGCTGCATCCCTAACTTTCAAAATGTTTTTGTGAAAAAATGTTATCAATTCTAAGCCGCACTACTAATTCTCCTCTAGTTTTGAGAAAAAATAAGAAAAAATGTGTAAAAGGCTGATCATATCCGATACTTAAGAATTGTTTTTAAAGAAATTAGTGAGAGAAATGATAAGATATTAATAAAATAATTTATTTGACCAGTATTGAAAACTTTCAAATACATAAATGAACCCATATTTACTCTAATCATCAGTATCAAGTTTCTATAATGAATCGTGTCACAGCTGACATCGGAATTGGTGCCGGCAACACCATTTACCCACACGATGTCGTCTTCCATGCCGCCCAATACATTTGTTATGCCACATTTTTGTAAAAGAATGTCACGTGGAAGAATGAAAAAGAACTATTAAAGACCGTTGAACATTTTTACAAGCAAAAACTACATAAGTTTGTTGATACCATCGACGTATATTTGTTTCATCCATGTCAAATTTTTAGTGGCAGCTACTCTGTTTCCGTTTTTTTCTGCACATAAAATTGCTTCCCTTTTCATACAAAAAATATTCTAAATACGAGAAGACAACGATGTGTAGGATAGACTGAATAATTGGAGATAAACTGCTGAATGTGCGATAAGATAGAATACGTCATCAATGCAATTAGCCTGAATGGACGGTTACATCTTTCCTTTTGGAAGGGATCGAAACTCAATTTCTCTCACCCAACAAATGTTTTGCCTTCGATTCTAAGCAGCACCCGATTTTCAGTAGCATTAACGCTGGAAAAATGGCGCGGCTTAGATTCGTGTAAATACGGTAAGTTACAAAATTTGTGAGTTATATATATCATAATACTTTAATTAATTATTTAATTATTATATTTAATTACATTTGTTAATCTTGGCTAAATTAATAAAAAATCTAATGATGATTAGTTCATTGTATGAATTCTTTGTACAGCTATTACAAGGATCCACTAAGATGCAGCTATGTGGGATTAGTGTAATAATTAAAGTTATTTAAAAAACACGAATAATTTTGCGTATATTATTACTAGAAAACGATGTTGAGAAAAAAGTTGTTTAATGTTTTCTATAGCATTTGAAATCTTTTCAGCAGGGGAAAAATTGAAAGTTCTAAAAAATCATTTCAGTTACATGAAATTTATTTAATCTGTAGTTTTTTTTTAAATTTTGACTATTTAGTTTTTTTTTAAATTTTGACTATTTAGTTTTTGTTAAAGCTTAGGATAATTTCTTTCTGCCATATACACGAAAAAGATGTAGTATTAGCTGCATTTTTTTTGAATTAAGGAATTTAAGCCTTATGTTGAAAAAAAAAGAAGATAAGAGAAGAAAAAGCTGAAAAAAATTTGGGAATGGACATCCCTTTTTGCCTGCAAAAGACAATTAAGCACACCGTAGGGTACAGAAGCATGTTAACGGTGTTTTCCGTCTAAATTAATTTCGAGTTACAGAATTAAGAATTTTCTATGTCGGGACTCCACCGTGAAAATTCAATTTTGACCCGGAGTGCCCGATCTACGGCCAAGGACACCGTGTTCCCTCCCCCTATGAAGAGAACGGTCCGTGTCGCTGCTAATTGATTACGTTCCGTTGTCATGGAGACATGATTCCGAACGACGTCAAACGCTTCTCTCCCCCTTCTTTTCCATCCCCCACAACTCAACCCCTAGGAAGGAAAATAATTAACTCTTTTCGTTATTATTTTCTGCTTAAAGATCTTCGTCATTTTTTAAATTTTATTTCATAGAATGATATAAAAAAAGTAAAGATGATGCTTGAGAGTTTTTATCTCTCTGAGAGTTTTTTTTAATATTAAATGTAGAATTTTTATGTACGCGCGTAATGGACAATGATCTTAATTATCGCTTGTTGTTTTTTAAAGTGGTTTAAGAACATTCTGCCGAAATAACAAACGTTCTTGTTTGAACATTTGTCAACATATGTTAGGAGAAAAGAAACGGAAATTTGTACAGTTTATTTTTTTTAAAGGGGAGAAAAGGAAGAAAAAATTAATGTGGTTATTCAACAATTATTTTTTTTTATCTCATCGCATCTTGGAAGTAACCAACCATAAATGGAAAAATAGGATGAATTTTTTACCCGGCTCATTAAAATAATTTTATGTCGATACAGTTTCTGTTCATTACATCGCGAGTTGTATTAGCACAATTAAAAAAAAGATTACGTTTCTTCTTATTTTTTAGTAATAAAAAAATATTAACCATTCTTAACATAATGTGTAGACAGACAAAGAATAAAGGTATTTTCTTATCTTTTCACGAATTTTGCTCTGAAAAGTTTTGAAGAAAACGAGTTTCGTATGCTTTGTAAATGATGAAAGCAAAATAAACAAGTATAGACCAAATTAAAGTAAAATACATAATCTTAAAAACAAAACTGGAATGAATTTGAAGTATAAATTCCAAAATCGTCTATGAAATATAATTGATCATATTTTGGACAAATCATATCGAAGTATTATTTTTTTCTCTGTGAAATTAATTTTTAACTACTAGTGTAATATGAAGTACAAAAACCATTTACGTGTGTTCTTGAGGCTCTAAGCCCGCTAAGCAAAAGTAGGTCTCACCTGCAACTCTTTTAACGAATTTTATGCCTGTAAAAGGGAGATTCAGCAATAACAATCCATAGTAAAAGGAAGTTGTATTAGAAAACTCATTTTCTATGTTTTGAATTCGCTAAATTTGCACCACATTTTGGTGCATTTTAACCCTTTATCTACCGCATTATGATTAACTGCAGTGTTTTTCATTCAGTATATTTTTTTTTGAATCACTACATTGAAAATTAAGGGATATACATAAACAAAATACTCAACTTTGGGAAATGGAAACCGTTAGAGCTAATTAATTAATTTAAGATAATCAACTGTAAAATGAATTATATACAATGATCACTTAAAATAAACAATCAAATCGTTTTCTTAGGTCTTCATTTACCTACAAAAAATAATAAGCCTCATTTTGACATTAACTATTTTTTGGAACAAAAATGACAAACTTCGCAATGTTTGAAAATGCAATTTCTGCTATGAAACTATTCGCCTTCCCCGCTAAAATACTCATCATAGAACCCGAGCTGCCATATATCTTGGAAGAGTGGACTTAAAAGAATATTACTGCTATGTATCGCTATAGAGTATTCATAAAAATAGTTATTCTATGTAATTTTAAAGTGAGGGTACTTATAAGTACCGTCGGTAGATAAAGGATTAAGTTCGTAGTCTTGTCACTGTTGCTAGTTGACATGTAGCTAAAAATTCCCAATTTTTAGGAAAATATATCCGGGAATATAACATTTGACGATTGAAACTATTTGAATCATGTTCTTATTGAGACCGAATCGAGAATGAAACAAGCCCCTTCCATCATGGCCCTGATCAGAGCTCAGTTGGTCGCTGCCTGTATGGAACCAGACTGCAAATAATAGAGCTAACCTACAAAAGCTAAGTAGTAATAATAATTATTAAGAGGGATCAAGGGAAATACTTTTAAATACTTTAAATTAGAATCAAAAATAAAAGTAATCAGTGAGAAGTAATTGTATCCCTCAACTTATTAAATTACCAGCTTTGTTTCTGAATGAGAGTATTATAAAATGTCTCGAATTAAAACTATACAATCCTAGTGAAAGACATAAAAAGTGAGAATTAGATTAACTTGTTAAAAACAATTTTACTCAACGCATTATTTCGAGAATTCCGAAATTTTATGCTAGTTACATTGAAGCATAGAGGAAGGAAAATATCAAATTGAAAAGTGAAAAAAGAAAAAAAAAAAGAACTTTTGTAAAACAGAATTTCAGACAGATGAATCTAATTTCTGCGTGCGTATTCGATAGTTCCGTGCTTTTCATTTAAAACCGTCTCCTGCGATGGGCGGATCACTTCTCGACTCTAAAAATTATTTTGTTCATATGGCTTTTGATGAGACCGATTCGCTTTCTATGCATCATAGAAAGATTGCTATATCACGAGAGAAAGCAATCACTTATACGTCGTGAGTTCTAATTTTCTTAGAACCCTAGACTCAATTTCTTTTTTTAAAATCATAATAAGCTGATACAAAAATTCAAGTAATTTTAACTTCTTGCAAGGATACAATAAAGATATTTAAAAAGGAATGCTGACATAAAGGAAATTTATTTTACCTTATGAAACAAGTTATGGGGATAATCATTATTTCAATATTTCGTAAGAGTGCAACACGATTATAGATTAAGGTATCCGACTACGTTTAGAACCTGGATTTTAAAAAAGCGCATAAATGGATAATTTTCATGATATTTAGTGTCATTTAGATTAGAATGCATGTATAAAATTATTTTAAGGATATTTTGACAAAAAAATTATTTAAATACAATATTTTGGCAAAAAAATTAACTTAGAATAAAAACTTTTTTTCTAAATGTTCTCCTTTTGTGGAAAATGCTTCTATTAAAATAATACTTTGCCTGTATAAAGCTCAGACTTCTGTACCGAGTCTCAAATATGATTTTGGAAAAATTCATATTATTTTCAGAGTTAAAACCAGTTGAAATAATTATTGGTGTTTTTTTCGTATAATATTTCCCCCTCTGTTGTAGTAAAACATGGATAAATCCACTTCTAAGTTGTACACTTCAAAAATTCTAGTTGAGCCTCTGTACACAGGTGGGATTTATATACAGGCAAAATATTATAATAGAAGCATTTTTCGCAAATGGAGAATATTTTGGAAATGGGTCATTCTATGTTAATTTTTTTGTCAAAATATTGTACTTAAATAATTTTTTATTGTAATACGATTCTTGAAACAATTTTATGTTCATTTTCTAATCTAAGTGTCACTAAATATCATAAATATTATCCATTCATACGCTTTTGCAAAATCGTGGTTCCGAACGTAGTCGGATACCTTAAACTTACCTAAATATGTTTTAACACCTGGGATCATTTGCGGATGTTTAGAAAGTAGATGATGCTGTTTCAACAGAAATGTTATACAGTTGTATCCTCAATAGATCGTGGAGTAAGATGATTAAGACAGGAGCAAGAGAGAGAGAGAGGAAGGCATGAGAGAAAGTCCACGGGGTAAAATTAGTGAGGTTGTATGAGACGTGAGAGTTAAGCTTTTTCTTAGTAGTAGGAAAATAAAGCTATTGTTTGTTGTTTTTTCTTGTTTGATATAAATTGGCGCTGATTTGAGATACGATATCTGGGTCATTTTGATTTATATATCTCCATACTGCGTCAGTTAGTTCTTACCTTTTTATATATGCTCTTTAATACCTTTTTACAAAACTAAAATACCATTTAACCATTGCTTCACATTTACATTTAATTTTCCATTCTACATGGAGAATTATAATGAGTTACTTTAAAATATTAGAAAATGTATATTTACATAGTAATTATGTTTTTCTATCAATAAGAAAAAGCCCTTATAACCCAAATCCCTGAGTTTTCTTATTTCTTTGAATGTTGATATTTCCTATTCTTTCAATTTGATGCGTCTAGAACATCATCGTGTCTTTAGGTTTTAAATATATAAATTCTTAGAAAGTTCTATTTTTTTATTGAACGCTAGACTTATAGACATGACTGCCATCAGTATGGGGCCCAATTCAATTCAAAGATACAATAAAATCTACTATGACTGAAAATTTTGACAGTAATTGTCACATGACCTCAGCATATATCTGTATCATTGCGTTAAGGATAAGCTGGAGAATCTTCTAAGCCGAATCTGTACAGGTGTTTAATGAGGTAGTCATGATCAATCGCGTAATTCTAAAGTTTGTGACATCTACAGATCTAGGTAAGTCACAAGGAATAGGAATTTCTGTTAAAGAGCTCTATTTTTTCCCCTTACATAGTCTCGAATCTTCTCTCAAAAATGAGTTTTAAATTTAGCATTTATGATTATTTTGACGCTTTGACAACTAACAGAAGGATCAGGTTGAGGAAGGTTAGAGACAGCCTTCGCTAGTATGTCAGCAAACTCATTACTCATGATTCCACAATGACTTGGAATCCACTGAAGGGTGACATTGCCATTCTATCAAAAAAAAAATAATCAATATTTGACAACAATTAGAAATTGCTTTAATAGTGGCCTAAGAACTAATGAAAATTACTGAGTTCTGATTATCTTTTTAGAAATTTTTGTTAAAGCCGGTTGAGTATTGAGTAGCTGACACTCAGTTACAAATTGTACCAATATCTCTGTTAAATATAAAGAGATCTTAGAAATCTCTAAACAGGCATTTGTTTAATTTTCGAAGGCTTAGAAAATTTTGATGTAAATCTAGTGAAGCATAAACTAAATTTCAATAAATCAATTAAACTTCTTGTTAAGTACAGAGAGAGCATACAATTTCACACTAAATTATTGCATATTTATTAAAGACGTAAAAACTGGTAATTTTTTTCTGACGAATTCTCTCGGATTAAATCAATAATAACTTATTAATAGTGTAATGTAAGAAGAGTACGTAAGCAAACAAATAAACATGATAATTATAAAAAATATCAGATTTTTATCAACACGGCAGTGGAAGGAAAAGAAAATCAATCGAAAACAGCTTTAACGTAACCAATGTTACAATCACTCGAGCTTTTCACTCAAAAGAAGATGCTACACAAACCAATAAATGTTGCAGCTAGCAGATTCTCTTTTAGCAAAGGAAAAATCAAATTACCAAGATAAATACGAAACACAAACACATCGAATGGCATCGATTTAAAGTCAGCGGAAATGTGTGACGTCATTCGGTTGTCATGATAACGCTTCCACCCCTTTTATTCTCACACGAAGCGAAAGCAGTTTTACGAAGGAGAAAATTACGGGAAATGCCTTCGGGGTTGCCGTGACAAGCAAAACACATTGGAATTAATTTAATTTTCTAGGAGTAACTGGAACTTTTCATTCAGAAGAATTGATGTCTTAGAAGTTTAAGAACTCGTTAGCGCATGCTCAGTCGCTGAGACACAAAATGGCTTATCAAATGCTAATTCATAATTGGGAACTAAATAATGAGGTTAATAAATCATAGAACTGATTTTTTTACCGCTTAATACCAGCTAGCAGAGAGATTCAAATAATTTATCAGTGTCACTTTCTTTCATTGATGATGGTTTTGCACATTAAAAAAAAACTTTATCCACTTTGGAAAGTTTCCCATTGATTATGTTTACAATTTTTACACCCAGATTGCTAACAATTACACTAATAATAGTAATAATATTCCTGAAATAGTTCTGCTGAATCGGTACAAATATTTTAAATCGCATCACTGATGCCATCAAAGAGTTTGGAATTTAATATTCACCACCCTTCTTATCTACGTGGGGTTTTAAGTTCACTATCTTTTTCTTTTACACTTATTTATGTTTTAAAGATGGATTTCTTAATGGTTTATGCACAGATTAACAAAGATTGAACACTACCAGGTAACCTACTATTTTAAGTTATCACGGGAATTTCTTCTTTGCTTCAGATCTTGTTCCAGTTGATTGAAACAAGCCACGTATGCTGTTTTCTCTGCAGTAACACTCTCTTTGGGGAAAACTGAGTTTTACAGGGAGGTTCGCTTCCCAGCAAGGATTTGAGAAATAAGGTTATGTCAAACCTAAAAGATGTGGCAAGGGTTATCGGATTGATGACTATATCACTCTTCGCGATGAACTGGGAAAAAAATTATACCACCAAGGAATCGTTGAGAAGTCTCTGAGATCATACCTTCTAGAAATTTCCACGAGGCTATACAAGGAACACTTGAGACAAAGGTCGAATCACAGTCGAGATTTGAATTTGCTTGTGTGTTGTCTACGAAAAGTCAGAGACATTTTATCAGTCTGAGCTTCTAATAATGGAACTGTCTATGAGAGCCGTTTCTGGAGCGCTGTAAAGCTTCTTTATAATGAGTTTATTTTCAACTACTGCAAACAATCTGTTATATTTCTTTATGTATACTCGTCGATTTGTCTACGTGCAATCATTTGTTAATTCTTTGTATTTATTTATAAATATGTTATTATTCAAATAATTGAGTAATAACTGTCAAATGAGTTTTTCTTACACAAATTTGCAACAATATTTTTAATGGAGAGATTAATGAGATAAAGGAGAAGACTTGTGTGTGGGGGTGGCATTAAATTTCCCGTAGGACCTTAACGATCTTATTCACTTCTGAATAAATCTCAGTTGGAGGTTTCACCTTATTTATTCTAAATAATTAATCAAAAACTTGATGTTTTTTTTATTAATTACTTAGATTTTTCAGAAAATATATATAGTTTCGCACGGGATGACTGACTAAACTACTTCCCCTGAGAGAAAGAACAAATGTTCAGCATCAGATAAATTGATTAATTAATAATTTACACAGAAAAAACAAAAATTATGTAATTGTTATTCTCAAAGCTAAAAACTATCCTAAGTCTGCAATAAATAAACATAATGCAATTTAAGTCCGAATAACATCCACAATGTGTGTGTGTGATAGTTGGTTACACGCTTCTTTAAAAAATATATTTTGTGACATCAAATTCCCCTCCCTTCCGTAAACATCAATTAACTTGAACAGAAAATGGATAGTTGTGAAGCAATTTAGGGAAATAAATATGCATTATATGGAAGAAATAAAATTAATTGAATAAAATAAAATCCTTATTGTGTGAAAGGAAGTAATCCTCTTAACTCGTGTTTATTGAATGTCTCTTCTAATTCACTTGCGTATTCCTTGTACTTCTTGAAATTATATGCCCTTCTGTGTTTTTTAATTCTGCGTTTTTGGATTTAATAATCTGAATCCGTTGCTGAAAAAATTATTCACAATCTATATATCGAAATGTATTAATAATAATTAATAATTGGAAAGAGAACATTATATATTTGAATTATGTGTCTTCAAATCGTAACTAATATTTAATTATAAGTTTTATAACTTAAGAAAAATGCTTAATTATTTTAGGTTTAAATATTAAAAAATTAAGTTTAATAAATATTTTAAATGTTTTTTAAATATATTTTATACATTCTTTTTTTTCTCTTTTTTACAACTTTATATAAACATAATTTTCCATAATTATTTATACGCTTATACTATTCTTTATTTCTAATTTACGAGTAATGAGAGTTTTTTTTAAAGTACTAAGAAAATAAAATAAAAATTCACATTGGAATAAAAAATTAGGCTAAAAGAACTATTCAGTTAGAAAATAGAGAAAATTATACAAAGATAATTAAATAAATAAAAATAAAAAGCATATATCGATAAAAAAGTAGATTTTGCATTTAAAAAAAACCCAGTAATTTATAGAAAAATTTCAGAGTCGTATCACATATCTTTTTATTTTAATATTTTTGTCTATGTTTCAGAATTTACATTTGACCATATGATACATATTATTCCACGTTTTTTACAAAACAAAACCAAAAAAAAAACATATTCATTGTAAATTGATACATAAAATATTATCTGTAACTATAACCCAATTCTTTATTTTCGAAGTCTGAACTTTCTTCAGCAGTTTATCCTCAAAATGTCCCGAATATAAGTTTTATTCCTAAGTATGATCAAAAACAAAGAATAAAACTCGCTGCGCAAAAAAGTAACAACTTCTTTTCGAACATCTTTGGAATTCGAATATAAAAGAAAAGGTAAAAGAAAGAAAAAAAATAGTGAATGGCTGAAGAGGAGATGGGTGATTCGGGAAAAAGAGAAGAAGGAACATTACTATTCCAGGATATCCTTTCCTTCCTATCTTATCGGACAGGCGAAAAATCGTCTGCAGAAAAGATGTCCCGTTCATTTCTCCGGAACAGGCTTTTCTTCAAACGATTTCGATTGGGTTTCCATGGCAACTACAAGCCACTTTCCTTTCGGACGGAAGCTCTCTCTTTCTCCCTCCCCTCTCCCGTTTTCTTTTTCTCGGAGGCTCTCATTTCACTCTAAACAGAAATAGGATAAATTTCATCTAATGTTATTCGGCGTTACGACATTACGTCGGAATAAATTGTGACCATAATAGATTAAATGTCTCCTCCGAGCATGAGTTTAAATGATTCTGTCTGTTCGCAAATGACATTCTTAATTAGATTAAAATTAAGCTGTTGAGAATAAATATTTCAATTAGATTTGGGTTATAAAAGTGCGTGGAATCAGCCCCAGTTTAATTCAAATAAATTTTATTTTACTTTGCTTCCACAAATTACTTTTTGGCACCACATAAAAATAAAAATTCGAATTCGAAAAGCTGTTGCAATAAGTTTGACTTTGATTCATTCTTTTCAAAGAATATTTTTGTTCGCCTTCTGAAAGAAAGAAAATCTTTCTATTAAGTTTAATATTCCTAAAAGTTGGTAGCTCATTTTAATTTGATAAATTTCAAGAATTATTTTTCATCATTTTTTTTTTAAAAAAGATTTCTTTCCTTTGTTAATTTTAATCTTATTACTATGAAAATACGACCGAAAATGTTTTAATTCGAAGGAATATCGGTATAGAACGTCTATATTTTCTGAAAGCGACATTTAAGTAAAGAAAAATGCTGAATTTTTGTATAATATTTAGATGGCAAAAATGCAACATAGTATTTTTTAAACAAAGAAAAATAATATTTTCTTCTTAAATTACTTTTTCTTATTAAATTTGTTTAATTCAATCATTTTTAAATAAGGTTTCTAAGCATTCAAACTACCATAAATAAAAATTTAATGATGAATTTCGTACAAAAAATAACATATTCCAGATATTAAAATAAAATTGAATAAGGTTGTTGATCCTTTTCATTCTTCTCCGTTAGTAAAAAATGTTTTTGCTGTTAAAATTCATAGAAATTTGTTAAAAATAATTTTAGAAAAATATTTTATATAGCATGATATGATATATTGCAATAAGTAAAGCATGCTTTAATATTTATTTTTTATAAATTTAAATTTTCTTTGATGCAATGATATTATTTGAAGACGAATATTTTAAGATGATTGACTACGCATTCGTAACCGTGATTTTGAAAGAGATTATAAATGAGTTTTTGTCTAAACGAAGATTTTTGAAAAATTAGCATTATTTTTAGAGTTAGGATTCATTGAAATAACAAAGTGCTTTTGATTAAATTTGTTCTACTCTTACTTATTAAAAAATTAATTAATCCACTCCTTAATTGGATATTACAAAAAATACTAGTTCAGGCTCTGTATTAAAGTTTTACCTATTTATATATGCAGAAGTTTTCAGTTATAGAATCATTTTTCACAAAAGAAAAATATTTTGAAAATAATTCATTTTTACTATCTTTTTGCCAAAAAAATTGCAACAATGTTCTCAGAATAATTTTATATGTATATTCTAATTCACACAAGGGACACTAAATATCTATATATATATATATATATTCATTTGTATACTCTTTCAAAATAACGGTTCCGAACTTAGCCAGATTAAAAGGAAATTTCTGATTTATTTTTTCCTTTACTTTTATTTAAATGTTTCCGACTGAGTCTACAAGAATTCAAAATGTTAGAGGATAATACTGTAGTTGAAAAATCAACTTATAAATATGCTTTTTTCCCTATTTTAAATCAATTGTTCTTAAAATTTATAGGGAAAATATAATATTTTAAATATAAACAAGTAATATATATAAAAAAAATTAAGTCAATTCCTACTTATATCAACAAAGAAAATTTTATTTTAGCTTCTTTTTATTAAATAGTTACATTTAATATAAATATGTATATACATATGACAGAATCACAAGATTAAGTGGTAATTAATTTTTATTAATTATCATTAAAGTATCACGATTGTTTGTCATCCAAAACAATCGTGTATATAAAATTTCAGTTCAACTGAATGCTTTAACACGAGAGAAAATGAGAAAAAAAAAACTTTTCAAGTTTTGACACAAGTCGCCAAAAGGGTCGCTAAGTCGCCAAAAATGATGCCAACGTGGCTGTATTTGTAATTTTTTAAATAATTAGTTTTAATCAAAATTAATTTTTTTAACTATAATTAAATTGTTGTATTGTCATCCAAAATAATCATGTATATAAAATTTCAGCTCAATTGAGCGCTTTTAAATGTATTTTATTAACGATTGAAAATTCCACCAACCATCCATTTCCTTCCATTGAAAATTCCAACTACTTAAGCAAATTCTAAAGCTGTATAATGTAAAACAAATTCAAACAGGAAACGAGTCAAGTTTTTTACCGAAAAATCATCTAAATAAAATTATTAAATACGCTTTTTATTGAGTTATATCACGACTGCTACATGTGCGAAAGAAACATCTCGGCCACTATGTTTACAGTCAGTGGCGCACACCGGAGAATTTTTCCTGGGGTGAGGGGAAGGGGGTTCAGGTTCGAAAGTTCAGCATTTTCATATCACAACCCATTACGTTCCCAAACATATTCTTTCAATTTTGTCGATTGTCGGGAACAAAAAACCATAAAAAAAATATTGAATGACTAACTAGCATTAATTAATGAAACTAATTGTTAATAACAAATACTTAATTAAATTTTACGTACTATGTATACATAGGATTATAATCAACAGGAAAAAATCAAGGGATAGGGGTTCGGGCCCGTGGACCGCACCCCTATTTGTGCGCCATTGGTTCCAGTACTAAGTTATGGTCTTGATAATACCAAATACTAAATAAAATTTAAAGATTGCTCGAAAAAAAGTGTGATATTTTATATTGATAAGCACATACGTAATGTATTCTCGTGACTAAGTGTACTAAAAAAATTGGTTTTACTTTTTCTTCTATCTCTTACTGAGTGCATTCTCTTAGATAAGTTCTTACATTTACGCTATAAAATCTGTTAGGAATGCTTTTTTCTGTTGCCATGTTTCAGTTTTTATGAATTGATAATAATTCTTTGTACACCAGACATTCTGCTAAGTTTTGACTCAAAAAATCAAAGTAAACACAGAACTTTTACAAAAACTGGTAAGTCGTCGTCAACCAATTTCCATCATGACGATAATTGGCGTAGAAAAGTTTGACCCTTAGACTTACTTTAAAAGTCTTCTTTGCCCGCCCTTTTTTCAGGAATGGGCCAATCCTCCCACCCATCACAGCAGCAGGCGGTCCAGCAGTCAGTATCTCTGATTGGTACTCCTTCCAGTAGCGGGTTTGTGTCTGGATCTCTAATCCCTAGTAGTGCAGTGGGGACCATCCCCAGGACTGTACCACTCACATCCCTCTCCCAAAGCCCAGCATGGCCAGCCTCTACCCAACCTCAAGATCAGCAGCAGTGGAATCTCCAGCAGGCAGTAAGTTTTGATTATGATGTTGTTAATAAGATTCACTTAATATATATTTAGTTTGATATTATATAGTAAGTATAGTCTCTCGACAAAAGTCATACTACACTTATTCATTATCTTTTACTTTGTGAAGGACAATAGGAATGTAAACAAAACCTAGAAAACTCTTAAATGTTGAATAATAACAAAGGAACTTCAGGAAAACAAGTTATATTGCACACAATATGAATTTCAAACGAAGCAAACAAGCTGTCCAATTCAATAGGTTTGAAGTACTTGGTATGAACTAGAATGCAACTGAGAACAATTATGTGTTTTGTAAATGGATTTAGTTCTATGGCGCCTACTCCCAAAGTATAAATAGACATTTGGAATTCTGTAATAGTATATATGTGAGAACCCCCTGGGTTCCACCCTGGACACTAAGATTAACTTGAGGCAAAGAATGACCAGACGCCCTTTTTATAATAAATTATATTTATCCACTTAATTCCAATATCAACCTTCTAATTACAAATATTCAACTATATGTCTACGTCAAAAAGGGATTTACCTTTACTATTAAATTAAATTACGAAATATGAAATTAATCAATAAATACGCTCAATACCAAAAGGGTTTACCGGAATAGGAAGTTCGAGAAATACACGCAACTTGAATTATTACCATTCACTTAGTTTTAACTAACTTTATTATATGAACGCTTGTGGTAAGAGGTACAAAGTTAGAATATATCACCTGGCTTTACTAACACGCGCGAACTCTCCAGGTAGATTAATTCTTCTAAGGATACTTCGCTGAATAACAACGCTCCAGTATCTATCGTAATCCAATTGAATCCTCCAAATCTCGTCACTACTTCTGCTGGCTCAATCGCCTTCTTCTCCGCTAACTTACAACGCTCTCCTTAAATACCTTATCTGCTTTGCATATCCCATTTTCTTTTTTTATAGCTGATTGGAAATATACGCGAATTTACAATCCCTAAAGACGCTTAAGAGTATTAGTGGAAAGGTGCGTAAAGATTCGTCACATATATATGCCTCAAAAGTATAAACATGCATGCGAAATGCTTGACACCTACACCTCAAATTGGCCACCATCAATCTAAAGCATGAAGAGGCAAATATTTTGGCTTATATAGACATTGTGGAAGAGGAATGTATCGGGAAGCCGCGCCTTTTTAATATGATTACATTCATTAGTTAACTTTGGGGCTTGGAAAAAGTATAAATTGTACCATATATAAAACATGAATAAATTCAAGTTAAATAAAATAGTGGTAATTTTTTTTCAATATATTTATTGTGCTAATTTCATATCCATAGCTGCTAGCATCTTTAATCTTAGAAATAGTTTAGTGAAACAAATGTACCCTAGCATACTTTTCTACATTTTTTCTTAAAAATCAGGATTGAAAATGCTTGTTGAAATTCTCACCATGGCCTGCAAGTTAATGTCAGCCAACTTGCAACTTGATTTACTTTTGTTGATTTTCATGCAAGAGAAACACTCCTCACAAATATATGTTCAACCAATGTAGAGAATATTTCCTGTGTATTTGATTTTCTAATCGTCTTGGCGTATCACAAAAATTCCTTGTGGGACTTATGTGGTACACAAGCCTCAATTTGCTTACCCTGATCTAAAGAATTTAAAGAAAATTTTAACATTTTGTTAATCTGAATTATATACAAAATCAGTTTCGTTTGTTTGGTGAATCAATGTTTCACTTAGCTACATTTACATTTGAACTAAGAACGTTTTACACTTTCTATATTATACAGAATAAAACTTTGAGATTTCATAAAAAAAATATATTTATTATTTTTTATTTTAAAACTATAATTCGAATTGTCTTAAAATGCAGAATTGTTTTGAAAGAGGAGCGTTGACCAATATTATTTTATTACGATTAGCTTAGACTCGTAGCATACTGTTAAAGCTTGATGTGGATTTTTTTTTATTAAGTTATAGTTATTATTTTTCTCTATAGCAAATGGTACAACAAGTAACGCAGCAAACCAACCAGCAATCACTTTCCATGTTACCACAACAGCAACAACTGACTGCCCAGAAACAACAGCAGCAGCAACTCCAGGGCGCCAAACCAATGGACATGACTCAGGGTATGGGCATGATGACCCAGCAGCAACAACAGCAGAACCAGCTACAGAAGCAGCAGCTGAAGAAGGGTGATGATTGGTCGCCCGGGACCGATCTATCACCTATACTCGATGTGTCACCTTCTTTAGAAGCTGCTGAGCAAGAACTGATGGAAAAATGTCAGGACCAGCTGAGGCCTATTCCGCGGGCAACGTCGGGCACGATATCAGGCATGTTGGCCGATTTCAACAAGGCGCTGGGCTTGGCCACGACACCCGAGGATGGCCAGCCACAGCGGAACTTGATGGTGGCCACGACTGTAGCTCCTCCTACGCAGCAGCCAATAAGCGGCACGGTTGGCGGCGGTGGGACGGCCCCACAGGCGGTGCTACCAAGTAAGTTAATTACGCCATTTGCCATTACAGTAGAACGTCGCTTATCCGAATCCTTTGGGACCGGACACCGTTCGGATACATGATTGTTCGGATAACCGAAAACCGAATGCGATCCATGGAGTATACGAAACCGGACAACACTACGAGTATTGAAAATAATCACATGCGGGAAACGTGCTTGAAGAAAAAGCAAAAGATGTGCCAAATGTCTCAATTTTACCTATATTGTGAAAAATAATCATTTATTTTTCGCTGCACCATTGCGCACCTTCGTTTTTTCACTGCAAGGATTCTGACTCTCTTGAGCAGCAGTAGTTGCGTAGGACAGCACTCTAATTGTTGTTCGTACCACTCCATAGCTGTCTCTAACGCAGAAAACGCGTTAGCAGTTTTCCTTTTCTTCGAGCCATCTTCTGAGTCAAGTTTGGACGCAAAATTTAAAATAGTTTCACGGCTTTTTTTTAATGTCAGATATTGTTGACTCTTTCCAACATTATAAAACTGTGTTAGAGATGCTCCCCTTTCTCCCTTCAAGAGACGGTTCAATATTTCAAGTTTTGTCTCTATGCTAAAGACGTTGCGCTTCTGTTTTGAATTCCAAGCCATAGCAGTTCACAACTCAACAAAAGAGCGCATATATATACACCCCCTCACTTAGATACAAACTGACCTAATATTCCGCGCAGATGTTTATACCAAATCACACAACTGAAATACCCCAAATATCCCTGACCTTGGGTTTACCCGTTACTTTTGACCTCTCGCGAAACAACTGTTGAGCATCGCACTGTTCGAAAACGTATTCATATAGAGCACATGTAGTTGACGACAAAAAAAACCGGTTTGGATATTTGACGTTTCGGATAATAAACATTTGGATAAACGACGTTCTACTTACTGTAAATAATAATCAATAGAAATGTCGCATAATAAACAGAATGCTCTATAAATTCATCGTAGCCACAAACTTTCGTGAAAACCCATTAAAGTGAGAATTAATTAAGTATTTAGACATATATTTCCCAAATGATTTAAAACTATAAGGAGATGGTACCATTAAATTATTCCTCAACTCATCGCAAATGACGTCTTAAGACTACTTAAAGACCTGGGCCTATATTCGAAGGTAGGCCTCGCCTACGAACTTTTTTAAGTAGACAATATATAGAATACGTCTTCAAATTCGTACAAAAATTGCTATTCATAACAAAAAACTGCGCGTGTCTTACAATTTCATAAATTTAGGCCCAAACTGACTCAATAGACTGACACCTTTCAAGTAAATGAGTAATGATGGTGTATGGTGGAAGCCATAGTCTTAGACACGGACATGACATAACAAAGCAATCATGTTACGTGCCATATAGTACGAAATTCCTAATTTTTTGGAAAATAAGTCTAAGAATATATTTCCTTTGACGATTAAGATTATTCAGATCGTGATTTTATTGAAGCCGAGTCGAGAACGAGACAAGTCCTCCTCGAGATTTTGGACCTGGTTCCAGTTGGTCTATGCCTTAAAAAGTCCTTGCTCATCTCTAATAATCTCTCACACAATTGTGATATGATACCAATTATGAAATTCTAGACCCAAAACATAAACTCACTTGATTTTATAGAAATGTTAAAATTACACAAGGGCCCAAAATTTAAAATTTACTTTGATTTTAAACTCAATGCTTAATAGGAACTAAATGGTGTTAAGACAAATTGAAAGACAACGAGTCAATGTCTATTAATTTCAATTAAATATATTTTTTGTCAATATATTTTGTGCCGTTATTTATAGTAATCGTATTTATAAACATATTCAGCATATAAATAATTATTAATATCATCAATGCATGTCTTTATATGTTACTGAGAAAATCATTAAAATATTTTAATGAGCTGGAAACCAATATTTAAACTTTTAAGTGAGTAGTTGAATATAAAGAAATTCTGGAAGCGTTATATGGATATTTATAACTGGAAAAAAGTCCTTAATATTACTTACAAAATATATCGTTTTGCTTCACATTTACTAATATTCTTTAGACTCGAAACTATGTTTCAAAAAATTTTACCATAAAAGAATTACCACTGATTGTTTTAGATTTTCATTTAAAATATTATCGATTTTTCTTCCTGATTTTAAAAGTATTATATGTTAATATAAAAGAAAAACTTTCCTTATTTTGTAATAAAAATACTACGAATAGTATTTTAAAATGTAAAAAATAGCGTACAATATAATTAAATATATTTTTGAAAAATTTCACTTATACTTTAAGTAAGGTATTTTTAAACTAAATGAGGTGTTACGTCAAGATTAAATGTAAATAAAACCCATTATCGTTTGGTGTAGTAATATATAACGGCTTAGTTTGTTTCTGTGGGTGGCATAAAATTGATTTTAAAGTAACTTAAATACGTAAAATTAGGAAAAAAATCAATGATATGAAAGGATAAATGATTTTAAATGAAGTAAATAAAGCTATTTTTGACTGATAAATTTTTGCTGAATGTGTGAACTTTAAGCTTACTAAGTAATTCAAGAGACTCAGCTATTATCCTAAAATTAATTAATTTTGAGCTTTGGGATATAATAATTATGAGCTAATATTTAAAATCTCGAAATGTGAAGATAGTGTTAATCCAAAATTGTTTCGATTATTTTAAAAAATTTCGGTTTTAAAATTATTGTCCGAATAAAAGAATAGAATGCAAATAAAAAACTTAATTTGCAAAATCGTAGAATAACATCAAAATTTAATGTTCAAAAAGAGATTTTGACATAATTTATGTCGCATTCTGAAGCTGCACAATCTATATTGGTGTCAGACCGCGTAATCTTGAACGTAGGTCAAGTGAGAAAGTCAACATCTGAGTAGGCACCCCATACATCAGTCTTTCAAACGATGTCAAAATGATATGACTTTGCGCCTTGACGCATTTAACGTGCACCAGTTTCTCTACTTGATAGATCTTGAACGGCACCAGTCCTCGATTTGAAAGAAGCAATACCAGCACACCCGGAAAGAAAAAAAAATATTCTACCAGTGCTTTCTAGAAACGACTAGATTAAAACATGAATTGTCCGGCATATTAAATTAAAAAGGCTAAAAAGGTTCAAGTAAAAATTAAACATATGATAAGATATGACATAAGATTTTTGTCTTTAAAACTATTTAAAGAAAACTTTTTAAATGTCTTTTTATTTCATTAGGTGGCACGGAGATGGACCAGAACCAGAATCTCGTGCAACAGCAGTTCCAGCTCCAGCAGCAACAGCTCATGATCCAGCAGCAACAACAAGTTATTCAACAGCAACAGCAGCAGCTTCAGCAACAGGTGCACCTCCAACAACAAATTCAGCAACAACAGCAACTTCAGACTCAACAGGTACAGCAACAGCAGCAGCAACAACAACAATTGCAGCAACAAGAAATGCAGATGTTGCAACAGCAACAAACCACTCCACTAGTGCAGCAGCAACAAGGAGTGGTGGTTAGTGGAACGACTCCGATGCAACCCCAAGCCCAGAGGAAGGTAGGTCCAAATGAAAAAATATATAAAACTGAGTATATCCCTCATATAACTAATAATTAAAAGGAACCCTTTAGGGGTTCCTTTTAATTATTAGTTATAGAAGGTTTAGTTATCGAAGTTATATTAGTTATAGAAGGTTTCATCCTCTGAAACAAATAAGAGACATAGAAATGGTGAAACTAAAGAGCAGAAAAAGCCCAAAGTTATATAGTCGTGCAATCCTTGGAATAAGCTATTTTTGATTGATAAAAAAGACTTATTTTAATTAATAAATTAACTTATGATTTTCGAACTTATAAAAATTTAGTGAGGAAGCTTTATTAAAAATATGTTACTAGACAGATATACCGTTATATGTGTTGCGATGATTGATCACTGAAATATGTACATAAATAAATTGAAAAGAGTATGACAAGCATATTTTCTTCCTGATTTATGAGGATCTGTAGTTAAGACCATGATAATAAATGCATAAAAGTAATGAAACATAATGTCATTGGATTTCAGTTTAGGGAACTGCTGTATTTTCAATAAAATATATATAACTATAATTATCCTACTATGTGTAATAATAAAAGGATTATATTCTGTTGGAATTGTCCTGTGGAAGCTGAACTAAATAAATTATAGAAGAAGAGACAAAAAAAAAGAGAGCACCAAGTTTATTAAATTCTCAAACACAAGCAGAATCTAATTACCTTATTCCACTCATGAGTTAGATTGAATATAGACCAAACGATATATTTCTAAGGGAATTGATTATTAAATTATGTTGTGAACAAACTCGAGCGGACGATAAATTAAAAATTCAATAGCGAGGCTTGATCAATAGCGGTGTATCGGCGTAATCTACAAGTATATGTATAGGTTGCATTTTTTTAAAAATTATATATAATTTTTACTTCTCTCTCCCATTCGAATGAAAATAAAGTCAAAATTATAAATTCAATGTATGACCAATTTTACTATTGCCCTATTTATTGGTTTTGGTCGTCTAATAAACTTTATTTTAGTTTTGGAATATTAATTCTAGTAGTTGAAAGTTAGATAATGCAAAGTAGTTTTAGTTGTTCGAATGCTCTATACTTCTGGTGGCCGCGGTAGCCGAGTGGTATAGGTATCGGACCGTGGTTTGCCTTGTCACGTGTTCGAGCCCAGTACCACTAAAGACCCGCCGTGTAGGGCAGCGATTCACGTTAAATCTGTCGAGAGCTGAAATGTCCTCCCGTTGGTGTGCTGTGGTAGTTAGGAAAGGGGGGTGCCAGCTCAGGTGTCGTCCACGTCACTTGACCATGGTTTAAAATTGCGTGGTCCGTCGCCAAAGGCCCTCGTGCAGCTGAACAGTGCGACGTTAATATCAAATCAAATCAAGCTCTATACGTCTGTATTGATAAACTTCAAGGTCCACAGTAAAATGTTTTGGAGAAATTTGTAATGAAAATTCATCTCAATTATTTTTAAAAATATTTATAAAAATTTATCGATTGATTGAATATTTTAAGAAATTGATCGATTTTATAGTTATAATGATATTAAAGAGTATGGACAAAACATAAATGTAAAAAAAGAAATGCTTATGATTACTTATTTTTTCCCTAATGTGAGAAACTGGGATATAAATCCTAAAAGCCAAACAGGCACTTAAGTGATCTTTAAAAAAATGCCGCATATTCATACAACATGGACACTGTCGATTTTTTGCATTATGAAAATCCATCGACTTGGGCTGAATTCGGACCCACAAATTTTGGGTGTACGAGGCCAGCACCAAATCAACCATGCCTCCAGCAGGCTTTCAAAACTATCAATTGGAGTACTCTTTTTATAAGAAAATTACTACAGTGTTGAAATTTTTTATTTCTTCTCAGTTACGGAACTAATACAAAAGTTTATTCATCAAACTGTTTGTATTTAGATACGAACATAATATGAGGTATATATTATTCGAGAAATATTAAATATATATATATATCCAGAAACAGTACAAATAGGCTAAAAATGGCAATGAAAGTTCTAACAGAAATGATAAACTCTGAGAAAGTTGGAGTACTTTTTAAGTAGCTTTTCATACATCCAAAAGATTTATGACTTTTTTTCCTCCAAATTATTTTAAAGGAGTTATATAACTTCATACTAAAAAAATATTGCCTCAGAGTTTCATGAAAATAAAAAATTAGCCTCTTTTTTTTGTTTTATATTTTAATTGCTCTTAAAAAAGTAAGGAATGACTAAATTCTCTTTTTGAGTAATCTGTTGAGTAAATTGCAAACGTCATATTCGTAACAGGTTCACAGGCGTCTGCCCCAGCCTACTATGGACCAGATGCACGCGGCTATAGCAGCACAGACGCCCAAGAGCAAGTCCCGGACCCCATCCAGCATCGGAGGGTACCAAAGGCCCGTTTCCCCCATTATGCCCTCCTCCACCTCCCGAACCCTCTACGAGAGCACCTCGACGCCTGGGCTCCTCAGTGTGCAGCAGTCTGGACTGAGCGCATCCTCAGCTGGGATCAATTCCTCAATCAGTCCCATACCGAAGAAGGTGAGAAACTGTAGCTTTTTACGTAATTTTACACACATTCTCGTGCCTGTAGCTTTTTAATAATTTGAACTTCTTTTTAATGTAAAGCGGGCCAGGACAGTGCAATTATTAATGTTAGGCGATTCATGAATATAACGTTTGTAACTGGATTTCCCCAAATATCGATGCACAAATTTCTTGATGGTTGCTTTGCTTCAAATGATACCGGATTTCAAAAGACAAGTTGATGTGTTGTTTCTAAAACTTTAACTGTGTCTCTTTTAACTATGTAGATTAAAAATTTTCGAGTAAATAGTATTCAACCTCTTTTAAAGAAATAATAATTTTTATGCTTATGAATTAATCTGTAGCTCTATGCTGTTGTGTCTGGCAAAATTTAAAAAAATTCACTTAAAAGATAAATAATGACGTTTAATAGCGTTTAGTGATGACGAAAAAAAATTCTCTAATTCACATTAATATATATTTCTTCATAAGAATATTTCCATAAAGATATTTTAATTCTGTAAATATAATAATAATAATTATTATATATATATATATATATATATATATATATATATATATATATATATATTTTTTTTAATTTTTGAAAACTAGCAATCTTTTTTCGTACTAATTTGTTTCATCGTATAACATGGATTCGCTTAACACGGTCTTTTTTGGAAGGTAACTTTTGTGTTATACAAGATTTACCTGTACTATCATGAAAATATTGCGAGTATGTCTTGATTTGCATATAAACTGTCGAGCCAAAACATTATGAACAACTCCACATTTTTCAATAAATTCGCCTGAATGACTTGGAAGCCACAAAACAATGGTATTTAACTACTACTGGAGAATGTAAGCTATAATTCTCGCTCTTACTTTTCCGAGTGAGGGGAAAGACGACTGACCTAAGTGAATTTGAAAGAGGGCTGATTGTAATGATCTGAAGACTTGAAACGAGAGTATCTTGAAACGGCATGACTGGTAGGTTATTCGTGATATGCAGTTTTAGTATTCGTACAAATTGGATAAATGTGGACGAAGAAAGCAGAAGTAGACACCTATAGCTCTTGGACATCCACGAGTCATCAAATACAAAGGATTCAGGAAATTGTCCTGCTTAGTAAAACAAAATCGGTGCCAGACAATGGCTCAGCTTATAGCCCAACATAATGCAGGTCCAAGTGCGAGTGTTTCGGAACATACATTTCAGAAAACATTGTTGGATATGAGACTGCGCAGCAGACGTTCCACTATTGGGCCTCAGTTGATCAAGCGTAATTGACAACTACGCCTAAAGTGGATCCAGAAACATTGAGACTTGACCATATATAAGTGAAAGAGTGTTTCTTGATTGGATGAATCATGATTTCTCATTCATCATGTAGGTAGTTGTGTCTGGGTGCGCCATCTTCCTAAGTCGAATAGTTGCTCCATTCATGTACACAGACTATCTATAGCAATATTATGCTTTGGAGGATGTTGTAATGGTGATTCTGGTACTCTGAGTTCGACTAGAAGGGACCTTTAAAGTTGTGGACTATCTGAGTATAATTGTGGATGAGTTGGAACCTTGTATAGCGACTGTTTACCCAACTGGAAACGGAATCTTCCAGCAGGACAGCTTCTAGTCTAGAATTGTACCAGAAAGGGTCGAGGGGCATAAACATGAATTCCAGTCAGTGGCGCACACAAGGGGGTCCTGGGGTCCGGACCCCCCAAAGCCCTTAATTTTTTTCCGATTGATTATAATTCTATGTATATTGTACGTAAAATTTAATTAAGTATTTGTTATTAATGATTAATTTTATTAATTAATGCTAACTATTTATTCAATAGTTAGGTTTTACTGTGTTTTGTTCCCGAAAATCGACAAAATCAAAAGGATCATGATACAAGAATGGTGAACTTTTGACCCCGGACGCCCCCCTTTAAAAATTTCTGTGTGCACTACTGATTCCAGTTAATGTTCTGGCCACCAAACTTGCCGGATCTAAATCTGATATACACTGGTGTGCAAAAATTAAGGACGAGACGGTTTTTTCAATATAACTTTGTACAAAAGCTTTCCAAATCAACACATTTAATACCGTAAGATCCCCAATACATAAGGACATGTGTAATATGTAAGCAACACTTACTAAAAGAGAAATCAGAGGGATAAAAAGAAGCTTGATTGAAAAAGTAGCATGGAGCGCAATGCGACTGAAGGCCGAAACATCCCTGTGATGGGTGTCCAGCAAGAAACATCCGGTCTTTAGTAGGGGATATGATCTCCCCTGACTGCTAGGCAGGTTTCACAGCGTCTGCCCATGCTGAGAATGAGGGTGTCAATGAGTTGTTGAGGCATTGCTGCCCATTCGTCTTGCAGCGCCAATCGCAGCTCCCGAATCGTTACTGGTGGTAAGGTACGAGCTGCCAAGCGTCTGCCTAGAAAACTCCATACATGCTCGATGGATTGAGATCCGGAGATCGTGCCGGCCAATCCATACGTTCAATATCCTCACTCTCTAAGAGCTGTTTGGCAGCTACTGTGTGATGACATGGTGCATTGTCGTCCATGAAAAGGAACTGCTGACTCATAGCGCCTCTAAAAAGACGCACATATGGAAGAAGAATCTCGTTACAATAACGGGTCCCGTTGACTGAACCTGCGTCGAAGACGTGAAGGTCTGTACGACTACCAAGCATGATGCCTCCCCAAACGAGAACACCGCGACCTCCATTCCTGTCCCTTTCAATGATGTTCGAGGGATTATTGCGGCTTCCCCGCTCTCTCCAGATGAGTATGCGATGAGAATCGCTACTCAAACTAAATCTGCTCTCATCTGTAAAGAGTACTCGTCCCCATTCATTGTCTCTCCAATTCCGGTGTTCCCGGCACCACAGAGAACGCCTTCTCCGATGGGCAGGCGTTAAAGGTACACACCGTACAGGGCGTCGTGCAAACAGACCACCACCGTGCAGTCTTCTGGCCACGGTAAAACGCGATATCGGTCGTCCAGTCACCTGTGTCGTGTGTCTAGCGATTTCTCCCGCTGTCTGCCGCCTGTTTCTTCTGGCCTGTAAGACAATGTACCGGTCATCTGCGGGTGTGGTTCCTCGTGGACGACCACTACTGAACCCCCGGATAGCTGTTCCTGTAGTTTGAAATTGTCTCCAAAGTCGTGAAACGATGCTGTGAGCAATTCCGAACTCTGCAGCCACACTTGTCTCACTGCGGCCTTCCTCCAACTTCCCAATGATTCGATCTCGGGTAAAAGCATCCAGATGTCGTCTAACAGATTGATTATTCGCCATTTCTCGCTGAGGCAGCAACTCGGTGGGGTTTTAACTGCTATACGGCGTGCAATCTCTTTGTCAGAAATACTGATCTTACACCGACAACATGCTTTATACTACTCAGACACTCCCACATTACGTCTACCTGCATATCTGCACATGTGCTACCGTACATCACCTTACTTAATCTCCTGATTGGTCTTTCTGTCCACTCTGCCTCTTCGTTCAGCTGATATGCTAATTTTTCGACTTCGTCCTTAATTTTTGCACACCTGTGTAGCACATATGAGTTTTAATAGAAAGGCTCAGATATGAAACGTCTTCATGTCGGAATATCTCCACTTAACAAGACCACTGTTTAGTCAATGGGCACAGCCTGTCTCCAGTCAACTATCAAGAACCTGTGGTAACCATGCCTAGGCGAGTTGCAGCTGTTTTGCTGGCAGAAAGTGGCAACTTGTTATTGAATAGGTGTTCATAATGTTTTGGCTCTTAGGTATATACTACAAATATCAAAAGATTGAATAAATTGTCAAAATTATTTTTAATGGAATTTCCTCTATTAACAGCATTTTTTGTTTCGTTACATTCGATTTAATTATATCAAAATTTTCCAGCATATATATAAATCGAATCAAATATATAAATTTGATACTTATATCCATCGAGTTGTTTCTTTATTCTATTAATTTTTAAGCATAGTTTCCTGGATAATTTCGCGATTCCTCTCAATTACTTAAGAAATACTAAAAATTATATGTGCAAATGATCAGTTTCAAATTTATCAAACTTAGGAACGCTTAACTCTACTATTTCTGAGCAGGTTTGAAATTTTTATAGGTCCTAGATACCAGGAATTATATAGTTACGTGATTTATTTTCATACTATTTCTGGTGTTCGTTAAATATCCCACAACGGAAGTATTCAGTGGTTTTGAAAACTGATGAAACTTTTTACTTCATATTGTACGCGTTGCAAAATTACTAATAGATTTAAAAGTCCAATAAAATACAGCCGCAATATATTTTGGTCTGCGATTCCCAAAGAGACACTTGCGTCTGAAAATGAAACAGTTTTATGGTTTATATTTGTCGCTTTCTGTGAAAATATTGATTTTTGCTGTTATTTGTTTTCGAATGCAACCGCGGAGCTTCATTCTGTGAATAATGACTAAGTGGTTCAGAGTGTCACCACTAGCTCATTAACACTTGCCCGTGTTACGGTATTTTTTTTCTTTTGGTAACCACATGCAGAATTCTTTTCTCATTTACGACGGAGAAATGAATCATGATTTGCCATGCGTTAAATGCAAGCATCAACATCTTTATTTGGCTTTACGTTATTTTCAGGAAGAGGATTTTGACAGTATGTTCATATTTTAATTGATAAATTACTGTCATAACTGACCTGCATGTCGAGGCTACTAGATTTAAGAGAGAGGTGTATATTTATGAAATCTTTTTGTTATTTTGTAGCCTTTTTCACATTTATCACTTCTATTTAAACATTCTTTGGGTATTTTTGGAACTTTTCTTGGAAGTCTATATATTTTAGTAATTTTAAAATAATGCATATTCGGATTCTTGTGTATGATCATCAAGCGTAATTCAATTTTCTTCTTGTAAATAGGTTAAATTCATGACGGTCATGTGATGAATGCATTCACGAGTTCAACATCGAATTCGAAATTGACAATAGACTTGTACTTGTAAAACAAAGATATATTTTCGGATTTGATACCTTGGTAAAAACGTTCAAGTATTATGACTCTTCAAAAAGTATTCTAAAATAAAAAAAAGAAAAGAAAAAGGGTAGAAAAATTTTATACTATATGTTTTTTTAAAATCAAATGATTTTGTTCACTTACGCGCCTTAATTTTGTTGACAAATATGTACGTTGAAAAGGAAGGTTTCTATAAAAAGCAAAAGTTGTGGCAACAGAAAATCGCATAAACTACTTAGCTTAATGCAAATGATTGTTGTTATCACGTGACTGTGACGTCACATGAATTCAACTTATTGTCAACATGCAATAATTTTTGCTCACGCATGCTTTATTTATTCAAATATCTGGGAATCTAGCTCATCTAATAGTGCTTGGAGCTACAAAATCGACTTCCGAGAAGCCATACATATAAAGAAACGGAATTAATTAAAGAGAAAGAAAAATAACATGTACGAGGGCTAATCTCAAAAATAAGGTCTCTAAAGGGCTAGGGGATGTATGGATACTGTTCTCTCGGCAGTTGACAAATTTGTTGTGTTTACTGTTTCCCTCTCTTCATAACAAGCCTAAGCGCACCTCGCTTGTACAATCAATTTTGACAACCATTTGCTATGGAACTCCCATTTGGCCTACCGCCAAGCTCAAATTTCACTTAATTATTCAACTGTTGGACACAAAAGGTGAAGTTTATCGCCAATAGACGAAATCGTAGGGCGAGTCATGCATAGTTGTCAAAAACAGAAGCACGTCAATTAAAAATGAGAAATTACGAAATTGGATTCTCTCTGGTCACCATTACGAACGGTTATTTGTTTTTCATCGACAATACCAAAGAGACAAAGTCAATGAAATGGCCAGTTTCATTATATAGATAGCTATTTAGGGCGTCTCAGGGGTGTTAACTTTGTCTCGAGGGCTGAAAATATAAACAATTTTCAAATAAGTATAATTCTTTGAAATTAAAATTAAATATATATAATCCGAAACTTTTACTCTTTATTTATAAAGAAGCGAGGTTTCAAAAAAGAGTAAAATATTTAATATGTAATTATAATTTTAAAAATTATAAGCATATAAAAATAAGAAACATATCTGTAAGAAATATTAATTAAACTTTACGTTGCGCATGATATTTTCAAAAATATTAACTTTAATTACTAGCAGTAAGGGGGTTTATAAAGTTAAATATATCCTTATTGTACACTAATGCTATTTTTATGTAAGTAGAATAATAAATTATATTTTTAAAAAAAATAAAACAATAACATTAAAATTTTTTTAAGTACGAAAGATATATAATACTATATATAAAATTTAGGTAGGGTTTAACCCTTTATCTACCGCATTATGATTTACTGCAGTTTTTTTCATGCAACATTTTTTTTAATCACTGCATTGAAAATTAAGGGATATACATAAGCAAAATACTCAACTTTGGGAAATTTGATTAGTTAGAGCTAGTTAATTAATGAAAGATATTGAACTGTGTAAAATTAATTATGTACACCGTTCACTTAAAAAAATAGTCAAATCATTTTCTAATGTCTTCATTAACACACACAAAAAATAAGACACTTACCGTTTTATTTACATTAGCTATTTTTTCGGAACAAAAATGACAATCTTCACAATCCGCTGAAAACGCAATTTCTGTACAATAAAACTATTCACCTTCCCCGCTAAAATGCTCATCATAGAACCCGAGCTGCCATATATCTTGGAAGAGTGGATTTAGAAGAATATTCCTGCTAAGAGTATCGTCAGAGTATTCGTAAAAATGGTTATTCTATGTAATTTTAAAGTGAGAGTGGTACTTATAAGTACCGTCGGTTAGATAAAGGGTTAAAGAGTATGATACATTTTATAATTCTATAAAGTTTTATACATCAAAAGGACTCCTATTTTATAAAACAGCATGCGCAACGTCAAAATTAGTCTATATTTATTAGAAAAATGTTCCTTATTTTCAGATGCTTATAATTTTTAAAATCAGGATTATATTTTAAACATTTTGTACTTTTCAGAAACCCCATTCCTTTACAAATAATGTGTAAAAGATTCGAATTATTTAATTTTAATTTCTAAGAATTTTATCTATTTAAAATTGTTTATATTTTCAGTCCTCGAGACAAAATCAACACCCCTTATGTTAAATTAAGAGTTATATTTTGAACGTAGAGCAGCGAATTAAAAGCAGCTCCATTCCGAATAAGAAAGGATGGTTTTGTTTTAGTGCCCATTCATTTGGGGGATGAATGAAGCGCCAACGAGCGGAAGGCATGAATTACCTCTTGCCGTCCATTCTCCAAATTACCTACCTAGCTTCGTGCTTTGTTTACGAGAAGGACCCATTCGCTCGCTTCTTTATGTTGCTCAAGATGGGACTCGGTCACCTTCGCTATAACTGGGGAAGGGAAAAATTGGATTGGGATACCTTTATCTTTCTCAAGATACCCGAGTATGAATAGTGTGAGTGTTTTGTCTTTTCGGATTTCTGTTTTGAAGGAGATGGGCTGTTTTGTAATTTTATGTCACATTTAACTGGTCGAATGATTTAATTCATATTTTAGTGTCTGTTTGCATTTGATTTGAATGCCTGCATTGTAAAGACTTGCACAATATTGTTGTTATTGTGTGGTTATTGATGCTTGAGACTGAAAGATTAATAACTCTAGGGTGTTTCTGAAGTACAGTAAGATCCCACTTATAACGCTGTTTTGTTTAGCGCGATTTCGGTTTAACGCTCTTTTATTTGAATTGTGGGATTCCGCGAAATTGCACTCAGCTTCCCGATATCCGAAGTGGTTTATCTGTGTTTCTTCTTTCCTGCGGTGTTATACGAATGTATTTTAATCGTTTCAAAACATTTGTTGACGTTTTTGAAAGTATAAATTTACATAATATAACGACTGCTATAGTAACAAATATTGTGATTTTTAGTTTTTATCATGGGTGATAATAAAAAACACGAAAATAAAGCAACAAGAAAAAGCATTTCACTAGAAACTAAAATGCAAGTGATTATAATATTAGATACTGGTGAACGCGTCAATCTCAAATTGGTGATACATAGAATTTGGCAACTTCAACAATAAGGGACATTCTTATATGAATAAAGAAAAAATACTGTCATCGGCACAACTGCAACTACGACAAGCTCTACAACTAGAATGACCCGTTCTAGAAATAATACAATAGAGGAAATGAAAAACGACTTTCTATATGAATTGACGAAGAAATTAAACGCAATATGCCATTAAGCCTATCTACCTTCTTCATAAAAAGGCAAAAAATTGGAAATACAGAAAACTGAATTATCTTAAATTTAAACATGTTATAATTTTATTTGTTTTTATATGTATGTATATTCGTTTATTATGTTTCTATATTTATAAGAAATAAATTTTTGTTTTATTGTCATAAAAAACATAATTAATAAATTTAATGGTAAAATACTTGACCACTTTCCCACCCTTCTTCCCCTAACCCCATTATTTCCATGATGAGATAATCTCGTTTAACGCTGTTTCATATTACGCTCTACTTTGATGGAAAGTATCCCCCGCGTTAAGCGGGGTCTTACTGTACAGACCTTTAACTTCGATATCAATTTATAGAAAATTGCCGTTCGAAAAAATATGGTCTATAGTTGGAAATTTTAGATATAATAAGCAAAAAAAGAAAATTTATTTTTAAAATAAACGAGATAAATTACTTTTATATATCTCATTCTTAGATGTGTTCTTGGTAGTCAAGTAGTTGTGGTCACGAACTCATGGTCTAGTCCGGGTGCCTCTGAAGATCCACAGCAGACCATGGTAGCCTAGTGGTCAAGGTAAAAGACTCGTGACCAGCGTGTCATGAGTTCGATCCTAGTATCGCTGAAGACCCGCCTTGCAAGGCGGTGATGCATGTTAAATCTTTCGAAACTCAAACGTCCTCCATTTAGTGTGATGGGGAAGTTAGGAAGGGGGGGAGCCTGCTCAGGCATCATCCTCGTCACTTGACCATGGTTCAAACTTACGAGTTCCGTCACCAAAAGCCCTCGAGTAGCTAAATAGTGCGACGTAAATATTTACTCACTGAAGACCCTCAGTGTAGAGGGGTTAATGCACGTCGAGTTCAAAGTCATCACGTTAGTGTGGTGAAGTAGTTTGGAAAAGAGGTTGTCAGTCCAGGTGTTGTCCTTTCTTAACTTGACCGAGGTCCAGAATTTCTAGGTCTGTCACCAATTTCCTAGTTTTTCTTTATAGTGTGACGTTATAATATAACTCTCACTTACCCACTTTTAGATGAAACAATTTGTATCCGTAAATCTAAAAGATATTGAATTGTAAAAGATCAGATTCAGTATTAATCATCAAGAGAATATTTCAGAGTTAGTTCTTGAATTACATTCTCAGTGAAACAGAACACATTCTCTGCGGATTAAAAATAGCCATAGACAACAGAAATTCAAATTAAGGTGGAAAACTATCCACAGATATATATTTTATGTGGGTATTTAATAAATATATAAAAATATAATAAAGAAGTTAGCCTCCGATACTAATGTGCAGACAGCATATCGTTCACAATCACCTGCCAATCTCATATAATTGATTTTATAAGTAATCATGCACTGTAGATCACGGTCTACATCCTTAACTAATGAACTGGTACCAAAGAAAATAACTAGACGGCGCTATTTCCCGCAAATTGAAATTGATTATTCAACTATCAGTTCTAATCAAAAGTGCCGACTGGCTGGAGTTTCAGAAATATAATAAAATATTGTTCAGAATTGCATCAAATTACTTTAAAATTGCTTTAGAAACTTCCATCTTTCTAACATGTGCCTCGTTAAAATCTTCATAAATAATTTTAAAAAAAGAAACTTTTGAATCCAGAAATACGCGTATTTTATTTTATTGATTTTATCTTGAGTCCAAAAAAATCCAATAAGTTTGAGTTTAAGAGTGATAGAGGGTTAAAATCATTTGAAATTGAAAATAAAAAAAAGTGTTTGCGTATATATATATATATATATATATATATCAGTGTGAACACGTGGTAGAAGTTAACTTCTTTGGCTTATATGTATTGAATTGTATAATTAAGTTTTATTTTTAAGTAATCTTATATATAAGTAACAAATGTATTTACTTATTATCATTATTATTAGAAACTGTATTTAAAAAGTACTTAGGATGGAAAAGGTATAAGTATAAACAAAATTTTCAGCTTTAGCTTGATATTTGTGAACTTTTACATTACTCTTGAAAACTCGAGAACATAACTTTCATATTTTTTTACAAGACTTAATAAAATGTTCTAATATTACAGTAATTGTAGTGTTTGATAGCAACGCAATGCGAGCAGCTTTTAATGAGAGCTTTCTACATTGAATTAGAATGCCTAACTTGTGTGTTAAAATGCAATTCGCCTCGGATCAGATGATTAATCTTGCTGTAGAATCTAGTATTGCAAATATTTTCATCAAAAGCTAGTACAGTCTCACAGGGATTCCTTTCATTACATAGTATTTTCAGATAACACATCTTTATTCCTTTAGTATGTGAACTTTTAGTTTTTTCTATATCTGGGTGCAATAAGAACACACATGAACTTATTACTTTTGTCAAAAATTAAAATCAAAAATGAATTTTAGTTTTGAAAAGAACTATTTGTTTTGGTAAAATCAATAAAAAGTTTGAATAAATTTCAAATAAAAATACGCGCTCAAGTCCGAATTTCACTTCAGTTCACTGTTTGACCGCTGAGATGTTGAAGACCTGGACAGTCTTGTGTTTCGAATGAACTCAGAGGAAATTCGAAAATTTCAGAACCAGTCGTATATATCAGACTTTTAAACGGTTTGGACGAGTTCTTTTGACTTGCATCGTTCATTTGAAGAGTAAAACCATTCGCCTAGTTGGGAAATAAGATTTTCAAGATTTTTCTTTGAACATTGTATTTAGCATGAAGCATTGTACCTTGCTGATTAACACGAAGTGTTAGTTCGTCTCAGGAATTCCACACTTCGAACACGGTGGAAAATCAACTTGCCTCTCTCTCTATATAAAATGTGTTCGTGATGATGTAATAAGTTTACTTATTTATCACACGCACGAGAGCAATAATAAAAAGACAGTAAGTCCTGTTCACTATCATGGTTACAAATTGACGTACAGATTAAAATGCGGAGATGAAGACTTGAGATTTTTTCCTGCTTACAATAAATTGACAAATTAATAGAACTACATAATACATGTAAATTAAAGTTTAAAAAAAATGTGAACAATGAGTATAAACAGTTTTATAATTTGTACAATGTGGTTTGGTCAGCCGTTAGATGGACAGGGGCTTACCCCACTCCCTAGTTTAAATTAAAAAATGTCACATAATGCTAAATTTCATATGTCGTATCTTATTTACCAAAACTTCTGTAAATCTATTGTTTGCCGCTTGAGTGTGTTCCGATTATCAAAAAGAGAACTCTGTCTATTGTTATTCATTTTATTCTTTTATGCCAGCTTTTGATATAAGAGTAGAAATCTTCCTCTGAAATCAAAGGAATAATATTCTAAAGAGTTTCTTGGAGTAGTCATTTGCAGACGTAAAATAAGTACACATTAAATGACGGCAGATTTAGTGCTTAACGTGCATACTTTTTTGTACTTTCTTCTTTATTTAAGCGATGTATTCAAGACTTTAATGTTACAAACACTTGACAACATTTTTTTTCTCAGGATCAGGATGAAAGTGAGATCGGCAAAAAAATCCGACGCCGTCTACCACCTGTGCCTCTAGACCAGGAACCTGTGGTCGTACGCCGGACCAAAGATCGGACTCGGACTCTCTCCATGGGTGCTATGCCTCTCTCTACCTCCTCAGAACGAAATTGGGAGAGTCGGCGAATGCCACAGAGGTCAGTAAACGAACTCGGCGTGTATCTTCATTCTAAAAAACAATATCCAATAACATAAAAAATCCAATAAATTTTCCACTATGCATTTTTGGGTTAGGCATTCTCTGGAATATTTTAAAATAATTTATTATGTTCACTGTCAGCAAAAGCTTACTTGTGAAGACAGAATGATTTAATTTTGCATTAAATAGTTTCAAGTCTTTCATTCCGTCTTAGATTTTAATTGATTTTTTCAATTCCTACTATTAACTCATACTCTCTATGTATTTATTTATTTGTTTGTTTGTTTACTTTTTTATCTTGGTGGAATTTTCAATCTTTAATAAAATACATTTTAAAGCGCTAAGTTGAGCTGAAATTTTACGTACACGATTATTTTGGATGACAATACGGTAATTTGATTACAATTATTAAAAATTAGTTGATTAAAATAATTATTTAAAGAATTACAAATACAGCCACGTCGGGGTCTTGCGTCGAAAAGGTTATTTTTTCTCACGTTTTAAAGCATTCAGTTGAACTGAAATTTTGTATACACGATTGTTTTGGATGACAATATGATACTTTAATGACAATTAATAAGAATTAATTACCACTTAATGTTGTGATTCTGTCATATGTATATACATATTTATATTAACTGTAATTATTTAATAAAAAGTAGCTAAAATAAAATTTTCTTTGTTGATCTAAGCAGGAATTGACTTAATTTTTTTTATTACTTGTTCCCCCCCCCCATTGTGTACTGTTTTTTGGGATTTTTTGCAATGTTTTGTTTGTTTCAGATATTAATTATTTTTTTTAAAAAAAAAGGTGTTCAAAGTTCTAGCTTGGAAAAATAAAAAATCGCTTTTTAAAATTATTTCCATTTTAAAATTGTGCATTAACTTCTTACATATATGTTGAAAATGTTTCTTAAATGCTGAACAATTTGATAAATCCCTCCCCCCCCCCCATTTAGCTACTATAGCGGATCCGAACATAATGTTTACGTCATTGTGCAAATTCGATACTTTGAGATTAGCATTAAAATGTTTCCTTCCTTCATAATTCAGATGCTTGGATAAAAAGTAAAAAAATAATAAATAATAATCAAGCACCCACTCACAATCATACTTATAATTAATTTTGAAAGAATTTGTCATCAAAATGGACTAGAATTTAAGCCAATAAAAATAGTGATAGAAATTATAAGGGTCGCCCAAATGAAAGTGGCGCTACAGTTGGTTTGATAAATGGTTTAATGGTATTAATATAAATTAAGGATTCAGAAGTAATTCAGACGTAATAAGTATCCCAGCGGTCCACGACATGATGGTTATCCAGGGTGAAGAAGCTTCGGGGTAGGTTGCGGAACCTACTTTCAACAGCAACTTGGACCTCTTTATCATCGACAAATTGACGTCCCTTCAGAGCTTGCTTGAGTGCATCAACGATGTGGTGGTCTCACGGCGAGAGATCCGGGCTGTAAGGGGGGTGTTCAAAATCTTCCCAGTGGAATTGCAAGATAAAAATACCGTATGGCAGTATGCCACTTTGACGGTGCTTGATTTTCTTTCTCAGTTCATGCAATGTGGCATAGTACGTAGCAGCATTAACAGCTGTGCCTGTAGGAAGCCATTCCTTTAGTAGTAGGTCATAAACGTCGAAGAAGCAAATTTAATATGACTTATATGAACAAAGCCTTAGCTTATTTAAATGAATCTGTATTCTTTAAAGTTGGCAAAACTAGTTCCGTAGTTACGAATAGGGTGATGTTAGCAGACGATATTTAATGTATCGATTATCACATCTTACTCTCATAAACGCACTTCCTTGCATTTATATTACTACAATTATCTAAATATATGAAAAAAATAGGAATGCTCCCAAGAATTAGCTTTACAGTTTATAAATAGACTAGTATTTGGTAGTCAATAGGTAGTCAATTTGGGTTTTAACTATGGATCGATATATACAACCGATTATTGGTCCAATGAAAATTAAATTATTTTGATGAAGAAACCAGAGAAATATGGAAAACATTAACAACAATAATAATAATTTTAAGGAATACAGAATTTTGATTCATTATTATGTAAATCAACAAGTGCATATATTCTGAAAAAAAGAACCTAGAAGGAGATACCTATTATATAACAAATAAACAAAAAGGCAACGAATCAAAATGGAAAACAATTATGTTTTCTAGAACAATCACTGATTTATAAGAGTGAAGTAGGGTTCAGCTCGCTTTGTAGAATGCCTTTACTTTATTTCCCCTTCAGTAGAACATTTATACATAAAAATACAAAAAAATAATGAGGAATATAAACCAGTTTTGATAATCACTCAGGTCTGAAATTCGCTCGTGTATTCCTTCAGTATGTTGTTAGCAAAATAAAACGATTTTTAAAGATTGTTATTCTTGTACAAATGGAAATAATAGCAAAAAATTAAAAAAAAAATTAGAAAAAAACAAACAAAAATTCACAATCGCAAGCATATACTATATAAGTTTATATAAACATATCTATATATCTGTATGTATTTGTATAAATTTCTAGTTCCCTTAAATTTTTTTATTAAATAATTAGTGACCCAAACTCTTAATGACATCGTATTAATAGATTTGACAAAAAATCCTAAACTTTTTAAAAAAATCATAGTTTAACTTAACACGTGTCTGATCACTTAACCGAGATGCCACTGAATGACATTGCATCAATTTTCAACCAATGAGCTATAAACGAATATAGTAGAATATTACTTTTTGATACGGGGTTTATATATATATATATATATATATATATATATATATATATATACAGAGCTGAACAAAAGTTTCTAGTTCCATCCGTTGAAATTTGTGAGCGAGTACTTATTTACTAGTCTTTGTGTTTGTTGTTCATCTTGCTATCGTTGTCTACGCTTTTATGTGTGTGTACCAGAAATTAAAGCTACATCACTAAAAACATATTATTTTTTTTTCTTTTTTCAACCATGTCACTGATTGATTCCTAAAACAGGAATCTTTCCAAGTACATTCATTTCATTTCCTGCATGTTTGTGTACACTCATGGATAAAAAAATTAGTGCACCAAGAAATAATTGCGGGATCGTAACGAAACTTGGCATAAAGGTACATGTCGGGAAGATATGCAAATTATTAGAAATGCAGCGTGATTGCGATTACGTATAGCCAGTAGGGGGCGTTTAACGACGTTCTCCGTGGAGTATAAAACAGGTAACCATAGCTTGTTTGAGTGTGCTGAATCGTTTACAAAAGAAGAGCTTAGGTAGACTGCCATTACGTCGTTTTCGAAGACAATATGAGCAGCTGCCGCAGTTTGAGAGAGGGAGAATCATCGGCATGCTGGAAGCTGGGTGGTCAGCTAGGCGAGTAGCTCGTCAATTAGGTTGCTCTGGCTGTGTTGTGACCAGTCACCGAGAAGACCTCCATATAGTAAGAAATGCACGCGTACAGCCAAATTTTTCATCGTCCACCATCCAGGCACAGGTAGCACCTTCACTAGGGTCCCTGTGTCTTCTCGGACCATACGAAGGCGCCTGTCTGAAGGACATTTGGAATCGCGGCGCCCATTAAGTGTGCTGCCCCTGATGCCCACCCATCGACGCCTCCGTTTGGAGTGGTACTCCGCACGAGGAAACTGAACTGCAGCGTAAAGGAACCAGCTCGTCTTTAGCGACCAATCTGAGCAGTGATGACAATTGTGTTCGTGTGTGATGACCCCATGGTGGACGCCTCAATATTGCCTTTCCTTTACAGTGACACACTGCTTCCACAGCTGGTGTGATGGTATGGGGTGTCATTGCCTACAATACACGGCCACACCAAGAGTTGATCAATGGCACCATGACAGCCCAACGATATGTCCATGATATCCTGCAATCACATGTGTTGCCACTAATGCAACGGCTCCCAGGAGCCATTTTTCAACAAGACAATGCTCGGACTCACATTACAAGGGTGTCACAAGATTGTCTCCGCATTGTTACTACCCTTTTTTAGCCTGCCCGATCCCCAGAATTTTCTCCAATCAGGCATTCTGGGATCATCTGGGATGGCGAGTTGGGCATCCTACTAGTTTGAACGAACGAGAGGCAAGGTTACAGTAAATATAGAACTAAATGTCTCAAGACATCATACAGAACCTCTATGCCTCAATACCCGATAGTATCGCATCGTACATTCGAGCTAGAGGGGTTCAACATGGTATAAAATCCTCCGTTCTTTTGCCTTTTTCTCAGAAATAAATTATCCTTTTTCTTTGATTTTCGAATTATTTACTTATATCATAGTAGTCATTAGGAATGTAAAATTTCGTTTCCTTTTGACGACTCCTTCTTGGTACGCTAAATTTTTTGTCCATGAATGTATTTTAACCTGCATTTTACCACTTCCCTTCGCAGAGATCCTTTTTATTTCAAGCGTACCTTATCCATGCATCATGAGTATAACATATGTTGTTTCTTTTCAGGACTACGTCCCTGGACGATGGTATGTCCTTGACTACCACCACGTCATCCGACTTGGATTTCCTGGGGCTTACCACTTCAACCGACACGTATCTTCAGTTCCTGTCTTCTACACTCTTTGGGCCCACCACCACTACGACCACCACCTCCGTATTAGCCTCCATTCCCTCATCTATTGGAATGTCAGTAAGTGCTATTTAATAGCCTCTGTCTCCCTTTTCAATCGTGGATAAGTACTAATAAGTAATATTATACTCTGTAACTTCTCTTTCATCTCTTGAGATTATCTCCTACACTTTAAGGTATCCGACTACGTTCGGAACCGTGCTTTTTCAAAAGCGTATAAATGGATAGTATTTAAAATATTTAGTGTCACTTAGATTACAAAATGTATATAAAATTGCTTTAAGAATAGTATTACAATAAAAAATTATTTAAATACAATATTTTGACAAAACATGAACATAGAATGGTACATTCTTAAAATATTCTCCTTTTGTGAAAAATGCTTCTATTATAATAATATTTTGCCTGTATATAGCTCAGACCTCTGTAAAGAGGCTAAACTAGAATCTTTGAAATATATAACTGAGAAGTGGGTTTATCCATGTTTTACGACAACAGAGGGGAGAAATTTTAAGAAAAAAACGCCGATAATTATTTCAATTGGTTGTAACTCTGAAAATAATGTGAATTTTTCAAAAATTATAGTTGAGCCTCTGTACAGATGTCTGAGCTATATACAAGCAAAATATTATTATAATAAAAGCATTTTTGACAAAAGGAGGACATTTTGAAAAAAGGTTATTCTAAGTTAATTATTTGCCGAAATATTGTATTTAAGTAGTTTTTTTGTCAAAATGGCCTTAAAACAATTTTATACATGTATTCTAATCTAAGTGACACTAAATATCATGAAAATTATCCATTTATGTGCTTTTTTAAAATCATGGTTCCGAACGTAGTCGGATACCTTAAGTGGTTTTTTGTAATCGAGATTGTAAGACATTTTTTGCCCTTTAAAATATCGCCTGTAAGATCTTGGTAAAAAGGATCCATCCTCCAGATTAACCCTTTAAGCGGTCCACTTTTTGCCCAAAATGTTTCAAAAAATGGTAAATTTTTTTATTGCATATATCTAAGCGTAATACTTAATAGAATGAGAAATGAAAGAATTTTATTGCAATTTTTGATTTTGAAGTTCTCACGTTATTTCTTATTCTATATGTGTGGAACACAAAAACTCCTAAATGTTTGCTTTTTATCGTTACTTTAAGCTAAGTAGAATATTTCATATATCTCAAAAGAATTTCTCTCAAGCTTTAAAAATTTGTCTTGTCCTAACCTGTTCTTCAAGCGATTTCGTGCATTGTGTTTTGTGTGTGCAGACATATATGCCCGCACAAAAATTGAAGCATGGAGTAATATTAAGTCTCACATCGCAATGGGGATAGAGATAATATTGGCCTTTTTGGATTTTTTATCTTCCCATTTTCATTTCCTCTCAAGCAACAAAATGCACATTGCCTTGCCAATTCCTGTTCTTTATCGAATATTGCCACAAATCTAATCTCCTGCATTCAATAAAAATGTCCCGCCTTCACCACAAAGAAAAGCCCGGATGAGAAGCAATTCAGTGCTGTGGACAAATTGCATCTCTTAAAAACATCAGCACTAATAATCTCACTAGAAGAATTAAAATTCCGTGCAAATCAAAGGTAGAAAGAAGTAAGGGGTTAAAGTGAAAAATAACGAAGTTGTAGACTTTTCGGGAGTGGTAACAAAAGTTATCCGTAAAAATCAAAGTTTTGTCTGCGATAAAAAAAGAAAGAAAAAAGTATTTGCTTGTAGTGTAGAGCCATATGCAATTATTAGTGAATTATTTGTAACTTTATTGTGCATATCGATGCAATGGAATGGCAAAGCTTAATTCGTTATGCGATGTAAAATCCGAAACTTCGGGAAACTATAGCAACGAACACGCAACACAAATATTTAATCAAAGTTATTTGTGTGACTGAATTACGAGTTTTCATACCTCCCTTTCGTAAATGGAATGCAGACAGAACGTGACTGAAATGCTTTTGAAGACATGTTGTGCTAAGATACGTCATCTTTGTGATGTGCCATCTTTCTTACAATAAAAAAATATTCTAATATTATTGCAAAAATGAAAGTTCTTTTTTTGATTATGAAAGAAATATTCCAAAGGAAAATATTCTCGAAATGAATTAACAGTATAATCTAAAAAATTTTATGTCGTTTTCAGGAAGCAGTTTATTTACAAATATAATAAAAGTTGGAAAGATACATTTCACAGGATTGTTTCAAACAAATTTAGACAGATCAAAGCAGAAAGAAAATAACTTCTGTAAAATAAATAACATTAGGTTGAAATTTGCCAAATAGAAAGTTTTTATAGCTTAAACATTTAAAAAAAATGTAGAGTACGTAGAAAATCACTTGTTAACCCCTTAACGGCAGATTAAAAATTACGCTATTCTCTCCCCAATACCACATGAAGGCACTTGTGCAATGTATTGGGAAGGAGAGGAAGAAAAGGCTCAGATAAGTAAATTTTTCTCTGAAATAAGTTAATTCTTTGCAAACACTCTGAGTGCCATTTTAATGTATTCCAAAGCCGTCGGACTATCTTTAAACAGAGTAACACAACGCGAAGAATCATACTTTGGAAGGACAAATACATCCGTCCACGGCACTTAACGTACGGGTTGAGCAGGACGGATATATACGCCAGGGGCAGTTAATGGACTGAAAAGACTGGTATTTGCAGAAAGAAAAATTGAGTATTTAATAACAGAAAATATCCGATTTAAAGACAAAAAGAAAAACAAGTGACTCTTAGAAAGATAAACATGAAATCCATACAAGATATTGTCTTATTTATTTCCTAACGTCACGAAATTTTCATGGATATTAATTCTTAAGAAAAGTATTTTGTTTTAATTATCAATGTTAATCTCAAATTAGAATCTTATATAAAAACATATATTGAAAAAAGAATTTATAAACTAAAACAAACTTTTAACTCGAATCATCTTTATTTCGTCTTCTTTTGATAACAAAAAAATAAGGATTTTCTCTTACAACTCTTTTACTACCGTGGAAAAGTTCCGCAAATCACTTTCCAGTACCAACGTTTATGCACAATTACGCGATGTATTTAAGGAAAAGTAAAGGCTCAAATGATGAAAATCCTTTTCAAACACTCTGTAAAGGTAATCTTCTAAAATCTTCTGAATATGTTTACTGATTGCTAAGCAACGGAAAGAATCTTACTTCAGAAAGGTTTATATAAACGTCAGGTGCTGTTAATGCTGAGGAAAGCGTATATACACCCTAGTATCAGTTAAGGGGTTAATTGATAATAGACACTTTTAAAAACATTTAACAAGACATCTGATAATTAATTTTAATTTATTGATATTTTGTGAGTCTGATTTTAGGCCTGTCAAAATATAAAATAAAGCGTTCGTATTCTCTTGAGTATCAAAAAAATGAACACAATTAATTTACGTATACCGATTTCGCAAACAATTTTATTTGGAATTGAGTGTTTGAATCAGTCCCTTTTTTATTTGCAGACGACTAGCCTGTTGGGACGTCGTGACTTGAGCGCCCCGCACAGTCTCTCTTCCTACTTGCGGGGTAGCAGCTACCTCCTGGATTCTCAGGGTCCAGAAGGGCCCAAACTGCCTTCATACATCATGTCTCTGAAGCAGCAACTGCGGGACGAACTCAGATCTGTGACGGACCAAAGGTAAGGTTTCTAGACACTGTTAAAGGCTCTTCAAAGTACAGTAAATTGTCTTAAGGTTTTAACATACTGATCACAAGCAGAGTTTTGGATTATTCAAACATGCGTTGTTTCTTATCCCACTTAATTAAATCCATGAACCGGTGTGTTTTTAAACAATGGAGAACTGTAGCAGGACCTGAGAGCACCTGGCTCTTATAGCAACCAATAAAAGCCATAATGTGGGCTCGGAAGCGGCTTATTCAAATATAACATATAATATTAACTAATGCCTTATTTTATTTTAGGCTGTTTAAAATGTTCGTTGTTATGCCCATCTTGTACAAAGCGTAGAGATAAGTAATATAGTATCCAAAGAGAGCGTGCAAATTGAACATGTGGCTATATAGGCATGCATTTTTGTTACAGGTAGAACTAAAGAGATAATGGAGAGTAAAATTACTTTCAAGTATAAAAAAATATCTCCGAAAGATATTTAATTAGTAATTATTTTTTAATTGTTGGGAGGATATTTGGTGTTAGCTTTCTAAACTTTGAGGCAGGTGGATTTACTGTACTTGTCTAACAAAATAAAAAAAAATAGGATTCATTACTGATTGCAAAAATACAACTGTCATCAGCAATTTGAATTTAGACTACTTATATGGCTGACAAACAAGTCTCTTTTGAACACATTTAAGTCATGCCTCTTTTAAAGTTAAGAGGAGATGCTTTCCTCTTAATATGCCATTCCGTATCTGCGCATAAAGTGTGATTTCTGTCATAACAACTGAACTGCTCCTTACATTCGCAAGGGACCGAAAATGTAGCTTAATAATCACTTGTATTTAAAGTGCTTTAAACATAATTTAAGTCGTTAATTTAGCGGTGCAAGAGGGAACTCGAAATGGCGTTGTTGCATGTGAAGGCAGATCCTCTTCGTTGACTAATTGCTACTTCTCGTGTTTTCCAGGCGCCGCATCACTGACCCTGATCTTTCTGGGCTGCTCTCGCACTCCTCGTGGGCCGATAACTACGACCCTCTCCGTAAATTGGGCTCGTCCACTCTCCCCCCAGTGGGAGGCAGTCGCCTGACAGGAGGGGGAGGCGCCTCCTTGCGCCGCGCCAGGCACAGGAGGCACGCCTCCGACACCAAACTTGCCACCTCCTTCCCAGCCATGGGAAGAGACTTATATGTGAGTATTCAGTTTCTTCCCTAAAACTTAAGGCCCTTACTCTTTCTAATCAATGTGTCAGGTGATATCAACTAACATAACTTTGATCATGAGTAAAAGTTCAAATGAATTGCGATATTTGTTACCTCATATGAACAGTGATTAAAAATTTTTTTCTGTTGTAACCAGGGTCGTCTTAACACTTTTTGAGAATCGTTTCTGGGGCCATTATGCAAAAGTAGGCCCTACCAGTGATAAAAACCATCAATGCTCGTACAAACCGTAATTCGAAAGAAATAAATGTGCAGGACTCAAAATCTGATAAACTTAGGCACAAACCAGTTCCATCGATGGCCGCACTTCGACTAAATGAGTTGAATGATTGTTTAGGGCATTAGGCCCAGGTCTAGACATGGACAACGGTTATCACTTTGTGACGGGGCTTTATCACGATTTCCACCAATCGTCCTCTTTGGATTCTTTGGGGCCAGAATGGCAATTCTTTCCAACTAACTCAAGAAGAGAATATGTTTATGCAAATTAGGAATTATACATAAATTGGAATGTTTGCATTCGCGAAGATCGCTAAGTGGAGAAGTAATGCTAGAAGGATCGCTAAGTAAGCTAAGTGGAGAAGTAATGCTAGAAGGATCGCTAAGTAAGCTAAGTGGAGAAGTAATGCTAGAAGGATCGCTAAGTAAGCTAAGTGAAGTGAGATAAAGTCTAGAAGAGGAGTTTTCATTCTGAGAGTTGGCCTAACAGTGCTGGTGTAGATAAGTCAAAAGTGGGTCCGAGACCAACGGAGCATTGCCTAAGCCAGAGCCAGCCAGATTAAAGGTGGAATTGACGTTTTACGGACCGCAGCTGCTTACCCAGGAAATAGCGGTAAGCTAATACATTTAAACTATAAGGATAGGGCGGATACTATTGTTAGGAGTTAATATATAAATATAGATTCAGTTGTTAATTCCACTAATTATCAGTAATACGTTTAGCGTCTACTCACTCTTGATCATCATCCTATGAGATTAGTATTGTTCTTGTATTGAATATAAACTAAGATAATAATAAACTGATTTTAGTATGGCAGAATTTAGTGGTTTTTCTTTTCTTCCCGCAGACATAGGTCGCGTGAATAGCGGAGAAAGGGTATCCCCAACGGAGGGGACGCCACAACTTTATAATGCTGTCTTGCCAATTTTGCCAGTTGACATGCAGATTGAAATTCTGTTTTCTGGAGAATATGTACAAGAATAATATTTGACCATTAAAATTATCTGAACCATGGTCTTGTTAAGACTATGTAGAGAACGAAACGAGGCCCTCACCGAGGGTGAGGACTTGGGCAAGGGCTCAGTTGGCTCACGCCTTAAGACGTCGTCGGTTATAACATCTTTGATCAAAACAGAAGTCGGCAAAATTTCGGAGAGAAGAGCCAAATTGCAAGCGAAACAAGATTACAAAGGTATCGAAGAGACATTTATCTGCATATGCGAGAAAAGTAGAATGGGAGAGGGGCTCTGGTAGCAGTCGTGTTCCCCAATTTTAAATAAAGTTTTACACAAAGTCACTTTTTCCATTCCTTCAAAATAGGCGTTGAATAGGCGTTGCTTTTTTGGGCTTCTGGACTGTAAGAACAGTCCTCAATCGCATATCTAGACAAGTCTTCGATGAGGGGCATGGCGAGAGTGGGGTTTTACATTCTGCTAGGTGGCATGACGGCGACTGGCATTCCTTCAAAACCTATTAGCTAACGAAGATATTTTTTTTTTTACTTCTGTGGCTCAATGAAAGAACAACAATTGTGTCAAAATATCATAACTAAACTTTCTAATGCCGATATTGCAATTCCGTAACGTAAATAAATGGATGTCCATATAGTTTAGAATTTTTACTCTAGAATTGCATAATTTTATGTGCATTTGAATTATTATCTTCAATACAACTGGGAGAGTGGTTACGACTTTAATTGGTTAAATTGATGTCTCAGTAACATTATGCAGTAAATTGTTGAGAAGGAACTGGATCCCTGCTAGATGTCAAGAGACATCTAGCTACTCTATATTTTAATCAAACAGTTTTCATGTCATGTGAAACGGGGAGTTTGGGTACCTCTTAAACTGATCTTTGGCCTTTGAATCTTTAAATTGATCTTCACTTTCGATTTAATCGAAAGTGAAGAAATTGAAAAAACTACCTTTACCTTAAATAGCAATAATTTATAACAATAAGGAAAGAATAAATGCACATTAGCTTATGTTAAGACTTCTCAATAAAAATTTATGAAAAAATTCACAAAAAGAGTAAAATGTTTTTTTTTCACATTTCAAATTGAGGAGTTTATGGTCAGGGGAATTTTAGTAGCACACATAAATAACATGGCAGTAATGTTTTTATATATAAATAGATGCATTAATACAGCAAGAAGAAGGTTTCTTGAGAAGGCCAAGGCCCAACCCTGGGCTGTCGAAGAACTGAGGAAGGCGATATATTAATCCATGGGTAAATTGGCAGGGATACCTCTGCTTTAAACTAATTTTAAAAGGAATAAATTATCAAAAGTATAATAAATAAATGAAGAGATAATTTGTGCGATTTGATAAAAAAATTCGCCATTAATATATGAAGGTTCCATCGAATTTTATTTATTTACTGCATGAAACAATAACGATGTTTCTTTGATTTTAAACTAAAATTCAAATTACAGCACACAAGACAAGAAAAAAATACAATAAATTACAAAAATAAATAAATAATATAACAAATAATTGTACACTCATCAATGTAAAATGTTTTGAGATTTTTATTTATCAAAAATGTCCTTGATTAAGCTTCAAGATTCTCTCTCTATTCACTTTTTCTCCCTAGCCGGAAAAAAAAAAGATTACCAAAAAAAAATTTTTTTTCTTCAGGATGATCCCTTGTACCGATACAAGCTGTATCACCCGAGCAGCAGCATGCCTTTCAAGTCATTTGAATTCGAGTCCATCGACGACCAACTTAGGACGGACGGAATGTACGGCCAGTACGCGCGGTCCACCTACCCTCGCCGTTCCTCTCTCAGTGACACTCCCTTAACATCGAAAGCAGTGGATTCGCCCGCTATGAGGAGGTATAACAGAGACATGGCAAGGTGAGTAGATTAGGATTTTCTATGCTAAAAACTATTATATGGTTGAATTTTGAAACTGTTTGGGTAGGTAGGGATTGTATCACTTTAAATCAGTATTTTTCAAACGAGAAGACGTCTCCTTCTGGGGAAGAGGGGGAGGGGTTGGCAAGGAATGGCGCAAGAGAAGCAAAAAAGCTGTTTTAATGATATAACGTATGATAACAAAACTACACGCAACTACCTCTCCTTGACGGAAAAATAAAATTAAAGCCAACTTGGCCTGAAAAAGTGCCAAATTAGTAACTTCATCCCTTCAGGAGAAAATGTAGAAATATTAGAGATAGTTTTGTTTCGATGGTCATTCTTTCCTCGGTCATTTACAAAGGTTTACATTACTTCATGGACAACACATTCTATAAAATTATGGTTGAACGAAGTGACACTTTCTTGTTTTGTTGAACAAAAAGGTAAGAAACCGGTGTGAATCTAGGCATGATTGTATCTAGGTATAAAAACAAGTAAATCAAAAAAAAATTTAACATCAATTCCTACTTCGTTAGAAAAGCGTACTGGAGCCATCTGTTGCAGCTAGTTGTAACAACGACAGAAATAACGCAGAATTAAATTAAAATTAAAAAATAAAATTTAATTAATGAATTAATATTTGAAAAAACTGTATTAACATCAAGTGTCATCCACTACAAGTGTACAAGTGTTAGAAAATTTGTTTGAACTTCAGTGGATGAATAAAAAGTATTTTATTATTGATTGAAAATTTCAACAAGATATATATAAAAAAGTGAGAGAGTGAACTAATAGTAGGAATTGAATAAAAATAAATATGACGAAAATATAACATTTCAGTGCCATTTTTAAAAGTCACTAAAAATCAGTTAATCAGTTTACAATGCTACGCGCAAATCCAGTCCTTATTGATATTTTTTAATCTCTCAGAAAATGCAAGAATGATAATTGCACGATGATTCGTCAGAGTTAAGCAAGTGTACAGAATTCGCTTCAACAATACGCCGCCAAACATATTCTTTTGATTTTTGCGATTGTCGAGAACAAAAAAAAGTAAAGAATGAATTATTGAATAAATAATTATCGTTGATTAATAAAATAAATCATTAATAACAAATACTTAAAAAAGTTTTACGTACTACATACATAGGATTATATTCAATTCAAAAAATAAATAAAATTCAATGGCTATGGAGAATGGTCCTATAAGCCGTGTACCCCTCCCCTAGTGTACGCCACTGGTGTACACCATCATTATCCACAGCTACAGCGTAAGAAACCCTTTGTCTGGATCTTGGGAGTTGATTTCCACAAAACCCGTTATTAGACGATCTGTACTCTCTCATGTTTGTCAAATTTCAATTTTGTAAGTGTAATAATTCAAAAACGTAAATTTTTGTCAAAAACGGCGCTATAACCCCACTTAGTGGTTAGTTTTCGCACAACTCGTTGTTTGCATATCTCTACTAAACAAAAGGAACATGCCTGCCGAATTTCGAGTATACACGTGAAATAGTTCAGGGGAGATTTCGTGATGAGCATAAACGAGGGAGTCGCTTTTCTCTTGCATCTCGTATATACGTATATATATATATATATATATATATATATATATATATATATATATATATATATATGTGCGTGGGTGTGTGCATGCGTACAATATCTTCTTCACCTTTACAACAGTGGTCCATGTGAAAATGTCGAGTCGTATCATTCGAAGATCATTATAAAACTATAACTAAATTTATTTTACAGAGAAGTAATCGCGATCTGCGTAGGTGTTCAAAGTATTTTAGTATTCAAATTATTTAAGTTAGTTATAAGGAATTTTTTATTGAGAATTACAGTTCTGTGTACTGTGTAATAAATTCTAAAATTAATTGAATTTGTCTACAATATATTATCTCATGGTGGACTATATGGCAATCATAACTGGCCTAAAATAGCCCCCATTTAAGCTCACAAAAAATTTAATTTTAAACAGAAGTATCAATTCTATTCTGGGGAATCCGATGCCTTTTGTATATTTTTTGGCTGTAAAATAAGAATTAGTTTTAATGTATTTTTATTTAAAAGCTATGATGAGTAATAAAACCATTGAAGATGCATAATTCCTGAATAAAGCTGGGAGTAAAAAAGAACAAATAATAAATTATAGCGTATATTTTTGTGTATTGATATGACGCTGAATTTCTCTTTTTAAAGTAGAGAGAAAAGTAGTTGAACTCAGGGGACCTTATCTTGCAATTAAAAAGTGATTTGAAAGATTTTCCTGGTCAAAAAATAAATTTAATTGTCGAGTTCTGTTCATTATATTTATTTAAGGTGATTACCTACCTTAGGACCCAATTTTTTTATAAAAACAAATTTTTGAAACAAATTGAGTGTTTTTAGAAAGAAAAATTAAAAAAAATATGTAAATACATAAAAATTTTTAAAAAATATTGTACTTTTAGAAAAATTTGTAGTTTTCAAGGAAATTTTACCAAATTTTTACTAAAACGGTTACCACTGTATAAAAAGTTCTAATGCAATTATCACAATTTTCTTTATACACAAAATACATATTACGGTGCTCTTCAAAATGAACCAAAATCTAAGAAAAATATTAAACACAAAAAAATTACCGACAATTATACATAATAATATGAAAATTTTGATATTTTTAAAAGTTTTTCTTTATAAAAACTGCCCTAAATGAAACAATATTTAACCTACAACAAAACCTATGACTCACTTTATAAAAACAAGTATAATAAACATTCCCACAAAATTTCAAAACGTTATCTGGTTTGGTTCTTAAGATACCATGCATCTGGTAAAGAGTTTCTTTCGAAAACATAATTTTGAGAAAAACTCATTTAAAGTTTTATCTTACTGCCCTTTTGCATAGAGTGATGTTTTTTAAAATCACTATAACTTTATTTCTATTTCGCGTAAAGGAAAAAGAAAAACTATTTTGGAAAGAAAAAATGTTCAAACTATAAGATTTTGAAATAAAAAAAATGTCTTATGTAGACGAAAAACGACTTTTTCAAGGTAGGCAGTCACAATCAACTTCTCTTGTTTTAATTTCCTTTTAGAGCAAGCATTCTAGTGATTTTCAGTTCTTATTTTGTAATTCGATATTTTCAATTCAGTGTGTATTTGTTTATCTGTTCAGTGATTTATATATCAGTGTAAGTGTTTCCCTCTATCCTTTCCCATTCCTTGCAAATTGAATTTGAATCCATGACTGCCCCAAATTTTAACGGCAGGCGAGAGCTCTTGAGGGATATAACTAAATCAATGCTCTCGTTGCTCCTAAATGGTCTCGCCTACAAAAAAAATTCACCTCTTTCCCTGGAAGGCGAGCCCTGACGCGTTTCTATGGCAACTGAGAACTGCAACAGCTGCGGTCTCCCGGATCGTGTTTAAAAATGTGTAAAATCGATTGGCGCCTGGAATCATTCATGAACTCTTAAGTGGGTTGGTTCTTGGTCAAGAAGTTTACTTGACCAAAAAGTTCACGGCTTAAACGAGAAGAAATGTCTTAAAATTTACAACAGACAAATCTAATTATTATTTAAATTTTTTTATTTTATTATAAATTAGTTTTTCTTAAATATGGCGTTTCGAAGTATGTACGTTAAACGATTTAAAGTGTAGGAGAGGAAAAGGAGTTGCAGAAATTTTTACATCTATTTAGAGCTTATACAGGTATAACATTGAATTCAACAATAAAATTTTAAAACTGGAAAAAAATTGAGAATTTTCTTTTGTGGGTTGTCCGGAAACAGCTTGTGCTAACTGTTGATAGGATACATAAGGATAGGTCTGAATAAATCAGAATAATTGCAAAAACCAATGTCATACGTACATGTTCTAAGAAACAGTACTTGGAAACATTCAGAAACAAATTTGGTTAAGATACGTTAATTGGGGGAGTGTTATTTGCTTCTACGCCTTTGGCACGGAAGCAAAAATAAATAAATAAAAGATGCATTTTATGCTCTGAATGCTTTTTTTCAATTCCTACTATTAGCTTACACTCTCTATGCATTTATTTATTTATCTTCGGAGAATTTTGAATCTTTAATAAAATACCTTTTAGAAGGCTCAATTGAGCTGAATTTTTATATAAATGATTATTTTGGATGATAATACAGTAACTTAATTATAATTAATTGATTAAAACTAATTATTCAAGAATTACAAATTCAGCCACGTTGGCATCATTTTTGGTGGCTCACGACTACTTTCGCGACTTGTGTGTCAAAACTTGAAAAGGTTTTTTTCTCACATTTTAAAACGCTCATTTGAGCTGAAATTTTCTATACACTATTGTTTTGGGTTAAAATACGATAATTTAATTATAATTAATTAAAATTAATTGACTGAAACTAATTATTTAAAGAATTAGTGATACAGCCACGTTGGTTTCATTTTTAGCGACTTGGATCAAAACTTTAAAAGATTTTTTTTCTCACGTTTTAAAGCATTCAGTTGAACTAAATTTTCACAGACACGACTGTTTTGCATGACAATACGATACTTTAATGACAATTAATAAAAATTAATTACCACTTAATGTTGTGATTCTGTCCTATGTAAAGGGTGTTTTTTTAGAGGTATAGAACTTTAAATTGCAATAAAACAACGATGTATTATTCGATTGACATGAATTTTTTTTTATTCGAAAGATAATCTTGTGGCATTACATTTTAAATATGATTTCTGGCATAGGACTGCCACGGCTGGCTCGGATGTAGTCCAATCTGGACGTCCAATTTTCGATAACTTTTTCCAACATTTGTGGCCGTATATCGGCAATAACACGGCGAATGTTGTCTTCCAAATGGTCACGCGTTTGTGGCTTATCCGCATAGACCAATGACTTTACATAGCCCCACAAAAAATAGTCTAGCGGTGTTAAATCACAAGATTTTGGAGGCCAATTCACAGGTCTAAAACGTGAACTTAGGCGGTCACCAAACGTGTCTTTTAATAAATAGATTGTGGCACGAGCTATGTGACATGTTGCGCCGTCTTGTTGGAACCACAGCTCCTGGACATCATGATTGTTCAATTCAGGAATGAAAAAGTTAGTAATCATGGCTCTATACCGATCACCATTGACTGTAACGTTGTGGCCTTCATCGTTTTTGAAGAAGTCCGGACCAATGATTCCACCAGCCCATAAAGCGCACCAAACAGTCAGTTTTTCTGGATGTAACGGTGTTTCGACATACACTTGTGGATTAGCTTCACTCCAAATGCGGCAGTTTTGTTTGTTGACGTTGCCATTCAACCAGAAGTGCGCTTCATCGCTAAACAAAATTCGCTTATGAAAATCGACCATTATTTTCGAAATAAAATTGCACAATTTGAAAGCGTTGTTCAGGCGTGAGTCTATTCATGATGAATTGCCAAACCAAACTGAGAATAAATCACTTGACAGCTGTTAAATCGGTCGCCATCTTGGAAAGTAATGCCAACTTAAACTCCTATACCTAGAAAAAAAAATACTCTGTATATACATATTAATAAAAATAGTAACTATTTAATAAAAAGTAGCTAAAATAAAATTTCCTTTGTTGATCTAAGTAGGAATTGACTCAATTTTTTTTGTATTACTTGTTTTTACTAGAAAGGCATACATGCAACACAAGCTATGCACTAATTATAGTGAAGGTTACTAGGTTCAAATCTGGATTTCTAACCCTGAAGATCAAGACCTGATAGAACCTCCACCACATATGAAGACCAGAGTAATAGAGAATAATGTTATGCAGACCATAATCCTCCGTCCATGAGCATTTGGTGAAGTTTGGCTACATAAGAATTTTTTATGTGTAGATTACCCAGGATGTAACATAGGAAAACTTAATGGATTGCATTTTCATTTGCTACTCTATCTGTACATATAACGTGGAGACACTATTTTTTGAAGCAAGCAGTGGCGGGAGTAAGACATGAAAAGTTTGCATATTGTTGAGTAAAAAAAAGATATTGGGGAAAGTGGAATGAACCTTCTTTGTGGACGTCCATTGTCAGTCTTAATCCGAAGGTAATTCTCTGTGTCTGGTGGAACTGAAAATGAATACTATATTACGAGTTTTTATCGAACTACGAGACGATACATTCGGAGAGATATTGCTCCCAATGGGCTAAATTCATGTGACGTAATGCTCGCATGATAATCATATATATATAACCACGTGATCCTAGCCAATCAGTTCAAAACTCGCGTGACATCATAGTCATACGATAATAGCTATCTTGTATTTCCATCTAATCAGTTCACGTGCTTGGTTGTAGCTAAGTTTTTTTTTATAGAAGCTTTCTCTTAAAAAGTATATTGTATACAAAATGCATTTTATTTAAAAGTATATGCGTAAAATAAGATTTTTTTTTTAATTTTAAAAAATCTTTTCGAAATTTTTTTTTATTACATTTATAAATATTTTTTACCCAATTATGAAATTTGAAACATTGTATACAAAATGCATTTTATTTAAAAATATATGCGTAAAATAAAATTTTTTTTAATTTTAAAAAATCTTTTGAAAAAATTTTTTTTTTTCATTGCATTTATAAATATTTTTACCCAATTATGAAATTTGAAACATTTTATACAAAATGCATTTTATTTAAAAATATATGCGTAAAATAAGATTTTTTTTAATTTTAAAAAAATCTTTTTGAAAAAAATTTTTTTCATTGCATTTATAAATATTTTTACCCAATTATGAAATTTGAAATTTTATCTAAGTATTGCAAATGGAACAACAAGTACAAGAATTCAATAGAGAACGCGTGTATGTCTTTATTATGTGACCGTCATGAATTAGATGAATTAAAGACATAAATTGAACAAAACGTACGCAAATAGCGAACCGGAGGGACATTGTATTTCAACAGGACAATACATAACCTCCTTTGTCTTTGATAACTCGATAAAATATATTTGAATACAGTTAAAAGGCTCTACACACACACAACATCCACCATATTCACCTCCCTCTTATTTCTACTTATTTCGACCGTTACAAAATTCCATTAAAGGATAAAAATTTTTAATTTTTCTTCGGGGGAAAAATCGCGTAAACAGTTTTCCGTTATCCAGTCTGAAAGTTTCTAGAAGGACAGAATTATCAAATTACTTGAAAGATGGAGAAAGGTTTTAGAACAGATTGTGTGTGTGTGTGTGTGTGTGATACCCCTATATAATCTATACAAATAAATAAAATTGAAGTGTCTGTTTGTAATTTGAAATTAACAGCTTTTTACTAAATTCATTTAAAAGTATATCCAGTACTTATATCAAAAAATCAATTATAAAAATTTTTGTCTGTCTCTCTGTTTGTTCCGGCTAATCTCTGAAACGGCTGGACCGATTTTGACGGAACTTTTACTGGCAGAGAGAGATAGCTGAAGTTATATAAGGAGTAACTTAGGCTGCTTTTATTTTAGAAAAAATTAGGGCTTCTCGCTCGGAAACAAAATTAAAACCAATGAAATAGTGAACAATATCCGATGAAATTAGTCTTAACCGGGAAATTCGCCCGGTTCCGTGCGTGTGTATATTCTCAGAACGTGTGGGCCTGGGGAAATGCTTCTTTCTCTTTATGCTGGTCTTGGAAGGGGTTAAGTAATAATTAGAAATCAATGTTAAACGTCGTTAGGTTTACTTTCATGAAAATAGTTCACTTTTTATTTACTTTGAAATTGATAAATTTAATATTGTATATAGAGCATTTTTTTTTCATTAAATGTAATATTGTATATTGTATTTCAATAAATTTAATACAAAAAAATTAACACAAAACAAAGAAAAAAATAAAACAAAAAAGAAACATAGATTCTCAAAGTAGAAGAATGACATGATACTTATAGCATAGATATTTTTTTACGTGGAATACATAATTATTAAGTTTTCGTAAACTCTGCGAATTGAATAAACATTTTTTTTTAAAAATTCCACGCGGATGAAGTCACGAGTAACAGCTAGTTTAAAACAAAAATTTAAATCTCCTGCGTTCCAATTTTTCTATAAAATCGGTACGAACTTTCCGTACAATCCAATATAAGTTACTGATGTTGTACTAGAGTTCCACATCAAAGTAGAGGTGACTAACTTCGCAGAAATTTAAAAAGTTAGTTTTAAAAAGTATTTAAAATATACCAAGATATTTTTCTTTAAGACAGTAATTATTAAAAACTTCTTATTATTATATGTTACTTTTAAACTGGAGTGAATGACAACAGTTTATATATATAGTGTGTGTATAAAAGGGAATTTTAAACAAAAAAAATAACAGTCTAAGCATTTTCAGAGTTAATCTAATATATATTATAAATGCGAAAGTTTGTGAGTATCTTTGTGGGTCTTTCACGCAAAAACAACTGAATGGATTTTAATGAAACTTTACAGTAATATAACTTATAAATCAGAATAACACATAGGCTAAAATTTATAAAGATATTGTGAGAAGTGTTCAAGATATAACGACAATTGTCAAGAAAGTAGGAAAGAATTCTGCCATTTGCAAAAAAGCCCGTGACAGCATTCATCTATCTTTTTTATCCCTTCTGTTTCGTCTACGCCATACCTCAGTGCACTTTCGCTTTTAATTTATTCCGTTTATCAGTGTAATCACTATTTTTATTTCATAATAAAACTAGATTTCGAAGGGAGAGGGGGTGGCAAGATTTTAACATAAAATAAATACAACAAAAAGTAATATTAATGTATTACACTTCCTGATATAAATTACTTACACTATTTTAAGAGTTCGTTAATTACACAAAATTTGTAACTATGACAGCCAGCGGAAGGAAAACTATGAAATTAAAATAAAATATCAAAATGTTTTTGTCATTTTAGTTTTTTTTTTCTTTTTGTGAATGTTTTTTTTTCAGTACATGTAAATATATATCTAACTTATAACTTATATCTATCTATCTATCTATCTATCTATCTATCTATCTATCTATATATATATATATATATATATAAATATATGTGTGTGTGTGTTTTTAAAAAGTATTTCTATTAATTCATTACTAAATTAATTATTTGTTAATTAAAAAAGTACATTGTCTATTATTTTGGATGATAATACATTTCAGAGACATTTTTAAGCTAACTAAAGAATCGTTTTCTTTTTATTGCTTCACATTAATAATTTTTTAACTAATGCAATATTGGTTTTTAAAAGACATAGATCGAAATTTGAAGCTATATTTTATCTGTGAGGGGGAGGTGAAGAGGAAACAGTAATTTTACACTAAAAAAACCGTGTTATGCCGGGCTAGAGGAAAGGGAAAAACCTGTCTTAAATCGAAAATATGTGGAGCAAATTTCGAAAAAGGGAAATTTAATGAAATAATTTTAGAAATCACTCACATTGCGTGCGTACAAACACACACATAATTGCTGGGGCGTCTTGAGGGAAAGAGAAAGCCCGTGCAAAGCCGGGCCATGCAGCTAGTATCTTATAATTTGAAAATAAACACATGTACGTTTCTTTAATTACAATTATTTTTATTGAGGGAATCGAAATTTGCGCTTTTTTGACTAAACCCGTAACTCAGCGTTTCTCAAATTGGGGGGCATGATAACTCTACGAGGGGAGCGCGAGCACACACATATTGAAAAGTCGAAAACAAAAGATTACATAAAAAATTATTAAGGTTCTGAGAGTAAACAAACAAAATACATGCAGACATAATAAGAAATAAATACACATTTACACTGATATCATACACTTATAAATGTATCAGTACTGCACAATGTGTTTTATAATTAATTTAGCAATGCTAAGTTAAGAACAAGTTTCATAATTGCCATTGACTACACGGGCTTGTCATATATAAAATTATACACAACAATTAAAACTTATCTGGGTAATTTGTACGGTTTATAATTAATCCCTTAACTGCCGATATAAAAGTTACGGGATTCGCTCCCCAATGCTGCCGTTTTCCACGTAGGCGCGCGTATGTGATGTATTAGGGGGGAGGGAAGGAATAAATAATCTTTTTATTGCATTCCAAAGTCTTCAGAATAATTTTATCAATAGCAGTGCACAGAAAAGATCTTGCTTTGGAAAGGCGTATATATACGTCCTGGGCAATTAATGTTTTGGCTGAGCGAGACGTTTATACACGCAGGTGGCACTTAAGAGGTTAAAATCATTTTGTAGCTTTAAGATGCATTCACACCAAGGCTGTTAGCGTCGAGCCAATCACAGACTTCATCTCGGGCGATATGAAGTCTCTGATTGGTTAGACGCTCGACGATGACTGCCTTGGTGTGAATGCAGCTTACGTGTCAAAGTGTAGTATTATTGAATTCAATACATTGTTATTGTATGGAGGGGGGCGATGCAAATTAGGATTGTATATTGGGGTTGCAAATATTGAAAGTTTGAGAATCACTGGCGTAACTCTTAAGTTTTTTATGCCTTAATGAGCGCAACTATGCTTTGTTAATAGAAGTTTAAAATTTTATTTCTCATATCCCAAACTTCTTAGTTAGTAATCAACAAATAAAAAAATTCCAAATTCTTTTTTTGTTTAGCTAAATTAATACAGAAAGCGATGTTTTTTCCTCTTTGAATAATTAACACTGATACAAAATGTCGATTAAGATTTCTGACAATAAGGATGAAGCTTAATTTATTAAGTATTTAGCCCCACAGTTCAGAAAATGAGACGATTGTTTTTTAAAGATCCTGACATCTTATATTTTTATACATAAATTATGTGTAAGATTTTTTTTATTAAATAGATTTGACCTAATAATTAAAGTAACATTAGATTTAAAATATCCAGAATATAAGATGAGAATCTTAAGTATGATATATATATATATATATATATATATATATATATATATATATATATATATATATATATATATATATATATATATTCTTTATATTTAGTCATTATCATATTCTAAGCAAATACTTTATTTTGATGCTAATGAAAGTTTTTTCATTTTCGGTTTCGTAAATTTGACAACGATGCTAGCCACTATACTAATTGCCGTTGATTCGCGAGTCTCCAGGAAGCGACCCATTAGTTCCGCCCATTAAAAATTCGTAAAAGCACCGTCAGATAGCATCATTAACGTTCAGGTAACGTAAGCCTTGCTTTAGAGATCTTTCTGTAATGGAAGGAAACGTCATTTGTATTCAAAGCTTAAACATCTAAATGAGTTGCATAAATTAGACTGCAAGGAACTAATTGCTCAAATGAGTTATGGGATCAGTTTTGAAAACATCTACTACAATTGATCTACTCTGTTGGGGATTAATGAAATACAATTATAAAATTTACTTAATGAACTCTGACTGGGACAGCGTTTGTGTACAGGGTGTTTCCAAACTCTCTATTCTAATTTTTCAAGAACCAATGTGAATATTTCTGTGTCAAGGATTGAGGGCCCATAAATGCCGAGATTTAAACACAGTTATTTAAATCAGACAGTATAAAACCATTCCTATGTACGTATTTCTGAAAGCAAGCACTGTGAATTTTTTTTAATGCTCTTAAAATGAATATTGCAAGGAACGAGCCGCCCCGAACATTGGCGTTTGGGAGTTAGAATAAAGATCAACCAGAGTCAGGACAATTCCAATTTATTAAATATTTACCAAATTTCAACAACTCGTGGTTGGAAATGCGCACTACTTTAAAGTACTGGAGCAAATACACGTAATAGAGGATACTTAATAATTTATAATGATTCAAATCTTACGCTTCAAACTATTTGATAACTTGCGGTTTGAATTACCGTATTTTCTTTTTCAGCTATCGATCCCTGATCCTTATTTATTCAATTATAACTTAATGACTAGATTGTCAATTAACAATCTTTAAACATAAAACGATTAGTCGTCGAGCTACTCTCGACTAGCTTTCCAATACTTTACTTTAATCACTAACTTCTTTCATCTAACTCCTAACGTCTCTCTCATACCTAAAAGTTGATGCTTAAATATAAAGCTTCATTTACATAAACCGTGTCTTCTTCTTCAGGAGAAAGTTTTCAAAGAACAACATTAAAAGAAGTAAATTTCCTCAAAAGGTTTAGTTAGAGGTTCGCGGATAGACCCGTTACAATATGATTACAAAATTCCCAATAATGTGTACAAATACATATATTCAGCTGTATAGAAAGTCCGAAAAGTATGGCTACACTTTCAAAAATAAATTAAAAATAAGCATAGAATTTCACTTGCGTTTTTGCATGTTCCCGGAATAAAAGATTCAAGTTTCTGTTATGAAAATCAAACTAGATGGTGTAATGTCCTCACTTTTCAACATTCTCGTTTCAAAATGACTTTCCCGCAAAAACAAGCGCAAGTTGTAGAATGGTTTAATGAATTAGAATCGGAAACACACGCGTGTAGTGTAGATAAAGCACCACTACCTTGGAGTTTGGAAGTGAGAAAAGTTTAAATGAAAACTTTTCCGGACGATGGATGGGAAGAGGAGGTTCAATACTGTGGTCCCCTGGATCTTTAAACTTAAAACCTTTGAATTTCTTGTGATAATGCACAAAAACATTGCTTACCAATGTCCAGTTCGTAACAAAGATGAATTGAAAAGTCGAATTACAATGGCTATTCAAAATGTTGATCCTAAAATGATTCACACACACACACACACACACACACATAGAACATGTCAAGAAATCTCGTATACACTGAATGTGTTGCGTGCATTGATGCACTGAATGTGTTGAGCGCATAGGCTCATGAATAAGTAGCCTCCATGAACTAATTTTATAGCCATTTTCAATATTTCGCTTTGCATAACTTATTGGGCCATTCTTTTCCTTGAAAACATTATGTTCAACAATTCTTCCACGCATACAACTTCCAGAGGTGATGTTTTCCGAACACGTTTCATCATTTGTAACAAAAGTTCTAGAGTTCATTTCATCTGGATTTGAATCTGATAACTTTTATGTTTATTTACACTTTGTATTTTCTTCCCAGAAGTAGGTTTCTGCTGGTTAATTTTACACGGAAAAAAGATACGGTATCTTCATCGGAGGAAATATTTTTTTCATCTGAACACGCATATTCATCATCACTGAAAGTAATTTCTTCATCATTATCGTTCTCGGATTCATTTTCCGATAATTGGCACATATATTCGAGGGCCTCACTAACTGTTAATTTACGCATATTTCTTCCAGTCATTTTCACTTAAGATCAATTTTATCTCCGCGCGTAAACAAGGTGGTAAAAATCGAACAGACTGGTACACTCAAACTGTCTCCAAGCCAATGCGAACAACCAGTTGTGCAGTCATATTGAACCAGATGTGTGCCTGTTAGACTACCGCATTGGCTATGGTAGTATTACACCACATTTCATTCAATAGGCTAAAACAAAAAACATTGGAGAGAATACATTCCTTCAATACGCTAACCAGATGCATTTTTCTAATACGGAATAATAACGGGAGGCGAGAGAGGCTGCCACACTGGCTACTACTACAACAAATTTTTCAGCTGCTCTTCTGTTATCAGTAACAATTTACTGACCTTGAAATATTGTTCTGCTTACATCTCTGGGAAATGGAAAGAGGACTGAGAAAAAGCTTTTCCCATTCCAGGAAACATTGAATTGCAAATTTAGTACTTATGATTATAGTGGGGTCAAAATGATCCATTCCGAGGTTTTAGGTATAAGTATTAAAAACAAAAAAATGTCATAAGTATTTAAGGTATCCGACTACGTTCGGAACAGTGATTTGGCAAAAGCGCATAAATGGATAATTTTCATGATATTTGGTGTCACTCAGATTAGAATATATGCATAAAATCGTTATAAGGACATTTTGACAAATTTTTTTTTATTTAAATATAATATTTCGGCAATAAATTAACTTAGAATAAACTTTTTTTTCCAAATATTCTCCTTTTGTGAAAAATGCTTCCCTGCATGTAGCTCAGACCTCTCTACAGAGGCTCAACTAGATCTTTTGAAATATATAACTTAGAAATGGGTTTATCCATATTTTACGACAACAGAGGGGAGCAATTTTAAGAAAAAAACGCAGATAATTATTTCAATGGGTGGTAACTCTGAAAGTAATGTGAATTTTTCAAAAATTCTAGTTGGGCCTCTGTAGAGAGGTCTGAGCTATATACAGGCAAAACATTATTATAATAGAACCATTTTTAACAAAAGGAGGACATTTGGAAAAATGATCATTCTAAGTTAATTTTTTGCAAAAATATTATATTGAAATAAATTTTTTTTTGTCAAAATGTCCTTAAAACAATTTTATGCATGTATTCTAATCTGAGTGACACTAAATGTCGTAAAAATTATCCATTTATGCGCTTTTTTAAAATTATGGTTCCGAACGTAGTCGGATACCTTAACGTATCATATTTTCACAGATTATTAATGGTATAAAATTAGGAAAAGTCTAGAATTTTTTTTCAATTCCGTTGGTAACTTTTTGAGAAAATCGGAAACAAAATTGCTATTGGGTCAAAATGACACCATCCGGGGTTCTAGTGTTAATGCGAAATAAAGAAGTTTAATTAAGAGGTTTTAAAAATTTCAAAATGTATTATTTTCAGGGGAACTAACTTTTTATCGAATATATTTTGCTTTCAAAGGATTTATATCTTTAATGACATTCTTAAGCATTTAGAAAAGAGGAGGTATTTTTACTACGCTGGCAAGTGGTTGAGACCCGAGAATCGGTTGGCAACATGCCAGTGGGTAATCGAATATCGTTCGTTCGTGAAATGAGTATTTCGTAAATAAACAATGCCAGCAGAGATGAAGTGGCCGTAATAATGACATGATTGAGTTTCAAAATAGATTTATGGATAATTTGAAGTTGTGTATTTATCATTTGAGATGTAAGGGATATAAGTCGGTAAGCCGAGAAGGTTTTTTTCTTCAAATATTTATTTGTAGTTCAACTTGAAGTTAACGCGTTTTGCAATTGAATATTTCGCCTTTTTCATACAAGCACCACATAAATATATATATATATATATATATATATATATATATATATATATATTTATATGTGTGTGTGTGTATTATAATAAAATAAAATAATAAGAGACGAAATTGTATTTCCTACAAGGCGAAGAAAGAATGAATGATTTTAACAAGCATATCAAGAAAATAAATGGTGCTAAAGAATATCGTACTAAAATTGGATAAAAACAGACAATACAAGAAACAAGTGTTGAGCTATTAAAATTGAAAATACCGAAAGAGTTTTTGAACTAAAATGGAGATTTATTATTATTTCTAAATTTGTCGCTGAAATAGGCCAGTGAATTAGGGTTAAGCAATACTTTATGGATCTACCTTCCCCGTACTGGAGAAATTTTCGACATAATAGAAAAAATAATACCATGCTGAAAAAATTAGAAACATATGATAACTTTATTAGTTCGTACAAAGAAGCATTATTCCTTTTTTTAAAAAATTAACTAAGATTTTATTACATCAATCATTTTTTTCAAAATTCTTGTTCTTTAAGCGAAGGGTAAAAGATACAAGAAATCATTTTAAATTTAATATTTTGAAGGAAAATAGTTTAAAAACAAGATATTTTAGCCAAAGGAAGATAAATTATTTTTGATGCGATATTTTTGCTGTAAAAACTAGAAATTTGAAAGTAAAAAAAAAAAAAATACTTCTATTGTAGAGCTTATGTGTGATATCCACTCTTAGTTAATTAGTTGCTTATAAGCATCGTACTCTCTAACAACACGAGGTGTAACGTCGTGACCTCAAGTTTACTTAATTTTTGGGTAGTGAGACAGATCACACAGCTTGAATAAAATCCCCTTCTTATTTACAAATTTATTGTAGAAATCGACACCTTTATCACAGGGTATCTATCAGTATGACAGTCTACACCTCAAGCTATCAGCTACTTGTTTCGTCGACTGTAAGGTTCCTTTTCGCGGGTCTTCAACTGGATATCGTAATGTTCACGATCCCCCAAAATGGAATTTCTAGTAGTAAGTCGCTTGCAACTCTACATGAACTCTCTAATATCCCTGATCTCACCGATATCAATCTGTTGCTGCCTCGCAGCTATCCCTCTGATCATCAATATAATATCGTTGGTACCACTGTCTCGGTGTGTTCACTGGAATATCACTGATCTTCACGCTTCCTAGCAGCCTTTCGCCTTTCTCGCTAATCCTGATCGCAGATCTTCGATCTCCTTTCAATGTGTCTCTTTGAATCCACTGGGTGGGCCTCTTACACGCCCCTTACAATTTCTGATTAGTAGGAACACGGATCTGCATCCGGAATCCTCACAATCTTGATTCCAACCTCCTGTAGCTCTTTCGGGACAAAAGCCTGTCTGGACTGTTATCCTCTTGTTGCCATCTTTCCATATGAACCATATGTATTTCTATAAACGTCACCCATCCGGTATAGTGGTTAGCGACGCTGATTGCTAAGCCGTTAGGCCTGGGTTCAAATCCCGGAGAAGACATGGATGTTTGTAAATGTATAGTGCCTTCGCGGCATGAGGGTACTTTAAAGAGCCGTCGAATCGCAAGTCCTCTTGTAAGTTTGGTGGAAGGGGAAGAGAGGTGGGAGGTCCCTAAACACCCCAAGGGTGTTCTCCCTCAAAATTGGGCCGGAACCAAGCAAAATCGCTATGTCACCTGTATGGTGCTCAAAGCTACGGCTAACGACAGGCGTTACTTAGCCCTTTGCGATGATGAATTTCGTGGGCCTTGATCTGGCCTTTGCCGTTCAAGTGTCATTAGTAACAACAACTTCTATAAACTGATATGTCCTTTAGAGGCTGAGAATACAATCCTTGTAGCATTTCTTCGTCACAATAGCCTTTGTTTTGAAGCGAAGGCCGTATGGCGCGAATTTTCGCCTTAAGGGCGTGAGAGATGGGTTACAAACAGCCGTCTAAAAGACGACGTCACAGGGTGCTAGAGGCGACGAACCTCAAAATTTTTAACCATTATCAAGTGACGAGGGAGACATGTGAGCGGACATCTTACCCTCCATACTTCCACACCACATCAACGAGGGTACATTGAGCCTCGAGAGATTTTTAACATGCAGCAGCTCCTGTACATGGAGCCAGGCTTGACTTGACTGTAAAACCCCAGCCACAAGTTTGCGGCCATGGTTACTCGGCCACCATTACCAAATCCAGTTATAAGAATTTTTTTTTAAGTCTAAAAGAAATACTTTGTTTGTCCTGTCTTACTTAGTCTTACTTAGAAATCCGTGTTTCAGTATTTTATGCAGTCTTGCTTTAAATTTCTTAAAAAGGTACAGAAATAAATCATAAGAGTGATTTGAACTCACTCTTTTTTGATATAAAGTAATAAATATATAAATTTTTCTCATATTTCAAATGTAAATAAAATGCTTGACAAAAAAAATATTCTATTTAATTTAATTGTATTCTCGATTTTTCAATAAACATTCTTCCTTAATATGAAAAATGATGTTGCTTTTTTACACTTAAACAATATCTTTTGTTTTGATTTGCTAAATATGTTACTTGATTTTTTTTAAAATTATTTTTCAAGTACATTTCAAATCAAATTAATCACATAAAAAATTCACGACATTTTTTTTTTAAATTTAAACTAAAATATTTCTACAATTTTTTTCAAATGTTATTCGAAGTAATTTTTTTGAAATAAAAATGTAAGACATTTCTTAAAAAGTCAAAGGAAAACGCGAAACAGTTTGTATGAATTTTGACAGCGATTTGAATTTAGCGCGACATTATTTCCGAGTTTGCGCAATGAAGCAATTCTTACTCTCCCGATCTGCTGCTCCTATCAATGGAAGGGTCACGTCCGACCGCTTTGTTTAAAAGCAAGCGTAAAACATTTCTCTTCCACTCCACGATCGTTTGCAACCCTCTTTTCTGGCCACCTGCCAGCGAACAGCGTCCCCTAGCGTCAAGAGTTTTACTTCCACTTCAAAAACGTCGGGGAAAAAAAGAATCAGGAAAACGTAACAGGATTCGAAAAGGAAAGATAGGAATAGTAAATATTGGATGAATCCTCTGGCAACATACTGAATGCTTTCAAATTTCAATTTTCTGCTTACCTTTCTCTGAACGCTTTCGTATTGAAATGTTATGGTTAGATTGCTTTATCGTTTAGATTCTCTCTCCTTTTTACAGTCCAAGCGTTTTAACTTGGATATTCCATTAAGTGTTAAAAGATCTACTCGTGAAATAAATAACTGACGGATTTTAGCGGAATAGCTAACATGTAACATAGACAATATTTTAGACTGCATTTCAATGTAGAAAAAATATTAATATTAATTGAAACCTTCATATTGGGAAAAATGTTCTGTGGTATGCAGATTAGGCAGTGCAGTTTTTAACCTCCCCGGCGCCCTAGACACTTCAAATTGTTATGCCCCCCCACTTCCACCGCAGTCCTCTCCTTCAGTTCTAACCCTACCAATAAAAGGGAGAGAATTTCCCTTAACACTCTTATTCTTTTCCCTTTCTTTATCTTTGCTGTTTGAAGAGTCCTTCCAAAATCCATTACCTATGGGCCTGCCGTGTCCTGGGCTGGCAAACGTAAGGAAAAAATAGTGGCATGGTTTGGCAACTCTTGTTCATTTCTTACCTTAGGACGTCACAGATCCTTATCTTCTTTTGTAAATTAGTACAGTAAATTAATGAAATCGTTTCCAATTACAGCATTGAGTTAACATTATTGTCAGAACTGTTTTCAACTTGCTAATTTTCATCTTTTTCATCGCTTATCGCTTTGCTATCTTTTACTTTTAGACATCCTTATTCTTAGCCGATTCACTGCACGGCTACAACAAAGGGTTTTTTTCGAGTTTGATCATTGCAAAATCATTAACATCATCCAGGGGTGTAGTTACCGCTGTATCAGCCGTATCAATGATACGAGCCCCAACATACTAAATATTTTGAATTTTTTAGGTAAGTTTTAATAATGTGATCCTTTATATCTATTTTAAAAATGTTCCCTCCCAATAAATTTGATATAGGGCTAACTCAGGACTAGCTATGATATTGATAACCATCGTTGTAATCACTTTCCATGGTAATATTATTTTGAGCGCAAAGCAACATCAAACTGTTAAGGTATCCGAATACATTCGGAACGGTGGTTTATAAAAAGCGTATAAATGGATAATTTTCATGATATTTAATGTGATTTGGATTAGATTATATGTATAAAATTGTTTTAAGAATATTATTAGAATAAAAAATTATTTAAATGCAGTATTTTGGCAAAAAATGAACTTAGAATTACTTATTTTCAAAACATTCTTTTTTGATGAAAAATGCTTCTATAATAATGATAATAATAAAATATTTTGCTTATATAAAGTAATAACGTCTCTCCATAGGGTCTGGACTAGAGTTTTAGAAAAATTCACATTATTTTCAGAGTTACAACCAACTGAAATAATTATCGGTGTTTTTCCCTTAAAATTTCCCAATTGTGTTATATTAAAATATGAATATAAGTCCACTTCTAAGTTATATATTACAAAAATCCTAGTTCAGACTCTGTGCATAGATCTTTGCTATATATAGGCAAAATATTATAGAAGCATTTTCCATAAAAAGAGTATGTTTGGAAAGCAGGTAATTCTGTGTTCATTTTTTGCCAAAATATTGCTTTTAAATAATTTTTCAGTGTAATAATATTCGTAAAACAATTTTATACATGTATTCTAATCAAAGTGATTCTAAATATCTATTTATACGCTTTTGCAAAACAACAGTTCCGAATGTAGTTTCCATAGTAGCTCTCAATTCAGGGCATTTGAGGGCAGAAATGTTTTTTACATGACTCGCTAGGTTCGCTGTAATTCTAGTTTTTTTTTCTTTTTCCGCCCTCCAATTTTTTGCACCCTCAAATCTTTTGCCCCCTAGGCACGTGCCTAGTATGCCTAATCGGAAAAGTGTCCCTGAGATTAGGAGAAAAATATTTAAAAAAAATATACAATAATAATTTAAAACTTAATATTGCCACAAAGGGGTTGTATTTTCGAAGAAAATGGAAAAATACTTAATTGTGGATAGATGATGTTAGAGTCACATTCAAATTATTTTTCTAAAATGTAAGTGACTACAGAGAGAGTAGTGAATACAGCAGAACGTCGTTTATCCGAATGTTTATTATCCGGAGCGTTAAATATCCGGACCAGTTTTTTTTTGTCAACTACATGTACTGTATATGAATACGTTTTCGAACAGTGCAATGCTCAACAATTGTTTCGCGTGACGCCAAGAGTGACGGGAAAACCCAAGATCACAGATATTTGGGGAATTTCAGTTGTGTTATTTGGTAAACATCTGCGCGGAATATTAGGTCAGTTTGTTTCCAAGTGAGGGGTTGTATAGGAGCTCTTTTGTTGAGTTGTGGACTGCTATGGTTTCAAATTCAACATGGAAACGCAACGTCTTGAACAGAGAGTAAAAACTTAAAATACTGAATCATCTCGCGAAAGTAGAAAGGTTTCTTCGAATGCTGACGCGTTTTCTGCGTTAGAGACAGCCATGGAGTGGTACGAACAACAATCAGAGTTCTGTCCTATTCAACTACTGCTGCTCAAGAGTATCAGAGACCTTCCAACGAAAAAAATGAAGGTGTACAATGGTACAGCGAAAAATAAATGATCATTTTTCACAATAAAGGTAAAATTGAGACATTTTGCACCTCTTTTGCTTTTCCTTCAAGTACGTTTCCCGCATGTGAAGATTTTCAATATTCGTATACTGTCTGGTTTCATATACTGTATGGATCGCATTCGATTTTCGGTTATCCAAAAAATCGCGCATCCGAACGGTGTCCCAGCCCCAATTGATTCGGATAAACGACGTATTACTTTAGTACAATGTACCTTGTAACATTTCATAATCCCAGCGCTCTGTTCCTGAACCTTTGAAACAATCCGATGCAAGCTTTTTCTAAACATTGCCATTTTGACAATAGGTTTATTTAAAAATTCGATATTAAAGAAACTTCTAAATGTGTACCAGTGTTTTGTTTCTTTTAATTACCTATTCTCATCGAAACAAATGTTTAAAAAAATACTATAATGTCTGTTTTCCTCTTCAGCGAAAATTACTTTTAACTTTTTACCATAAAAAAATTCAAATGCTTAAATTTCGCTCCTCTTGTGGCAGTATTTAACATATAAATTAGTTTTTATTTTATTTTTCCCTTCATCTGTATACCATAGAACATCTGTTCCGCAAAGTTTTTCCAATACACCCCACTATTCAGTTCTTTTGTTAAGTTTCTGCTGTATATTAAAAATTAATTGAATAAATGAAAGAATATACTAAATAATGCCAATGTTAACAGCAGTAACATTTTTCTTGCAGTTATTTTACGACGTACGGAAAAAGCAAGCCGCTTCAAAAAAAAAAATGAAAATGAATGGTTCACACACACACCTCGAGACAAAAATGGCGTCCCTAGTAAAATATAGTGCATTCCTTTTGCGACTGAATAGGAAAACATTTATGAAAGAAATGAAAAAAGAATTTAAAGAACGAAAAAATGAAAGAATTTAAATTATCAGTTTAAGGATTTTTTTTAAAAAATTATTGCACTAATTCCATTAAGCGTGCGAAGAAAATGCTACGTTAAAGATTTGTTGTTTTGATGAAGGCCTCGAGACAAAAATGACAACCGCATTTTTTAAAAAAATGGTTATAGTTTTTACCCTTCTCTTTTTCCTTTTACAAATAGAAACAAAACACAAACGAAAACTAAAACGTATTATTTTTTACTCTCTAATTTTATTTTAATCCAACAGTTAAAATTTAAATGAAAGATATTTCAAAATCATATTATTTTTTCATTCAATCTTATGAAAGATTGTTTCAGAAAACAATTGCCCACTCTACTGAATTAGCTTCCAATAGAAGACATACCATGGTAAAAAATGGATGCCACTTTAAGGTGTCTTCATTGGCTTATTAGTTTATCCAAGTTATCGTGTAGTTTAATGTTCTAAGAGCGCCAACTAAGCGTGTTTGGCAGTGAACCTCATTATTTTGAGCTACCAAAAGATTAGAGGAGATTACTTGAACACAGTTACTCTGTTTCCTTACCTATGTTTCCCAAATTGTAACATCAAAATTTATCGGAGGAATAAATTGATCTAATGCGCAACAAACCAACCACATCATTATTCCATTAAACGGACTTTGATTCAATTAAGCATCAACTCTTTGAATTTACTGGTACTATGATTTCTAAAGCATTCTAAGATGTTCTAAATGCCGTATTTTCTAATTTAATGTAAGGAATAATATAGTACACCTACACAGTACAGAAAAGATGTTCTGTAGTATGGAGATCAAGAGAAAAAAATAATAATAACAATTAATTTCAAAATTTAATATATATTCCTACAAAGGTGTTGAATATTCGAATAAAATGAGAAAAGATTTACTTTTGGTTAGATGATTTTAGGAGGCCCAGTGGCCGAGTGATAGCGTGTTACGCTTCCGCACCACAGGCCCGATGTTCTATCCTCGGGATGGGCAAGGTCGACTCAGCCTTTCATCCCCTCAGTGGGTCGATAAATGAGTACCAAGCTTTCTTGGAAACTAAACACTGGGGGGTTCGCTTCAGACTGGCGACCTGATCGGGAGATGTACTCATGCACCTCAGTCCCCAATGGTCACGTATATTAAGATGGGTACAGTAGGCCTTGGACCTCATGGGCTGTTAAACCACTGAGTTAAGTAGTTTAGTTTTTGATGATTTTAGACTAGAAATAGTTATTTTTTTGCATTATGAATAGTCAAAAGTGAGGATTACTGATTGGTGAGTACTGTGTAATACAGTATAACATTTCATTACCGAGCTCTTTCTCCCAGTACCGACGGTTCAGTCTGGTCCAAGATTTTCTCCGTCCACTTTAAGGGGCACTGTAATTTCGACAGCAGGTAATACTAAAGGAACTGTTAAATTCACCCGAAGTGTTTTCTTGTTACTATTTAGTATGTGTCCTCTCATTGCAATCAAAGATGAAAAGTACTAAAATGCATGTTTCATTTTAGCAAGAATTACTTAAACTATTTATTATAAAAGAGATGAAATGCTTAAACTTCTTATTAACAGCCCTCTGTTATGTTCTTCTGGAAACAGTCACGCTTAAAACACGGGTTCCCGTGGCCGCATACAACTCACGAGAGAACTGAAAAGCTGTAGCATATCTGTTACGTTCCGTTCTAATGGGCAAATGACGATTTTCTATTAAAAAAGTTAGTTATTTTATTTTTTCCCTACCTTTTATTTGTTTACAGTTTTTCCGCATTGTTCGGTTTTGAAAGTTTGAAAAAATCTTTTATCCACTCTGTTATAAGTTTTAAAATACTTGAAAAGTATGTATTGATTTTAACCCCTTAATAGTCACATAATTTTGAAGAATACGGTGATAAAAGTGTCTATTTTTTATTCTATAAAATTATATAAAACTAAGTGTTTGTGCAATATATGTATTTATTTTTAAATTTTGGGTAAATTTTTAACTTAAAAAAATTATTTTTTAAGGAAAGTGAACATTTAGGGTGATTACGACTAAATGTTGGTTTTTCAGGAAAGACAAAAAATTTAAAAATACATGTTTTAAACATTAAAGGAGAATTTTTTAACACTTATGCATAATGCAAATACACATTAGTAACTTTTCTTGTGAGATAAATTTCAAAACATGAGCTGCAAAGGCCAACATCACAGGTAACAGTACAGATCCATCATCACTGCTCTCAGGTTCACTAATCGAACCTTCAAAACAATCAGTTATTTCAGAATCACTTTCAAATACATTTAGATGTGATAGGACATGTGAGTTAAAATCCTTATAGCTTGAACATTATGATCAAACTCATACTTCTCATTATCAAGATTCAAATCTTGAACTGCTCTCTTTAGAGTAACGGTCATCCATCACCTCCCAACTCTGGCCATTTTTTCTAATTTTTTCACAAAGTCTTTTTAGTTCTTTAATGTAGTAGGGTTGATTAACAGTCTGACCACTGATGTGAGTGGGAACCCATTCATAATTTCGGCTGTGTTTTTGTCATCATTCAACTTGGGTGCCCAACAGGTTCACCATCTTACACACTGAACCTTCCACTGAAAACTTCTTATACCATTAAAATATATGTGCACGAGACAAAGCTGCATTTCCATAAGCCTCGGTTAATATTTGAAATATTTTCGTGGCTGATTTCTTCACAAGAAACTTCGTGTTGATTCGACATTTTCCCGGCAGCGTGCAGTTGTACGTGTTCACTCAATAACGCAATACTGGCGTGATCGATTAAAGCGAAACTGGCCACTCGAATAGAGGAGGTGTGTGGGATGACGTCACCAAAACAGTTGTTGCCAACTCCATTCATTTTGAAAGCTACACACTTAGTCTCTTTTTTCTGTGTGTCACACCTTGTAAAGAGTTTGTGTGTATAAAATTTTATAATTAACAAAATCGTGAACTAAATGTAAAACGTCACAAAAAATTACTATTTGATTAGAAGAGCCATATTTTCTATTTCTAGTTGTAATAACATTCATTTTAACATTTTAATACTTTTTACAAGTTATTCATATGCATTTTAAGCTATAAGTTTAAAAGAAGCAGTGAAATTTAAAAAAAAAACTATTTTTATAAATGAATTATCAAACCTGCTTAGTATTCAACATAAGCGTGATACAATTTTAGAATTTTACGTACGTTTTTTTCATGTTCATTACATTAATTTTGACAATAATTTATATTCTTTGATTGCACTGCTTATGTTTAATTACTCGAAATATTTCGTTTCAGAAAAGATAAAAATACGCATATGTATTTTTTAATTTGAACATGTGATTCCAAATATTATTTGTAAATGTTCTGAATTCTAACTGAATTTCTTTCTGAACAAACGTGGGAAAAATTATGAAAAATTAGAGTTATAATTTTTTATTAATAGAATTCAATAAGTATTTAAAATAATTTTCTTTAAACTATACGTTTGTCCTTGTTGTGTTTAGAAGCTTATGAACAAACAACTGTACATAATATATGCATGCATTGCTTGGAAGGTAAAGATATTATAGAACGAAAAAGGATACGGCATTGATAGTAGACAAGTGTAAAACAAAGATTCTCTAGAGATAATATTCTGAAGTGTATTCGCCATTCCGAAGATAACCGGCTCTCAGGAATAGTTTATGTTTCTCGTAGCCGGCTAATTTTGACCTACTTCATCGATTAGTTTTTCCATTTGGCCATTTCGCGCATGCTCCAATGGAATCTTTACTAAAAGTGGATGAAGAGTAACTTAAATGAAAATGTTTTTGCATCACGATGACACATTCCTTAACAAAAGGAAACATGCGGGTAGTCACGCATGTCTAAGGTTGCCATAACTGAAATTAGTGTTCGACTGAATTTTGGTCGAGTGCCTTGTTTCATTTAAGTTACTGCATGCAAAATTTCTGGCGACTGTTGTCTTTCGTTAATAATATCTTGAGCCAACAATTTGAAGGAAGCGAGATTATTTTTCTGGAGGTCTTCTCAAGGATGTTTGGTCTACAAACCCAAAATATGAAAAAAAACTCGAAGTATCAAGCTCGTCAATGACTAAAATGAACATCAATGTCCATCAATGTCAATCAAGTAGAATTTAGTCAACCATTGAATAATTTATTATTGTATTATTTAATAAAGTCGTTAAATAATGATGAATTCCAAAGGAAGGGAAGTAATCCATCCAGAGTTTAATTAAGGCTGTTTTCACGTACTCCTAAGAAAGAACACCTTAAACTCAGAATATTTATTCAGACTGAAAACAGCATCTAAATTAATAATACAATCTGACATCCCTGTTATTTTAGATAGCAGTATATTTTATTACACTATCAATTTCTAATGGATTGGATCTGATTTCACTAATATAAAATGTATCATAAAGCTAAATGGGCTTTAAATTGTTATGCTTTATAAACTGCACAAAAAACAAAATTTTAAAGACTCAGTTTCATAAAGGTACGTATGTATGTGTTACAACATCTCGAAATTATTAGAAAATTTGGAAAATCTTCCTATCTAAAAGTGCGCTTCGATTTTGATTAAGGTTCTCTGCCATAAAGCTAAGCCAGCCTTGAGTAATGGATTACACAGCACACAAGTTTTAGTTTATGTTGAAATAAATATTAGCGTTGTGAGTGATTAAATTTTAGATAGATTACTAAATTAATACGTTTTAGGGGCAAGTAAATCTATTAAGTACGTAAAAACTATAGAACGAGAAAAAATTTTCTTCAATTTCACTTTGTTGGTGACGAAGGTGGTATACTTGGCTGTGATGATACTAATATTCTCTCTCTCTCTGCATAACGATTTCGTAAACTGAAATTATTAAGGTTTTTTAGTCTAATTCTGTAATTGGTGAAATGCATAGAATTGCTTTTTAATATAAAACATATTGAACTAAAAGTAAAACATTCGAAAATGAAGACAAAATGCTCATGTATTCTGCTGAATTTATTAGTGACACGAAGTAATTAATTACATTCGCAATTGTATGCTTAATTGGATTCAGAGGGTCGTTTATTATAATCGTGACTAAAAACGTCCTATTATTTAATTAATAATAATGACTCTTTTTCTTCTCTGGTAAAAATGCGAAAATCTTATCTATGAACTGTCCCCTTTTAACAAAAAAATATATATGATATAAAAATTCTAAGAATCCTTTGAAGTTAAAAAATTCAAGTCTAATTTGCGGCGACACAACAAAGGATAGGAATAAAAGCACTTAGCAACTGGCCTGAGTAAGAAATTCTTTTCAGTCCAGTCATTCAATGCGTGAACGGAGGGTTCTCTAGAACCGAAAGTGGGCAGTTCAAATAATCTCCAAGTAGCAGATAATGTTATCTTGGACCATAATCAACCATACTTTGTCGCCTAAGGAGTGATTCTATAATTGAACACTAAAAAGCACCATAACCTAACACTGCTGGCTTATTATGTACCCTATGGAAAGTCTAAGACGTTCCCCCTAAGTAGCAACTAGTGATTCAAATGGCTACAGCACATGCGTCAATCAGACCTGCCATTTCAACAAGAGACTGTCTATAATGTCAACGAAAAACGTTCCAAATGACGCTCAGATCTACTGGAGCTGTATAGCAACTGCAATAGTGGCTTAAAAAACAGCATTCTCTATGAATCGATCAGAAAGTTTATCAATAACCGATATTTTCCTGTCCAGGAAGGGGGAATGTAGTGACCCTTTCTCCCGCAGGTCGCAAACAACAAAAGACAGGCATAAAAATTCTTAACAATCAGCCAGAGTTGGGGTTCATTTTTGTTCTAACCGTGTAGCATGTGCATCGGCTGGTTGGATGTTTAAATAAAATTCTCATGTCTATAGGCCAACAGCTTGTAGCCTAAAATTTCCTAGAGCATATATTCTTATATAAAAATGCTGGAAAACGCATGAGAATTTTATAGCAATTAATAGTCGTGCGATTATCTTGAGAGTTGTGATGTTAAAACAATTGAAACTTTGTGAAGAAAATAAAGTAGTGGTCTCAGGGTTCATTCCATTCCCCCTTCCCCTAGAATTGGATTAAAAAAAATGCTGGTAAACGTTAGCGCAACTGCATGAACTCAGAACTGATACAGCGTATTAGCACTCACAGAAACTGTTGGATAAGTAGTAAAGATATACATAGTAGTAGTTTTAATATCTTTTTAATAAAATTTCAAAAATATTCATACACTTGGAACGGTTCACTTAACCCAGGGGTAGACAGACTTTTGAAAGAGAAGAACCAAGGGAAACAGGATCATTAAATGGAAATAAAATCCCCACATTTTAAAGAGCCACTTATAACCATATGCCTGCGCACTCGGGGAATGGGTGCCCTCCGATAATGATCACTACCAAGACCGTAGAGCAGTGCTTCTCAAACTTTCACTATTTACGACCCAAAATTGAATCATAATTTTCATCGCGCCCTCCTTCCATACTATAACAATGTTTTGAATTCAATAACACAATACTTTGGCTCTAAAGCAACAACACGACTTCAACCTCTTAAGCGCCACCGACGTATATAAACGTCTCGCTCAACCCAAACAATCATTGCCCCGGATGTATATATACGTCTTTTGGAATTACGATCTTTCGTATGAACTTCTATCCATAAAATTATTCCGAAGACTTTGGAATGCAATAGAAGGACTTTGACAGTGTTTGCGAAGGATTTATTTATTTCATAGTATTTGCTTATTTATTCCTTTTCGCCCCCCCTTCATCCCCAATGCATCACATACGCGAGCTAACGGGGAAAACGATGGGATTGGGGAGTGATGTGTGTAATTTAAAACCGGCAGCTAAAGTATTAATATGGGAAAATGACTACAACCTAAGGAGGATGAATGCTTTATTTAACAAGATGAAATATCTAAATTATATATACTAAACAGCAAAGGAGAACGTCTTTCTCCTACGTCTAAAGCTTAGCGTCCCTAACGTCCGTCTACATATTTTCCCGTGTGTCCTTTAGTGGGACATTCCTGACGGGGTGGGACGTCAGTGTGGACTGCTCCACCCTAAGTACAGGGGGAGGGGTTGTCCATTGCACATATCCAACCCTACATCGGCCATCATGACCGGGAAGGCGACCTCGCCTGATTATATACAATGATAAAATGTACAGATACATAGTAATGAAATATTAAAAATGCACACAGTTATACACAGTAGATGAAAGAATTATACACAACACAAAATATCATCAAAGAAAAAGTACAAAAATACTGAAAAATAAACAAATTTAAAGTAATGTTTCATAAATAGAAAACATTTCATACATTACCACTGGGGTAAAACAAATTATGTTAACGATACAAATAAGATCAAGGCTAAAATAAGAATCTGGAATAAGGAGCAGGAACATATTGAAGCAAGATGCTCCTACTTCTAAACACTTAAATTTGTACTAAAATGAAATAAGAAAATGTTAGAGTCATTCAATAAAAATGGAATCAAAAATAAATAAATAGATAAAAAGTCTGTTGTTAATGTCCATAACGAAAGTCTTTCACAGGAAGAAAAATTGTGAACAGTTTTTAATGGAGAAATCAAGTAGAGTTAGTTTGGCTTAGCCAGAGCTTCATGAATTCTGCACAAGTAGACGTTTTTGATGGTCCGTCGACAAAATCACACTTTTCTACGTCATAAGTGTCATTGTGCTTGACTTTTGTAACTTTGTATGGTCCGGAGGTATTTTTGCTTAAGTTTCAAGCCTGGACCAAACTGAGTGCGTTTAATTGCTACTAGGTCATGTAGTTGATATTTATGAGCTTGTCTGCGCCTGAGATTGTACGTGCGGCGATTCTCATCTTGAACTTTGTAGATTTGCTTTTTGGCATCTTGACGGAGAGCATCACGTTGTTCTTGGAATTGAGCTGTAATCTCATCGTTAAGAAGTTCGACAATCTCAATGTCTTGGCAAGACTTCATGTTGGTGCTGAAAAGGAGCTCAAATGGAGTCATCTTGATGCTTCTTTGAAAAGTTGAGTTCAGGATTTCTTGCAGGTGGGGTACGGGAGAGTACCATTTCTCAGGATCGTCGACAGAAAGTTTTGACAGCACAGCAATGATGGTGGAATTTTGTTTTTCAATTTGGCCATTAGATCTTGGGAGACCAGTTGTAATGGAGATATGAAGGATGTTTTGCTTTTTACAGTAATCTTCAAATGCGGAGGAAGTAAATGCGGATCCTTTATCAGTGATAATTCTAGCGGGGTTTCCGAAGACATGGCTTTGGTTTTCTAATCGATTTATGACTTCTGCAGCGTCCATAGATCTAGTGGGATACAGCCATGTAAATTTACTGAATGCGTCAATCACTGCAAAAACATGCTTATATTTCTTAGAAGTTGTCGCTAGGGGACCCAAATGATCTAGATGAAATGTATGGAGTGGTAAATCGTTTTTTTCTATCGGGTTAAGCGTGACATCTTGTTTACCACATTTCCGGTTTGTGAGAATGCATGTAACACAGTTTTGAATGCCTTTTTCAACTTTGTCTTTAAGTCGTGGGATGTAAAAGTCTTTGCTAACCAAATCTTGTGTGCGTAGAACAGCAAAATGGCCACGTTCATGTGCAGTTTTAATGATGTTCGCCTGCATTTCGTCAGGTACCACTAGTAAATCGGTGCCATTGACTGTTTTGTAAAGAAGTTTGTTTTTTACGATATAGTTATCATGCAGCGTTGTTTCTAGAAGCGTCTTTATCGCTGTTATTTGGTCATCAGCCTGTTGTGCTTTGAGAAATTGAAGATGGACACTATTTTGGATTAGCATACAATGTGGAGGTCGACTGAGGGCATCCACATGAGCCATCTTTCAGCCTGTACGGTGTTCTATTGTATAGTTAAATTCTTGATAAAGTGCCCATCTGGCTATCCTGGGGTTAAGCTCTTTTTTACTTAGTGTTTTGATGAGGGCGTCACAGTCAGTAATAACTTTGAAAGATGTTCATTAGTACATAGATGCGAAACTTTTTAAGTGTTTCGACCACTGCAAGGACTTCTGGTTCAAAACTAGTGTACTTTCTTTCGTGGTCTGATGTCTTTTTTGACATGTAGAATACAGGGTGAAACTGGTTGTCATGTATGGATTTTTGGAGTAGGACTGCACCCAAACCATCGATTGACGCGCCAGTGTGAATCTCAGTGGGAGAATTTTGATTAAAAATACTTAAAACGGGTTGTTGGGAAAGTAAGTATTTTAATTTTTGAAATGCTGTCTGTTGTTCAGCATAAAACTGGAAAAGGGAGTCTTTACGAAGGAGGTCACTCAAAGGTTTTGCTATGGTCGATTATGAGGGTAAAAACTTTCTAAAATAGCCAGTAAGACCTAGAAATCGGCGAACGTCTTTAATATTTTTAAGATCAGGATAATTAATAACAGCTTTAGTTTTTGAAGGGGAAGGAAACAATCTACCGTTTTCTATAATATGGCCAAGAAACTCAATTGTATTATGTAAAAATTGACATTTTTTAAAATTTATTTCAAGTCCGTAATCATAAGCTACCTCTAGAACAATTTTTAGATATTCAAGGGCTTGGGACTGATTAGCAGCGGGAATAACGACATCATCCATATATGGGAGAACAATACTTTTCGAAATCAGATGTCGGAAAATGGCATTTATGTACCGCATAAAGGTAGAAGGACAAGTACTTAGTCCAAAAGGCATTCGTCTAAATTGATACTGACCATTGTGAGTAACAAAACTAGTAAATTTACGGCCCCTTTCATTTACCGCGACATGGAAAAATCCATTTTTTAGATCTAGAGTAGTAAATATTTTAGCATTTTGGAGACAATCTAAAATACCGTCAATTAAAGGAAGAGGATAGTTATCTTTAATGTTTGCGATTTAAGCGTTTATAATCAATGCAAACTCTTGATTTCCCGTCTTTTTTCTTTACTACCCCAACTTGACTAGCGTAAGGGGATGAACACGGCTCAACAATTCCATTTTTAACCCATTCATCAACTTGAGCGTCCGCTATATCTCGTTCAGCAAATGGCAAACGTCGGGGCTTATGAAATATCGGTTCGTCGTCTGTGAGAGCGATATCAAGCTCAATGTTTACAGTTTTTGTTTTTTAGGCGTGTATGTCGATAGCAGTTGTTCGACTTCAGCTCGATTATGTTGAGAAACATTTGGACCGATATCAAATGTGGGTGAAACGTCAGAAATTGTCATAATAAAATTTTCATTTGCATTATCAGAAGGCCTTAAAATTTGTGCACATTTTACGCCTGTAGGCGATATATTTAGATGTGCTTGTTTAATTACGTCACAACCGATTATAAGGTCATAATTTGTACAAGAATTCGGTACAACAGAAATAGTAACAGGAAAAATTTGATCATCGATAGTAATTTCAGAATCAAAAGTTCCTATCATATTAATTCGCGAAAAACCAAAACCTGTTAATAATGTGTTGGTTTGTTTCAGTGGCGGTGCATCTATATTTATGTAAGTAGAATTTCTTAATAGTGTTAAATTGCTGCCTGTGTCTACTAACCCGTTAAGTTTACGGCCAAAAATTGTTACGTCTATAAACATATTAATAGGAGAAGGCAATTCATGCACAGCATTTACACTAGAAGGTGGCGTAGAAGTGTTATTTAAATTAGCTCGTCGGCATTCAAATGATTTGTGACCATAAAGATTACATGAGAGGCATCTGAGGCCACGTGAATGATTAGGACAAGATTTGGATAAGTGACCTACATCATTACAATTAAAACAACGTTGGGGATTTTTAGCTGCGTCGGAAACGTTAAATTTTGTGGGTTTTCCTTGGATGCTTTGTTGTTTAAAATCACGTCCTCGGCTTTCATATGAATGACGAAAATTCGGTGAGTTAGAGTTATGTATTCCCATGTTTTTAATGACAGTTTCATAGGTACGTAATTTCTGCTTAAATTCGGAAAATGAGGTTGCACCATAGAGGATTATTTTATCTGAACGAGGCCCATCAATTCCATTAATGTCGTACTGGATAATTGATGCTTCGTCAATTTTTGAATCACATCTATTTTCTAATTCACGCATGGAATTAAAATATTGCATTAAAGTTTCGGTTTTATACATTTTCCTTTTTTCTAATTCGCGGTGAATTTCTATGGAAGTAACTGAATCCGAAAATTCTTCAATTAAAGCTTTTTTGAATGACTCGTATGTATTTCAATTTCTTTGTGAAAAAAGAAATGATTTAGCAGTTCCACATACTAGACGTTTCGCGAAAATTAATTTTTGAGAAGAACTGATAGCTGGGAATAATTCAACATTTTCTTCAACATCGCGAAAGAAACTATTTACAGAATAAAAATCTTCCCCGGTAAATTTTCTACTAGTCGCCTAAATATCCCGCAATAAAGTCCAAAACTGGGTATTCATCTCTGTAAGGGAAACTTCGTTTGAATAGGGAGGAAAAGTATTTTGTGTACAAAGAGATGAAGCGTTTTGATGTGCCGGCATGAAAGAATAACCTTGAACGCTGGGCAGGGGAGAATTACTGACCGGATGTTGTTGAAACGGGGAGTGCTGGTCTGTCCCTTCCTATGAAAAGTTCCTGTCTAACGTGATTCGTTTTTGAAACGTGGTTTTTGAAACTACGTTTTCGCCTTCAGAAAAGGATGCCTCCGAATTATTTAATGTTAGTTGGAATTCATCTAAGTTCGTCAAAGCTTTAAATATACTATTGCATAAATTTTGCTCATTTGTTTCTACGTCTAAATGCAATACATTAGCGACTGAGATAAAATCAGGCAATGAGAATTCGGTTAAAATTTTTTCTTTGTGTTCTTCAACTCTAAACTCTTTAGGGAATGTAGAAAAATTTCTTATTTTATTTCGCGAAGAACGGTCAAATTCGGTGAATCCTAATATAGAATTTAATGTTTTTACAGCACGAGTTGTACCACATTTCAACGAATTAGCAATTATAGGAATATCGCCTAATTTAATATTTTTACAGGACATCTTAATATACAAAATGAATCACTTTGAAAATTTATAGACGGTGCAAGGTTGTAATCAAAATTTCCCTATCACAATCTGAGTTAAAACTACTAAATACAGTAATTTTAAAGCCAAAATAAACAAACAAACAAAATACGTTTAATTAAATTTTGCCTACCTGGGGTTGGGGAGCAGTCCGTACAATAAATCCAGAACCAGAGTTGAGGCACTATAGGAATCCAAGAAAAAGAAAGTTCAACAGCAACAAGTCGTTTATACGCTTTTTTCAATGTAGCGTCCATTGAAGAAAAATATTAACGCGTCTTAAAAATTTTCTCTCGTCTAGAGGAGATTTTCCTTAATATGCAAGAGAAAGGTCGAGCCCCCAAAATAAGGGAAAATGACTACAACCTAAGGAGGATAAATGCTTTATTTAACAAGATGAAATATCTAAATTATACTAAACAGCAAAGGAGAACGTCTTTCTCCTACGTCAAAAGCTTAGTGTCCCTAACGTCCGTCTACATATTTTCCCGTGTGTCCTTTAGTCGGACATTCCTGACGGGGTGTGACGTCAGTGTGGACTGCTCCACCCTAAGTACAGGGGGAGGGGTTGTCCATTGCACATATCCAACCCTACATTAATTATAAACCTTACAAATTATCAAGAAAAATATTAATTTTGGGATATAATTTTTGTATGACAAGCCTATGGGGTCACTGGTAATTTTTAAACTTATTCTTAATTTAATATCGTTTTGATTAATTATAAAATACATGGTGAAGTACTAATACATTTATAAGTGTATTATATCAGTGTAAATATGTATTTTTTACTATCTCACAATGTATTTTGTTTCGATTTAATTTTAGTAAATTCATAATTTTTTTTAAAAAAATCTTTTATTTTCGATATGCTCGCGCTCCCCTTGTAGGATTATCACGCCCCTAGGGGGACGAGCCCCACAGTTTGAGAAACGCTGCCGTAGTGCTCTAAAATATTATATAAATTTTTATATTATTTAAATACAATTGTTTTACTTACAGTAACTCTAAGTTTAATACAAATTTACTTAAAATAAGATTGTATTATAAACTTAATATAAGAACTATCAAATGAATTTTTTAATATTTTGCTCAATGCTATAACAAACTTTCAAGTTTCTTAAAACCATTTCTATTCCAATAATTGTTTAAGTGTTTCATTCTGTAATTTAACGTCTACACTAATGATTCTTTAAAATTTCCTTTGATTGTTCTTGAATATAACGGTTGGGAACAACAATTAATACTTAACATATGTCATTCTCAAATAAAATAAACATTGATTGTGTTCTTGCGTTCAGGTATCCGACTACGTTCGGAACCGTGATTTTAAAAAAAGCGCATAAATGGATACTTTTTATGACATTTAGTGTCATTCAGATTAGAATATATACCTAAAATTGTTTTAAGGACATTTTGAAAAAAATTTTTTATTTAAATATAATATTTTGGCAAAAAAATTAACTTGGAATAATCTTTTTTCCAAATGTTCTCCTTTTGTGAAAAATGGTTCTATTATACTAATATTATGCCTGTATATAGCTCACCTCTCTACAGAGGCTCAACTAGAATTTTTAAAAAATTCACATTATTTTCAGAGTTACCACAAATTGAAATAATTATTCGCGTTTTTTTCTTAAAATTGCTCCCCACTGATGTCGTAAAATATGAATAAACCCACTTCTAAGTTATATATTTCAAAAATTCTAGTTGAGCCTTTGTACAGAAGTCTGAGCTATATACAGGCAAAATATTATTATAATAGAAGCATTTTTCACAAAAGGAGAATATTTTGACAATGGGTCATTCTATGTTCATTTTTTGTCAAAATATTCTACTTAAATAAGTTTTTTTTTGATAAAATGTCCTTAAAACAATTTTATGCATATATTCTAATCTAAGTGACACTAAATATCATGAAAATTATCCATTTATGCGCTTTTGAAAATCACGGTTCCGAACGTAGTCGGATACCTTAAGGTATCCGACTACGTTCGGAACCGTGATTTTGCGAAAGCATATAAATGGATAATATTTATGATATTTAGTGTTACTTAGATTAGAAAATGTATATAAAACTGTTTTAAGAATATTATTAAAATAAAAAATTATTTAAGTAGAATATTTTGACAAAAAATGAGAAGTCTCTCATGAGAGTTTCATATAAGAATGAAACTTTGGAGAAGTCTTTACTTTATATAAGCAAAATATTATTATTTTATAAGCATTTTTTATAAAAGGAGAACATTTTGAAAAAAGATTATTCTAAGTAAATTTTATGCCAAAGTACTGTATTTAAATAATTTTTTGTGTCAAAATGTCCTCAAAACAATTTTATACACATATTCTAATCTAAGTGACACTAAATATTGTGAAAATTATCCATTTATGCGCTTTTTTTAAAATTACGGTTCCGAACGTAGTCGGATACTTTAAGTCACTTATTTTTACGTAACCCTAATATAAGACTTACTGGTCAATATACTGGGTACGCCATGTATGAACAATTAGATATATATTACATGTGAAATTTCAAATAGACAAATGTAGAGGAAAAATCGAAAGGGAAACAATTTTTGCTACACAGAACTTTTAATAATACAATATATGTAGAGGTTTGAAAAACCGTCCACTATTGTTACTGACATCAGAGAGACCTCGATACATATGTTGCTCGTGAGCTGAGGTTTGCCAATCCCTGACCTAATCAAACCCTAACGAAACATGAATTTTATTTATTTTTAGCTGGCTTTCACGTCATTACATTTGAAAGATGCATTAATAGATGTTTTCAGAATTTCTTTGTAGGTCAGTATTGTTGTGAAAGTAGTAATAAGTTTCAGAATGATCATTAGTTATGTTTAGAATGTGATCATTAGTTAACCACTTGCTAACTTCCCCGGACATTTTTTAGTGTCCTTAAATAACCCTCTCCTTAGCTGTGTTTAAATAGTAATCCCGATTTCCATAAGCTTTGTTTTTTTTCACAAAGCGAACTTCTCATACGATGCAACGTGAGTTAAGAGAAAACACGCGTGAGAGAAGTCACTGCACATTTTCCTAAGATCTGGAATTGAAAACAAGAGAATTTCCAACAGCTATCTGTCACTTGAATTACTGAACAAAAATGATATCCAGTTTCTAGCACTTTTGTTCCTTTTGCTACTAAAAAGACACGTGTGTAGCCAAAATATTTAAAAAATATGTAAGGGGTGTTTAAATGAAAATCTTTTGGGGCGAGTATCCATGGGATGCGTAGGGACAGAAATAAGACAGATCCATAGATAGATACAACAATATTTAATGAGTGAAATGCATACAAAGTTTGTTAAAAGAAATAACTCATGGTGTTTAGGCAGGCTTCCCATTGCGTAGGAAGGTTACAAATTCCGTCCGCGAAGAACGATGTCGGTTGATCATGGAACCAGTTCATAACAGAACCCATAAAAGCGTTGAACTCATTTGCGATATCACGAAAATGTTCCGATGCCGATTCTCCTTGATTGCAATCTCAATGCCCATGATCAGCTTTTCTGTCACAACTATGTGCGTCTGACTAGGCCGTGGCAAATCTCATGTCTCCTGTCTGCCATCGCTAAACATTCTTGCCAACCTCGTCATCGTGAGCTTCGACACACGTGTGTCACCGTACACATCCAGAATTTTACGATGAATATTTACCAATTTGCACCTTTCCAGGTTAAAAACTTTATTACAGTTCGCTGATCCGTTTTGGACGCAGGCAGCCATTTTTAAATGAATAACACGTCCTTACGAATGCAGTTATCAAAAATCTACTGGCACACACGCTTGCGTGATACCTTCCCTATCGCGTTTGTTTCACAAAAATAAATTGAAAACTGTTTTCATGCGACGCTACGAATCACTTTCAGTTGGAATCGCCTCGTATATTAAAAAAAGCAAAAAATTCACTTTTAAAACATATGGAACGATTCCTTACAAATAATGAGAAATAAGTGGCGACTTCAGCATACTAGGCGGGCCTATTTAATTAGATTTGATCAGGGCTAGTCAAAATACAAAATAGTTCGGTCGATGTGCAGAAAAAAAAACAATCTTTCCTCGAAGGAGTTAAGGACTTTAAAATTTTTGATTACAGGTTGCGACGTCATACGGACACAGGATTGGTGTTCATGGGTCTCGACCCCTATGGTCGTGGCGGTCAGAGGACGCTGCAGAGGAAGGCTCGCTCATGGCACCCCTCCCCACACGCCTCTGAGGACGAGGAGGAGAGAGAAGAGAGGAAGGCCAAGGTCAAGGCGGAGATCGCGCGGCGGAGGCAGCACATCGAGGAGAATTCCCGGCTGCACGACGAGCTGTACAAGGTCGCACGATTCAGGGACCCAACAGGTGGGTGCAAAGAATGTCTTGCAATTTGTCTCCTATAACAAATTTTATTTGTATTCATGAATATTCTGCGTTTTCTCGTAATATCCACTGCGAAAATAACTCTGATGTTTAAGTCTGTGTCTGTATGTTGTTATGGGAACGAGTTTTAATTCATTTTCAATAAGGGGTACTGGGGAAATCTTGACACAATTGATGTTAAATTTTTGTCGCTACTGGTTTAAATAAAACAATTTTCAGCGAATAGCTAAAAATTGAGCAACCTATTCTGTTTTTACGCGAACTTCGTTCAGAAGAATTTAATTTCATATGAATTAAAAAATATCAATTTTCTTTTTATTCGACTTATTTGGTAAGAGGAACGATCTACCTAAATGGCAAGAGGAAAATTTTATATTTTGCTTTTATACTTGTTAGTGCAGTGCTTCTCAAAGTTGCAATACTCGCGACCCAATATTCAATCATAATTTTCATTGCGGCCCCCCCATACAATAACAATGTACTGAATTCAATAATACTATACTTTGATGTTAAAACTACGATACGACTTAAACCTTTTAGAACCCCGTCGTGTATATAAACGTCTTGCAAAGCCAAAACATTTATTTCTCCAGACGTATATATACGTCTTTCCGAAGTATGATCTTTTCTGTGCACTGTTATCCGTAAAATTATTCCGAAGATTTTGGAATGCAATAAAATGACTTTGACAATGTTTGCGCGAATGATTTACTCTTATTCCAGATTATTTTTACTTCTTTATTCCTCTCCCCCCTCCCCTAATACATCATATACGCGTGCGAACGTGGAGAACGGTTGGCATTTGAAAGCGAATCGCGAAACTTTTCATCGGCACAGTCAAGGTTTAATTATAAACCGTACAAAAATTATCAAGATAAGTGTTAATTTTTGTTTTAAATTATATATATGACAAGCCCATGGGGTCACTGGTAATTAAAAAACTTGTTTTTAACTTAGTATTGTTAAATTAATTATAAAATACATTGTGTAGCATTGATATATTTACAAGCGTAATATATCAGCGTAAATGTATATTTTATTTTTTTATTATGTCAGAATGTATTTTGTTTGTTTAGTTTCAGTAAATTAATATTTTTTTAATAATCTTTTGTTCTCGATTTTTCAATATGCTCGCGCCCCCCTTGTAGAGTTGACATGCCCCCTAAGGGGGCGCGCCCCACAGTTTGAGAAGCGCTGTGTTAGTGCATCACTGGAAAAGAGGAATGTAATGTAATTTCTATTTGTGGAAAAAAAATCCTTGATTTTTTAAATCTCAATTATGGAATTTAGTCTGCTTTACGACAATTTTTTAAAAAATTAAATATTTAAGATCTTAACATGAGAACTTTCGGTTTATTACTAAATAGAGAGTGACTACGACCATATAAAGTTAAGCTATAGATTTATTAAGGGCAATTATTTGCAAGGGAGGGCTAAAAGTTTATAAAAGTAATGAAAACATCGTTAAAGATAACACATTGGATTCCACGCGGCGTCCATCTCGTTAGCATTGTCTTATCGTTCCTCTGGTCTCCTGTTCTATCGTCCTATTTCTGTTGTGATCCTCGAACTGCCTAGGTCGTGCTCTCTTGGTATTACGTCAACGGTGAATATAGAGAGAATATCACAACGCGCAAGTCAATTCCTAAGGTACATAATTATTTTTGCTGATTTTCTAGGACTGAAATCAATTTTTTCATACATGCTATATATATATATATATATATATTTTACACATATTCATCGGATACGTATCTATCGTGCGAAAACAGAATTAGGGGGTTTTTCCCACTAAATTTAAAACGCATTTTAAGTGTTTCAATCTCTATGCTGAACATTTTTTTAAAATTTACTTAGCATTATATATATAAACTGGAGACTTGACTTGTTGTTAAGAGCTATTAACGTAGTATACATTATAGTATACACAGTGGCGTAACACAGAATTTTCGGGCACCCCTGCAAAGTCAAGTTTTGGACCCCAAGCCAGATCTTACAAAGAATTGCAAAACTATAACATAACATGAGATTTAGGCCCTCTAGAATTCTGGAACCCCGCGATGCGGGGGTGCATGTTACGCCACTGCGTAGACACACACGAAACAAGAAATTTCTGAGTTATACCTACAAACGAATAAACTTATACATCCAACAATTTTTTGTAAGACATTATTATTTCCAAGGTAAGTATATAAATAAAATAAAAAATAAATAGTTAACTAAGCAAAATTGCCTTTCTTTAGCATGGAAAGCAAAATATTTCAGTTTTCGGAATGAAGTTTCAAAAAATTAATTAATTAACAAAAAAAAATAACAGCATTGATTCTAACAAATGAAAAGAAGTGTTCTGTCTTTCCAATTAACATTTAAACATTTGTGTTTAAGGTATCCGACTACGTTCGCATAATTTTGCAAAAACTTACAAGTAAATATTTTTTTTTAAAACATTTAATACCTTTTACAAGGGGAGAGCATGAATAAGGAAATTCATTTCGGGTCGAGACTTGGTGTAATAGTAGTACTCCTTTAGAATGTTCAACCCTCAATGTAATTCCGCCGAATGTTCAGTCAATTCGGAGAAAATAGTCTTCAAAATTCATGCTTAGCTTTTATACAATTAAATTTTAGCTTTCTAATCAAGCGGACAGGGTATGAATCACACGATCAACTCTTTTTTTCAATTCATTTAATTATTATTTAAAATTAAATAGATTTAATTATGAAAGGTTTATTAAATATTAAATGATATTTTATGTAATTATTTTGTATCTTATAAAGTAAAAAAAATTAAATGAATTTCTTATTTATATTATTATTATTAATTAAAAATAATTACTTTATTATTATTAATTAATTTATTATTAGTTTATTATTAAAATTACTATTAATTTGTTATTGAAATTATTATTAGTTTATTATAAAAATTATTAATTTATTAAAATTATTTATTTATTATTAAAATTATTTATATAAATTTATTAAAATTATTTATTTATTATTAAAATTATTTAAATAAATTTATTAAAATTATTTATTTAAATTTATTAAAATTATTTACATAAATTTATTAAAATTATTTAATTAAAATTACTTAAATTATTTAAATAAATTTATTAAGATTAAATAAATTTATTTAAAAAGGACTTATTAAATATTTTATTTCTATAAAATAATTAAATTAATAACATATAAAAAGACATATATTATTTTTTTATATTAATTATAAAATATTTTGTATTATATATAATATTTTATTTGTATAGTATATTGTATTTTGCATTAAATAAAACTATTTGTAACTAATTTTTATGTAAAATATCATTTAATATTTTTTTTATATTTTATTATAAATATTATTTATTAATAAAAAATATATATTTATAAAATTTAATATAAAAATTTATATAATTACAGTAATTTTTTAAATTTATGAATTACAAAAAATGTGATTAAATATTTAATAAACCTTTCATAAATAAAAGTATTTATTTTTAAAAAATAATTAAACGAATTGAAAAGAAAAAGTTGTTCACGCGACTCGAACCCTGTCCGCTTGATTAAAAAGCAGGCGTTCTATCAACTGCGTCAATATGGGACTGAAGGAAATTAAAATTTAATTGTATAAAAGCTAAGCATGAATTTCGAAGACTGTTTTCTCCGAATTGACTGGCCATTCGGCGGAAATGCATTGAGGTTTGAACACCCTAAAGGAGTTCTACTATTACACCAAGTCTCGACTTAAAATGAATGTCCTTAGTCGTGCCCTTTCCTTGTTAGATTAGAATACACGTATAAAATTGTTTTAAGAATATTAATAAAATAAACAATTATTTAAGTGCAATATTTTGGCAAAAAATGAACTTAGAATTACCTATTTTCAAAAAATTATTTGATGAAAAATAATTCTATAACAATAACATTTGGTTTATATATAACTAAGACTTTTCCAGAAGGCCTGAACAAGGATTTTTTTGAAAACTTCACATTATTTTCAGAGTTACTACCAATTGACCGGTTGAATTGAAATTACTTCCGGTGATTTTTGTTAAAATTTATCCACTCCTATATAAGAAAAGGAATAAATACACTTCTAAGTTATATAGTTCAAAAATCCTAGTTCAAGCTCTGTGCAGAGAGATCTGAGCTATACAAAGACAAAATATTATTATTATAAAAACATTTTCTGTAAAAGGAGAATGTTTTGAAAATAGGTAATTCTATGTTCATTTTTTACCAAAACTTGGCATTTAAATAATTTTTTATTGTAATTATGTTCTTCAAACAATTTTATACATATATTTTATAATCTATGCGGCCCTAAACATTAAATAAAGGTTCGTTTGTACGCTTTTGCAAAACCACCGGTTTCGAATGCAGTCGGATACCTTAAACATAATTTCCTCTTCTCTGAAGCATGCCCATTATGTGAAGTAGGGGAAGAAAGGAAGTAATTCCTGCATTTTTTCCCCTGCATTGGATGAAAACATTCAGGCTCCTCTGAATTAAAATGGTTAATTTATTTTAACTGTTTTAATACGCCTAGTCTGTCTGTTACAGGAGGAGGCTACATAAGTCCCGCGTACGGCGATAGGCTTTACACGAGTCCTATCTCTCTAGAGAGTGGAGGGTCCTCGCAGGACTCAACTCGAGACCCGGACTTGGACCAGGACTATTTCCTTCGGAATCAGCGCTACCCGTACTCCTCCTCGTTTCCCGCCTATGGATCCCACAGAAGGAGCACCGCTCTTCACAGGTAATCTTACAATCCCAATGCACCAAAGAAGAATCAAAGGATGCTGGTGAATACATATGATGCACTCTGATAAAACAAGTAGGATCAATTGACAAACTGTTAATGCAAAAAGAGTAAAAAATTAAAAGAAATAGATACTAGGATTAAGTGCTGCCCTTAAGTTAAGTGTCAATCGGTGCGGTTCCTAAAAAGTGTTATCATTTCCTTTTTTATTATTTTTTTTAATTTTAATACGATTTATTAAAAAAATTTTGTACTCAGAACGAATTCAATGTCATGTAACAATAACGTTTTGAGGAAAGATAAGCATATGTAGCCGGATCCTATTTTAGCTCCCTACTTCTGTAAAATCTATTTGGCGCCACATTTTTTTTATGGGAATTTGTTATCTAGTTGGAAATCTTATCAACCGGTAGGAAATGGCAACCCTACTTGAGCTATTGTAGATTTTTCTATCATTTTTCGGATAGTGGTCAAATTTAGCCCAACGGTCGATTTTGAAGGTTTATTTGGTGGATTGTTCTAGAATTGGGGGAAGAAAGGATCGCTGAAAGTGAAACGTTATATGGATTTTTCTCTACGTTTGTGAATGAAACAGGTAATAAAAAGTTTCCCCTTTTTAGCCATTTGCGGTAACTTAATTTCGAAAAAATTTTTGGCGCCAAAATTCAGGGGACTTAATTAAGATTTTACAGTAGCATTCAGAGAGAATTACAAAATATCCACAAAAGTCGACAATGATGTAATCAAATATTAAAATGAAATTAGTGACAGGAAGCTTTAATTGTGCTTTCACTTTATATCATATTCTTCACTTCAGAATATAGCAACGTCCTTAAAATATGTGTGTGGTTTTGGTATTGCCAGAAGAGATCGCAAGATCTTTTGGATACCTCCACTGGTCCCACCGCGCGCGCATTCCAGATATCTTTTACGTCTGCCACAAAGGGAAAGTACGTAGTGAAGAATTTTCAGACATTTGATTTAATTGAGGAATTAAAGAAACGAATATGCATGAAATTAAATTCTAGAAAACTTCTTTATGTAATTATGCATGCAGTTATTAATTATATAGATAGTTCTCTGAAAAATAATTTTTTTCTTTTCTCCAATGGCATAGAATTACAAATGACTATTTTGATCACTTTTAGAGAATTGACACCTGATGTGTTCGCCCCCTTCGCACATTGATTAAATGAATCAAACTGTATATTATACTAATATTACTATTCTGAAAACAATCCTATTATTAGCGAAATAATCTGTCAAACAAATTTTGCTTAAGTAGTTATGTTGTTGTAGTATAACTTACTTTGAAAAAAGCATTTTATAAAGTGAGTTTTTACTTTTAATATTTAATCAGCATTATCTCTCATGCTATTAAATTACTTGTAATAGATTTGATTTGTGAATTGTTTGATGCTAAAAATTTTAAGCTATTGACCATAAATGGCTAATTTATTCTCTAATTAAATATTATGCTTTAACTTAAAAATGAAATATCATATACAAAAAGAATAAGGGTTGCCCAAATGAAAAGAGGACACGTTCAATAAACATAATGATTTTATTGGAAATCAAAAGAAATCACTCAGGGGGTTGTAACACAGGCCCCATCATTTCGGCAGCTGGTCTGTATCTTCACTCTAGAAAGAATGTGGTTGATTCTTGAGGAAGTCCTGCCCAGCTTCCTTCAATTCATCGTCCAAATAGAAACGTAATACTGTCTTTAGTAGCTTAAATGCCTAGAAGTTCCACAATGACAAACCCGGACTGTCCGGTGAGTGCTCTCGTATTTCCCGACGGATTTTTTAAAAATTACCTTGGTTTCACGGGAGACATGTGGGTGGACATTGTCATGGAGATCCGAAGACTATGATACCAACTGTTCCAAGACGTTCGAACTAAACAGTGCTCACCATGAACTACCACTGTTCGTCAATAGATTTACGCATTAAACTAACCTGAAGCAATAGGAAACCGTACTTTCACACGTTGTTCCTATCTGGACGCATCCTTATAGGGCATGACTTTACTTTCGATTAATTTCCTCTACCATTAACAGATTTCACTGTACATCGTAAGCGGTGTACACTTCTTACCGTGTTTCTTGTACCGTGTACCGTGCTACTTGCTCTTGCGGCTCTGCTATAGTTGCACTCATTCTGAAGCAATCTCATATGTCCACTTTTCATTCGGGCAACTCTTACATAAAAAGTTCAAATTAAATACCGTGTGCATGGCTTGAAATATTTTAAAAAATGTTTAAAAAAAGTATCAGACTAAAATTTAATAAAAACGAACCAATATATATATATATATATATATACATATATTTTAGATCAATTTTGACTATATATTATTTTTAGAAATAATAAGTAAAAGAAACACATAAACATTTTAAAAACTAGTTAGTAATAAAATAATTCCAATTCGTAGATTTGGCAATGCTGAGTAAGAAACCACAATGATACGAGTAAAAGGAATAAAATTGCTTCTTGAAAAACTAAAAAAACTATTGGGAGCTGATAATAACATAATGTATATATGTTAAGGTGTACAAATTCTGAAATGCGCCGATAACCCTGAAAACAATTCATTCAGTTCATTATTGTAGAAGCTACAGTTTATTTAAGGAGAGATATTAAAGAAAAATTTCTTGTCTGATCTGACAGGCCATTTCAAATTAAATGCAGCTATTTACTCAAAGCGAGGCACAGTGGTCGAGTCGTAGCGTATCGTGCTTCCACTCCACAGGGGTCTGAGTTCTATTCCCGGACTAAGGACAACTCAGCCTTTCATTTCTACTGCAGTGGGTCGATAAATGAATATCAAGTTTGCTTGAGGACTTAAACACTGGGGGTCTCGCTTCAGACTGACCACCTGTTCTGAACATCTGCTCATGCACCTCAGCTCTCAATGGTTACGTATACTGAGATGGCCACTCATGGGCTGTTGCGCCGCTGAGTTTGAGTTTATTTACTCAAAATAAGGCGATTTCATTAGTGACATGCTCAAATTATATCAACGACAAATAAGCAAAAGTTGCCGAATAAATTGGAGGAATATTTAAGAATATTTCCCTAAACGATTTTTTTAAAAAAAACATAAATTCAAAGTTGTATCAGGAAGAAGTCATCAGAACAATATTTTTTGCCACTTGCATGATACAAAAGTTTAAAAATAATTTCAGAGAGTTTTGATTACGATAACAATTTAACACTCCTGTATAGCCATTTTTACCGTAAATGTCACCACTTTTGCTATGAAAATTACAACATTTTAATGTAAGAGTGCTCTATGCCTTTGACATTGTCTTTCAGTTCCTACCCTTGGTCTTACGAGTATCCGGAAGACGATTTACTGTACGATGGTGTGTACGATTACAGTCCTCTCGCAACGACCGACTCCGAGACCGACCTCGCCCCCATGCCACTCTTACCCGACATGCCGACCCGGTCACGCAAGCTACTGCACGATTTGGGCAGCACACCTCTCTACGACAAGCAGCACTATCGCGGTAAGTGCTACTCGCACAACATAAAAAGCTGAACAATTGTTGAGTCTTCTATAAAAAAAATGAGTTATTTTTTTCAATTTCTATGAAATAAAACACCTACGTTAACTTGGTACAAGCAGTTAGTAAATTTACCTCACTCTTCTCAGTACGAATTCTGACCTGTGTAGCTTGATTTTAACTGTTATTTTTTTTTTCAAAGTTTTCGTGAGGAAAGCTCCCGAGGTGCATATTTGGCATATTTTGCTTTTTGAGTTCAATTAAAGTAAAAATGCAAGGAGTACGAGGAATATATAACCCTTTATAAAAGGCCCTTTTCTTCTATAGTAATGTGCCATGTTAAAAATATTCTTGCTATTTATATTGATTTATAAAAAAACCCACATAGTTTGGTACTTAAAGTTAATTTGATTTTTAAGGTTATTTTTCTTGGTTGGAATTTTGTTTCTCATCACACCCACAGGAAGCTATTCATATTACGTTTTGCGTTTTTTTTAATATAGCTTTACATAAAAATTAATTTGTATATATAAATACTAAAATATACTAAAGAAGTTATAATTTAGTTAGGTTTTGTATTTAAAAATTTGAGAGTTTATACAGATTATTTTTCATGAAATTTCAAAAAAAAACAGGGATCGACACATAGTGGAACATTGCAAGCCATACAAATGTATCTTATTCTCATGTACTTTAGTAGAACACAAACGGTAGCTTCTATATGTTTTTTTGTCAAATTGGTATCTCGTCACCAACTTCTGTCCTCTAGAAGTTTTTTTGCTGCTCAGGCAATTAATAGGTAGTCCTTTGCGTTAGCGACTTGAAAAGCCAGATATCAGTTGTGCTATCCGAAGTGGTAGCAGTACAAATCATGTGTGCGAAAACAGCTTCGATGAATATTTTAAAAATTGAGTTTGTGGTAAGTATATTTACCATGGCCTTATGAAGGGCTAATGCAACTCATCAGAATCGCATAACAATATAAGCCAGTGCCAACTGGGATTTAAAAAATTCTGATCTAGAAAGAACAACCTCAGAGACGAGCCTCATTCTGGGTTTTAATCTAGCCGAGAAGACTAGATTTAAGTATTCAATCATTTATCGAAACCTACAGGGGATCAGAAAAGTCAACAAACTGAGTCAATGAGTTCCTCATATTAACAAAAAAATATTGCCACAAAAGTATAAATATCTTTTTCTGGCAGACAAAATTCAAAATAATGACCCAATCGAAATTCGTGAAATTTGAGGATATGGGGCTCTGTGAGGCAAATTTTAGCAGTAGATCATTACTAAAGCATGCTTGTTTTTCAATTTCAAAAAAAATTCGTACCTTATAAAAGTTGTTTTCTTGTTGAAACTCGAATCACATCAAATCTCATTGGACTAAACTCATGGAGATCACATGACAAATGTAGTCATGTGTACTCCGTTGAATTTAAAGTTACCATTAGACTTGCAGTTGTAAAATCCAGATACAATATCAGATTTTATAATTAAGTAAATATGTCTAAGTATTAAGAATTTTCAGAAACATTTTTAAAATAATTAAAATCTGGTGTTATATGTATTGGGCTAATCATCCACAGCTCCTCATGAGCTTAGAGCCTAGCAGAAGCTACTTAAGAGGGCTTTATCGCTTAATGCTGGCCGCGGTAGCCGAGTGGTATGGGTATCGGATCGTGGCTTGCCTGGTCACGAGTTCGAGCCCAGTACCACTAAAGACCCGCCGAGTAGGGCAGCGATGCACGTTAAATCTGTGGAGAGCTGAAACGTCCTCCCGTTGGTGTGGTGTGGTAGTTAGGAGAGGGGGGTGCCAGCTCAGGTGTCGTCCACGTCACTTGACCATGGTTCAAAATTACGTGGTCCGTCGCCAAAAGCCCTCGTGTAGCTGAACAGTGCGACGTTAATATTCAATCAATCAATCAGTCGCTTAATGCTTTGTATCTTCTAATGATTAAGTAATTAGAAGAAACAAAGCCACTGACAATTCACCCAGACAGAGGACGTAAACATGTTTCAGAAGAAACAGTAATTATTGAGGGATCACAGAAAACCGTTATTTGAAAACATGGGATAGACGGTGAGAAATATACCTTGTGACATGTTGCGCATGGATGTAAGAAATATTCTGAGAATGCACAATGTAGTCTCTGAGAATGGTGGTCGTATTGAATGTGGTCGATATACTGACCAGGGAAGTGAATATAATGAATAAAATTTAACAATTTACTATTATTTTCTGTGTTATTATTTTTTGTGCGTTGAACTGTGCCATAAATACACTCTATCGGTAGTTATTTAAACTAATATTTTTTTACGGGTTCCTCCTTCTCCTGTTCATTATTTGTCTCCATACTGAATTGGGTGTCATTTTTGTTGCTAGATCGAGCTACAGGTTGCTCTGATCATCGCCAGTTTAACAAGAATCAATGCTTATGCTCCAAAATACAATGTACAAAATAATATTATAACGCATAGTTTTACAATGGATACTTTCATACTAATTTTTATTTTAGTATAATTCCTACCTGGGAGCCTTTCATGTATCCCTAAATTTACCTCACTTTGAAAACTCTTGTTTTTAAGACAGAAAGTTTAAAAAGCAACTGCATTGCAAATGCTTTTTTTATCGAATGTTCAGTTTTAAGTATTTAATCAGATATACCTCTTAAAAATAAATTAACACTAGTACTCCGTACTAGAAAGACTAATTTAAATTTAAGTGATTTATTCTTTGAAAGGAACATCTGAAGTATTTAAAAAGCACTGTAAATTGGAACATCTTTTCTAATGACGTATAATATGTTTGTACTCCAACAGGCGGCGTTGCTTACGACGATTACGTGGAAGATCGACGTCCCCCTCCTCCGCCCCATCCTTCCACTGGGGATCATCAGCACCACTCCACCCATCTGCGAAAAGCTCAAGTAAGAACGTACGCACAACTATTCCTTACTCCACTCTTTGGGTAGTGCTTTCTTTTTATGTTTCTAAGCTAAAAGTCAACTAAGAGACTTTGCATGAGAATGTTCGACATGTACAGAAATAAATAAAGAAATAAAATAAAAAAATAATAAAAAAACGCGTAATTATCCATTGCAAATAGTGCAAAAAAAAGTAAATCATCGAAAGTTTTTAGAAGCTTTCAAAAGAGTTATCTACTCTCGTGCAAAGTCTCTGAAAATGTTCATGTTTCAGTCTTTAAATTACGATTTGTATTGCTTTTTTGTACAGATTCTTGCATGACTTGAAGAGGTGCCATGAAAAATTTTCTCTTACTCAGCTTCTTGTCCCAGAGAACTAACAAGTGAGAAAATAAATCTAGAATCAAGATTGATGACTTTTTAAAAAACAGAATAAAAAAAAACGTGTTCAGACTATACATGCCAGCCCAATCTTCTTGGCTCCATTGCACATCATGAGGGCAACAGTTTAGAGAGTCAGTGAGTGAATATTAACGTCGCACTGTTCAGCTACACGAGGGCTTTTGGCGACGGATTACATAATATTGAACCATGGTCAAGTGACGTGGACGACATCTGAGCTGGCACCCCTTCCTTAACTACCACACCACACCAACGGGAAGACGTTTCAGCTCTCGACAGATTTAACGTGCATCGCTGCTCTACACGGTGGATCTTTAATGATATTGGGCTCCAACTCATGACATGCCTGCCATGATACGATATCTTGACCACTGGGCTATCGCAGCCCGAGTGCATCAGTTTAAACGGGGGCCATTGGTCGCTGAAGTGAGTGGGAAAGAAACCATTGATTTGTATCGCATACAGTTAAACCTCGTTAAGCCTTCATGCAGCAGTAGAATGACTAGTTCAAATTCTTGTAGCAGCTTGATGGTCAAATCAAATCTCTCGAAGTCGCTTCACTGTTTCTTCGAGCTGACAATGACAGAAAACATTCATCGGAAGCAGTTACTTTTTTGGTCTCCCTTGACCACGCTGTCTGTAAAATGAACCATTGATTAAGAGGCGTCTCCAAATTCTTGATTGGACACTTTCAAGACTATTCAAATCTTGGACGACCTCTATTTGTGTGTGTGTTTGACCTCCCTCAATTCTACCAATTATTCGCAACATTTGACCTTCTTTTAAGTTAGGCCTTCTGAGTGATGACTAATGAATAGTGATCCTCCCTTAAAACAACAGTAGTGATCGGAATTTCAATATGCGTCTATTGCGCACAGTATTCTCAGTCATCGAATTTGCAAATGTTCTTCGCTAACTTATAGAATTCTACCTTAAATAAGCAAATCCTATGATATCAGTAAATCTTTCGTAAACACTGTCGAGGTCCTTTTATTACAACCCAAAGCTTTCGAAATAATTTTATGGGTAGCAGTGCAAAGAAAAGATCGTGCTTCTCGGAAAGACGTATATTTATGCCCGGAGTATTTAATGCATTGGTTGAGCGAGACGTATGTATACGCTGGGGGCCTTTAAGGGGTTAAAGTCGTATTGTGGCTTAAGCGTAAAAAAAAGAATTGAATTCAATACATTGTTATTTGTGTGGAGGGGGGTTGATGCAACTTATGACTGAATATTGAATCGCAAATATTGAAAGTTTGAGAAGCACTGCATTAAAGATGTGATGACCCCTTGGGTCACACCTTGAACACCAAGATTAATTTGAGGCAAAGAACCACCAAAAGCCATTTTGAATAATAATATTATTTATTTTTGTTATAATTTCCTAAAAAATCTCTGATAACAAATAATATAATTATGTTACGTCATCTAAAGGGATTTGCCTTTATATTAAATTAAATTACTAAGAATACGATTGATTACTAATCTAGCTCAACTCAAGTAAGGTTTACCGAAACTAGGAGATCCGAGAAACACACGCATTCGAATTCTTAATTGTCATTAACTTTAACTAAGTATCTCAACCTGACGCTTCTTTAAGCGTACGTGAATTATATTTACCGCTGGCTTATATCAGCTTTCTGGTACGTCTAGCAGCACGACGTCTTCACGAATCTAATCTCTTTGAATCTTCTAGTTTTACTTTTAACGTTGTTGGCTTAATAGCCTACCATCATCTCAATTGCTATCTCGCAACTCTCGACTTAAATACCTTATCTAATTTGAATATCCCAAACTTCTTTTTGGAGTTGATTGGAAATAAACGAGAATTTATATTCCCGAGAAAGACGCCTAAGAAGATTAGTGGAAAGGTTCCGTACAGATTAGTCAGAAAGATAATTAAGATAAAGATCTAAAAAATTTAAGCCAATATTGCTCTTAAAATTTATTGTTAAATATTAATAAGCAGATCCCACACAATATAGATCTTTACTTCTTTCTATACTGAAGTATTCACACTTAAGGACCAATTAAGGGCCCCAGCAAGTACTTCTCAAAAACTGTTACTCATAAGCGTACACCTTTTAAGATCCAGTGTTTATGATAAGGTATTTGAAAAAATGTGTAATGAATTTCATGGACATAAACTTTCGCATGGCACTTCTTCAGTTTTCCTTCGAGATTATTTAGTAATTCTTTTGCATGCATAGGTTGCTTTTATATTATTAAACCTAGTTTATTTCTAAAAAGCAAATCTAATCTCCTTTAAATCATAAAAAAATTCTCAAATTATCTTCTTTTTTAGCAATTAATAGCAAGAGTTGCTTTTACACAATAAGTGGATAAAAATTAATTATTAATTACTAGGAATATTTTCAATAATTTGATTTGATAATTTTTATCTTCTAACTTATAAATCAAATATTGTTAATTATAGTAGTCTTTATATTCTTTTTGCTTAGAAGGAAACAACAATAATTAAAAGCTGATAAAAATGAATCAATCATCTCAGAACTCCTCTGACAAAATTCTTTTTTATTTTACTGTCCTCAATCAATAAAATTATTAACATCTATTGTCCTTAAATATGTCGGAGTACTTGAATAAAAGCTGCAGCATATAGCTTTTACAAACATTAACCGAACATTTCTATTTCTAACTTAACGCCGTATTTTCCCTCCAAAGTAAACAAATCATAATAATTAAAAATTACTCAAATGCTTAAATATTTAGAACGATATCAAATTATTTCATGATTAAATATTTAGATGACAAACTTCTAATCATGACTTTAAAAAGCAACCAAATGAATTAATAAGAAATTATCAATTTTTCTGTGTATGTGTTTTATTTAAAGCTAGATTGTAAAGACGTTTTCCTTTTTTTCCCCTTTCCGCGTTGTCTTTGTAGAACTCGAAAACCAGTCAGAAGTACGACTTTCCTGTAAAAAGAATTCTTCTCACCAGAGATCCTAAGGACCGTTCAGTCAGTGGTGAGTATTTGTTTAAAAAATTCAACTACTGTTACTTATAACTCTACTTTTTTTTTATTGCCTGTCGCGACTGGCTTTACCGCAGATCAAACAAAAACTGCACCGTGCAGCAGAGATAAACTCATATTAACTGTAAATGATACTTATGACGTACTGAGGAAGTATTGGATGTGGGATACCAGCTGATGTGTGAATTTCGCTACCCGATTGTTGTTCAAACGAAGCGGGATGACTGTTTCAAGCAGATCTTTGAAAATGACAAAAATAAGTAACCCAAAAACATTCATTAAAGGATCAATCAAAAGCACAACGAGTTTTTAATCTGTTTACTGTCCTTTAGGCAATAATTTACTCACTAGTCCTAAAACCTAACATTTTTGGTACCTCCCTCTTGTTTTGAGAGATACATTAAACTTTCATACTGCATAGAAAGAGCACAAAATATGCTTGCTGGACACTTTGCAGACACCTGCTTGCTGGCTTATGAGAAATTCTGATCTCAAAGCAATCAGTAAAATACGTGCATTTAGGCAAATGACCTGGAGATTTTCTGTAAGAATTCTTTAATAAAACTAATAATAAATCGATCGATCATTAATATCGAAACATATTCTCCTGAATAATTTTCCAAGACGTCAATCGTTTTTATAATTGATCCTACTTTCATTTAGGTTTAATTTAAATTTTATTTATCGAATCCTACACTCATATTCAATTTTTAATTATTTTACCTTAATTCTTATGTAAAATATTTATTGACCGATAGACCGATGAGAACCATTTTACACTTTTTACAAAAAGAATGCTGATAAAGAATTTCTCGGGAACAACATAAAGCTCTTCATCAAAATTGCATACAGCCAGTCGTGCAGGCTGGAGGTAAAGGATTAATGATCTGTGGAGCATATGGTTGGAATACGATTGGTCCCCTTATCATTATAAAAGGTGACAGAACTGTAAATGAGTATTTACCTCATCTAGAAAATGTTGCTAAACCATTATTGGAATATTGGTTTCCAGATGGTGAAAGAATACATCAGAGCGACAATGCTACTTCCCAACACGCCGAAACTAAACAAATCCGGATAAGCATGGTGTATTTCATTATCTGAAATGGCCATCAAAAAGGCCAGGCGTTAGTTTAACCGAAAATCTGTAGGATGAACTGGAAAGGCGCTTAAGAGAGGGGAATAACCCTCAAATTAATGTCTAAGAAATAGAAGTATTATTTCATAAAGCATGGTCTGAAACCACTATAGAGATGTGCCAGAAGCTTATTACATCAGTACAACGATTTACAAAGCAAAAAGTGGAAGCCTCAAATATATGATGATATGACGAGTCATTTGGCCGGTATGTTTACTAAACAAAGTTTTTAAAATAACCACCACTTCCTGCAACAACATGGCGCAGTCCGAGGACAAAATTTGCTGATGCCCATGTAATTACTTCAGATGGAATGGTAGATGAATATCAAACCATTCGTCGGAAAACCAAATGTTTCCAACATTGGTTTCTTAAGGTTCCTATTTCAGCAGCACTGAGTTCGCGAACGTCTCGCATGCATTAATGTCATGAGCATTCTGAAGTTGGCGAGACTAAATCTTGTAAGGAGACATTTAACACTGTGGTGAAGAACGCGGTGTGCAGTCATTTGCTGAAGTCCATTCAGCCAAGGAACACGGCGAACAGAAATTTACGGTCGCTGTTGGATGATCTGCTGAACGAATGCAACATTCTCATCCGAAATTGCAGCGTTTGGGTGGCCGATATTTCTAGAATTGTCATCAATGACATTCACAGTACGTTGAAGTATTTTGAAGAGTGCTTTCATGGTACAGCTTGCCAGTTAGTTTTGATATTGAATTTTCTGTGGAAACTGCGTCTCGTTGCAACAAAACTATTGTCTAGATAATTAAACTATAAAACAAGACGGATTCACTGTTCCAACGAGTAAACCGTTTTCGAAGCATACGCCAGAATGCTGACGTGTCTGATGACAAGGGCATAAAACTGTGTTTTAAGTTTTCCCAGTCAGAAGTACAATCTGCCGACAAACGTTGTAACTAATTTTGAAACATAGAGAGATTAAATTCCTTATTTACCAAAGCAGAATGCTGCAAATCATACATTTCCATAGCCTTCTATTTCTTTTTAAAACGATTTTTCAAATTCTGGGACATTTTTGGGACTCCTGGTACATTTATGATTCAAATAAAAACAAATTATAGAATGATTTAGATTATATATACATAACGAGAGAAAGAAAAAGAGAGAAGACATTTTAGGCGTAATCTTGGATTTAATCTTACAGTATTCAGGAAAGCATTGTGATGTTATGTGACGGTATATTCTTTTTTTCGAGAACTTTTTTTTCTAATTTTTACATTAGAAGACATTCACAAAATGTAAAGGCAGGAGAGCAACATAAAATCACGCGAAACATTGAGTAGTCCTGATCCTTTTTCATTCGAAAAACCTCAATTACTCAAATCATTTCGAAACTTCTCGAATGCTCTACATAATCACATGATTTAATCTTTATAAGCTAATTGATCAGGTCTGAAGGATAATCAATACTGAGGAGGATCAGAGCAGTATTTGACAATGGGGAATAAAATTTTCCCAAAATCCGTTCCTAAGCATTGCAAAATCAAAAGATGTCACTAAAAACAGTAACCGTTTTTATTAAACAGGAGCGGGAATTGGCTGTATATCACGGCATTTGGCTACTTCACACATACACTCTTAATTAAGCAAAATGGTCTTTGAAAAGAGTTCGTTAAAGATAAATTTGAAAATTTTTGAGTGAAAATATGCTTATGGCTCCTTTGAAACAAAGTGAAGCTTCATTCTAAATTTTAGAACGATACAATCTACAGTGGGGATTTCTATATTTACAAGAAAATATACAAACATTCAGATATATATGAAAGATTATTTATGTTGTGATTCCATGAAATCCTTAAATCGAACCCTAAATATGCATTAAAAACAGATAGATTGAATCAAAGCAGCGAAACACAAAATATCTGCGATATTTCAAAAACTCATATGAGCATCGTGTATTGAACGATGACAGTGACGATGATGAATAAGTCATTTATTGCTTTGGGTTGACTAACAGTCACATGATGTGTTTTCCCAGGTAACGGCCTTGGGATGAAGGTGGTGGGTGGCAAGGAGATCCCAGGGAGCAACGGCATGATCGGAGCCTACGTCGCGCGCATCTATCCAGGAGGGGTGGTCGAGACGCTGGGTGAAGTCAGAGAAGGTTTGTATGCGATTACTTCTGCCTTGATTGATCGATGATTTCATAAAAGTAATTTTGTCTTCTTTCTTCAAGGGGACTAAATATCCATTTTTTAAAAATATTAATTTATTATTGAAACACTGAATTTATTATTTTTAACGATGAAAAAGAATTCTATTTTATTTTTTTTATCTTTGAATTGGTTATACAGAAGGTCGTTCACCCTGTCTGAAAACGATTTTGATCGTTAATTTTTATAAATGAATACCGTATTTTTTGGCAATTGGCTTCTATCTGATAGCCATGATTCTTAAAAATAGCTCTAGCTCAAATTTTTCAGAAAAGTAAACTATTTCTTAGTTCTGTCATGCAAATTTTTCTCCATTCCTCATGAATTGTTTTCCAAAGTACTTTCAGTGTTCTTGGATGCCATTTTTCTAAAGGCTTTAATAAACTGAAAGCACAAAAGTTCATTGGAGAAGCACAAGGTGATTTTGTACGCATTTCATCAAATGGGATATCAAAGCCACTTTATTCCTTTTTCTGATTCTTTCTTTGCTAAATAAGCGGCAGTTGGCTTAGATGTAGAACTGGAGGTTTGTTCATATGAAGCTCAATTTTATCAATCTCCATTCAGTATAAGATTGGAATTTTTTCTTCAAAAATTGTTTCTAAAATTTTCTGATAATAGTAGAGTTAATTAATTTTGACTTTAATTGAGACTTTTTCTGGATTTTTAAATTGCCGTTGTTAGAAAATCCTGCAAATCTATCTTGAACCTCCTTGGGAACTTTACTGCATACTGAAGAAGCGAATACGTACGGTCATTGCCGTCAATTGGAGCACAATTGAGTCAATTGAGCAACAGAAAATTGACCTTCTTTTATTACAGTCACTTAAGTATACCCATCCCTCATCGAGTGTTACTTTCAATTTCCCTTTTTTAGCTGTTGTTGGGTGTTTTTTTTATATAATATTCTACAATCTGCTTTTCTTTCAGCAATATGTATTAAAAAAGGAGACAAACTTTAGGTTTAAACATCTTTTTTTTAACTTTATAAATCCTTATCAATGATTTTAATTACAACGCCAGAAATTCCTAGTTTCGATGCAGTGAGTCTTTGAGTCGGCGGATTTTGCTTTTAGGATCAGTCTTCATTTTTTTCTTAGTTGCTTGCGTTTGAACTATCTTAGGATGAAATTTCGTGGTCATGTTTTCATTTTAAGCCAGACGTTTTCCCCTTTTTTTCAAATTTAATATCTAATACATATCTTTTATTAAAACTCAGTTACCGAGATTTTTATACCACATTGTAATTTTTTGATAGGAATATTTTTCATCGGAGAGCACAGTTATGTAAACATCGAGCCATATGTCAAACTTTTAGAAGCCATTTTTTTAAAATAATTATTTTATTTTACATTTGAATCAAAAGGAAACATTAGCAGACGATTATTCTGAAGTTGCCAAGATTTTATCTCAAAATGCAAACGGGAAAATGAATTATAAAATCGTTTCCATAAAGTGGGAACCACCTTCTGCACATGATAAATATAACTCAGACTAAAAAATTTTGTAATTAGTGATGTATATATATGGGAAATTAAATGTCGAATATTGATCCCTCAAATAAGATGGCAAGCCACAATTTATACGTTCATCATTGTCGCATTTGCCAAAAAATACTATAGAGGTTTCCTGAAAATCAAGGTTCTTTCATTTCTTGAGTATCGCGCTATAAAGGTCTTTCTATAGCTTTCTGAGTAGGAAAAAATATATCGGAGTCAATAAAAATTCTCACAATTTTGTTATTGTTAACCTTATATTGAATTGCTTTGAGTGTGTAACGAACTATGAAACTATTTTTGTAGAAATTACCAAAACTGTTACTTCATAAGAATTATATGTTATTTTTGTGTAAATGATGTTAATCACATTTTTGGTACAGGTGATCAAGTTCTAGAGTGGAATGGCGTTCCTCTGACGGGTAAGACCTATGAAGAGGTCCAGAGGATCATTGCGTCGTCCGGGGACGAAGTAGAAATAGTCATTCGAAGGTCAGTGAGATGAAATCTTTTCTATAATGATCTTTGTAAGTTTCGAAATACCTTTTTAATAATTTAGTAATACATTTTTCACAAAATGTGAAAAATGTATTACTAAACTATGAAACCTACTTTGCAACTCACTATGTTGAGGACTTACAATTACTTTGCAGCGAGCCTTTCTCACTCGAGTCGCAACCAACAAAAGATAGGAATCAGAACGTGTTATGACTGTGCCGAATAGGCATTCTTTTTCTTCTCAGCTCTCTAACGCGTACATGGCATAGCTATTGACTGGCAGGTTGGTGGTTAAAACAAACTTGCCAAGATCAACAATTAAACGCCGGAGTGGTGATCCGGACGTGAGCTCATATTATAATGTGATATTAACTTGTATGCTCCAAAAAACGATTTCTAAAGTCTTTATGAATTTCATCATAAGCTAATATTATTTAATAATTATAAAAAAAAACTTGAGATGTCTCGGCGTTACAGTCTTCAATTTCCGAAAAGCGCTCTTTTTCACTGTTTAATGTTATTATTATCAAATGTGTTAAAATGCGTTGTTTCTTGTCATGTTTGAAAGACACATTTTGTTCGATAGTTTCGAATGAAACCCATCCAATAGATTCCTCTAAAACCATGTTTAATGTGCTGTTGATAATTTTGTATTTATCTCACTTTATTTTCAAATTTGGGGGTCTTTTAATACTTGCGAAAATGCACTTAAGAATGTATCATTTACTTAAATTGGTAAGGTATACTCTTTTAATAATAATATCTTTAAAATGATACCTTGTTTCAATTAAATGAGAAAACAATTTAGATTTCATAACTAAACATTATTAACAGATCCCGAAAATCTGATATTGATCATTTTTGTCTATCACTCCATTTGGCTAAGATAATACATGCGCTTTTTCAGCGATTTCAACATGTTGACAAGTCGTTCCTCCTCTCATCATCACCATCACCATCAGCAGCAACCACAAAACCGGCGCAGAGGAGAAGGGGAGCGGCATGGCGGACACCATCACCAGTCGGGGGGCTACCGCTCGTCTAGGAGCGATGCTGATGGCTACAACCGTAACTACGACAACGAGGACTATTACCAGCCGCCCGCCGACGAAGGTGAGCTATCATTCTTTTCCCATCTCAAATGATAGCACCCTTCGCGGAGTAAAACAAGTCACGTCTAATGTAACTAATTCTAAGATGGTGCAGCGACACCTCTTTCTGAAAGTCACACAACAACAAAGGACCGGAATAAAAGTCATTAACGGCTAGCCCGAACCAGGATTATTTTCGTCTCAATTGTCATAGGCATGCACGGCGTCTACTTCTGACACGAAAGTGGCCAGTTCGAATAACACTGCACCCGAGCATCACTCAAAGTCATCATGTGTTTTCCTCCCCACCGTCATCAACAGCTTGTCGCTGAAGTTGTGACCCAGAAAATGAATACTAGATGGCAGCACAGTCTAACGATACTGGTTGAATATGCATCCATTCTGTAGAAAGTCTAACTAAAACATTCTCAATAAATCACGACTAGTGATTCAAAAATGACAACGATGCACACGTCAACTAGATTCACTATCTCAACAAGAGATTGCCCTCCACGCCAACGGAAAACCGTTCCAACAACACTCAAACCTACTAAAGATGTATAACAACTGCAGACATTTCCTGGAAAAACAACCTTCTCTCAGTATCGTTCAGAAAGTCGAACAGAAAAAACAAATTTCTTCTCTAGGAAGAGGGTATGCAGCGTCGCCTTCTTCTACAAGTCACAAAATGACAAAGACCTGGAATAGAAGCCCTCAACGACTGGCCCGAATAGGGATTTCTTTCATCTCATTCGTCTGAGGCATGCACGGCGTGGCTACGGACCAGCAGGATCAAATAAACACCCCTGCCAAGGTCAGCGACTTATCACCCAAACGGCAATGATGTTAGTTTGTTTTCAAAAACATGAAATATCTTATTAGTTTCAAAACTAAACAATCTTTCATTAACCCCTTAATAGCTAATTGGAGACGTCATTCATTCAATGGTGTTACAATGGACTTTAACATTTCCGAGATATCAAGAACAATCTCCGTTCTTCGACATTGTTTTCTTTCGAATGATCGAGATTCTCAACGGTACCGCAAGTTTGTACTTCTAGGTAAAGGAAAGGGGCGCATCAAATTCTGTATTATTTGCATGGCAAGGGAAAAATTTATGAGCGCTTCCTTTTTCTTTCTCATTCCTTTGCTTCTTTAATATTTTGCCGAACATTCTTATTTGAATTCACTGCCCTTGTGATTTCTAATGTACTTTACAGAATCTGAAGGTATTCCGACTAATTTTAATTTGTATATAGAGTTTTTAAAATTGAATTTATATATATACTTTTACAATCAAGTTATTGAAGACAATACATATACTATACTTACATTAAAAATGTTCGTAGAAGTTTAATTTTACCTAATACTCCATAACTACTAAGCTATCCGTTCTTTCAGGAGTAAATCGTTCGAACTATGCGGATCATCGCGGGGGGTCCTCGTCTCCCTCCAGGGGCTACCACCAAGGCACCAGCAGACGGCAGCAGAGAATAGTCTCCCCCGTTGGGGAGAAGGGAGACAGCTCAGACAACAAGGTAAGCAAGTGCTTTCTTGGGTCAATCCTTCCCTTATCGTTTAGAATGTAGTCTCAGTGCGTAGTTCAATTAATGTATTATTCTACAAAAATGAAGGCCGCGAATGCTGAGTGGTCCTGGTCGCGAACTCGTGGCTGGCATACTCGAGTAGTTGTTTTGAAACCTAGTGTAACTAGGTATCCATCGTGAGAACTAATGCGCGTTAAGTTGTTTTTCCAGAAAGTGAATAACCAAAGAAAGAGTCGCATTTATTTCTATACTTAATAGCTTTTTAATATATACGGTCTCATGAAATGACTTTTTCTAAGAAAATCCACGAAGTATTTGCATTGTAAATCTTTTAATTGAATATATTATTAATATTTTGTTATGAAGTGTTGAGATATGGAATTAAAATGAATAAGATATCATCTTTCTATCAAATCTGAAAATTACTTTATTGATTCAACAGTAATTATTTAGGACATACCTTTCATCTGCTAGTAAGATATAACTTTTTTCAAAATTGTTTTGAACTTTAACTAAACGATAACACCAATAGTTTTATTAAGAACACATTGAACATATATGTAAAAAGGGTGATTACAATTAAAATTCCCCCTTCCAAAAAGCTGTAAAAAAAGAATCTCAGAATGACTTGAAATTCGAAATAAATTTTCTTAAGTAAGGGAGAAACTGGAAGAAAAAAAGTCCCAAAAGTAATCAGTAGATGGCACTGAAATGATAGAACACCGATTTTTTGCTTTCCCCCATTCAGTGTGGTACGATCTTGCAATGGTGAATGGGCTTTTCACTAACAGTGCCATTTTTGTTGAATGATTTGAAGTCATTTTTTCCATCAAAAAAACCAAAACAGTCATGCACATTAAACAGTACAGTTGGTTTAATGTACAACTCATGCTCGTTGTAATTCTATTCAAACTGTCACCTGTAGCAGAATCAACTTTCGTCATGCGGCTTAAATAGGAATTTAATTATAACCACCCTGTACATTTTTTATAAGTAAGAATAAGCATCTTGCATTTCTTATGCATGAAACTGTCAGGGAATCTTTTCTTGAAAAAGTAGTGCATTAATGACATAGTTATCCAATGAAATATTAAATTATATATATATATATATATATATATATATATATATATATATATATATATATATATATATATATATATGCATATATATATGCATACATATATATATGCATATATATATGCATACATATATATATGCATACATATATATATGCATATATATATGCATACATATATATATGCATACATATATATATATATATATATCGTAATGGATCCCGACTACTGATTTAAGGCATTCAGTAAAGTACAGCAGACTGCAAATTTATAATTTATGATGTATACTTACTGAGAGACAACTGAACGGAAATAAAAACGAAAATTATAGTATGACTTCGCTGTAATTCATTTGGGGTTGATTTCATTCACGAATAATTGCTACGGTATCAATGAAATATTTTTTTTGTCCTTTCTCGATTACTTTATTGAAAAGAGTTGTCTATTTCCCCTTCAACTATTTGGCTTTTTGCCATGATTCCCATCGTAAAAAGGAGCGTAAAAAATGTTTTGTTTGAAACCGAAATAACCTATGGAGAATACATTTTTTCCCTTAAATTTCTTCCCCTCTATTTTCCTGAGGCCAAAATCTATTAGTTCACTCTTTAAGCTTTGTTTAAATTGTTAGTATGTTTCTTTAAGCATTATTAATTTTAATTACAGCAAAAATACAATTCGTAAGCCCTTCTGTTTAATATTTTGTTCTGATTGTGGTAATATTTATTTGTACACACATATATTCACATTTTTTCCTTTAATATACAGGAGAAGTACAGGGCAGAGGATATTTCAGGTGAAATACAGGTAAGTGTCATAAATTGCATTTGAATACTACATGATATGTAATGGATGTGTTATTCAATAATTTAATTGTTATGAAATTTTTTGCTCAAATGTACACAACTTCTTTTCCTAATCAGTCCTTGAAATTTTAAATTTTCTTTTTGTATCATTGCTCGTCAATTCTTAAAGTGCATACCCTACTTAAAGACTGACATTTACACAATACAACATAAGAAAAAATTCGAAAATTATGTACAGCATTTTAATCTTAAGATTTAAAAACGAAACTGTCTTTGCCGTTAATATTCCTAATTCCTTTTACAAGAACATAATGAGATATTCTTGGAACCAAGATTATCTCATTTCAAATAAAGGGAGCTTAACGACTGTCATGCCATCATATTTATACTAATTACAAAATAACCCAATTTGCCACTGGTTATTTAAAAGCTATTTGACTGGTAACTTTAAAAGCTATTTGAATAAAAGTAATTTGGTTCCATCATCTTCCTGCGATTGTAATATTTATTGGTGGCTAGGAAAATGAGGAACATGTGCTCCTTTTGTGCTCCAAGTTAATCAGAGAAAGAAAAATCCTAAGACTGGCTCTCAAGGGAGTTAATATAAATTGGCCTCCAAATTTTCGTCAACTTATTTCCACCAGAAGTGCTTTGGAAAAGTTCTATAAATTTATTGTAAAAATTTGTAATCCTTCATGACTTTTAAAAATTTTTTCTTTCCTTTGTAATGTGTGTTTCATACTTACTTCTGTAAGCCTCGTGTGACATAAATGTTTTCAATAAAAAAAATATGCTATATTCATTTTACTTAATTCGATTTAATCGACGAAAACTGATGGGGTGTTGAGAAGTACAGATCTTTTTAAATTCCACGCAATGTATATCACTCTATCAGATTCGTGAGCGTTAAGTCAACATTTATTTTAATGTGTGTAGACAGTCATTTCATTGATTAAAAGCCTTCAATTAAGAAAAAGAATTACAGGAAGATAAAAAAATATATTTCAGCTTCAAGTGTGCCATGACTCTAAGGCGGGCATTCTCTACGTCACCATCGTTCGTGCTCGAAACCTGGTAACGTCACGGGACAACAGTGGCTTGCCCGATCCTTATGTCATCTGCTACCTCCTACCTGACAGATGGTGAGTGCTCTGTCATTAAATGTCAACATATAATTATCCCTATGCTTCCTTAATGGTTGTAAATCACGTGATCATGCTGCTAACTTGTCAGACTAATGATTCTATCCACACGAAAATGAGTTGAAACACATATTTTTTCCCCTTTTTCACTGCGTTTTTAAATGGAGTTGCATTTCTAAATTATGCAAATATTATCCAATTTCCGTCGCAAAATCGTTCTTATGCCACTAAACGATGCAGAAAAGTATTTTTAAAACTACCTAGTCTGTGAAAAACAAATTATAAGCAAAATGGAAAAACTTAATTTTTTTAAAATTAATTGCTTTAATTCATTGCTTCATATACAGCAAGGGTACTCAACCTTTATCCCTGCCGGGCCGAATACATATGGCAGATATTTCATACAGACCACTATGTGAGGATTAATGGAAAAAAACATTATTAGACCAAGGCAATATTGAGCACTTAAAAGGTTGAAAATTGATCAACATATTAAAACTCATTTCTGGCTTTTAATATTTAATACTATATTAATCTCTATCACACACATAAAATTTTTTTTTTCGTTTTAATGCATTTTTTATTGAGTTATGGGGTACTTTCGATTTCCTTCCATTCATGACCATATAAACAAAACTGCTAAGGCGTTTGATAATTTGATTTTTTTTTCTTTTGACAAAACCTCTTTTATTTTTATTTCAAACATTAATTTATCAAATGCAGAATGGCAGCAAAGACGAGTTTTGTCTTTAATCAATATTATTTTTTTATAATTAAAAACCAGTTTCCCCCATAAAATGGTCACTACTCCAGTTCATTCCCTATTTCACTGTTATTTGTTACTACTAACCGTTACAGTTTCAAATAGAAAAAATAAGTGTGTGTGTACTTAAGTACGCACGTAAGAAGCTATACTTCTTTGGCGTAACAAGATTAAAATCTTTCTAAAAATCTTGAGCAGGGCAAGCTGGGCTAAGAATGAAAGGTGGTCACGAGCAGAGTTGAACGATATTAACCTTAAGTCAATTGGACCAGCCAAACCCGAGATAATCACGATTTAAATGAATTTAAACATCCCCGCACAGGGACAATAGGACCAATAACATGGGGGCTCTTCGGCAGACTGCATATGGAGATGAGTTAAACCGAATGTGATACCTGAGACCTCATATTGGATGTCTCGGCGGGAAGAATCCTTCCTGAGAAAATTAAGACATCCTCCTGAAGAGCTCCTGAGTTATGGTCATTTTAAAATAGTTAAAACATTTAAAACAATTAAATAAAATAGAAGCAAGGCACCCAGCAACTCTAAAATCGGCCTGGTTGTGAGGAAACACAAGAGGAATCCATCCAAACCGGTCCGAAGTCTGTAGTTGCAAATGGGGCGGCGCTAGCTCTCGAAAGGAAAACGAAACTAATTCCAGCGGGGGGACAACAACTGGGACGTAAATGGTCTCATACATCCCAACAATACGCAGAGTAGTAGGTGATCCCAAAGTTTAATTCTTCTGTCTCTGTAATTTCGTGACGTCATTAAAAGATCGAACCCCATAGGAATAACATGGGGATTCTAATTTTAGTGATAACTCACCCCCTAAGCCCACTATCTACACATGAATTTTAACAGATGGAAGAGCTCAACGAGGAGAACCTATGGTCCGAGTTTCATTTACGAAGCTCAAAAGTCATCGGAGGTATGCGGGATTTAAACAAATTTAAAACCTTCAAGTAATTTTAAAATGTTAAATATGGGTGAAAAAATGGGGCTGTGATCCTGAAAAATATATCTAGGATGCTCATAGGGAGAACAATCGAATCCACCCGGTGCGGTCGACCATGGTGGCATAGGATTCGAGTTATTACTGGGGAAGCCCTGTAGGGGAGGAGCACCGGAGGGGGTCAATTCTTCGTAAAGCTCGCACTAATACGAAAATATGGCGGACCTACAAAAATCAAGTCCCAAGCTCAATTCCTTAGGGGGGGTGAAATTTTTTCCAGTCCCCATAGGATTAACATGGGATCATGATATTTTAGTGCTTAAGCCCTCCCCATGCCTACACAATGGGATTAATGCAGATGACTGGATGGGTCTCGATGAATGAAATAGTTGGTTCAAATCTCAAGTCCGAGACTCGAACAGGAGCCAAGATATTGGGAATTTAAACAAATTTAAGAAGTTCAAAAGTTCAAAACATTTAAAAACTATAGAAAAAAATAGTCCTATGAGCATGAAATTATAACAACTGGAAGAGCAGATAGAGAAGGATCGAATGAGCCAGGTCCGAATGCACTGTGAGGCTCAGGTGCCGAGATATTGGCCAAAAAGCTGTAGAGGGGGGATGCACTGGGGAGGATGCGTCCCTACAGATATGGTTTATAACAATACTTATTACGATACCCCAATTATAAGTCCCCTAGCACCAAAAAAGTGGCATGTTAAAATATTAGACAATGGTGAGCGCGCGCATCGGTGTCGTAACGGTTTTGAGTCACATCCGCGACGGTGTGCGCGCGCATCGTAAAAATTTACCCTCATCCTTTTTCCCAAGCCCCCAAAAAACAGTATAATTTCAAACAACTTGCAATTCGCACCCGTACAACTTTGACAGCAAAAGTGGTCGATTTGATTTCTTGATTGTGAGGATTTCCAGCTGAATTTTAATACATTGTTTTTAAATTATTGAATTCTTTAGGGCAATGGGTCATGAGTGGGACACTCAGAAAAACCCGGCAGGCCACATGCGACCAGCAGGCCACGGGTTGAGTATCACTGATCCACAGGATGTCCCAAAATTTTATGTAGAATGGGCATGGGTTGAGGAGAGAGTGATTATATTAGTTCTGGGAAAACTTTTAAAAAATCCATGTCATTTTGTTAAGTGATGGCTAGCATATTTTTGAAAATGGGGAAAATTGACACCCTCCATCATATCAATAGGTACTGTGATCCCATATTTCACGATGTCACAGTGATATTTTCACTCACGTCATCTTACATAACCGTGCTATTAATCACGTTCACAAGTCAGTTAAAACACTTTGCTGTTTAGTTAAAATTAACGTAATTTATTTGACTCGGGGTTTTATAAAATGATGTCACTAACTCTTCGTCTGGGTGGGTACCGTGTGCACCGCGCGTGGATGGTCAGAACAAGATGCGGCCACAGGTCAGTTATAGTTCTATCAATGAAGTAAATTTTTTTTACGAATTTCTTAAAATATAACTTATATTAAGTCGAAGAAAAATGTGCTGAATTTTAAATAATTGTTGAAAAATCAAAATAATTGCCGGTTTCCCGATAACATAGCCCACTTTGAGAAAACATGGATCCACATAGTTCATTAATGTCTGCTCTTTATAAAAAAATAATGTCTACATCCTTCATTTCATAGCAAAATTTGGAGGAGACTTGCAATACTGAAAGAAAAGGTTTTTTTCCCCTTATCAGCGGTACTGGCGACGCACTGTGGATCGATGCTTAACAAAGGCGTCTCAAAAGTGAATTTTGCGAAAGTTGCTTTACGAAAATATCTGATATGATTAATATTACCTATGACATAGGAGTGTTTAAATTCAACATGCATTCGGGGAAATTAAAAGTTTTCAATTCAACAACATATCCTTATAGTTCAGAAAAGCAAAATAGAAGGAAAGAATATATTTTTGTGTATATTTGCATTTTTATCAATGTTTTACTTTTTACTCTTATACAGGTAGATGAGTCTATAACGTCAAAGTTGAGTATTAGTTAAAATATGAAAAATTCTGCAGAGGGGCGGTACATTAGGTATTTGCACGCGGGCGGCCGACACCCTAGAATCGGTCCTACTCTTCGTTAAAAAGAAATATTTTTCGTGCTACTCTAGGCAAGTTATTTCAGAAGATGACCTATATTGTTAAGTTTCCAAGACGGTATAACACTTGATCTTTTTTATCCAAAACAATCACAGGCCCTTTTTTTTATTTAAAAAATATATTTATTATAAAATCCAGTACAATATATATATTTTTGTGTACACGCAAATATTCTTATTAATAGCATTGTTACTTAAAATCACATGTTGGTGAAAAAATCGCTTTAAAATTGTGAAATGTGGGGTCACGATACGCACTAATGTGATGGTGGGTGTCATAATACATGATTTTTAAAATTTCTAACTTTAAATAGGACGATAATTATGTATAATGTCTGTTTTATTGTGATATTTCATAGGATGTAAGGAAAGAAAATGAAATTATTGCGTGAAAAAGTAGAAGAGTAAGTCAGAATTTCTCACTGTTGAATCTCAACCTTAATGCCTCTGTCTCAATTAAATTTCATAATATTCATTCGAGCCATAATATTCATTAAAGACACGGCAAAAACTTACATAAATTGATATTTAAACACTGAACGAGTTACGGATGTATTGTAAAAGCTTTGGAAAATCAAAAGGGATACGTTCATATAAAGATAAAATGCATGGATAGATCTATTAAATTGCTGAACCTCTTCTTAAAATATGAAGTCATCTTAGAATTAAATAAAAGTATGAGAATTGTTCCAGCTTCGAGAACCAGCGTCGCACGCGGTACTTCTCCCGCTGCAGCAACCCCGAATGGAAGCAGACGATGGTCTACCCGCACGTGCCCCAGGACCAGCTCAAGAGGAAACACCTCGAGATCTCCGTCTGGAACTATGACATCAACAGACCCCCCGAGTTCCTGGGAGAGGTCATCATCGACCTCAAAGGTACCGCTGTTTGATTAGTTTTAAAGCAGTCGCCTAATGCTCATAAAGTTTAGACCTCTGGTCCAATTTGTATTTAACAAGGAAAAAAGTTGCTTCTTTTCTTTCCATAATTATAACATGTTTTGCTATATTAAATTTTTGCATTCAAATATTTCCTGATCATCTGAACGATTTTATTTTTACCAGTAATTTTGTTTTCGTTTGATTTGAATTATTCGGTTTTTAACAGGCGGAAAATTGCCTTTGTTTTAAGCTACGTTACTATTTTTATAGCTGATCTTTCGATGTTGCAAGATAGCTCCCAATCACACATTTCACTTCATTTTTATAATGATTCTTAAAATTTGCCTTGCCTTAAATAAGCTTTTTTAAGGTTTACAGCACTGATTTGTTTTGGAAAGAATGTTTGGAATTCTTGAATTATAGAGTTTTTGGCTTGTCGAGTGGCCACGGTAGCCGAGTGATCAAGGTATCGGATCGTGGTTGGCCTTGTCACTTCGAGCTCAGTTCCACTTAAGACCCACCGTCTAGGGGAACGATGCACGTTAAATATGTCGAGAGCTCAAACGTCCTTCCGTTGGTGTGGTAGTTAGGAGAGAGGTTGCCAGCTCAGGTGTCGCCCACGTCACTTGACCATGGTTTAAAATACGTGGTCAGTCGCCAAGAGCCCTCGTGTAGCTGAACAGTGCGACGTTAATATTCACTCACTCACTCACTTTGGCTTGACGAATTATAAGCACCCAAGAATTATCCAGGCGATTTAGTTCGAAAGTCAGCCTCATACCAAGAATTCAAGTCTGTTTTCGGTATTCAGAAAACCACTCCTTCAAAATCGATAACATAAATGTCTTGCAGACTCCTCTGTGATCGACGAACAGTCCCGTTGGTATAAGCTTCACCCCCATGACCCCAAGAAATACCCCTGCCAGTCATCGTCCACCCTCAACAACGAAGGCGCCATGAAGATGGCCAGACTCAACAACCCCTCCACTCAGAAGAACACCCTCTATTTCGAAGGAGCAGACGACATCAGGAAGGTAAGGGTTCTTCTCACAAAACACGCAGAGGAATTCGATTTAGTAAGGAAATACATATTAGAAAATAATAATTCCTATTTAATAAAAAAGTTCAAGGAAGAAATATGAATCTGTATATTCGAACACACATACATGTGTATTGTATATCAGCATATCTTTGAATTAAAGTATATATATTACATAACTCTTCGGGGATAAAAGTTTAGAATTCAGAATTCTTTTAAGATATGAAAATGATTCATTTGTTCATAACTCAAATACTTATCCTTTCATTCTAATTTGTTTTTCACTATTAAAAACCTCTACTGAATAGATTTTATTTATTTTATCACATAAAATTCGCTATTTGTTGGTTTTTTAAAACATAGAAAACAAGACATGAAACATATTTTATTAAAAGAGGGAATACATTAATTAAAATTTAAAACATAATCGCACAATTTTTAAATATTCTGTATAGCCAAATAACCTGCCATTCATGTGTCAGTAAAACCAAAATATAATAAAATTTGTTATTCTTTTATTAAAAAAATTCAAATTGGGTCTTATTTTTTTAACAGTGTTCGAAAACTGATTTACTTAGGATAACTTTAATTAGTTCTAATTAGTTTGATTAGACCTGTCTGAACCGATTCTACTTTATATTTTATGCTGCTTTCGAATATACGAATTCAAAAATTTCTGCGGTGAATTCCTGAAACTGAAGGGTGCTATGTATTTAAAGAAAAAAATTTAAAAGTAGCTGAAAAGAAATTGAATGTGAACTTTTTAAGGAATCCGACTACGTTCGGAACCGTGATTTTCAAAAGCGCATAAATGGATAATTTTCATGATATTTAGCGTCACTTAGATTAGAATATATACATAAAATAGTTTTGACAAAAAAAAATTTATTTAAGTACAATATTTTGGCAAAAATTAACTTAGAATAACTAGTTTTTAAAATGTTCTCCTTTTGTGAAAAATGCTTCAATTATAATAATATTTTGCCTGTATATAGCTCAGACCTCTGAAGAGAGGCTCAACTGGAATTTTTGAAATATATAACTTAGAAGTGGGTTTATTCATATTTTACGACAACAGAGGGGAGCAATTTTAAGAAAAAAACGCGAATAATTATTTCAATTGGTGGTAACTCTTAAAATAATGTAAATTTTTCAAAAATTCTAGTTGAGCCTCTGTCGAGAGGTCTGAGCTATATACAGGCAAAATATTATTATAATAGAACCATTTTTTACAAAAGGAGAACATTTGGAAAAAAGATTATTGTAAGTTAATTTTTTGCCAAAATATTATATTTAAATAAATGTTTTTGTCAAAATGTCCTTAAAACTATTCTATGCATGTATTCTAATCTGAGTGACACTAAATATCATGAAAATTATCCATTTATGCGCTTTTTTTTAAATCACGGTTCCGAATGTAGTCGGATACCTTAAGAGTGAAAAAAAATTTTCAAAAATAAATAGATTCAATCTAGTCAATAGCATTTAATGTAAGATAAGAAGTATCACATTCATCGATTTCGGTTTATATTATGCTCTATAACAGTTAATACTTTTTAATTTTGATAAAATAAAAAAGAAAGAATATTACATCAGTTTAATGTAAAAAATATTCGATTAATTCTTGTGTTAATATTTTTTGCTTTTTCAGATTGGCTTAGAAATTCGACTTTATTAAAATGGTTATGTACGCAGAATTTTCTTTATAGAAAGTGTCACATCCACAGAAAAAAATTAGAAGAATTAGTTTTTTTTTACCTTAAAATCAATTTTTACATGTTAGTTTTTGTAATTATTAATTTTTATTCGTGATCTAATGTGAAAATTTTTTATCCGCCTTAAGAATCTCAAATAAAAAAAAGAAAAGAAAGAAAAACGAGATTGGTTTAAAATTTTTATCAATATAATTTAATGCATAATTTAATCATTTTCATAATTTAGTTAAAATCTGAGGAAATTTAAATAATTTTACATTTGTTGTCTTAACCCAATACTAATTATTATTTCAATAATTTTAAGTGTTACATTACGAAAATATTCTGTTTTATTTTCTATACTTTCGTACATAATTATTAAACAATATACGTTTTATGTTATTAAATAATATGAACCTCATTTTATAATTAAAACATTATTTTAATATTTTAAGTAGTTATTATTCAAATAAGATTAGACTTTCGTAAATTTCTAATAATTCCCTAAAAACATGTTTTTGCCCTGAAATTTTAAGTGTTTTAAAATCGATTCTATATTAGGAAGCATTTCACTGATTTTTTAATTTATTTTATGTATTTTATAAGGACTATTGCTCTCTACATTTAAATCTGAAAAAACATCAAGAAAATTTTTTTTTATTTAATTAATAACAAATTATAATTATTATTTTAAAGTATCACAATTATTTAACAAAACTTTCTCCCCTTCATTATATAAAAGATGTTCCGAATTTTTTTTTTTTAAAAAAGCGTAAAAAAACTTACAGTGTAGATGACACTAATTTTTATTTTATTTATTTTAGTTTGTTTTGCTGTTGTATGTGATGTGTGTCTATGTGTTTTCCACTGAATATGTATTAAATATACAATGTATTGTGTTATTTATTTTTTTATGTTGAAATAATCCATTTGTTGTGTTTTGTATTGCACGTTGTCTGTAAGCTATCACGTGTTTGATAAAATGTTCAGCTTATTTGAATATCTTTTCAAATGTTTATATGATGTTTTATTGCATATTGTTGAAATGATATGTGCATGCCTATGTATATTTATATTCTTATCAATGTGATATTTCTCTTATCAGTGTTCAGTCCATTTTGAATGATTCATTGTTACTAACTTGATGTGTGAATTTATAATTTGATTATCTGACCACGTCACAGAATTTACACAGTTACAATTAACACGAAAAGAAACACAAAAAAGTCGGAATTCTCTTTTAAATAAATATCTTTAAATAAAATATCTTTTAAATATAGTACTTTCTATCACAATCTTTAAAAAATAATTTTCTTCAAAAATTTCAAAACCACGCATTTCAAACAAATTTCGCTAGAGTAAATATTTTATTTCAATTTCTTTATGAAAAAGAATCAAATTTTAAACAAAAACATGGAGTTTAACCTTCACTTAAAAACACGGTACATTTTCAAACCCAGTCGAAATTTTAAATTGCTCCAACAATAATAAAAGTTTTTGAAAGATATGTATTTTTTAAAAAAATGAAACACTTATCTTAAGATTTTTGGTTTTGAGTTTATAAGAATTTTTTAAATTTGAAGAAAATATATCCGCGGTGCTAAAATACACTCAATCTACCTTTTCCCAAATTATATTCATTAACTTGAAAAAATAAGAAAACCTCGCATTCATTATTTGCAACTTTTCTTTATCACAATTTTTTTATCCACTGTATTAAAATATATTCTTTTAGCGTATTTTAATACATCGATGGCATTAAGATTCCTCTAAACATATTAAAATTTAGAATCCTCATTTTGTAGCTTAAACTACAGTGCTTTTTAATAATAATTTTCTCTCTATAACGAAACCAACGTTTTTCTTATGTCCAACGGTATCCGGCTTAGTAGGTATCAACTTAACCCTTCAGCCAATCAGAATAATAGCTCTCAGTTCTTACTGTGCAACTCAAATCACCCGCTACTTCCCGAACACAAACTATGAAGTTCTTTTTCCTGATTCTTGTTATATCAAATTTAATTTTTATAGCTCTATAATTTCATATAGGAAATATTAATATTATTCTATGCAAAATTTAAATTTAATAGTTCGAATGAAGAAGTATGTATGCCATGAACGATATTCCAATTGCGTGTTCTAAAATACCTACATTAGCAACTAAAACTGCAAAATATATCATTATTTTTTTCTAATGGGGCTGCGGATTGGTATTTGTACCTTTGCAGATCTAGTACATTCCCCAGGAGTTGCTGTAACTTTATAGTGCGCCGCCATATAGGCGATACCAATTGCCGCAAGTAATTTTGACGCCCAGTTTCCTCCCCAGAGGGAGGCACCTGAGCTCTGACGAGGCGAACTTGTACATAGGAATACTATATCAATTAAAACACACATCTCTGTGGCGTGGTTAGGTGATGAAAGCTTGCCTTTGATTATAAATGTTTTAATTATTTGGTGTTTTAACTGATTGGCCTTGTAAGTATTGAGTGTTGTTTTGTAACTGTTTTGTCCTTTCTCATTGTGCATGCAGCAACAACACACTGCATAAAAGCGGGACATCTTCCTCATAAAAGTATTACTCTCTTTCTTTCTCTCTTATTTTCTCTTTTTCTTTCTCTCTTTCTCTGTCTTTTTATTTTTCTTTCTCTCTTTGCGACGTTCCCCAGGGACCCAGTGCATGCGTGTCTCTTTTTCACAACGACCCTCATTTTTCTCCTCGCTTTTTCTGATACTGGTTGTGATTTAAATATTTTTCTCACACAGTAAAGAAATTTTAACCCATTTTTTTTAAAGAACACAACGAGCAGAAACAATCTCTGAAACTATTAAGTATTATTTTTGTAAAATGCATTATAAAACAATATCATAAAACTGAAAAAAGGAATCGTATTTGTTGACATCTTTTTATTGGATTTTTTTAAGTCAATGAAGTGCATGAACTAACAGTGAATGAAGCTATGTATATTAGTTACACAAACTCGAAAATTTATCGTTTTCAACATTTTCAGTATACGAGGGTAAGGTAAGAAATTCTTGGCCTGGTAATGAAAGACATCTATTTTCAGTTAAAAATGATTTTCTTTTTCCACATCATCTCCCTTGACTTCAACACGCTTGGTCCAGCTTTTCTCCAACATCAGTATTCTTTCTCGGGAAAGAGAGTCTGGAAGGTGGTGAAAATATTCACCCACAGCCCTCTGTATTTCTTCATTGGACGCGAAGCGCTTCCCAGAAACAAATTTCTTCAAGTTTGGGAACAGATGAAAGTTCGAGGTGCCGAATTAGGAGAATACGAGAAGGGGTGATGGCCGAGCAAATATTACCCCAACTTCGCAGTTTTCCCATCGCCAACGCACCTTTGTGTATAGGTGCGTTGTCCTGTTGAAAGTGATTTTATTCTTCTTCAAGCCAGGTATCTTCTCTTGAATTTTGGCATCCGGCTGCTCAAGAAATTTGGAATAATATTCGCCAGTAATTGTTCTGCCTTTTTCAAGGTAATCAATCAACAGGATTCTTTTTGCATCCTAAAACACGCTGGACATGACTTTTCTGGGAGATGCAATCAGCATAGCTTTATTTGGCACCAGCTTCTACTCACTGCTTCAACTGTTGTTTCGTGGACCCATATCTCATCCAAATCGCCGCACAAATCGGTCGAATCCCTATTGAATCGATCCAAATATTACTGCGAAAATCACTTGTTCTTTTGCTTTTGATTGACAGTCAGTAAATGCGGCAAAAGTCTTGCACAGAGCTTTTGCATTTCTAATTCTTTGTGCAATATGTTTCGCACCCTTTTCTTTTGATACCCTCATAGCCTAAGTTATTTCACCCGTTTTTCGATCGTTTCCGGTAGAGTGGCGGGATTTGACCGTCCTTTACGTGGGTCATCTTCGAGGAACGTGCGACACGTTTAGGTTCATCTGCTCACTTTTTAATGGTTGATATGAAAGGAGAAAAGTCCCCGTAAACTTTCGTCAACTTTGGATGAATTTTCTTAGGGATAAATTCATCCCAAACGAAGAATTTTATGACGGCATGATATTCAAGTTATTCCATTTTAACGAAAAACTCCCGCAAGACGTCTACTGCAAAAATTCGCGTTTGCAAAAACTACTTGCCAGAAGAAAATGAAACTTGTCATACGAACTAATGACATGTGCATCCAGGCAGGAAACATGAAATTTTGCTGACTGAAACGAAATCTCTGTGTCACGCCGAGAAATTTTCGCCTTACCTGTTTACTGGACAGTTGATCAGGATGAATCTTTCGCAAAAATGTAAAAAATTCTGCTTAACTTGCCGTGTATTGAGATCGGGAGAATAAAAGAAATTTGTTTATTCTCTCGGGTCCATGCAGTACTCCCAGTATAATCAAAGATATTCAAAACGTTTTGAAAAATTTACATTGTTTCGCGTAAAAAATTGCCATATTAACACTTTATTATTAAAAAACAATATCTGAAATTATTGAGAAATATATGGCATTGAAACATTAATTTATCGTCTATACCAAGTATTTTGACAGATATTATTTTTATGAATAGCAAAACATTCCATTTAAATAAAAAATAAGTACCTTTTCCCCTTATTTACCTGCACAAAAGTATCCCTGGGCAACGTCAATGTGTGTATATCCTTGTGTATATCAATGTTGTTACGAAAGCTTTTGATATATGCTAGATGTTGTATTGAATTGCCTGCTTGGCGCACTGCTCTATTGTGACACCCCCCCTCCTTGTTGTTTATAACTGTAATTTGCATTCACTTCCGTGTCCTGATCAATGTTTTTTGCAGTGAGAATCCCAGATACGCAGGTATGAATTCCTAATCCCCCTATGTGTTGTATTTTGAATTCGAACTCTTTAACAATTTTTTGTGTTAAAATTGAGTTTTAAAGCAGGAAAAGTGTTAATAGCAATGGTAAATAACAAAAAATACGTTTTGGTTAGTAGAGGAGAAAACTTATCATGCTAATCTTTTCGGGAGGGGGAGGGCTAGTCCCACAATTATATGAACTGTTTTTACTGTTTTTTTAAGAAATATTTCATACGGAATGTATTTATATTTCTAATTTTATTTAACTTTGGGATAAATAAAGATGAACAAGCGAAAGACTAAGAATCTTTTTAAAGACGCAAGTTATTCATGGTGTTCGTTAAAATAATTAAAGCGCACATTTGAAAATAAATATTAAAAGCTAATATTAAAATAAACCTATAAGACAGTTTCTTAGTCTCTTACTTAATAAGTACTGGTTTTAAGGATCAAACTCCTTTCGGCACAGTTTATGTTTGATTAATATGAATTAAATTTCATTATTTTCATAATTTATGAGATCTATACTAAATAGTTCTAGGATTCAGAAAGTCAATCATTCAAGTGAACTGAACTGAATTAGTTAATTTTACTTCCAACTCTCACGTCGAAATATTCACAACTATAAAGTAAATTTTTTTCAACTTAAAATAACCCTAAATTAATCAGGAAAAAGAGAATCGGGAAAGAAATACAAGTTGCAGCTAAATTTCGAACCTAACAATTGTTCTTAAATTATGAATGGATGTATGCCAAGTAATCTGTATTAATAAAAGAAACTGGTATAAATGGACGGTGCAGATGACTTTTTAAAGCGCTGTAAAGCATCAATTATCCATTTGTACTTCTCTACCAGAACTTACAGAGATACAGGCCAACCTCCACAAATGCACAATCACTTTAATTCTTTAACTTAAATAAACTTCAGAATTCTTTTTCTATAGGAACATTGAGTTGAAGTAAGAGCTCCGAATTGTTGTCTAACTGTCACAGCGTTTCCCTTACCAACTATTCACAATGAATATTCTCTTCACACACCATTTCACTTCTCTTCACATAGTTAATCTCATTGATTTATTACATTCCATCTGTAAAAAGGTGGTGGTTAAAACTTGTACGAGGGGCTCTCAGAAAGTAAGTTTTGTCATTTTTTTCCACACTAATTTCAGTGGATAGCTAGTGTTCCACATTAGTTTTTTACAGTAAAATTTCTTACTGCCAGATTCGGTTCACTCTCGTTATTAGAATAATTCTAGGAACCTATGTGAACTCTCTCTCTCTCGGAAAAGGTAGAACCGAATGAACAAAAAAAAAAATGGAACTAAAAATTAAGAGTGAACACCACAACGTTTCATACTATATAATTCAAATGTATACAAAACAGTTTAAAGTACATAATAATTTTCAAAAAAACTTCAGTTCTCTCCAAATGTTTTTCATGAATTTTATCTAGAATAAACTAAACATTTTCCTAATTTACGGATTAGCTTATAAATTTTAAGAAGCTTGATAAATAAAAATGTATTGATTTATAAATTGTTCTATATACCATTTATTGCCGATAGGTTTGTTGTAAGATTTCCCTTTTTGCAGTATTTTCTTTAAATCACTTAAAATATTGTATGTTATAGAAAACCTGCGGATGTGGGAATCTCACCAAAAAGAATGAATAGCACGGTGTGTCTACTTTGGCTTTCATTAGCATTAGTGAACTATAACATTTTAATTTAATTTAATTGCTTAAGAACACAAAAGAAAATACTTTTAATAAAAAACATCATTGGTTTTTACTAACGTTTTGCTTTTTAAAACTTAGAAATAAAGTAATTAATTACTATTTTTAAAAAATAGAGGTTGACCAGGTTAAATAAATGATTCCATCATTTATTATTTTGTTAAATCCATAGTAAGATTTCGGGGTATTTAAAATCAATAATTGTGCAATTATTATTTATAATTGTGAAATTATTTAAAATTGTGCAATTATTATTTATAATTGGGCAATTATTATCAAATTCAATCTCTGAAATAGTTTTATGTATAATTTTAAACTTCTCATCCAGAAGGGAAGTAAAAATAATTTAAAATTTTATATTCACTGCAATTTCTAAACTAAGAAACTATTTGAAGTAATCCGCTTCGAAATATACATATATATATTTCGTTATCTCGTTTATCGAACTCGAATTTATGATTGTGAAATTATACGTTATATTATGCATGCAATATAACAACGAGTATCAAGCAAAATTATAAACGCTAGATTAAGAAATAATCCACTGGTGTTCAAATTAAGAGAATTTTTAGATTTTGCTGTTGATCTCTAGAACTACTGGACAGATATGAATGAAACTTAGAATGAGAAAATAGGGCTAAAATATAGTGCAAATAATAATAATAAACATTCAACAGTTCATATTCACACGCTTGATCGAGTGTAATGCTCATTGGAGTCGGAAGATATAAAACAGCAATTGCAAAATATAGCATACAACAAAATTGGTTAATAGGGCGTATGGTCTCCTCTTTCTGATAAATAGGCCTCACACCGTGATTTTATACCGGCAGTAAGGGAATTTATGAGTTCCTGTGGCAATTAATTCCACTCGCGTTCAACAACCTGGTTTACAGGCCTTGGATTTTCTCGGAAGGTGTTTGCGAGTTGAAATTACCCTCCCTAGGGCGCCCCCAGGTAATCTCTATGCAAATGAGGTTTGGAGAACTAACTAACCAATCCAATCATTTATTATCCTAATTTTTTTAGAAATTCATCCACCGGATACACCAGACCACCACTATGGGGCCTAGCGTTGTCATCCATTAAAAGAAAATCAGGGTCAGCTGCAGCCGTGAAAAGTCAAACATAGGGCTCCGCGATCTCATCCTTATACCTCACAGAAATCACAATGCCTCTTGCAAAGACATAGAGGTGTACGCGGCCATCCAACGTGATGCCCAGATCATCAAACATCCGCTATGGTAAGAGTCGATTGCTAGGACATTGGAGGCCAGGTAGCGGGTCCCTGCTTCTCTCCATATATTCTTGCTCTGCTTTCATATGGAAAGAAGAAATCTCTCTATATGAAAGCATGGCGAGAAAATATGTAGAGAACCAAGGCCCTCTCTTACCTGCCCTCCAATGTCCGAGAGATCGACCCTTACCATAGCGGATGTTTGATGGTTTGGACAGCATCACGTTGAATGGCCGCACACACCTCTATGTCTTTGAAAATGGCACTGTGACTGTTGTGGGGTATAGGGATGAGATCACGGAGTCCTATGTTTGCCTTTTCATGGGTGCATTTGGCCCGGATTTTATTTTAATGGAGGAAACGTGACGCACATTCATCGGGTCGATGAATTTCTTGAAATTGAGGATATTCACCAGATATGCAGGTTTCAACTGTGTAGAGCATGCCTGAGACACTCTGGGGAGGGCAACTGAAACTCGCAACCATAGTCTAAGAACCTTCCAAGGCCTGAAATCGATTTGCTGAGCGAGTGGAATTAATTGCCACAGCAATTCATAAATTCCCTTATTTTTGCTATACAAGCATGTTTTGAGGCCTGTTTATCAGAAAGAGGAGACCATACCCCCTTATTAACCAATTTTTGTGTGTGTTATTTTTTGCAACTGCTGTTTCATTCCTTTCAATTTCGATGAGTGTTACGCACGATCACACGTACATGTATTTTAATTGTTGAATGATATTTTTTGCATTATATCAGACCTATATACATACCAAATCTCATTAAAAGCTGTCCAGTAGTTCTAGAAATAATCGACAAAATCAAAAAATTCTCTTAATTTTGTACATTAGTATATAACGTAATACTTAAACAAAAGATCCCCCCACCTTCACGTATCTAAAATAATTCTAAGAAAAAGTTGGGAATCATACTTAAAACAACGATCAATATTTGGTTGGAGCTTATTTTGTAGAAACACTAAGTATGATAATTAAAAAAAAAATAACTTAAAGGGGCGGGGGGAATGGGCTACATCTCATAAGAAACAAATTTAACAAAAATAAAAAAAACAAAAGGAGTATGTTTGATATCCAGGTAGGTTTTTTTTTTAAATTTTTTTTTATTAAATAATCTTTTATGCTTTTACAAGTCTTTTAAAACTTTTTTTTTATTTTTAGTAAATTTTTCGTTAGAAGTAATTATATTTTCATTAAATTTTTTGAGAATACTTAATAAATATGAAAATCCTCATATTTTAATTCCACAAGCTAAGAACTATCTCTTTTGCATTGTGTATCAACGAACTAAAAATGTGAAATAACTGTCTAACATTTAAATCTCATTTGATTATTATAAGTTTACGATATTGCAAAACCTTATTTCATTTCACTTCTAATGAAATATTAGTCTTTTCAACTCTCCGTTTCTTGCAGTATTTAATTATGAGTTTAGGAAATTAGAAGCAATACACACATGGATTATAAATGTGTGATTTGATGGAAAGCTTTAATGAAGTAATAATTAATTATTACTTTAAAAAATATTGTAAACAATCGAAATTTGGAAAAAAAATGTCATGAAATTGTATTTCTCTATTAAAATCAGAAATAAAAATTTACCAATACGTATTACAAAAAAATAATCTTATAATGCATTATAAGTGCAATATCTCCTTAACTTTGAAGGTGAATCTTTTTCCCTCAATTAGTAGCCTTTCTGTTCGACTTCGAGGGGAATAATAACAAAACATGAAACATTCCTTTTATCATAGCTCTCTCTGCACAACGTTTGCATTTTGTTATTCAAACAACAACAACAAGACCTGTAAAAATATCTCGAATTAAAACACCCTAAAAGCTGCAAAAATATTACGATTAGAAATATACTTGTATGCATTTAATAAGATGCTCATTTAGCAAAGGGAATTTTGAAGCATAAACAAGTAGTAGAAAGCTTAGCTAAAATGCCATTGCAAAATTTTTTTAAAGTTTAGCGAAATAAAAACAGCAATGCTTTCCGCATTTATTATTCTATTCAAAAACATGCTATTTCCATGTTATGCAGAGCAACAACTTGGAGAAAAGGTTTTTCAAGCAGATGACCAAGAAGTCCAACGTCACAGAAAACTACACAAGGGGTATGTTCCTTCTTACTTTTTCTGCCTAGTACAACTTATAACAGATTTATTTGAGATCTCAGTCCTCTTTATACGAATTAAATCATAACCCTTTTATGCTTTTAAGTATATCATGAGAATGCAGAAGAATATTAATTTCTATTTATCCCTTCGAACATTTTAACATTTAAATTCTTGTATATCATTTTGAACTATTGCTCAAAAATTCAATTCAGTTCAACATCATTCCATTTTAAAATTGTATACTTCTACGATTTGCTGTAGATAACAGTACTCTTTTTTAAATTTCCAATGGCATAAGAAAAGCCAAGTGGTCGAGTGGTAGCGTATCTCGCTTCCACATCTCAAATACGGGTTCTACTCCCGGACTCGTCAAGGTTGACGCAGTCTTTCATCTCTACTTCAGTGGGTCGATAAATGAGTACCAAGTTTGCTTGAGGACTTAAACACTCGGGGTCTCGCTTCAGACTGACCACCTGATCGGGATAACTGCTCATGCTCCTCAGCCCCCAATGATCACTTATATTGGGATGAGTACAGTAGGCTCTTACCCTCAAGGGCTGTTGTACTACTGAGTTTCTGTTTAATGGCATAAGAAAATGGCAAACTCTTTCAACGAGCCAAGAAACACACACAAAGAAGAGAAAGATGCCAATGTCCTCTCAGCAGATGTCGAGCACTCCAATATCTTTTTACCTCGGAGTCTCCACGCAGAGCCATGCATCCCAACAAATGGTTCCTGCTCATCACCTCATCTTTCTTTACAGAGTGGGCAACTTTGACTTTCAAAAATACCGATAAAGTATAAGTGATCCGCAATGCAGTCATGCTCCTCCGCAAGTCTAAATTCCGCGACAGCTTTTCACGGGGTTTATCCGAGATCTCTCGGACCAATAGATGTTCCTCCGACTTCTTGCAAAAGCACGAGAAGTGAGCGATGTTTTCCGATTTTGTCTCAAAAGATTTTGGATGTAAAGTTTGGAGGAATGAAAGGAGTGAGAACTGAACATTTCCTTTCTGGAATTTTCTCATATATAAACGAAGTTGACAAAAGTCACGTGTTACATAGGGTATCCGGGCTTAAAGTATCGGAAAGTTATGGGTTATTGTTGCGAAACTACCCATCAAATTGTAAAGAACTCTACATCCATGGATTGGAAAGCTCTCAAAGTGTTTTTGGGTCTAGTCCGATCGGTCGCACGTGCGCACATTATTCGCGGCAATCGCAGACAATAACTCGTGACACTGACTTCATTAGTAAAGATGTGGACGCCACAGCATAGGTGCAGTTTGTACTTTGGTTAACGGAATTTAAATCAGTCACGCGTGTACATAGACGTGATCGAACAGAATGGAATGTCGGTACTGGCTTACCTAATAGATCACTATGGTTTACCATGTACATGATCAACAGTGAAAATTTAAGGATACTTCGCAGTTTGAGATATCAAAGTCCCCGTCTCCTTTAAAATTCTTTCCCATTGGTGGATAGATTTTGATGTGGGAGGATCGACATTCCATTCTGCTCGAACACGTCGCTGTACACGCTGTCGTGTTAAATTCCGTTAACCAAAATACGCACTCCACCTTTGCTGTGGTGTCCACATCTTAACTGTGGAAGTGGTAGCCGAGTGGTATGGGTATCAGATCGTGACTTTCCATGTCACGAGTTCGAGCACAGTACCACTAAACACCCGCCGTACAGGGCAGCTATGCACGTTAAATCTGTCGAGAGCTGAAACGTCCTCCCGTTGGTGTGGTGTGGTAGTTAGGAGAGGGGGTGCCAGCTCAGGTGTCGTCCACGTCACATGATCATGGTTCAAAATGACGTGGTCCGTCGCCAAAAGCCCTCGTGTAGCTGAACAGTGTGACGTTAATATTCAATTAATCAATCAATCAATCAACCACATCTTAACTAATGAAGTCCGTGTAACAAGTTTATCGTCTGCAATTAACGACCCATCGGACTAGACCCAAAAGATCTCGGAGGGGCTTTCAATCCACGGATGAACAGTTTATTACATTCTGATGGGTAATTCCGTAATAATAAGCCATAACCTTTGGATACTTTAAACTCGGACACACTGTACAGTCCCTGGCCAAATTATTAGACGCACTCCTGTTTTTTAATAATTCATTGATTTATATAAGTTTATATACAATACTTTCGTATTTAAACATATATCCAATGGATTTTAAATGAGTAAATTTATGATATATTTTGTATTTGTATTTATTTTTCTCACATGGCAACACAAATTTAATGAATTGTCACACCAACGTAAACAAGTCAAAAACCTGCACGAGTCGCGTTCGCGCATGTTTCAGTTGCGGACGTGTTTCTATGGGTTAATGTGCTTTGTTTGTTAATTTAGAAGTTTTATTTTATGCAGTTATTTGTTTATTTCGTGTGCGGCGTTTAAATGATCAGTTTGTACACTTTCAGCATGGGTAAAAAAGGTGATCTTTTTTTCACCATGTAAGAAAAGCGGAAGTAAAGGTCCTTATGAATGCAAAATTGTTTTCAAACCGCGAAATATCACGAAGGTTGAAAGTTTCTGAAGCTAGTGTACGACGCATAAAGAAGAAAATTGAGCCAGGGAAAGAATTGAGCCCAAAAAGAAAAAAAAATGCGGCAGAAAGCCTACTCCCCCAAGGTCAGAAAGATCTTTTAAGAAAATTTGCCTTGAAAACAGATTTGCTGCCACAAAAGTGATAAAATCGCAACTCCAAGATATTAATGTGAATGCTTCTGAACGCACTGTTCGAAGAAAATTAAAAGATTTAAATTTTAAGACCTGCCACCCCACCAGGAAGTCCAAGTTAACCCCTGCAACAAAAGCAAAGCGTCTGAATTGGGCCAAACACTGGCGTGATAAAGATGTGTACTTCTGGAGATCGGTATGTTGTTATAATTTATTCACAAACAAAGTGTTTAACCATTTTCTATTACAGAAGGAACAGCAAAAATGTTTATTTATTATTATTTTTTTATTTTTGACACGTCTGGTTCAGTGATGAAAGAACATTTGAAATTTTGCAGAACAAAACTCAGTTTGTGCGTCGTCGTGATGGAGAAAAGTTTCATTCTGACTGTGTTGTTCGGACTGTGAAACACCCTACAAAAATAATGAATTGGTCAGTCATCAGTGGCAAGGGTACTGGACGTCTGGACGTGGTTAAAGGTATGATGCGGCAAGCCCAGTACAAGATGTCTTGCAAAATCGCTTGATTCTGCAGCTGGAAGAATGGTTTCTAAATGGAAAACCATACATTTTTATACAAGATGGAGCTCCCTGATATACAGCTCGGTCTATCAAAGCTTTTTTGGCAGAAAAAAATATCCCTTTGTTGGATTGGTCGGGTAATAGCCCTGATATGAACCCAATCGAAAATATTTGGGAGTTAATGAAAAGAGAAGTGGCTAAAAATGTGATTACAAATAAAACACAGCTCCTAGAAAGAAAAATTCACGTGTGCAATCATCATCCTCAAATGCAGGAGACAGTACAGTCTTGTATTGATAGCATGCCGCGCAGAATTGAAGCTCTCATAGCGGCTAAAGGTATCTCAACAAAATATTAATATTTAATTATAATTGTTCCTGTTTTCTTTCAAGAGCCAATAAATGCATATTTTTTTTCTTTAATGATGTTTTATTTGTGATAATAATATATTATTAAATGGATAACCAAAAAACACACACTGTATCTGATAAATACAAAAAACCTGTATAGTATCACCCGATAATTAAAATTTTTCATAAAATCTTATAGTGCGTCTAATAATTTGGCCAGGGACTGTATATATATATATATATAAGTGTGTATAAGTTTTGGGGGGTGTAAAGTGCCTATGTCATGATAGTGCTTATCACTAATGTGAAGTTTGCTTTGAAGTACTCAATACGACATAGCGCAATTCACAAAATTTATGGAAGGTTTGCAACTCGAGACTGAGGCGATATTGCGGAGTGTAGTCAGGTTCGTAAGCGAGTATCTGGATTCCCCATTCTGTGTCTCTTTAAAGTCGGGTTATGTCACTCCTCCAATGAAAGAAATATTATTCAGTTTCTGTTGGACGTAGGCGAGATTAATAATCAGTCGATGGTTCCTTGTCACCCCTCGTGGGGTGGATTTAAAAGTAGGATATTGGCTTGAGAACTTTACCGGTTTCTCGTATACTTTTAAAGAAGTAAGCCCAAAGGTTGATATTCCCCAGAATTTACGTGTCAACCTTTTCCTTTTCTGGTTACTTTCCCACGAGATACCAAGTGACCGTTGAGAAAAAATTAGTTACTTAACAGGAAGTCGGTCCTGGGTTTTTTATGTAGAAGTTTCTTTAGAGAAGTGTCCTTTTAACAGTTTCTGTAGGGTTTTTTTACGGGATCAACATAATGTTACACCAATTACATTAGAAATAAAAATAAAATCAATTACATTTAATTGCAATTCGTTGTTCTATGTGTATACTTGACATATCTCAGAGTTTCAAGGTCCCGAATACGAAGTAGCATGCCATAAAAACATCTACCAAGATCAATGTACAGATTTGTTAATCAAATAAATAAAACACAAAAGAGTAAAAAATTAACAAAGAAGCCACCACCACCACCAGATTTCTAAGAAAACGCTTTTATGTTTATTTCAAGGATTCTATGTCTGTTATCAGGCCTTTAAAAACATTTAGAAATGTTTTCAAGCATCAGAGGAAAAATTAAATTTTAGTGAAGCCTACATTAATTTTTGCTCTTTTGGATACACTTTTACTGTATTGCAATGGATGTCCTAATCTAAATTGAGGAATAAACGAGGAATTTTATAGTTTATACCCCCACGAAATTAAAATGGCGAATTCAAAGCACAGAAGCTTTGTCTTCTTATATATGCCTCTGTGGGTGTGCTGATCCCTTTTCTTTCTTTTGTGCCAGCCAGTGAGCAATCAGAGTTGGCGCCTTCCAGCACTCCATACGGGCAACATCACGGCCCACCCGCTCCTGCCACAAGGATGCCACGGCGCCGTCTGCTCAATCCTGTGACACCAGGCATCCTCCTCAAAGGTAATGTGTCACTCATCTTCTCGAGCTGCTTTTTTACTATTGCAAAGTGCACAAAGAGTGTTTAATATTCTAAGATACTCCACCCATAATAATAGTCTCGAAAAGGGTCAATAAACGAGAAAGAAAACACAATAAACCAAATAATGATTTTAGAGCAGGGGTCGGCAACATTTTGTCTGTAGTGGGCCAAACCAGTCTATTAATATGATTCAGTGTACCACACAGTAGAGCATATTAGAAACAATTCAATTCCCGTGATGCAGGTAGAGTTAGAGAACAGAGGTCAATAATTTAGATATTTGCAGTTTTATTATATATTAATTTTGCATCATTTAAAGATATTTTTAAAATAAAAATAAACAGCGTAAAATATAACTATTTCTTCAACAAATTTTTTAAAAAATCCAAATTATGCATATATTATGTATTTTTACATATTTTTATTGTCGCCCAGCAAGTATGGTGGCTATGTCCCTCGGCTTGTAACCGAGTGGGTTCGGGTTCGAATCCCGAGTAAGACATGGTTGTATCTTATTCGGGAAAGAATTCGATCTTTCGCCTGAAATGGATTCTCGTCTTGAAAGGAAAAGCAGCGCACCTCTTCTTGTTATATGCTGGGATCATCGTTTGTAATAAAAATCTGTATTCTTCTGCGGCTGTGTTATATGTTTCTGTTCATCTATCTCACGTCTTTCGTATGTATCCCAGTAATCAACAACATATTTTTATTAAAATAAGAAATGGACAGAAAAAATATAAGTATTTTCTTTATTATAAAATTAAAAGACAAAAATTTTAATGCGAACCCAGTGCTTCCACCACTCTACTTTCATATCACAAAATCAGGCGTCTAATGTGTGACTTTCAGTTTGATACCGTTTTGAGCATTAAACAATTTTCTTGAAGACTCAAAATATTTTTCATATGAGGAAAGAGTTTTTTATTTAGATATTTTGAGCCAAAATCCGAAAACACAGTGTATGCAATTTTCTCGCTTCAAACAATTAAATCTCTCCACCAATGACATTCCATAATTTACAAAATAGCTGTAAATTTATCTTAAGAGTTATCGTTCAGATTTTTTCGTAATTCCGTAAATGTCAATAATTTTGAAGATATTAGTCAAATAAAGTCAATTTCAAATTTATCAACTTCCATCCACTCAAAATTTGATAAATTTGTTGAGTGCCACTGAGAACTTTACAGAGTGCCACATGTGGCACGCGTGCCATAGATTGCCGACACTTGTTTTAAACCTATGAAGTATCAAATGTATGTAAAGAAATTGCATGGTAAGTTTTATGTGATGTTATAAGCAATCAAAGGAATTTTCAAATCTTGAGCACTTTTACTTAAGGTATCCAACCACGTTCGGAAGCGTGATTTTTCAAAAGCGTGTAAATGGATAATATTTATGATATTTAGTGTCACTTAGGTTAGAAAATGTATATAAAGTTGTTTTAAGAATAGTATTACAATAAAAAATTATTTAATTACAATATTTTGACAAAAAAGGAACATAAAATGACCCATTTTCAAAATATTCTCCTTTTGTGAAAAAAGCTTCTATTATAATAATATTTCGCCTGTACATAGCTCACACTTCTCTACAAAGGCTCAACTAGAATTTTTGAAATATATAACTTAGAAGTGGGTTTATCCCTGTATTACGAAAACAGAGGGGGAAATTTTAAGAAAAAAACGCCGATAATTATTTCAATTGGTTGTAATTCTGAAAATAATGTGAATTTTTCAAAAGTCATAGTTGAGCCTCTGTACGGATGTCTGAACTATATACTGGCAAAACATTATTATAATAGAAGCATTTTTCACAAAAGGATAACATTTGGAAAAAAGGTTATTCTAAGTTAATTTTTTGTGAAATACTGGATTTATATAATTTTTTTTCGTCAATATGTCCTTAAAACAATTTTATACATGTATTCTAATCTAAGTGACACTAATTATCATGAAAGTTATCCATTTATGCGCTTTTTTAAAATCACGGTCCCAAACGTAGTCGGATACCTTAATTCTTTTTACATGATTTGCTGTTTTGGGGCAATTTAAAATCGCTCTAATTGCGTTGAATTTCCAAAGTGATAAGTAACTGTATCCTTCGAACCCAAGTAGAATATTTCCTTGAAAAAAATTAACGATGTTGAATATACTTATCATTAATTTATATTAAAATAATTCAATAAATGAATTTACACGCTATTATTCTTTTTTTTTTCTATTTTTCCAGAGTTAATGTGAACATACAAATTCGAACGCCAAGTTTTTGTGTTTTTATGAAACTTTGAAAATTGTGAAAGAAACATACTTTAAGTGCAAATGCAAAGAATCATACTTAAGTGCAAATAGTTGAACATATTAGAAATGTGGGCTTTCTTATTCACTTTTTTAATAACCGAACTGAGCCACAGCAACGCGTGGCAGGGTACTGCTACTACATAAATAGAATGTTTTCTTTTCCTTAAAACTTCTGGTTCCGATGCCATTTTTCGAATAAGTATATTATAGCTGGTAAACTCGTGGAATGTAGACCATTAAATCTAGTTAATCTGATTTGTAGGCCTGCGTACCATTTCAATTATCGTGCAGAACTAAATACTGGGAAGCTGTATCAAAAAGAAAGAAATATGGAAAAACAATTCAATTAGAAACTTTAGAGAGACATTAATTAAATGAACTGCAATTATCTTCAAGAACAGTTTTATTTTTAGTGCCAATTGAAAGCTTGAAAATCCCAAATTGAGTTATATTCATATATTTACGTGGAAACGAAATTCGGTATTATTTATGTTTAATATTTGGTAATTATCGGAATTTATCAGCCGGTGAAAAGTGCCGGACTGAGCGCATAAGTTTCCCTAGCCATACATAGTATACGGCGTTATAAATGTTATATAAACGGTACTTACGTATTGTTGCAACGTTATAGTCTACATTATATGAAAGGAAGCACATGGTTGCCAATTCAGCGCTTAAAACACATGAGGTATCAGAACTGCCAACATGGCGAGTTATCCTGAACGTTGGCATTGTTGAAAAGTACGTAAGTACCGCATAAACATATATATTATATACGTACACATAAGTAATTTACATACAAATATTTTTAAATAATTAGACTAATTGACATTTATATATATATATTATATGTATATATATTATTATATATATATATTATATGTATGCATATATTATATATATATATATATATATATATATATATATATATATATATATATATATATATACACTCATGTCCATAAATAAAGGATAATTCAGAATCACACAGAAATTGAACTCTAAAATAAAAATTTCACCTGTAGAATTATCACACACATCTTGAAGAAGAATATGCAAATTACAGGAAACCACCAGATGGCGCGGATAGTACGTCACAATGATGAGAGTGTAAGAGAGGGGTATATAAGGAATGGTGGCAAAGAAGTTAAATTGTTCACAAGCGCTTTAAAAGCCTTTCAGTGCAATAACCGCATAGTTATGGCACAAAGGAAGCATTCTGATGATTTTTTACGTCGTAGAATTATTAGACGACTGGAATGCGGATGTACCCAGCTGGAAGTATCCGAGGAGCTTGGAATCGCCCAGAGTGTCATGTCCAGGCTTTGACAACGATTCCAAGATGGTGGTAATGTGAGTAGATGTTACAGCTCAGGTCAACCCCGATTTACAACGCCGAATGAGGACCAGTATTTGGCAGTTACTGCCAAAATAAACAGACGGAGTACAGCATCAGACCTGTCTCATCAGCTACCGGTACGACAGTTTCAAGGAAGACCGTGTACAGACGCTTAGGGCACATTGGTCTATATGCTCGTAGGCCTGTCAGATGTGTTTCACTTACCGGAACTCACTGTCGCCTGCGATTAACCTGGAGTAGAGAGCATGCATTGTGGACAACAGAACAATGGTCTTGGGTGATGTTTTCCGTCGAGTCCAGGTTTAGCTTGCAGTCTGATTCTCGCCGGACTTTAATATGGAGAGTGCCAGGTACCCGTTACCACCAAGAGAACACCATTGAACGACACCGTTACGGTGGGGCAAGATGGCTTGTGTTTGAGGAGGAATTATTCTTGGTTCCAGAACTGACTTGCATGTTCAGAGTGAAACGATGACAGGCCGCATCTATCGGGATGTCATTCTGGAACAACATGTACGTTTGTTTCGGGGCGCCATGGGTGCTGAATATTTCTGTTTATGGATGACAACGCCCGTCCTCACCGTGCAAACATTGTAGACGAATGCCTTCAATCGGTGGATATCACCCGTATGGATTGGCCAGCATACTCACCGGACTTGAATCCAATAGAGCATGTGTGGGATATGCTTGGCCGACGAATTGCAGCCCGTCAACCCCCTCCCATCTGTCTACCGAAACTTCGGAGGCCTTTGCTTGATGAGTGATGTAATATTCCCCAAGATCAGATTGATAATTTGATACTCAGCATGCCTTGGCGTTGTAAGGCCTGTATTGCATCGTCCGGGAGACATACTCCGTATTAACCATCATACTAACCATGTTATACTGTTTTTTGTAAATAGGTTGTTTTTTTTTAAATTTGCACCAGGGAGTAAAAATCGCAATTTTTATTAATTATGTCAAACATATAGCATCTTTTTTTCTCTTTACCTTTTGTTTAACAAATAGACTTTACAAATAAGTCAAATTTGTTTTGCTTCTGTCTCTTTCTTTGCCTGAACTTCATTATCCTTAATTTATGGACATGAGTGTATATATATATTAAATATATATATATATATATATATATATATATATATATATATATATATATATATATATATATATATAATGTAGAGTGCATAATTATTTAAATACATTGCATAACACAAAATGGAGGAAATAAACAAATACACCCATGAATAGGCACGAAAAAAAAGAACTACACAACGCGCGCATGCGAAAATGTCACAAAAGAAACCGTAGTACAGGGGTAGCCAACCCAAACGAACTTGCCGGTCACTTCGGAAAAAAATTATAACCTCGCGGGATAAAAATATGTACCTTTATATCAGATTTGGAAACAAAAAAAATTTATTGGAGTGAAAATTTAAAACAGAGAGAATAAACTATTATTATTGTTTTCAGTATTTTTCACCTATACATAATAGATAATATAATAATGTTTGTATAATATAATAATGCAATGATCAAATGTTTAAAATATTATAGTTGCCATTTTCTTAAAAATTACGGTGTTCCTTTTGAATTGATCTTTCGTTACTCATTGTTGAAATTTGATTGTGCTGTCATTCGCGTACGATTAAGTATACATCGCCCTTTATCTTAACCATCCTGAATATTTTTTTAACTTTAAAAAACATCTCTGACTGCCTCTTGCTTTTTGTGCACTCCAAACAGAAAAGGAGGAGGAGAAATGAAAGTCGCACACACACAGAGAATCATGTACAATCCATAGTGAAGAATATCCATAATGCAATTCGGAATTTATTAGGAAATTAATTTATTATAGTAAAATCCAATGTAACTGTTTCATAAAATATAAGTCTATTTTAATCTAAAAGACACTTATATTATTAAAAAAATTATTTTAAAACAAGAACAGGTGACAGGTAAACACATTGAAGATTTATGAATATATATATATATATTCATATATCCCCTCAAATAAATTTCAAAAAGAAAAAAATTTAAAAACCTGATATTTAAAAATTTTATAAGGAGTCGTTGAGCCGCATCTTACGCTGTGGCGGGGACACCCCTGCCGAAGTACACCCGAACAATTGGATTCTCTTGCCCGGAATAAATAAGAAATTTTCACTTCTATCGTGTAGTTAAAATCACTCAGAAGCATTTTTTTTTTGTTATTGAATGTACGAGGTGTGTAAATTAAATAACAAGACTTTTTTTTCATTTGTTTACTCCAATAAACTTACAATTCAACATTGTCTCCTTCAAAGTAACTGCTTTTTGAAGCCACACAGCGCTGGAGACGTTTCTTCCACTCCTCATAGCACTGGTGGAACTCGGATATTGGAATAGCCTTCACCTGGTCGGTTACAGCCATTTGAATGTTTCCAGTGTCCCAAAATGATGTCCCTTGAGGTGATTCTGCAATTTTGGAAAGAGGAAAAAGTCACAAGGTTTCAAGTCAGGCGAATAAGGGGGCGGAGGAGCAACAGGAATGTTCTTATTGTCCAAGTAACGGTTCACTGAGAAAGGTTTTACGGAACCATTTTGGCGCAGATCTTTCTCATCTTCAATTCATTGGTCAAAATCTGATGAACGGTAGTGTGATTCAAATTCCACTCTTCCCCAATCATTCTGACTGTCAAGCGACGATCTGAACACACAAAATCCCGGACTCTAACGACATTTTCAGTGGTTTTTGAAACTGAGGGCCTTCCGCTGCGAGGTTCATCTTCAATTGACACTCTTCCTTCTGAAAATGCCTTAAACCACCGAAAAACCAGGGCCCTTAACAAAACACTGTCTCCGTAGGTTTGCTGAAGTTTTGCAAATGTTTCCGTTGTGTTGTGTCCAAGTCTGAAGCAAAACTTGATAGCACTGTCACTCATTTCAGAACACACAAGAAAAATCTATTTCACTAAACAAATCACTACAGACAATTAACTTGACTCAAACTCAAACTGATGACGCATCACATGTTTACCTACCTCCCCTCCATGTCCCACTTCCCCAGTGTTGCCAGATCAAACACTACGCTACCAGTCTCATTACTTAATTTACATACCTCATATATAATTGTGGTAATTGTGTGAGCTATAAAGTGGCATATCCATCTTTTCCCCTCTTGTTTGTTAATTGATAACTACGTGCGAGTAACGGTTGCTGTTTAGAAAGTGTCTAGGGCAAGTCTTATATAAAAGGTTTTTCATTTTATTTTACATTATTTTTAATTCTTTGGAAGCGAGAGGTCAAAAGTAAATTATTGAATTCTGCATGCAATATTTGATTGTTGCGAAGTATGAATGTACAAATTGTAGGGACAGTAAGCATGTGCGAGAAAGGAAGATAATGAATAGAGATACCTTTCGAAAGTAGGAAAGAATCCACACGATGTTTACAAGAGCTTGAGGAAAGCTGTACGTGATTCGGCGAAATTCATTTAAGTGTGAGAAAAATTTTGATTACTACGCATTCGTTTGGATTTAAATGAATTTGCAGTGAAAGAGTTTGAGAATTAATAAAAATACAGTGCTTGACTGAAGCATGTTTTTTGTCGAGAAGTTTACATGATTTATTCTCTTTAGAATGTTCTTAATATCTTTTTTAAGGTATCCGACTACGTTAGGAACCGTGATTTTGCAAAAGCGTATAAATGGATAATATAAATGATATTTAGTGTCACTTAGATAAGAAAATGTATGTAAAACTGTTTTAAGAAAATTATTACAATAAAAAATTATTTAAGTACAATATTTTCACAAAAAATGATCATAGAATGACTAATTTTCAAAATAATCTCCTTTTGCGAAATATGCTTCTATTATAATAATATTTTGCCTGTATCTAGCTCAGACCTCTGTACAGAGGCTCAATCAGAATTTTTGAAATATATAACTTAGAAGTGGGTTTATTCATGTTTTACGACAACAGAGGGGATAAATTTTAAGAAAAAAATGCCGATAATTATTTCAATGGATTGTAACTCTGAAAATAATGTGAATTTGTCAAACATCATAGTTGGAGCTCTGTACAGAAGTCTGAACTATATACAGGCAAAATATTATTATAATAGAAGCATTTTTCATAAAGGGAGAACATTTTGAAAAAAGGTTATTCTAAGTTAATCTTTTGCCGAAATAATTGTACTTAAATCATTTTTTTGTCAAAAAGCCTTTAAAAAAATTTAAAACATGTATTCTAATCTAAATGACACTAAATATCATGACAATTATTAATTTATGCACTTTATTAAAATCAAGGTTCCGAATGTAGTCGGATACCTTAAGGAGCTAAATTTAACTGGAATTTTTTTCCTAAGATCTTAAAAATAATTTCTCTCATTCAAATATCAATTTCTTCTTTTTTTAAAATACTTTAAATTTTGTTTCTGTAAGCAAAATTTTTATGGAATTGTTCTATAAGATCCATTCTTGTTCTTCGGTCATCTATTTGTTCTCTTTAGAATGTCCTTAATTTGCTGTTTTTAGGAGCTAAATTTTACCTGAATTTGTTCTTGTTATCATAAAATTTTCCTTTTTACTCCTTCGGACATAACACCATGGTTGCTCCCATTTTGCACGGTTTCGACTTTGAAAAACGCAATTTTGGTAAGGATCGGGAAACTCTTTGCCAAGGAGTAAATTATATTAGGATTTAACCCATTTTATTACGAGGCTATTCATAAACATATTATTTTGTACGTGGTTCTCTACTTGCAAATACTTCAATTTCTTTGGAAGTAGAGTAAGTAATAATTTACTCAATTCCAACTCTTAGCTCACACTCTCAAAATATTTATTTATCTTCGTGGAATTTTGAATCGTTAATAAAATACATTTTAAAACGCTCAATTGAGCTGAAATTTTATATATATGATTATTTTGGATGACAATACAATAATTTAATTGTAATTATTAAACATTAATTGATTAAAACTAATTATTCAAAGAATTACAAATATAGCCACGGTGGCATCATGTTTGGCGACTTAGCGACTTGTGTCAAAACATGAAAAGGTTTTTTCTCACATTTTAAAACGCTCGTTTGAGCTGCAATTTTCTATACACTATGGTTTTCGGTAAAAATACGATAATTTAATTATAATAATCTAAAATTAATTGACTGAAATTAATTATTTAAATAATTACTAATACAGCCACGTTGGTTTCATTTTCAGTGACTTGGGTCAAAACTTTAAAAGATTTTTTTTCTCGCGTTTTAAAGCATTCAGTTGAACAGAAATTTTCTATACACGATTGTTTTGGATGACAATACGATACTTTAATGATAATTAATAATTATTAATTACCACTTAATGTTGTGATTCTGTCGTATGTATAAGGTGTTTTTTTAGAGGTATAGAACTTTAAATTGCAATAAAACAACGATGTATTATTCGATTGACATGAATTTTTTTTATTCGAAAGATAATCTTGTGGCATTACATTTTGAATATGATTTCTGGCATATGATTGCCACGGCTGGCTCGGATGTAGTCCAATCTGGACGTCCAATTTTCGATGACTTTTTCCAACATTTGTGGCCGTATATCGGCAATAACACGGCGAATGTTGTCTTCCAAATGGTCAAGCGTTTGTGGCCTATCCGCATAGACCAATGACTTTACATAGCCCCACAGAAAATAGTCTAGCGGTGTTAAATCACAAGATCTTGGAGGCCAATTCACAGATCCAAAACGTGAACTTAGGCGGTCACCCAACGTGTCTTTCAATAAATTGATTGTGGTACGAGCTGTGTGACATGTTGCGCCGTCTTGTTGGAACCACAGCTCCTGGACATCATGATTGTTCAATTCAGGAATGAAAAAGTTAGTAATCATGGCTCTATACCGATCACCATCGACTGTAACGTTGTGGCCTTCATCGTTTTTGAAGAAGTACGGAACAATGATTCCACCAGCCCATAAAGCGCACCAAACAGTCAGTTTTTCTGGATGTAATGGTGTTTCAACATACACTTGTATATTAGCTTCACTCCAAATGCGGCAATTTTGTTTGTTGACGTAGCCATTCAACCAGAAGTGCGCTTCATCGCTAAACAAAATTCGCTTATGAAAATCGAGAACAATGGCAATCTCGTTTTGGGCCCATTCGACGAATCTACGCCTTGCTTAATCATATTTAAAATGTAATGCCACAAGATTATCTTTCGAATAAAAAAAATTCATGTCAATCGAATAATACATCGTTGTTTTATTGCAATTTAAAGTTCTATACCTCTAAAAAAACACCCTATATATACATATTTATATTGATTGTAACTATTTAATAAAAAGTAGCTAAAATAAAAATTTTCTTTGTTGATCTAAGTAGGAATTGACTTAATTCTTTTTATATTACTTGTTTTTTAATCAGCACATCTTTTAATTCATTATCTCAAGAAAAAACGCCCTTTTCTGTTTGATTCTTAGTAAAGTATAATGCTGTTTAATATGAAATTCTTTTTGTTTTCTTCACAGCGTTGTGCTGACTCTAACGTGTAGGACCTCAGGCCCTGATTGTCAAACCAACGGCGCCTCTTTGAACTGAGTGAAAAAGAACGAGTTGTTGCTGCTCAATGACTGGATATTGTCCCGCTGCTATCTCACAACTTTTATCTAAATTAATATTTCAGAAGAAAAAGTGTAGCCTCTAGAAATCGCATTTCCAAAAAAGTGTGTCGCATTCGGAAATTCACGAAAAGATTCCAATCAACTAAGAAGACTTACCAAAAGAGAGCACCAGTTAAAAACAAAAATAAGTTAACGCATTCATTTTTTACAAGTGCACATATTACTGAGTTAATTTACTCGAAAATTTATGGAAAATTATATTTATTGATACATAGAAGAATTTCCAATCAGATTCACAGAGAACAAGAGGCCTCTATTTGCTTTCAAATTACTGTTTATTCGGTGATCGCATAAATTCTACACTGAAAGTATGTATAACTTTTAATCAAAGTTAGAATTGAAATTTAGTGTGCTGACAAAAAATATATTGAAAAGAATTTACAAAAGATTTTTTTTCACTCTGAAAAAAAATTGGATTTTGATTTAATATAAACTATTACTTTTTTAACTGTGTGCTGTTATCCTGATCTACAGAATCAAGTATTTTAAATTCGCAAATGAAGTTGTATTTATATTTACTCCTTTATCAGGAAAGTTATGTTTTTTCACCTTCTAATGGAATAAAAAAATTACCCATTCCCTAATTAGATAAAATATGATAGGTGCCATCATTTAATTTCAGTAGGGAAAAATCTTATTTAAATTATTAGCAGTCGGGTGTAGCTGGTTATTTCTTCAACTGATGCTCAAGAACGAGTTTTCCAGAAGCTGTTTCGAGTACTTGCTTGATGACCTCCAATGGCGGAAGAGTGACTTCAGACGGTTCATTTCCGATGCGATGCCATTGCCACCTTCGGTCTTCAAAAGGAATTGTGATATTAACATAAGAGAAAAAACTTCCACTTCTTCTCCCCAGTAGATCGTTTGGTAAAAAAACATTCCATAAACTCTGGACTAGAAATATTTCGAATGACTTCTCTGCCAAACGATTTTATAGCCTCTCTACCCCTCCACCCCTACATTGTAAGAAGGGTGTTCGACTATTGATCGAATTTCATTTTTTCATTATTTCACTCAAAACACTAAATATTTAATTTTTTGAAACTAACATATAGATCAATCGCATTTAGAGCAATACATTATTTAATTGAAAACAATTTAACCATAAAATTTTCTCGAACACCCCTCTGATCAATAGAGGGGCGATTGATGTCCTTCTCCCTCCTCCTTGCTCCCTGGGAACCCCTCCCCCCTTCAGAACAAATGGTCCAACCCTTCTATTAAGATAGTTGTATATAAAATTAACTGCATATATTATATTATTCCATAAATATATACTACTTATTGTTGTATGTACACACACATATATAAATATACTAAATATATATAAATAAAATGTATAAATAACTCACCATGCTAAAAAACATTTTCCCTATCGATACATGAAATTTAGGTGTCAAACTGTGTTTTTAAAAAAATCTCTCTTTATATGTAAATTATCGTTATTGCCTCTGTGTACAGTCAATTGATTAATCCCAGTTAGAATAGCAGTCAAAAGAAACATTGTTGACCTTAAATTTCATGTCCCTTGAACCTGATTCTACAAGGCCAGAAAACTGCTGGTCTTTTGGTGTTATGTGGTCTCTTTGGATCGGCTTGCGATTACGAATCTTTCAACTTCAGAATATTCTTTGTACTTAACTTGTTCCAAAGAGTTCAGGTCCCCGGGCTGTGTCTCATCGATGAATAGTTATTTATGTTACATAAGATAATAGGAAAGAATGTTCAACAGTGCATCGTTAACTGATAAAGAAATTTCATAAAATAGTATCTTTAAAACATTGTTATGGATGAAAAATCAATAATTTGCAGGACACCTTTTAAATACATAAAATATGAACCTTGACTAACATCTGCAACTTCAGAAAAATATTAATTTAATTCAAAATGACTCACTAATGGATTCTGCTGTCTTTAAAGCACAATAATGATTACAAGGCAAAAACTATTTAGAATAGAAACAGCTCGGGGATGTCCCGGAACATAAAATCCAGCATTTTCCCAAGATATTTCTTTAAAAAAATGCAGGCGAATTTTTCGTGTGCAAGAAAAAAAAGATATTTAAATACTCTATGTAATTACTTCTATGTCGCTCTCTGTATTGGAAGAAACTTCACTGTACAAAATGTAGAATGTATCTTTCGAATAGAAATTCTTTTTTGTGTCTCTCCTTGTAAAGTTATAGTCCATTTTTGATATAAGATTAGAGAGTTGAACGTTTATTATTCAGAAATTTATTTTTCTGGCCTTAGCATTCTAATGTGCAGGGGGATCTAGGATATATGCTGTAACGTTTCAAAGCCTATTCAGGTAACTCTTTACGTTTTGCCGAAAAAGAATTGCCAAATGAAATATATAAATTTAGATATTGTCATAATATCGCGCATTTATATTTTTAATTGAAATATATTTATTTTATTCTAAGAATCAACGGCAGATTGTGTCTTCTTTAAGTTTTTTGAAATCAAATTTAGAACCTATTGTAAAAATTATGAAATTAATTTAAAAAACTTATCGCGTTGGAGTATGAGGTACTTGACAAGTATCCCTACATATGACAATAACTGCGAAGACCACTCATACAATTAAAAATGTCCATTATAACCTTAAGTATTCCACAATACTTTTTGTAAATACTATGAATAATTAGATGAAAAATGCGCCTATATGTGTGAGCATGTTTAATTCATCCAACTACACATAAATTCAAAATTAAAACGCTTGAAACTGTTTTGTATCAGCACAAGTATTGGAGCATGCTCAAATTTATGATCTATTATATAAATTTATTGTACAGATAAGTTTCCTTATCAGTTGGTGAGCTTCCAGCTCAAGAGAGTCACCTGGTTATTCTTTGAAGTGCTGCAGCAAGAATTCGGAATCTCCCAGTATGTGTGTTGCAAATGAGCGTAGCATTTCTCAAAGTCTAGAGAAAGGCCTTTCGTCATAAATGTACTGTTTCGAAGCTCAGGTAGGGTTAGTTTTCGAGTTGGAAAACAAAGATAGGGAAAGATTGGATTTCTTTCTAACAAATAAAAGAATTGTCGTTTGTTTAAGAGACGTCAGAAAAGTATTTTCTCTGTTCCGTATTTTAAAAAAAAGATAAAATTAGCTTTATAAAAGTTCTCAAGGCAATTAAACCATTTGAACTTAAAAAAAAATGAATTTTCCATATATGACCAAATGCTATATTTTATAGATGGCAACAAAAAAAGAAGTAAGCATTTAGCCTGATGTCTGTTTGATAACTGGACAATTCTAGTAAGCCATCTAGATCTAATGTCCGTTTGATAATTGAGTGTAACAAATTTAGCAAATCTTTTTGAACTTGTTTGATAAACTGACCAGATTGACGAGTCATCTGAACGCAAGGAGAATATTGGATGGATATTTCCTTCTTTTCTTAGCAAAACTTTGCGAATGAATTTCGAACCATTTTTTTTCGAAAGGAAAGTATGTTATTCCACATCGTGCCAATTCCGTTATAGTACAAGTCAATGAATCAAAAACATTTCATTTCATCCATCAGTATAGATATCAAAAATTAATAGACTCAACTTTGTGGCTTTTGCAGACCTGAACCAACATGTTCCATTTTGCACGCAACCCATCTCCCCTCTTGAGAAGCAAATTTGTGATAGTACAGCGTTAAAGACAATGAACCGCGCATCTCTTAATGTTCTATCGAGACTTCGAAAAGCCCCCTCCTTAAGTGTCTCACTCGTGTATCTTGAAGCGACGAATAATGTTCCTCCAAAAACACAAACACACACACACACACACACATATATATATATATATATATATATATATATATATATATATATATATATATATATATATATATATATATATATATATATATATATATGTCGGTCACCTGATGTACCCCCTAGCGAGATCTACATAAAGGTAGGCGGTACATCTGCGTGGCTATTACACCCATCAAATAACGAAAACTTTCATTTTTATTCTTTTAAGAAGTTAACATACGAATTTTCTAAGGGTGTTGTAAATGCCACAAAGCGCGTATCAAAAACTAAACGTTTGTTTGAATCCAGATTCGTCACCTCTTCCAGAGATTTGAGTTGAAATTCTGCTGTCCAATCAGGTTTTTCTCACTGGTAACGATTAAATAAATTGGCCATAGTTGGAATATCATCTGGATTCGATGGAATTTTTTTTTTTAATTTGGCTTGTGCTGCTTGAAATTTACCTGACACTGAACTAGATTTGATAACTCAATCTGCTGCTTGTGCTGCGCCATTGACTTAGTTGTTTGGCAAGCTGACTGGGACTTTTTCTTCGTTCAGATTTCCATGTCTTCTGGACATGACGCCTGTTTGGCCCCACAAACGACCAGTTTCTTCTAGCATTCATTAACCGCAGACTAGAGTTTTCCAGACCAAAGATCATTTTTCGTTTCCAGCGTTTCGGTGTGCCTCTGTTAACCCATCGTTTTGTGTGGAAGGACTTGATGCCTTCTCTCATGTGCCTGTTCGCCAGAAACACGATGAAACAACGAGCATTTTTGTAAAGCGTTTCTTCTCCCCTCTTTTTCTGACGCGTGTTTCTTGCCTTTTTCCCCGCGGCGGCTGCATTACATTTCAGGAACAATGCACGTTCTAAAAAAAACAGCTCCCACGTATCACTTCTTTCCTTCAAAAAAAAATAAATAATAAGCTACAGTCAAAACCGGTTATAACGACTCTTAATACAAGTGACGGATTTAACGAATATTTTTGTCTACTACAGATTTAAAGAAAGTTAAATTTACAAAGAACTTTGGTTCAAATATAATTCCATCTTAAGAATAATTTGTATTTAGAGAAGGCTTGACAAGATTCCTTGTTAAAATCTTGGCTTAAGAAGACAGGATCTTGTCCTAACCAGGATTCACGATCCTAGATTAAGAGGAGAAAAATCTGGATCACACACACACACACACGCTAGGGGAAAAAATATGTAGCAATTATTGTATAAATACTAGTTTTCCAGAAGCAACATTTTATTCTTTGAGCAAAAATTTGCCTTTTGGCTGAAATTTCAATCATTAATCCGTTTCGGAAGGACTTTCTTCTTTTTATCACTTCTATACAAATAATAAATTGTCTGACTAATTATTTGAAATTGAATGGAGATATGGAAATTCTTTATCTCCCGAATTTTAGTATTAAATATTTCTGAAAGTATTCTAACTATAAAAGTTTTATAACTTGCCTTACATGTTTCTTGAAATATGATACAAATAAAGATACCAGAAGTAAAATAAGAATGAATGAGCGTCAATGCAAAATGAGCAAAGAATTAAAGCTACTTTAGTTTTCATTACAAACTGTGCATAATAAATACATTTTGTTTGAATGCTTCTAATGCAAAGATGCTTAAGTTTAATAAACTTAAAAAAAAAACGAAAATAAATTTTGAGCGTTCGTTATAACTGGTGTTGACTGAATTGTTTTTAAGACTTAAAATTTTTCAGCTAACAATCCAGTTTTAAGGAAATCTATTACCTTTCAACGCAGTTCGAAATTCTTAACTCTTCACTTCTATTCATTCATTAATACTTTTCGTTAAAATTAATTAAATTAAAGGCTTTTTAATTTCATATTCTGTGATTAAAAACTGTGAGTAATTTGAATTATCTTAACCCTTCTGGCAACTTTTCTCACAGATTTAAGATGTAATCATTTGTTCAAAATTGAATTATTGCTGTGAGGTTGCTGCATTATAAAAAATCATTATAAAAAAATAAAATCATTTCATTGTTTGGAAAATTAATTAAACTTTTTATTCAATTTGTTCCTGAAAACTTATTGCATTTAGTTATACAGCCTTACAGGTTTCATTTAAATTAGTGTATTCCTTTTCTTCCTATTTCTGTCTTGACCAGCCTGCATATTTTTATTTGTTTACAATGTGAATTTATGTGCTTTTGTAAATTGCGATATTGTGTGTGAAATGTAATATTATATGTCTTCTGTGTACTGTTGGGAGGTTTCGTCACCTGTACTGTTTTCATGATCATAAAAGAAAACTCTCAATAAGAGGTACTGTAACTATAGTTTTGGTGTTCAATGTGACTTTGTGTTGAGTGTCTTGAGCAATATATAAGTGTTAAATGTACATATGCTAACCTCCTGCCTAAACAAGAGTGAACAAACCTTTGTGTTTAATCCATATTTTTCACAACGCATCGCATATAATCTGAGAACACCAATGGCAAGTCCCGATCAGGGTCTTCGAGGCAATGCAAACCACAATTGGTAACACAGAAACCTTTTCTCTCATTTCAACTTAAATCAAAGTAACAGCTGTAAAAATGGAATAAAAAAATCTTCGGTCAAAAGTTGATGGATAAAAGAATTACTTAAATTATGATTTATTTAATACGAAAGAATAAACAGCTATAGTTCCCATAGATTAAATCTATGAGTTAGATTTATTTGATTTAAGAAATTATAATAATTTTTTTCATGAAAAATCAAAGTACAATTTATATTGTTAGCATTGTTTTTCAAAGCATTGCATTCGAAGCTCTTCATTCCACAGAAGGAAGAATGTAATTATTTGTTTCCGAGCACATACGGAAACACTATGAACACAGATGCAGACCGCCCTTCCCTCTCGAAAGTAAAACTGAACATTTTGTTTAGAAAATGTGACCTTTCCTCATTATGAATATATTGTTCACCATTAATATGAGCTATAGAATTATAATTGTTGGAGCAATTGTTTCTTATGTTCAAGAGCATGTTTAAATATAAATAAATAAAATGCGTTTCTGGGAAAAATGTCTCTTGTGTTATTTTGCATTTCCTTTTCTTGTATCTTTACTGAATGGCTGTTAAGTTAATGAGAACATAATGCTACATTAATTCATCCCTAAATGCTATTACAAAATTTACAGCTATTCAAATAACAGAATCAAATAAGAGAAAATGCAGTAGAAAAAACCTAGTACACCCAACTTTTCAAATTTCAAATTGAATTTTTATATGTTGTATATACTTATAGCCTCAAGGCCCTAGGTCACGTATACTGAAATGGGTACAGTAGGCCTTGACCCTCATGGGTTGTTGCGCCACTGAGTAAAGTTAGTTAAGTATGTACTTATAGACTAAATTTTCACTATACGAATTTATTTTTTTCTTTGTAATACAGATGAATTGTTTTTGTGTTCTAAATATGTAATATAGATTTTATTATTACTTTTTCAAATCCTAGTATTAGCTCACACTCTCTATATATTTATTTATCTTGGTGAAATTTTTAATCGTTAATAAAATACATTTTTAAGCGCTCATTTGAGCTGAAATTTTCTATACATTACTGTTTTGGGTAAAAATACAATGATTTTCTAAGGAACGTATATCCGGGTAAAAAAAGAGGTGTATTTACAAATTAACCCTATGCCAGCAATTTATCGCCAAAGATGGACTGCATTGTAGAGATTAATGGCAAAGATTTTACAAATTACAACAACGTAGTATCTATAATCAAGAAACTGTTATTGATGCAGAGGAAATTTAATGTGTGGCAAACCACCATTTGCGTTAGTGGGCGGGTTAATCAAAGAAAGAGACATTTCTGCCTTAAGCCTTTCATTCTTACTCATAGATCCTTGCAAAAAGTTAGTAAGAGCGAGAAAAAAAGAGTGCGCGTGTCAGCCTTAATCTATAATAATAATTCTTAAAAATACACTCATGGACAAAAAATTAGCACTCCAAAAGGGAGTCGTCAAAATGAAACGAAATTTTACATACGTAATGACTACTTTTATAGGATTAGAAAAACAAAGAAAAAGAATAATTTATTTCAGAGAAAAAGGCAAAAGAACGGAGGATTTAATATCCTGTTGAACCCCCTCTAGCGCGAATGCACGATGATACGATCGGGCATTGAGGCATATTGTCACGGAGTTCGAAAGAAGTACACAGTTCAATTAAACAAACAATTAGATTTATTCTAACGCTTGGAGCTCGATACAACACTGGACTGAGAACATCCCCAACTGGCGATGAACTCTGCTTTTATACACTTCGGAATATTCGAGAAATAACCAGTATGCACTCTAAAGAATGATCTGGATTCATCTAGAACCTAGAGAAACAATACATTAAAAACGGAAACAAAATTCCAGTCTTTGGATAAATCTGCCGGGGCCGGGATTCGAACCCGAGACCTGAGGAAGTTCAGTCCAACGCTCTGCCAACTCGGCTATCGGGACTTGTAGCAAATTGTGCGTGCGGCATTGCTCCCCTCGAAAAAGAAGACAGCGCCCCGCTGTCATTTTGTTCAAGGGTCTTTATTCTGGAACGAGTGATGGGTCCTTTGTATGATTCTTTGGGAGGAATATCCTCGGTTTCGATTTGCTCGGCGGGATCATGGTACGGTTTCATACGCAGTACATGGACAACTTCTCTTAGTTTTCTTTTTCGTGAAGCAGGATCAAAATCTTGTACTTCGTAAGTCACGGCTGATAAACGGCTTAGCACCTGATACGGTCCGAAATACCTTCTTAAGAGTTTTTCGGAGAGACCGACTTTTCTCACTGGAGTATAAACCCATACGAGATCTCCGGGAGCGTAAGATACCATTAGGTGTTTGGAATCGTAACGTCGACGATCTTTGTCTTGAGCTCTCAGAGTGTGCACTCGGGCTAGCTGTCGTGATTCTTCGGCTCTGGCTGCTATCTTGGTGATGTTATTGTCATCAAAATCGTTAGGACAGAATGGTAGCATTGTATCTAGTGTCGTTTCCGCTTCACGACCATGAAGTAAATAGAACGGCGTAAAACCTGTGGTCTCTTGTTTAGCGGTATTATAAGCGAAGGTCACAAATGGTAGAATTTCATCCCAATTTTTCTGCTCTACATCCACATACATTGACAACATGTCGGCCAAGGTCTTATTGAAGCGCTCCGTCAGTCCATTTGTTTGGGGATGATACGCCGTTGTGAAACGATGATCAATGTTACACAAGTCGACGAGAGAGGAAACAAGTCTGGATCGAAAGACGGCTCCACGATCTGTGATAATTACTCGAGGAGCTCCATGCCTGAGGACAATTTCTTCAAGTAAGAACTTCGCTATTTCGTCGACTTCGGCTGTCGGCAAGGCTTTTGTTATTGCATATCGTGTTGAGTAATCCGTGCAGACTATTATCCATTTGTTTCCATGAGCAGACTTTGGAAATCTCCCAAGGAGATCAATTCCAATGCGATGGAAAGGAGCTATAGCTGGAGGGATGGGAACTAAACGTCCAGGTGGTCGTTGAGGAACGGACTTTCTCCTTTGGCACTCCCGACAATGCATGACATACCGAACGACATTTCGGTACATTCCCGGCCAGTAAAATCTCTTGCGTATCCTGTCATAAGTTTTCGCGAAACCAAGGTGTCCTGCGGTGGGGGCGTCATGAAAGTGCCTTAGTATGTCTGCTCGTAGATGTTTAGGAATGACTGGCAACCACAACTTTCCATCTGGATCAAAATTCTTCCTGCAAAGGATACCGTCGATAAATCTGAATTCTTCGTTTTTGGATGAGTTGCTCAAAAGTTTTAATTTCGCAAGGTCTTGATCCTTTTTCTGTTCCATCGCAAGGTTCATACTCGTCGTGACTGCTAAAAATTTGTCTGATGTTTCCGTTTCCTCTTCCACTGGATTTCTAGAAAGAGCGTCGGCGTCACTATGCTTCTTACCGGTTTTATATTTTACGTCAAAATCATGCTCTTGAAGTCGGAGGGCCCATCTGGCAAGCCTTCCTGAAGGATCCTTTAAATTCATGAGCCAGCACAAGGAATGATGGTCAGTTACAACAGTAAAGTGTTTTCCGAATATGTACGGCCGAAATTTGTTGGTAGCCCATACGATGGCAAGACATTCCCTTTCTGTGGTGGAATAATTCTTTTCGGCTTTTGTCAGAGTTCTAGAAGCGTATGCTATAACTTTCTCGACATTATTCTGAATTTGTACTAGGACAGCTCCGATACCGTACCCGCTTGCATCAGTATGGATTTCTGTAGAAGCTCTTTCGTCGTACATCCCCAATACTGGATCCGAAGTAAGTGCTTTCTTAAGACTGTTAAATGCTTCCACCTCTTCAGGACCCCAATGAAACTCCACGCCACTTTTCAGCAACGACTGCAAAGGTTCGGCGAGATAACAGAAACCTTTAATAAATCTTCTAAAGTATGAACAAAGGCCAAGAAAACTTCGTATGTCATGTATATTCTTTGGAGTGGGAAAATTTCTTACGGCTTTTATTTTGTCGGGATCGGGACGAACGCCATTACTAGATACAAGATGGCCCAGAATCTTTACTTCTTGGGCAGCAAAAAGACACTTCTTTGAATTTAATTTAAGACCAGCTTCCTGAAGAAATTTTAGAACAAGTCTTAATCGTATAAGATGGTCTTCAAAAGTTTCTGAGAACACTATTATGTCATCTAGGTAACAAAGACACATAGTCCATTTAAAATGGCGTAGCAAATTGTCCATCATTCTCTCGAAGGTCGCAGGTGCATTACAGAGACCAAACGGCATGACTTTAAACTCGTATAAGCCTTCGGGGTAATAAATGCCGTCTTTTCACGATCCGCTTCGTCTATTTCTATTTGCCAATAACCAGATCGGAGATCCATGGAAGAAAAGAACATGGCACCTTTCAGACAGTCGAGCGTATCGTCAATACGAGGCAGAGGATAAACGTCTTTTTCGTGACGCTATTCAGCTTGCGATAATCGACGCAAAAACGCCAACTACCGTCTTTTTTCTTACGAGCACAATGGGTGATGACCAAGGACTTTCAGAGGGTTGGACGATACCTTCATCAAGCATTTTCTGAACCTCTTCATGAATGATGCGTCTTTCAGTCGGCGAGACTCTGTAGGCTCGTTGGTTGATTGGAGCATGATCACCAGTAAAAATCCTGTGTTTCACATTCGTCTTCGCGGCTGTCGACTTGTCGGTCTTCGTGAAAAGCCCAGAAAATTTCCGGAGTAGTTCGGATAGCTTGTTTCTCTGTTCGTCACTTAACTCGGGTGACATCATTAACGAACAATTCATCTGTGACTCCGAAGTTTCTTGCTGGTCATCCAAGCAACCCGATGTGTCGGAAATAACACATAGATGCCCTTCATTTAGTGGTTCAGCTTGGCCTATGCACATTCCTCTAGGGATGATTTGGTTTCGGAACTGCAGGTTGGTAACCCAGACATCACTTTTCCGTTACGATATGTGGATACCATGGACGGTGTAGCAATATTTTTTCTCGAAGAGCAAATGTTTGCTGCCGTCTAGAACTACATTTATGTCTCCTCGGGTTTGATATCCTGATACTGTTATTCTAGTTAAAGAATGCGGCTTAAGTGTATAGTCCCTGGTGGCATACAAATTCCAGGCGTCAGGCGCTGTGGAGTCTCGACAGATGTCTTCTAGAACAAGTTCATTTTGTCCACAGTCTATAACGGCTTGAGACGCCTCTAAAAAGTCCCATCCTAGGATGACGTCATGGCTACAATGTGATAAAACAATAAATTCAAAAGGCAGTTCTCGATTGTTTATACGGACACGTAAAACACATTTCCCTATCGGCCGAACAAAAGTTCCATCCGCAACTTTCAGCATAACGCTCTTGGCATCAGCAAACAGAACTTTCTTTAAAAATCGGCGATACTTATCGGATATGACAGAAAACGATGCCCCAGAATCTACTAGAGCACGTATCGGCTTCTTATCTATTATTACGTCTAGTTGGTTACCAGTCATCTTGGCGGTCGACGGAGGATTTCCAGTACACGCGGCCTCACCTCCTTGGAAGGTCGCTCTCCTTAGTTTTCCTCGCTCCTACGGCCTGGCGACTGACTGGATCGGCGATATGGCGACGGGGATCTGTAACGACGTATTGGGAATCGGCCTCTCGTGGGACTTGGCGTAAAACGGCGAGAAGAGTTTGGTCGGCGTATTTCTTCTTCAGTGCCAACGTCGTCGAAGTTCCGTCGGCGGTTTCGAGAGTTGTCAAAGACAGCCTTTCTCTCTCGGCAGTAGCGCATTACATGTCCAGGACGTCCGCAGTGGAAACAAACAGGTCTGTTGTCAGCCGTTCTCCACACATCTGTTTTTCTTGGTTCAGGTGGGAATTTCTGAACAGGAGCTCTGTATTTCCTGGTTACAGCGGCGTATGTTGGTCGTGGTCTAGTTTCTGTAGGTTTTGTTGACACTGGGGCCAAAACCCTTTCAACTTCGTCTTGAACGATCTCTTCTAAGGATTGGGGATCGGAGTCCAAAGATTCTTGCGTCTGGTTAACTAGTCGATGGACTTCTTCTCGTACGATTGTGCGAATAAGAGAGACCAAATCAGTCTCATCCGTCAGGGATGCAACCGGTACGACGTTTGGAAGCCTTTCAAATCTCGGTCGACCAACTCTCTTCTGCTTCATATCTTCGATATAGTTGCACCATTTGATAAAACTTGCTGTGTCGTTGATTTCTCTCGTCAACAGGGCCTGATAAATATCCTCAGCAACACCTTTCATTAGGTGTGACACCAGAAGGGCAGAAGAACAACTAAAATGCCGAGCCCAGCGTTCAGGCGAGAGTACACAGTCCTACATACAAAGTGTATTAGGACTTTGCCAAGAGATAAATATCCTCAGCAACACCTTTCATTAGGTGTGACACTTTTTCGTCTTCTTTCATCAGAGGATTTACCTCTTGGCAAAGTCCTAATACACTTTGTATGTAGGACTGTGTACTCTCGCCTGAACGCTGGGCTCGGCATTTTAGTTGTTCTTCTGCCCTTCTGGTATATTTTGACGGTCACCGAAAAGTCCACTTAGTCCATTTTTAAACGCTTCCCAGGAATCTAAGGCGTCTTCGTTGTTGACATACCACTGTCTCGCAGTTCCGTCAAGAAAGAAATAAACGTTAGCCAGGCACATCATGTCATCCCACTTGTTAAAGTTGGCTACTCGATCGTACTCTTTAAGCCATTTGAGAGGGTCTTCCCCAGGCGCTCCTCGGAAGGTCGATGGGCTCCTCCATTGCTGTAACGAAGGTGTTACTACAGCAGGCTTGGCTTCTTGCTCGGTCGGCATTTTTGTCCTCTTCCTACTATTTTTTAACAGTCCGAATTCGGGGGATAATCCTCTTAACCGGAGGCTCCTGCGAAGGTTGTCACTATTATCCACGTTTGACGTAATTGTACCCCGCGCCTCCACCAAACTTGTCACGGAGTTCGAAAGAAGTACACAGTTCAATTAAACAAACAATTAGATTTATTCTAACGCTTGGAGCTCGATACAACACTGGACTGAGAACATCCCCAACTGGCGATGAACTCTGCTTTTATACACTTCGGAATATTCGAGAAATAACCAGTATGCACTCTAAAGAATGATCTGGATTCATCTAGAACCTAGAGAAACAATACATTAAAAACGGAAACAAAATTCCAGTCTTTGGATAAATCTGCCGGGGCCGGGATTCGAACCCGAGACCTGAGGAAGTTCAGTCCAACGCTCTGCCAACTCGGCTATCGGGACTTGTAGCAAATTGTGCGTGCGGCAATATAAGTTCTGTATCATGTCTTGAGACATTTCGTTCCATATTTGCTATAACCTTGCCTCTAGTTCGTTCAAACTCGTGGGATGCCCAACTCGCCGTCCCAAATGATCCCTGATATGCTCGATTGGAGACACATCTGGGGATCGGGTAAGCCAAGGAAGGGTAGTAACAGTACGAAGACAGTCTTGTGACACCTTTGCTGTGTGAGGCCGAGCATTGTCTTGTTGAAAAATGGCTCCTAGGAGCCATGGGAGTGGCAACACATGTGTTTGCAGGACGTCATGGACATACTGCTGGGCTGTCATGGTGCCACGGATCAATACTAGGGGTGACCGTGTATTGTAAGCAATGATACTCCCACGCCATCACACCAGCTGTGGGAGCGGTGTGTCGTTGTAAGGCAAAGGCAGGCGTTCACCACGGGGTCTCCTCACACAAACACAATTGTCATCACTGCTGAGATTGAATCTAGAGAGAGATTCGTCGCTAAAGACTACCTGATTTCATTCCGCAGCAGTCCAGTTTCCTCGTGCGCGGCACCACTCCAAACGGAGACGTCGATAGGTGGGCGTCAAGGACAGCTCACGTAATGTGCGCCGCTATCCCAAATGTCCTTCAGCCAGTCGCCTTCGTATGATTCGAAAAGACACAGGGGCTCCCTAGTGAAGGTGCTACCTGTGCCTGGATGGCGGCCGATGAAGCAGTTGGCTGTACGCGTGCATTTCTTACGATGTGGTGGTCTTCTCGAGACTGGTCTGTCGAGGGCGTCCTGAGCCTGGTCTTCATGTAAATGACATCTCTCGGATCCACTGGTCCTAACACCTCCTCACAACACAATCACAGCGGTTTTATTGACGAGCTACTCGCCTAGCTGACCATTCTGCTTCCATCATGCCGATGATTATACCCCTCTCAAACTGTGACAGCTGCTCATATTGTCTTCGAAAACGGAGTAATGGTATGCTTATCTCAGCTCTTCTTTTGTAAACGATTAAGCACACTGAAACAAACTTAGGTTACCTGTTTTATACTCCACGGAGAACGACGCTAAGAGGTCTCAGGGGTGTTAAATTTCTCTAGAGGTCTGAAAATATAAAGAATTTTCAAACAGGTATAATTCTTTTAAATTTAAATTAAATGATTCGAATCTTTTACTCATTATTTATTAAAGAATAGGGCTTCAGAAAAGTATAAAATATTTCAAATATAATAATAATTTTAAAGATCATAAGCATATGAAAATTCTATAATAAGTATTTTTTGCGTTGCGCACGCTAGTTTCTAAAATAGTAGCTTCTGATGTATAAAACTTTACAGAATTATAAAAAATGCATCATACTCTTTAAACCCTACCTAATTTTAGTATTTTATATCTTTTGTATTTCAAAATATTTGTAAAATATTGCAATTTTTTAAATATTTTTTAAAAATGTATTTTTTTTTTTAATTTTTTAAAATGTGTAAGTTATATTATTCTATCTATATAAATATAGCTACAGTGTAATAATAATACATTTAACTTTATAAATCAACTTATAGCTAGTAATTAAAGCTACTATTTTAGAAAATAGCATGCGCGACGCAAAACTTAATAAATATTTCTTATAGAAAAGTTTCTTATTTTCATATGCTTATAATTTTTAAAATTATTAGTATATTTTAAACATTTTATACTTTTCTGAAGCCCCATTCCATTATAAATAAGGTGTAAAAAGTTCGAAATATTTAATTTAAATTTAAAAGAATTATACCTGTTTGAAAATTGTTTTTATTTTCAGACCTTTAGAGAAATTTAACACCCCTGAGACCTCTTAAATGCCTTCTACCGGCTATACGTAATGCGTAATCACGGTGCATTTCTAATCATTTGCATATCTCCCCGACATGTACCTTCATGCCAAGTTTCGTTCCGATCCCGCGATTATTTCTTGGGTGTCCATGAGTGTACTTATCAAGCGTTTAGGAAATGAAGCAGACACTATCTTTTTTGAATAACAAGGCACCAAATCTTATGATCAGATACGCAAACAGCTCAAAATACAAATCTCGCCAGTAGAATTAAACTAGAATTGACACATTTTACTTCTATTTTCCTCCTTGAATACTTAACTTTAAATAGGAATTCTAATTTACTTACTTTTTTTTTACAGAAGAAGGGGTTCTAACAACGTAAATAGTGTTTCCTCCTTAAAGATTATAATGGAAGGACCTAAAAAGAACCCGTAACAATTGTTTGTCAGTTATTTTTAAGAGACTTTTAGTAGTTTAAAAATTTACAGCTTTTACCGTACGATCCTTCTTTGGATGAATTTATATCCATTTAAGTTCAAAAACTGTTGAAGGAGCATTGGCATATTTATTAAGTACAATGCATCCTATCTTAAAATGATTACCGAGAGATTTTCTTTTAATTATATTCTGTAAAATACTTAAATATGCCACATGCCAACTTTTCCAAAAATAAAACAGTTTTGTAACAATATGCCATTGGGATCGCCAAATAAAGTTTATCATCAGCGATAAGCTCAAAAAAAGGAAGTAATAAACTGATTTTTGATTAAAAGGATCAAGAGGCTTTATTATTTATACTGTCTGCGTAAATATTTTAACTCTTTGAAACTCTAATCATTTTAGACCGTTAATGTCATAGTTCAAAATGTTTCGAAGTCCTGAATTATAAATTGCTTTTATTTGCATTAACAAAGTGCTATAAACTTCTTCAGAAATTAATTAGTGTTACCAAAAGCACTCTTTTAAATTAAACTCCAACTTCTGCTTCCCATGTTTCTTCCAAATAAGGACTCAATGGAGGGCTGAAATGCACTTAATATTCCCTGGACAAAAATAACAAAGTTTTCCTTTTCATTAAGAGTTTAAGTTTAGATGCAAAATTAAATATTCTGATACCTTACGCCTTGCTTGAATACGTGATATCATTATCACAGTAAGTATGATTATGTACTCCTCTTCTCTAATGTAAAAACGTCCTAACGAGGCAATAAAAAGCTCCAGATGAGATTGAGATACCAGTCTCTTTATTAAAAGGGAAAGTGAGATTAAAATTGTATCAAATGACATTCTCAGCCAACATGCAAAAAATTGACAAATATTGATAATTTAGGAAGACCAAAATTTATACCGGATTATGTGAACGGAACCAAAGAACTTAAAGAGAGTATAAAATTTGTATTGTAATAAATGGTACCGTAACAAACACTTTTTTTATACGCACTATTTATTGAAAGTGGGCTTCGATATCAAAAAAGAGAATCCCACTGTTTCTTCGATTGAAAAAAATTCTCTGTATAGATGGTTTAATTTAAGATTCAGATTCGTGTACAGAGGCAACAGTTTCTATAAAAACGCTTTCTGAAAAATAAGTGGCAAGAGAATTGCATTTAAAGAAGTAGTGATCTAATTCACACACACCACATGTGCTTTCTCATACTTCCTTAAAATTCGTCAAAGGTAGCATTGGTCTAGAATTCCATAAAGAGAGAGAGACAAATTATTAAAGACCCTACGACGGAGTTCTGTGTGAACGACTCATTTATCTTAATTAAAAATTTCAAACCGATGTCACTAAGTGTTCGATATTTTCACAATCAACAGAATTGCTCACTCCTCTTGGCGTTCTAACTCCGTGTACAGCTTCCATTGATATTTCTTACCAACAGTTATGACTCTTGAAATCAAATTGAGGCAGATCTTTTCCAAGACAGCGAAATGAAAAACTTTCTAAAAAAGCTTTCCAACCACATATCTAGGTGTATCTAGAGAACTGATAAACAAGAGACTTTGCACAGATGTAACGTGCCTAAATTGGTATATGGACTTTTTCTAAAGTCTGTGAAAACTCGTAGGAAACGTCTTGTAACTCTTTTGGTAGCTTAAAGCACCTATAAAGCCTTTCTTTCCAAGTTTGGGGCCCAATGATGCTCTTTTATTCACAGGTGTTTATGAATCCTGCCAGATTGTTTTTAACTGAATTCGATATCACTTCCACGAATGGACTAATTCTTATTTAGTGTAATCTTAGCTATGTCCCCTCTTCCAAGGAACTCGAAGAGGAGAGAGCTACATAATGCTTATACAGCATCCGAGATTTTGAACATCATTCCAATAGACAGTTGGCATTATGTGCACACTGGGGCAAATCCATCTGGTATTGCGTTCAGAGGCTTACCTCCTCAGAGGGGTTCTGAACATAATACTTGTTAAAAGGGTTCTCAGTGGTTATCCAGTGGGCCAGACCATTTTTTAAGCAAACAGACAGAGAAGACCACTGGCATAAAGTGTGACGGAATAAAGTAAAAGAACATCTTTTATCTTCCCAGCAGCCCTTAACTGTGACTTCATAGACTTATTTTTGATACTTCCTTCATTAACTGATAATTTTTACATTATATTTCTCTTAAACAGAGAGGCTAGAGTTGGCAGGATGAAATAAAATCCGAAGATAAAAATGTTCTTGCCTTATTTATGAAGGCTGTAAATTTGATAGTGGCAACTTAACCTAGAAACCCGCAGAACAGCGGGTATGCGCAAAAAGGATATGGGAGCGGAGAGGTGGCACTGTTGCCGATGCGTAGAGTGCAAAAAACAGTCAATGTAGTTAGAAGGATAGTCAAGCGTTGTGCGGCGTTAAAGTGAAGAGCCTCGTTTCCATCGCTCTAAAGCAAGTTTTCAAAAGATGAACAGTGGTCGTAGACTAAAATCGAGGTTTCTCGGGGCAAAAATACAACAGAATGTTATCGAGAATAATTGGAAGCGTTGGGCGAAAATTCATAACCGTATCGGCCGGTTGCACGACAGCTTAAAGCGTTTCGTTTGGATTGGAGATTTGCAACGCCCATATTGACCCTTCATTTTTCATGATCAGATTGATATTCTAATCAGTCTCCTTTCCATAGACCGTTGGTAGATTTCCTAGGAATTATTCTTAGATGCTGGTCTCAGTCATCAAACAATGGGGCATACAATGAAGAAGTGTCTAAACATGAGGGAAACTGCTGCACGCTGGGTTTCCCATCAACACACTAAAGTTCAGAAAAGGCACCGTTATGCACTGGCTAGCATTCACCGCAAAGGAGACTCATTTCTGCAGCGTATTGTCACCATTGATGAGACGTGGGCACGAACCTGAATTAAAGCGTCAATCAAGCGAATGACATCCCTGAGGTTCACCACGTCCACAGACATTTCGACAGGAACCCATTCGGGTGCAATTTATGCTGATTGTGGCATATGATTGGGAGAGTGTGATTTTTACGTATTAATATGCCTCCGGCTATTGAGCGCAAACATCCTTGTTTATTGCAAAATAATCTTCCAATTGTGTTGCATGACAACGTTCGAATGTCACGTCGCAAATAATCTCACTCTCCTATTGCGACGGTGGCAGTGGGAAATCTCGGAGCATTCTCCCTACTCACCTGACATGAGTTCTTGTGACCGATCTGTTTCCGAAGTTGAAGGAACCTCTCCGAGGCCTCCGATTTCATGACGTTTCATCTGTATGACACGCATTAGGGTGCTCCGTCGCTAACATCAACAATCAACACTTTGTCAATTATCCAACATTTAACAAAACGTTATAAACTTCGCTGGTGATTAAATAGAAGGAATGTATTGCAACTGTACTTCTAAGAGTTGATTAAAAATTGATTTAAACCGATGTTCCCATTACATCGTTTATCCGAATCAATTGGGATCGGACACCGTTCGGATAACAGAAAACCGAATGCAATCCATACAGTATATGAAACCGGACACTATACGAATATTGAAAGTCACACACACGCAGAAACGTGCTTGAAGAAAAAGCAAAATAGGTGCAATTTTTCAAGAAATCAAATATATCAATTTTTCTGTCGGTGTCGTACGTGTACAAATTGATATTCTTTTTCTATTTGGAAGGGTTACGGTTAGTGATAACTGACGACAATGGAGTATCGACAATTTTATGGGTGGAACTAATTTTTAACTATCTTTCATATCTTGCAAGCGAAAAATATTCGAAGAAAATATATCGTTTCAAGACTTGAATCAGATTGGGAGGTTGACTATTTTGTAGTGGAAAACTAACATGGATCAGTAATTGTTTGATTTTTCACGAAAGTGCAGTGTTTAAAAAATACCAATAAACAGGAATCATTCAATTACACTTCTCCTCGAAGATCTCTTTCAAGAGGAGATAAATAGGCTTTCTTGAATAAACTTTGCAATAACAACAAAGTGTTTTGTCAGTGGTAATATCACAGAGGTAACAAAGACATATCCTATGAAGTTTGTATATCTTATTGGTAATCATATGAAACCGTTTACTGATGCAGAAATTGTGAAGGAGTGTTTCTTGATTGCTTTCAATTTAGCGTTAGTGACAAAAAGAAATAATTAAAAAAAAAGCAAAACAGGAGTTACAATATTCTGATCAATCTTCCTCATTTTAAATTTCTAATGTTATCTTGGTTTTAAGGAATTTCTCCCCCATTTATCCTCATGTCATGGCCTGCATGAAATAATTAACAAATATATGCGGCCCGCATGAAGTAACTAACATATGTATGCAGCCCACGTGAAATAGCTGACATATGTATGCGGCCCAGAAGTAAAATAGGTTGAGTACCCCTGATCTAAATGGTTTGAATTTTTATAATTTTCTTACCTAAACAAACACATCAATCTTTCCAGTTTTAAAATACTCAAAAGCATTTTCTAACGTAGTCAAAAATGTTTTTATGCTCTCTCTTTCTGTTCGAATTTGAGTTTTTTCTGTTTCGCTCGCAGCAAAAAATACAAGCCGAAAAGGAAGCAAGATACAATAAAAAATCATGAATGCTACAATTAATTCAGTTTTTGCATAAAAATTATTATTTGACATTTGAATGTATAATAAATAAATCTTCATTCAGTGTTATTATTATTGATAATCATAAGAATTGTTTGTAAAATACTTGTTAACTTTTACATTATATCTCACCGATACATCCGATATGTTGCTGTCAGTCATTAAAAGATTTGGGTTAAGTCCCTTAGAGGCCCTAAACACATAAAGGAATTTATCCACTTATCCATGAAGCTGTGAAAATATTAAAAATAATAAACCATACAATTTGTTTTTCTAATGAAGCTTACTACAAATTTCTACTCTAAAAAGGTAACTTAAAATAATGAAAATAGCTTGGCGAATATATCTTAAAATTGCACACACACATATAAAGGTGGTTATCAAAATAATGAAAGCATCTATGAATAAAAGTGACAAATTTGAATGTACTTTGTAAGCATTAAAATATAATAATAGCTATCAGTTTTTATATAAATAGAAATGTATATATTCTGGTAGTATGCTGTAGCTTTATTGAAGTTCTGTAAGTATTGGATTTTTTTCAAATGTTGGACCTCTCAGATTTTCAATCACCCCATGCTCATGAAATCTTTAATTTTGGGAAAACTATTTGTTACTAATGATCCCTTGTCAGTATCGTCCTATATGACAATCTTTATGGGAAATGAAATGTATTTATCACTCATCTCCCTCTGTTTTGGAAGTGGCAAAGGTTTTCTTATAATATTAAGGTACTTCTCTTGACTGAGTTCCCTGCATTACCACTTTTGTTCCAAAATATTTTCTATGAACAGGCAACATTTTTTCCCTGTGAATGACTTAGTGGTTTTGATTGCAGTGTTGCAAGATTCATTATGGTTTATAAATGTAAATGAACAGAAAATAAAGAACGAAATGCACATCTGTGTGATCTCTATTGGATTAAGTTGAAACTGATCAAGCAAGGGAAGAACCAGATAAAATAATAGATATTAATCATGATAAAGAAAGTACATTTGAGAAAAGTGACGAGAACATGACACTTTTGAGTGGAAAGGAAAGTTTTCATATGCTGCCTAAAAAACTCCATCCAGAAAGATATAAAACCACAAATGTACCACAAGACACACTGCACCCAGTCAAAAAGAAAGAAAATGTTCAGCATGCTATTTGTCGAACATCAAAGGACAATAAAATTACAATAACTTGAACAAAATCTGCAAATATTCTCGTAATGTTAACAAAAATTGTCAGTGATTTGTGTTTTTTATTAGTCATGCCCATTTGAAAAATTTTAGTTTTATTTGATTGGATTTTTGCTCAAATTATCAAAGAAAAATTGAAAAGTTCTTAAAAGTAGGTAAATATACTTTCTCTTAATTAAACTATTCACTGGAATTACAATTTTTATGGTGTATAACAAAAATAATTAGAAAAAAAAAACGATTGGGGTGATTCAGTCACCCCATGTGAATGTTAACATCAGTATCGAGTGCGCACTTTCTCCCGGATTAAGATAACAGAATATTAAAGCAGGAAAAGAAGTGAAAGGGAACATTAAAAAAATGTATAATTTTGATTCATAGTGAATATAAATAGGAAAAGAATAAGAGATTTATAATTTACACATTTTAAATATCAGTATACACTTTATTCATGTTGTACAAACAATATACACATATTTACATAGGATTGTTTACTAGAGTACACATGACTTTTGTAATCAAACAATCATTAAAGATGGGGATGAAAAGAGTACAATTAAAGCCCTATCTAAAATTAATTCTATTTTGACAGTTTAAAAAAAACATGTTTACAATACATTGCACAGAATAAAAGAAGCCTAATATATAACAAGATTCTTTAAAACTAAATCAAAATGGGGTGAAAAAAAGGGAGAATAAGAAAAACAGAAAAGTAAAAAACAAGATGTACAAGAATCATGATCTGGTTTTAACTTTTAAGGATGCACAGTCAGGTTATGAATGACAGCCCTGAGCGATAATGAGATTAGTAACACTTCTTGATTATAAAATACACAAAATTGTTTTAAAAATCATACTCTTTTCTCTTTTTTTTAAATTAAAAAAAATTGAAAAACAACAGTAGTTCAAAAAAGGAAGGAGTGCATGATGCTCTTAAATATTTCATGTATTACATCTGCAATATTAAACAAAATTCTATTTTTCATGAACTTCCAGATATATTTTGGGATATCATGCATAACATAACCACAAAAAATTATACGCATCACTATTTGAAATAATCAAAAGTTCAATAAATGTTCATTTTTTCGGTGTAGCTCTAACACATTGATATAACTTTAAAATGCTCTGAATCAAATAATCTGTATGAGTCATGGGAAAGAGAATATATATATTCAAAGAAACTTAATTCTTCTTACATGACACTGCACAATTTAAATAGCTTGAGCATACTCATTTACTTAATACATTTTGACAATTTCATGATTACTCATATTCCTGATATTTGACAAAGAAAATATTTTTTACCATGAATTTCCCATTCAGGTTAGTCCTTGGAATATTTACAAGATAAAATATAAATAACAAAGATTTAAAATTATCTTTCTAAAAAAAGTCCAACCATTTAAAAAATTACAAGAAAAAAGTTCAAAAATTTTTAATGCATATTTTTAATGCATAATATGGGGAGAAACATTTTTTACAAGTTAGATTTTAAAATGTTCATCCCCCCCGATTTTCAGAGACTAATTAATAAACAAAATTCCCGGAAAACTTTAAAAAATATTTTATTAAATTTTTCAAATATTTTATCAGCTAGTAAAGCTGAAGTTGAAATGAGCAAATAGCTGAATGAGGATGAAATTGAAACCGCTTTCAGAAAAGCCTTTAAAATGAAGGAGATAAAAATGAAGATTGGTGGTGGGAGGACTCATTGAACTCAATCTAGGAAAATTGTTAACGCATACTTTACATATTTTCTTGAATACTGACCCAAAAAGTATAATGAATATGATAAATTAACTAATAAAAAAAGACAAACAGGAGGTGCAATTAATGATAGTAAAAATCAATTACTTTCCCTTTTATTTTTGAAAAAAAAATCTTTTGGTTAAACAGAAATTCAGTTATCACTACAATTCTCTCTCCCCTCCTTCAATCATTCCAGGAAAAAAAATGAGATTGATATATTTAATATTTTTTATTCTTCAACTCTCAATTATAATATGATTTCAAAAATAAAATGAAAACCCAATTTTACTTGAGAAAAGATTCAATTTGAATTAAGGATTTCTTTTAGTTTTGAACTGTCATTTTTCAAAGGTTTGATAATATTAATAAAAAATATAATATGTTCTCAAATGTGTATAAATTTTTCTTCAACTTTCTTTTTGATGATTCAAACTATACATATAAAAAAACAAAACAAATCCTAGTGTTAGACAAAAAAGAACTTATACACTATGGGCAAGAAAAGTCAAACAATTATTAAATTAAATTTCGAAAAAATTAACAAAAATATTCTACTGTTACATGAAGATAAATTTAGAACTGTTAATCAATACTATGAGTCATTTTATGCCGATGCTAGGTATTCAGATATGTAACATATGTTTAGAAATAGACTGCATGACAGTGACATTTGCACTCAATTATAATGGTAACATTGACTAATATATTTGTTACAACATAAATGTATATACCCAACATCATATGTTACCACCAGATATTTAAAGAAAACTATACATCTTCTCTGAACAGTAATTTAAGGTAAAAATAAAATTAAGACACATGTAATAGATAACAATAAGGAAAACATAATTGCTGTGTGAAATGAACAGTTTTTTTTTTGAAAAGTTTAAAATATTTGGAAATATTTATACAAATAAATGTAAAAATGACACATGGCATCTATGAAATTAATCTTCAGATTTTGTTTGTTAATATATATTGTCTAAATTACTGAATTTATCAAAATGTTGAATTAGATTTCAAAATATTATATTTTGGAGTTAAAATTTAACAATTACATAACAGGGAAATATATAGGAACACTATTACCTCTAAATTAAATAATTCCCTTTTTTAATTAATTTAAATTTAGAATGTATCTTACATAATAGAAAAAAAAGATAGGATTTTATTTCAATCTGAAGAAATACAACATAATAACACAATTATGCAAACCCTTTTTTTTTATGGATTATTTAGACATTATGAAATCAAAATTTCGTATTATGCCTTTAAACTCCTGTTTCATTTATTTATATTCTCCTACTTTAAATAAATAAAATATTTGAAACAGCAGGCTCTTACATAAATATTCTGCCCAAAGTTTCATAAATGTAATGGTTAATTTTTAAAATGCAGTCAAACATTTTAAAAATATATTATAGTCATATTTTATTTTTTATACTTGATCATAACTCTGCAAATAAAAATTGACACAATTTCTCCCAAATCCTTTTTATAAAAAAGACAAATCTGTCAAAACTTTTAACAAATCAGAAAAATTTAATTCTAAAAAACAATGGAAGAACAAATAATGAGACTATATACATGAAAGTCTTATTGTAAATTATTTAATAAAAAAAGGGGGCAGATATTAAGTACTAGATTAGATGCTAATAATTTTGGGAAAGAATATTTTTTTAACTCATACCTTGAAGTATGTGCAATTAATATTTACTACAGTTATTTTTGAAGCACTTATGCTCTGTTCATGTAACATAGGGAAAAGAAGCTTTGAATGAATACAAGAATAATCAATATAAATCCTTGAAAAAGATTTTTTTAAATAAATACTTTTCACTCTGCAGTGGGGGGGGGCAGAAAGAATGATTTTTACACACACATAGGATATTTTATTGATGTTTTTAACACTTTCAAATTCATAATAAGTTTTAAATAAACTCCAGTATCTTTTTTATTGCAAAGAAATTGAAAAAGTTTTAAGACATATTCTAAAAATTCAGCAAATTTTTAAATACATAACCCAACTGAAAACACATTAAAATAAGTACTCAAACAAAATGTGAACGTTTTTTAAAAATAAAATACAGTTTCTCATTCCAATACAGTTTTAAGAATTTGTTACTCTGAAATAGCAATTACAATTATATATATATATATATATATAAAAATAGTTTTAAAGAAATTTTTATTTAAAAAAAATTTAAACAGTATATTGAACACATTTAGGTTACATGCACATGCATTACAAATCAATATTTTAAACAAAAGCATATTTTAAAAACTATTTTTTTATCCAGTCACTAAACTTAAAAAGTTTAATTCTTCATTTTCATGATATATACCACACATTATCATCAAATAGAATAACAACAACATTAACATTTTATTTTGGAACTGTTAGTACATATTCAGCTGCAACATTCATCTTATTACACTTATACAATTAAGATGAACAAAACAACCACATTTTCATTATCACTGGAAATAAAATTTTAATTTCTCTAAATTTTAAATATAATTTTTATAAATATAGACTATTTCTCTCTCTCTTCCATTTCCCAGAATATTATACATATTATGTCCTTTTTTCTACTTAACCAACACACACATACATAAATACTATATTCCAGATAATATACAAGACAACAACCAAATAACAACAATAATCATGTATAAAAAGTTTCACCAAAGCAACTTAATCAGAGATCAAAGAGCAGGACGATGTTTCTCTTCTTCATAGAAAGGGAATCGTTGATAATTTTCGGGGATATCTGAATATTGAGTGACAGAGTAGGGTGGGGGAGCCTCACGATTTACAACCACCTAAAATAAATATTAAGAACACAAATTTAGTAAAATAGTAAATTTAATATAACAGAAGACAAAAACTTTTATTCTTATTTACTGAAAAATCTGTCACACAATGCACACTTAACATTAAAAATGAGATTGAAATTTACGGGTGCACATTATATGCCAGGTATGAAAATGATACCATCAAAAATAAAAGAGGCGAGCATTAAAAAAGACTTTTATATAGATTGAAATACTGTTTAAAAGAGATGACATATATAATGGATTTAAAAGTTGTAATTCTCTAGATGTTTACTATTTTTTCAAAAGAGCATGGGATAATACCTTGAAAACATTACTACTTCAAAATGTAAAAGTATTACACATGCCCTTTTCAGACACTTTTGTAAAAAAAAAGGGTGGGTGGGGTTGCATTATATGCTCAATATATTTTCAAGTTTAAAAATGCAGCTTGAAAGTATACGTGTGCATTCTATGTCAGATTTTACAGTAATGAAATATTATAAAATTACTACTCGTGTGTTTAATTCTACTACTCTGCGTTTAATTCTATAAATGGCAAAAAAGCAAAACTACAAAATAGACCAAATATCTCATAAAAAGGAACAATTTTGCTAATTAATGTGCAATATTCAATCGGAAATACGTTTCTTTTAGGCTACAGCAGTTTCACTTTGAAACATAAAAATCCCTGCTTGTCGACATATAAAGAATGCTTATGACAGCAATTAATATGTAAGGTAAACATGTAAACAAAAAATACACAGATGTTGGCTGCAGAATAGAATGCAAATTCAAATATTGAGCCTGGTGAGCTAACCCATAAAACTTTTTAAAATTAACATTGTGCTCAGTAATAATATTATGCTGAAATAAATAATATTTATTCAACATAAAAATGTTATACTGTACTATTAATAAGAGTTTAATGCAACCAATAAGCATATATTTAATCAATTCAATACATACAAATTTAAAAATTCAGTACATTATTAATTCACATTATTATTTTTTCAATTTAACATCATCCTAACAAATAAAAAGATGGTGAAATAAATCAAAATTTAACTCCAAATTTAAAATTATATTTGGGCATTAAAAAAAGTAATGTATACAGCAAAATTTTTCTAATGAACGTTAAAACATTTTTATCTTATTCATATACATATATCTATAATCTCACAAATACATTACAAATGTTTTAAATAAGAAATAATAATATTTTAATGTGATCCACCTTGGAGAATCAGAGCAATATTGAAGCCAAAAACAACTATAAAAACAAGAAGTAGTGCAATTCAATGAGTTAAAATGATTGCCTTTACTAAAAATAAAGTTTATTAAATAATCTTGAAGAGAATGTGCAATAATATAAAATAAAACTGTTTAACACGAAAACAAAAAATGTCAGCAATTCTTGCCACATATAACTCAAGACTTTTATTTTCCAAACTCAATATTCCATCTCCTTATCTATTGCCATCGAAAGTTCCAGAACTTTCCATAGTTAAAATTACAGTTAATTTTTATAAATAAAAGCACGCACGCACGCATTAATATAAAGCATTAATATAAAGCACAAGAGAAATAAAGAATTACAATTTGTTACAACTGCTATTAAACTAAAATCATACCGAGTAAGTAATGGGAAAATATAAAAGCAATAACAGAGAAAAATATTATCTTGTACTTCATATATATGTTAATTAATTTCAACATAGGCTTTTATATACACTGTACATTCAATATGAATCCAGGTCTATTTACAATATCAATTAATTGTAATGATGTTTTATAATCCTGTTGAAGCAATACATTCAAATATTATTTTCTATTCTATAAATACTATAGTATTCTTTTGAAATAAATGCACAGATGAATAAATTTTTGAAGTAATGTCACCAACTACCAGAATTAGAGCTGAAATTATGTTCCATAAATTCAAATTAATTATCAGTAGTTGATTTTTTACTGAAATTCAGAGAGAATAATCTTTGTTTTTAAAATTCTAGTAAATGGAAATCATAATCTCCAAAAACATTTACAAAGAATTTAAAAAAAAGGTTTATTACTCTTTAGAAAATAATATATTTGATGTCTGGGGACAGAGTTAAAAACACAAATAAATCAAATTCGAATAGAATCTTGTTTTAATGATTGATCATTTTCTAAACATACTTGAGAGAATTGCCAAACTGTAAGTAGAATGGTTTATATTACAAACGGAATCATAAGAATAACTTAAAAATACTAAATAGATTATTAATGACAACACATGTTGATTCATTGCAATGTAACAGAGTATTAGTAAAAAGTATATAAAGAAACTAAATTTCAAATTTTGCAATAAAATATTATTCACATATACACTAATTAACAGACATTTTAGTCAAAACTAATTTAATTTTATGAAAAAATTTAGTGATACTTACACTAGTCAAGCCTTTGTCTTCATCAACAGCTCCTTTGCAAGGATAATATGTCTCATTAGCTGAATGCATAACAACATAAGAGTTGCTGTCATAACAGTAACGGAAAAGTCCACCACAAGCAGAAAGGATCAGAACCATGATTACAACACCAGCCCTGAATAAATGGAACATTAATACATACAAAAATTTGCAAATAACATCAGTGTTTATTGTTTTAATCAGTAAATTCATTTTTAATTACTTAGGAGAGATGTTAGATAAATAAAACTTGTAAGTACACAAGAGTTTTATTAGCATTTTAGAGAAAAATACAGATAGTTACAAAATTTAATTAACTTAAAAAATGATTTTCAGAATTTAATTAACTTAAAAAATGATTTTCAGCTATTTTCTGAAGATTCCTTGAAAAAAAAAATGTTATTTAAGTAAAACCTTTCATTTTCATAACATTATAATACTATTTTAACTATTTGATACAGTTTTATCATCACCCACTTCCTCTACAAAATGTAATATTCATGTTGTCTATTTTGATTTTCATGTAAAAAAGAAAATTATAATGAATTTTTTATCAGGTATTCTTAAAAAAAATATTGGTACACAAAATATCAAATTACAATTTCCTGTAGTTTTGTTATTGGAGAGAGATTCCTCAATATTTTATTAGATTCTACATTAATTGATATATTTACATAAAATAACTTAGGGCCTACTTTAAGGGAAAGTCTCTGTAATACTGAATAATGCCTAAGCTACTGATTAAAAAACAAATAATTTTCAAGTTTGTTCAATTAACATTAAACTGGTATCAAAGGTGTACAAAAGGGTGGGGGTTTAAACCCCTTTCATAGATCCTATTTACATGCAAAACCACAAATAGCAAGCAAATTGGGGTCGGGGAGAAAAGCAAGCTTTTCCCAGTATTTTTTTCAGCCTGTTTACAACAGAATCTGGTGATTGGTTGATAGATTCACATGACTATACAGTGTAACCATGGAAACATCAAAATGTTCATAGGATGATAGTCCAGAATCTTTGCTATTACCCTATTTAGAAGCCCTGTTATTTCACATATTTTTTGTTTGTTTTGTTTTATGCAATGGATGACCAGACAAAATTAATAATCTACATCCTAGACTCAAAAATATGTATTTATTTTTATTGTGCTAAGAAATCTAAAGATGTTTAATTTGATAGTAAAATTTCAAACTTATAAATTCAATGTTCCTCTGAAGTCTGTGTGTAAATTTAAGATTTAATACATTTTGGAATATTTTTTATACAAGATTTTTTTTATTACAAACATACTTTGAACTTATTAGATATTGTCAAAAAAATATATTCATTTTGCATTCCAGTTTCTTACTTCAGTTATGCAAAGAGATAAAGATATAAAACTTATGACAGTAAAACTTTAAATTTAGAATTTATTTATCATAAAAATGAAAATTATATCTTTAAACTTAAACACAAATTAATTATACAGTAACATTGAAGATTCAATCCATTAGAATATTTTTACGTAAAGTTACAAATATTTTCAACTTATCAGATATTGCTAATGAATAAACAAAATCTCAACATTTATTCCGCATTCATGTTTATTTGGTTATACAAAGATATGCAGGAATAAAACTTTTGATGAGGAAATTATAAATGTATGACTTATTAATAATGAAGTTAAAATTGCTTATTTCAATGTTAATGTTTAATTTAAGTATAAAATTTTTATCCATTATTAAAAATATTTTCAACTTGTTATATATTGTCATATAATATAAATAAATAGAATCTCTAAATTTTTTTCGCATTCTTGTTTTCATTTTCTAATTTATTTTTAACCTTACATTCCACTTTTAATATCTGTTTTTTTGTTTTGTTTTTTTTAAAATTTCTCCTGTCATCCAAGGTGCAGATTCTACAAATCTGCTGTGAATAAATGAATCTTGGTCAAAATGCATCATGGGAAAATTTGAAAACAAACTTGCTTTTCTCCCCATTTGCTCTGCTCCAAAGCAGGTACAAAAATTCAAACTGGTAAAATATCGGGTTGTCATGCAAACAGGTTTAGAAACGATTAATACTAGTATTTTGCCAGCAATTTTTATCCATGTAAACAGGGCTATAGACAAACAGATTTGTAATTTTTAACATTATCTCTATGTTTTGTCAACTTTATTTTATAAAGGCAACCCCTCCTTCGAAAATAAACTTGTATACCACAGACTCGAACATAATGTAACCAAATGGAACTTGATTTCTTAATTTTAAAATATGATTAACTGAAAAGTAGCAAAAACCTGACATGATAGAATTCTACAGCATGCATAGACTTATTAACATATAATTGGAGAACACAACACTATTCAATAAAATTGGAATCTGATCCCCTAACTGGACAGCTAAGAATTTGCCCTTGTTGCCAATTTATTTTAAGCCATCTCCATCAGTGAAAATGAACCTGATCTTGCTGCTCAAACTTTAACATTACACAATGTTATACTTAGTTGGATTTTCTGCCAATCAATTCATATGATTCTAAAATTCATTACACATATTCAGTAGTTTTCAAAATTGATAGATGTTTACTTCATACCTTTACGGAATTTGAAAATTTCCTTCAGTCGAGTTGTTTATCTGGCAGAATTTGTTTTGAGAGTTATTTACATGAAATATGCACAATTCAAACATATAAATATTTGTTTAATATTTATTTTGATATCTTACATTCTAAATTAATATTTTACCAATTTAATATTCTGTGATAAAGAAATGCAAAATCAAGATCTTAGGAAAATTAATTTAGAACAGATAAATAGAAGACTGCAAAACAAAAATAAAAAAAGGAAGCATATCACCCAAACAAAAACCATTATATATTTTGAACAGTGACAGTGAAAATTTTCAATATACATTTGAAAAATGTAACATACGTATAAAAATATTCAGGTATAGTAAAATTTATGATTTAACAAAAATTAAAATTTTTTACAAATAATGATGTAGTTCACTCTTCTCAAATACTAAGATTTCTAAAAAAATCATAAAATAAAAATCAATATCTCTAAAAATTATTTCACAATGAATGTTTTTATTTATGCATTTGTGTCACACTTTCTCAAATAATTTACTTCTAATATAGAGCAATATCTGATGTATAATGTAGTTTTAAAATTCAATTTCTAAGTGTACACATGCTAGAAATCCTACAAATTCATTTAATTTTTATTGAGAATGGAAGTGTGAAGCACTTCAATACAAGTACCAAACTAAATAAATGGAAGAAAAAAATGATATTAAAAAGACACAGAAATTCTAAATAAAAAAAAAGCCAGGCAATTCATTCAATTGCTCTTGTGAAAAAACTTTGTGATTTTAGTTGATATTCACATTGCAAATTTATATTACTTTTTTTTACCTTAGTGTTAGTTGTTTTTCCTGAATATTATAATTAAAATGAATAATTTTTATTCCTTTTCAAACTGATATTTGGAGTGCGAGGGAAAAATATTTGTGATACAATCATCTAGAGGTTCTTAAACTTTTAATCACTGCGCCCCCCATGTATTAGCCTCATATTATGGACCACTCAAGATTTTGAACATTCTTCATTGACCCAACACATGGCTGACGTTCCTCAATAACTTTCATACTGTCTCTGCTACTGATATAAACTTTTTAACTTTTTTTTTCCCCTTTAAGAAAACAAAAAACATCTAATCAAAATAATTATGTTGCAATAATGGTTATGTGGTTGCAAAATATAAAAAAACTCAATTACTGTTCTTGATCAAAATACATGTTCTAGTAGAGTTTATTCATTGGAGCAATTTAGTCATCTAGTTTAGGATGGTACATCTTTAAATTTTTCCATGAGGCCTTTCAGAGTCTGTAAATGGAGGAAGTTTTAACATTAAGTCAGAGACCCTTGGGTGTCTGCAGACTACAGTTTAAGAGCTGCTACAATAATGCATTGCTAAAGGTTTGATTTCTATTACCAAATGCAAAAATGACAAGCATTTCATTGAAAAGAATTCGATTGTTGTAGTTAAATGGAAATATACAGCAAGAGAGGGATGAATAATCATTGTAAAAAGAGAGGAAGAAAAAAAAAGTAAATTAGGTATAATCTAGATTTGAATGAGAGTGAATATAATAAATGAACAATATTAGCAAATATTTCATACAACTCACCAGAAGTACCATGGAGAATACACATAGTCACAACAGAGGTTATCACCACAGCAATATTGGTCACTGCGACACCTAGAAAAAGCAAAGAAATTAGTGAATGAATTTCTCTGAAATATTTAGATGCTTTTTAATATTACATTAATACCAATATGAAAGTCCTACATTTATATTAATGTATACATAATATAATTAATGTAGTACTTACAAATCATGATTACAATAATATGCAGACACCTGAAATGAAAGCAAGCATAAAATCAGAATATGAAAAAGAATTTTAAAATTGAAAAAACTTAATTTTGAGAAGCAAAACTTTATTTGGTTTAATAAAAAGCTATTTGTCGTTATAAAAATCATGAACATTTTTTAAAAGTAATTTTACAGAATATAATAAAGTTATGCAAATACATAAAATGATCAACTCAAAATACTCTTAATGTAAGTTCCCTCAAATGGAATATTTAACCCATTCAGGACCAGGCAATTTTTCCTGTGTTCAGTCTAGCTTCATTTAAAAATTCCTATAAAATCATTACTGTAAAAAAAATTAGTTTAAAATCATTTTAAATTTTATAAGTTCCAAATTTAGATCACACCAGTGTGATCATGGACCTCAGAATGGGCAAATCAAAATCTCACATATATGTTCCCTGAAATGGTGAAATTGGTCATGAACAGGTTATACCTTTATATCAAAATCTCTCAAACTCTTTTAAGTAAGTGAGAAATTTTAAGAGAAATTACATTTTTTAAACTATTTTAATACTTTTTTTATTCTACACTAATAGTAGCAATTGATGAATTTCATCTTTCCATAGTAAGAATAACAAAATAAATATAAACAGACAACAACATTTATTGTAAAAATTCTCCAAATTTTTATTTTGAGTTAACAGATAGTGTCTGGATTTTTCACTAATTTCATTGCTACATTTTAAACTTATAGATAGGGTCTTTAAGCAGTATAAGTTTTGTTTCCCTCTAAAGTAACAGATTAAAATTATTAGTGCAATCCTTCATTGCTTTCAGCATCACTTGCTGAAGTTACAAGCATGCATTATCTGGTATTTGGGGGGAAATATAGTCAAAAGCTATATATATGTTTACTGCTTCTACCAATTCATTACTATTATTGTGTGAGGCTTGATGTTGTAATGAATGCATTGAGATCATTGCTAGCAAACTTTTTCATTTTAACTTTATTATGGGTTAAAATTCCCAAATGAAATAAAGCAATTTATTTCAATAAGCAGATTAAATTAAAAAATAGTTTTAAATTATATTAACTAGGTTAAACTAAATGTTGAAAGATGCACATTAAAATAAATGATAAAAGTAATGGAATGTTGATTTAAATCAAGGCTTTGTAATTTTATATATCAATATAACTTACAGCAGTATTTGCCAATAATTCTCAGTTAAATATTTGCTTATTACGTATTTAACTAATTCTTATTTAAATATTTACTTATTATGTTACTTATTACGTAGCTATAATTACATATTTAATACATATCAAAATAAGTTTATCCATGAAAGACAAAAGTAAACTTTTTTAATTATAATAATTTTCTTCAATCTTACGATTAAATTATACAAATATTTTATGCAGTTATTTTGAAACAATTGTGTCTTCAAAATGTCAACATCTACCACTCTATAATTTTAATACTATACAATTTAATATAAACAAGCTCATGCATCAAATACATTTGTATGAATAAATTTACATTTTAGTAAGGATTTTAAAATATATTTCTTTTAATAAGTTAACTTTACAAAACATTTCGCTTTAAGAAGGTTCTAAAAATTACACTTAAAAAAAAGGTCATTCAAAATTAAAAACATATATTCTTTTACAAATTTACTCTTAAAATTATAAAATATTCTTCAAAGTATCCTACAAATAACTCAGCTACAAGAGAAATAAAGCTAAATCTTACTTAATTTTACATAGATTTCAAAACAAAGGTTTTAATTCTTGCAAATATAAGCAAGGCACATAATATAAAGTTTAAATTAAATTAATGGATAAACATTATTCTTCCAAATTTGAGGTAATATTCATAGGAATTATGGAAAACTTTTTATGAAGTAGTGACAAATTTTATACCAAGATGGGTCTCAAGTATTTTGGCCCATCACATTTGGCCGTCAAATTATCAAACCATACGATAATTTGTGTATTTTTTCAAAAGTAACAATTTAATATTTGAGAAGTTTTTAAACACAATTGGATCATAGAATGAAATTATAATTGATTAGTTTAGAGTAAATACATTGTTTAGAATATTGATAAAACACCAACCACAAATACAAATTTAGAAATATTCCGAGGAAAATCAATTGAATTTCAATAATTATAGTATCAGAAGCAATATTTTACTGAAATTACATCTACTGATACTCTAAAATTCTCCTTCAATTTCTTATAATAAACCGTACATGTTTACAAATGTTCCATCAAAAGTAAACACCACACAGATGACAAGTAATGTTTACGATTCCAACAATAAACGAAGAAATGAAAACTTTCATTAACTCTACTGAATACGAGAAGTTAATAAAATATCAAGAATTAGAAATAAAACACTAAATTTCAAAAATATAACACAGAAAAATAATTCTTTTTTCATTGTGTACATCAATGTCAACACTATACAATGGACATCTAAATCGAACTAATGAAGCTTTTATGAAACTTTTTAGAGTTAGATTTTGTTCTGCATTATTTGAAGTTATGTGAAAAATACCTGATTTACGAGAAGCAAAACATTTATTGAGAAAAATAGAAACCGAGACACGTCACAGTACTTTTCCATTATTATTGTTATTAACGAGTGGCTAGAGCGAGCTTTTCTTGGAAGATTGCGCATGCTTAAGAGGTAAAATTTGATTGGCTTAATAAACGTCGCACAGAACCTATTCATTAGAATTACCAGCGGCAGTCCTAGATAACTTCCGAAGGGAAAGTGAAAAAAGAAACTTATTAGTATATGAAATGTCCCAGCTCATGACGTGGCCGCGGTAGCCGAGTGGTATAGGTATCGGACTGTGGCTTGCTTTGTCACAGGTTCGAGCCCAGTACCACTAAAGACCCGCCGTGTAGGGCAGCGATGCACGTTAAATCTGTCGAGAGCTGAAACGTCCTCCCGTTGGTGTGGTGTGGTAGTTAGGAGAGGGGGTGCCAGCTCAGGTGTCGTCCACGTCACTTGACCATGGTTCAAAATTACGTGGTCCGTCGCCAAAAGCCCTCGTGTAGCTGAACAGTGCGACGTTAATATTCAATCAATCAATCAACCCAGCTCATGACTTTTTAAAGATTTAGATCAAATTAATGAATAGTAGTAACGTTTATAATTAATAAATTATTAGAAACTTCCAAAAACTGTTTTTTCATTAAAAAATATGTAAGATAACTTTCACTGATTTCTGTACTAAAATTTAACTAGACATACACATCGACATTTTGTCTTTTAAATTTTCTTAACTCTTTTTTATTTTATTAAAATTTAATAATCTAAACTTCTTAATGAAATACAGTTAGCACTTGAAATCCGACTAAACTACTTTGGTGAGAGTTAACTAAACAAAATAATTAAAAAAGTAAGCGGAAATTTCCTAATTTGCTGTATTGCGATTGTCTAATAAACATCTAAGTCAAATCGAAACAGATACTCAGAAACGTACAAAGGTTAAAAACGGAAGACAGAGTTAATTAAAAGGCAAATTACTGTGTGCTACGACAAAAAATATTTTTCTTCACATATTTGCAATTAGTAAATTGATGACTAAAAATTTAAAAATTAGATAATAAAGTATTTTAAATTATAAGTTTTGGCAGGAATCTGAACTACAGTTTGAAAAAGTTTTATTTTATTGTTGTTGCTGTGTCTTTCCTGTAGGGAAGGAATGAAACTGACAGGGCCTGAGACAAGTTGAACTTCTTTACGATAGATGGTGACACCACCTATCTCCACAATTTAGGCAAGGAACTGGGAGGGGAGAGAAATACTCTCCAACCTCCTGCGCCCGTGGTTTCTGCTGAGACCACTCACAAGACTTTCGGACCCACTGATTTAACGATAACGTATTCTGTGCCCGTGTGTACTCGGAGAGTATTTGGTAGCATCGAACCCAGGCCTTCTAGTCATGAGTCCAATTCTCTAACCACTAAGCTACCTACAGCCCATTTTATTTTATTTCAGAAATGTAGTCAAAAAGCCTTGTAGGAGACAATCAACTTTAATTCATAATTATAATCGAGTGAAAGTAAAGGCTAAATGCAATTGTGCGTTAAAGTATTAAGGATTTAGCACATTAACTTTGAGTTAATACTTTATTTATTGCAAGCAGTCTCAAAATATACTAACAGCTGTTTACTTTATTCTAGAGATTTTTTCAAACCAATAAATAGAGAATTTTTAATCATTCTTGCTTATTAGTGAAAAACAGACATATCGTTATTTAAAATTATTCTAACTTTAATTTCAGAATTTTTATTTTAAAGAAATGTTTTCTTATAAAATATTAAATACTTATAGCCGTGCCTTAAAAAGTTTCAGCAAATAATCGTGATTAATTTTGTGTATGGGAGGAATAGCCTTGTATTAGAAAATTCATTCGAAATCTAAAAATATATGTCTACTCTTTCTATCAGTTAATTTATCAGAAAAAAAAAATTTGAAAAACAGAGCGAAAAAGAAAAATTTTTTCAAAAGAGATTATTTTTTATCCTTATAATTTCAGATGAAATATAATAGTTTTTTTAAGAGTTTTAAAATTTATCTTAGATAGAGGAAAAAGTAATATAAAGAATTTTTTCGGGGCCAACGTTTTCAAAATTTGAAATCATGAAGGTTTTCGTAGTTAGTGTGCTTTATTTTTCAACGAAGAATTAAGAATTTTCAACGATTTTTATAAATAAGCCAAATGTTATACATTTATAGTTTATACTCGTTGTTGCCATTTATATCAGCGAAAGAGACTTTTAATGAAAATTACATGTAGGGTAATGATTTTATGAAAAGTATAAAGATTTTATTATTAATATCATTCATATATATATATAATAAGCATATTTATAATTTTACAAATACCTATCCATGATAAAAAATATTAGGGATGTTTTTAAGAATTATGTTGGTTTATTTCAAAATAGAATTTAAACAAAAAGCAAAAAACTGTTAATCATATCACATATAAGTCGCAAGTTATCCTTCACAACGTGGATCGTAAGTATATCAACCAAAAGGATTGCTTAAAGAGCGATGTTAGTTTAAAAATTAACCATGAAACTCTTTCTCTTGTTAACGGTATTCTTTACACCATGGGGGATTTATATGGAACTCGTAAACTTCAATCTTCAATAACTTGAACACCTTGGTCGAACTCTTGTTTTTAGATGGACAATGAGTTGTGGAGTATAAGATTCCTTCTTTCTTCTTTAATTTCGGAATCACAAAAATCCCCGAGTCACAGCAAGTGCGTTACATGTTATCTTGTCAGCATTATAGGACGATACATGGTAGTGTCGATCACAAACAAAAAGAGGTAAGAAAGCATCGTTGAAAGTTTCTAGATGAAGACTATTTTCGTCTCCAAACTAGTCGTCACCTAAAGGTTAATTTTTATTATGTATCAAAAACACATGTGAAATTCGAATTAAAGTTAATTAATTTAAAATCAAAGTAGACGATACTGGCATGAAAAAGAGAATAATTTCCAACTTTAATAGATGTACGAAAAATAATTTCAAAGAATACATTTTTCATATTTGTGTATTACATATTTTGATTTAGGTTTTTTTATATATTATATATTAACTATTCATCGGCAGTTAAGGGATTAATTATTAACCGTACAAATTACCAAGACAAGTGTTAAATGTTGCATATGATTTTATGTATGATGAGCATGGGGTCATTGGTAATTTATTAAATTTGTTCTTAACTTAGAATTGTAAAATTAATTATAAAAACACTGTGCAGTACTGATGCACTTATAAGTGTATTACATCAGTGTAATTGTGTATTTTATTTTCTATTCTGTCAGAATGCATTGGGTTTGTTTATTTTCAGTAAATTAAAAATTATAAGGGGTGTGACCCAATGTAATAAAGGGACACGCGGGGAAGGGGTTCTTAATTAAGTCCACTAGTTAATTAAACACGTTTATTAGACAAAACAAACATTTACATACATAACTAGAGAACTAACAGTTACAATAGAATTGAAAGGGGTCGGGGGCGCGCATGCTCGTACGTCCTTACAGTTCGAAGCTTGGCCATTACTGAAGATTGTTCTAGCCGCTAGGGGCGCGATAGTCTTTCTACTGTTCATATGAGAAGAGTTTAAACTACGGGGGTTACAATCTCCCCCTATGGATCCGACGACGTCCCGGCGAGGAGACATAATTAGCAGTTGTAGTAGTAGCTCTTGATGAGGGATGGATGGTTCTGTTGGAAACTGCTGTTGTAGCAGTCGACGGGCTTGGAACATGTTTATTTTGTGATGTGGATGTAACTTTTCGTGGTCGGCCTCTTTTCCGAAGTGGAGCTACCGGAGAAGTGTTTATGTCTTTAACAGGTGTTAAAGCAGAAGTATGGTAAGTAGCAATCGGTTCAGATGGATTGGCAAGACTTGCGATAACATAAGAAGTCGGTGACTTTTGGGTGAGAATTAGATATGGACCGTCACGCTTTGGCATGAACTTGGAAGTTTTCTTGTTCTTTGCACTACTGATGGGATGTAAAGTAACCCAAACTTTATCTCCAGGAGAATAATAGACTGGACGGCGATTTTTATCATATTGCTTTTTTCGTTGATCTTGCTTTGTTTCTATTCTTTCTCGTATGTCTTCAGTAATAGTTGCAAATCGTTTTAAATAAGGTGTTATTTCGGCAACAAAATTGTCATTGTGAACGACGCATTTGAAATCTTGCACCACATCGTCTACAGTACGTAGCTCTCTCCCGAATAGTAGGTAAGCAGGAGTGTGACCTGTAGTATCACAGACAGTTGTATTCATGGCAAAACGTATGACTGGGAGTTTGGAATACCAACTAGAATAATCGTCTCCAACAAGTATTGCAAGTCGGGGTTTAAGGTCTCCGTTTTTTCGTCTCTGTTTTTTCGCTCTCACCACAATCTAATCCACTCTCACCACAATCTAATCTACTGGATTAGATTGTGGTGAATAAACTGGTATTAAGTTTTGACTTATATTTAAAGTAAAGCAAATCTGTTGAAGAACAGCACTGACAAACTGCGTTCCATTGTCACTGATAATTCGTCTTGGTATGCCATGACGCATGAAAACTTCTTCTATCAGAGTTGTTGCACATTGACGAGCACTGGCTTGAGAAAGGGCAAATAATTCAACCCACTTCGTGGCACAATCCTCGACAATGAATATCCATTGTTTACCTGTGTCAGTTTGAGGCAATGGCCCAAATAAATCAATAGCAATGACTTCAAATCTCTGTGAATAGACTGGAGTTCTAAGCAAACCGGCAGGTTTTTGGTTTGTAGCCTTAAAACGAGCACATTCTGGACATTTCTTAATATAATCGGATATGTACTTTCTCGTGCCTGTCCAATAATATCGTCTGGCGATTTTCTGGAATGTTCCCTCTTCTCCATAATGTCCAGCCATCGGATCATTATGATGTCTTTCCATTATCAATTCACGTTCAGCAGTTGGAATGACTAACTGAGCTTCTGCAGAATCAGCATCAGGAACATAACGATACAAAACACATTGATTCATCAAAAATCCACGTTCAGTCCAGTTTGCATATTCTTCAGTTTTTAGAGGGGATTCAAAACTGTCGATGATTTTCTTTAAATTATCATCTTTAAGCTGCGCCTCACGCATGTCCTTACAACTTCGTGTAGGCATATCAGCTATCGTGATATTATTTTCTTCGCAAAAGGATTCTTCTTCTTGAGTAACTGGGCGAGATAACATGTCTGCAACGACATTTGCTTTACCAGGAATATACTGTACTTTCAATTTGAAAGACTGGATTTCAAGTGCCCATCTTGCAAGTCGTCCGGTTGGAGATTTGAGGTTTAGAAGCCATTTCAGAGGTTGGTGGTCGGATGCCACGTTTATTTCTGTTCCTTCAATATAACCACGAAATTTCTTCAAAGCCCATACCACAGCAAAGGCCTCCCTCTCTGTGGTGGAATAATTGCGTTCTGCTGGGGTTAGCAGTCGACTAGCGTATTCTATAGGATGTTCATCAGATCCTTCTCCTTGAAGTAAAACTGCTCCAAGGGCATAATTGCTAGCATCTGTTCGAATAATATATGGCTTAGTACCATCTGCTTGCTTTAACACAGGAGGTGTTGTAAGACTGTTTTTAAGGGTTTGAAATGCATTTTGTTGGTCAAATCCCCACTGCCACTTGACTTTCTTCTTTGTAAGATAACTTAGTGGACGTGAAATCTTCGCAAAATCTTGAATATATCTTCGAAACCACGAACAAGTTTGCAGAAAAGATTGTAGTTCTTTGACGTTTTTAGGGGGTGGAATATCCAGTATAGACGCAACTTTTTCTGGATCAACTTCTATTCCTTTTTGTGTAATCCAAAATCCAAGATATTTAACTCGAGAAGAGGCAAAATGGCATTTTTTTCTATTTGCTTTAAGTTTGAAATGTAAGAGTCTTTCAAAAATAGTTTTAAGATCAAACATGTGTTTTCAAAGTTTCTGACAAAACAATTATATCATCTAGATAAGGTAGTGCTAGAATGTCTTCCAGACCATTACAAAAACGGTTCATTAGTCTTTGAAACGTAGCAGGTGCGTTGCGCAAACCATATGGCATTCTTAAGAAACGGTAAGTGCCAAAAGGACATACAAATGCTGTCTTGTCTTGATCTTCAACATGCACTTTAACTTGATGGTATCCTACTCGCAGATCAAGTGTAGACATGAAAGGAGTGAGTTTTGCTTGATGTAACAAGTCATCCATTCTAGGAAGAGGATAGGTATCTGCGACTGTAATTTCATTCAATTTCCTGTAATCAATACAGAGGCGAAATGTTCCATTTGGTTTTGGTATAAGTACCACTGGGGAAGCATACGGGGATTCACATTCTTCAATTATGCCTTCTGAGAGAAGTCTATCGATTTCTTGTTTTTAATATTTCCTTCTTGGAAGGATTCATCCTATAAGGTGGCACTGCAACTGGAAGATGGTTTCTTGTATTTATACGATGTTCAATAAATGGTGTAGGCTCTCCCCCTGGTTGAAAGCATTCTTCATACTTTTCCAATAGTGAATTTATTTCTTCCCGTTGTGGAGGTGAAGGTGAGTACCTTCATTTTTCCGAAGTTGACAAAGATGTGGTTCAGGGTCAACAGTGAGCAGAGCATTGATATTAGGAGGCGCATTCACAAAATTATATTTTCTGTGAGACGTTTCAGTGAAGTACCATTGTTTTCTTTGGAGATCTAAGACGATCCCTGCAGCTGTTAAAAAGTCTATGCCTAGAACGGTTCTGTTACCTCTATCATTTTCAAAGTTAATAGTTCCGTGGGAATGACTTTTCCTTGAATACTAATGTCTACAGAAGTTTTCAGTATTTCTGTGGTTTGAGTACGACCGTCAGCAAGAGTCATCTACATGGTTTTCTCTTCAAAATTCAATTCTTTTTGTTTAAGTAAATGGTATAATTTTTCACCAGCCACTGAATGTGTAGCACCAGTATCAGCACAAACTGCTGCTTCTGTATTACAAATGGAAATTTGGATTATACTAATGGGATTACTTTCACTAGAAAAACTATAAAGTTTGATTGATTCAGACTTGATGACAAGGCATTATCTTTTTGTCGAACTGGGTTGCAAGTGTGGCATCTTGATCGAATGATTCCAGGAGCACCACATCCATAGCAAGATACAGGAGTTCTGTCTTCTTTTGTATCAACGATTTTCTTTTCAGGTATTCTGTCTTTGGAAATGGGATTCCGCCTACTGTTACTGGGAATCCCGGTTTCCACCTACTGACTGGGGAAACCAGACAGAGGGATGTTCATACGACAACTTAGGATTTTGTGTGTAGTTACTTCTCCAGGGACTGGAATTCATTTCTTTTTGTTTCCTGCTAAAGTTTTTTTTGTTTTTTTTTCTCATGTTTTTAACTTCTTCATACGAATCTAGCTTATCCACTAGTTGTAGAGGATTGTTCCAATTACACCACTGGTCCAAAAAGTGATCTTTATAATCTTGAGGGGCTTTCTTTTTAATTTGGTCTGCCACAATCAAATCTTTCAATTCTTCAAGCGTCGTAACTTTTGATTCTTTCAGCCACCCATCAAAATATGTTTGCAAGTCAAAATAGAAGTCACGCCAGGTTTTCACAGGATCTTTGGAGTGCCGGGAAAACATCTGCCGAAATTTCTCTGCACTTAATTTAAAGCGTTTTAGTAAAATTTGTTTGACTTTATAGTAGTCTTGAGCATCAACAACAGATTCTTTTGCGATTAAATTTGAAACTTCAGTCGGTAAAAGACCAACAAGGTACACCACCCACTGAGGAACTGGTACTTTTAAAAATGTTAACTGCCTTTCGAAGAGGTCTAGAAAAATTGTTACATCAGTTGTCTTTGGATCAAAAATCGGAAGTAATTTTTGGAGTTCTAACTTTGGCATATTGGAGTCTGAAGTTGTAGAATTACATTGGAGTTTTTGCAATTCAAATTGTCTTTGGTTTTCTTTTTCTCTTTCAGCCCGCAATTCGAGCTCTTTTCTATCACTAATAATGCGATTTAAGCATTCACACGTAAATTCTGCATCATATCCTTCACTTTTTAAGATTGCGTCTTTTATGTCAAGAATTTTAAAATTGTCTTGTATTGATATGTCTAGCGTTTCCGCCAATTCAAGGAGGTCCTGCCTGCGACCTTTTGCTAAATAGGCCATCGTGAAATGTCACTTCAAATTAATTACAAATTTATATTCTTTGAACTTTAAATTTAATTTAACAAAATGTTATTAATGAAATAATAATACAGTATTATATATACCACATAAAAGTAATATCTCAATTTCTTACAATATGCAATTTGAAAAAAAAAATTTCATGAAATTTCATGAATCACAAAAATGAAAAAAAAAATAAAATTATTTTCGTTGTTTTCAAGCTCAATACACAATCAAAGTAAAATTACTATCAAACTTTTAGTTAAAAAAAATCATCAAAATGATCTGAAATCACATTTGAAATACATCATACCACAAGTAAAAAGAATCATATACGTTCTCATAAATAAAAAGTTCTACTTAGCCGAAACAAAATTTCCTATTAGTATTCAAATAGAAAAGTTATTAGAACTCAGAGTTATAAATAACCTTGAACTGTCTATTTCTCCTTGTTTAAATTTATTCTCGCTTACGCAGCATAAAATATCTCATCAGTTTCATAAATGAATCATAGCTTAAAAATTAATACTAGCAAGAAGAGAAAACGGAAATATATATATTCTTTTTTCTTTTAAACCACTAAATATATTATTTAACTGAGACAAATCTTTCAACATATAATGCACATTTTACACTTAAAATTATACACATAAATGAATTTTTTTTTTTTTTTTTTTTTGAAAATAGCATATAACAATACAAAATTTTCCAGCTTAAATGCTTTCGAACAAGAATTGTAATCATTCAAAGAAAACAATACATAAATACATATATATTTGGTTTTGTGTTCTCACTTAAGCTTTTAAGTAAACAACGTTATACTTATTTGTTTAAACAATACAGGAAGTATATTTTAGAAACACATTGAAAATAATTTAACTGTATATTATGCTGTTTAGCAAATTACACAATTACATTTCTTGAAATAAGAAAAAAAGATTTCTTAATTTAATTCGAACAGGACGTTCTAAATTTAAATCAGTAAAAAATGTTCTCTATGTCAGAACAAGGAAGTCAATTTTTAAGAAATTAAAACTTACACAATTCTTTAGGATATTAAATCCAATTTGCATTTGGGCATGCAATGGTTAATTTAGTATTGTAAGGTATAATACTTAAAAGAAAATTCAAAGTAAAAACTTTACTTGTTCTTCAGGTGAAGATAAATCCAACGATTTTTTTGTTAAACTTGCTCATTCTACAGGTGAGAATGGAACAATAGCGGTTAACCTGAAAATTAATAGCGAGCAACAGCCAAGCCTCTTTAACTATAGAAACACGTTGGGCGTCAAATTATAAGGGGTGTGACCCAATGTAATAAAGGGACACGCGGGGAAGGTTAATTAAACACGTTTATTAGACAAAACAAACATTTACATACATAACTAGAGAACTAACAGTTACAATAGAATTGAAAGGGGTCGGGGAGCGCATGCTCGTACGTCCTTACAGTTCCGAAGCTTGGCCATTACTGAAGATTGTTCTAGCCGCTAGAGGGCGCGATAGTCTTTCTACTGTTCATATGAGAAGAGTTTAAACTACGGGGGTTACACAATTTTTAAAATAATTTTTCGTTCTCCACTTTTCAATATGCTCGTGCCCTCCTCGTAGAGTTATCACGCCCCCTAGGGTGGTGCGCCCCACAGTATGAGAAACGCTAAAGCATAATTCAAGAACATAAAGTAAATGAAAACACTCGAGAGAGTCGAAATTACAGATAATATTAATAATAAATAGGGGGATTGATAAATTTAGTCTTTAAACGTTCGGATAAGTTTTATTATTGCGATCAATTTCATATTTATTTTCCCCAAAAAGTGTACCAAGGAATTTTGACAGGGCCCTTTCAGGACTAACTGTGCCAGTGATTTCAATTAAAGAGATACACATCATTTGAATATGGATGTAAAAATTAAAATATGATTTACTACATACAAAATGGGTGCATTAAATTTCACGTGTTCCCCTTAAAAATAATTTTCTAAAAAAATTCATAAACATTTAAAAAATTATATAAATATCAAAAAATCAGAATATTATTTTAAAAGTATTTTATTACTATATACATATATATATATATTAAAGGCTGAATATATTATATCAACAGGGAAATTTTAGAATGGGAAAATGTTCAAAAAAGAATGTTTAAGAAATCTCTTTTCTCCTTGTAAAAATGAACGTTTTAATAAACACCGGATTTCGATTTGTTCATAGATCATAGCAAATTTTAAAAAATGATAGCATTGGATTTAGATTTGTTTGTTAATCATAGTCAATAAGAACATTATTGATAGCCTTTGATTATAATTTCAGGACTTAAAAAACAAGAATAAGCAATCCCCAACCCCCTTTTTTTTTAAAAAAATTCGTATTCCAGTACTAACCTCATCTTCGTATTAAGCAAGATTTCTAAAATGCTACGATTGTGTAGAATAAAAAATATTTTTGAATGCAACGAATGAGAAGTAAGAAATTAATTGAAACTAATGTTTTCAGAAAGTCTTAATGAACATAAAATATTGTTCAATAATTCAAACCGTTTTACATTACAAAGTTTTTACACAATAACTATAATAATGCACATTTATAATGCTTCCATAAAATTAAATTTACAGAGAGAAATCAAATTTGAAACAACACATGCTATTTCGTTCAGTATAACGGCATACTTATCTACTATATTCATTTCTATAAATTAAAAATATATTTTTAGACTTCGGAAACTGTACTTTTTTTCGTTATTGAAAACCATTTTGCTGCACTGTATTTCATCTAAGAAATGCAATAATCAAAAGTACACAAAAAGAACTGATAAAGAATGTAAAAAATAAAAACTCATCTTTTGAGAGTATTCATTAATAAATTTAATACTATAAAGGGAACTTTTCTCCAGTCAAAAAAGATTTATCTTGTACAAAAAAAAAATAATCGCAAAAATAAACAATAAAAGTTTATGAAGTAATTTTTCTCCAACAGACGAAAACACATCAATGTAGAGAGTATAATAATTTAAATTTGCACTTTTATGTATAAAAATTTATTCTGGACCACTGTTTTTCCATTGCAGTACAATTATTAAAATGAACAACAACAAACACAATATTAACTGAAAATGCATTTTAAACACACACAAAAAAAATGTTCTCTTTACACATAATCTGTTAATTTATCTTTATAAAGAAAAAAACTTTTTCCCACACTCCCCAGCTTTGTTTTAAGAAAAAAGTATTAGCAAAAATAACAATAAAATTTACCAAAGCAATTTTTTTTTCATATATATAAAACCGGTACCCTGGTGCATAGCTTCCATTGCACCCCCCCTTTCTTCAGATACCCTGCCCTGTATGTACTTTTACGAAAAGAACTTCAACAATAATAAAAAAAAATGTTAATCATGTTTTAAGCAAAATGCAAGTTACAAAGATATTAATTATACCCATAAATATAATAACATCAAATGATGCATTTATTATCAAACAATATAAAATACATTAAAAAATAAGTAATTTTCTCTTAAGGTATCCAACTACGTTCGGAACCATAATTTTAAAATGTTCTCCTTTTGTGAAAAATGCTTCTATTATAATAATATTTTGCCTTTATATAGCTCAGACCTCTGTACAGAGTCTCAACTATGATTTTTGAAAAATTCACATTATTTTCAGAGTTACAACCCATTAAAATAATTACGCCGTTTTTTTTCTTAAAATTGCTTCCCTCTGTTGTCGTAAAACATGGGTAAACTCACTTCTAAGTTTTATATTTCAAAAATTCTAGTTAAACCTCTGTACAGATGTCTGAGATATATATATACAGGCAAAATCTTATAATAATAGAAGCATATTTCGCAAAAGAAGAATATTTTGAAAATTAGTCATTCTATGATCATTTTTTGTCAAAATATTGTACTTAAATAATTTTTTATTGTAATACTATTCTTAAAACAATTTTATATACATTTCCTAATCTAAGTGACACTAAATATCATAAATATTATCCATTTATGCGCTTTGGCAAAATCACGATTCCGAACGTAGTCGGATACCCTAAAGTTCTCGTAGTTATTGTTCCATTCTTGCCCCATTCTTGAATATCCCGGAATATAGTAATTAACTGCAGAGCAAGCAATGGATTCTAAGTGGTCGTCTGTGAAACGGGAAAGGTATGTTGTCTTAACTATTTATCGTTGAAAATGCCGTTAACACGGGTAGGTAGAGCGAAAGAACGATTTCAAATGAAATGCAGCTTTTTTCAAATTAGGATACTTTACTTCGTCCATTAGAGAGAGAGATTCCAAAAGATATTCTTTTAAAATTACGTCATTTTGAAGGAGAAAAACTTCTTTTTCCTCAAGAGATAAATATAATATATGATGTAGTGTGTGTGTGTGTGTGTGTTTCAGTTATTTCTTCCACATAATCATTGCCAAATGGATAATACAATTGGTAACATGTTACAACAATTTGTTCTATTCTAGTAAATTCTTGAAAACGTCTCTCAAATTCTCTCATTGTGTAGTTTTATTATTTCAATGTAATTATTCTGTTTGTTTAATTAACCTCCATTTTTAAAAGGACTCGTAAGAAATATTTTTGAAAATTTCAGTTCATTTATCACCAACTGGAAAGATATTAGCTTTAATTTCTTTTTGTGGTATTCTTTTTTTTATTATAAGTATATCTAATTCAACTAAATTTTTTGTATATATGTATCAGAAAAGATAAATCAGGATACAGCCACTTACTGAAAATTAAATGACGAACACATTTTTTGTATTCAAGTTTGATATCAGAAAAGAAAAATCAGGATACAGCCACTTACTGAAAATTAAATGACGAACACATTTTTTGTATTCAAGTTTGAAGAACCCTGATTGTGGGGAACAAACACATAAAACTCTTTGCGCTAGAAAAGTACACCATCTCTGCATGAAAATCATGGGCAAATTTATTCTCAGAAATATAATAGAATATTAGGAATTTTTAATATATTTTCTGTTGGTTTTTAATTAAATATTTCAATGCTGTGATTAATTTGTGGCACAATCATAAGAGTTTTCCTTATCGTCGACTTTATTTTAATTATTTATATATTTTTTCCTTCGCTTTTAACATATTTGTAGAAAAACTTAAAATATTTCATATTGTTATTTTATTATAAATTTTGTCTAAAAAGTTGGAACATATCATTCGTTTTATAAATATATGAAATTCTTGTCTCATTAGAATCTCCGCTATTTTTGCATTTATTTAAGGTATCCGACTATGTTCGGAACCGTGATTTTCATGATATTTAGTGTCACTTAGATTAGACTACATCAGTGCTTCTCAAACTTTCAATACTGGCGCCCCCCTTTTCAATCACAATTTTTATCGCGCCCCCCTTGTACATTAATAATGTACTGAATGCAATAATAATGTACTTTGACGCTAAAGCAACAATCTTTATTATAAACCGTACAAATTCATGACAAAAGTATTAAATTTCGTACATGTTACTTTTGAGTTAAAAAAAAATTAAGTGATAGAGTATAATTATATTATGTTATTTTTCCTTTCTCTAATTTTTAAATTGGAACATATTGCAAAATGCGGTGGTTGCTTAGAAGACAAAATATAGATATAAGCTAAATGTAGAAAAAGAACTCAGAGGGTCAATTTCTAATCATAAGCATTCCTTTGAAAAACTTTGCTCTGTAAGACAAGCCCATGGAAGTACCGACTGAAGTACCCGCTCTTGGCACCAGTTCATTTATAAGAAAATAAAACATTATTGATATAATCGCTTAATTGTAAGGAGAATAAAGCCAAGTGTGCGACAATGTTTACAAGAATGTAAACTGATTTTTTAAAAATGATTGCTCAAATTATAATTAGTTTTAAGCGAACTGTAATTTTAAGTCTCAAAGAATTAGCATTTAGAATTATATATATATATATATATATATATATATATATATATATATATATATATATATATATATATATATATATATATATATATAATGTTGAATAATGAACAATAAAAAAAAAAAATCCGATGAAGAATAATTGTATTATTTTTAATATTTAAAGTGAAAATACTTCAACATGTTTTAACCCTGGAGCAGGCGCGCAGTCGATACTAATGGTCGAGCGGGGTTATTTGAGTCACCCCAATCCTTTTTTTATAATTATTTTTATAGTACACAAATATCGTAATTCCAGTGAATAATTTCATAAAGAGAAAATATACTCACCTACTTTTAAGAACACAGAAAACATTTCGGAAAAAAAAGTTATCACACTGGGAACTCAGACAAAACAAGTACCTAAAGATCGTAAAAAAAACGTCTGTCACTCCCAAAAAAGAGGGAGATATGTGGCAAATATATTTTAGTTCACGTTAAGATTTTCAAACAGGAGGATAGTGTGTCAGGGCCATTGGTAACAATTAAACAGTTTAACCAGAATTACCGATTTCGTGCACTGTGTGCTCGACATGACTGCCCCGGATTAAAAGTGTATTTATTACGATATGAATGTTCCAAAAAATTATGTAAAACGTTTTTCATTATGCTTGGCTTAGTAATCCTTCAAACTTCCCTAAATGAAAAAAACAAATACATAAGAGCAGGGTCGTAACTAACCGTACAAGTAAGCTCGAAGGTCAAACCGCAGCAAATACATTCTGCTGCCTACAGCTGATGGCAATAATATATAACAGTGATGAACTTTTTATCTTCATAAAAATGTTTTTTGATTATGGCTCTGGATTTTGTCTTTCCTCTAAAAGAGTAGCATTTTCGCTTTGAAAAGGAAACGTAATAAAAAAATCTCTCATCATGGGATTACAGCAAATCGAATAAAACGTTTTTTATTTGGTTATAGTATCAAAGATAGCTAAAAAATGAAGTTTTTGAAGTAAAAGCTTTTTTTCGATCATGTAAAATCGCAGATAATATATATATATATATATATATATATATATATATATTATTTCCGTGTAAAAATGTGTATATTTTTTATTATGTCAGAAATTTTTTGATTTTTTCTTCATTCTAGTAAATAAATTTTTTTGAAACTTTTATTTTCGATATTCTCGCGCCCCCCTTGTACGTGTATCGCGCCCCCCCAGGGGGGCGCGCCCCACAGTTTGAGAAACACTGGACTACATGTATAAAATTGTTTTAAGGAGATTTTGACAAAAAAAATATTTAAATATATTTCGGCAAAAAACTAACTTAGAATAACCTTTTTTCAAAATGTTCTCCTTTTGTGAAAAATGCTTCAATTATAATAATATTTCGCCTGTATATAGCTCAGACATCTGTACAGAGGCTCAACTATGACTTTTGAAAAATTCACATTATTTTCAGAATTACAACCAATTGAAATAATTATCGGCGTTTTTTTCTTAAAATTTCCCCTTCTGTTTTCGTAATACAGGGATAAACCCACTTCTAAATTATATATTTCAAAAATTCTAGTTGAGCCACTGTACAGAGGTCTGAGCTACATACAGGCAAAATATTATTATAATCAAAGCATTTTTTGCAAAAGGAGAATATTTTGAAAATGGGTCATTCTATGTTCATTTTTTGTCAAAATATTATACTTAAATAATTTTTTATTGTAATACTATTATTAAAACAATTTTATATACATTTTCTAATCTTAGTGACACTAAATATCATAAATATTAAACATTTATACGTTTTTCAAAATCACGTTTCCGAACGTAGTCGGATACCTTAAAATTTACAGTGACAAAGTTTCAAAATATTCAACTAAGACAGCTCCTGTATATGAATATTCATTTTTATTTCTTCTAAAAGTAAGATATTTTAAAAATTTAGATATCTAAATTTATCGCGCAAAAACTTATTTTTTCCCCTATGAGAGAGAGTTATATATATATATTACTATACTTTTCCCCACCATATAATCTATAAATAATAGCGCAATATCTTTTTTAAACTACATTTATTTTATTAAAAAGGTGGCAGAAAACTGAAAATCGATACAAATCTTGAGAAATTCATTTGACTGACAAATGATCATAAAAAAGGAATCTTTCTTAATTTCCTGCTTGTTTTCGATGTTGACTGTAACAATCTACTGCGCCCCAATTTCACTAATTAGATTTGTTTTCATTAATCACTTTTCTTTCCATGGCTTCATCTTCAGGAACTTTCAGATGAAATGAGAAAAGTTTGTGCTCAATTCCCCAGCACATAAAGAAAATGAAACCAAAATTTAATTATGATAATGAATGAAGAAGTGATTCGAAAGAAAAATTTAGGCACAATGAACAATAACGGAATTATTTTTTTTGAGTATATCAAAGTAGTTTTTCCGATTTTTTTTTATCGTAAGAAAAAAATCTGAAAGAATTTCTTTTTTTTTTATTTACAACACAAATGCTTAGTTAAATATTAATATGTAAATGTAATCCAATTGTTCAAATGCTCTGACGAGACCAATTTATTTAATCAAATCGCGTCTCAAATGACTGTAAGAAACAAACTTCGAAATTCTTAGCTCAAATAACTGCGTTGATCATTTCAGCTTGAAGCCCTCTGTAAAGTTGATACTTATTTTCCGTTTTACAGATATTTTACACACACACACAGACAATCTTAATTTAGTGCATTATTACTGATTATATATAAATCTGATCTACAAGCAAAAACGTAATATAAACATTTTTTTAAAGTTTTTTTTAAAAGTCAGTTCTACTTACGTCAACAAAGAAAAAAATTACTTTAGTTTCCTTTTATCAAATAATTACAATTAAAAATAATTATGTATGTACGTAAGACAGTAACATAATATTAAGCGGCAATTAATTTTTATTAGTTATCATTAAAGTATCGTATTGTAATCCAAAATAATCGTGTATTTAAAATTTCAATTCAACTGAATACTTTAAAAAGTTAGAAACAAAATCTTTTAAAGTTTTGACCCAAGTCTCTAAAAATGAAGCCAACGTGACTGTATCTGTAATTCTTGGAATAATTACTTTCAGTCAATTAATTTAAGTTAATTATGATAAAATTATCGTATTGTCACCCAAAATAATCGCGTATAGAAAATTTCAGCTCAAATGAGCGCTTTAAAATGTGAGAAAAAAACCTTTTAAAGTGTTAACACAAGTCGTAAAATTGGTTGCCAAAAATGATTCCAACGTGGTTATATCTTTAATCTTTTAATAACTAGTTTAAATTTTAATTAATTTTATTAATTATAATTAAATTACCGTTTTGTCCTCCAAAATAATCGTGTGTATACAATTTCAACTCAATTTATTTTATGAACGATTGAAAATTTGAACAAGATATAGGGAGATTATGAACTAAAAGTAGGAATAAAAAAAACATAGCAAGACAGAAATAGTCCTAAAATTGGGTGAGTGAAATTTAAGTCGCACTATTCAGCTACTCAAGGGCTTTTGGCGACGGACCTCATAATTTTGAACCATGGTCAAGTGACGAGGATGACACCTGATCTGGCACCCCCTTTCTTAACTTCCACTCCATACCAATAGGACGGCATTTGAGCACCGACAGATTTAAAGTGCATCGCATTCTTACGCTGCAGACCTTCAGTAATTCTAGACTTGAACTCATGACATGCCGGGCATGAGTCCATTATCTCGACCACTAGGCTTCGGCAGCCACGTCCTAAAATTGAAGGTACGTTCTAAATTATGCGAAAATCACATAAGATGAAATAAAGAATTATATTGTTGCAAATTTGTGAAGGAGGGAGGCAAGCAGCAGATAACTTCAATTAACTAAATAATAACAAATTAATTAATTTACAAGGGTGAATATATATACACAAAGAAATATTATAACAGAATATTTACAGTAATGGAAATTGCACTCGTTATAAACAAGCTTTACAGCGCTACAAAAACGGTTCTCTAGAACTGTTTCACTAGCAGGAACTATGGTAGATAATGTCTCTCTGTCTTTTATACAGCCTCATGGAAATTTCTTGAAGGATCGATCCTAGAGAGTTCTCGATGGCTCCTTGGCGATATAATAATTTCCCGAATTGGTCTTGAAGGATGATAGAGTTATCAATCCGTTAACCCAAGTCACATATATAGTTGCTATAATCTTATTAATGTTCATGCTGGGTAACGAACTTTCCCTGTAAAGTTCCTTTCCCCTAAGCAGTGTATTACTGCAGGGAGAACAACATATGTATATGCCTGGCGTTCTTCAATATTTAGTTCAAAACTGTGTACAAATGTGGAAACTGTAAAAACTCGGGGATGTATACAAATGATACTTACATATTTAATTTTATTGAGCAGTAAAACTTAAAATACATAGGCCACTGGTTCTCAAACTTCAACTACTGGCAACCCAATTTTCAGTAATAATTTTTATCGCGCCCCCCAAATAATAATGTATTGAATGCAATAATAATGCATTTGGGGGGGGGGAGGTGCTAAAGCTACAATACGATCATAATTATAAACCGTACAAATTAACAAGATAAGTATTAAATTTTGTATATGTTATTTTTAAGTAATACATATTTTTATTTTTTTACTTTTTAGTTCGATTCACTATAAAAGCGTGTTTTTTAATTTGTTTTTAAACTATAATTTATTTTATCATTATTTTACTATACACGATAAAAATCCCAATTCCAGTGAATAATTTAATTAAGAGAAAATATACTTACCTACTTTCAAGGACTTATCAATTTTTCTTTGATTTTTTGAGAAAAAATCCAATAAAACTAATGAAAATGTTTCAAATCTGCGTGCCCTTAATAATGGACATAAAGCATGTTCATAGAAAATATTTTTGAACAAAAGTGGTCGCGCAGGGAACTCGATCAAATCTAGTAACTTGATAGTAAAAAAAAGTTTGAAACTCCCCCAAAAAAAAGAGGGCGAAATGTGATAAATTCATTTTAGTTCCCATTAAGACTGTCTTATTGGAGGATACTCTGTCAAAGTCATTGGTAACAAATAAACACAGTTTTCCCAGAATTAACGATTTCGTGAACATCAGATGACTGCGCATCGCGCGACCAATCCCGTGTTAAAAGTATATTCAGTAAAACATATGGATATTAGTTCTAAAAAAGAATTGTGTAAAAAGTTTTCCGTTATGCATTGTATGTTGGCCAAATAATCCTGCAAAGTACTCAATATGCTTATCCATATATCATATAACTCATTCACATGGTAAAAAGCAACAGAAAAATATTATTTACAACTTTCCTAAAAGAAAAACAGATGGAGTGAAACACCAGTTAAGTTTGAAGGTCAAATACATGATAGTCAAAAGTAGCATTTTAGGTGTTAAAGGAAACGTAATAAAAATCACTCATCGTGATTACAGTAAAGCAAACAAAATGTCTTTTTTTATTTGGTTATAGGATCAAAGATAGCTAATGAACGTTTGAAGTCGAATGTTTTATTTTTGATGCTCACCAGATGATATATATAAATTATATCAGTGTAAATGTGCATTTTTTTATTAAGTTAGGAGAAGCATTTTGTTTTTCTTCATTCCAAAAAATTATTTTTTTAAACCTTTTATTTTCAATATGCTCGCGCCCCCCTCGCAGCGCGTCCCACAGTTTCAGAAACACTGACATAGGCACATGATTCTTAGGTCAAATTAACTGCACAAGCAAAAAGAGGGGAAAGAGTTTTAGATTAAAATTAAGAGCAGGAAATTCAAAATAAGAATTGAAATAAAGAAATACTATTTAGTTACATAATTATTAGTCATTACTAAATGATAAGCGCAATTATTTGCCACGGCCTGAATCGCAGTCGCTACTTATAACCCGCATCTATTAAGCTCTTTAATAGAGAATAAGGCAAGTAACCCAGTAACTATTTCTTTATATCAGTGCTCTCAACATCATCTAATTTTTAAACTGTGGCAAAAACGTTCAATTCCTTTTTTGACATATATTCGTTTTTCGACTAAAGCCTGCAATCTGCATTTGAGTCTCAATCATGGCCAAGAGTATGATTGTAAGATTATAATGAAGAATTATATATATATTATATCGTTATTTTCATAAAGTATTTTTGTTGCCCTTTAAATTACTTCAGTTTAGTATTTCTTAGATTTTTTTTAGTTTAGTATTGACTAGTCGGTAGATTACCTTTAGTAAGTAATAATGCTTGTTCGAATTAGGTTTACTTGGTACTTTTAAGAGGAGTTTTGGAAACCTCTCTCTATGTATATATACTAACAATGTTAAATTGGCTGTTTTCGATGTACATTTTCTCAAAATTAGTTATATGTACATGCTTGAAATTTTTCATACAATTAAAGTATACCTTTCTTATTATACTAAAATGAGCTTTTAAATAATTTTAAATTTTTTAATAAGTTATGAAATATTTTATCAAACATTGCGAAATTTGTCCCATTCCTCACATAAAAAATTTGTAAAAAATAAATTTCTGAGTTTTTTACGAAAAACTCATTTCAGTATATATTAGCCACCATTATAAATATATCATAAAAAATTTACATACCTGTGAACAGTAGTTTTTTAGAAAAGGTACATCGCACATCAAAATTTACATTTTGAGATGAATTGATTTTAATGTATACACACACACACACAGTGAGACTTTTAATCGGCTTGGAAATAAAAAATAAAAGGCTCAATTTACAATAAGAAATACATGTTTTGGTTTATATCAGACGTTTAACTTTTAAGCAAAAACGAAGTACTTTGTTTACATTTTTCGCCATTCAAATAGGTATGTCCCAGTTTCAACGATTATTTAAAAATAGGTTTTAAGGATTTCTAACAACCCTAGAGGTTAAAGTAGGATATTTTTAGAAAGGTTAAAATCTACACAATTTAAAAAGTTAAAAATTTCAAATTGTTAAAAAAAAATATGATTTTAGCTTTCCAGCACCCCTGAAATTCTTATTTTATTTTGGTCGAAATATGTTGAAAAATTGCTTTTGTCAAAATTAGGGGTGGCCAACCTTTTTGGAAAGAGTGCCATTATTTGATAAAAAAAAACAAATTAAACGTGCCACTTCCTACTTTTTCAGCTTGCAAAAAGTATGAAAAGTTTAAAAAATGTTACTTATAAGCGTAAGATGGGATTTTTATGCATATAGCACGTTTTTTTTTTTGTAAGTCTATATAGAAAAATTTAAAAAAATAATTTAATCTGTAAGACAAAAATACAAACTCTTAGGTTTTATTATTAATTAACTTTTTAACAGGCCTTAAAATCAATCAATCAATTTTATAGATTCAACGCTCAATTAGATTAGGTATAAAAGAAAAACGAATAATTTGAAACACTAAATTAGAAATAACTATTAAATGCTCTTGCTTAATGTGGCTTTTGAAGTAGTGTTTTTTTAGCAAGTTATATATTACAATTATTTCTTGAAAATGTTAACAAAATAAAGTTGTTTTACGTGCATATCAATTAATTTTGAGCAATATTTTGATTTTTTTATGTTTGTAATAGAAAACATTTATTCACTAACTTACTGATCCGAACTTATAACAATATCTGCCAACCAAACCATGTAAATTGGGAAATTGCTGGTAGGTACGAATTTCAAAAATTCAATATCATTCGGTTCAATTGCAGTTGTGAATTTCTTTTCTTATATTTTAATTTCAGTGTAGCATGGTACTGTTGATCAATAATTCTAATTTGGATTTTAGGAGGGTAACAATTAATGTCTTGCAGAGAAGTTAAAAAAATGATTTATGAAAAGATCATTTTTTTATCATCTTGAGAATCATCCAACCCAGCACTAAATGAATCCTGCAAAACGGATATTAAATTTTTGAGTTTATTACAGCTGTGAACATTAATATTTTTGGTAGATAGTCATTGCAATAATGTGAAATGTGTTCGTCCCCCTCCAATATCGAGATAAAAAAACCCGAATAAATGTTTGTTTACAAAAAAAGAAACATTACCAACTAGGCTACGAAAAATATAATCTTTTCTCTGTAATCTTAAATTTAAATTATTTAAATGTTTCATAGTATCGGTAAGAAAAGCAAAATCCCATGGCCAATCTTTATCCTTGAGTAGCAAGAACTCACAGGGCAGTTCATTGTTTCCTTCCAGATATTTTCAGACACGTTCCCTCAAATTCCAAAACCAAAAGGAAAGTAAACCGCACTCTTCACGCGCCACAATCGTGGCACCATCTATCCACCGCAAAAGCAACCAAGCCATCAAACATTGACGCAATTACGCAGTCACTCCACAAAGTCATCTCACACAAATGACGCAATTCTCAAGCCGTCACGCATGAATGACGTAACCCACAAAGTGACACAACTGCTCACATGCTCGCCACGAATATGATAGCGCTCGTTCGTCTATTCGCCGAATCACTGGCACGAGGGTAATGTGGCGGTGTGATATCTATTAAACTAGTATTAAACATCACGCGAAGACGATCGTTTTGGCGTGATCGATAAAGTACTCGCGTACGGAATGGAAGGTAATCAGAACGAATCCTTCCTTCCTTCACACGCTTGAAATTTTTCAAGTTTGTGTATTTGGTTGAGTAGAGATCCGATATGAACGGATTTAGATTCCCAAGGGGAAGTAAGGGGTATTATAGATTAAAGTTCCCGTTTTTTTCAAATTTAGACTCTCTCTCTCTACCATGTTTGAAATTTATCAACCATATTTCTTTTGTTGAGTAAAAATTCACTAAGAACGGATTTTGCTCAAATCAACTACCAAAGGGGGAAAACGAAAGTATAAAATATAAATATACTTCTGTTTTAGAAATTCAATCCTGTCTATTTAAATAAAGAGGTGATTGCTATTAGAATACTTTTGAAAACAGTAGAAACCTTAATGATAGGAATTTGTGTTACCAATAACTTAAAAAAAAGTGTTACTCTTACAACATTATGAAATACCCAATGAAGCGGGTGAGTAATGGCAAAGTATATTACAATCACTGAAGTATATTAATTACCAACCGGTTCTATGAAATTAAAAATTTGTTATTAAATCCACTTGTGTTCCAAATATTTTTCAAGACTCTTGTACGATAAATTAATTCTAAGATCTTTTGAAAATTTAGCTACACGGTACACTTCGGTGTGCAGATCTTATTTTGAGGCTGTTCGCATGTTTCTGATTCTTAGTTCTGTGAGTTTGGTCTCTTGCAGTTGAAAAAAATTCAGTTTTCTAGTGAAAATCTGTACCTCCCATGTTTGTGCTTTTTTGAAAATGATGGTCCGTCGCTAGTAATTCTCATGCTGCTTCAAAATGTGACGTTGATTAACAATCAATTCATTTGAATTGCTAAAAGGAAAAATGTTGGAGATAGTACATATTATTCGATGGGAAAAAATATTTTACCATAATCGTTTCTCTTAAACCTATTTTCTGTTATAGAAAATTTAAAATTTGTTGTTACTTGTTCCACCAGATCGACAGTAACATCAGATCAAGGTTCACGAAATTCATCGAGGCAAAAGGCGAGATTTTTACGCCAGTTTACTGGCCTTAGCTTTGAGCACCATGCAGGCGACAGTGCGATTTTGCTCGGTTCCACCCCAGTTTTGAGGGAGAACAACCAGGGGGAGGTCAGGGCCTCCCACCTCTCTTCCCCTTCCACCAACCTCACGAGAGGCCTTGCGGCTCGACGGTTACCCCTATACCGTGAAGGCACTATACATTTATAAACATCCATACCGTCTCCGGGATTCGAACCCAGTCCTACAGCATCGAAGTCAGCGTCACTAACCACTACACCGGATGGGTGGCAATTTGATATTTAAATGAATCAAATTCAACAAATTTAATTATCGCAATAAAGTAGCGTTCCTCGAACAGTGGGGTGCATCCCCCTTGTGGGGAGTGATAACTGTACGCAGGGGGCGCGAGCATATTGAAAAATTGAAAACAATGGATTACATTCGAAAATTTTTAATTTATGGAAGGTAAACAAACAAAATACATTCTGACTGAGTAAGAAAAATAAATACACATTTACACTGATATAATACACTTATAAAGGAATCAGTACTGCACAATGCATTTTATAATTACTTTAAGAATACTAAGTTAAGAGAACAAGTTTAATAATTACCATATAAAAATTATATTAAAAAATTCATATTTATCTTGATAATTTGTACGGTTTCTAATTAATCCCTTAACTGCCGATCAAAAGTTACGCGATTCACTCCCCAATGCCACCATTTTTGACGTAGGTGTAGATGTAGGGTGGAGAATGGGAAGAAAAGGAATAACTATGCAAATGCTCTGAGCAATAAGTAAATCCTTCGCAAACACTATCAATGTCCTTTTATTGCATTCCAAGGCTTTCGGAATAAGTTTATGGATAGCAGTGCACAGAAAAGATCGTACTTCTGAAAGACGTATATATACGTCCGAGGAAATTATCGCTTCGGTTAAGCGAGATGTTTTTATACGTTGGGGGCACTTAAGAGGTCAAAGTCACGTTGTATCTTTAGTGTCAAAGTGTAGTATTATTGAATTCAATACAATGTTATTGTATGGAGGAGGGGCGATGAAAGTTATGATTGAATATTGGGTCGCAAATAGTGAAAGTTTGAGGAGCATTTCAATAGAGTATTTAAGATTATAAATTATTGGGTTAGGAAAAAAGAAATCCATTATATTTATTCGGTAGATAGCTGTAGTGATCGATATCTTGTAAAGTATTGATAAAATAATTTCAGATTTATGATCGTTGGAAAGGAAACATTTCGCACAAAAAAAGGTTCTTTTGCTGCTTTTTGTTTGATCTATTCAGTTGTGGGTAACATGTTATTTAAAAAGGAAATCAACAAAGAGAAAATTCGGCACATTTTACAGTTTTTCTTTGGTAAAGGCGAAAATGCAAGCCAGGTGGCTGAATTTTGGATGGTGTTTATGGTCCCTATACTGTAACAGCCAATTACGAGCAATTTTAGCTTCGTTGATTCCGTTCAAGTATACCCGTCGTCGAAAATGTCAATAAAATTACATAACTGTTTGAAATTGATCGGCATATTTGTAGTCGTGGCATCGCTCAAGAGCTATAGATTGAACACAGAACAGTTTAAAGCCATTTGCACAAATCTGGATTAAAAAAGAAGCTTGATGTTTGGGTGCCACATCAATTAACACAAAAAACATGATGGATAGAATTTCCATCTGCGATGCCTTGGTCAAACAGAATAAAATTAACCCATTTCTTATGCGGATGGTGACAGGGATTGAGAAATGGGTCATATACGACAACATTATGCAAAAACGATCATGGTTACAGCTCAGAGAAGCTGCTCAAACTGGGTCCAAACCAGGAATGTTCTACTGTGCATTTGGTGAGACTGGAAAGGAATAATTTATTATGAGTTGCTACTAACTGACCAAACACTAAATTCGGTTCACTATTGGAAGTTTGAAGCTATAGATTGACCAGAAACGGTCGGTATTGATCAACAGGTGAGGTGTTATGTTCTATCAGGACAACATCGTCTATTATGACTCTCCAGAAACTCCGAGAGCTTGGTTGGGAAGTTTTGTTGAGTCTACCATGTAGTCCGGACCTGGTACAAAACGATTATCATGTTTTTCTTACAATGGAAAACTTCATCAGAGACAAGAAATTGGCATCATCAAGAAAAGTTTGTGAAAATCGATTTCCAGAGTTTTATGCCAATAGGGATCAAGACTTTTATAGCAGAGACATTGTGAAAATACCTTTACAATGACAAAAAATATATAGCGAAATGGTGGATATTTGACAAAAATTAGTAATCCGAAACATCTTAAATAAAGTCTTGAATTTCACTCAAAAATAATTGATGACTTTTTCCCCAACCTAATACTTTTATTTTAACTAGTTTTATGATATGCTGACCTTTCAAATTAAAAGGTTCGCTGCCAAATGCTTATCCGTTTTTACTATTGGAGTACCTTTTAATCAGTGTCAGAAATTTAGCGTGCTTTCCGTAGTTCAAACTCAGATTTATGAAACATAACTTTATATTTAAATTTGGCTTCATATTTTTGCATAACGTTTTTACTACTGGAATATAAAATGAACAACACATTTTAAAAAAATAATTATATAAATTAGTACTCAAGCAGAGAGCATTTGAGAGAAGAGCTTTTTGAATTCAAAATACATTTGCCTTCACCCATCAAAATTTATTTTAAGTAAAAGTGGTCAAAATGGGTGTGAGAAATTTTAGAGGGGAAAAAAGACCCAAACATAGTATCCCTCACCCTATATAGCCTCTTTTTCAATTCCTACTATTAACTCACACACACTATATATTTATTTTTTTATTTTGGTGGAATTTTTAATTGTTAATAAAATACATTTTAAAGCGCTCAATTGAGCTGAAAATTAATATACATGATTATTTTGGATGACAATGCAATAATTTAATTATAATTGATGAAAATTAATTGATTAAAACTAATTATTTAAAGAATTATAGATACAGCCAAGTTGGCATCATTTTTGGTGACTTGTGTCAAAACTTGAAAAAGCATTCAATTGAACTAAAATTTTATATACACGATTGTTTTGGATGACAATACGATACTTTAATGATAATTAACAAAAAATTAATTACCACTAAATGTTGTGATTCTGTCATATGTATATACATATTTATATTAATTGTAAGTATTTAATAAAAAGTAGCTAAAATAAAATTTCTCTTTGTTGATCTAAATAGGAATTGACTTAAAAACTTTTTTTTATATTACTTGTTTTAAAATATTGTTTTATTTTTATTTTTGCCATAAGAATCGATAAGACAAAAGGGAAAAAAAAGAGTCAATTTCTTTCTCGTTCAACCAAATGGATGCAGAATTTGAATAAATGAATTATAAGTCGAGAGGATATATGGCTGTAGACAGATTTGAAAGCATTCCTCTTCTTCGAATCGTGGAACGGTAATCCTTAAAGGATCCATCACCATTTGTTTCAAAATCTTTTTATTGACTCACCGACATTACGATACCATTATTAATACTATTATAATATTGAAAGGAGCCTGTTGTACAGCATTTGGGGAAAAAAACTTCGATACCGTGAAACATTTTGGTAGACTAATGCGAAACTTAAGCAATACATTTGTCTAGGTCTGTGGTTCTTAAACTTTTGACCAACGCGGGGCCTCTAAAACATCAGCCTGACATCGTGCAACCTCAAGATTTTTAACACATTTCCCTAACTCCCAAAACATGGCTAAAGGATTTAAATGCAATTGTTATCGTATCTATGAATTCATTTCTTAATTTTTGTACATGTGTTTCTACTATTTTTTTTCAAAATATGATCCTGTTGCACTAGCTAGTTCCAAACAATAAGAAATTTAATTAATATTATTGATCAAAATACATGTTCTAGTAGAGTCTTTTTTATTGGGAGAAATTTAATGATCTTGTCTAGAGTGACATCTTTCAATTTTTCCACGAGGGCTTTTATTGTCTTTTAAAAAAGGAATGTTAACATTAACCCAGCGTTTCTCAAACTGTGGGGCACGCCTCTCTAGGGGGCGTGATAACTCTACAAGAGGGCGCGAGCATATTGAAAAGTTGAAAACATAAGAGAGAGATTTAACGAAATTATTAACTTACTGAAAGAAAACAAATAAAATACATTCTGACATAAAAAATGAAATACACATTTATACTGATATAATACATTTATAAATGTAGCAGCACTGTGCAAAGTATTTTACAATTAACTAAACAGTACTAAGTTAAGAACCAGTGACCCCATCTGCTTTTCATGCATAAAATTATGTACAAAAATTAACACTTTTCTTGATAATTTGTACGGTTTATAATTAATTCCTTAAATACCGATTAAAAATTACGCGATTCGCTCCCTAATACCACCGTTTTACACGTAGGCTAGCGCATTTGGTGTGGGGGGTAGGTGCATTTGGGGGGGGGTAGTAGAAAAGAAACAAATAAGCAAATCCTGCGAAACAAGTAAATCCTTAGCAAACACTGTCAAGGTCCTTTTATTGCATTCCAAAGCCTTCTGAATAAGTGTTTTGATAGCAGTGCACAGAAAAAATTGTATTTCGGGAAGACGTATATATGCGTCCAAGGCAATTAACGCTTTGGCTGAGCGAGGCGTTTATATACTCCGGTTGCACTTAAAAAGTCGCATTATAGCTTTAGTTTCAAATTATATTATTTTTGAATTCAAAACATTATTATTGTATGAGAGGAGGCGCGATAAAAATTGATTGAAAAGTGGGTCGCAAATTTTGAAAGTATGAGAAGCACTGCATTAACCCCTTCAGTACTAGCGAAAGGAGAAAGAAACATTTCCTCAAATCCACACGTTCCGAGAGTATACGCACGCACAAGACCGGGCGAATTTCCCTGCTAAGCCTGATTTCATTTAAAAATTCATATAAATTTTAAAAGCAATCAAACACGCTAACGTTTACGCTTTTCTATCATTGACAATATCTGAATATACAGTACAAAAATTTTTGCTAAATTAAAAAAAAAACACTTGTTACTTTTAAAGGAATTGTCTTCATTTTAATAAGAAGAGTACTATTTTCACTCTTTTCGCCATGATGATTAAAATAAAATAGACGCGAAACTTTTAGAAAATACAGTACAGTCCCGATAATCCGAACAATATCGGACCGACCCCTGTTCGGATTACGTAATTGTTCGGATTAGCCGGAGTAACAGCGAAATCACTATTTGAACTGGGAGTACGGGTTATGTTGTACAATTTTTCATACTAAACATTAGTGGTTCTGTTCTGTAGTTTATTCCATTTTAAAATTTGTACCATAACTTGATGTACAGTGCGTGAATATTAAATAAAGAACTGTTTTGAATTAAGGTTTATACTGTTTTATATTGAAATATTCACCGATTTTTTTTTCGTCCTTAAAATTATAAAATTTTTTCCGCGGAGCCGTTCGGATTAACCGGATGTTCGGATTAGCCGTGTTCGGATTAACGGGACTGTACTGTACTACCTGGTAAACGGTAGTATTTTTTACAAACGACATCAAACGATAAATTTACTCCCACACAAACTTGTGGCTTGAATCGATACAAACCGATACAACAGCTAATATATCGTTATTTATTTTTAATTAATCCTCATAATGCTTCTTGCTTTCTTATCACATTAGTATTTTATTGTCTGTTCTTATGGTTATAGTATTTCTAAATGCGATAACAACAAAAAAGAATCGTTTGCTCTTACTGAATTAAAAATGAGTCAGTAAGAACAAAATAATTCTTTTTCATTAAAAATGAGTCATTGCGTTTGTTCTATGAAGATCTTTTTTTTAAATGTCTTTGAGCATTAAAATTATTGTTATAAACACGAACAGCAAATAAAACAGACTGAAGCTATTATAAATGTCTGATGCCCAATAAACTGATAAGCTTTCCATCTGTTTTTTCATCTTAGTCAAAATATAAACAGAAATCCAGAGCGCAATGAATCACGAACTATTTTAAATGTGAAAGATGATACATTTTAGGGGGATATTATAATGCTTTGTTTATGTGCTAAGTTATGTTATGTGAATAATATAGAAAAAATAGACCTAGTATTGAAAATTTCACATGCATACAAACAAAATATACCAAATAAAAAGAAAGAGGAATGCGACAGTCCCTGCCCTATCGATCTCTTCGACATGGATTATATAAAAAAAAATAGCAACAAATTACTATAGGGGCATTATTTGGTTTTATTAACACTATTTTACCAGGATTCGGTGACTAAGAAAGAAAAGGGAAAAAAATGAAAGGACCATTTGTGTCCGAATGGAGCATAAAAAAGACCATTAGGAAGATTCTGACAAACTCCCTAGAGCCGAATTAAGGTTTCGATCCCTCAGATTAGGCTGTTGTCTTTTTTCAGTCAATACTTTTATACCATCATTTCAATTCATTTTCATAGAAAAGCAATTTGGATAATAATTTATTTTACAGAAGTCTGAAAGACAGCAAGTAAACTGACTTTTCCTGTAATGTTCGAAGAATTTCTTTGGTATACTGATTTGTTTATATACTTTTTTGCAATAAAAAACCGAATTTGAAAGAGAAAGCTAAGGAGCTGCTGATAAAAGGGAAGTAGCACAGAATAAATAATTCCCAGTAAAAAAGTTTTTCTAAATGCGAAGTGTCAAAATTTTATTTAGATGAAGCTGAGTATAAATTACTTTGCACTGTAAACTTACCTTTCAGGAATATTGCCATTGGATAAACATATCAGAGGTTATAAATGAGATGTAATCAGTTAGGCATGAGCCAAATATGTAATAATATGAAATAAAAATTAAATTTTTATTCTTATAATTGAAATACTCTTTCACAAATTTCAGTACCTCTCATCTGCACTGGTGTGTATATTAAAGCAATTTTTTTTCACTTTGCTATAATTCTTCGAAAAATAAATTAAAAAACGTGCAATTCATGCTAACTGAGACACGATGCAATAATTAAAGGATGTAGAAAGCACTGTAGTAAAAAATGAATATGATGTATACAGCATAGAACGAAGAAGAAAAAGGTTTTATTGACAGTATAGCATTGGTGCAAAATATTATCATGTAAAGAGGAGAAACAACAAATCGAAGTCTCTTAGAACAATTATTATTTAAAATTTTAATTGGTTTCAAATTAGCTTTTTGGGATGTATTTGAAAGAAATGTTTTATCTAGATACTGTTAAAATTCTCAAAAAAATTTCATTTCTTCCATTTGATAATAACAGGAAAATTAAAATTTAAACTCTAAAATTAGCTATACCAAATAAAGTAAATTTACATATGCTAATATAAATTTCTTTAGAGTTATATTCATTACTACAGGTCTAATTACAAGTTCTCGTACAGCACAAGTTAGCAACTACTTTCATAAGTTATTCGGTAAAATCACTAATAGATTAATTTGAGTAAAAATTATAGTAGAGGATCAGGAGCTCTCTCTCTATTGTTTTTCTACCTCTTGATGTTTAATCATGATTCTTTGACGAGGCTTACCACTTTCTAATATATGGTTCATTCAAATGAAACCCGGCCAGTTAGTCTAACTTTGCATTACACATAAGATAGGACCATGTAACTGGGTGTATGGTGGCACCATCTATCAGTAGAGATATTGACGCATGCGCAACGTTTGACGTTTCGTAGAGACAGAGAGTTATCATCCACTACTGAACAGGCTGGCGAGTAAGAAAGAATAACGAGGAGTGATTCGATTTTTAGAGACTGGAGGAAGTTGGGGGCAGTGAAATGCATCGACGGATGAAAGCTGTGTACGGCGAGTACAGTTTGTGTCGTTCAAGTGTTGTGGAATGGCGCAAAAGATTCCTTGAGTGGCGCGAGTTAGTAGAAGACGATGCTCTACCTGGATAGGCTCATCGTGTCATCACACCGGAAATGTTGGCGGAAGTGAAGGCTTTAGTCTTCAGAATCACTGTGGATGAGATCCATCGGTTACTGGGATTTAGCGTGGGCACCACTAACACCATAATGCATCAAAACGTAAACTTTCGAAAAATTTGTGAGCAGTGGGTTCCACACCAACTGACCGCCAAACAGCGCAATGTTTGAATGGCATTGTCTTTGAGTCATCTGTAACGTTATCATGAGGAGGAATACGGCTTTCTCTCGAAAATTGTCTCTGGTGACGAAACATTGTGGGTCCAAGCCTGGATCCGACAGCAGCCTAATCGTTACTTTCCACTAGTGACTGGGTCTCATTTGAATGGTCCTTATACTTCACAGCTTTCTACAAGTAAACTTTAAGATCTTGTTTCCTTTATGTTGTATTGTTTTCACGAAAAGTATTTTTTGGAATTGAAGATCAAACCCGCGGCTTTATTAGAACATCACCAGCCATGTAGTTCTGAAACATTACCCCATTCCGCTACCAAATTTAATCCCAAGTAATAATCAACCAATATTATAGCGATGCTATTTGATTTTGATTTTTTTGTTAACTTCACGAAATCTGAAGCTTTACGAAGGCTATTAACGACAGACCTAACAGCTATGAACTACGATCAAGTAACGAGGATGATAAAATAATTGACACCCAATGATCCAAACTTCCATACACATGCAAAGCAATAGGAAGACTTTGAGACTCGAAAGATTTAACATCCTATAGTCCCTCTACAGCGGTGATCTCCAAGGTTTACTCTCTCCAAGGTACGCAGAGTGAAACATATGGTACGCCAAAGAAGTAGGTTCCATATATTTATTTATGTATATACAGTGGGCCACCAAAGTGTTCACACACTTGCAATTTCTTACAAAATTTAATGTTTTCGACTAATAAAAATTGATATATTGTAATTGTGATTTTTTATGATATCTGCAACGTATTCTAAATGGATTGACATAATTAATTTTTTAAAAATAGTATACCTATTTTTTTATTAAATTAATTATCAAAAAGCTACTAAAAATTACGCCACAAAAGTTTTCGTACACTTAACAAAAATCTCAGCTTTGCTTTAAATGTTCTATTTCTTTCTTAATTTAGTACTTAGTAGGATATCTTTTAGTGTCCACAACAACTTTTAAGCGTCTTGGTTTGGATTTACTCAGTTTTTTGTAATTTCTGCATCGATTTTCCTCCATTCTTCTGTGATTATTGTTTTTACTTCACATTTTGTGTTTATTTGTCACGCTTTCTTTTTTTTACATCAGAATCTCACCAAGTGTATTCCACTGGACTAAATAAAGTGATTGAGGAGGTGTTTTCATAATTTGGGGACAATTATAGAGACACCAGTGGCGTACAATGAGATCAGTGCACTTGGCGTCATTACCCTGTACAAAAATTAAGTATTCCCCATTATCCAAATTCCGAACGAAAAATTTAAAATTTCTCTTTAAAATAATTAAATAGAGCTCATGATTCATAATACCATGAAAAAATACCAAATTACCTAATTCTGAAGACAATTTATACCCCCACGCCAGAAAACCTTCACTTCCATGCTGAAGCATGGAAGTGAAGAAGTTCTTGATCCACAAAAATTCATGGGATTAAACCAGTGTTTCTCAAAGTGTGGGGCGCGCCTCCCGGGGGGGGGTCGCGATTACCCTACAAAGGGGGCGCGAGCACATCAAAAATTTAAAGATTTTTTTAAAAAAATAACCGGAAAGAGAAGTAGAACAAAATACTTTCTTCCATAATAGAAAAAATACACAACAACACTGATATAATTTTATGTTTGCCATCTGGCGTTTTCCGTCATCAAATAGCTATCTTAGATCCCAAAACCAAATTAAAAAATAAAACATTTTGTTTAATTTGCTGTATTTCCTCAATGAGAGATTTTTTTTAGTACGTTTTAACATAAAATATTATTCGTTAAAAGAAAAACGAAACCCAGAAAATTCTAAGAAGATAAACAATTAATCACTGTAATTATTATTGAAATACTGTACTTTAGTTGTAAAAAAAAAAGAAAAGGAAGACATTATTCACTTTTCAGCCAGGCTGCATAATACATTTGTTAATCATTTGATTGACCTTCAAACTTACTGGTATGGTTATTTAGATCATTCGTATTTTTTTCTGAATACACTTTTAAACCGGGAGCGGTGGCGCGGGACATCTGTGATCTCTATTGAGGGAAGTTGGAACTGATCAAACAAAAGAAAAACCTGCTGAAAAAATGCATATTATTCATGATTGAGAAACGCCATGAACATGAAACGAAAGGAAAATAACATGAAACGAAAGGAAAATTTTCAAATGCTTCTTAAAGAACTCCATCAGCCTAAAATATGAAGCCATAAGTGTACCACAAGGTTCAGTTCGCCTTGTCAAAAAGACACAAGAAAGAAAAGTTCCACTTGCTATTTGTTGATTACCAAAGGAGTCACGAGTTCGAGCCCAGTACCACTAAAGACCCGCCGTGTAGGGGAGAGATGCACGTTAAATCTATCCAGAGCTCAAACGTCTTCTTGTTGGAGTGGTGTGGTAGTTAAAAGAGGCCAGCTCAAGTATCGTCCTCATCAACCATTGTTCAAAATTACGAGGTCATCGCCAAAAGCCCTCGTGTTGCTGAACAGTGCGACGTTAATATTCCCTCACTCGATCATGAAAGCTCATTAAAACTACAATAACTTGGAACAAAATACGACAGCTTTGCCCGAAAATAACATTTCTGTAGTATTAATGAAAGTGTCTCTGATTTGCGTCCTTTATTAAGGTCTTGAACTTTTGAATAATTTCAGTGTTTTATTGGATTTTTTCTCAAATCATCAAAGAAAAATTGAATAGTCCTTGAAAGCCGGTAAGTATACTTTCTCTTAATTAAATTATTCACTGGAATTCCGATTTTTATCGTGTACAGTAAAAATAATTATAAAAAAATGATTGGGGTGACTGAGTCCCCCCGCAGCGCCATTAGCGTTAGTATCGAGTGCACGCCTGCTCCTGGTTTAAAACATTTTGAAGTCTTCTCGCTTTAAATATTAAAAAGTAACGCAATTATTCTTCATCGGAATTTTATATTCTTTTTCATTATTTAACATTAATTCTAAATGCTAATTCTGTGAGGTTTAAAATTACAGTTCTTTTAAACAGCTATTTACAATTATAGCATTTATCTAAAAAAAATCATTTTACATTTTTGTATACAATGTCGTGCACGCAGTTTTACTCTCCTTGCAGTTCAGCTATTATATCAATAATAATGTTTTATTTTTTAAAAAAATGAACTCGGGCGATGAGCTGGTGTTTCAGACAGTATACGTTTAATGTATCAGTGCTGAAGAAGGTATTTCATAAATAATTTCTTAATACTAAATTAAGAACAAGTTTGATAATTTGTATGGACATTCATGGGCTTGTCTTGTAGAACAAAGTTTTTCAAAGGAAGGTTTAATATCAGAAATTGACACTCTGAGTCTATTTTTCTATATTTAGCTGAGATCTATATTTTGTGTTCAAAGCAGCCACCGCAGAAAATTTCGGTTTAACAAAGGTAGGATGTTGAAAATGGTAATAGTATACGAAGTGCTTTTGTTTTCAGTACAGAGAATTTCATCATCCACCTTTACCCAGAATTCAAAGACCGATGTATTACAAAAATTGCCTTTTAAATTTTCACTGGATGTGAAATGTATGAAGATTTCTTCTTCGGAAGTTGAGAGTCCTTCTGGAATATCTTGAATAGATCCCTAATCCACTCGTAACTTGCTACCAAGTTGTTCTCATCCAGAAAATACTTTTTGAAATTCTTTGCCAACATAGTTAAACGATTTTACATGGTTTTAGAAACAACTTTCTCATGTTGTTCTTCAGATTTGTAAGTTTTGACACATAACCAGCTGGGGCTTTTTTTCCCATCATTTACTTCATTGGTGGTAAATCCAAAATTTAAGTATTTTTGAGAATATTTATTGCCTTGATTTAATTTTCGGAACCATGCTCGTCTGTGTACTTGTTGATACTTCATTATCGTGGAATGTTTGCTTACGACTTAAAAATGTATGTATGATTTTGTTTTAATCTACTGTGGTAAATACTTAATTACCGTGAATTACAATTAACGTGTAAATTTAAAAAATGTGCATTCACAAGCTAGATTCGGTAGCTATAGAAGTATCGAGTCGACTAAAAAGCTGGAATTGTACGAGGAAAAGCATTTTTACATGTTTTGCGCAGACGTCCGATAGATTGCCCAGACTAACGCAAACGTACCCTATAATGCCAAATGTGATGGATATGATAGCGAGCAACATAGAGTAGACTATTTTTCTAATGACATTTGTACTTTGAGAAACGAATGCTGAAGGAGAAATAAATCATTAATTAAATATATTATTTTGCGATCTGTTCCAATTTAAAAATTAGAGAAAGAAAAATTAACATAATAATAAGTAATATATATTTTAAGTAATTTTCTTAATATATATATTACTTAAAAGTTACATATACAAAATTTAATATACTTATCGTATTAATTTGTACGGTTTATAATTAAGATCGTATTGTAACTTTAGCGTCTCTCTCTCAAAGTACATTTTTATTGCAATAAATACATAATTGTTGTACAGGGGTGGGGCGACAAAAATTATGATTGAAAATTGGGTCGCCAGTGTTGAAAGTTTGAGAACCACTGGATTAAACTCCTTATTTTTTCATTTGCAAGCTATTATAGGCCCATCGGAACTAAAATTGTTGAATTGTCTGATCATCCAATCAATTCGCTGTCAATTTTGAATTTTCTGAAACTTAATTCCAAGAAACTAGTTGGATCAATAAAACATGGAGGTAGAAGTGCTCTTGCTTGGGGGTGTAAATCGGCCACATAATTAGGTAATTTGGTATTTTTTGTTGATATTGTGAATCATGAGCTCTATTTAAATTTTTTAAAGGGAAATTTTAAATTATCCGTCCAAAATTTGTATATTGGAAACGACATCATTTTTTAACAGGGTAATGACACGAAGCGCACTGCTTTTAATGTACGCCACTGGTGTCTCTATAACTGTCCCCAAATTATGAAAACACCTCCTCAATCACTTTATTTATCCCAATAAAATATATTTGTTGAGAATTTGATGTAAAAAAAAGAAAACACGACATATAAATGCACAATATGAAGTAAAAACAATAATCACAGAAGAATAGTGCAACATCGATGCAGAAATTACAAATAACTGATTAAATTTATACCAAGATGCTTGAAAGTTGTTGTGGATATTAAAATATATCCTACTAAGTACTAAATTAAGAAAGAAATATAATATTTAAAGCTAAGTTGAGATTTTTGTTAAGGGGTCATAGGACCCTTAACAGATATCCGTGCACTCGAAGGAAACATCCTTCTTCTAACCAGTATAACTTAACAATAAAACAAAACAATATTTTGAAATTTTTACCACATGATAATCATATATATTTACATTATTTCTCAAATTTTCAGAAAATTTGAGAAAAAATTAAAAAAGTTATTAAGAAATAAAATTTGGTCAATTTTTCAAAAATATGAAAATTAGCATTTTACAGCGCGCAGAACTCTGAAGAGCAGAATTGATCAAAATTCACAAAATTAATTTTATTTGATATAAAAATGTTCCTTTTTGAACTTATACACACTTTTAAAGCATTTAGAGAACAAAAATATTTTTAAAATACAATTATGAAGAAAATTTTAAAATTTTATGAAAAAATTCAATTAAAACACAAATAAAAAAAAAATTACACAAAAATTTGTTTAAAATTTTTTGTATAAGTTATAAAAAACCTTATTTTGAACATGTGTATGAAATTTAATATTGATATGATAAATAGTGTTTGAAAAATTCTGCGCGCAAGGCAAAATTTTTCATTTTGAGAAAAATGAAGTTAAAGATAAAAAATAACAAAAAAGAAAATTAAACATACCAGTATGCTTTAAAAAGTCCCAGCAGCATAAATATTGCCCTCTGCAAGCTTGCATTGCTCAATTTGTTTGAGTATTTTAAGTTTTTTAGCTTTATGAGCTTAAAAGGTTTTAGAAGCTCGTCTCTTAGCCGTTGACTTGCGCACTTTGTCAATATTTACACAATTCAAAGCATTTGTTTTATTTATTTTTAAATTCAAAGCACGCATCAGATCAATTCTGTTCTTACTTCCATCATTGTATTCACATGCAGCTATAAATGCAGCTATTTTTGTGACATTAATTCCTGATCCAATTAATTTCGGGCTATACTTCCAAATCAATGACTCATTAGCATTTTGAGTTTTCCCCCCTAAACACCTTCTTAACAATTTCAAGTGTGATTAATCTTTAAAAACAGGTTTAATCACTTCAGAAACTGCTTTTGGTAAGGTGTTCTTGTGAGAAAATTCATTCACTGTATTGTTGTGAACCGAAACATTGTACTTACACCAGCTATTTTTGCCTTTTGGGTAAAACCAATGTTTCGGCTCATCATCTGTGCTGGATGTATGAGCCCACACAGCTAGACAGCTTGCCTCATCTCATTCACATTATGGGAATTTGCACGAATAGCATTGCCATAAAAAGTCGTCAATTTGCTTATAATAGCATCGGTTAGGCGACCTTTCCCACCAATTGTTTTCCCATCGGAAACCTTCTTTTCCCCGTAAAACTTTCAACTTCCGCAAGCGGTTACCCATTTGCTTTTAGACATGGCCACCACACTCTATTTTTACAATGGGAACACTATCCCCATATGGTTCTTTTTCAGCAATAGACAAAAATGTCTTTGAGTCACCATCACCTATGTATCGCTGATACTTTAATCCATGTTTTTGTTCTGATCGGAGAAAAGTTTTCTGCATTCCGCAAACTTCCATTTTTCCAGCAGATCTGCTATGGTTTTTTCTGCAGAAAATGTGATGTTTAGCCAAAAGCACTATATTTTGGTCCAAGCTTTGGCCCTTTATCGGAGTCACATCCTTTGCAATAAGAGGACATGACTTCCATGTCGAGAACTTTCCCGCAGTCAGCTCCAATCAATGCACAGACTCCAATAAGTGAAGTATGCCCACGGGTCTTCCAGGTCCCATCACTGTTAACTACAACAGAATTTACGGTGCGATGAATAATTTTTTCCTCAGCAGCAGCTTTCTTCATCGATGCATTTGCAAGCGCTTCACTTATATCAGCTATCTTTGCATTTATTCTGTCGTAAGCTTTCTGAGACACTGGATTTGGCTAACACATAAGAGAACAAAACGTCTCGAGCGAAGACAATCCTTGGCCTATATAGCGCATGGCCAAAACAGACCGTCTGTTGATTTCAGGTATATTTTTTATACCAATCAATTCACAGGAATTAAGTTTTTTTTTCAATGCTACATTTTCTGCATGTGAACTGAAATATGGAAAATAATCCTACAGTGGATTTTTCACTCATTTTTATTTTGCCATAACACACAGAAAACAAAGTAACTTTTCAATTTTTGAAAATAATAAACTAATGTCGATTTTAGTCTATAACCTTGAAACTCAACTGAAACATCATTTTCGTAAGCTTCTGAAATCTTGTGTGCACTTGGCAATTTTTTCGCCGATGAACTTTTGTTTGGCGAAACATTTTCAAAAGAAATAATACTTTTTTTAGACAGAGATTTCTTCCGATACATGTTTCCATGAAATCTTTTCTTCTTTGGTCTCTTTCCGGATGAAGTTTTTTTCAATGGAACATCCATGTTTAAAAGCTTTCAATAACAAACGAAAAATAATGCTAATCCAAAATCGAAATGTAAATAAACAATCCCGCTTAGATTAAACGAAGTTAAAAGTTGAGTTGTAGCTATGCTACTCCCGAAATCAATTTGATATTAGGTGTGGCTCTTTTAATAAAACTAATCGGCGAAATATTAAAATGTTTGGAATGTGTTCTGACAGATGTCAAAAGTGGGCGTGGCAGATGCAAGTTTTTGTTTACGTGTTACTAGTTATTTCTCAGTAACTTTGGAAGTTTTCACAGTATCAACAAAATTTTGGTTGCAAACTGCTCAGAAACGTTGAGGCTTTAACATATATTTTTTTCAAAAAATCGAAAAAAATGAAATTTAAGAGTCCTATGAGGCCTTAAGTGTACGAATACTTTTGTGGTGTAATTTTTTAGTAGCTTTTTGAAAATTAATTAAAAAAATAGTTATGCTGTTTTTAAAAAACTAATTATGTCATTCCATTAAGAACAAGTCGCAGATATCATAAAAAATTACAATTACAATGTATTAATTTTTATTAGTCGAAAACATTAAATTTTATAAGAAATTGCAAGTGTACGAACACTTTTGTGGCCTACTGTATATGTATAATATGAGGTAATTCTTATAATTATACGAGGGTTGGGGCAAAAGTTATTGCAACTGTTTTTTTTTTCTTGAAGATACCAGTCCGGTTGAAAAATGTGACATATACAGATGAAAGGACAAGGTGTTAACTACATGTGTGGATAATGAATAGCACTGAAATATCGTAACACACTAGTTTAGAACGGTAGTATACAGGGCAATATGGTCTTCCCGATGCAAAAGAATAACAACACAGTACACCCACCTTGCTAGTGTACGGTATGGTAAGGCAGTATTTCCAAGGGCATCCCCTAATTCACTGTGATATTCCATCGCATTTTTCCCTCGATGAGCGGCTATTTTGACGTAAGAACGCTGCTCAAAACGGGTTTCTTCCATCCCACGACACTCACCAGCTGACTGATTTCACAATTATCGGTGCGCTACTATCAGCTATCGCAGAGCCATCTGTTCTTTTGTATACACACTGTGCCTGCAGAACTTCCACACGACACATATACGTTTGTGATCCATTCATATATATACAAGAAAAAAAATAGTTGCCATGACTTATGCCCCAACCCTCGTATTTATTTTGAGGTACATAATGAAAAGGTTTGGCGACCATTGCCCTACAGTATGGGTCTTCAGATGCAACGGGTCTATCCGCGAACCTGTAACTAATCCTCTTGGGGTAAATTTATTTCTTTTTAACAATTGTTCTATTGAAAACTTTTTCCCGAAGAAGACGACTTGATTCATGCAAATGATTGGTTCTTTTTAAGTATTGACTTTTAGATACGCGAAGTCAGTTTAGAGCTAGTCGACGAGCAGTTTCTGGATAATCAACTATTACTAACTGGAAAATAAGTTATAAGATAGAGTTTAATGATAACGACGGAAGTCGTACAACAAATAACAGAATTACGGCGAATCAGACCGTAGGAGTCCAAAGTGTTCTAAGAGTAAGTGAATTTGATTATACTCAAATATTAAGTATCCTTCTTGCCGCGTGATTATTGCTCTTACGTATAATTAGTAGTGTTGTGCATTTCCGACCCTGTGTTGTTTGATTTAAGTTAGTGAAATAATAAAGGGGAATTTGAGCTCTAGTGGCTGATCTTTACTCAAACCCCAAGCATTAATAACCTCAACGGGGTTATTACACAGTGACACCAAGACTCGAGCTCACGAGTCGACAAAGGGGCCTCGAGTTCTCTATCATGATCCCTCCTCCGCCACGGGTTATGGTGACTTAAAAAAAAGAGATATTTGCACTCCCAGAAATATTGAAAAGATATATTATTTTTATTAGTTCGGTGGTTCATTTTATTAGCATTAAGTCATGTGTGACTTAACTGGTGCAAAAGCCATATGTGGTTAAGATGTATCAAGCCCTCATTAATTGATTCATATTTAAAGGTATCAAGTACAAATGTTCATATTTAAAGTTACAAATGTATATCTGTGATTTAGATGTAGTATTAAGTATAAAGGAAAGAAAAGAAATCCAAATGTTGTTTGTCAAAGATTAACGGCTAAAAATAAGAAGAAAAATTGCACAATATTCTGGGGGAATGTCAAACAGTTTATCAAAGGTTGTAAAACTCATGAAATTGCACACTTTCCTACAGAAGGTAAATCACATGGAGACTAATATGAGGGTCATCTAGAAAATAAAAATCTTTTTGTTATAAAGAGTGTTTTTTTTTCCGGGTATAGAAGTTTAAGTTGGCATTACTTTCCAAGATGGCGACCGATTTAACAGCTGTCAAGTGATTTATTCTCAGTTTGGTTTGGCAATTCATCAAAACGATCATCAAGCAAGGCGTAGATTCGTCGAATGGGCCCAAAACGAGATTGCCGTTGTTCCCGATTTTCATAAGCGAATTTTGTTTAGCGATGAAGCGCACTTCTGGTTGAATGGCTACGTCAACAAACAAAACTGTCGCATTTGGAGTGAAGCTAATCCACAAGGGTATGTCGAAACACCGTTACATCCAGAAAAACTGATTATTTGGTGCGCTTTATGGGCTGGTGGAATCATTGGTCCGTACTTCTTCAAAAATGATGAAGGCCACAACGTTACAGTCAATGGTGATCGATATAGAGCCATGATTACTTTCATTCCTGAATTGAACAATCATGATGTCCAGGAGCTGTGGTTCCAACAAGACGGCGCAACATGTCACACAGCTCGTGCCACAATCGATTTATTGAAAGACACGTTTGGTGACCGCCTAATTTCACGTTTTGGACCTGTGAATTGGCCTCCAAGATCTTGTGATTTAACATCGCTAGACTATTTTCTGTGGGGCAATGTAAAGTCACTGGTCTATGCGGATAAGCCACAATCGCTTGACCATTTGGAAGACAACATTCGCCGTGTTATTGCCGATATACGGCCACAAATATTGGAAAATGTCAGCGAAAATTGTACGTCCAGATTGGACTACATCCGAGACAGCCGTGGCAGTCCTATGCCAGAAATCTTATTTAAAATGTAATGCCACAAGATTATCTTTCGAATAAAAAAAGTTCATGTCAATCGAATAATACATCGTTGTTTTATTGCAATTTAAAGTTCTATACCTGTAAAAAAATACCCTTTACTAAATGAAAGAAAGTCAAAATTTATCTCCAAGTTCTGTTACATAACTGAAGCTTCTTTCACTTCTTTGCTAAATAAACACCTACATTTAAAAAAATTGTCGTATCTGTTCATGAGCTACAGAATTCTCAAATTTTCCTGTTCTGCCGCTAGTGCATGAAACAAGGGGTTCAATACAAATTGTTAATATGAGACTCTAAGAAGCTTATACGCAAAACCATTCAAAAGGCTAGGCGAATAATGCTTTTGTGAAGATTTGCTTCACGCCTATGACCATCCTGATATTACCACTGCAACTCAAGAATTACTGAATCTATTCAAATGGGAAACTTTTGATCATCCGCCCATAATACGGACCATCTCATGGCTAAAAAATAAAAGTTACTTTTTACAAGGAAAGATAAATTGTTTATATCTCCAAGAACCATTTTGAACATAGAATTCGCATCATGTTTCAAAATAAAATTGAGAGTTGTTGCTATATTTTATTCGAGGAATTGAAAAATTTCCCCATCCATTTCTGAACTTTTTTTTTGCTGAAACCTATTCACTGTTAACTTAAGAAATATATCTCATATATATATATATATATATATATATATATATATATATATATATATATGTGTGTGTGTGTGTATGTATATGTATGTATGTATTTAAAATCTGAACCACATTCATTTCTTTGACAGAAAGAGGGAGAGGGTGGGAAGGTTCTTGTTTTTAACTTGTCTTCATCTCCAATGAAGGTATTCTGTACTTAACTGCAGTATGATAAGAAAAAGAACGCAAAATAAATAACAAGAATGAAACCGAATACCTTCGTAGAATTTCAAAAGAATCTTAAACAAAAAGAATACTTTCCAACGAATGCAATTTAAAAACACACAAAAAAAATCAAGAGAAAGGAAAAGCTTTTATCGAGGCAGAAAATGCCTTATACGTTAAGAATTTCACTCATATTCTACTGCAAATTTTCGTAAAAGAATTTTAATTTTTTCTTCCCTTTCCCTGAATTTCAGTACCTTGAAAATAAGGCTTACGTTGAAATTCCTTTCACTATTTTTCTGCAATAGAATTGTATTTAAGCTGATCCTTTAAAGAAAAGAAAAGCATATATATAAATATGAAAGTGGAAAAAATACATAGTATAAAATGCTATAAAGGTATTAACATTTATTTTTAATAGAAGGTATAAAGCTTAAGAATCAAAGTAGAAAGTTTGTACGCATCAACTGTCATCGTTCATATCTGCATTTACCAGTCATGAGTTTATAAAACAAAAACATATCATAATGACAAACATGTCTAAAAATTTGTTTCATATGTATTATACAATCAACCTATTTCGTTGAAATTAAAAGATGTCGCCAAATACCACGATGTATAGCTAATAAGGTAAACCTTCCCAAGCATTTTTAAACAAAACAATGTTGTTGTTTCTCATCCCACTTGAACGACAGAAACATCTAGTTCAAGCCCATGAACCCGTGCGTTTTTATACATTGAAGAACTGTAGCAGAACTTGAGAGCAGCTGGCTCTTATGACAACCAATACAAGTCAAGATGTGGGAAGAAGCGGCTTGGATTACATTGCAATTTGGACAAGAAGGGAAAACTTTAAGACCCGCCGCATGCCATTGAGCTCGAGTATGTCCACTACGAAACCTAGCAAGAGTAGTTTCATCTCGCCAACTACCTGTCCCAAGCAAAACAGCACCAGGATGGTTTCCTTCATACCACTCATGTACGGGGGCCTGCCTCCAATAGGAACTGACACATCTTGTTTGACTCGTGTAGCAAATTCTGATAAAGTAAGGCAGCCACCATGTGTAGAATATTTATGGCTGCCCTCATGGGCCAAACCATCTGCAATCTCATTCCCGCAGACATTCACGTGCGACGGTACCTACTGAAAAAAGATCTTAACATTGGCACTCGAGCTATTTAATAGCTAGATAATACTCGTCGTTCTGTCACCCTCTCTCCATCATTCAGATAGAGAGAGAGAGAGAGATGCACCTATAACTTGTGAGATGTTGCCACCCCTCTCTTGGGCCCCTAGATATATGAGAGGTAGGGAAGAAACACTCGCCTAGATCCAAACAATCTATTTATTTAATCTAACAATCTATTTCAATTAATAATATTAAGAGAATCTCGATGCTAACCGCGAGTGAAAGTGGAACAACGACGGTAATACACGAACGATTAGGAGATTATCAAACTTGATCCTTACTTTATAAAGGATCTAACCTCTCATCCTATTTAATCTAATATCAATTTAATCTCAATGAACTATCGACACTTTAAAGCTTCTTTCTAATAAATCTCTTAATCACAATAATTCAAATATAATACCTTCAATAACAGTCTCACATGGTTTCTGGCTTATTTCCTCTCCTACTCTCTATTCAAGCTAGAAATCTTCGAGTATATATAGTAAGTTAATTTGAATAACATTATTTTCTTCTTCCGGGGGTTTGGTTGAGAATAACGTCAATTGATAGCCCAAATATTTCGCAAGAGGATTAGTTGAAGTGTAACGGTTGGATCCGTCACACACTGAATATCCGAATATAGGTATTGACACTCAGTAAAGCAAAATTTCAAAGCCTCCTGAATAGTTAAGAGTTCTGCCCGAAAAAAACTGAGCAGTGTAGTCAGGATTTCTCTTACAAATCCTGATATCATTCCCCTTTTTGAGGAAACTTCCACTGCCCGAGTCAGCGCTTATACCCATGCTGCCATCAGTATGGATCTGAATAGATCCCCGTAGACCTGCACCACACGGGTCTTTATGAATAGTCTCTAAAGCAAGCTGCCTAAGGTACTCTGGATGTTGAGTGTCCTTGTGACTGTATGAGGATAATTCGATATTAAGGTATCCAACTACGTTCAGAACCGTGATTTTAAAAAAGCGCATAAATGGATAATTTTCATGATATTCAGTGTCACTTAGATTATAATTCATGTATTAAATTGTTTTAAGGACATTATGACAAAAAAAATTAATTTAAATACAATATTTCGGCAAAAAAAGTAGCTTAGAATAATATTTTTTCAAAATGTTCTCCGTTTATAAAAATGCTTCAAAAATAATAATATTTCGCTTATGTAAAGTAAGGACTTCTCCAGAGAGTCTGAACTAGGAATTTTGAAAAATTCACACTATAATTATCGGCGAATTTTTCCTTAAAATTGCTCCTCTCTGTTGTCGTAAAATATGGCTAAACCCACTTCTAAGCTATATATTTCAAAAATTCTTCTTGAGCCTCTGTAGAGAGGTATGAGCTATAGACAGGCGAAATATTACTATAATAGATGCATTTTTCACTAAAGGAGAATATTTTGAAAATGGGTCATTCTATGTCCATTTTTGGTCAAAATATTGTACTTAAATAATTTTTTATTGTAATACACACTATTATTAAAACAATTCTATATACATTTTCTAATCTAAGTGTCACTAAATATAATAAATATTATCTATTTATACGCTTTTGCAAAATCACGGTTTCGAACGTAGTCGGATACCTTAAAAAAGACCCGTTCATAGAACGATGCAGAAACGTCTGCACAACGGGGCAGAGAGACATATTCTAAAAGGTGTTTTTTTTAGAGGTATAGAACTTTAAATTGCAATAAAACAACGATGTATTATTCGATTGACATGAATTTTTTTTATTCGAAAGATACTCTTGTGGCATTACATTTTAAATATGATTTCTGGCATATGACTGCCACGGCTAGCTCGGATGTAGTCCAATCTGGACGTCCAATTTCCGATGAATTTTTCCAAAATTTGTGGCCGTATATCGGCAATAACACGGCAAATGTTGTCTTCCAAATGGTCAATCGTTTGTGGCTTATCCGCATGACTTTACATAGCCCCACAAAAAATAGTCTAGCGGTGTTAAATCACAAGATCTTGGAGGCCAATTCACAGGTCCAAAACGTGAAATTAGGCGGTCACCCAACGTGTCTTTCAATAAATCGATTGTGACACGAGCTGTGTGACATGTTGCGCCGTCTTGTTGGAACCACAGCTCCTGGACATCATGATTGTTCAATTCAGGAATGAAAATGTTAGTAATCATGGCTCTATACCGATCACCATTGACTGTAACGTTGTGACCTTCATCGTTTTTGAAGAAGGATTCCACCAGCCCATAAAGCGCACCAAACAGTCAGTTTTTCTGGATGTAACGGTGTTTCGACATACACTTGTGGATTAGCTTCACTCCAAATGCGGCAGTTTTGTTTGTTGACGTAGCCATTCAACCAGAAGTGCGCTTCATCGCTAAACAAAATTCGCTTATGAAAATCGGGAACAACGGCAATCTCGTTTTGGGCCCATTTGACGAATCTACGTCTTGCTTGATCATATTTAAAATGTAATGCCACAAGATTATCTTTCGAATAAAAAAAATTCCTGTCAATCGAATGATACATCGTTGTTTTATTGCAATTTAAAGTTCCATACCTCTCAAAAAACACCCTTTACTTCTTTATGCAACCATCCCTTGTTTTCAGCATGACTAAGTGGACTTCCTCTCTTAGGGCGACGATTATTGTGCCATAACTAGAGGTTCTGCGCTGGTCACCATAACTGATGAGCTTGGCAAAGTATTTAGCCAATAAACAAAATAATAACAATGACTGCATTTAGCAATATTTTTTGAATTGGCGAGGTCTTTTGATTTGGTGAAGTTGGTCAACGGTATGATATACGTATGTATAAAAAATCGTATTATGGTACAGTAAGTTACACGAAGAATAAATAAAGTGTTTGTAAGCCTTTTGTAAGATAATTTACAAAATTGTCAATAACAAAAGCTATAAAAAAATGTAAAAAAAATTTTATTCACATATATTTGCTAAAGAAAAATTATAATAGAAATATTTAATTTGAGTTTACAATTGTTCCTTATTTTAGTTTTTTTCACCGGGTTTTTTTTTATTTTTCCGTCAATTTCTTTTCCATTTCTTGATGCGGCGGAGATACGATTCTACACGTCATAGTCTATATTTATATATGAAAAAGAGAAAAAATTGATCCACTCACTTAGCCATTGCGATATCTCAAAAGCTATTTTATCTATAGACTTGAAATTTGGTATTCATGCTCCTTTCGTGATCCGCTAACAGCGGGTTTCCATTAATCGATCCCAGAGGTAGTTATGAGGTCTTAAAGGGCGTTATAGGTAAATATTCCTGTTTTTGAATTATTAGACCTATAGAATTTAAATTTGGCAGGCACGTTCCTTTCATTGAGTACACATACGCTACAAGAGGAGTTTTGCGAAAATCGACAACCAAGGGATGTGTCGTGGGCTTAAGGAGCATAACAGATAGATATTCCTGTTTTTGAGCTGTTATACTTGTAATTTGGTAAGCATGTTTCTATTGTTGAGTAGAGATCCACCAAGCAATAGAAATGGAATCTTTGTTTAATTGATCTCAATTCACCGAAATTTTTTTTTATTTGTTAGTGAAATTCACTTTGTTGGAGGGCGTTACGGAAATGAAAAAGATAGTTTTACTTCAATTTTAGAAATTATTATTTAGAATTCTATCAAGAGGAGAGAGTCATAAGAATATTTTTCACTACTATCGAATGCTTAATTCTAGGACTTAGATAGCAACAATTTATATACACTCAGGAACATTGAAAATAGCGACCTAAGAAGGAAGCTATGTACAATCGCGAAACGTTGCAAATAAGTGCAGCGTAATGTGTTATGCAAATAATCCAAGTTTTGTGCCAAAACGCATGCTCATACACGCCGAGGTGGCGCTACAATCAGGAAAAGGGTGCTATATAAGCCAGCGCAAATTCGAAGATTCATAAACGTGACGATTACCCGCCGATTGTAGGAAGACTTTAGTAAGCGAAACATGCAAGGTAAACGTGCTAGAAGACATTTCTCACAGTTAAGCGAGTTTGAGAGAGGCCTGATCATCGGGATGAAAACTGCAGGCTGGTCGACGCGCCGTTTTGCTGGCCAGGTGGATCGTTCGGAGTGTGCCGTTAGAAATTGTTGGGAGCAGGGGACACGAGAAGGTGCACACGCGCGGAAAACCGGGTCTGGAGCTACCAGGAAGACAACGAGGAGAGAGGATCGAAGGATCATGCGGCAAGCACTTGGGGACCCCACAGTGACTCGTTCAACGATACGAGCAGACGTAGGCGTAGCAATTGTTTCATAAACAATTTCCAGACACCTTGCAGAAGCAAATCTTAAACCCAAGCACCCTTTCCGTGCACTCCCTTTAACAACGGAACATCGGCAACTGCGTCTACAGTGGCGCCAAGCAAGATCAATGTGGAATATGTCACAGATTGGCATAAGGTTGTGTTTAGTGATGAATCCCGGTTTGTTTTGGGGACAGATGATAACCGTGTACGGGTGTGGAAGTGCCCTGCTGAGCGGCACAATTCCCTCCACACTGTTCTACGTCACACTGCCCGCACAGCTGATGTAATGGTCTGGGGGGCCATAGCCTATGATAGCCGGTCCACTTTAATTGTGATGCGTGGAACCTGAACGGGCTAACGTTAGGTTGGTGATATTCTTCGACCCCATGTAGGACATTTCCTAAATGGTCTCCCAGGGGAAATTTTCCGGCAAGATAATGCTCGTCCGCATACAGCAAGATTTGCTCAAGACTTCCTACGTCATTTTAAGACTCTTCCATGTCCAGCCCGCTCCCCCGATTTGTCCCCTGTAGAGCACGTGTGGGATCAGCTAAAACGGCAGATGCCATCGTGTCACTTTGTACATGATTTAGAGTTGGCTGTACAAGATTTGTGCGCCCATCTGCCTCAGGACAACATAAGGTGTCTAATCAACTCAATGCCGGACCGTGTGGCGGCATGTATTGCAGCTGGAGGTGGTCCAACGCGCTATTGAAGTGGCCCAGTATTTGGTCGTTGCACACCCTGTATTCGTTTAATTGTCTTGTTTTTGAGATCAAGTGAATCTCTCATCTGTGTCATTATGTGTATTAAATTCCATTTCAATCCGATGCTTTCTTCTTGGGTCGCTATTTTCAATGTTCTTGAGTGTACATAGCCAGTACATATTTATACAACAAAATGAAATACCATGCAAAGCGGGCGGTTAACTTCTACTATAATAATAGAAGCTATCGCGATCTACAACGAACAGCATTTCAATAATAATTACAGTGATGAATTTTTTTTTCTTCCTAGAATTTTTTTCTGGGTCTGAGGATTTTTTTTTCTGAAAGAGTAGTATTTTAGGTTTAAAAAGAAAAGGTAATAAAAAATCTCTCATTGTGAGATTACAGCAAATCAAACAAAATGTTTTTTTTATTTAGTTATAGGATCAGATAGTGAATGAACGTATCAAAGAGGAAACTTTATCGCCAGCTGATATATATAAATTACATCAATGTGTATTTTTTATAAGTCAGAAAGTATTTTGTTTGCTTCGTTCCTGCAAATTAATTTTTAAACCTTTTATTTTCGTTATGCTCGCACCCCTCTTCTAGGGTTATCACACCCCTAGGGGGCACGTCCTACAGTTTGAGAAACAAACTGATATAGATACTTATCATCTTTTTATCGACTTTAGAACAGCTTACTATGGCATCATTAGAGAGAAATTGTATCAGGAAATGTTGGAGTAGGAAAACCCTAAGAAATTAGTTAACCTGATAACAATGACACTCAACAGAGTAAAATATAGAGTAAAATTGGTATCACACAGAATTATCGGATCTCTGGTATACAAACTGGAATTTTTTTTGTTAAATCCGTACAACTGCTGACATTTACAGACGATACTGATACCGTAGGAAGGTCTAAGGCAGCTATAGTGCAGGCCGCCATTGCACTCGAGACAGCAGCAAAAAACATAGAATTGGCAAAAGCAAACAGAATCTGAAATCTACAGCCCCTGATAATTAATTAATATAAGTTTGAACAAGTGATTCAATTTAAATAATTAGGCACAATTGGAATAATAGTGACGACTTAAAAAATTGAAATCAAAAATAGAATCAAGATAGCTAACAGTGGTTACGACGGATTGTGGAACCAGTTTAAATCTAAATACAAAGCAAAACAAAAATGCATTTAAAGACTAGTACAGCGGTAATCAATCTTTTTTTTTTCAGCCGGGCCACATACATATGACAACTATTTCACGCGGGCCGCTACATGAGGCTTGATGGGGGCGGGCGGGACGCTATAAGAATAAAGACAGTTAAAAAGCAGAAATTGATCAAAATATTAACAGTTTTGGATTTAATTTTAAAACTATATTAAACTCCATCAAATTCAACTCAGAGAAAAAAAAAAGATTTAATGAATTTTTTACCCTGTTATGGGGTACTTTCGATTTCCTTTCATCAATTCCTCCACCCCCCAAATATTTGGTTTCTGAAAAAAACCCCGGAAGAATTGAAAGAGATTTGTTCTTAGTGGTATAGTGACGAGAAAAATTATATTTTTTTAAATGTAGCATTTTCATGACAAATTAAACATGTTGCTGATTCATGTTTGTTTTTTCTACGAAACAGTCAAGATCCCATTCGCCTTGAAATAACAAATATTCTTTAGATATTTTTCGCTTGGAAGGCATGAGGGTTAATTAAAAATTAGTTTCACCCATAAAATAGTCGCTATTCTACTGCTATTTGTTAACACTAATTGTTACAACTGCAAAAGAAAAAAAAAGTTATCCCGCAATTCCTATCAGCACCACATGGATAGCAAAATCGATATATGGGATTGCTTGATTGATAGAACTTCTCGCTAAATTTTTAATACATTGCTTTTAAATAATTGAACTTGTTAGTGAAACGAGGCATTAGACCAGGATACTCAGAAAGGTCTGGCGGGCCACATGTGGCCCGCAGGCCACAGGTTGAGTATAGCTGTTCTAGTAAGACCAATTGTTTTTAATGGCAGGGAATTCTGGGTAATTAACGAAGAAAATGAAGAGAAACTGATTATTTTCGAGAAAAAAAATCTCAAGAAAATGTTTGGAGCAGTGAGAGAAAACGGAATCTGGTGAATACGATACATACTTGAACTTCAATCGAAATACAGGGAACCCAACATAGTCAAAGTGATCAAGGCTTCCCAAAAAATTGTCCGGGACATGAATTTTGATTTAGTGATGAAAATCCTGTTAAGAAAATATCTTTCCAAACTCCAGAGGGAAAAATGAAAGAGGAAGAACGAGAACAAGGTGAATAGATAAAGTTGAGAAGTGGTTGAAGGACTTGGGAGTTAACCGATGGAAGAATATAGCATCGAATAGATCAAGATGGTGTAAGATGATTGAGATAGCCTTGGCCGGTAACTGGCTGTAGTGCTTGTAAAGAAGAATTATCATTTTGTAAGCCAGTGCTTCTCAAAGTTTCGATACTTGCGGCCTAATTTTCAATCATAATTTTCTTCGCGCCCCCCATACAGTAACAATCCACTGAATGCAATAATAATGTACTTTGACGCTAAAACTACAATACTATCTTAATTATAAACCACTGAAATTATCAAGATAAATTTTGTATATGTTACTTTCAAACAATAAATATATAGAATTATGTAATAATAAATAAATAGTATTATGTTGCTTTTTTCTTTTCTAATTTTTAAATAGGAACAGTTAACAACAAATGTGTGATGTGTATATATTTTATGTCAGAATGTATTATATTTTGCTTCCTTTAAGTAAATTTGAATAACTTTTTACAATCTTTTATTCTCGACTTTTTGATATGCTCGCGCCCCCCTCGTAGGGTTATCACGCCCTCCTAATGGGGAGCGCCCCACAGTTTGAGAAACACTGTTGTAAGCAAATAAAATGAACTATGAACTTTACAAGTGTCGAAGAGTTTTACAAATTTATTGAAAAGTATTTAAGAAATTTTTGATAGATTTTATCGAAACATTAGCAAATTGCCTATGAAAATATATTAGAGAAATCTGTGTAATACATCTCTCTCTCTCTCTTCTAGCTTAAAATATAATGACAAACAGGGCTGAGATAAAAGCATTCAAAAGATTTTAGATGTTTTAAATGAAATAATGATCAAAACTTAATTTCAATGCTTGAATTTAAATCATGAAAATATTGCTAACGAAAAAGGTTTGTTTGTCAATTATAGTGTAATTTATTAAATAATCTTGTATAAATAAATTATGTAAATGATTTTTAAGTACTTTACTATTTTCTTCTAAAAAATTCTGAATTACTTATTTAACAACAATTATTTGATAAATTTTTTTTTTCCAAAATAAAAAAAAAAAAAAAAAATTCCAATTGTCATAGTTAATTAATGTTTCAAATAAAAATAGTAGAGAGTTTAAAAAATACATGGATCAACATTATTTTGCAATATTTTTAAACAATTGTTTAACTGAGCGCAACGTGTAAGCAATACATGAAATTGCTGGTGTGAGACTTAAAGATAAAATTCTTCTTTATTTTTTATTGCTTTTTCTCTCCTTATTTCTTCATTGATACATCCAGGATATATGGAAGAGAAAACTAAAAAGGAAAGAAGAAATTTGCTATTGCGTTGTTCACTCACACATGTGTGTGAACAACGATAATAACTAGCGAAGGTCTGGAACGCTATTCATTTTTTAACCTTGATTTTTACTCCTGTACTTGGAAGTAATTTCACAAAATTAGCTTTTCGTTTTGTGAGACAGCTATAATTACTGTTTCACAAAGCCTCTCTCTCTCTCTCTCAATTATGTTTTATTTTCAAGCTAAATAAATTTTATTTATTTATTTATTTATTTATTTTTGCATTTTCCTACAGAGAGATCACGATCACAAATATTTATTGACAGAAATTATGCATCTTTTTAAAGTGATTTAATCATTTTCTTTGCACCCCTTTCTGCACGAGAAAATTTTTTCATTTCTTGCAAATAAACTCCAGATGAAAAAAAAAAACCTTATTGGTGGCTGTATAATACTTAGGGTATCCGACTACGTTCGGAACCATGATTTTAAAAAAGCACATAAATGGATAATTTTCATAATATTCAGTGTCACTTAGATTAGAATTCATGTATAAAATTGTTTTAAAGATATTTTGACAAAAAGATTATTTTTAAATACAATATTTTGGCAAAAAATGAACTTAGAATAATTCTTTTTCAAAATGTTCTCCTTTTATAATAAATGCTTCTAAAATAATGATATTTCGTTTATATAAAGTGTAAGGACTTCTCTGTCTCCAGAGATTCTAAACTAGGATTTTTGAAAAATTTACATTATTTTCAGAGTTACCACCAATTGAAATAATTATTGGCATTTTTTTCTTAAAATTGCTTTCCTCTGTTGTCGTAAAATAAGGATAAACCCACATCTAAGTTATATACTATTTCAAAAATTCCACTTGCGCCTCTGTAGAGAGGTCTGAGCTATAGACAGGTAAAATATTATTATAATAGAAGCATTTTTCATATAAAAGGAGAATAATTTGAAAATGGATCATTCTATGTTAATTTTTTGTCAAAATATTGTACTTAAATAATTTTTTATTGTAATAGTATTCTTAAAACAATTTTATATACATTTTCTAATTTAAGTGACACTAAATATCATAAATATTATCCATTTATACTCTTTTGAAAAATCATGGTTCCGAACGTAGTCCTTGGGGGGCGCGAGCCTATTGAAAAATCGAAAACAAAAGGTTATTTAAAAAATTATTAATTTACTGAAAGTAAACAAACAAAATACTTTGTGATATAATAAAATATATAATACACTTATAAATGTATCAATACTGTACAATATATATTTTAGTATTAATTTAACAATACTAAGTTAAGAACAAGTTCGATAATTATCAGTCCCCCCCATGTGCTTGTATTTATAAATAATTCCTTAATTGCCGATTAAAAGTTACGCAATTCGCTCCCCACTGTTTACCACGTAGACGAGCGTATGTTGATGTTTTTTTGAAGCGGAGAAAAGAAATAAAAAAGCAAATCCCCTCTGAAATAAATTCTTCGCAAACATTATGAAGGTTCTTTTATAGCATTCCAATGCCGTCGGAATAATTTTATGGATAGCACTGCACAGAAAAGATCGTACTTCGGAAAGACGTATATATATGTCCAGAAAATTATTGCTTTGGCTGAGTGAGACGTTTTTATACGTCGGGGGCACATAAGAAGTTGAAGTCGAGTTGTAGCTTTAGTGTCAAAGTATAGTATTATTGAATTCAACACATAATTATTGTACGGAGGGGGGGCGATGAAAAAGATGATTGAATAGTGGGTCGCGTATATTGAAAGTTTGAGAAGCACTACCTTAAACGGAATCAAGTGATTCCAAAATTAGGGATTTCAGCGTTATATTAACGTCGCACAATACGAGGGCCATTGGCGACTTACATCATAATTTAAAAGCCATCGTCAAATGAGGAAGGCGATACCCTCTCCAAACTACCACATCACGCCTATGGGAGGACTTTCAGTTCAACATATTTTTCGTGAGTATCAGTCTCCTCTACACGATGGATCATAATGGCATAAGGACTCCAACCCGGGACACGCTTGTCGTGAATTCGTGACCATAATTACTAAGCTGCACCAGCCACCTAAAAATAAGGAGATAAAACGTACTGATAGGGTGAAATTTAATACACAGTAATACTCTGAACTTACGCTGTAGGTGGGACTGAGAATGATAACCATGTAAGTCGAATTCGCGTAAGTCGGCGTATAATTTCGTATATGAATACATACAAACTATTTTTAGTTGGGGCCGAGACAAAAGAAAATAATAATTTAGAAAAAAAATAAAATCTTAGATTTAATAAAATATTATATATATATATATATATATATATATATATATAATACAAATACAAAATCGCAAACTGACGTAATTTTGATGTAGGTTTCATGAAACCTAACAAAGTACTCTGCCTGCTCAAATATTTTTCCCTCCCACAAAATTGCATGGTAGCGTGCTAATAATTTTTTAATTCCTATTTTTTTATTTTAAAAAGCCGTATGGTTGGCGTGGTTGGTTTGTCGCTCGCCTTCTGAACCCAAGGTTGCGGGTTCGACCCCGGCCCAAGTCGGCGGGTCTTCCTGATGCAGAAAATCGACGGCAGCCATTTCGTATGATTATACGGCATGTTAAAGATCCCTTGAGTGTCCGTTTGGCTTCGGTGCTCGCGGCAAAATTAAACCCTTGTACAGGTTCGCATCGTTAGAGCTCGGGTGCCCCTTCTAGGAAGAAAATTGGGCGTCAAAATTACATGCTGCAATTGGTATCCGCCTATAGAGTGCCCTGCTGATACTAGCTTCCGGGGAATGTATTAGGTATGCAATGGTAAAAGACCAATCCACAGCCCATTATAAATAATAATAATAATAAAAGAACTATTTCGAGTACGCCCTGGTACCCTTTAAAGCATGGTTCTGGTTTTACGTATTTAAATATTTCTTTTCTATTTAATTAGATAAAGAAAGTTTATATATATATATATACAGCATATATACACTTTCAATAGTTCAACCACTTTTACTTAAATATATATATATATATATATATATATATATATATATATATATATATATATATATATATATATATATACAGCATATACACTTTCAATAGTTCAACCACTTTTACTTAAATATATATATATATGTATATATATATATATATATATATATATATATATATATATATATATATATTTAAATATATAAAAACAATCACAATTATCAATTTAAAAATTGAAATATATGAATCCCAAAATACCAAAACACTTCAGAATATCAATGGCGAATATAAAAGATAATGTTCCATCATTTTCAAACAAAATTAAAAAATTATAAAATAAAATAAAATAAAAATTTATAAAATATCCAAGTGCAATCTCGGACTTAGGACCGATAAGTGGGGTTAAACTAGTTTGATGGCGCCAACCTTCCCCCTATTGCAACTTGGTAATTTAATTGGAAAATTTTCAAATTTCAGAAGAAAAAATTAAAAAGTTAAAATTAAATCATTATACTTGAAAAATAAAACTATTCGCCATCACATTCCGAAAGATATTGCAATATTAAAATTTAAAAACAATTTAGTACATAATATAAGTGAACCCTCAAACTTCCAAGATGATGCACACATCTTTAAAATAGTTGTAAAGGTAGAAAAAATAAATTCCTGATCCGAAAGTTCAAATCAAAAAATATTTGAGATCCGAAAGTTCAAATAAAAAATTATCTAAAATCAAAAAGTTCAAGTTAAAAAATCCGAAAGTTCAAGTTAAAAAATCCGAAAGTTCAAGTTAAAAAATCCGAAAGTTCAAGTTAAAAAATCCGAAAGTTCAAACTAAAAATTTCTAAAAACCGAATGTTCACATTAAAAACACAGTATATTCACAAATGAATAGAGTTAATCATTAAAAATACAGTATATTCACAAATGAATAGATGTGTGTGTGTGTGTGTGGGAGTCCGAATAAATCTTCGAATAAAAATCAGACTCTTCAGAAGGCGGGATTTTAGATTGGCGAGATGGTTTGTCTAGGGGTAAGTATTTAAGGGTGAGTAATGAATTATTAATTGAATCTAAGTCATTTAAACACAAATACTTCAAAGTAAAAGAGAATTTATTTAAAGTTAAAGGGAAATATATTTACAAAAGGGGATATTTACCAAGAGAAAGAAATGCAGGAATTAGGTTAATTAAAAGTTGAGTTATACCTTTAGAAGACGGGGAAATAAACCTTTCTCATTCTTGGATGTTAGGACTGGTGGTGCCGCGCTGGGCGCGGAAATGCGGTAAAGACGCGACGTGTTGAACAAGCAGTGGTTAGTAGGCCTCTGCCGAAAAATTATTCAAGCCGGAGCTACGAAAGCTCACTAGATGGCGCTGCTTCGGAATGCAGTAATAAATAAAATTGAGATTTATGGTCCTCTGAAAAGGATATGACTCAACCTTTAAACAAAATGTTTCAAAGGGAAAATCCTATATATATATATGTTGATGAAATCGTAAAATATACCACTATTGAGATGTATCAAAACCTATCTATTCACACATTTAAACTGTCTTGAAATAACTAAAAAACAAAAAAAGTTATATAAAAAAGAAATTTAAGTCAATTCCTACTTAGACCAACAAAGAAAATTTTTATTTTAGCTACTTTTTATTAAATAGTTACAATTAATATAAATATGTATATACATAGGACAGAATCACAACATTAAGTGCTAATTAATTTTTATTAATTATCATTACAGTATCGCATTGTCATTCAAAACAATCGTGTATATAAAACTCAGGGGCGTAGCTACCGCCTTATCAGCCGTATCAATGATACGGGTCTCCCTAAGCTACAGGGGCCCCAACATGTGTAACTACAGTTCCACTAACAGGGCTCTCATATGGAAAACAGGGCCCTGAAGGAATTTTGAAACATGGCCCCCTCAGAGCTAGCTACGCCAGTGATAAAGTGTCAGTTCAACTGAATGCTTTTAACTTGAGGGAAAAAAAACTTTTCAAGTTTTGACACAAGTCGCCAATATTGTCGCTAATTCGTCAACGTGTGGCTGCATTTGTAATTCTTTAAATAATTAGTTTTGATCAATTAATTTTTATTAATTATAATTAAATTATTGTATTGTCATCCAAAATAATCATGTATATAAAATTTCAGCTCAATTGGGCTCTTTAAAATGTATTTTATTAACGATTGAAAATTCCTCCAGTAAATAAATAAACATATAGAGTTGTGAGCTAATAGTAGGAATTCAATGAGTTCAAACTCACGAAGATTGCATGACTGCGTACCGATTATATCATTGTCTTTCTGAGTAAAAACGGTGGAATATGACTTTTTATTGAATTAACTCAGATTTACCTTGTCGTGGGAAACCATCTTCACTTGGGAAGCTCACGTTTGTATTGTATTCATATCCCTTAATCCGGTCTTTGGAGACCATCCTCACTTAGGATACTGACGCATATCCTTACCCTGTCTTGGAAACCGTTGAAGGAAAGAAGTTCGTTCTGAGTACCTTCCGTTCCGAACGAATGCGAGTACTTTACCGATCACGCCAAGACGATCGTCTTCGCGTGATGTTGGCACTAGTTCATATAGATATCACACCGCCACATACTCCCCTGCCAGTGTTTCGGCGAATAGGCGAACGAACGATACCATATTCGGGGCGAGCATGTAATGAGTTGTGTCACTTGGTGGGTTGCGTCATTCGTGCGTGACGGCTTGAGAATTGCGTCATTTGTGTGAGACGGCTTGAGAATAGCGCCATTTGTGTGAGATGGCTTGAGAATTGCGTCCTTCGTGTGGCGATTTGGTTGCTTTTGCGCGGTAGATAAATGACGCCACGACTGCGGCGCGCGAAGGGCGCGGTTCATATCACGGCCAGGGTCACCAATGAAGGAAGAAAGGTTCGTTCTGGGTACCTTCCGTTCCGAACGAATGCGAGTACTTTACCGATCACGCGAAGACGATCGTCTTCGCATGATGTTTGTACTTGTTCATATAGATATCACACCACCACACCGTCCTTGCTTGGGAAGTTCACGTTTTTATTCTTTCCATATGCCTTTACCTTGTCTTAGGAAACTTTACTTGCTTAGAAGTCTGATGCATAGCTTTACATTGTATACAGACGCAGTTTTCGTGAAAGATCGAGAAAGCTTTGTCTTCGGATATCGTTTGCGAATCAATTATTGAATTACTTTGTGCTCAAATTATCTTTCAGTAAATAAAGTGTAAGGATTCGCTGTAGTAACCACGTTCTAAAAAAAGACCTTAGTATACCTTCAAATTATCCATTCTTTCTTAAATTTTAAATCACTTTCAAATAATATTTCACTAATTAAGTATAAATTTCCTAATTTATAATAAATGTATATCTCACCAAAATATTAGCTTTAAGAAATGTTTGAAGAAAAATTTTAAAAGTGCATTTTTCCTTTCAATTTTGTAAGCAGCTTAAATATTTTTAAAAACAGATATGTTATTAATCCTAGTAAAAATTTCCTCAATTTTGAATTTTTCAAACAATTTGACAGAAAAACTTTATTGTTCTATTTTTGGACTTTTGTATATAATTTTTGAAATTTAATTACCTAAATTTAATATCAGATATTTTGTACATCAAAGAGATTGTTCATGCTATCAATATCGATAGCAAAAATCAGTTTAAAAACTGCATGATAAAATGAAAAAGAAACACATCTTCTATACAGAATGCTTGAAATTATAAACATATGGTGACTCCTACAATTGATCGGATGCTTCAGAGAGAAATTTGCAAGAAAATCCTGTAGCTGTATTTCTAAAATTTTACTTCAAGGAAAATATCAACATTTCCCTCTATAAACTACATTTAAATCTAAATAGTAAAATTTATTTTTAAAGTTCGATAAAAATAAAAATATATACAGTGGTTCACAAAAGTGTTCGCTCACTTGCAACTTTCTGAAAAATTAAATATTTTCAACTAATAAAAATCAATATGAACGAAGACCGCACCACTAAAAAAGTCTTCAATGCCCAACTAATTGGCACACGAAGGAAGGGGAGGCCAAGTCTTAGATGTATTGATGGCTTAAAAAAGGATCTCCTAATTTAGAGAACTAAAAATTGGAAAACACTAGCAGGTAAACGGCTGGCCTGGAAAGATTCCTTGAGAAGGCCAAGCCCCTCCTTGGGCTGTCGAGCCACTGAGGAAGGAAGGAAGGAATAAAAGTCAATATACCGGAATTAAATTTCGGAAAATTCAGCATTGACAGAAAATTGGTTGAAATGATAGTAAAATCAACATTTTTGGTTCAAACAGGTGTATAATAGTTTGTTCGTTTATGAGAATCTTGTGAATCTGCATGTGAATCATAATTCTAATTTATGTAGGAATACTTATTATTTTTAATGAAACTATCGATCTTTAATAAAATAATTTGAATCAAATAAAATATTTTCAGTGTGATTTACCACGCCATGCAGAGAGATTGATGCACGTTAAATCTGAAAGGCTGTCCTAGAGATGATCATGAATATACCTATTGAGGTTATATTGATTTACACAGTAAGGATGAATTTGGACACATTGGTAGTGGAGTTTATGTAAGGTATATGGAGAGGAAGAAGCTACTCTTAAACGTAGTATTACGGATTATTCTTCCGATTTCCAATCAGAACTTATCGCAATAGTTGGGATATGTTTTGGAGCACGAATTAACCAGGGCGATATGGATTCTCTCGTACAATCAAAATGTTGTTCAGTTTCTTGATAGTTGGAGAAGTAATAGTGACATTGGAAAGGATTGAAGTTATAAATAAGCTTAAAACCCTGTCCAAGATATATATAGTGTTCATACAATCTCACGTGAACCTAAAATATAATGATCTTGCAGATAAACTGGCTAAGGATGGAACTGTTACCCCTCAGATAAATGAGGATCCTTTGATCCGCTTCGAAATATACTGAAATAAAGGCATCTATCGATATTACTTGGAGGCAACTAACCACCAGCATGCTGTCGTAGTGAAAGTCCCGGCACACCAATAAAATTTCACGGGAACATAAAAGATCAATCTGCTTTGGCTCGTTTAACTTCCGGCCACTTAAAGTCCACTAGATCAAAGTTTCAATATTTATAACCCAATATTCAATCATAATTTTCCATCGTCGACCTGTATACAATAACAATGTATTTATTCAATGATAAACTTTGACACAAAATGTATGACTTTAACCTATTAAGTGCCGACGGCGTATATAAAAGTCTAGAGAGATAAAGGATTAATTTCCCTGGACGTATATAAACATCTTTCAAGTACGGTTTTTTTCTGTGCACTGTGCTATCCATAAAATTATTCCGAAGACTTTGGAATGCAATAAAAGGTTCTTGACATTGTTTGCAAAGGATTTACTTATTCCAGAGTACTTGCTTATTTATATTCTTTTCTTCCTCGCCCCCAATACTTCACATACGCGTGCCTATGTGGGAAACAGTGGCATTGGGGAGCAAATCGCGTAATTTTTACTCGGCAATTACGGGATTAATTATAAACCATACAAGTTATTATGATAAGTGTTAATTTTTGTACGTAATTTTACATATGACATGTCAATCGGGTCATTTGTAATTATTAATGTCGTTCTTAACTTAAAACTGTTAAATAAATTTATAAATTGCGTCGTGCAGCTCTGATACATATCAGTATAAATATGTATATTATTTTTTATTAAGTCAGAATGTATTTTGTTTATTTACTTTCAGTACATTAATAATTTTTTAAAGAATCTTTTGTTTTGGACGTTTTAACATGCTCATGCCCACTCGTAGAGTTATCACACCCCCTAAGGGGCACGTCCCACAGCTTGAGAAATATTGCATTCGATTCTCATGTAGCTTTAAAAAGTTGTTGTGGCTTGTACAAAGTACAATAAGTTGGAAACCACCCCTCACTATATGCTCATTATCTGCTCAGTTGTGTTGCCATGACGCCAGATGAACAGATCAAAAGACCTGATATAGTGCTGGGGATGCCAAAGGTAAACAAACGCATGAATTCTTATCTGATTTAGATTAAAAGGACAAGAAAAAGAAAAAAAATATTTAAAAACTCAAATTCCTCACGTTGGCATAGTATGAAAATATGGAGAGCGGGGTGCCAGGTATCGTCCTCGTCACTTGATCGTGACTTAAAATTATAAAGTCAGTTGCCAAGAGTCTTTGTGCAGCTTCGAATAGTGACACTAATAGTCAATTAATCAATCAATTCATGGGATATACAAATTAGAAATTCATCTCCACTAAATATTTTAGCTATTGATCTCTTCAAGGTAAGAAGAAAGTTGATTGTAATGCAATAAGGGAAGAAAAAATGCAGGAGAGAGCTAGGAAAACCACACACACGAAACTTCAATCAACGCTCATTTTTGAAAGTTTAAAAGAACAGATATATCAAACATTTTTTCCTACAACTTCTTCTATCATCGTCTCCCAACGTAATTTAAAGTAACTTTCTTTTTCCCTCTTTTCTTCGAAAGAAAGAACTTTTTTTTTGTAGAACTCTTAATTTGCTTCTGCCTTGCTCTTCACTCGGGTAGTTGTAAAGGTTGAAACATAAAATAAACTTTCTCAAATAACTTTCAGTTCATTCTCTTTTTTTTTTTTATTTGTTCTTTTCTTTGTATTCCAGTCAATTTAACTTTCTTCGATTTCACCTTGTGATTTTAGGGGCTACTCCCAGGCAGTAATTGCGAACGCTGCGTTTTGGGTTTGAGACTAAAAACATCTATCATATGAAATTACAGAGACTGTTGTACTTTGGTTCTAACCGGGTCTAAAAGTTTTTACTTGACTTGGGTCGGATAAGTTTTAAGCAACTGGGGAAAGTTTGGAAAACTTAATGCCTATATAGGAATGCAGTTCCAAGACATCAGCGTGACTGACTGGTAGAAATCATATTCAATGGGTTATACAAGGGAATAAAAGTAATCTAACTAAGCTATATTATGATTTAATCCGCGCCACCTTTAAACTTTTTCTGTTTATTTTAAGCAAAAATAAACATTTAATCGTACAAAGAGTCCTCTTAATATGAAATTTTTTATCCGCATTGCAAAACTAAAAACTTTACAATTGGAGTTGAACTGTTTCTCAAATTAGCAATATATTACCTAGGATTGGAATCTACGAATGTCATTAAGAACTACGATGCGTGTCCGGAAACAAAAGTTTTGCTTAGAGAAAACTCCATAAAAAATCTCTTTTCCAAGTAAAATTTTGTTTTATACTAAAGAGCATGTCGGAAAATAATTTTATATATAGTTACCACCATTATTCAGACATTTGTCATATCGGGAAACCAGCTTGTCTATACCCCAGTGCTTCTCAAACTCTCAATGTTTGTGAACCAATATTGTATCATAATTTTTATCACCCCCCTCATACAATAACAATGTATTTACAGCAAAAATAATGTACTTTGATGCTAATGCTACAAAACGATCTTAAATACAAACCGTACAAGTTATCAAGATAAGTATTAAATTTTGTAGACGTTACTTTTAAGTAATATACAGGTATAGGACAAAATAATAGGAACACCTGTGAAAAAAGGAAACTTTTTAATTAGTAAGATGTTGGGCCACCTTTGGCCTGGATGACTGCTTGCATTCGACGTGGGATAGAAAAATAAAGGTATTGAACAAAATTCATAGGAATTTGCACCCATTCTTCATGCAGGACAGTCTCGAGGTCAAATAGTGTGCGAGGAGGGGGAAACCGAGCACAGACTTTGTTCTCTAAATAACTGCACAAAGGCTCAATGATATTGAGATCAGGGGACTGAGGACACCAGGTTAGATGTTCCACTTCATCATCATGCTCATGTAACCATGTTTGAACACAGCGTGACGTGTGAAAAGGGGCGTTGTCGTCTTGGAACACAGGGCATTCTCCTGGAAAGAGAGTCTGAAGCATAGGGTGAAGATGATCTGCGAAAATGCTTCGATAATGGTCACCTGTGATCATCCCCCTCAAGACAACGAGAGGCCACAACCCAACGGGAAGATTTGCTGCCCTAACCATCACCGAACCCCCTCCATGTTTCACAGTTAAAACCAGGCAATCAACATGAAATGCTTCTGTAGGTGTTCGCCAGACGAACACACGTCCAGTGGTCTGGAATAATGCAAATGAGGATTCGTCAGACCAGATGACTTGTTCCCATTGCAGTTGCGTCCAGGTTAGGTGATCTCGGCACTACTGTAATCTCTTTGCAGCATTCCTCCCCGTAACTAACGGTTTTCGAATAGCTACTCTGCCGTAGATGTTCGCAGTATGCAACTCTCGTTGAATAGTTTTCATGGATACGGGGTTCAGAAGGTGGGTGTTCATTTCGGACGTTATCTGCGGCAGTGTAGTCTTGCAATTTCGGGTGACTATCCTCTTCAACACTCGTCTATCACGGTCCTTCAACTTCAACTTTCGCCCACTGTTGTGCTTCTCAGATGACACCTTATCCAGGTTTGTGTAGGCTGTAATAACCCTTGACACAGTGGTCCTTAAAACACCCACAAGGTTGGCTGCTCTGGACACGGAGGCTCCAGCGAGGCGAGCTCCAATTACCATACCTCTTTTCACGTCAGAGGGGTCTCACATAATCCCGCTTAGCTGAGAACAGAATTTTCTCAAGCAACTTTCACACTGTAAAATACTTGACTGATACCTTCCTTTTCGTCGCCACTAGGTGGCACACTGTTGCGACACGTGACAGTTGTTTATTGAGTGGTTGAGATACGACTCATTTTTAAATGAGTGTTCCTATTTTATTTTGTTCTATACCTGCATATTACAAGTAAGTTATTCTTAATTAATAGGATAAGTATTATGTCACTTTTTCTTTCTAATTTTTAAATTGAAAAAGATTGCAAAATATTTTTTAATTAAAGAAGGTACCAAGATTACCAAGTACCTAGATACCCTTGATACAGAAAGGCTCTCAACTGCCCAAGAAGAAATCTCCATAGATTTCACGTCAAGCGGCATAATCAAAAGGCAATTTAGTAATAAATCAATCTTTGAATTTTATGCAGGACCAGTGGCACACTAGTGGCACCTGGGGTCTGGACCCCCCCCCAAAGCCCTTGATTTTTTTCCGATTAATTATAATTCTAAGTACATAGTACGTAAAATTTAATTAAATATTTGTTATTAATGAATAATTTTATTAATTAATGCTAATTATTTATTCAATAATTAGTTTTTTACTGTGTTTTGTTCCCGAAAATCGACAAAATCAAATGGAGCATGATACAAGAATGGTGAACTTTCAACCTTGGACCCACCCCTTGAAAAATTACTGTGTGCGCCACTGTGCAGGACAGATGATGACTTTTCCCTATTGAAAACAAAATTTATGTCGTATACTATTTTGATTTCCAACACTATTAATTATAAAATTTGTTCTTAATTTAGTATTGATAAATTAATTATAAAATACAGTATTCAGTTCTGATATAGGTACGTATTATCGCATCACATTAATCGCTAATTCTGTGAATAACTCGCCAAGTTGGCAACCCCGATTTCCTATGTGTCGTACGCGCTGAATTGGTAAATAGTAATCAATAGGTCGCCAATAGGTTGACGTAATACATAAGTACCCTGAAAGACTTCAGGTACACTCTATAACTAAAAACAAAAGACGCACCAAGAATGAGTAGTCCATTAGAGACAAAAATTGGTGGGCAGAAAGTTTTTGTACAGAATAGAAAATGATTAAAATTTCAGAAAAATTGAATGATTTATTTAAGAGTTATACATAGTTACCAAAGTAACGAGCTCAATAAGGTGTTGACCCACCTCTAGTCTGGATGCAAGCTGCCACACGACTTGGCATAGAGTGATAAAGCATCCTGATGATGGTCTCCTGCGATATTTCTTGCCAAATTTGCTCCAATTGTCGGACCAGGTCATCAACATTACCTGATAGATGCAGTCGCCTTACCCTTATATCCCATACATGCTCGATTGAAAAGAGATCTGGCGATTTGCCTGACCAAGGAAGCGTTTGACACGCTGTAAGACAGTTCATAGCAACACGTGCCGTATGTGGTCTAGCATTATCTTGCTGAAAAATAAAGCCAGGGTACTGCAAAAGAAAAGGTAACAAAACAGTTCTCAGAATGTTGTCGACGTACCGCTTTGCTGTAAGTGTGCCTCTAATGATGACTAAAGGAGTCCAACTGTCAAAAGGAATAGCACCCGCAGACCATAACTCCTGGTTGAAGGCCTGTGTGGCATGCAATAGTGAAAACAGGATCGGATCGCTGCCCTGGTTGTCTCCAGACTCGTCTTTAATTATCGTCGGGACACAGTTGGAAGCGGGATTCGTTGCATAAAAACACTACGTCCCCAGTAAGCGAGATTCCAACCCGATAGATCCCAGCACCACTGTAATCTGGCTTGATAGTGTACAGGCGTGAGAGGCAGGTGGCGTAGCGGTAGGTGCGAACGTAAATTTGTCTCTATCAGCCATCTGTAAATGGTCATAGTGGACACTCGTGTGGGGGTCACACGTCTGATGGTTAATAACGAAGAATAAGGCACTGTGACAGCTGATTCGACAACCAATCTGTCCACTTGATCAGCTGTGCCCCTAAGTTGACCACTACCATCATGACGCTGAAATCTGTCACTATCCACCTATTCTGGCTAGCATCTTCTAATGGCCACATCTCTTCGACCCAGAAGGTGAGTGATTCTCCAATTTTCCCAACCAGCTTCTTTCAATCCAATGATGCGACCTCTTTCAAACTCTGACAGTTGCTCGTAATGAGCTCGAATCCTGCTGTGTGGCATTTTTGCAGTCGTTGAAAGGTATCCTCAATCTCAATGCAATAGAAATTTTGTTCATCAGATTGAGAATTTCTTCTTATAAAACCCTAGAGTGCGCAGTTCCGGTGCTCTGTAGCACCCTCTATTCATTTTCATTGGACATCAAATTTTAATCATTTGTATGTTCGGTACAAACGTCCTTGCATACGAAATTTCATTACAATCGGGCTACTCCTTTTTGGGGAACGTCGTTTTTTTATGTTATAGAGTGTATATTATATCAGAGTAAATGTGCATTTCTTTTTTTACTATGTCAGAATTTGTTTTGTTCTTCATCTTTTCAGTAAACTTCTAATTTTTTAAAAATAATCTTTCATTGCCGACTTTTCAATAAGCTCTCTCTCCCACGTAGCATTATCATGCCTCGAAGTTTGAGACCCACTGTTACACCCTCTTAAAAGAAAGATGCCGCCAGTGAAGAGAGTTGAATTTTGTAGAAACTCATCACAAAGCAATTTTATTGTGAACCATCTGTGTGTGTTTTCAAGAATTTTTTCATTCACTTTCTCAACTAAACAAACATTAACAACAAACGGTTGCCCACTCCGTGCATCGTCATGAGCAATGGTGCTTTTATCATTGAATTGTTTTACTCACTTTTTCACCGTTCCATTACTCATTGCATTTTCACCTCAAATCTCTACAAGTCAACGAGGAATTTCAACTGGATTAATATATTCCTTGCGCGAAAGAGGTTGCGGGAACAGCTGCAGCCGGGAGATGATCATCTGAAGATGAACGAATGTTTATTCTGACTTGAACTTTTCTCCAGTTAAAGGCTGAGAAAAACATAAGCTTTAATAATTGAGTTAATTTTTAAAAAATAAGTTTGTACATAAAATACCGAATTTGGCCAAAGCTGTGCGACTTCTCTCGCTACCCAGGAATAAAGCAAATTGTAGGGTCACGATGTTACAGCATAAATTCAACATATCACACCTCTTTTCTAGATTGCGTCTAAGAAAGCTTGCTCTATATTAAACTGGAAAATGAAGTACTTTCCTTTTAATTATTAATTTCTTTGCTTAAATAAAAACGTTTAGAAATAAACATAGAGCCTTCAATAGAACGGAATAAAATCATTTTAAGTGACACAATTAAAATACATGCTAGCGTTTTCGTAATCGCAAAAGAACTGGAGTGGATTGGGGCTTGTTTGCTGTCAAGGCAATGTAGAAAGGTTACTTAGTGACAGCTTTTTTGTTCTAAAAATTGTTTTAAATTTTTTTCTTGCTGTTGATGCTTAACTTGCCCTCATACAGAAATAAAATGTGTAATATTGGCTTATCTACATATAATTTGAATTATATGTTTAATTTACGCCTCTCTACAGTTGCATACATTTACTCAATACTTATACATTTCACCGACAGAAAGGGAGGAACATTAGTTTGAAATATGCCGAAATTGAATGTAACTGTAAAATAAGCATGTAATAATTTCTTTTCGCTGTTCTTGGCGTTATTTAGCCTCAATATACCTTTAGGCGCTAGCTATTGTGCCAAGAATAGAAATAGGCAGAAGTTCTAAGCTGATCATTGTAGCTATAAAGCTTGTAATATTTCTCAAGGAAAGTGGTGGTGAATAACATAAAGTACTATATTATTTGGTAAGTTGTTACAAAAGCCATTAATTATTCTTGCAGTACCTACTTAATTGCACTTCTTAATTTTATCATACGTACTTGAAATTTAAAAAGATAACTTAAGTATATACCCTCTACTATTACGTTTCTCTTGAAAAGGAGAAGAGAGGAATTTCCGTAACTTAATAAGATTTAAAAACTTATATAAAGAATTACAGAGTTTCTTCACAATTAAGTAGAGTTACTGGAACTATCAATATATGTGTGATTGCTTTCGGAATTTGAGTTTAAATTGTGCTTCTTTAATTTTTTGGCTCTGGATGTTACTTCTCAATGATTTTAATTGTGTGCAGTAATTTTTATAACACAATAACAATTTTATCGCACAGATGTTAAAGAAGACATTCACTATGAAATTCCCATATATGTCTCTCAAACATTTTGTATCATCCTTTGAAATCTAAAATCAAAAGCTAACTTTTTCACCACGTATTTTAAAATTTTTAAGCAAGAGACATCTTACACAGAACGTCTCCTTCGTGGGGAAAAAATCCTTCACTTTTGAAAATATCTTTCAAATACATCCTTTTTTTTACACATTCATTTCTGCAACCGAAGGGAAAAAAATCTGGCGTTTGTTTTTCTCGTATCATTTTCTTTTTTTTTCTTAACTGCAGAAAGCGAGGGAAAAAAGGGCTTCATAAATAAAAAGAATGAAACCCCAAATTACTCTCCAGGGAATTATGAACAATTTAAAACTAAAGAAGCAGTTCTGTTGCAAGATATTTACAAGCAAAAATGAAGAAAAGAAAATTCTTTGCAAAGAGAGAAAGCTCCTTTTAGATAAAAATTTCTCAGATTTTCGATTAAAAACATTCTTACAGAATGTTGAGCCTTTTTATTCCCATGTGAAGTCAAGACCTATATAAGAAGATTTAGAACATACTTTACGCATTTTGATATTTATTTCTAAAGTTTAATCACGTTTTTATTAATATTCATCTCCTTTTCTTTTCAACAAAATTATCTTAAAGTAATACTTTTAGAGAAACTTTTGTATATATTAAGTATTCCATATATTTTCATGAGAAATATTTGTATGCTTGAACAACAAGCGTATGAACACATTAAATAAAACTAAATACAACGAAGTGTTACAGAGATTCTAAAATCTTTGATCAGATGACGTTATTAAAAAAAATTAAACTTTGATAGTTATTATTCAGTTATAGTAGAGAGGATATTCAGACTAATAATAAAATTATGAAAAGATAATTTTATACAGAGAGAAGATATCTTATTGCAAATATCCTGAACATATAAATAATATGGTCCATAAAGATAAAAATAAGTTTAAGATTTTGAAATGCGCATATAACAACATTATTTTCTATAAAAATCTTTATTTTGCATGAAATAAACTATTCTTAAAAACATTATTTCCTGTCGCGCATTAGTTTTTACGTATTTCATTTTTTCCTCTGCCGGATCTTCCTTTTTTTGCAGAGTGAAAGTTTATTAACGCCACGCTATAAAACAACACGAAAGCTACTTGTAATGGATGTCGTAAATTTGGGCCTCGGTCAAGCGATGCAGGCGACGCCTGAGTTGGCAATACCTCTCCCAACTTCCACACCAACGGGAGGACATTGAGCCACAACAGATTTGATATGTGCATGTTCCCCCTCTATACGAAGGGTCTTCAATAACACTAGGACTCGAGCCTGTGACACTCCGGCCGTTAGTTCGTGACCGTAACCACTAGGCTGGCTACCATGACATCATTTTTTGTAGGTAGAAAGATGATGGACATTAGTTTGATTCGTAACTGGATCAATTTGATTGGCTCATAACTGATTCAATTAAGAACATATGAACATATGACCCATACAAATTAGTCTTAACCCTTTCGCGGGCACAAAGCTAAAATACACTTTTCTGTGATAAAGTTATTGATAAATGTAATGTTCTCATCTTCTATAAATATTATTTTGTCACAAAAAAATATGTGATTTGCTCCTGGGTGGTAGCTAAACGTTATAGCCACTGCACACTTAAGACAATTAACTTATTTTTCAGGACAGAAATAATCATATCACAATAAACATTTTATGAAAAATTAGCATTTATGCTAATAAATCTTTCAATAACAATTAAATACAAAGTGTAATAAAATAATAATAGAATAATTGTACAATATAGAATACTTACTAAAATATACATTAAAATTTGTATAGATCTACATTTTATATTTTATTTAGTTTTAGTATAAAAAGTCAGAAATAAGGTAATATTTTTAAAGATTAAAATTAGTTATTTCACAAATTCGATGAGCTATTTACTGTGAAACCTTTCAAAGCAAGTAAGATCATTTGCTTGAAGGCACAGTGGTACGCACAGAAAAGCTATAATGAAAGATTTTTCGAACCCAAGAATCTAGTACCACATATTGTAACAAAGTTTGTTAATATTTCCCCCAACATTCTCACTTGATTATAAATGCTCTCTCTCGAGTGGAGAAAGAGTGAAATTTTCAAGATCATTTTTCTGTTCTATGTGGGCAGTGGATAAAGCCTCTATCCACATTTAAAAGCTTTCCAAAACCTAAATAAAACCTTTTTTTAATTGCACATTTGTTTGATTCATTCAGATGAGAGAAAAGTATACTTAAGACATCTTGAAATTTTTTTCACAGGTCAGCAATTTTATTTATAGTAATCAAATACAATTTGTAGATAAACACCGGAAGAAAACTGTTTTTAACTACCCATCAGAGGACATGAAATGCAAGAATAGGTATCGTGCTGCTATCTGTATTGATTGTTATGTGTTTTAGCTTCAATTAACGCATGTGGATAGACTAAATATCCACCACCCGCTTGGAGAAAAGCTTTTTGTTATGTGGCTAGACCTATTAGCCACTGCCGGTGAAAGGGTTAGTAAAGTTCGTGCATATTTCAAAGTATAATGTATCAAGCATATATTTCATTCTGATTTTAAAAATAAGGCTAAGGATGAAACGTAATATCTTACGTGAGAAAATCGCGACAGTTTGAAAATGCAGCTTGGTTTAACGATTCTTGCATTTTTTTAAAAAATCTAAAACCATTAGGTTATTGAAATATTCCCTACAGAGATAGACACCAAATAACATATAAAAAAAGTTAAGTCGAAAAAATTCCCAAAGCCACTGCCTGCTTCGAATGATTGTTTCGGAATCCTCTTCTTTGTTATCACTAAGCCTCTTTGACAGTCTAGTGATTTGTTCCAAGAGAAAGATTTAAGTAATGATTAGAGGGTTCCCCCTCCTGTGTTTTCACCATCGCTGATTCCCTACATCCTAATACTCTTTTTAGCTGGAATCAGGTGGATTAAAGTTCGTCATAAAGAAAAGAAGAATTTAAGATGAAAGAATCTTTATTCCATCCAATTTTTGGAACTCTGACTTGGTGGCTTAATTGGTAATCAAACGATATTTGTAAGAAAAAAAAGCAATTAAATTCTGGATTTAATCGAAAGGTGGGTAAGGTGGAATAATAGATCAATGATTTTTAAAAAAATAATTTTATAAATTTATAGAATAAGATTCTCTCTAGCCTTGTACGCCCAAAATTGCGGGTTTAACCCTTGTCCAAGTCAGTGGATTTTCATGATGCAAAAAATCAACAACGTCTATGTCGTATGATTATGCGGTATGTAAAAAGCTTTTTAATTCCAGTTTGGATTGGATGCTCTTGGCAAATTTAAGTTCCTAGTACGGCTTTGAGTCGTCAGACCTCAGGTGCCTTCCTCTGGAGAGGAAACTGGGTGACAAAATTACTTTGAGACAGTTAGTACGTAGTATGATCCAAAAAGGTGTAGCGTAGAAAACCTTACCCTGAATGGCTCACAGCACTGAAGCACATCCATCTTCAAAGTAGTCCCCTTGGTCGACAATACACTTCTACCAGCGTTCATATGCTTTCTGAAAGCACAGCTGGAAGCCCTTTTATGATACCTCCCGTAAGGCCTCCTGCGATGCTACTTTTACCTCATCTGACGACACGCAATGGCGTCCCTGTAAATGTTTTTCATTGAAGGAACATGTAAAAATCAAACGGGCCTAAGTCTGGTGAATAGGAGGGGTGTGGAAGCACTTTAGTGCAAATTTTAGGCAACGAACTTTTTCTCCAATTGAGATCGATGTGCTGGTGCGTTGTCATGCAGAAGATACCAGTCGTCACTCTGTCAGAACTGAGGCCGTTTTCGACAAATAGATTTCCTCAAACGACGCCTTCGAAAAGTGTGTAGCCACAGCGATTTGTACAAGTGTTTGGCCGCGATCTTTCCTGACACATTCGAACACCAACGCAATATTTTTCGCGTTTCGTGAAGTCGAAGTTCGTCCAACGCGTTCATTGCCTTCGATGGGTTCTCGGCCCTCCTTAAAACAGCTATGGCATTCGTAAATCTTGGATCTCACCATTGTAGATTCACCATACACCTTACTTAGCATTTCCAATGTCTCCATTTGTGTTTTACCTAAGCGTTCACAGAATTTAATATTCAGCGATGTTTAAGAAAACCCATCTTTCTTACATAGTGGAGCAAAACTATCTTCGGAAAAAAATAACAAGTTCATATTACATGGACTTATCCAACCTGTCCATGCAAGGAAGGGTTGAGAGAATCCATTTCAAGTGGTTTAACTTAAGGTACTTGCTTTTGTTGTCAGAAATGCCCGCAATCCCCGAATGTTTAGATCGTAATGCGTATATATCTACATATAGCTTACAAAAAGGAATACCTGCTCCAGGGGAATGTAATAGGTGTGCAATAATAAAAATACCAATCCGCAATTTTATTGAAATTAAAAAAAAGAAAAATAGAATAAGTTTTAAGTAGATTTTCAAAATAAATTCATTGCTTCATGTTATTTGTAATTAACATCTCACTCTAAGGCAATGCGAAGGTTATTGATTTGAACCCCGGTCAAATGACGAGGGGGACATCTGAAACAGTATCAAGTTCTTCCAACTTCCACACCGAAAGAATATGAACACTTTCAGCCTCGACTGATTTATATGCGCATCAGCTGCTCTTCACAGTGTTCATCAGGGGCATCAGTACTTGAACCCGTGATTCAACAAAGCAGACCACGAGTTCACGACTAAGAATATTCCTTTACCATTGCCGTAAAACTTTAAAATGTTTTCTTCGAAACTTAATATTGAAAATGTTTGATAAATCCATAAGAGTATATTTTAACTAATTGTACCCTGCCTCGCGTTGCCTTGGCCCAGTCTGGTTAAAAAGAAAGAAAAAAGAAAACACATGTTTTTAGTATGCTTAAACATTTGCATTTGAGGTATGATCGTTTATTTAAAAAATGTATAAATATACACTGAAGTGCCTCTGATTTAGGGATATCTACCTAATAACGAGTTGAGCCTCTTCTGACCTTCATAACGGCTGCCACATGAGGATTCATAGGTTCAACAAGTTTCTGGAAACGTTCCACTGGAATGATTTGCCAAATATTGGCTGAAGCTGTCCATTATTCAGAAAGGTTCATCGGTGCTGTGTGATGAGCTTTCACGCCTTGTTTCAAAACATCTCAATAGGATTTAAGTCTGGGCTTCTAGGTGGCCAATTTATGACAGAAAAGTCAGAGGAATGCTCATTCACCCAGCCAGTAGCCAACCGGGACTTGCGAGAGGTACAGTTGTCTTGCTGGAAAACTCCATTACCGTGCGGATAACAGAACATCATAAACGGATGAATGTAATCACCAAGCAAATCTATGTACCGAATTGCAATGAGAGAGATTGGTACACACACCAAAGATCTCAAACAGTGCAACGAAAAAACACCCCAGACTATTTGATTGATCCACTTAGCCCTTGTACAATTCTAACCTGGCATGCAGGCTCTATGGTTTCATGAAGCCTGGCGCCTTATTCTCAGCCTCCCGTTGGAGTTAAGTAGTCGGAATCGAGACTCGTCACTCCATGCTATCATTTCCAGTCCTCTACACTTTACACTCTGCGCTCCCTTACCCAGGCAGAACGTGCAGGCTAACATTGAACAATGGTACTCTCGTAGGTCGACAGCTCCCGAAACCCATACGGTAGAGCGAGCGTTGCACAGTCCGTTTACTGACTGTACGACTGGCACCGTCATTCAACTGGGTGGAAATTTGTGCTAATGTTTGGCTTCTCTGGCTACGTACAATACGCCTGAGCCATCTGTCACTACGTACTGTCAAGGCTAATTGTCCTTTGCAGTTTGATCAATCGCTAGTTTTTTGTCCACCATCCATGTATTCTTGGTATACTCTTGACACAGTCGACCTTGAAAATCCTAGCTGTCTGACGATTTCGGAAATTGAATGGCCCATGTGTCTACGATTTGCCCGCGATCGAAGATGTCTAAATGAGACAGTTTACTCACATTGATAATTTCAACAACTAATTCAGAACATCCACAGTACGCGTTATATATACAGTTACCACAGCGCCTTCACTTGCCCATAAATGATGCGCAGCGCTACACAATTTGCATAGCCCTTGCTATCTCTAATTCAGCGGCACTTCAGGGTATATTCAAAAAACTTTCCTTAACTGATTACATTCGTAATTTGTTAACCAAATACTTGAAGTTATTACAGCTTATTTTTGTCTTTATGTTATGAGCCTAAAATTATTCACATTATCTCCACAGTGGAAATCTCAAGTTTGAAGAAAAATTTTAAATGGCTCTGGATTCCTCGAGGGTAAAAGGTTACTTTTATAATGCTTATGGATATTTCCGTTAAATTAGAAGTGTGTATATAAATGCACATTTCTCCAAACAATGTCATTTGGAAACATGAATTGTATTTCTTGATGTTATATAGGAAATCTTTTGATTTCGCATTATACCTGGGAATCAAACCTTTCCTTCCTTCCAATGTTTTTAATGGCTCTGGTGGTCCACCAAGTTAATGCAGTTAAGTTTTTCCAGTGGCACAAAACATTCCTTTAGTCTCTTCCTTAAATATCAGAGCCTTGCAATAAGGATACACTTCAGTAATTGTACTGATGAGAACATGCTGGCTCAACCTATAATATTCCACTGGGTTGTACCGGAATGCAAGGTGATTGTTATTGTGTGATTGCTCCCCACAAAGTCGTGATTGACGCTGATATGCTGTTGACATCTTTCAGCCATTCACAACCTATTTTTTTATGTTGAGAACAAAGCAGATATGATGTTATAAAATACAAATGCTGTTGCATGCTGCTCTGCTGCGTCCTCAGCACGTGTTTGTGCCTTTCTTTGTCTGTTTTTCTCGATTGTTGATACCTTTTCTTCCTCAGTTTGATGCGCAATTACTCTCATTGCACTCCTTCAGCCTTGCGAGCATGAGGATCTAAGTTTGATTCCCTGCTAGGCATTATTTTTATGTACTGAAACCTATTGACTGCAATTAAAAAGAAAAAAAAAGTTAAAACAAAAATATATAGAATTTCAAAACATTAAAAAAAAAGGAAAATTCAGGAACAAAAAGAAAGGGAAAGAATAAAAAAATGCTTATGAAAAATTATACTTCAAACGTACATTACCAACTCAATTAAAACAAAACTCAATCAAATGAATTGAATTCAATTAAAACGAAATGAGAAGCAGAATATTTCATTCCACATAAACAAATCACTCTAAAGAGGTCAATTTTACTACATAATTTGAATTCAAATGAAAATTAATTGGCAGGGATTAATTCCTGCCGATTGCTCTGAGAAATAAAAGAAAAAGTTATAAACCTAAGTGAAAAACAATGGGAAAAATTAACTATATATATACTCATATAAAATCAACTGTGTAGTAAAAGACAGCTTAATACGAATGAAACGTGGAACAAAATAATTAAGGTCTTTGTCTAATTCTTTAAGTCTTTGTTCAAAATGCCACTGACACTGGAAAGTATTATTAGTTAGGAAGTATCAGCATGCGACAACCAAATCAAATTTGTGCATTGGTTGCAATCCTGTATTGAATGGGCCTGCTTTCCTTCTTCACCAACAGACTTAGGGGAGAAATATAAATCGTACTGGCTGATGATATTTTCAATTGAATATGCAATGAAAATTCAAATATAAACATGGAATTCACAGCAGAAATCTGTCAATAATGATGGAAGATTTTTGCATTTCACAGATCGATTAGCATTAGCAATTGCTATCAACAAATTTAAGGGCCCATTCTTAAAACAGAGTTCCTAGTTCAATAGTTTATGCGCAAAAAATATTTGCAATCAAGACAAGACTTGGTTCACTCGGTTTTTTTTAAAAAAGAAATTAGACGAATAAAAACAAACAATTATGACGAAACAGAGTAAAAGATAAAATTCAAGGCTAAGAAATGTGAAATAAACATTCAAAGTTTTTTATAAAATCTTCGACTAAGCCAGTGCTTCTCAAATTTTCAATATTTGCGACCCAATATTCAATCATAATTTTCACATCGCCCCTTATACTTTAACGCTAAGGCTACGATGCCACTTTAGCTTCTTTAGTGCCATATGTGTATATAAACGTCTCGCTTAGCCAAAGCGTTAAATGTCCGGACGTATATAAACGGTCATCCAGAAATACGATCTTTTCTGTGTGTACTGCTACACATAAAATCATTCCGAAGGCTTTGGAATGCAATTGAAGGACTTTGACAGCGTTTGCAAAGAATTGAATTATTTCGGAGAATTTGCATACCGTAAAATCCGCCGTATAATGCGCACTTTTAACAATAAAAATAAGATCAAAATTTCCAGGTGCGTGATATACGTATAAACAGGCGAACTCTAAACATAATTATAAATGACCAAGATAAGTGTTAATAATTTATATATGACGTTTTAAAAATATGAAATATTGATAATTTTATATATGACAAGCCCATGGGTTGATTGGTAATTATTAAACTTGTTCTTAATTTAGTATTATTAAATTACTTATCAAATACATTGTGTAGTATTGATGTGTTCATAAGTATATTATAGAAGTGTAAATGTGTATTTTATTTTTTATCATGTCAGAATGTATTTTGTTTGTTTACTTTCAGAAAATTAATAATTTCTTTAAATAACTTTTTGTTTTCGACTTTTCAATATGCTCAAGCTCCCTAGGGGGCACGCCCACAGTTTGAGAAACCCTAGACTAAGCTTATTCACTGTATATTCTTGTTCTGATACTCAAGGGGTAGAAAGAAGGTTTTTTGACAATGTTATTGATGTCATTGTCTCCTTGCTTGTACATTTTCCCAAATTTCATCTATACTTCACTTATATATGTGTGTGTGTATATATCTTTCAATACTAATTAAGAAGTATTGACTTGAAGGATTTAAAATAAGTCTTGGAGGTATATTTTAAACATTTATTGAAAAAATACAAATAAGAACAAATCTCATCCTATTGTTACGAAATTTATTGAATAGCTTTAGGCAATACCCTAAAGGAAAAGACTGTCATTGAAAAACTTTCCTTTCTTGCTGCTCTCAACCCTTCTTTTTGTGTGTGTTTTCTATTTCTACTTTAAATCTGCGGAAATAATGTAGATTTTGAACGTCTGAAAAAAATTTAGAAGTTTTTGGAGAGGAAATAGAAGGAGAATCCAGAATCGAATTTAAATCTGCAAAGGGAAGAAAGTCGAAAGCTGAGATAGAAAAAAGAATTTGTCTTCTGTATTTTTATCTCTTGCTTGCGTTGAATTATTTACGTAAAGAAAAAAAAATATTTTGAAACTGACTCTGTGCTTGATGTATCTAAACATATGCTAAGTTTTTATTGACTGTTTAATGGGACACAGTACGATTCCATTGACCAAAATCGGTCAAAAAAATAAAATTTAATTTTTTTAGCCTAAATTATTTTTATATATTTTTCTATAACCTCACAAAATTTGAAAGTTCTAAATTTAAAAAACACAAAATTATGATAGCTTCTACGTTCGTTTTCATTCACATCTCTATGGCAAATCAAAACTTTAATCTGACTTATCTTGGAAAGATAAAATGACTATTTTGTCTTCATTTAAAATGCTAAGGCTTTTTTTTCTATTGCGCCTAATGCTTTGATTTTTTAACCTATTGCTAATAGTACATGTACTAAAAGTTGCTATGCATTTTTGAATCAAACCAATATTTATTTTTTTAAAAATAATTGAACTCATAATTTGTAAATTTTTTAAGGAATTTTCAGTAAACATTCATAAAAAGAAGTAGTGTATGAATACAAATCACGAGAACGCGAAACCCGTACCAACGTTTATTATACATACACTGCTGGCCACCATAAATGCAACACCAAGAAAGACAAGAGATAGCACAATAAAATTTATTATGTAGATAACATGTTGACCAAGTATCAAATGATTAAATTTATAGACTTCTGTGAAGTGTGGTTACTGCCAGTAGCCAGAGTAGCTCCCATTGTTGGCGATCACCGCTGCCAAACGCCTAGGCATTGATTCAAAGAGAATTTGGATGTGTTCTTGGAGTACAGCAGACCAAGCAGCTTTCACATGTTGCCAAAGTTGATCTGGTGTGGAAGCTGGGGGTGTAATCTGGGTCAATCGTTGAGCAACCATGGACCACATGTTTTCTATCGGCGAAAGATCCGGAGAGCGAGCCGACCAGGGAAGCAATTCAATCTGGGGATTGACGAAGAACCTTTGAACAATGCGTGCCACGTGTGGTCCCGCATTATTCTGTTGAAATATGGCTGTGACCAAGCCCTAAAGGTAAGGAAGGACAACTGGCTCCAAAACCTCGGAGATGTAGCGCTGGCTGTTTAAAGTACCGGCAATGAGTACGACAGGAGTGCGAGAGTGATATCCAATACCACCCCATACCATAATACCCGGTGCAGGACTAAAGTGGCGTAGCATAACGCAGCTGTTCAGCATCCTCTATCCACGATGTCTCCAGACTCGAATCCGACCATCGTGGTGTTACAGACAGATGCGTGGCTCGTCAGTAAAGACAACTTCATTCCATTCTGCCACCCATATCCTACTTTTATAGCACCATTGGCGGCGGAGACGTCTGTGGTTTTGCGTCAAGGGTAGACCAAGCAATGGACGTCTTGCGGACATATCACTCTGCTGTAAACGGCGTCGAATGGTACGCGCAGACACTGAATGATGCGTTACACACTCAATGTGCTGTGCTATGGTTCGTGATGTGACAGAGCGATCCGTCACTGCAATGCGCACAATTTGCCTGTCCTCATGTGAAGTGGTGCACTGAGGCGAATGCGATGGACCACGTCGGTTCGTCGTACCCTCCTGAATCCAACGGTCACATATCCGCATTACAGTTGTTTGGTTTCGTTCAACACGTCTACCAATTTCCCTGAAAAATAATCCACAATCTCGGTAGGCCACTATCCTTCCTCTGTCGAACTCGGATACTTGATCAAAAGCTGATTGTTGTTTTCTACGAGACATAACTGATCGTTTTTTTAAAAAACCACAAGAAAAACACAACTGCCGAACTTGAAATCGTCGAAATTACCAAGCCTTAAATAGCGCTTTGAGGTGGCGCCACAGGCGCGCGTGATGTGTGTCTTTGCTGAAATTCTAATCATTTACATATCTCACCTCCTCTAATGCATGTTATAAATTTCAAGTTATTTGCATGCTTCCTTCAGGGTGTTGCATTTACTGTGACCAGCAGTGTAGTTTGACGTACTTGTAAATCAAATTTCATGCGCGTACGTAAATATTTGTAGTAGTATAATTTTAAATCACAAATTTTAATTTTTTCCTTAAAAAGTTACATGGCTAGCTTTTCATGAAATTTTGAACACAAAATCTGTTTAATATAGTATACATACACAGGAAGCAACTAAAAAAATTTTAAAAATCCTTAAATTAAAATTGTTTGCGTAAATCGTACCATGTCCTTTTAAAGAATATGCATTTACTATTTACATACGTTTGTCTATACATTTGTGAAGGTCTCCTAGGACCTCACTTTGAGAACGAGAATAAATAGGAGTCATGTAAGAACCAGTAGCCATTTTTATAAACAACTTTCTTTATTTGGTTATCTTATCCAAATAGAATCAAAGACTTATTGACAAATTTATCTAACTAGTATTATGAGGTTTTAAAGGTAATATCCTTTAAATTAACTTAATTAATTAATTATCCAATTAATTAATTTATTAAATAACGATCACGCAGAGATTACCACGATAAGAGATCCCAGAATTATATTTAATAATGTTCTCATTGAACATTTAACTTTAATCTCACTCCTAAAACTTTAATGAGACTTTAATTATAAATCTATAATTACCAACGGAATCTCAACTCTTCTTCAGATTAAATTATCTCCAACAAGAAATCTTCAATTCAAATTCACTATAACTTTATGCTTCAATATCTTTCTCCTACTGCCCTAACTTTACTATTTCGTTTGACTTAAATACTTTATCTAATCTGCATATAACAAGGAATCCCGTCCGCTTTTTGGAGTTGATTGGAAATAGGTAGGGAATTAAATTTCCCTAAAAAGGTCGACTCAGAAGGTTAGTGATAAAGTTCCGTATAGATTTATCACACATTACAAATTTGTAAATCACCCCATAGTACAAATATGTACTGTCGGAAAAAATATATAATAAAATGAACAACTTTATTCAGAAACAATTGTTGCTGTTATTTTATATACATAGATTTCATTATTAAATTTTAAGAAAAATTGTTTCAAATGGTGCTGTGGATTGGTATTTTTACCATTGCAGACCTACTACATTCGCCGTGATCTGGTATCACATTTTAGTGCGGCACCACACAGGTGGGTACCATTTGTTGCAATGTAATTTTGACGCCCAGTTTTTTCTAAAGAGGGAAGCATTTGAGCTCTGATGATACGAAATTGTGCCAGGAATTTAATTTCGCCGTGAGCACCCCGGCCTAACAGGCTCTCTAATAATCTTTAACATTCCACATAATCAACAAATCTGCATCATGAAAACCTACGGACTTTGGCCGGGACCGAACTCGCAGACTTGGGCTTGTTTTTGTTTTTACAAATGAACTGCCACGAATGTTGCGTTTGAATATAACAAAAAAATTTCCCATTATTAAACTTGGAAAATAGTGTCGACTCACAGGTGTCTTCCTCGTCCCTTGATAGTGATTCAAAATAACGAGGTCCATCATCAATGGTTTCCTATTTCTATAAAGAGAGTTCTTAATAAAAAGTCAATATTATTAGTAACCAAATTTATCACCTACATGATTAGGAAATTCAGTCTTAACTTACAACTAAATTAGTAACTAACATCTTATTCAATTCATACTATTAGTTCACTCTCTCTTAAGATATATATATACACTTATGGAGAGACAAAAAAGTTAGCGCAGCAAGAAGAAGTCGTCAAAATGAAACGAAATTTTACTTCGTAATGACTACTTTGATATAAGTAAATGATTAGAAAATCAAAGAAAAAAAAAGATCATTTAATTCAGAGAAAAAGGAAAAAGAACGGAGGATTTGATACCCTGTTGAACCAACCCCCTCTAGCGCGAATGCACGATGCGATACGATCGGGCATTGAGGCATACGAGTTCTGTTTGATGTCTTGAGACATTTTCTTCCATATTTGCTGTAACCTTGCCTCTAGTTCGGTCAAACTCGCGGGATGCCCGACTAACCATCCCAAATGATCCCATGTATGCTGGATTGGAGACAAATCTGGGGATCGGGCAGGCCAAAGAAGGGTAGTAACAGTGTGGAGACAGTCCTGTGACACCCTTGCCGTGTGTGGTTGAGCATTGTCTTGTTGAAAATTGGCTCCTGAGAGCGGTTGCATGAGTGGCAACACATGTGGTTGCAGGATGTCATGGGCATACCGTTGGGCTGCCATGGTGCCCCGGATCAATACTATGAGTGACCGTGTATTGTAGGCAATGGCAATCCATACCATCACACCAGCTGTGGGAGCGGTGTGTCGCTGTAAAGCAAAGGCAGGATTGAAGCGTTCACCACGGGGTCTCCACACACGAGCACAATTGTCATCACTGCTGAGATTGAATCTGGATTCGTCACTAAAGGCGACCTGGTTCCATTCCGCTGCAATCTAGTTTCCTTGTGTGGGGCACCACTGCAAACGGAGGCGGCGATGTGAGGGTGTCAAGGGCAGCCACGTACTGGGCGCCGCGGTCCCAAATGTCCTTCAGCCAGGCGCCTTCCTATGGTTCGAGAAGACACAGGTGAAGGTGCTATCTGTGCCTGGATGGCGGCTGATGAAGTAGTTGGCTGCATGCATGCATTTCTTACGATGTTGTGGTCTTCTCAACGACTGGTCTGTCGAGGGCGTCCTGAGCCTGGTCTTTGTATAAATGACATCATTCGGATCCACTGGTCCCCAAACCTCCTCCCAACACAATACGAGCGGCCTAATTGACGAGCTACTTGACTAGCTCTCCACCCAGCTTATATCATGCCGATGTAATATTGTCTTCGAAAATGGCATAATGGCAGGTGTACCTCAGCTCTTCCTTTGTAAGCGATTCAGCACACTCAAACAAGCTTTAATTACCTGTTTTATACTCCATGGAGAACGACGTCAAACACCCTCTACCGCCTATACGTAATGCGCAATTACGCTGCATTTCTCATCATTTGCATATCTCCCCGACATCATGTACTTTCATGCCAAATTTCGTTACGATCCCTCAATTATTTCTTGGTGCGCTAATTTTTTTTTCCATGATTGTATATATCTTGTTCAAATTTTCAATGGTTAATAAAATACTTTCTATTCATTCATTCAAATTCAAATACATTTTTTTAAACTTGTAGTAGATGCCACTTGATGTTAATACGTTTTTCAAATATTAGTTCATTAATTAAATTAAAAAAATGAATAAGTAACAAAAAGAATAGTCCAAAATTACATATACAAAGGAAAGTCATTTATTGTGTAACTGCAGCTCAATGGATAACACGTTGGACTCCTAATGCATGGGTTTTGGGTTCGAATCCCACCAAGGATGTCCTAATTTCTGAGAATATGATTTCTTTTTTAGCTTTACTATTTTATTAGAATAATTAAATTTAAAATCAATGAATACGTAGTAACAAACTAATAAAATTGTCCAACACCCTATATAGAAAGGAAAATAAAAAACTGCAATTAAAGTCACTTTCTTTTTTGTCACTTAATAGCGTAATTCTGTCATATGTATATACATATTTATATTAAATGTAACTATTTAATAAAAAGTAACTAAAATAAAAGTTTTCTTTGTTTACCTAAGTAGAAATTGACTTAATTTTTTTTATATTACATGTTTTATGCTATACTTAACAATCAGGAGTTCCTTCTTATGGACACTTGACTTACAGGAAATGTTATTTTAGGATGTTAGGAATTATTTAAAGAATTCAGAAGATGATAAGTCTCTTTTAACGTACTCTGTGAAGCAAATGAATTAGTTGTACGACTCAGATAGACAGAAATGTTACAAAGTTACCTTCCGAAAGGGATTAATTCTCAGGCAGTCGCGAAAACATGAAAGCTAATCCTTTCGTTGGCGGCAATCAACTATAGAGGATTTACGAGTTTCGAAAACTCACGGTGTTTTAAATAGAATTGTTCTCACAAACATGTACACCTGTAATTTTGGTAAGGAATTTAGATGAATAACTTGGAAAGGTGTAAAGTTTGTATTAAATATATTTATTTTATAAACAACATATTAAAAGCGTGAAAAGTTGAGCTTATACAGAATTATCAAAAACAAGCAATGTAAATTTTTTAAAGTCATTTTCTACTTAGGTCAAGAAAGAAAAACTTCATTTTAGTTACTTTTTATTAAATAATTACAATTAAGTACATACATATGAATACATTAATATACATTTAATATAATCACAATATTAAATGGCAAAATAGAAAGCGATTTTCCTTACAAATTTCTATTTTTCTTTCAATATAGGACGTAGGACTATTTTTTTTTTGTTTGTTACTATTTATTCGTTCATAAATTTAGTTATTCTGATAAAACAATATAGAAAAAAAGGAATCACATTCTCAGAAATTAGGCCATCTCAGTGGGATTCGAACTTACGAGCTTTGGGTTAGAAGTCCAAAGTGCTATCATTGCGCTTCAGGGTCACATTGAAAAAATTTTTCTTTTTTATATGGTGTTGAACTATTATTTTGTTTGTTACTATTTATTCATTTTTTAATCTAATTAATAAATTATTATTTGAAAAGATCTATTAACATCAAATGTCATCCACTACAAAATTAAAAAATTGATTTGAACTTGAGTGGATAAATAAAAAGTATTTTATTAACGCAATTGAAAATTTGAACAACAACAACACACACACACACACACACACATATATATATATATATATATATATATATATATATATATATATATATATATATATATATATATATATATATGTGTGTGTGTGTAAATAAATATATATAGTCAGAACATGAACTAATTGTAGGAATTGAAAAAAGAAAGAAAATAATGCATTTAATAATTTCCATCACTTACGCAATTTATAGATGTTTGTGGGTAATGCGGGAGGAAGCCTTCACTGCATAATTTTATTAATTTATAATTTCGTGTTAACATTTTACCGTATTTATTTGAATCTAAGCCGCACTTTCTTCCAATTTTAATGCTATTGAAAATCAGGTGCAGCTTAGCATTGAAGGCGGAAAAATTCGTTGGATGAGGAAATTGAACATGATATTGATGGTTAAAGCAATAACAGAACAATTTATGCCTTTAAAAGTTTTTAAAACAAGTAAAATGAGTTCCATATATATATATATATATATATATATATATATATTCACTTATTTAAATTTTTTATAATTTCATAAGCAATGGATACCGATAAGCCTTTTAACACTATTTTCTTTATGTTAAATTCCTATGGCACGTTAGGAAAAAATTTCGTTACGCGTTACCCGTTACGTGTTACCAATTATGGTTATGCGATGAACGTAAATTAAAGATGTATGAAGTTCCGACTTTCACCACATTTTTAAAAAAGCAGTCACGAGTTTAACAAAATTTCATATCATAACCACGAGATGTAATTTAATATATATATTTAAACTAAAATAAATTCAAAACTCTAAGAAGTTTATAATAATAAATGAAACAAGTCAACTTGTATTGAAGCGATTTTGTAAATAAAAGATTTATAGTCTTATGTAAATGGCAACAGTGAGAAAAAAATAAAAAGAAGGTTTAGAATGCCGAGTTTTTGTGTGGTTATTTAAACTAATCTGTTTTATTATAAATTGGACGAAACAAAAGACATCTAAGTCTTTTTATCCAACTCAGACAAAAAGCAATTACAGTATCGGAAAGATCGTTCTTTCGCCATGATATGGCATAATGTTTTCTACAAAAAAAAATGTTATTTTTTATTTTTTACGATTTTTTCTAAAATGAGTCAAAATCGATACGTTTTTATGAAAATGATTCCTTAACTGTTCCCGTTCAATTTTCTTTCGCGTAAATGAATTGATATTCTACCCTAAAAAAGTTCATTCTTTTCTCTTTTAGAATCAGTCATTTAAAAAAAGAATGACAAAAACTGTTTTTTTTTTTTTTTTTATGATTTTCAAAAATTCTCAAAATTTTGAGTTATAAGATTAATTTTATAAATAACGAAGTTATTTAATATTCACTTAAAATTTTATTAAATAACTTCGTTATTTATTAAATTAATCCCATGAACTGTTTTTTGGTATGTAGAACAATATTACCTATAATCTGTACAAAAATGGAAAAAATTACTTAAAAATTACGGTTTTTAATTTTTTTTGGGGGCTATTAGTCTATTAGACTTTTACGAGAATTTTTTACTAAAAAATTATTCTTAGATTTTATGTTTAAAAATTACCATTGTTTTCAAACAATGTGTGAAATTGTAAACCATTTACTTAAAAATTAAGCCTTCAAAAAATAAAAGCTTTAATAAAAAGCGCCATTTTACGAAAAGTCAAGGGTTTGGCGACGAAACCAGTTTCGCGCCAAATTAGCAATCAATATCAGCTTCATTAAGTCCACTTCACATTTTCTCGGGGGTTACACAAGAAAAACTGGAGACAAATGAAAATCACTAATTTTGTCGAGGGAAAAAAATGCGAATGAAAAATTTATTTTTGTTTCAATAATGGCATCTATACCCTTAGCAACATTATTAACTACTAACTACTTACTATTACAAATTTACTACTAGTGCAAGAAAAAGAGAAAATTTAATTCCCAAAGAAGATTTCTATCAATTAGTGAGAATGTCAAACGAAAAACCCACACACAAAAAGGACTTTTACTTTATGTTATTTCGGATATTTTAGCATCATTTCGAACTCCATTTCTAATAATTTTGCCGGCCCTGCCGGATGCGGTAAAATATTCGTCATTAAACTTTTGATAGAAATTTATAATCACTATATGAACAATGATGGATACTGCATGCATATATAAATTGTGCTTCAATTGGTTAAGCAGCAGTAGCTATTTCAGGAAAGACTGTTCATACAGCTTTAAAAATTTCTTTATCAAGATTACTTCCGTTACATTCTGAAACTGCTCAACAATGCAGAACTCTTTTCAAATACATAAAAGTCATAATCATTGACGATATAAATATGATGAGTGCTCAATTATTATTGAAAGTTGATTCCTGATTAAAACATAACTGGAAATTTTCAGTCAAATTTTGGTGGATTAGATATTATTTTAATAGGAGTTTTACGTCAATTACCACCAGTTCGTCTTACGCCCATCTATAAGCAACCGAAACAAACCATCCTTAAGCCGATTTTATTGCGAAATCTAAAATTTTATGAACTAAATGAAGTTATGCGTCAAGCGAATCAACAATTTTCTTCAATACTTACAAAAATTGGAAACAATGAACAACTTGATGAAATAGAAATAAATCTGATTGAATCTCGTTTTTGTTGTTGCTGTTACCATTGCCACCTGATCGGCAGAGACCAGATCAAGGCCCAGAAAATTCATCATAGCAAAGGGCTAAGTGACGCGTGTCGTTAGCCGTAGCTTTGAGCACCACACAGGTAACATTTAGCTCGGTTTCACCCCAATTAAGAGGGAGAACACCCTGGCGGTGGTCAGGGGCCTCCCACCTCTCTTCCCCTTCCACCTACCTCACGAGAGGACTTGCGGTTCGACCGCTATTTAAAGTAGCCCCATGCCACGAAGGCACTAAATATTTACAAACATCCATGTCTTTTCCGGGATTCGAACTCAGTCCCAACGGCACAGCAGTCAGCGTCGCTAACCACTATACCGGATAGGTGACTAATTTTGTTTTTGTACTGTGGAAGAAGCTGAATTAAGGTGTCCTCAAGATATACGATTATTCAACACTAGCAATTCCATCAATGAGTATAATAACAAAATATTGAATGCCTATGCAGACAGAATAACTTCAACTGCAAAAGATGTATATATTGGCTGTACTTCAAAAGAACAAGAATTTTTTGTACGTCAAAAATTACGTAAGATGTCATTAATTGATACAAATGTATTGCCTTATCAAAGAGTTTCTGTGAATAATATTTATTACATGATTACCACAAATATTGATGTGACAGATGGATTGACAAATGGTGCAGTTGGAAAGCTAGTTCATATAGAAACAAATGATGAAGGATTAGTTCAGACAATATTGCTCGAGTTTCCAGTTTTAGCTCAAATAGGAGAAAAATTAAGACGCAAAAAGACAATTTCGCCTTATCTCTACAAAATAACAGAATAATATTGACGACAAAATCAAATACTACGATTGATGAAGTGTTTTTGAGATTCTTAAATGATATTGATTGCATAACCAACATTTCTTATTTTAGTTACCTCAAGCCTTTGATAACAAAAGTATGTTCTGAAATACCTATAAGCATAATGTAAACAGACTAATAATAATGATACTTTTCTATAAATGTATACAATAATTTTTTTTTTAGTATTATGTATTGAAAATGAAAATTTTGCTTATACTTATACCTTTTCCCTCCTAATTATTTGTTTAAACACAGTTTGATATAATAATAATAAATAAATGTGTTAATTCTATATAAGATTACTTTAAAAAAAATAAAAGTTAATTATACAATTCAATACAAAGAAACCAAAGAAGTTAGCTTCTACCGCGTGTTCACACTGATATACGTCTACATTTTTTTTCCACATAAAATTGTTCAGATCTTAAAATGCGACTTAGATTCGAATAAATACGGTATTTTTATTTAAAAACTATGGTCATGATACGAAAATAATTCCCATGTGTTTTGTATATTAAAAATTCACTTAAAACATTCAAACGTACTATACTGCAACAAGATTAATTCCACTGATCAAACTGCAAAAATATTGTGATGAGATTTCGAAAACAAGGCTCTGTTCAGTGTTTATTTATTAAAAACTATAAAAAGTTACATAAACCTCTGTCTCTCCCTCAAAAATATATTCAGTCTAACCAATTATCATTTTTTAATGTAATAATAAGCAGAAACTCACTTTTTTATAAACCACTGGGGGAGAGGGTATCTCCTGCCCACTATACGGCTGATCAGCCCACATTGTACACAAATTATACAACTGTTCATAGTAAAGGGTGTTTTTTTCAGAGGTATGGAACTTTAAATTGCAATTAAACAACGATGTATTATTCGATTGACATGATTTTTTTTATTCGAAAGATAATCTTATGGCATTACAAATTTCTGGCATAGAACTGCCACAGCTGGCTCGGATGTAAAATTTTCGATACTTTTTTTCCAACATTTGTGGCCGTATATCGGCAAAAATAAGCGTTTGTGCCTTATCGCATAGACCAATGACTTTACATAGCCCACAAAAATAGTCTAGTGGTGTTAAATCACAAGATCTTTGGAGGCCAATTCACAGGTCCAAAACGTGAAATTAGGCGGTCACCAAACGTGTCTTTCAATAAATCGATTGTGGCATTTTCTTGTTGGAACCACAGCTGGACATCATGATTGTTCAATTCAGGAATGAAAAAGTTACTAATCATGAACCGATCACCATCATCGTTTTTGAAGAAGTAACCAATGATTCCACCAGCCCATAAAGCGCACCAAATAGTCAGTTTTTCTGGATGTAACGGTGTTTCGACATCACTCGGCAGTTTTGTTTGTTGACGTAGGCATTCAACCAGAAGTATCAAAACAAAATTCGCTTATATGAAAATCAACAACGGCAATCTCGGTTTTGGGCCCATTATCTACGCCTTGTTTGAGTCATCTTTTGTCAACCAATGATAAATCGGTCATACTTGAAAGTAATAACTCAAACTTCTATTGGAAAAAAACAACTTGTTAAAATTTTTAAACTGTAATTTATAAGTATTATGTGACGGATTTGCACGAGGAGAATTCAAATTCACAAACTGAGAGAGTCGTGTTCACTCTTTAGATAAAGTCTAACATCAACCTTTCTGTCTGTAGAGTCATCTTTTGTCAAAATGATAGCAGCTAATTCATTACATAATTTATTATAATAAACTCTGGGATGATCTTTAGAGCTTTTATAAAAACATAGACTATACTACGAGACTATATACTATAGTATCCGACTACGTTCGGAACCGTGATTTTACAAAAGCGTATAAATGGATAATATTTATGATATTTAGTGTCACTTAGATTAGAAAACGTATATAAAACTGTTTTAAGAATATTATTACCATAAAAAATTATTTAAGTACAATATTTTGACAAAAAATGAACAGAGGATGACCCATTTTCAAAATATTTTCCTTTTATGGAAAATGCTTCAATTTTAATAATAATATTTTGTACAGCCTGATTTTTGAAATATAGCAAAAGTCAGTATAAATTTGACACGGAATAATGTGTACAGAGTACTTGAATTAAATTTTTTTAGAACAAAAAATAAATAAATAAATAAATTTCACAAAATCCATATTTCTGGACTACAAAACGTCAGTGACAGAGAAAAGAAAAAGACATTTAAAGAAAAACCACTGTTAGATAATTATTCCTATCGCCATGGGTTGTAAAGGTCCGTTGAAAATAATGATTTCGAATTTTGTTTAGACGATAGACCATGTAGTGGCCGACTGAGCACACGGCGGAATGCTGCTGAGACTTGGTGAGAAGTCTTTACTTCATATAAGCAAAATATTCCATTATGTTTAGAAGCATTTTTTATAAAAGAAGAACGTTACCTGGCGATTGTGAATAGGAGGGCATTTTCGTTTCAAAAAGATGGCGGAAGATGACGATTGGTTGAATTTGCCGAAATCATTTCACGTATTAAAAATGCAGAATTTTTTTTGTCAAAATATCCTGAGAAACAATCTTTATAGATGCGTGATTCTGGTTTTTGTAACTGCTAACGTGACGCTAAATATCATGAAAATTATCCATTTATGCGGATGGCGCTCCACCCCATATTGCTAAAAAGATCCCGGTCGTTTGAACGTAGCTCGGATACCTTAAAGGCCCAATGGTCGAGTGGTGACGACCGATCGCGCAACATTCCGCAGCAAACTCCGGAGGCCAACATTATTCTAGGGCTCATATTGAGCATTTCCTGTAACGAACATTCTCAGACTGGGAAAGATCGACTCACATTTGTCTTTTATTTTTTTTTTTATTTCATCCCTACATTCAAGCATGGGTCAATAAATTTAGACTTTTTGATCATCAAGGTATATAAACTTAGAATCCATATTTTTACTACAGGGGACATTAAACACCGATAATTATTTCAATGGGTGGTAACTCTGAAAATAATGTGAATTGTTCAAAATTTCAGATTCTCACCACCTATTATTATTTTAGAAGGAAGAACATATTCTGCCCTATTGTATTAAAATTTTTTTTTTTTTTTGTCAAAATATCCTCAATTTTATAGATGTATTCTAATCTAAGTGACACTAAATATCATGAAAATTATCCATTTAAGCAGTTTTTTAAAACCCTGGTTATGAACGTAGTCGGATGCCTTAAAGGCCCAATGGTCCAGTGGTAGCGTATCGCGCTTCCGCAGCAAAGGGCTGACTGCCTCACTGAGTTTCATTCCTACTGCAGTGGGTCAATGAATGAAAAAGCTTGCCTTTTATTTTAAACCTCAGCGCTCAATGGTCCGGAATACTGGGATGGGCGTAATTTCTTATTTTGCCTCACTTTCAGTATACTCTTAAACTTGACTTTTATTTTGAATTTCATGCTAAGTTCTATATTTTTATATATATGGATTTTTATTTATAATTGGCAGTCAGCCCTTACTCAAATTATTATTATCAACTAAATACGTTTACTATTTTTGCACGTTTATGCAAAGCCTCAGCATGCTCATAAATGTAAATTTGTCTTAACTGTTTTAAAGGTGAAATTGTTTTTTTTTAGGTATAGCTTATGTGTAAGTAAATTTATTACAGCATCACGAAAAACTTTTTTATAGAGAAAGAGACAATAAAGCAAATGAGATGAAATAATTTTCCTCCTTTTTGTATTCTGCTGCTGTTAAATTTTTAGGAGATAAGACGATCTTTCTCAGACTTTCATTGTTCATTAATTTTTGTTTTGTTTAATTCATCCGTTTTTCATTTACCGCAGAACTAATTTGCATCACTTTTTTAAAGATCCAAAATGTGAATCGTGATTAATTCATTACATTATCCGCAGTTTGAAGTCTGATTACATACAGAGTGTGTCAGTTAAACGGTTTCAAACTTTCAAGACAGATAGAGTACAGCTAGACGATTGAAAACTACGTAGAACGGAAACGCTTTCCTGGCACGAAAGTGATGGCAAAACACAAGAATATAAAACATGTTTATTACTCTTAATACAGCAAAAAATTAAGAAAAAGAACATTAAAGGTGTAATAGTCGGGGTGTTAAGGTTCACGTTGTTAGGCATTACTAGACGCTCATATGGGAAATACCGACATGACTGGCGATAGCCCATATACTGGTACCGGGATTGTTGTGCACCAGAGCCAGCGCAGTCTCCTTTTATTTTTAGTTTCATACTAAGTTCTATATTTTCTGCATATGGATTTTTATTTATAATTGGCAGTCAAACCTTACACAAATTATTAACCAGAGCGGACCAGAGCCAGCGAAGTCACCTCGTTGTATGACGTTCATACTCTTCGCTCAAATTTCTGTGTGCCCACGATGAAGGATCCTCTATCAGACTATCTCAAGTACAAGCATGCTGTTACGTTTGAAAGAATAACGGTAGCGTATTCTTAGTTAATTTAAATATTGAATTTATTTACGTCACAACTATGGAATATTATTTACTGAATTGTACATTGAAGTTATTAAACTTAATTTAAGATTGTTAGAGTCAAATAATTTGTGAGAGGAGGAACCGTTGGCTACCGCTCCCATGTAAGTTCAAAGCATCTCTCCCTTTCATCTTCCGGTCGACGGGGTCCGATTGCACGAGGGTCAAAAAGGGGTTGCACTGCAGCTGCAAGATGCACGTGGGGGTGTCGGGTCCACCAAAGATGCCGACCGCTGTTGGGAGTGGCTATGTTACAATGCAAAGAAACGGCTGGGACTTCAGGGGTAACATTGGACGTACAACCGCTGTTCCACACATCCAGTGCCGTCATATAATCAAGGCCGTATGCCAAATACATATAAGCAAGTTCAGCTTTCGTGTAACATTTTATTCTACTATCACTTTGTCGACAGACGAAATTAGGCTTCATAGCGAGCGTGACAGCAAAAATCGCATTTGCAGGCATCGTTATCTGATGCTTTGGTTTACATGGTGCCATCCATCACGTACACCTACCAAAGACTGCCCAACATTTTTGCCCCAGCAGACATTCCAGCAAAGAATAATAAACATGCTTTCTCCCCATATTCTTGCCCTATTTTTCTTGTGGCTTGTGTCTTAACTACCTCTTTGTTTTAAGGCATTGGTCCGTTAGGCGAACCCCTCACTATATCTAACTCCTGCGTAACCTTTCTTCCTGACCTAAAGGTGAATAAATAGGAGTCATGTGAACCAGTGAAGAACCTTTATTTGGTGTTGCCATAATCTTAATTTATCTACTTATTATTAAGATTTTAAATTAACTTAAACACTATAACAATGATAATATTTATATTTTAATTTATTGAACATTTAACTTTAGGTGAAGAAACACAAATCAATATGTATCACCAAATAAGAAATCTTCAGCCTGATCACTATATCTAACTTACAACTATTAACAAGGAATCCTAATTGGAAATAGGTAGGGAATTAAATTTCCTCGGGTTAAATAAAGTTCCGTATAGATTCGTCACAAGTTCCTAGTATTAAATTGAACAATCCTACCTCTAAATCCTAGGTAAGCAGTAACTCACTCGGATCCTAAATGACATTGTGGCTTACCTCGTGGGGAATGGTATCCACCTTGACTTGAACGCTCCGACATGAATAGCTTTACTCTTGGATGTCGGCTAACGTCTGTTACTTTAACCTTGACATTAGTAAACACAGACTAGCCTAATTACTTCCCAAAGGCCACTTTGCTTACGCTAAATTTCTGCTATTTAAAAGGTTCTTAATTTGCATAATTACGCTTCGCTTCTGGATTTGGTTGGAAAGAATTTGCCTTTTCGGCCCCAATGAACCCAAGAGGAGTTTTTAGTTGAAAGCGCGATGAGCCCGTCACAGCGTCAGTTTTGCGTTTCTGGCCATGTTTTCCTATGTTATTTCCTATCTTCTAGGTATACAATATTGGTTCAAGCGGCAATTAAAATGTTTAGGTATATTCACCGTATAACGCGCACCCCCTTTTTTACGAAAAATTTTAAAATTCACGTATGGAATGTTCTTATATTTTGAAGTCATTTATTTCAGGTATTATCCAAACTTAAGAAAAAAAAATAGTATACTTCTAGAACTACAAGCCTTTAGTTCCTATGGAACGTCGTTTCTTTTAAACAAACAATATTTCGATCTATGTAGAAGACTAATTTTTTTCTATGCTCATATTTTGCTTATTTTTAAACCTCTCATTTTTATACCCGTAGTACAACGCGCAAACCTAAATTTCGATCTTATTTTATCTGTTAAAAATGCGCGTAATACGCCGGATTTTACGGTAGATGCCTGAATAAAACTTTTCGCCATGAAACTGAATAATTATAAAATTATGGAATATGGAGAAAATTTTTAAAAAGTTAAGAATCCATATAAAAATAAAAAACTTGCTCGTTGACGAATAATATTTTAGTAAGAATTTTTCGACATGTTTTACAGTTACACAGTATTGGTTATGACTACGTAAAAAACGTTTTTGCTATAACATTATCTCTCTTCCACTTTTTTACACTGCAAGGAAATCGCATTAAAAATTGCGAACGACATCAGCTGTTATTAAAAATGCGTGAGACGGGAAAAAAAATCTATATTTTTTGTGATCACATTTTTTTATTTTCAGAATGTTATCAAAAATAATTAAACCAACACAGCGGTAGTTTCAACGAAAGAATTTCCTCAAACGATATTGCTTCTTTTTCGCTGTAAAGTTATGAAATGTATTTCATGAGAATAAAGTTTTTCATTTCAATTTTGAGACCGAGTGAAACATAGATATAACCATGCCTACGTATTTACGGTTATGAATATGACTAAAATGAAAATTCCAAAGCTTAAGTTTCTGTTTTATGGTACATTTATGGCTATCTTTATGGTTACGAAGTTCACTTTTATTGTTATTGTGACATTTTGTATGCTTTTATTCCGTTTTATCGATTTCACTCCTTCATACGAGTTAACTTTTAGGGAAATAGTTTAAGCACATAACGAATCGAAGTAAAATATCCCTTCCGTTTTTTTTAAACAGAATCTTTCTCTAAGGAGAGTAATTCAGAAAGAGAGATTAATTGAATTTATGCTATGAGTAAGAGTTTAGAAGCTTCTTTCATAACTGAGTCGATTGAAATATGCCTACTAAAGAAGCAGACATCAGTAGAACATACGACGTAAATATTTTTTTATTTAATTTTTCTTCATTTCTTTTACATGGAGACATATTTCTGTCATTCCTTCCTAGTTAAGAAGTGGCCGTGGTAGCCTAGTGGTCAAGGTAACAGATCGTGGCTGGCATGTCATGAGTTCGAGCCCAGTATCGCCGCAGACCCATCGTGTAAGCGAGCGATGCACGTTAAATGTGTCAAGAGCTCTAACGTCCTCCCGTTGGTGTGGTGTTGTAGTTAGGAGAGGGGGTGCCAGCTCAGGTGCCATCCTGGATTATGTTTCAAAATTACGAGATCTGTCGCCAGAAGCCCTCGTGTAGCTAAACAGTGTGACGTTAATATTCACTCATTCACTCCAAGTTAAGAAACTTAACTGGTTTGTCCAAACAAAAGCTGTTTAACTCTTTCGGCTTTGTAAAGAACTACAATAAGAGTAATGGACAATCAGTGAGAGAAAGAAATTATAACTACTAACCTTCCTGAGACAGTCATATTAAATTTTGGTATTAATGTTGTAAGGGCGTCCCCCTCGGGTGCCCTTCTCCTTGATTATCAGCGTGAGCTAGAGGTGTAGGAATAACGGAAGAACTAGAAGCTGACATGACCTTAATTTGACTTTATTAAGATCTTAAAACTTAAGCATCTAACAGATTAGATAATAATAATATATGTGAGAGAATCTACGGTGGCTAAACACACAATATATATATAATACCGAAATAACTTAACCTGGACCACTATCAATAACTGACTCGCCTAAACTCAATTCCAATACTATCATAGATCTTATTATTAAATAGTCCCTCCTACCTTAATGACGATCGAATGATCCAATCTTACTGGAAGTTGCGTATTTACTGGAGTGCAATGTATGCACCTTGACCTAATGGCTCCATGTCCGGAATAACTTCTCTTAGCTGTCACTTAATCTTTCTAAAGCCTCTTCACGCTTGAATCATAGATTATCTTAACATTCCTCAAATTGCCACCCGCTTACTCTAACTTCTTATACTTAAGAGCTCCCAATTTGCATCTTTCCTTCACGTTTCACTTCTTGGGTTTGGTTGGAAAAGAGCTGCCATGAATTCTGGCCCCAAAGAACCCAAAGGACATTTTAATGAAAAGACGCGTGAGCCCGTCACAATGTACAATCACAACCATACCAATTTTCAAGATAACTCACCAAATTGGCAACCCCAATATCGCATGAGTCGCAGTCACTGAATCGGCAGCCATGTTCTTTGTTTAATATTTCTCCATTTGTCGCCATTCTAAGCCTAACCGTTCATTGATGTGGCAAGCTCGAAAACGAAAATTCGAATCTGGGATTTACCGAAATCTCAAATAATAAAAATAATTAATAAAATATTTAATTAAATAATGAAAATTAGTTATTTTTAATTAATTATTATTTATTTTGTAACTACTTATTATATTTCACATAATGGTTTTCGATTACGCCCTTCATATTCCCGTTAGGGTACTCCGTTTTTAGAATTCGTGCGGTTTTACTCGATGTCGCCAATACGTTTGCGATAGTACGTAAGTACCTAAATTTTCAACAGGATTGAAAGTGTTGTTAAGTTTGTTTGGATTCATTTGAAATGGCTTCTGAGTAAAACCGCGTTGCAATTTCTTATTTATGCTTTTAGAACTTATTAATGTGAAGTATAAATGGAGACCTTTATCCTACTGAGATGGATGAATTATGACTAAACTTAATCCAATCTATATTTTTCAATAAAGCATTAAATCTACCAAACAAGTCAGTCTCTTAAGGATCATATCTAACAACAATATGAAGCTCATATTTGTAGCGTAATTCAATACACACAATTTCAACCCTTTTCTAGTGTACTTTTGAAATTTTTACTTGAAAAATTTCAGCTCGACTTCTCTTGAGTTTTTTTACCTACCTTTTTTACTTGTTAAAATTTAAGCATCAATTATTTATTTTCATTTGGTTTATTTATCCCAATCCATTTTCTGATAAATAGGTAAATTTTGTCAGCTCGGTGTCTTAGAGGTAGCGTCCCCTCCTCATAAGTTTAAGGTTGTAGGTTCGATCCTTTCTGGACTTAATGGATTTTCTGGATGCAAAAATAGTATTCCCGCATGCTACGAAATAATGTAGAATGTTAAAGGTCCCTCACCAATTTGGTTCTATTTCTCAAGACAACATAAATCACGATAATATATAGAGCTTCATGGGAGTGATCACTAGATGCTGCCACCCTAAAATGGTTTTCACACTTTAGGAATTACCATGTCTGCAAAGGCTTAGCTACCAAAAGTCAGCCCATTTGAAAGAAATCTGTAGGTAAAATAAATTCATCATTAAAGGGATGGAGAGTTCTATCAAACAGAGTTTTCAGTACTGTATTTGTTTTATCGACGCAATTATATATTATTATTATTATTCCTTATTCCAGGATCTTTTAACAATTTGCATTTGATCATAATCTCTCCTTTTATCATAAAAAGAGAAAAAAAATACTTATCACTAAAATGAAGTCAAACTTTTTCAAACATTTTGTATTTGTTGAATACTTTGTTATGTATTTCCTATATGAGTGGCTTTTAACAGTTTTCGCGTGGTTGATTTATTTCATTCTATTTTATCAAATCATGTTTTAAAGCTAGTTCTTAGTTCGAATATCTTATTATGCCTTTCGAAAATCGTCATATATTGGAATTCGAAAGCGGCAAGGTCATGGACTATCGAGAGTGCAACTTATTGTTCCTCGATATTGCTACCCGTATTGATAATCATTCAGCGACTATCACGCAAATATGGAATTTATGGGTCTAAGAGGTCAATCTAAATGCGATGGAGAGTTTCATTGGCCTTCTACCACTAAACCCTCAAGGGGGCAGACATCTGGTAGGTTCATACAGCCACATCCCATGCCTTGAGTTAGGATATAGGCTTGTATGTAGCACGATAATTATTCGCACGAGCAGGGCAATGGTGTCTAAAGCAGCACGGACTGTCAGCACGGCTTCCTATGACACTGCAGGGCAGAATAGAATGGCTACAATGATGTGTCCAACGACTAAACTGGATATCGGAGTGTATATATGTTAACACATGATGGATGTATTATCTATGGAAGCACTGAGGAAAACAAACGTGACCTGCTTGCACTCGTAATCATCATGCTTGTCCTACATCTGGCACAATATATATATCGGATCTGTCTATAGCATCTATCGGATAACCGACACGAATACTTCTTGTTCGAGTTGTCATTAACTGGAAGCTCCATTATTAAATTTTCCAGATCTTAAGGTAGGTGGCTATACCCTAATTTCCATGTTTGGGAAACAACATCTTCCAACATGATATCACAAGACGGCATGTTGCCCATCATGTTCAGATTTACCTCAGAAACACAGAAGTTTTTCGATTGTTTGCCATGGGCTGCACTTTCTCGAGGTCTGTCACCAAAGACATATTTTAGTGAGTCCCTGAGAGATCTCAAGATACTAGGATTCTTGAAGTTTCAGCATTGAATTGAAGCAGTGTGCAATGACTTTCCCGTATCTATCACTAAAACACAGTTCTATTCGATGCTTAATAGAGTTAGAGTCATTTTAGCTGTCAGCAGTGGCAACCATCTGTGTTGATTTCAAGCCTTGTATAGCACTCAAATTTCTTACAACTTTAATTACGTTTTTTCCTACTAAGAAGTACGTACAATAAGTAAAGTTTTGTTATATGCTTTCCTTTCCTGTGTTCTAGCAGTGTATTTAGCCAAAAATTCCACCTAGGGCAAGAACACACCAGTTTTATTGCCTCAGATTGGATTTCAGAATTCCTAAAGCAAAAATTCCTTAATTATTAAAGAAAAAAATATCCTTTGCTGTCAAAAAGCTCTACTGATTAGACTAAATACTAAAAATCTTTTCACAGTACTTTTATTTAAAAAGAATTGATAAAAAGATACCACATTAAAAAGGGAATGTGTATCCTCATTTAATAGACAATCTCAATTTTACTTCGGAATAAATATTAAACCAGCGGAAATATCTTTGGTTGCTCTCCTATGAAAAAGGAATCTTAAAAAAATATAAATTATTTTTTTCACGAATTCCTGAGCGAAATAAATCATGTAAAAATTCTGTAAATCAAAATATCGTGGGCGTCATAAAATATACATAATAATAAAAAATAAAATAAAATATTAAATATATTCTTCAAAAAGCAATGCTATCTGTAACCGAAAAAATCAATTCAAGTCCAACGAAATCGGAATCGCTTATCTTCTGTTGATAATACTTTTCACGAAGAATTGTGGATGTCTTACAACAAAGATAAAAATTTGTATCGAACATTTTGGAGCATGGTATTTCTTATATACGCTTCAAAATAGAAAAATACCATATTTCTTTCGAAAAATTTGTATTTTCCATGTATTTGAGCAAAATATCTCTTTTTGTAGAAAAATAATCCCGTCACTTTCAGAAAAATATATTTCGAATATATATTTTATCTTACTTCTCTACATGTGCAATTGAATCTCAAACCACAGAATAACCAATTGCCTGAATTCCGCTTATTTGCTGATGTGTTATGACTCGCTTGTTACAGTTAAGCAGTTTTTACTTATGTTGGCCGTGGTAACCTAGAGGTTATGGTCACATGGACTCGAGTCCGGAATGTCATAAGTTCGATCCCTAGTGTCTTTGAAGACCCACCGTGTACAGGAATTGGTTCACGTTAAATCTGTCGAAGCTCAAAGTCCAAACGTTTACAAGGTTTGGAAGTTCGTTGAGGGATGCCACATTCGTCACTTGACTATAGTTCAAAATTACGAGGCCCATTCCCATTATCCCACGAGTTACTTAGAAGGTGCAGTGCATACTTATGAAAGTAAATCAGTCACGCGTATACAGCGACGTGTTCGAACAGAATGGAATGTCAATCCTCCGACATCAAAATCTATCCACCAGTGGGGAAGAACTTTAAAGGGGACGGAAGCTTTGGTATCTCAAACTGGCAAGTATCCTTAAATTTTTGTGATTGAAGACACTCTTGATTCTGTGCATGATTCATTTTGCAAGAGTCCTGATAAGTCTATTAGGCAAGCCAGTAGCGGCATTCCATTCTGTTCGAACACGTCGCTGTACACAAGCGAGATTGATTTAAATTCCTAACTAGGCACTACACCTTTTGTTGTGATGTCCACATCTTTACTAATGAAGTCAGTGTAACAATGTTATCGTGATTGGCTAATAATTCGGGCCCGTGAGGCCGTTCGTACAAGACTCAAAAAATCTTGGAAGAGTTTCCAATCCACGATTGAACAGTGTATTACATTCTGATGGATAGTTCCGTAATAATAAGCCATAACTTTTGGATACCTTAAGCCCGGACACCCTGTATAAGTTATAACAGAATCTGAAAAATTGCCATGTCCTTTTTGACATGCAATAATAGCTAAACAAAGTAAAATTAAAGAAAATACAAAATGATTATGTATTTTCAACGATGATGGTCTGGAAGTTTGGAGAGAGGGTACAGCTCAGGTTTCGTCCTCATCACTTGACCGAGGTTCAAAACTACGAATTCCGTGTCCAATTGCCCTCGTGCTGCTTTTTAGTGCGACTTTAATCAACTTTCACTCACTATTATTTATCTTTATTTAGCTATATTGAATTAATTATTCCTTCATTAGGTCATAAACGATTTTTGTAACTTCTGTCCTTATTGTGTTGTTTTTGTTGTTGCTAATGCACCTGATCGGCGTGTGCGAGAAGTCCACAGAATTCATCATGGCAAAGGGCTAGGTTGTACGCCTGTCGTTAGCCTTAGCTTTGAGCACCATGCAGGCGACAGTACGATTTGGCTTGGTTCCAATCCAATTTTGAGGGTCGTCAGAGGCATCCCACCTGTCTTCCCCTTCCACCAACCCCACGAGTGGACTTGCGGCTCGACGGCTATTTAGTGTACCCCCATACCGCGAACGCACCAAACATTTACAAGCATCCACGCCTTCTTCGGTATTTGAACCCAGGCCCTCTGGCACAGCAGTCAGCGTTCATAGCCCCTATGCCGGATGGGAGGCACAATTATTGTTTAATAGTTTTGTTTGTTAATTGTTAAATAGTTTCGTATATTTATTAATAGTTTTGTTTGTTTATTGTTTAATAGTTTTGTTTGTTTATTGTTTAATAGTTTTGTTTGTTAATTGTTAAATAGTTTCGTATATTTATTAATAGTTTTGTTTGTTTATTGTTTAATAGTTTTGTTTATTTATTGTATATTATTATATTATATTATATACTATACTTTTGAGCTTATTGTTTAATAGTTTTATAAATTTCTGTAGATATATTTGGCAGTATATATTTTGATATTTTTTTCTTATGGTTACAAATGACGCGCGAGATAGAAGCTGTGATTCTTGTGAAATATTTTGGTTTGTGTGTTAGTATTTGCTAAAACAAACAATTTGACAAAGTGAAAATTGTTTATTGAGTGAAGAAACAGTTTATTGAGTTGAAATAAGAAATATTTCTTAGAAGCTGAGTATATTTAGTGTGAATTGCGAATAATGGTTTCTGTTTTTTCTGTCTCCCACTTCAAGCTTCATTTTATTGTTCTTAAATGCAGTGTTAAAAAGACACACACAAAAAAATGTAACATAAATAGAAATGAGACCTAACTATTCTTCAGAAGTTCTAAAGAATTTTAAGCTACAGAATGCTTTCCAACGAAGGCAATTTAAAAATAACAAGAAATATTTTTTTTTGAAAAAAACATTTATTATACAGGAAAAATAGTGGGTTTTGTAAGAATGTGAAACAAAGTTCGAAATTTTTTTAAAAAGAATAAAAATATTCTTTGTTTCATGTGAAAATAACATTGTAAGAAATTTGAACAGGCTCTTTTAAAAGTAACATCTATTAAAAAAAATTTACATGCGTAATCAAAGTCAGCTACATACAAAAAATGTGAGCTGTAAGTATTTTCTATTTAACATAAAATACCGGGAGATTATAATTAAAGTTAAACTATTCAGAGGCCTTTAGAACGATCTCTGCTTATCGGATTTTGATGAAACTTGGAATATATGTCATATGGACCACGGGGCAAAGATTTCTGCATAGAAAAACAATTAGTACAGATTTTGACAGAACAAGTACAGAAAACTTCCGTTTTCTTGAACTTTCAGATTTAACAAGGATGTTTATTTTATCAAGTAGAGATCCACTATAAAAACGGGTTTTACAGAAATCCACTTTGGAGTAAAAATTACGAGAGCGCAAAAGATAACTCTACTTCAATTTTAGAAATCAATATAAATTTTTATTTAGATGTCCTGTTCAGGATAAGATATTTTAATTTTTACAAAAACTAGAGCACTCTTTATCTTAGTTATTATATGAAATTTCTTAAAAAAACACAGTGATTACATTCACTTGAGAGGCTGTAAATTTTGTAATAAAGCAGGAATTCATAAATATGAAGGTTAAAACACTTCTACTAGTATACAGAACATACAAAAAAATATTTCAGCAAATTATTTTCAAAACTTTTTTGAGCAATCTCTGTCCCCGTTTCAGCTTTTCGAAAAGAAAATCACATTTCGAGAAAAACGCATTTTAAAGTTTGACATCTTGCTTAAATTTATGCCATCTGCTTTTACTGAAACCCTTGAAGTTTTTGTTCCAGTGAATGGAAAATAAAACACTTATTATTTTTATAAAGCTAATAAGATGACTTATAAAATAAAATCATAAAAAAACGTCAATTCTTGAAAAAGATCATGATTTTAGGGTAATCGTATACCTTAAGAAATTTTCAAATTTCTTTTACATGCTGTATAATACAGAGATCTTATTATACTTATGTGACAAAAGAGGTCTAAAATTAATTCCAAATGCACTCTCGCATGTTATGATAAAATGTAAATAGTTAACAATGGCCCCAGGAAGATAGAATATAAAATACTCTTCATAAGTGTTAAGCATGATCAAACTGCACATTCAATACACCGGTATATTTTATTCATTGCATTTTGGACAGTTTTAGACCTGCCGTATAAAGGGACTCAGCGATGCAGTCAAATTTGTAGTAGCTCAAAGTCTTCATTATTACACGGTGTGGAAGTTTGAAGGGTGAGGTGCCAGCTCAGACGTTATCATGTAGTTCAAAATTACGTAGAACGTCGCGAATAAATTTCGTGTGGCTTCGGAGTCTAATAAACCACCAATCAATCACTGAACTGTTGCACATTTTGGTTACTTCCCCAGTTGATGTAATTTTCCACAGTTTTCAGACGATAGACACATACGTAAATGCAAAATTAAATTCCTGATAGTAAAGGAAGCTTTCCTTCATGAGGAAAGGATATTAAAAAACCTTTCATAAATGTTACAGAAAATAAAAATAAAAACAATTTACCAAGGAAGAGCAATTTTTTTTTAGTCTCTGCTTAGTCACCGTTTCTTCGTTTTCTATTATAGTTGAGTGGCGGTAGAAAAAGAAAAGAATTTTTTTTAATTCATTTTATTCTATTTCCTTTTGTCTTTCAACATCTATGACTTTTTTTAAAAAAATCCTCATCACCGAGAATGAAAAAGCATCCGGAAAAAAATCACATAAAATGATAAAAAGACTGGAGGACGTCTTTCTTCATCTTCCTTAATTTTAGAATGTTTGAAAAAATAATAGTGGTTGTACTTAACTTTGCACCCTTATAAAGCACCATATACTAAAGGATGTATGGGGGAAAAGTACCTTAAGCGACTTTTTCCTCTTCACTCAAGAGAATTGGGAAATGACATTTTATAAGATCAAACATTTTCATTCTTTTTTAAATGCATCCCGGATATAAATACTTTTAGGGATTACAGCTCCTGTCTGCCGTTATGAATTCATGAATGAGAAATTAATCCATTTTATGTATTCAAATGAAATACAGAGCATTCAAAGAGGGATTTTACCGTTTTAAAGAAAAATTCAGTTAGGAAATATTTTTCACATTTTTTTACTACTCTTATTTGCTAACATTACATTAAATTGCACACACTAACATTACTTACTTACTAACTAACTTATTTACTAACACTACTTTAAGTTACTCACACAACATATACAGTAGAACGTCGTTTATCCGAACGTTTATTATCCAGATCGTCAAATATCCGGACCAGTTTTTTTTTGTCAACTACATGTACGGTCAACTGCATGTCGCTCGAAAGACAGAGCCTGAAAAATGCATGGAATAAGTTGTGCCCAGATTTAGAAGGTGAAAAAGACTTCAATGACGACCACAGGGACTTTGTCCAATCGATCCCAGGATTTCAAGAATGCAACGAAGAGAAGATGTAGAAACCTGGATGGCATGTGATGCAGATGACTGTGAATTACAAATCCTAAATGATGATAATGTGACTTCCATGCAAAAAGAATCTGCCCCTGTCGTCTATGAAACGGACGAAGACGAAGATAACAACAATGAAATTATCAAGAGTCCATCAAATGGTGACGCGCTTTCTGCGTCAGCTATGACAGCAATGGAGTGGCTCCCAACTACTGCTGCTCAAGAAAATCAGACCTTGCAGCAAAAAATTAATAAAAAAAATAAAAACGAATTTGCGCAATGGTACATAAAAAGTAAGGGATTATTTTTCACAATAACAGTAAAATTGCGACATTTTGCACCTATTTTGATTTTTCTTCTAGCCTGTTTCCCGCATGTGATGATTTTCAATATTCGAATAGTGTCCTGTTTCATATACTGCATGGATCGCATTCGGATTTCGGTTATCCGAACGGTCTCCGGTCCCAATCGATTCGGATAAACGACGTTCTTCTGTATAGTGTTAAAAATTTGAGTGGGGACAAATCAAAGGAGAATTCCAATTATTAAAATAATAATAGATTTATTAATGGAGAAGGATGAACAGAGAATTATTCGAAATCAAATCGATGTATAAACACAGATACATATTATAACAGATTATATTTACATTAGTGAAAAATTCACTCGTTATAAAAAAAAAGCATTACAACGTTTCAGAAGCGACTCTCTTGAACAAATCCACTGGTAACTCTCTATCCATCTCTTATACTGCTTAACGCACAAATAGATTCTGATCTCAAAAGATTTATCTTCTGAACTGAACTAATCTCTCTTTCAAAGATCTTTTATATAGCCTCATGGTAATTTATAGAAGATTGGATCCTAAAGCTTTCTTGATGATTCCTTGGCAATATCGTATTTTTTGCTAAATTGGCTTCCAAAGGCAATACAAGTAATGTCGCCAATCTGGTAGCCTTGTTCAGATCTTCTATTATTTCCACAATCTAATTTTTCAAATTCACACTTAGAAGCGAACTTTGCCACTAAAATTCAAGTTTTCCACAAGGTGAGCGTTCCTGAAAGTAAAAAAAAAACATACTCTGCGTGTTTTAATATATATATTCCATAATTTTAAGAAATACTGTATAATATTTAAGAAGAAATACCAAAGCTAAGTTTCTTATAAGCTCAGGGCACTCAAATGAACAACAGGTAATAAAAAGATGCTGCTTAATGTATTAATAAGCTCTCTGATTATATTGCTTTAATTCACCTGTAACTAATTAGCATGAATGCTACAGGTATAAAATATTATTTCGGACACAAATAATTTTCCAGACATATATGAAAAAAATTAAGACAATTTCTCTACTTAAATCAATAAAGAAAAGTTTTATTTTAGTAAATTTTTATTAAATAGTTACAATTAATATAAGTATATGTATGCATATGACAGAATCACAATATTAAGAGACGAAATAGAAAGCAATTTTCCTTTCTATGTATGGTTTTGTTGGGATATATACTTTTTTGTTACTATTTATTTATTCATTAAATTTAATTATTCCAATAAAATAGTATGGTAAAAAAGAAAACACAATCTCAGAAATTAGGCCATCCCGGGATTCGAACCTACGACCTTTGAATTAGAAGTCCAACGTGCTATCCATTGCGCTACAGGGACACAACAAACGGTTTTCCTTTCTATATATGCTGTTGGACTATTATTTTTGCATTTTACTATATATTATTTTTTAATTTAATGAATGAATTAAAATTTGAGAAAACTGTATTAACATCAAGTATCCTCCACTACAAGTTTAAAAAATACGTTTGAACTTGAATGAATGAATAGAAAGTATTTTATTACCGAGTGAAAATTTTAACGCTATATATATATAAATATATAAAGAGTGAACTAATAGTAGGAATTGTGGAAAACGATTTTATCATAAAAAGTTATGAAAAGAAAATGAATATACTTCCTTTTTAGATTACATTAAGAAAAATTTAAAACAAAAGAGTAGTTTTCACAATGAAATTTTTGAAAAATATCAATCTCATCGTAATTAATCATATACTGTAACATGTAACGGGCTGTATCTCAGGGTTCCCTTTTAAAACTAAACAAAAGGGATATTCTTTAATTTTTTTTAAAAGTTTAACTGCCTCTTCCTTACAATTGAAGTAGTATATACAGATTTATTTTAAGGTGAAAATAAGAGTGGAAAAGAGAAAACTACTGGTTAAGAAGTTAATGATTTGTAGTGCGGATATTTTCTCTTCCAGTTTGAGTTTTTAGGTAACACGATTTATTAATCTTATTGAACTCCAGATTCAAGACGACATCTTAAACAGTAAACTGTTGCCTTAGGGAGCTGTACTTGAGTTCGGCGGGCTTCTAAATACGTAAGTTAAGTGGATTTTGATTACTTAAATATTAATTAATATCTTACTCGTAACCCTTGAATAGGGAAACTTTATAAATAAATCCCCGAATTGATTATTTTTGTCATTGGTTATTTCATGTTGATTTGTATCATGTTAACTACGTTTATTGCTAGATGAGGCTCGAATCACAAATCGTTAAAGTAGTGCCGTATGCAAGGCCGCTTTTACCTTTAGGCACGCTAGGCACATACCTAGGGTGCAAAAATTTGGGGGCACGAGCACTGGCGTAGCTAGTTCTGAGTAGGCCCCGTATCAAAACATTCGGGGCGCTTTTAGCGCCCGCTTAGCGGTACTGTAGTTACACATGTAGGGGCCCATGTAGCTTGAGGGCCCGTATCATTGATACGGCGGTGGATATGACCCTGGGCGCAAGAAATTGGAGGGAGAAAAAAATTAAAATTACAACGAACGTACCAGCGAACTGAAATGAGATCTACTATGGAAAAAGAAGAGCTTAACATTTTGAAGTTGCTATGCACTAAAAATGATATTACAACAGAAATTCATTACAATGATGTCATTAATGATTTTGCAATGATCGAAGTTCAAAGAAACCGCTTGTACAAATACAATGACAGTGACTCAACAAAGAATAAGGATGTCTGAAAGCAAAAGATAGCACAGCGATAAGCGATGAAAAAGATGATAATTAAGTAGTTGAAAACAGTTAATACAATAATGGAACTCTATACTGTAATTTCTAACGATTTTGTCAATTCACTGCACTAATATTAAAGGGTGGGGGGGGTCCGTGATGCCATAGGGTAAAAAATGAACAAGAGTGGACAAACCGTGCTACTATCCTTTCCTTACAGCTGCCAGTTGCCAGCCCAAGACACGGCGGTCCATATGTGATAGACAATGGAAAGACTCTCCAAAGAGCAAAACAAAGAAAGGGAAAAGAGTAAGGGAGCTAAGGAAAAATTCCTCTTGAATTTTAGTTCGCGAGGAAAAAATCCCTCTTGAACCAAAACTGGCAAGGTAAGAACTGAAGAACAAGGTGAGATGCTCTGAAAGTTGTTGGAAGGGGCATAACAATTTGAAGTGCCTAGGGCCCCGGGAAGGTTAAATTGCCCTGGCCCAATGTAGGACTACCTTTATACGAAATGTTTGGAATCCACACAAAATTCCCTAGTTCAAAATTCAGAGGTTCGTTATCAATAGCCTTTATGTTGCTCTGCAGCATGATGTTAATAAACACTCACTCACTCAAGGTAAGTAAATGCTTGAGCATAGACAATGAATTACTTACGAATTAATTGTGTGAATACAGAAATCTCTCTCAAACCGGAAGATAAAATATACGCAATACTATTCGCTGGCTTCCCAACCTTCATTCCTCTTTTTCACTTTTATTTACACTTTACAACAAATCTGCATATCCTGTTTACATTGTAAAGAAATGGAATTTAAACTTTAAGTTAAACCTTTAAGAAAATATTACCCTAGGATAGTTTTAAGAAGGAAATTCGCAAGATAACGCGTTACAAACTCAATTTGGTAGCGAGAATTTCATGGCAATAAAAAAAAGGAAACGTCAGTTTTGGCAAAAAGTAGAGTTCATGTATGAGAGGAAGCAGTTAGGAGTTCCACTTTCGCATAATTTTTTCCTGATAATTACTTTATGATGTGTATCGAAATATGATACGTCATATCATATGTATATAACTGAGAATTTTCGGCAGCTGTTTTTAAAATTTTAGCATTAAATTTTAGTTTCATTTTTTGCCTTCTTTTCCTACGGAATTAAAAATGTGCGATATTATTTCATTTGAAAATGCCTATTTTATCACAAAAAAATTTAAAGAACAGTTTATTGCAAAATTAGTACATTTTTTTTCTATCAAACATACAGTAAGATCTATTTTTGTGTAGTGGATTGGGATCGCATGAAAAAATATTTGAATATATTTCATCAATACACACTTGCATATAATAAACAACTTTGTCGACATGCTACATAATTTCTTTTTGCGACGGAGAGGGATCGCATAAAAAGTCACCCTTAGAAAACATCAATTATTTATGAAATTTATGAGAAAGTACTTCCATAACAAAATAAATAATTAAATCTATCAAGTATACAGTAAGATCTATTTTTGTGCAGTGGATTGGGATCGCATGAAAAATATTTGAATATATTTCATCAATACACACTTGCATATAATAAACAACTTTGTCGACATGCTACATAATTTCTTTTTTTGCGACGGAGAGGGATCGCATAAAAAAGTCACCCTTAGAAAAACATCAATTATTTATGAAATTTATGAGAAAGTACTTCCATAACAAAATAAATAATTAAATCTATCAAGTATACAGTAAGATCATTTTTTTTAGTGGATTGTATACATGAAAAAGAATATTTTCAAAATACACACTTGCATATATTCATTTTACTCATCGTACTACATAATTTCATTTCGACGGAGAATCGTAAAAAAGTCATCACTTGAAGAATAATTTCAATTATTTATTTTTGAGAAAGTACTTCCATAACAAAAAATAAATAATTTTTTCTATCAAATATACAGGTCAGATCTATTTTTGTCACGATAACCAGATATGAAAAAATCTTTTGGATATTTCAAACTCCTTTCGGAATTAATAAACAATTTGTCGACATACTAATAATTTCTTGCGACGGAGAGGGATCGCATAAAAAAGTCACCCTTTAAAAAAACATCAATTATTTATGAAATTTATGAGAAAGTACTTCCATAACAAAAATAAATAATTAAATCTATCAAGTATACAGTAAGATCTATTTTTCAAACAGTGGATTGGGATCGCATGAAAAAATATTTGAATATATTTCATCAATACACACTTGCATATAATAAAAACAACTTTGTCGACATACTACATAATTTCTTTTGCGACGGAGAGGGATCGCATAAAAAAAAACCCTTATAAAAAAACAGCATCAATTATTTATGAAATTTATGAGAAAGTACTTCCATAACAAAATAAATAATTAAATCTATCAAGTATACAGTAAGATCTATTTTTTCTTGCAGTGGATTGGGATCGCATGAAAAATATTTGAATATATTTCATCAATACACACTTGCATATAATAAACAACTTTGTCGACATACTACATAATTTCTTTTTGCGACGGAGAGGGATCGCATAAAAAAAGTCACCCTTAGAAAAAACATCAATTATTTATGAAATTTATGAGAAAGTACTTCCATAACAAAATAAATAATTAAATCTATCAAGTAAACAAGATCTATTTTTGTGCAGTGGATTGGGATCGATGAAAAAATATTTGAATATATTTCATCAATACACACAGCATATAATAAACAACTTTGTCGACATTTGACATAATTTTTTTTAAAAACCCCGACGGAGAGGGATCGCATAAAAAAGTCACCCTTAGAAAAAACATCAATTATTTATGAAATTTATGAGAAATAGTACTTCCATAACAAAATAAATAATTAAATCTATCAAGTATACAGTAATCTATTTTTGTGCAGTGGATTGGGATCGCATGAAAAATATTTGAATATATTTCATCAATACACTTGCATATAATAAACAACTTTGTCGACATACTTTTTAATTTCCTTTTCTTGACGGAGAGGGATCGCAAAAAAAGTCACCCTTAGAAAAAACATCAATTATTTATGAAATTTATGAGAAAGTACGTCCATAACAAAATAAATAATTTTTATCAATTTTACAGTAAGATCTATTTTTGTGCAGTGGATTGGGATCGCATGAAAAATATTTGAATATATTTCATCAATACACACTTGCATATAATAAACAACTTTGTACATACTACATAATTTGTGACGGAGATTTTTCGCATAAAAAAGTCACCCTTAGAAAAAACATCAATTATTTATGAAATTTAAAAAAGTACTTCCATAACAAAATAAATAATTAAATTACACATTGAAATATTTAAAAACATTAGATTTCATTGTATACATGGAGAAGTTTTCAAAATGCACATGCATAATTCATTATTACTCATCGTAATGCAAAGCGGGCATCTTCCTGTGATGAATTAGTTCAAAATCGCTTCATCACTTGAAGATATAATTTCAAATTTTTATTTTTGACACCATAAAGTAAGTGATACATTTTTTCTGACCAGGGTCGGCTGGTCAGTTGTTTTTAAATGTCACGATAACCAGATATGCAAGATCGAAGCTCTTTTTGGAATTTCAAACTCCTTTCGGAATTGGTATCTATTTTAAGAAAATGATTTTCCGATTTATTGGAAAGCTGGATCTCTGTAAAATTTTAACCACTTTAAAAAATCATCGGTTCTTCTTGCCTCTTCATAATCTTTCAAATTACTGAAATTCACGTCATTGAAAGTTTCGTTTTCAAACATACGCGGGCTGCTCATTATGAGAAAGCAATTAAACGTACATTGTCCGAGACTGTTTATAAAAAATGAACAAAAGCCGTTGAAATTATTTTAAAAAAGAACGACAAAAATCAAACCATAAAAGCCAGCACAAAAATAAAACCGCATAAAAAGAAACCACACAAAAAATAAAATCAGATAAAAAGGAAAAAGAGGTTCCAATATTCTTAATTATTCTGGGCTGCCTCAGCTCATAGCTTGTTAAACGTTTTCATTTGGAAGATCGAACATCTAGCCGGACGACGATGCTGAATTAAGAACGTTTTTCAATGGATCCCTGTCAAATGGGTTATCGAGGCGTAACGAAAAGACAGACTTACTATCCAAGAAAGGAACACTCGAGCCATCATCTGTCAACAAATTCTTTGTCGAGAGTCACTTAAAAAACACATTTTTGAAAATTAGTGGATCGTGCCATAAACTTTTGACCAGACACCAAAACCAACAGATAAATTTGGACTGGGCATTCAAAATGACACTTTGAAAACGTTTTGTTAAAATCTTGTGGAAGATGACGAGGCAAACTCGCTTCATGGTGACGTTAAAACCATGATTGCATTTGGGTGACCTCAATCCACGTGATTAAAACAGAATCCTCCCATTCCAAAATGACAAATGGTGTGATTCAGGCATCATTTATGCAGATACCCTTCTTTTTCTAGAAAAGCAATGCCCAAAAATGGATGGATAACGGAAATTAGAAATAATGCCAGAACGTTATCTAACGCTTTGTTAAGAGACTGTTCCGTGCCATGTTTAACCCTCTGGTCGGGACATGTCACGTTCTTGCAGGGTGGAAACATCCGTCTGACAAACAGGTGCATAATTTTTTTGAATTTTACTACCTTAAAGACTATTTTAAATGTCCTTATATCTCAGATGTTGAGTACCCAAATAAGATGCTCCTCGGTCTAAATTTAAGCACAACAGACTATCACTAGTTGTGACTAGGATTTTTATAAAATGATTAAAAATGTTTATATTCATTTAAAAGTAATTAAAAATAATAACACCAAACATAAAAAAATACATAGGAATATCCGTCTGATAGAAGGTGATAGATAAGAAAATTCCACGTCTCGTGAATGTTTCAAAAATCGTCACGTGAACATATTCATCGAGTGTCCAACTGAAGATGCAAAGCCCACCCCAAAATTATTTACCGCAGCGTTATCTTTGATTTGCAAATCATCCCCGTCTGAGACACGGATGATCCAGTCAAAGGGTTAATTTTTAAATATTTACATTTGTTTCCATATTATTTTGTCCTGGTTCAAACTTTTTGTTTGTTCATTTTTTTTATTTTTACTGTTCTTTTTGATACTTTTGTCTTATATGTTTGGATTGATCCTTCCAATAAAGCCATATGTAACAACAACAATATATTCTATGCGTTATGTTTCCTAAATAATTTAGTCTATAGTTTTCTATCTTTTTTTTAAACTCTCACAAGTGAAAAAAATTATACTTTTCGTTGAAAAAGGTTTTATTCCTACAGTATATATCCTTCAAATATTGCACTTTTTCTTTTCACCCTATTCATTTCCTTAAAAATAGTTTTATATTACCAGCTTTAGAATCTATTTATTCGAACATAAGAACAGAGTAAATGAAAAAGTAACATATAAGTATAACATAAATCACTTCGAATTGTTCGGAAACAAAAAGAGCACTTTTTAATTTAAATAGTTTAAAAGCAGCAGAGAAGAAAAGGTGTATTGCAATGGTAAAAAAAGAACCATTTTTCGATAGAACTCACCAACAATTGTTTTTTCTAAAATTGTCTTAATTCTTTGGCCTTTTTAGCAGCGAACTATCTTAAAGAAAACGTTTGGTCTGAAAGAAGTCCGCAGTTTGTTACTATAAAATAAAAGTTCCTTATATAATTTAAAGAATAGAGAATCGGTGTTCATCGTACTATGTCATGCAAAAACAGAAGATGCCATAAAAAAACGGGATATCCTTAGCAACTATAATCACATTTGGAATAAAAGAAAGTGGTATGAATTTTAATGGATTAATGCAGTGCTCTCAAACTTTCAATACTGACGCCCTTCTTTTCAATCACAATTTTTATCGCATCCCCCTTATATATTAATAATGTAGTAAATGCAATAATAATGCACTTTTTGACGCTAAAGCTACAATTTTTATTATAAACCGTACAAATTAATGACATAAGTATTAAATTTTGTATATGCTACTTTTGAGCAAAAAAAAAATTAATTAATAGGATAATTATTATGCTATTTTTCCTTTCTCTAATTTTTAAATTGGAACATATTACAAAATGCGGTAGCTGCTTAGAAGACAAAATATAGATATCTCTCTCAGCTAAAAACAAAGAACTTAGAGGGTCAATTTTTAATCATAGGCATTCCTTATAAAATTTTTGCTCTGCAAGGCAAACCCATGGAAGTCGCTAATACTTATTAAACTTGTTCATAATTTAGTATTAATTAATTAGTTATAAAATACTCTGTGCAGCACTGATACATTAAAAGTATACCGGCTGAAGTACCCGCTCTTTGCACAAGTTCATTTATAAGAAAATAAAACATTATTGATATAATCGCTGAATTGAAAAAAGAGTAAACCCAAGTGCGCGACAATGTTTACAAAAATGTAAAATGATTTTTTTTTAAATGATTGCTCAAATTATAATTAGTTTTTAAGCGAACTGTACTTTTAAGTCTCACAGAATTAGCATTTAGGATTGATGTTGAATAATGAACAATAATATAAGATTCCGTTGAAGAATAATAGTATTATTTTTATTAATTAAAGTGAAAAGACTTCATGTTTTAACCCTGGAGCAGGCGCGCACTCAATGCCAATGGTCGAGCGGGGTTATTGAGTTACCCCAATCCTATTTTATAATTATTTTTATAGTACACAATAAAAATCGTAATTCCAGTGAATAATTTAATAAGGGAAAATATACTCACCTACTTTCAAGGACACAGAAAATATTTCGGAAAAAAAGTTATCACACCGGGAACTCAGTCAAAACAAGTACCTTAAGATTGTAAAAAGACGTTTGTCACTCCCAAAAAAGAGAAAGATTTGTGACAAATATATTTTAGTTCACGTTAAGACTGTCAAATAGGAGTATAGCGCTTCAGGGTCATTGGTAACAATTAAACAGTTTTGCCAGAATTTCCGATTTCGTGCACTCTGTGCTCGGCGTGACCGCTCCCGGATTAAAAGTGTATTTATTACAATATGGATGTTCTAAAAAGTTATGTAAAACATTTTTCATTATGCTTTATATGTTTGGGAATACTCATAAAAATAAATCTTGGCCTAGTAATCCTTCAAAGTGCTCTCTGTGATTTTCCAAAAATCATAAAATATTTTATAAGGAAAAAAGCGCAGCAGAAATAGTTTATTTACAACTTTTCTAAATGAAAAATCAAATACATAAGAGCAGGAACGTAACTAACCATACAAGTAAATTCGAAGGTCAACCCGCAGCAAGTACATTCTGCTGCCTACAGCTGATGTACAATATTTCAATAATGTAACAGTGATGAATTTTTCATCTTCCTAAAATTTTTTTGATTATGGGTCTAGGTTTAGTTTTTCCTCTGAAAGAGTAGTATTTTAGGTTTGAAAAGAAAACGTAATAAAAAAATCTCTCATCATGGGATTACAGCAAATCAAATAAAATGTTTTTTATTTGGTTTTTGTATCAAAGATAGCTAAAAAAAAAGGTTTTGAAGTAGAAGCTTTTATTTTTGATGATGTAATATCGCAGATGATATATATAAATTATATCAGTGTAAATGTGTATTTTTTAATTATGTCAGAAAGTATTTTTTCTCCTAATTCCAGTAAATAATTTTTTTTAATCTTTTATTTTCGATATACTCGTGCCCCCTCGTAGGTTTATCGCGCCCCCAGGGGGGCACGCCCCACAGTTTTGAGAAACACTGGCTTAATGGGAAATAAATTACCGTAAAATCTGGCGTATAGCGCGCACTTTGAACACAAAAATAAGCTCAAAATTTACAGGTGCGAGTGATACGCCCGTTATAAAAATAAAAGCGTTAAAAATTTAAAAAAAGGGGCATATATATAAATATTAGTTTTCTAAAAATATCGAAAAACCGTTTATTTTTTAAATAAACTATAGTTTAAAAAAACTAAAAAACACGCATTTATGTTTAATCGAACTAAAAACTATCGAACTAATTAAAAGGTAAAGAAATAATTCTTAATACAAGAATAAAATGATTAACGGGAAAATCAATGCCATTGGGGTAAAAGCGTGGGATGTCATTTGTTATAATTTCTTACTAGTTCTATTCCGAAATGCTGAGTAAGTGTAAAAATGTTGTACAAAGCACCCCACCCTTTTACCATAATGACATTAATTTTCTCGTTAATAATTTTATTCTTATATTAAGAATTATTTCTTTACTTTTTACTTCGATTAAACATAAAAGCGTGTTTTTGGTTTTTTTAAACTATAATTTATTTTTCATTTTTTTAGTTCGATCTACAATTAAAACATGCATTTGTTGTTGTTACCTATGCCACCTAATCGGCAAAGGCCAGATCACGGCCCACGAAATTCATCATGGCAAAGGCCTATTAACGCCTGTCCTTAACCGTAGCTTTGAGCACCATACAGGTGATAGAACATTGTATCTCGGTTCCACTCCAATTTTAAGGGAGAACACCCTGGAGGAAGGTCAGGGGCCTCCCAACTCCCATCCCCTGCAACTAACCTCAAGAGAGGACTTGCGGGTCGACGGCTGTTTAAAGAGTACCCTCTGCCGCGAAGACACAATACATTTACAAACATGCATGTTTTCTCCGGGATTCGAAACCAGGCCCTACGGCGCAACAGTCAGTGTCGCTAATCACTATACCAGATGAGCGACACAATGCAACGTTAATATTATAAAATGCATAAATTACCCAAAAAATGTATATTTTGTATATGACAAGCCCATGGAAGTCACTAGTAGCTACCAAACTTGTTTTTAATTTAGTATTGATAAATGAACTATTAAATCCTTTTTGCCACACTGATACATTTATAAGTATCTTATATGAGTGTGAATATGTATTTTATTTTTTATCATATGTCAGAGTTATTTTAAATGTTTTATTTTGGACTGTGATATGCTCGCATGCACGAGTCTTTTTTTTTATTTCCATTTCAGAAAAACTAGACAATACTTTTTATAGTATGGTAAGAAATTGTTGTGCAAACGCTTTTTTTCGCTTTTATAGCGTTGTAACTTAATATTTTAGTCGCCAAATCAGGGAATGGAATATGGAATTAGTCTCCAAATCTTGAAATGGTATGTGCAATTAGTCGCCAAATCTGGAAAAGATGTAATGAATTATAGTCACCAAGTCTCGAAATACTTAGATTCCTTATTTTTGATGGTTCTGACCAGGACAATGAAACAAAATTATGAAATTATTGTATTGTCATCGGTCCTTGACAAATTTGCAAAATTTCGAATTAATTTGACCTTGTAAAGTGGGTAAAAATCGAGTTCAAAGATTCCATTACAAACAAGTAAAACTTACAAAAGCGTGTTAAAAAAGACATTTCTTATGAACTTAAAGGATTATTGTACTAGAAGTATACTATTTTTTTCAAATATTGGAAAAATACCTCGAAAAATGATTTCGAAACATAAGAGCATTGTCAATGTAAATTTCAGGTTTCTTTGTAAGAAAAGGGGGTGTGCGCTATTCGCCGGATTTTATGGTACGATCTTTTAACGGATTAATTCATTAATTCAACATCCCATACGAAAGAAAGTCGAAAAGTAAATTGACTTTCGGAATTTCTCTTTCCGAGGTTTGGCGACGGCTCTAGTATCCAGCGCTGAATGAGGGCAGTCGGCAACACTTCTAAGCAACGCGTCATTCGTCTTCTCTCGAAGTCGTTGGAGTGTAGCAGACCGTTCAACATCGCAGCGACATTGCCGATCGTCATCACAGAGAAAAAGAGGGCAGAGTGATTCGCTTTTTGTTTGCGGAAGGTGTGAAACCTGAGTAAAATTATTAGTCTCAAGCAAGCGATGACCTATGCAAACGACGATCTACGAATGGATAAAACCCTTCAAACAGAACGGTCTTTTTTATGTGACACTAAATATCGGCTACTCCATCGACGTCAACCATTGAAGCCAATGTGCAATTCGTTGAGGGTATAATGATAGAAGGGATGGTTAGTATTTAATGCAGGTATCCCACCTTCCACAAACAAAAAGTGAGCCATTACCCTCCTTTCTTCCTTGGTACAGATCGACAACGAAGCTGTTATGTTGAACGGTCTGTTACACTCCAAAAGTTACGAGGGAAGACGTGTGACACGTCGCTTAGAAGTGTTGTCGACTACCCTTCATTCATCGCTGGATGAAAAGAGAAATTGCAAAAGTCTCTTTCGTAATGCTTTACTCAGTAAGGAACCTCGCTTCTTCGCTTATCTGAATCCTCGTCTTTCCATTAGCTTAAATTTAAAACTTCGTAAAATTTCTTGAAATTTTTTTTGGAGCTCTAAGAAAATTAAAAGTAAGTTCCCATTTATTTTTTTCATGTGTGTGAGTAACAAACTTTTCACAATAGAAAATTATCTACAAACCACTTTTAAAATATGTTTACAGCAATCGATCAATTGATAAGCAATATTTTTTTCCTATTTTAAAAATGTTAAAAAATAAATAATATTGCTAAGAAATTAGCTCATTAAATATGGCTTTGAAAAAAAGTGTAAACTGTAACAAATACATTTTTTTTACTTATTTGTATAACATATAAAACATTACTTCCTTGAATTGAACTTAAGACTGTGAAGTCCAAAGTTTCCCTCAATGCCGCTTAATAGTTCGTTTGCAAAAGAACATTTTCTTTGCATAGAAGCGCATAATAGTAACTGCATAGTAGTAATTCAGTTTTAATTATTGTTCGCATTATCATGCAGAGTTAAGAAAAGAAAAAAGTCTTATGATTTATAAGGCAACCTAGCATAATCGTCCTTAATAACTTAAACCTATCTATATATTGTGTGGTGCAATAGCCCATGAGAGCCAACGTCTATTGTGCCTATCTCATATTAAGTAACCTTAGGCGCTGAGCTGGATGTACAGATGTTTCCGTCAATTGGTTAGTCTGACGCAAAACATCAAAACATCCAGTGTTCAGTAACAAGTAAGCTTTGTACTCATTTATCCACCCACTGAAGGGATGGATGGTTGAGTCGACCTTGTCTAGTTAGGGATTTTAACACCGGACATGTGGCGTGAAGCGCGATACACTACCACTCAGCCACTGCGCTTCTTATATTATCTAAGATAAATAAAATTTATTATATATTCCTTTTGAGCTATTATTTGAGGTTCGTAAGAAAAGTCGGGTTTTTTATTGCAAAAGTCAATTTTATGATTTAATTAGCTATGCCGATTAGTTTAATTCTAAAACTGCAATAGCATTAGAATTTTAGTTCGGCCTTAGCCATTAAAAAGTGATACCTGTTTTATCCAAAGTACTGCGCAAGTGAGTGAATATTAACGTCGCACTGTTCACGTCACACACGAGGGGTTTTGGCGACGGATCTCGAATTTTGAGCCATGGTTAAGTGACGAGGATGATACCTGCGCTGGCACCCCCTCTCCTTAATACCAAACCACACCAACGGTATGACGTTTGGGCTCTCGATTGATTTAACGTGCGTCGCTGCCCTACACGGCGCTTCTTTAGTGGTGATGGTCTTGAACTCATGACACGCCAGACAAGATCCGATACCTTGACCACTAGACTACCGCGGCCAAAGCTTTGCTCGAATAGTGCACATATATGATAGGGTGATTCGCTAACAGACCGACAAGTGTGTAGTAGGGTACAAAGCCGACTCGGAATCACATAGGAATTCTGTGTCGCAAATGCCGTAATAGCGAGCTATGGTGCAAAGCAGCAGAGAAAAAGAACAGAAGGAGCAACACAATTATGGGACAGAAAACATTTTATTAGACGGTTGTATTGCAACAGGTGCTTGAAATTACGACTAGAAGTCGTCTGTTAAGTCTGACAACGACGCTGTACGGAATTTTTGATCTTCTGGAAGATTCCTCCAGGCAGTCTTGCGGTAGATGGCGCTGAACGGAAGGTTTCGTAAATACCAATCTTACTAGAAATCGTCATTTAGCATCCATTTGCCGAGATTGTTGGATTAACTCGTATTCAAACGGGGAACTGCCGACATGCTGATAGTGGATTCCGAGTCGTCTTTGTGCCCCCCCCATACTCTGCAAGTTTGTCGGTCTGGTAGCGAATCTCCTTGTATATGTATGTGTACATGCAATATATATATATATATATATATATATATATATATATATATATATATATATATATATATATGCATATATATATATATATATATATATATATCTTATCCTGAAAGTCATTTTAATAAATAACAGCAAAGCAACTCATCAAAATTGAAAATGTGTTCATTAACTTTTTGTACAAAAGTAGTTCCGTTTATGTATTTTTTTGTAAATTTTTATCAAATTTTTCCCTTTTTAGTAATAACAATTTCTCTTTCTCTTGATTTTAATCTTCTTACTTTTAATAAAATGTATTAAATAAATCTAAAAAATCACAAAAAAATTCCATTATCTCAATTTTTTTTTAAAAAAAGCATCGCAAGTACACTGGGATTCCTTTAGAAGGTTTAGCCTTAAGTTTGATTACAAAATTTTAACTCCACTATAATTGTATCAGAACTTATGATCCGACTAGGTACAATGGAAATTATATTAAGGCATGCAAAAAATTTAAGTTCAGAGCAAAAAGATTATGATAAAATTTAGAGCAAGATAAAACCACGACTCAATGTTTGCCTCTAAAATGTTAAATGAATAGATTAAGCAAACTCTTTTTCCAAAACTTTCTAAATCAACTTTTCACAGCGTAAAGGTAAAGGGAGTCATTTTCTTTTTACATTTTTCTTTAAATGGGAGAAAAGTATTTTTTTAAAAAATCTATTCAGTGTAATGAATGTCTTTTAAATGTTCTAGCTGATTGCTATTGAAATCAAAAGGAAAAGGTAATTTTTTGAGATAACTACTATCTCATCCTTTTTTTTTCCCTGTCTATTAGTTAAATCCTCGAACAATTTTTTAAATGTTTTTTTATTCTACGCTTTGACTTGAAAGAGTTCTTTTTTTGACTTTATGCGGAAAAGAAAATCCTGCGTCATTTACATCCTGCTACGTAAGATATGTTTTCACATTTTCCAAACATAAAAATGTAGGAAAAGTAGCAGCTTTCAAAAGAGTTCCATTATCAATTACTGCATCAGAATTGCTATTCATTGAGACTCCGACAAATTAACAGTTCCTGAACCTCGACTGCACAGATAGGCAGTCCGTCATCAAATGTAACATAATCCTTAAAATCTTAAATACTGCCCTGCATTGTGGAGTGGGATGAGACAAAAAAAGGAATTCCCTGTCCTTTTCGAAACTCGTATGATAGGTTCCACTCATGACTTACCTGATCATGTGAAATCAAAAACGCTCTGCACCTTTGACCGTCGAAATTGGTTACTCACAAGAAAAATCTTTTTTCTGTTCCGGACAAAATGGATGCCATTGGGAAAAAAATTCATTTTTTTAACAGAAACTAATAAAACAAAATTTCAGCTGTCGAAATAATTCATTAATTCGGGGTTTATTATTTGCTAAATAGGTGAGGGGGAGCTGCCTTCAATTTAAGAGGAGAAAGCAAAAAAATTGTTAAATCTCGTAATTCATTAAATCGGGGTTCGTTAAATCAGTGGGTCCGACTATATATATATATATATATATATATATATATATATATATATATAGCTTCGTATGCCAAAAAAGTTGGAATTCAATGAGGACTGTAAGCAATAATTAGTGCGTGATGTCTCAAACTATTCAGTACTCGGGTTGTTTCTTTATAATCTCCCTTTCTCTTTTCAAGTTACGTTTTTGATGTTCGGTAAAATTTAAGTTTCCAGTCAACTTTTCTGCGTTTGCTTATTTGTGTAATTGAATCAGCTGTAGAAGGAACATTGAATGAAAGGGCTGTAGATGAAAATTCACATGAAATGGACAATTGAAAGCTGTAGAATGAACTCTGAAGTAAAAGGCTGCTGATGAAAATTTACGTGAAATAGACAATGGATATCTATAAGGATCTTTTCCCTTTTTATACAATAAGAATGCTAAAATATCAATAACAGGGCATATTTGAGTAAGCACTTGAATAACTTAATTTTATTCTATACACCAAAGACAATCATTAATATAACGGATTTTCTGCATAGATTTTATACATTCAATCACTTGGCATTTTTCCTCATGAAGTTTTTTAATACGAATAATCCTGATTACTTCTTTCATAATTAGGCTTCTATATTCAATAAAATGCATCTAAAAAGTTTTTCCTCCTTTCTTAAAATTTTCATCTGCTTTTTAAATAATTTTCAAAGTAATGTAAGTGTATTTGATTAAAAATTTTAACAACAGAATACAAAATTCTTAAATGCATACAAACTGGAAGTTTTTTAAAGAAGAAATACAGCTTAATAGAAAACTAAGCGACATTTCATTGCGTTTTAGTTGTATAAAGAAAAAAAGCAGCATTCAAATTATATTAATTGATTTCATCAACACTTTTTCCATACACAATAGGAAAAAGGCGGAGAAAAATAGAAAACAAAAGAATTATTTTTGACAAAATGGAAAATAAATTAAACATGAAACATCATTAAACATATTAGTACTGCTATCCTGATAATCACAAATAAGGTTTTGTCCTGGCAGAATAGAATATTGCCTTTCTTTTGCCCAAAACCGTTCCACTTTTTTGTTTCATTTTGAAAGAACAATTAATTGAATGTTATTTCATTTATCTTTGCTTCAGCAACAATACTAATTTTTTTCTAAAATGATACAAATAGACAAATAAAAGATTCAAGGACAAAAAGAGATGTCTTTCATAATGCAGAAAACTATAATTGCTATAACAGCAATATCAAATAATTGCCTTTTTAAACCATAATATGAGCTAAATTATATACAGAAACTGTTTTAAATTAAGAGGGCATAATACCTTTAAACGGCAAAAAAATCCATTTTTCAAAAATATTTTTAAAAATTAATACAGAACTGTTAGGAGCATTTTAAAACAAACCGCGTCAAAATCGGACCAAAATTACGGCAACAGCAACAAAAAATGTCAAACGTCAGCACTCGATTGTCCATTTAAATCCAATGTAAACAAACCATGTTCGTTAGTTTCGGTTTTGAAATCGATGGTACTATTGAAATTATTTTCTCCCCAGTTGTTGCTAATTTTTAATTTTATCTATTTTTAATGAGAGAAGGAAGTTTGCAACTCAACACTGCCCTAGTTCGAACTTGTTTACATTTGTATTTCATACTGTTTACTGCTGCTTTATTGAGTGTTATCTTGTTATTCTCGTAATTCGTAAGCTTTTTAAATTTTTGTTGATTGAAGTTTTTTTGCATCTTTTTAATTAGTAAAAAATGTCTAGTAAAGCTCAACGCGTAGAGGCAGTGTCTATCGCCGAAAACGAAAGCGTTTTCATGCGAATCAATACACTCGAAAAGTATCAGATACGGTTGATGTTAACTGCATATCTGCTTCAGCTAAGAAATTGTGCAAAGAAAATTATCTTGACAAGGAAGTAAGAAATTCCAATCAATCTAATGGATATAGAATGATAAACATTGATATTTTATTTTCTGAACTATCCAAATATTTAATATGTCCTAACTGCAATACTAAAGCAGTTCTGAAAGAAAAGATTTTGTATGGATTGGTATCGGAATTTTATGTTGAATGCTACTCACATGCAGTACATTGACCACTTTTAAAAGTTCCTCAGTTATTGCTTCAAGTAAGTACTATGAAGTAAATTCACGAATAACCTATGCTATGCGTACAGTAGGATTAGGTTTTTGTGGAATAAAGAATTTTTGCACAGCAATGGATTTTCCACCACCAGTATCACAAAAGTCATATGAAAGGATACTGCGAAAAATAAATTTGGCCAGTCGTGAAGTAGCAGACGACTCTATGAAAAATGCTGCGAAAGAAGAAGTATCAGCTTCTGAAAGTCACGAAATCTGTGTCAGTGGTGACGGTACGCGGAAAACACGTGGACACACTTCACGTATTGGTGTGTGTAGTGTCATTGGAGATGTTACAGGGAAAGTGATTGATGTTGCTGTTCTCTCTTCATATTGTAAAGGATGTGAAAAATGGCGAGGTCCAAAATCTGGACATTCATATGAAGAGTGGAAATTGAAACATCAACCATACTGTGTAAAGAACCATATTGGTTCTTCCAGTAAAATGGAAGTAGACGGGATGAAGGAAATATTTCAAAGATCGGTGCCACAATGAAATGCGAAATATATTAAGTATATCGGCGATGGGGACACAAAAACCTTCCCAGAGCTTCAAAGGACAGCACCATATTCTATCGAAAAAGTTGAATGTGTTGGCCACATACAAAAGCATATGGGTGCTAGACTGCGAAAATTAAAAACAATGAATCGTGGCAAAAAATTATCAGACGGTAAGAGTATCAGCGGTAAAAATCGTCTGACTGATAAGTTCATTGATACAATTACCACCTATTATGGCAATGCTATTAGACAGAATAATAGCTCTGTTAGTGATATGCGTCAGGCCATATGGGCAATTTATTGTCATTATAGGTCCACTGATGAGGAACCTATGCATCACTTCTGCCCAATTGGTGATACTTCGTGGTGCAAATATCAAAAGGCAGTTGTTACGAATAGTGCTTCTTTATTCAAACATAAAAATATTGTGCCAGTTGCCATAATGGATGAAATAAAGCCTATAATAGCAGAACTATCTGCACCAAAATTGCTGAAAAAATGTGTGGGGGGTAAAACACAAAACGCTAATGAGTCGTTCAACTCGACTGCTTGGAAGTACTGCCCCAAAACTTCTGTGTGGGTCATCTAAAAATATTGTAGACATAGCAGTAAATGAGGCTATAATGATGTTTAATGAGGGAATGATGGGACGTATAAAGATAATGAAAGCTCTTGGCTTTAAAATAGGACATTTTACTGTTACCTATGCCTTTAAGGCCAATTATGCACGCATAAAAAATGCCGAAATTAAATCAAAATCATATACATTAGAGGCCCGTAGGGCTAGCAGAATGAGAAAAAAGCCACAAATGAGCATTTTGCGGAACTAGAAGGTCCTACATATGAAGCAGGATCATTTTAAATATTATGTATTAAGTTTTATTTGAAATATTGAAATGTCAATCTTTTTTTTTAAACTTGATTTTCTCAGTTTCAATTTTTTACACTTTCCCGCAAGATTGTAAAAAAAGTTTTTACTCTAGAGCTACAAAAATTGGCATGCATATTCTAGTCATAGATCTTAATTCTGTATGCCATAATTATGCTTTATGGTTTAATACATTTTGACTTGCAACTGTATAAAAATTGAAATTTTTTAAAAAAATATTTTTTTATGAATTTTTTAATTTTAAAAAAAATATTAAAAAAAATATAAGATACTTTTCAATTAAGTGGAATACACACACACACACACACAGAATAAAGGTTACATTTAGCTTCAATTTAATGCAAAAATTGAGATTCTAAAGTGTATAATTTAAAAATTATCTTGCGGAAACAGGAGGTAAGTAATATATTTTTTTTTAAATTTGGTATATATATTTATCTTCTTTTTTAAAATTTTGTATTTATTAAAGAACAAAATTTCTCTAGTTTTCTTAAAGTTTATACATTGTTATAGATAATATATAAACTTCAGATCAAAATTAGCAAAATTTGTTAATTTATGATGAATCGTAACATGTATATGACAACGAACAATTTTTGTTCTCGCAAGGTACTATGCCCCTTTAACTAGAAGAGAGCAAGGTATAGAATAAGAAAAAAAAAATCTATACTCTTTGTTTACAATAAATTATGTTTACCAGCCTGTTTTATTGTTTTAGAGAGAGAGATATTACAACTCAAAGTAGTTTTTTAAGAATTGTGAAATTATAGTATTGTAAAATATTTGTACTTAGAGCTGTTAACACAAAGCAAAATCAACAAAAAGTTTCAAAATTATTATTTAATTATTAATTGAAAATGACTATTTTTCATATCTAGTAAATTTTCATACTTAATATTTTTCACAATTTACTTTTCAAGCTTAATTTTCGTTGCTTTGTTTTGAACTTTTTTGACATAAATTATTAAAATCACTCTATTTTCATACTCTGTGAATTCACCTCCTATTTTGTCACATACCACATGCTCGGTTTTTTGTGCCTGTACGATCAACGTTACATGTCATGCGGCGAGATGAAAAATTGTGTTATTGAAGAATGGAAAACAAAATCATTTCGTAGTTTGGGTAATTTAACTTTCTTTAGTCATTATTGTATTTCAAAATAGCATTATAATAATTTTTGCACACAGCATGATATCCGTGATTGAATGATTATTAAAGAAACACTAGGGTTATCGGCATCAGATCTTATAATTTTGAATCTTCCTCAGGTGATGAGCACGACACTGGCGCTGCTACTTTATATATATAACTATGATTTTATTTTAGATTTTATCTTATTTAATATTTATAATTTACAGCGGCGTAACGTACACCCCCGCATCGTGGTGAGGCCTAGGGTTCTGGGGGCCCCAAAACATGACTGACGCCAAGTACTTGTGACGGGCTCACGCGTCTTTTCTTTAACATGTCCTTTGGGGCCAGAATTAATGGCAACTCTTTTCCAACAAAATCCAAGAAGTGAAGTGTGAAGGAAAGATGCAAATTAGCAACCTTTTAAATATAAGAAGTTAGAGTAAGCGTGAGGGAAATTAGAGGAATGTAAACAGTCCGTGGTTCTAATTTGAAGAAGTTTTAGATAACGTTACGTGGCGAAGAATAGTAATTATACGTGATAGAGATTCATTAATCAAGGTGCATACCATTGCACACGAGTTATCGCAAGACCTCATCTAAAATTATTGTGATCGTTTACTGATACTACAACAAGGTAGGATTGATTATTTAATATTAGGATCAGTGATTGTAACAGAATTGAGTGTAAGAGCGATTCAGTTATTGATAGTGGTCCGAGTTAGGTTAAGTCGTTATTATAAATATATTGTGTGTGGTGTGTTTTGCCATCGTATATTCTCTCACATAAATTATTATAATCTAATTTGTTAAAGGTTTAAGTTGAATATCTGAATAAAGTCATATTAAGATAATATTTCCTTCTAGTTCTTTCGTTAATCCTACGCCTCTATATAGCTCATGCTGATACTCAAAGAGATAATCACCTCAGAGGAGGATTATCACATACTCACCCTTTGTAAGATATAGCTTGGGGCTCAAAGCCTAACTTTGTAGGGGGGCTAATATTCTCCGTTATGCCACTGATAATTTATAATATTTGCTTAATTCCTCAAAAAGTATCACTATATATTTCTGTAGAAAAGACGAAGATTGAATCATAAAATCCAGAGACATCTTACAGGACAGATACAAAAGAATTAAATTGAATTTTATATGAATTAAAACTATTATAAAACAAACCAAGTAATTTTCTAATGTATTTAAAATCCTGTATAATCCTCACATTCTACATTTAAAGCAAATAGTACACAGTTTTCGTCATATAGATCCTATTCTGTACCTAGCGAGTCGATTTCAGTTTTGTCAGCAGCATCCCGTAACAAATCTTCATACTTTATACCACTACAAAATAGGCCCTCAGACAGTATAATGGTTAGTGACGCTGTCTGCTGTATCGTAGAGCATGGGTTCGAATACTGAATGTATAATACCTGTGCGTCATGGGAGCATTCTAAATATTCATGGAGCTGCCAGTCCTCTCAAGTGGTTGGTGAAAGGGGAAGAGAGGTGGGGGCCACCTTGACCAATCCCATGGTGTTCTCCCTCAAAATTAGGGTGGAATCATGCCACATTATGCACCTGCATGGTGTGCAAAGCTTCTACTAACAATAGGAGTGAAAATTATACCCTTGCCTCGATGAATTTGTACACTTTGCTCTTACGAAACCGGGTGACATTAACAACTGCAAAATATTTCTTAATAGTGGCATGGAATAAAATTTTAGTAATGATGTTCGCTGATCTAAACTGAGTCCATAAGCCGTTGGTAATTCAGGGGTCATCTTATATACGACAGAGACAAATAAAAGTATAAAGCTTTGGCGAAAGACTCGTTTTATTTGACGATCATCTTCTCTGCTGGAATATCTGGTCATTAAAAATCAGTTTTGTAAATGCCGGGTTGGATCAAACTTTTTTCAAACAACAGCCATAATTAACAAAGAGTACAAGTATTCATATAACCATAGAATAATAAAATGATGACGAAAATTTATACATACTTTTATTTTTACTGCCACGTATATGTAGTAAAAGTTTGATTTGTTTTTAGAAATGATGAACAAATCCAATTCTTTTAAAGAAAAATGGATTTCTTAAACAATTATGCAGTATTGTTTTTTAATAATCATAAAATAACTGATTCGTTAAAAAAAACTTGCTTGCCATAGAATTATTGCTAAAACAAATATGGAGTGCCCTTATTTTGGTTGCTATATAAATTTATTTTAAGAAATGTCTCAATTTCTTTTTTGGTATTAAGTGAAAATTAGACAAGAGACTCGAAATTCGTTTTGAAAACATGGTTTCAAATTACATGCTATGCCATTTTACAAAGCATGTATGATTCGGAATTATTTGAAATAATTAATTAATTGAATAATTATTTGAATAATTGATTAATTGAATTAAATCAACAAACCTTTTAAGAATTTGAGAAAATGAAGGAATTCCGCTCATAGATGCCCTGTTTTTGCATTTGTGGTATAAGGAAAATATCCGTGATAAATTGGTGAAAAAATATCTCTGCTCAGTAAAAAGAGATTGAAGACAAGCGTTTTCTTTTATACGTAGATTTTCTAATCCTACATTTTGAAAAACGAGATAATTTCTCATTAAATTTATTTTTTTCTCTCTGGTTATATATATATATTTTTTCTTATATTTCATCAAGAGTACCAGGACATGCTCGAAAGAGTGAAATGCCAAACAGAAGACTGTTTATGGGGCATATGTCTTTAAAAACTTCCAATAGAGCTTAAATTTTTTTTGTGATATTAATAAAAAAATATTTTAATCATTCTGCAGAAATAGAAAAATAATTTTCAATTAAGAGAATTTGTTTTTCTGTTTAATTTAAGTTGGAGGTAATTTTTGAGATATAATACATGTTTATGTTTAGGTACCATTTTTTAAAAAAGTATCTCTTAAATATGTAAATTATTTTTTGCACAAATATAAAACAATACACAAAATATTGTGAACCTATTTTTTTAGTAAAATATTAAGATAGTTTCTTTAAGAAAATTATAAACCTTTGTAACTTTGAAAACTTCTATTTATATATATTTTTCCCCTTTCTCATACATAAAACTATTTTTTTAAAAACTATGTACCACTTCGACTAAAAAAATATGTTCACTATATGAACACGTATCCTATATAGAAATGTAAAAAATTTGGAATCATATAGTACAATAGTTTTTTTTTAAAAAAAAAGTGTACCTAAAAGCAAAAATTTAAGCTTCGGAGAAAAGGGGAAAACTGAACATTTGTAAACGTTCGTCTACATTTTTTTCAATTACTTTTTCCATATTTTAAGGTTATTTTATGAACGAACATGTAAAAGTTATACATTTTTAGATTCAGAAAAATATGCACTATTTCTTTAATAATAAAATTGAAAAATTTTATTTTTCTCAAGTGTATGTGATGACCTGGATTTTCTTAATCAGACACTTTTAGTTTATTTAATAGTAAAGAAATAGCTTTTTAGACAAAGAGAGAGACTTTTTAAACAAGAATCTTTTATGCTGCTTATAAAATAGTGGTAGAACATTCTTATTTTTAATTAAAAAAAAAACAGTTTTAAAAAAGGTGTAAGTTACAAAGATTTAAGTCAATTCTATTTAGAATATTATTTGCATTCCTTAACACAGGAACAAAACCCAACTCATTTTAATGAGTTTTTTTAAAACCCTCTTGGTAATATCCTTAAAAACATTTCTCGAAAATACAATTTTGTTGATTTTTCTTTGTTTTAATTATTTTTGTTTTCTAAAAACGTATAAAAAGAATTCAGTTGTTTCTAACACTTACAGATTTCTCTTTCCAAGTATGCTAAAGTAGAATCTTTTGCAAATCTCTTCAGATTTGCTAAGCGGATTTACATATTTTTTTTCTTCCAAATCTGTGGAAAGGGAATGGAGATTTCGGATATCTGAAGAATCTAGCATTTCCGAGAGAAAGAAGTATATCTAATTTAAATACATAAAAAAGGGAAGGAAAGTTAATTTTTTTTCAAAAATGGATTATTGTTACGTTTTTGGTAAAAAATTTATTTATATCTTAGATTTTTTTTTAAAAAAATTTCAAAACTGTCTTTGTTTAAAAGTAAAAAGTTTGTTTTATTATTTACATAAAACGTAAAAAAATCATTACTTTTTTTCATTGTAAATTGCGTTTAAGATTTTAAAAAAAGTGTGAAGTTCTGTAAAATAAAATATTTCAAAAATTTATAAAAATATATGACGTTTATTTATAAATATTTATTTATATTGTGCAAATTATTTACAAATGTAAAACATTATATACAAGAGACAGATGTTTCTTTTCATTCCAGGTTAATAAATATTAATATAAATCAAGATATATATTATAAATGTGAAAGTATGTTTGGATGTTTGGTAGTCTTTCACAGAAAAACAACTGAATGGATATTAATGAAACTATACAATAATATAGTTTATACATCAGAATAACACATGGGCTGTAACTTAGAAAGATATTGTGTGAAGTTTTCCAAAATATAACGATAACTGTCAAGAAAGTAGGAAAAAATTCTGCCATCTGCAAAAATGCCCGTGACAGCATACATCTATCTTTTTTTCTCTTTTGTTTTGTCTACGCCATGCCTCAGTGCACGCTCGCTTTTAATTTATTCCGTTCATCTGTGTAATCACTATTTTTTTATTTCATAATAAAATTAGATTTCGAAGGGAGAGGTGGTGGCAAGATTTTAACATAAAATAAATACAAGAAAAAGTAATATTAATGTATTACACTCCTGATATATATTATTTACACTATTTTAAGCGCTCATTACACAAAATTTGTAACAATGACAGTGGAAGGAAAAACTATGAAATTAAAATAAAATATCAATGTTTTTATCAGATAGTTTTTTTTAATGTTTTTTTTCAGTACATGTAAATATATATCTAGGCTTTCCCCCATACTGTTTTTCTATAATATATATATATATATATATATATATATATATATATATATATATATATTCTATATATATATATATATATATATATGTGGGAGACAAATAAGGGGTCCAAGACATTTGTCTTTCTTTACATTTATTTTAAACTTAAACAAAAATTAATTAAAAAGGTAGCTATTCTAACAGATAAGTTTCGATGATGTGTGGACGGTAACGCCTGCTCGCGCACCTCTGTTTTTCTTCTCTGCTTTCTCTCTAATGTCCAAGAGTTTTAGTTTGGATTTAGATTTGCTGCGCCTGCGCGCGAAGATTGCGTTGTCTGCTGACGATTGGATTTCTTGGATGCCACAACCGGCCAACCTGACTGTACGCTGTCCGCAGCGGTACTTATTTCTTTTTTTTCCTTTTTCATCGAGACCAGAGGAGAATCTGAAACATACAAAAAAGACGGAACAGACAAGGACTATACAACAAATATACAAAGATTTAACATATCATAATTCTGCTGAACTAGACAGTTTCTCCATCATGTGAAGGCATCTCTTCGACATCCGGAAGGTTCAACAGGGAAAACATTGTGTTTCACAGGCATGGCATGATTCTGAGATGACGATAGTACGGTAGGATGAACGGAATCATTTATTTTGCTATCTTGGTCTTTATCAGTTCCATCAGGCATAAGAACGCCTTTTTTAATGAGTTCTTTGGTTGAACGCATCGATATTTTCCTCTCTAGAGTTCTGGACGTCTGTTCAAAACGATCTCTCTTTTTTTTTCCTCCGTTTCCACTGCCAGGGCTGGAAGATTCGTCGGACATTGCAAAACCGTCTTTGTTTAGTCTTCGTAGGTGAAGGGTTATCAGAACAAGATAAACGTCTGGCTCTCTGACACACAGGAATATCATTTTCAATTTAATACACATTTTTAACTTAGTACTCTTAATTTTATTACATTTATAATTCTTAACTAGAGAACTCAAATCATTTCTAGTATTAAAGTTTTTAACATATGGCAAATCATAAGTAGAGTTTTCTATCACATTTGAAACAGAAACAACACCTAAAGAGGATTCACTTTCATTCAATAAAACATCGCTCTTTGCGTGGCCTAGTTTCTTTATTTCAGCATATACACTGGGATGTATAATAAATTCTTCGGTCAAGGTCGGTGATATTGCCGTTCGAACACTTAAATCGGGAGAGTGTTGATTAAGAGAAATATTTATGGGTTTAACTTCTACCATTCGCTGTTCGCCAAAACATGAGCTTAATGTTACTATCTCTTCGGAAGGCTTGTTCACTCTAATTAGTGAGGAATTTAGAACTGGGATCTGGTAACCTGAATCAATCAAGGCTGTTACGGGCTGATTTTCCACAAAAATGTTTACATATTGAGCTGTGCAATTCATCGTTTTGTTTTTCGCTCTCGACTTTCAAAGTATTCGCGTTTTTTCTATTATGGATGTGGCTGTTAGATTCTTTAAGCTTAAAACGCTTCTCGCAATCTCTTGCGTAATGAGATGAATCACCGCATATATATATATATATATATATATATATATATATATATATATATATATATATATATATATATATATGTAGCAATTTTTATTTTGTCTTTCAAGATATTGGGGATAGTTATCTTTAATCTTTGGTTTAAAGTTTCGTGATCTATTTTTAAAGGAGTCTTGGGTATATTCACAAGTAATAAGAGTTTCTTTATGTGATCCGCTTCTAGATGAAATATAAATATCGCACTCTTTAGCTAAATCGATAGGTCTAAACCAATCTTCTGCTTCTCGAATGCCAATATGAGTTGCGGTTTCCTTATTTAAAGTTTCAAATAATTTACCAGAAATTATAAGATCACATAGAGATTCAAAGGAATTAACTTTTCTTAACGAACAATAATATTGGAAGTTTGCCGTCAATCTTGCAGCAAATTGGATGTATGTCTCGCCTGATGATTTTACAGCATTTTTAAATGAATTTAAACACTCGCGAGGGGTTAATTGGAATTCTCTGAGTACTATAGATTTTAGTTTTCATAGTCATTTAATTCCTCCTTTTAATATACAATAAGACATTATGAGCTCTTTCACCCAGAAGATTTATCAAAATTTCAGATTTATATTCGTCGTTTATTTTCTTGGTTAAAAATGCGCGTTCTAATGATTGGAAGAACAGATTAAAATTTTCAGATCTGGTGGGAACAGGAAGAGATAAAGTTTTGATGCTTTAGATCATATTTTCTATGTTTGTTTCGAACTGTTTCTCTTCGACTTTAGCTGCAGGATTTAAACTTAATGCTTCATTTTTAGCCGTTTGAAGTTCGATTTCTTTTTCTAATTGCGCTAGCTGCAGTTTCGCGAGCTCAATTTTCTGTTTTCTAAAGTTGCCTCTCTTTCGTTTCGCGATACCCTCTCATCTATACAGTTTTTAATTAAAGTTTTAACGAAATCTGGATCACTTTCAAATGTACTACTGTTCTCAATTTTAGTCTTTAGTTTAGCTATGGTGTCCGTACTCTTCACAGTACCGTCTAGATCCTCAACAACTCTTATGAGATCCTCTTTTTAAGAGCGTTTTCATACATTTTTAGAAAAAAAAATATGGAAAGATCCTACCTTTTTTTTCTAGCTCCCTTGTTGCTCGCACGTACGATGTATCCAATAATTGAAGAAAAAAACGTTGATTCCACTGATTTCACCTCTTCGCAGGTAATATAGTTCCGGCCTCTACACAGGCGGAATTTTCGTCGATGGTTCCAACCTCTACACAGGCGGAACGAAGTTTAAAAATTCAACCTCTACACAGGTTGAGCGAAGTTTAAAAATTCAACCCTACACAGGTTGAACGAAGTTTCCAAAAATGGCGGCGCGTCTCCTTCACGGACGATGCTTTAGTTCACTGTCCAAACTTTGGTTCAAATCGAAATTTTATCGATCCCGGCCGAGCCCCCATAATTTGTGGGAGACAGCAAGGGGTCCAAGACATTTGTCTTTCTTTACATTTATTTTAAACTTAAACAAAAATTAATTAAAAGGTAGCTATTCTAACAGATAAGTTTCGATGATGTGTGGACGGTAACGCCTGCTCGCGCACCTCTGTTTTTCTTCTCTGCTTTCTCTCTAATGTCCAAGAGTTTTAGTTTGGATTTAGATTTGCTGCGCCTGCGCGCGAAGACTGCGTTGTCTCCTGACGATTGGATTTCTTGGATGCCATATATATATATATATATATATATATATATATATATATACATGTTTTATAGGATTTATTAGTCTTATTTTTAATTTATTTACTACTATATATATATATATATATATATATATATATATATATATCAGCTTAATAAATATAACTTTGGTACATGTAATAAAATCTTTTTTAATAATAGTAAAAGTCAGATTAAAAAATTGCAAAATAAAATTATTATAGTTTATGTTGATAAAGTGCCAGGACATCTTGCCTTCATATGTAAATACTATTATAATTTAGTGATCAACAATTATTTTGATATTAATACAGCTTTATTAAGTCATCTGTTTCTGATAGAGAAATAAATAATCGAATTTTAGCTTTTCATAAACAATTAAGAATTCAAATTAATATTAATTTTAAATTTAAACATATATTTCTTACTCTCAAATTTCATAAAGACCCAGTCAAATTTAGGAGAGTTACAAATGGGTTTAATACATATATTATCAAAACAGGCAAAATTCTCCATTAAATATTACATGATACAATAAATAATCTTAAATCCACAGCCATTCTTAAAAATAGTAAGTCACTTATTGAACAAATGAAAGATAAAAGATTTATTCAGTCTATAGTTTACATTTTGAAGATCTTTTTAACTCTATTAATATTGATGATTTGATTAATATTCTTGTAAATTTACATAAAGATAATTTATTTAATAATGATAGATTTGGTTCACTACTTAGGTTTGTACTTAGAGAAAACTACATATATCGTAAGGGTAACTATTATCTGCAGATTAAAGGTTTGCCACAAGGTGGCCCTGTGAGCAACTGTCTTGCCAATTTATACTTACATTATTTTGAAAGTAGTTACATATTAATAATTCTAAATATTATATTTATCGTTATATAGATGACATAATCATTTTCTGAGATTGATAATAGTTTATTACTATAAACTTACATATTTTATAGTTATAGTTACCTCCATATTCTAATATTAGATAAAATTACTTATTATTATTTTATTCATATACTCAGTTTTACTAAAGTTATGGTAATTTGTAACTCTCTTATTAATTTTTATTTCCATTCTTTTTTACACTTTTGTTAAGTGCTATATTTCAGCCATTCACATGATTTAAATCTGCTTTAGGGTCCAGAATCTGGCAATAACTTTTTTATTGCACTCAGATTTAGCGCGGGCTCTGCATTTTTAAGTGCAATTTTTAGGTAAGTTACCTCTATCTTGTAATGGATTTAGATATTCCTGTCCATTACTTTCAATAGGTTTTTGCTCAGTATTATTTACATAAAGGGGGAAGGTTGGCTGGCCAAAAAACATGTTCAAATCCACTTTTATATAAATTATTTTATATATTAGCTGTCCTAAGTCAGCAATGTTTATAATACTGAAGCATCCCTTTTATAATTTTTAATCCGGTTGCTCATGTGTCCTTCATTGTGTGATTTTCCTACTGTCTTTGTGTTTTTCGAATGTGATTGTTGGATGTTATCTCTTGTTTGTAGAGAATATACTATATATATATGTTTATTCAAGCATTAAAAAAAACAATCGTTTCAATAGCTATCTGTAAATTTTTCTTTTATTTATTAATTACAGAAATGGATTTTAATTAATATATATATATATATATATATATATATATATATATATATATATATATGTTATTTTTTTATAAAAGGATTATTTCTATTATTTCATTACTAAGTTAATTATTTGTTAATTAAAGTACATCGTCTATTATTTTAAATAAAAATTCATTTCAGAGATTTTTAAGCTAACTATACGTAACGATTGATTGATTCATGAAAACCTGAAATTAATTTTTTATTTTAGTTTCTAGAAACTAACTATTATTAAAAAAATGATGAAAGTTTTTTGTTTTTCTCTTAGTATTTCTTTTTATTGCTTCACATTAATAATTTTTTAACTGACGCAATATTGTTTTTTAAAAGTCATACATCGAAATTTGAAGCTATATCTTACCTGTGAGGGGGAGGGGAAGAGGGAACGATACTGTTACACTAAAAAAACCCGTGTTATGCCGGGCTAGAGAGAGGGAAAAGAAACCTGTCTTAAATCGAAAATATGTGGAACAAATTTTGAAAAAGGGAAATTTAATGAAATAATTTTAGAAATCACTCACATTGCGCGCGTACAAAAACACACACATAGTTGCTGGCGTCATGAGGGAAAGAGAAAGCCCGTGCAACGTTGGGCCATGCAGCTAGTATTTATATAAAATTACTAATCCTAGCTCTAATTCAGATGGTTAATATCTAATATACTATTTTTAGATAATTAATGTTTTAAAATCATTCATAAACATAATTTGACAAAAGAAAGAAGAGTACAAAATTAGTTCACGATCCGATTCGGTAATAAAACAATTACTGACACCATGTATCATCCTCTCAACTACTAAGTGCTTTCCGACCTCGTTGATTTCTAGTTCGCTCCAATTCTCGTGTTCTAATTACAGATAAGAACCCCTTAGAAAAAGAGTTTCGTGTTACAGCTTGTACACCTTTACTTACAAGTTGCTTTTTCAAATACCGTTATTTAGCAACTACCCATTAGGCAATAACACAAACTCAACAAGTAATGATCACGATAACGCAAATAAACTCAGCTTCACCAGCATTACATTCAAACTGAGGTGAGAGTTCGGATCCTGACCCTGCCAAAAGCTATCAGTTGAAATAAATAGGACTATTTTCCCTCCCAGTACAATGAGTTTCAATGCACTCGTTTCACACCGAGTGGAATTTGGAAAATATCAAGACATAGATCAGGAGGTCAGTCTCGTCATTTGAAAAACGTTTGAAATAACGAGAAGCTTGAGGGAAAAGGGCATTCGTGTTGTTTGCGACGTTTTTTGAATCGAAAATTAAAAATTCAAAAATACATTTGGAAATAAGTTTAAAAATATCCAACTGAAAAACATTTCTCTCGTGAAATGCATTATTTTCTAAAATACAATCAACTCTTGATAATTCAAACCTTCGATAATGCAAACCACTCGCTTATTCAAAGTATTGGCTCAGCCTCTAGAAAAACTCTTGATATTTCGAACTAAAACAATACGTACACTCAATATTTCGAAGTAAAATCTGCGGCTAGCCAGATTATAGCGCGTGATAATTCGAAGTTATCTTATAAAACTTTCAACAATTCGAACATTCACTATCATGTAGCAAAAAGGTTGGAGTTTACATGTTTTGGGCTGTATTGTCTCTGCGTGGTCCCCCTGTAACCCTTTTGTTGACCATCTGTCTGCTATCCCTTCTTTGGATTTCCCGATTCCTCAGGCGAAACGATACTTTCATTGATTTCCTCCTTCAAGTTCTGGTTGAACTTGTTATCAGCAGTCCATAACTTTCGCTTAACATGTGGCCTTGCTACACATTTGTTCAGAAAGGAAGGTCCACTATTTTGAAGAAAGGATGCGTAGGATTGTGGTCTTTTCTTTTTTTTTCGTCGGGCTGACATGGCGATTTATGGCTCATCTGTGTAACGTATAGCATGTGGCACCAAATATGGCATGGGCCGGACTGGACCCTTCCTTGAAGAACCGATGGTGTTGGGGACAGTGTCTGAGGGAACCGGGTGCGAAACGATTTTCTTTCCAATGAGGAATTGAAGAGATTTGGTGCGTCGTGAAAGAGTCCTGTTCGAGAATATAAATTCTGTATAATATTTTTTATACTGTACACTATGTACTTTTTAAAAATACTTTAAAGTAATTTCCTATGTATGTACAATTGTGTTTTATTACATAGTTTAAAATTTAAATGTGCTAGAAAAAATTTTCACTTCTTGTATTTTGGGAGTTTTTTCTTACCCTCTTGATAATTCGAACTCTTAGTAAGGTCTCATTGGTCGATCTAACTTCGCATTATCGAGAGTCGACTGTATATGTAAAGTTAATTTTTATAATGGAAAAAAATTGAATATTATAAAATATGTATTTTATATGATGGGTCGTAAAAGCAGATTATATGGTTTTGAAGTTAAAATTAAGATATGCAACTACCCTAAAATCATGATTATTTTTAAAAATTGACAAATTTTTTGATGCTTTTATTTATAGGCCATTTTATTAACTTTATAAAAATACCAAGTTTTTTTATTTTCCATTCAATAGAACAAAAACTACAAGTGTGTTAGTAAAAGCAGATGCCATAACTTTACAAAAGATGTCAAACTTGAAAATGCGTTTTACTAAAAATGTGTTTTTTTCGAGAAGCTCAAATAATGGCCGGGGATTGTTCAAAAAGTTTTTAAAAAAAGTTGCTGAATTTTTTATGTATGTTCTGTATAATAGAAGTATTTAAACCTTCAGATTTTTATCCATCACTGTGTTAGCACAAAATTTACAGTTCTTTTTACGTGAATATCATCACTATTTTTTTAAAGAATTTCCTATAACTAAGATAAAGTGCTCTAGTTTTCGTAAAAATAAAAATGTCTATTATCCTGAAGGTCATTTCGAAAAGAAATAGTAAAGTAATCCATCAAAATTTAAAAATTGATAATTTGTTTATTTACTATTTGTCAAAGGGGTTTATGTAGATTTTTGTCAATATTCACCCATTTTAGTAATAATAATTTATTTATCTCATCTTAATTTTAGCCTTTTTTCCTTAAAATGTACTAAATAAACCTAAAAACCACAAAAAAATCTCCATTTCTCCATTTAAAAAAAAAAGTAGTCGGATACCTTGAAGCTACAAAAATGGTTAAATGTTCAATTTGCCTACTTTGAGATCGATCTGGTTTCAAAATACATACCTTAAATAAATTTAATCTAACCATAGACACACGTATTTATAATTGGTTTCACAGAGTTGGTCAAATTAACAGGGTTGTTTCATGGTTATTAAATGGCTTCCATATTTGGACTTAAGAAATGAATTCTGCAAACGAGCAAGAATTAAAATAATGACGCCGATTTAAAGTATGTATATTTTAATGCATTCCTTGCATTAAAATATGAGCAAATGAGGCTCACAAACACCTCACAAAAGTTAGACTGTCGAATACGCATAAAGAGTTTTATGTTCCTCCGTCTCTCAGAATACCTGAAGTTATTTGTCAGAAACTGAGAAGATCAAAGGGACTCTTTGCACATCCATTCTGATGTAACCGAATTACACACTCACTCTGAGAGACGTAGATAAAGCAGTCTCCTTTCAACAAGGATTAATTTTCGTTCTCTTGGGTGGAAGGAACCCTTGAGGATTACAGGCCTCATCTCTCTTCGAATAGATTTGCTCTCCTAATCACTCTCGCGTCTGTTCAGAAAGCGAAACAAAAAAAGTTACACTTCTCTGTGTTTAAATCCCTTGTTCTACTATAATAATTTCAAATGCAGAATTATATTAATTATTATGTTACAAATTTTGGGTAATTAGTGCTTTTGTTTTAAAATAGTGTAAAGGATTTTAATCTACATGTTCAATAAGTTAATATTACTTTTTACTTCGTTTATTTATGAAACAAACTATAATATTCGCAAGACACGTCGTTCCTTACATTATAATGGCGTATCAATGGGAACTTGGCGAAATATTGGAGATGCAGCCATGTTGTTATCATTTTGGGTGACTTGGCGGCCATATGATTTCTCGAAATTTCTGAAGAAGTATATGACTTAATGACCTACGACGTAAGCGTATTGTTCAAGAAAGCAGTGAAAGGTAGACGCGCAGATTATAAATAGCGGTCACTTCCTGAATGAGTTAGTTCTATTTCACCTGATGAAAAGTTTTTGCTTCAGTGTATCTGCCCTACGACCCCGTGGTTACTTGCGGATAATTTTTATCGTTTTCTTACCTGCATTTTTAGACACTCATAATTGTATCTAAGTGCTGAAAAAGATGTCAAAACCTTTTGAAACTTTCGTACGAGTTTTGCTGCTGTTTATCCTGTATTTATGGACTTTTTCCGTGAATAAGATTCATCACTCTTGAAGAATTATTTTGTTCTGTGAAACTGTGACATAGTATAAAATTCACGAACCCCGATCTACGCAACAATATATTATAATATCAAGAATAAGAAATATTGATTACAATTGTACTGAAAACACTATGTAACAAATTAGTTTCTTCTGTCTACTGAAGAAATGAAATACACACGCAATTCGCATAATAATTTACAATAATAATCCAATGCATTGATTAAATTATTAATAAAACTTGTACACAAAAAATGATAGGAATATAATATATTTTGCTTCTTTGTTGTTCCATCTCTATTTATACTGTCGTTTTTCTCATTTTGGGAAATTTAATTTTTCTGGAATGTCTGCAAAACGTTGTTGGTAAGAGAATGAATAAAGAAAAAGAGAATGTAATAAGAAACTAGAAAATGTAATAAAAAAAGATACTGAATTGTTGAGAAATTTTTCTTCTCTTTTTTTTGAATATTAATAACGTGAACCATTTTTAAAGAACATTTTAATTTATCTTAAGAATCAATAACTTCAGATTTTTCTACATACTGGCCACCTGGACGTATATTCCTTCTGTATTTATACTATTATCTTTGTTTCATTTGATTTTAGTTGTTCGAAAATAAAAATGACATAAATAACCAAATTTAACAATGACTGTTTTTAAAATCCAGTTAAAAATTTTCTTGAAGTGAAGATGCCTAAAGTATATTTTCATCATAATCAATATAAGCAATGAAGGGACTCTAAAGCGTTCAGTATTACAGCACCTCTGTAAATGTTTACTTTTGGACTCAATCATAAGTCTTATTCATCTAGAAGAAAAACAGTAAAACTATTTAATATTTTTTATCATTAACATAATACGAAAAATTTCTTAAGGCTATCTTTACGTTACATTAAAAAATAGTATCACAAATCACACACACAAAATAATTTTTTAAATGTAAAGATTTTCACGATGCTACTCATTTCAGTATGAGTCACCTATATTTTCTGGAACAAAAAAAATTATCCATATTTTGCATACTATACTGCAATACTTAAGGTATCCGACTACCCTAAAATCATGTTGTTGTTTTTTTAAAAATTGACAATTTTTACGATCTTATTTTATAGGCCATCTTATTAGCTTTATAAAAAACCAAGCTTTTTATTTTCCATGCAATAGCAAAAAAACTACAAGTGTTTTAGTAAAAGCACATGCCATAACTTTACATAAGATGTCAAACTTTTAAATGCGTTTTACTCGAACTGTGTTTTTTTTCGAAAACTCAAATGGGGACAGCGATTACTCAAAAAGCTTTTTAAGTAATTTGCTGAAATTTTTTGTATGTATGTTCAGTGTAACAGTAGAAATGTTTTAAGCTTTAGATTTATCATTCACTGTTTTATTACAAAATTTACAGTCCCTTATGTGAATATAATCACCGTTTTTTTAAAGCAATTTCATATAATAACTAAGATAAAGTGCTCTAGTTTTTGTAAAAATTTAAATATTTCTTATCCTGAAGGTTAATTCAAAAAGAAACAGCAAAGTAATACATCAAAATTGAAAAATTGAGAATTTGTTCATTTACTAATTGTACAGAGTGGACCCCGTTTATGTAGATTTCACCCATTTTTGCAGTAATAATTTATTTTTCTCTTCTTAAAATTTTAGCTTTTTTTTCTTAAAATATACTAAATAAATCTAAAACCCACAAAAAAACTTCATATCTCCATTTTTTAAAAAAAAAGTTGTCCCAAATAGTCGGATTCCTTAAAGAGTCTACCCTTTACGTTTTCAAAAGAATAATTTTTACTGATAGAATGTTTTAAATTTTTGAGAACTTGTTGTTTTAAGGAAATGTGGTAATAACAACATTGTGAAGTTTTATACAAATGTATGCATTTTCCGGACTGAAAATGCGTTCGAGCTTAGTTCGTTTACTTTTGGTGCAGTCAGTCTTAAAGAAATAAAACATTATAAATAAAATATGCAAACTTATAATGATAATTCAATATTATGAAAAGTATTGTTACGATTTTTGTGTAAAATAGAGTAGGTAATTTGTACTTGGATGTGTAATATATTTATATTACTCTATGTTATATTTATTTTATGTTAAAATTGTAATACTTGTAAACAACGCTGTTCCTTGCATTATAATGGCGATCCAATGGAAACTTATTGAAATCTTGGCAATAGAGCCAAGTTGGCGACTTGGCGATCATTTTGAGCGAGTTCAGAACCCTATGGATTCTTCTAGAAATTAGTGGAGAAATCCACTGATTTCACAATCTATGACGCAAGCGGATCTTTCTGAAATGATACGTGAGGGCTAATAAATAGGGAGAATCTCACCGAAATTCAGTCCGTATTGTTTTGACTAGCGTTTAGTAGTATTGCCTTGACCATGGAAGATACGACTAGCGATTAGTTCGGTTGTAGAATAGGAGTGCTTGTGAATAATTTTTTATATACGTGTATTTTAGGCACTGATATTTGTGTCTGAGCGCTGTTGAAGGTGTGAAGACCTTCAGATATTTAATCTGCAAATTTTTCTGCTGAATCCCGTATTTCAAGGTTTGTTTTCTCGATAATAAATTTCCATCGCTCCTAAAAAAACTGTCTTGTTCTTCACGACTGATTTGAGTAAAGCCCTCGAGCATCGATCAATGTAACACTATGCATGATGTAATCACGATGGCCGTTATAACCCCTTAATAACCAAAATGTGCAAAAGAATATTTTTTTTCATACCAATGAAAACCAAATTAATCCTCTTCAAAAAGATAGGTGAGTTTGTCATGTTCGTCAGCAATGTGCCATGTTTAAAATTTAGGTCAGTGAGGGTAAATCAGTAAGAAATAGTTAAATAAAATAATGTGATAAATAATGAGAGCTTTCCTAAAAAAACAATATTTAATTTTTTCAGCATTTCATCAGTACTACACACATCTTCTGATATCTCCAATTACTGAATTTTTTCCATTAAAAAGCATTTTAAATATTCGTAAAGACCAGTAATATAATAAATAAGCATTTTAAATGATAGTACGTTTATATTCAAACATAACTGTATAAATTATTTAAAGAAATTTTTAAAACAATTTTGGTTCTCTTTCTTTCAATAATTATTTTTGAACAGTATATTTCTCCATATTCGTTTAAATTACATAAATGGAAGAATTGTTAAAAATGTAAGAAATAATTTGATAATAATGCAGAACACAATCCTTCGTTTTGGAAGAATATTGTGGCCGCAGTGGCCTAGTGGTCATGGTCACAAGTTCGTGGTCGATGTGTTATGATTTCGATTCTTAGTGGCACAGGAGACCCGCCGCGTGGAGAAGCTGATGCATGTTAAAATGTGTCATGGCTCGAAGTCCTTCAATTTATGTGGTGTGACATTTTAGAAACGGTGTTAGCTTCGTGTCGATTTACCATTTTAATAAACACTCTCTTGCTTGGAAGCATATTGACATATTTTATTTAACTACATACTTCACAGGCAATTCGTTGCTTTAGCTTCTTTTTTTAACAAGTATGCAACAAAGTTTCAAAGAAAGGTGAAATATCTATTGTGATTTAAAAAATGGCTTTAACAATCCTAAAATCAATCTATTTTTTTAAATGACAATAAAAGACTTGGGTTTGTTTTTCTTTTTCTTCCTTTCTTTTTCAAAATATGGGAGAATTGATTTCCAGAAGCTTCGCAATTGGTAACCAACAAAGCTTGTTTCGTGAATAAAATTTTGAAAATTCATTTTGTTTTTCTCCCCCTCTCCATTACATTTCTAGGGGATATATATAAAATGATATTCTTTTCCTTTTATATTACTTTTTTCAAAGGTTGTGTAACTACGCTACCTTTTTTATTATTCACGCAGTCCCCACTGGTTCATTCATGATTATAAAGCACTATATAAGCTTTATAAGAATATTTTAACCTTACCTTCAAAATTTGATATTCAAATTTATAGAAAATTAAATATACAGATAAATTAAACACTACGTACTTTTTAAACTTTTTCAAATCTCTTGTAAGAAAGAAATTAGTGTATAATAATATTTTTATTTTTCAACGTTGCTGGCAGCTGATATCTTGGAGGACATCACTTTTATTTTTCTTCAAGCTTTCCATTTCCAAGAGAGAAAAATACATATTATTCTGTTCGTTCCATCATGTGTACGTAATAGTTTTCAAATTGACTGTGTAATATCTTTCTATACTACTTTTCAATAATTCCAGATACAGTACGTCATGCCAAAAAGAACAGAATTTTGTTGTTTTTCTCTACGAAACCGTTTGGATACGTGAATGTTCGGATAACCGTAAGCCGAATGCGATCTATGAAGTAAATGAAATCGGACACTATACAAATATTGGAAATCATAACATGCAGGAAACGTGCTTGAAGAAAGAGCAAAATAGGTGCAAAATGTCGCAATTTTACCTTTAATGCTGGAAATATCACTTATTTTTCCATGTACCATTGTACACCTTCATTTTTCAGCTACAAGGTCTCTGATTTTCTTGAGCAGAAGTAGTTGAATAGGACAGCACTCTGATTTTGTTCGTACCACTCCATAGCTGTATCTAACACATTTGATGGACCTTAGCTACTTTCGTTGTTGTTGTCCTCGTCTTCATCCGTTTCATCGTCGACAGGGAAAGATTCTTTTTGTATGGAAGGCACAATCTCGTCATCCTTTAGCATTTGAAATGCACAGTCTTCTGCTTCGCATGCCATCCAGGTTTCTACATCTTCTTCATCGCATTCTTAAAATCGTGGGATCGATTGGACAAAATCAGTAATCTGCTCCCTGTGGTCGTTCGTCAGTTCACAACTCAACAAAAGAGCATGTATAAACTCCCTCACTTGGAAACTAACTTACCTAATATTCCGCGCATATGTTTATCAAATCACGCAACTGAAATTCCCTAAATATCTCTGACCTTGGGTTTTCCCGTCACTTTTGGCCTCACGCGAAACAACTGTTGAGCATTGCACTGTTCGAAAACGTGTTCATATAATGTACATGTAGTCAGGATATTTGACACTCCGGATAATAAACATTCGGATAAACGATGTTCTACTGTACAACAAAAACCAAACCCAGTCCTTCGGCTAAAAATACAATGGAACTATCTTTCCTTAATACAAAATTCAATCCTGCGCTTCAAGTTCAAAAACCAAAGGAATTCTTTTCTCTGTCCATCCGATTTCAAAGGCCAACGACTTTCTGCCACAAAATAGCAGCCTCTCAAGCAGATAAGAAGAATAACGCCAAATACTACCGCCAACAGCAGCCAGACACTACAACCTGTAGCAACAATAATGTGCAAACAGTATAAGAAAAAGAAATTTACAAAGTTACTGTTGCGTGTTTCGTATTTTTTTAAAAACACAAAATAATCATTCTATACAAGAAGCTTATAAAAAATATATTTAATATTCGCTTGTGAAAATCACTGGAACACACATTTCTCGGAATTCTTACAATCACCAAATTATCTTGTAGTACATCCTTTATTATATTTCAGAAAGAAGAACAGATTTAATATATATATATATGACAGGCCCCAGGCGTGCTGGTAAAATGAGGGCATCATCTTCACAATATTCCTTTATTACGCTTCCATTATATATAATCTAACATGGCGGACCTTTTGCCGCGCAACCGGGTGTTACCAAAAACAACCTCTCAGCGAGGAGACACCAGCCAAGTCCTTTCTAGTATGCGTTCGCCTTCGTCAGCGCTCGTTGCACCTTTAACAGGCTTGTTTACTCATAAATCCTTACGCGATGGTAAAGAGTTTGCTCTATTTTCATTTATTACTTCCTTAATTTTGAACCTAAACTTTTCAAACCTGACAAATTCCCCCTCCACTGAAGTCTGGCACAGCCAGATTGGCCAATTCTGACTGGCAAGTCCCCAGGGAAAAAATTATATTTCAATTATATCAAATTCTCCAAATGAAATAAAAATATAGAAGATATAATAATTGTGTAAAAGAGTGGGCTGGTGAATCCTAACATGTACAAAAAATAGCAATAATGAATAACAAAGTATCAAAAATTTGGTATAAAACTTTGTGTTACATTGAATTGTTTTTTCTGAAAAATATCACACATCTAATACTTCCACTATGACTATAATAATAATGAGGTTAATAAAAACAACATAAGATAAAGATAATTCACATTAGGCATTCAAAAATATAGTAGTGCTAAACAACATAACATAAAATCAAGTGAAATTCTCACTAAATGTGCACCAATAGTAAACAATGTTAATATATAAAGTGATAAATGTTGAAAAGTTACAAGTACTTAAAAATGGTATTGAATGTTGGAATAATGAGTACATAAATACATAGAAAGAATAGGTATAGAGTAAATAACATGATTTTAGGAATAATGGTAAAGTAAATACATAAAAAAGACATACATGGAGTAACTTACAGCAACATGATTTTAGGAATAATGGTAAAGTAAATACATAAAAAAGGACATATATGGAGTAACTAACAGCAACATGATTTTAGGAATAATGTAAGTACATACAAAGAATAGATATAAAATAAGTAATAACAAAATGAGTTTAGGAGCTCCCAAAAAAGAAAAGAGTACATAACTATAACACAGAAATTTACCAAAATAAACACAACATCAAAATTATATCAAAATATCACTAGAAATATAAAATGCAAAGAAAAATAAGGGTATTTCAGAGATATATCAAGTACAGGTAAAAGTTCAATCAATGTAATGTAATGTTTCATACAGTCCTGTCTTGGAAAAATCATAGTTCAATGTTCATCATCCAATTATTGTTTATCTCACAGTTCTTTTGTTTATTATTAGAATCTCTACTCAATCAACTCATTTCAAAAACATACAACCATAATAAAATCTTCATAACATCACATACTATATTTTAACTTTCAGAATATACTTATCACAAATAATCACAATGAAATTATTATAACACAATGTATCGTAAAATGACCTCATCACAATGTTTTCATACAGTCCATAATTCAGTTTTTTTTTTTTTAAATAGTCTTCAATAATGTGTTCATTATGAATAAAGATACAATACAAATTCAATTACATTAAATTTTGATTTTCATAATGTAAACAAGTCTTAAATTCAAATTTTAAACACAACTTTTATTATTATTTTTTTTTTAAATAACAATGCACTTCTTTTAAAATTACAATGCACTTCTTCTCCCCCCCAAAGTTTGAGAAAACAAACTCTATAACAAATATAAATAAGAATTTAGCATAATTGGAAATTGGATTTTGAATGAAAAGGTTTTAATCTTGTAGAATGAACAATATCTGTTAATTTTCCTGTATATTGATTTGGTTTATCTATTTCATAAGTAACATTTGAGAGTTTCCTGACAACTTTAAAAGGACCATTATAAGGAGATTGAAGTTTACTTGAATTAGGGTATGAGAAATTTTGATATAAGACTAAATCTCCAACTTTAAATTTTGCATCAACATAATGTTTATCATACCTTTGTTTATTTATCTTATGATGCTTAATTGTTCTGTTTACTGCAATTTGTCTAGCTTGTTGTATAGGTGGATAGTTTAATTTTACTTGATTAGGTAATGGCAAATCATATGGCAAAGTTCCAAACATTAAATATGCAGATGGAAAGCCAGTAACATCATGTGGCGAGTTATTGTATTCATATGTAACTTGTTCTAATAATTTTGTCCAAGGAGTTTTTGTAGTTGAATTAACTTTACATCTTAATTTTGCTACTAATGTCTGATTAACTCTTTCATTCTTTCCATTGCATTGTGGTCTATTTGCTGAAGTTAGTAATTGTCTAATATTATGATGTTTTAAGAATTTCTTAAATTTAGATGAAGTGAATGCAGCATTTCTATCACTTAAAAGTTGTTTTGGGGCATTGAATTGAAAAAAATTTGTTTTAAGCAATTTTTATAAGTTTCAGAAGTGACACTTTTGGATGGAAATGTCCAAGCATATCTGGTAGCATGATCCAGAACAATATGCAGGTATTTCTTTTGTGAATTATGATAATTAAATCCTCCTACAGTGTCTAGTGAAATCATTTCAAATGGTTCTTCTGCTACAGGAACTTCTTGCAATAATCCATACTTTTTTTTTGTGTAGACTTTTTATTCATTTGACATGTTTCACAACATTTAACAAAATTTGAAATGTCTAATATAATGTCTTTCCAGTAGTAAATTGGGGAAATTAATTTTAACATCTTTTTTACACCTGGGTGACCAAATTGTTCATGTGCAGTTGTAATTAATTTTTCTCTCAAAGATAACGGTATTACAATTTTAATTAAATTCTTTTTCTTAACTGTTAATACATCATTAATTTTTATATACTTTGGATCATTAATGTTCTCTGAATTTTGGTATTTAATAATTTCATCAGTATTTAAAAAATGACAAATGGGTGATATATAATGGCATACAGGGTTCCTCGACAACATGTCTGCTTCAACATTTAATTTACCTTTTATATAAACTATCGAATATTCATACTGAGAAAGTTTTAAACTCCACCGAAATAAACGTCCAGTTAAATGTTTTACACTTTTAAGCCATTGTAAAGCAGCATGATCAGTATGTATTGTGAATTTGGATCCATGTAGGTAACAGTGGAATTTATCTAAGGCATCTATAATTGCTAAACACTCTTTTTCTGAAATTGTATATTTTTTTCATGTTTAAGTAATTGTCTCGAGTGATAAGCTATGGGATAAAGTGTTCCATCTGGGTGTTGTTGTTTCAAGACTACGCCTATTGATTCCTGGCTTGCGTCACAAAACACATGACATGGATATTGTGAGTTGTATAATTTAAGTATAGGTTTTGATATTAAACAATTCTTTAACTTTTGATAAGCTTCTTGACATTCATGTGACCAATTCCAAATTGCATCTTTTTTAAGTAATTTATTTAATGGTACTCTAAGTTTTGCATAATCTTTAATAAATTTTTGATAAACATTGATGGAACCAAGAAATCTTTGGAGTTCTTTCACATCTTTAGGTGGTGCTAATTTTCTTATTGTCTCAATATTTGGATTACTTGGAGAATAATGACCTTGTGTTATTTCATATCCTAAAAATTTTATTTTTTCCTGTGCAAATTGACATTTTTATTTTTTAAGTTTAATGTTTTCTTTTTTACAAATTTGAAATATTGTATCTAAATGAGTTAAATGCTCTTCCCAAGATTGTGAGAAAATTATTATATCATCAAAATAGTTTAAAGCAAAAAGTTAACTGATATTTTTGTAAAATTTGTCTTATAGTTCTTTGGAAAACAGCTGGGGAATTTTTCCAGCCAAATGGAAGTCTTAACCATTCATAGAGTCCAAAATTAGTTGTGAAAGCCAGTTTCTCTGCGTCTTTTTCATGAATTTTAATGTGCCAATAACCACTTGTTAAGTCGAGCGTAGAGAAAAATTTAGCATGAGTTAAATTATCAATTACAAAGTCTATCAGAGGTACAGGGGTGGAATCTTTTCGTGTGATTTCATTTAGTTTTCTATAATCGATACATAATCTTGATATTTTCCCTTCATCCTTTTTGTATGCTAAAGTTACAGGGGCAGCATATGGGCTATGGGAGGGTCTAATAAAACCTGCTTTTAACAATTCTTCTATCTGTGTTTGTATTTCTTTAGATTCTTGTTGACTGTTTCTATAAGGGCGTAAACTTATAGGAAGGTCTGAAATTAAATGAATTCTTTGTGGCTCTAAATTGATACAACCTACATCATACTTATTTTGTGAAAATATGGTTTGAAATTTGTCAAGAAGTTGGGTTAAATCTTCCCATTGCTCACTAGTTTGTTTTGGTACTGTGTCCTCAACAACCATGGCTGGGTTAAACAATCTTTTCAGATCAGCTTCAGGGCTGTCTGGTACTTGATCTAAACCTTTATTATCCTTAACGTTAATATTATCTTTATTATTTGCATATAGTAGTTCATATTTTGGTCATTATTAAGAGTTTTACAATATGTCCCATGATATGTTCTCAACTCACCAACGCACTTATTTACAAATTTAATATTACTTAAATTTTTACCACATTGAAAAATACACATGTTACGAATACTAATGTCAAGCTTAAATAAATGTAAATATTCAAGTCCTAAAATAATATAAGGCAATTTAGTATCAATTACAAACAAATCTATTTGCTTAGATATACATCCAATATTCATATAAACTTTAATTATACCTTTGGGTTGAATAGTCCCACAAGTTTGATTTATTTTTACATTACTATTTTTTATAATTTTAATGTTTTTTAATTGTTTAGATAAATTTATTGGAATTAATGACACATTGCTTCCTGTGTCAATTAGAGTACAAAAGTGCTTGGAACATACCATTGACTCAATAATTAGTTGTCATCCTTGCCTCTGGTTATTTTCGTTTCTGGGCGAGTAAAGATTATGTCTATTCTGTTGTACAAACTGCCTAGGTTGACTGTTGCCTTCCACTGAATCTCATCATGTGCGATTGATGTGGCTGTCCATGATTTCCTCTTGCTTGGAATCGGTACTGTTGACCAGTTCCTCTGTGTACACTACCGTATGCATGATTCCATCGGGTATAACTTCCAGTATCTACCGGTTTTCGGTCTGCGCTGTCCGGTGTTACTGCGATTAATTGTCGCATGGTTGAGATCCATTCGAAGGGTGTCGAAATCTGCTTGATAACTAGGAACTTTTGATATTGCATGGGAATCGATAATGTCATATGTTCCACAATGGAACTGTCATCATAATTTAGTTTCTTTCCCAACGAAAGTTTTTCCGTAAAAAGGAAATTAATTCTTTAGTATCGTTTAGTTTTAATTTTGAAATTTTCGAATATCCTCTTGTTTCGTCGCATCGAACACCGTCATTAATAATTCTTTGCTTTCTTGGTAAGACTTTTCAAATAAATGATTTTCGTACCAAAATTTAAGATAAACTCCCGTGAGATATCTAGGAATATTTTGCTTCTTCCATTGTTCGTCTTTTTGATATTCCAAACATTGTTGATCAAAAAAGTCAATAAAACTTTTACAACTACTAAACTTATTAAGATCAAATTCAGGAAAAAGAAGGGTTCTTTGGATGTGTTGACTGGTGACTCCTGCCGGAAAGAGTCGTCCTCCATGGTAGTATCGTTTTCAATGCAGTCGCTCGTTCGAAAAAAAAAAATTGTTGAAGTTCATTCCATTGGTTTCCTCGCGAATTTTGTAGTTTCTTTATTTATCCTGCCGGCTCTTGACAGGCCCCAGGCCTGCTGGTAAAATGAGGAGGGCATCATCTTCACAATATTCCTTTATTACGCTTCCATTATATATAATCTAACATGGCGGACCTTTTGCCGTGCAACCGGGTGTTACCAAAAACAACCTCTCAGCGAGGAGACACCAGCCAAGTCCTTTCTAGTATGCGTTCGCCTTCGTCAGCGCTCGTTGCACCTTTTAACAGGCTTGTTTACTCATAAATCCTTACGCGATGGTAAAGAGTTCGCTCTATTTTCATTTATTACTTCCTTAATTTTGAACCTAAACTTTTCAAACCTGACATATACAAGGTGTGACGCAAAAAAATGAGACTAAGTGTGTAACTTGAAAAAAGGAAGAGTTGACAACAATTGTTCTGATGATGTCATCCCACGCCCCTCATCTATCCATGTGGCCAATTTCGCTTTAACCGATCAAGCCAGTTGGTAGTACTGCTTCATTGAATATTTATTGATTGATTGATTGAACATTAACGTTGCATTGTTCAGCTACACGAGGGCTTTTCGCGACGGACCACGTAATTTTGAACCACGGTCAAGTGACGTGGACGACACCTGAGCTGGCACCCCCCTCTCCTAACTAGCGTCATTGAGTAAACACAAGCAATAGCATTCTGCCGGAAAAATGTCGCGACAATATCTTGTGAAATTTAAAAAATCAGCCACGAAAATATTTCAAATATTAACCGAGGTTTATAGAGACGAAATGTTGCCTCGTGCTCATGTGTTTGAATGGCATACGATTTTTAGGGAGAAGGGACAGTGTGGAAGATGATGAACGTGCTGGGCGCCCAAGGTAAATGATTACAGACCAAAAACATTGACAAAATTCATGATATGAGTAGGTTCTAACTCACATCAGTGATCAGACTGTCAATCAACACTACTACATTGAAGTACTAAAAAGACTTCTTGAAAAAATAAGGCCAGAATTAGGGAGCGATCGATGGCACCAAGACAATGCATCCGCTCACATGGCCCTATGTGTCAAGCAGTTTCTGACAAGCAACAACATTACTGTGATGGGGCATCATCTTTAATCACCTGATTTGGCTCCATGGGACTCTTTTTTTGATTTCCTACAGTTAATTCTTGCTGAAAGGGCACGCATTTTACCTCAGCAGAAGAGGTTCAGGCAAGAACGGAAAATATCCTAAATAGCCTTCCAAAACTGTTGCCAGCAATTACAGCACCGAATTCAAAGTGTGGAATGCTGAAAGGAACTACTTTGAGGGTGATAATGTTACGGAGAATTGATTTTGTAAGTACAATGATTTATTGGACCAGTCTCATTTTTTATATCATACCTCGTGCATCAAAATTGCATAAATATTCTTATAAATTTATTATTTCATGTAATATGCAAGATTGACATAAATTAATGTGCGAGGTACTCATAGCCCTTTTAATGAGATGGGCATACATTGTGGATCACGGAATTTCGATTTATAGTAATAAAAAAATACTACCGAAAATCCCTACCAGGGAGTTGGGGTGGCTGCTGAGTGTTAGTGCTTAAACCTATATGCCATATGAAATAGTACATTATTGTTGCTTTTCTAACGTAAACCTTTATCATAAGGCATATTTAACTATAATACATAAATTTATCAGAGAAACTAACAATACTTTGGTAAGTATTGTAGCTTTTAAATTTTTCCTGCTATGTAGTAATTTTTTCCGATAGATATTATTACTTCATTCTTTTTTCTGAATGTCTACGCTGTGACTCGCTTAATTGCTGAATTTAAACAAAAATCGTTATGTTAGTGTTTCCTTTACTCAATTCATGATAGCATATAAAAGGGAAGGATATTTACATTCCTATAAATAGGAGGGGGACTTACTTTCATTTGAATACCACAAATTCAGTAACTCCCCAAAGATTCGAGCCATATGAAAGCATGTAATATCAATTTAATCATTTTGAAGTTTTCATCAAATGCCATTTGAATGCTCTATCACCGCGACAATTAGAAGACAAATTGTGGTAAATTGTTCTCAGGGAATGGAGATATATTCCTCAGAACGTAAACCTCATCAATATGTATGTAAACGTGTTGCTTCTCGCCTTTCCGCCTAAATTGATTCTACGACAAATTCTCGCTATGTGTTACGAGTATCTTCTCAGAATGTAAATCACTTATTGTTCATCGCCATCCCTCTTTGTTTGAAGAATTTGTTTTCTTGTGGTCGTTTGCTCTCGGTGTTGCATTTTCAATGTTTCGAAGAGTTTATAATCACTGTTATTAACAAAATCATGTATTTATATCATTTTGAAAATTCAAAAATATCAGTTTTTGTTATTTTACTACGACAAAAACTTATATCTATATAGCATGTATGAAATAAAATTGCCTACTTATCAACAACCGAATACAATCTAAGGCAATGGTTCTTAAACTTTCGATCGTCGTGGCTCCCCTTTATGTATCAGGGTGACATCGCTGACCCCCAAGATTTGAACATGCCTCCCCGACTTATTCTTGATAAAAATAAAAGTTCTAGTAAAGTTTCTTCATTAGGGACTCTTAAATAATCTAATCTGGTATGGCACATTTTTCCACGAGGACTTTTAGAGTCTATAAAATAGGGAAATCTTAACTTTACATGAGGGATTCCACAGACCATATAGAGAGGCACTCCGGACCTCAGAGGTCTGAGAACCACAGATAAAGAACCACTGATCTAAAGTATTTAAGATCTAAATGTATTAATATTAGTGTTGCGAAAAAACTATGTAAGCTCAAAACGACAAAAATATAAGATAATAATCTGTTTTCTTTTCTTTATATTTATACATATATATATATATATATATATATATATATATATATATATATATATATACTAGCTGGTATACCCGTTCTTCGCACGGGTGAACTGAAAAATTAAACAACACAGATTGAAGGAAAAATAAGTTTTTAATGAGTTAATTTTATGTGACTTGCAAATTAAAAACAAAAAAAAGAAGTTTTTTGCATATCTCAGCTAAACAAAAAAAAAAAAAAAAAAGAATGAAAAAAACACCTTTGTTAAATTTTAAGTATGTAGATCTAATAGCTGATAAAAAGGATTTTTTTTTATTTATAATTCCTAGTAACACGCTTGAGGGTCGATTTTTCAAAAATACCTCCCTAAGCTGATCTCTGCTCAGCAAAAGTAACACATTGTTAAAAGTTTTGCGTAATGAACGCGTAAAGTAGTGTAAATAATTTATATCTGAAAGTGTAATACATTAATATTAATTTCTGTTGTATTTATTTTATTTTAAAATTGTAATATTCGCAAGCAACGCCGTTTCTTAAATTATAATGGCGATTCAATGAAAAACATAGCGAAAATGTTAACGATAGAGTCAAGTTGGTAAATGCCTAGCTGCTTTCGTAGCTCGAGCTTTATTAGAGCTTTGTAAGACCCGCCGTGTAGGGGAGAAATGCACTTTAATACTTTATCCAACCGCATTATGATTTACTGCAGTTTTTTTCATTCAATATTTTTTGTATCACTACATTTATCAAATTAAAGGATATACATAAACAAAATATTCCACTTTGGAAAATTTAATCCGTTAGAGCTAATAAATTAATTAAAGATATTCCACTGTAAAATTAATTATATACACCGTTCACTTAAAATAAGTATTCAAATCATTTTCCACGGTCTTCACTAACATACAAAAACATAAGACACTTAAATTTTGGAATAAACTATTTTTTCGGGACAAAAATAATAATCTTTGCAATCAGCTGAAAACGCAATATCTGCTACAAAACTATTCGACTTCCCCGCTGAAATACTCATCAAAGCATTTATTTTGAAAAAAGATCAATTTCTTACTACCAAATGTGCATAATAAAATCATAAAAACATTAAAATAAAGAAAGATTTATAACAACCTCTCCCTTCAAAACTTAGCTTTATTCTGAAATAAGTAAAAATAGGCATTATTCTGATCACAGGAATTAATTAGAAGCGAGCCCCTTGCGTAGCCAAAACAAAAAAAAAAGAGTTTTTCAGAAACAAAAGACAGATATATGCTGTGGTGAGCTTTTTTGCAGCGCAAGCCAGATTTGCTTGCAGATGCCAGAATTTTTTCCTACTTACTTGACAAATATCGTTATATTTTGGACACTTTTTACAAATTTTTATAAATTATAGCCTATGTGTTAGTTTGATATAAAAGCTACATTACTGTAAAGTTTCATTAAAATCCATTCAGTTGTTTTTGCATGAAAGACCCACAAACATCCTCATAAACTTTCACATTTATAATATATATTATATATATATAATCATTATTCCTCATAAAAATATCTTTAAGTCCTTGTTGAAGAACTTTATACGAGGGTCATTTTGAAATTTTTGAAATGCACATCTAGGTTTTTAAAGTTATACTGACAAAATTTTAGGAGTGTTCAACGTAGTCTCCTCCAGCATCAATGCCCTTTCATTGACAAATTTTCCACATATTAAAATATTCCTCAAAATGCCTCAAACCATTCATTTCATGGAATTGATGAAAAATGCATTCGTAGCCACATTAATCTCTTTTGCTGAATGAAAACCACGTATATTCTTTTTTAGATTAAAAAATAACCAAAAGTCACACATAGCTAGATCCGGAGAATGAGGTGGATGTTCTATCACTTTAAGTTGTTTTTGTTTAAGAGACTCAACTGTTAATCCGGCTGAATGGGAAGATGCATTGTCATGATGAAGCCTTCATCGCCTAACATTTACTTCTTGGAGAATTTCTGGAAGACTGTTAGTGGTATACCAGTTTGCTGTTGCTGTGTTCTCTCCTTCTAACTTGATGGCTTTGATCAATCCTGTACTTCTGAAGAAAACGACATACATTACTTTTTTCATAGCTCGTTGTCTTTTAACAATTGTCAGCGTGGGATCATCTTCAAACCCATACTTTGCTTTTTTGACGTGTTAGAACGTCAAGAAGCGGTATTTACATTTCATCGTCCGTTACAATTTTATAAATGATGCGGTGGCTACCATTATTTAGCAATTTAAGGGATTTTTTTTATATAAATTCTGACACGTTCCTCTTTTTTAGTGCAGAGTTAGATTACGAGAAACCCAACGGGAAACTACCTTTTTCATATGCAATTCTTCATGAATAATTTTGTGTATGGCTGCGGATCCAATGTCAAGTTCCTTCTTTTTCATTTGGTTGGTACAGACATTATTATCCATTAACATTGTTCGTATGTCAACACGTTATCCGGGATTATTTGACCCCTCCTGTGTGTTTTTTTCATTCTGGAAGAGAATTACGACCTCTGCAAAATTCTTTAAAATATCTTAATAAAGTAGCCCGACATTGAGATTCATTGCCAAATAAATTGCAGCTGTTAAATGCATTCGCTTTGATTTAATCCCGCTTTAAAATCATAGAAGATCATAGCATGATAATGTTTTCCCGAACTCCATTTTCTCTTCTGTCAAAAATTTATTCTACGCTCCTCTGAAGTAAGTCATTTCGTCTGGTGTTTAAATGATTTCTCTCTTTCTCTCTCTCTCTATCTCTCTCTCTCTCTATATATAAATATATATATATAATATCATTAAAACACCCGACAGACGTTGTCCTGTACACACATCTTAAATTCAAAATAAAAGATTTTTGAATATTCGATATTGCGATCGTAGTCCAGTCTGCCGGATCCAATGTGAAATATTCCAAGATCAATAATTTATAAATAAAAAATTAATTAAATAAACATTTCTGAATCGAATTATAAATCTAAACCATTCTCGAGTCCACTGGAACAGACAAAACTTTCATCAAAATCGGTCCAACCGTTTAAAGTTGAGTTACATACACACACCACAGAAGAAACATATACACTGCTGGAAGACGGGGATCCCAAATTGCTAACCATAACATTAAGCGAGACATGAGGCCTAGTAGGATAAAATATAGTTGCCACACTGTTCAGACATTAGAATAAAGAATATTTATTGTTCTGGAAAGTACAAAAGCTGGGCATCTGAAAGAAAAAATGTTCATTTGGTCTGCGTAAGGAGAAATGGAACAATGCATCTAAAAGTCAGCAGGCACCTTAAAGAAAGGTATCAGTACGGGATATGGCCACCGTGGAGTGTGATGCAACATTCCACACGTCGTACCATACTTCGCACAGCACTATCCAGCAGCTGTTGCGGCAATTTATCCCATTCCTCTGTGAGTGCACGGATGGCGGTGTTCTTGTTTGTCGGAGGATAGTTTTTCGACCAGCAACTAAAGCATCAACATTTTCAATGGGGTTTAGATCTGAAGAACGTGCTGGCCATACGAGTTGAATGCCCTCGCTGTCTAACAATCCTGAACAGCGAGTGTTCGATGACATGTTGCGTTGTCGTCCATAAAAACAAATTTATCACCGACAGCACCACGGAAAAGACGAACATGAGGAAGTAGAACTTCATCAATGTATCGTTGGCCCGTCATAGTCCCATTCGCAACCACATGTAGGCGCGTGCGGCCATTGATCATGATGCCGGCCCACACCATGATACTGCATGTCGGATATCGGTCCTTTTCCTGGATATTTTCTGGACGATAAGCAGTACCACTCTCGCGCCAGATCAGTAGGCGTCTACAATCCGATGGCAGACTGAACCTACTCTCATCTGAGAATAGTGCGCATGCCCAGTCCTGTTCAGTCCAATTGTGATGCTCACGACACCATTGCAAACGGGCAGTACGGTGCTGTCTGGTCAATGGGACACACACAACAGGTCTGCGTGCGTATAGTCCTCCTCCCCTCAAACGTCTGGCAGAGTTTTTCGGGAGATCTGCTTTCCTGAGGCAGCAAGAAACTGATTTGCCACCTGCTGAGCTGTGGTGCACCTGTTCCTTTTTGCTGATAGGACGATATATCTGTCTTCTGCAGGCGTCGTACTTCTAACACGACCTCCCCCGTGCCGTCTAAGATTCAGTAGTTTTAAATGACTTCCAAGCCGTGAAACAACGCTGTGAGCGATGTCGAACTCCTGGCAACATCTGTTATTTTTCGCCCTTCTTCGATCTTTCGAATTATTCGGCCACTCATAAAATCATCTATGTGATGTCGGGAAGACATCCAAAATTTTAAAGTTCGTCTATTAAATCTTTCCTGTAAAACTTTGACTTCTAACAACAACTGTCCACACGCGTCAAAACCTTTAAAGCTCTTATGAACGCTATCACGTGATGAACGGACGTGGAAAAAATTTGCATACTCATACTTCTTACTAATATCCCACACTTATTCTAATTTTCCACATTTTGCTTCCTTTCATTTTGTGGTTGCTAAAGTTAAACCATCCTTAGCAATTGTCCATCAGTGTATAAGATTATTTGAAAAGATATTAACTAAAAAATGCGCTAAAAAGCGTATATCGCGCGTCTGCATTTTCGTAACAATAAAGACCGGGTTTGGCCAGTTTGGCTGAAAATCAATTTTCGACGCCAACTTACGTCTTTTTCATTTCCTACTATTAGCTCACGATCTCTATACATATTTTATTTGTTTGTTTATTTATTTATTTATCTTTGTAGAATTTTCAATCGTTAATAAAATACATTTTAAAGCGCTCAATTGAGCTGAACTGTAATGTACATGATTATTTTGGATGGCAATACAATAATTTAATTATAATTAATAAAAATTAATTGATTAATTTTAATTATTTAAATAATTACAAATACAGCCACGTTGGCGACTTATGTCAAAATTTGAAAAGGTTTTTTTCTCACGTGTTAAAGCATTCAGTTGAAAGGAAATTTTATATACACGATTGTTTTGGATGACAATACGATACTTTAACGATAATTAATAAAAATGAATTACCACTTAATGTTGTGATTCTATCATATGTATATACATATTTATATTAATTACAACTATTTAATAAAAAGTAGCTAAAATAAATTTTTTCTTGGTTGATCTAAGTAGAAACTGATTTTAAAAAAAATTGTATACTACTTGTTTATAACAATAGCATTGTTACAACAATGCAGGTGAATGTTGAGTTGTATTTTTTTAATGTTTTTAATTAATATCTTTTTAACTAATTGTGCGATATCGGACCGAATTTTGAATCTAAACCATTCTCGAATTTACTTGAACCCACACAAAAAATTTCATCGAAATCGGTCCAGCCGTTTATGAGGAGTTTAGTGACAAACACAAGCACTGAAGATTTTTACATACAAAGATTTTATATATATATATATATATATATATATATATATATATATATATATATATATATATATATATATTCAAATTAAACTGTTAATATTTTTATAACGTTTCATCTGCGCGTATCTCAAAAATTTTAGAGTTACCCTCGTAAACACTATATTTCCTTTATTATATTACATAAAATGATTCCTTCCATGCGTACAGGGTGATTCGCTACCAGGCAGACAAAGTAGCAGAGTGTGTAGGGGTACAGTGACGACTCCGAATCATGCAGCATCGCAAACGCCATTGTTGCGACCTATGATGCTAAGAAGTATTGAAAGAGAACATAAATAACATTACAAGGACAGCAAACATTTTATTGAAGAGTTGTACTATAACAGGTGTTTGAAATTACAACCAGAAGTCGTCGGGCAGGCCTGGTATGGCAAATGACGCCTTCTAACAGAATCAGTGTTAACGAAGCCGGTGTCCTAAGATCTGCCACAAGACTGCCAGGAGGAATTTTCCAGAATCTAAGAAATTCCATTCAGAGCCGAAGTCAGGCCAGACAGAAGTCTTCTGGTAGTAATTTCATACACCTGTTGTAGTAACATTTTCAATAAAATATTTTATGATCCATTAATGTGTTTCTATTTTAATTTTTTTTTCTCAGCTTCCTTGCACCATTGCTGGAAACTACGGCATTTTTGACCCTGCATTCCTATGAGATTCCGGGTCCTCTCTGTACCCCCTACACACCCTGCAAGTGTGTCGTTCTGGTAGCAAATCGCCCTGTAATGGTAGCCCGCGACGTCCATTGTTGTGGGAGAGTCAGATGGAAGATTAGCTATATTCAAAATAGCTTCTATTTATTTACTATTATGAACAACAACACAAATTCTATTAACCAAGTTAATATATGCTCCAACGACTAAATGTGGAAAGCAATAACGAGGTAGACGAGATACGAGAAGTCTTAATAAATCGGATCACTCACGTCCAGGCAATACACCTTCTAATTCCAAGTGTCCTAATCCAATTTAATTACTAGTTGACAAATCTTCAATCTTTAATATTACACTAATCAGCTACAAAGTATTCACACCTCTCTTCATGTTTAATCAATCACTGCTATCCGTTAGTAGTCTAACCTCTCTCTCTCTCTCTCTAACTTGAAAGTTTAATTTTTATATACTATTCTTAATTTGCATACTCACATCTTCTTCATCTGAGTAAAGTTTATAATATAATAATTTTTAAAACACCAATATTCCCCAGCAGGATTAGTATTTCAAAGAACGTGGATAGACCCGTCAAATTCCTGTACATTTAGTTTTCAAGCAACGCAAAAACTAGTTTTCTTAAGAATATTTCATTTCATTATTATTATTTTAGTGCGTTATTTATGCGGACAAAAGCAATACTATAATCATTTCAAAACCAAAAAATTGTAATCAGAATTAAATCGGTTTTCGTCTACCTCATTTGAAGTTTAAAAATTATTATTTTCATCACAAAGCTGTGAAACGAAAAGTTTAAAAGTTTTCCAAATTTTGAGCGAAAAAAGTGCAAGAAACTTCAATGGAAATATGCATTCCAATAAATGAAATAAATCTTTGCACATGAAGAAAATATTTAAACATAGTTCTTTTTTTAATTATCTTTATTAATCAATTTTTCTTATTACTTATAGTTCTATACTCTAAATTTTTATCAAAAATTGTACCTCGAATTCTTTTAAATTTACACTGAATGAAAATATACATCTAGTAAAAATTTTTATTGTTAAGAATTACCTCATTTTTTATGTCTTTCTCGTCTTTTAAATCAATGGCGCATGTTATAAAAATATTTGAGAATAACGTACTTTTAGCTATTTTGTCTACGAAAAACCAAACACAAAAAGACTTCATGAAACAAAATGCTAAAATTCCACAGAAACATTAATGGAATATGCTAAAATAAATTTTTCAATTCATTTGACAGAAATGTTCTTTACGACGCAGAAAAAAAATGTTAAATGAAATATATGTATTTCCATCCTTTGCGGTCAAACTACTCTATTCAAGCTCGGAGATCGTGATTTAAGAATACCTCTTCACGCAGCAGCAAAATCTTAAAAACGGCACGTTATGGAATTCTTAAGAGCTTAATGATCTCATTAATTATTTTTCTTCTTTCTAAAAAGGAAATAAAATGTCATATATAATAAAGTGCTGGTTTCCCGTACTTAGAGTGGATGTTGATCTGAATTATCTCAAATTCTTTTTTTCCTTCAGTCTTCTTCACGATGATGAAAATAAAATTAATAAGTAACAAATAAAAAATAAGCTTTTTTTAATATAGTTTGTGTGTGATTGGATCAATAAAGCTATCAGCAGATTTTCTTTATGACTTAATTATTCGTACAAAAAGACAAAAATAATTCTGCTACGAACGTGATAGAGTTAAATTTGAAAAAAAAAAGAGAAGGAATTAGTAATGAATTTTTCTTGAAATTATGGTAACATTTTTCCAAGAATGTGCTTTTTTCTATTAAGTTATTATTTATTGGCGATTCTTTGGCGACAGCATGATGAAAAAAATCAATATTCTAGTCACTTATTACATAAATAGTTTAAATACTCCAAGCATAAATTTATTTCGTGAATATTTTGAGAAGTATATCAGTTTCGTTTTTCAAATTTTTGTAAATACATTATAAAATGAGTATTAAACATAGGGAAAATTTTCTAAAGCATTTGTTTTTCAGAACGCATGAAAAATAGTTAAAAGTGATTGAAAATTCACGCGTCCTACTACTAAATCTGAAGTATATTTTATGTAAAGGGTGTTTTTTTGAGAGGTATAGAACTTTAAATTGCAAATTGTGGCATTACATTTTAAATATGATTTCTGGCATAGGACTGCCACGGCTGGCTCGGATGTAGTCCAATCTGGACGTCCAATTTTCGATGACTTTTTCCATTATTTGTGGCCGTATATCGACAATAACACGGCGAATGTTGTCTTCCAAATGGTCAAGCGTTTGTGGCTTATCCGCATAGACCAATGACTTTAAAAAGCCCCATAGAAAATAGTCAAGCGGTGTTAAATCACAAGATCTTGGAGACCAATTCACAGGTCCAAAACGTGAAATGAGGCGGTCACCAAACGTGTCTTTCAATAAATCGATTGTGGCACGAGCTGTGTGACATGTTGCGCCGTCTTGTTGGTACCACAGCTCCTGGACATCATGATTGTTCAATTCCGGAATGAAAAAGTTAGTAATCATGGCTCTATATCGATCACCATTGACTGTAACGTTGTGGCCTTCATCGTTTTTGAAGAAGTACGGACCAATGATTCCACCAGCCCATAAAGCGCACCAAACAGTCAGTTTTTCTGGATGTAACGGTGTTTCGACATACACTTGTGGATTGGCTTCACTCCAAATGCGGCAGTTTTGTTTGTTGACGTAGGCATTCAACCAGAAGTGCGCTTCATCACTAAACAAAATTCGCTTATGAAAATTGATCATTATTTTCGAAATAAAATTGCACAATTTGAAAGCGTTGTTCAGGCGTGAGTCTATTCATGATGAATTGCCAAACCAAACTGAGAATAAATCACTTGACAGCTGTTAAATCGGTCGCCATCTTGGAAAGTAATGCCAACTGAAACTTCTATACCTGGAAAAAAACACTCTGTAGTAATAAGTGTTGGGTTCATTTGTTTTCTCTAAGCAATGATCTATTTTAGAAAAAAGAGAGAGAGTATGATGTATATACATACATATGAATAATATATATGAGAGATATTCATCAAATTATCATATATATATATATATATATATATATATATATATATATATATATATATATATATATGATAATTTGATGAAAATCTCTCATATATATTATGAGAATGAATTATGTATATATATATATATATATATATATATATATATATATATATACATAATTCCCGCTGATTTCATCTTAAAAGCTTTTTATTGTGTTATGGCCCTGTGACTCTCCAAGACTATCACGTAAATAATTAACTGTTAGCTTACCCACCTAACATAGTGTAATCATAACTTTAACACTGCAAAGTTATGTACTCCGCGTTCTTTCAACTATCCCTTATTGAATCACCTCGTGCGATATTTGTCCCCCAATCACAAGTTCCATCCACAGAAGTCATGTAAATTTTGGGCCTTCCAATCTGTGTTTTATACAAAAAAACGAGATTTTCTGAAAAATTCGTCCGCTTCTTGTCCTCGCTATGGAAAACGGGCTTTTGTCTTTTTTGTTATATGTGTTTCATCAAGTGTCTTGCATATTTGTGTTAGCGTGTGTGTCTAAATGTACAATAAATTGGATTACCATCTAATAAAAGGATGCCTCATCAACAACATATCAACCATCTTGAAATGATCATAGGTAAAGAAAGCCTTATCACTCCAGCACACGATATATATGTGTGTGTGTGTGTGTGATAATTATAATTTAGATGAAATATCTCTCGATTCTACTTAAAATATTAATAATTATTACTTTAAAAATCATTCAAACCAATACCTAGTATTTAAAACCGTAAAGATCTTGAAATAATGTCAATAGTGTGGATCGAAAAAAACTTTTCAGAATTTCAAAACATTAATTTGCGAAAAAAAATGTTCTCTGATACATAGATGACGGGGAAAATAAAGCAAAATAAATAATTTTTATATTAAGTACCACCACAGTGGGAGTGAAGTTTAGGTATTCGATCTGTTTGGGGGTAAGAAGTCAAATTAGCTTTTATTATACAAAAAAAACAACAGTTGCTTCAATACCTTTTAACATTATTTGCGATAAGAGCTCCTCCGCTAAATAGTTACAAGAAAAAATACATCAGGTTCCTTTTTAGCAGCTTCTTTAGTATTATTTTTTTTTGTAAAAAAAGAAACTTACTGCCGAGATAATAGCGCGGGATAAAGCGAATGACGGAAAAAAGCTTGGATCGGAGTGATACTACAGTGCGGGGAGAGAGATCTTGGGTTATGAAATGTTACGATTACATTCATTCGCCAGCGTTTCTCAAACTGTGGGGCACGAGGGAGGAACGAGCATTTTGAAAAGTCAAAAACAAAAGATTATTTTAATAATTCATTCATTTACTGAAAGTAAACAAACAAAATACAATCTGACATACTAAAAAATAAAATACACATCTACACTCATATAATACACTTATAAATACATCAGTGCTGCGCAATGTATTTTGTAATTAATTTATCAATACTAAGTTAAGGACATGTTTAATAATTACCAGTGGCCCCATGTTAATTAATAAATCATGTTGTATTAATAAAATTATATACAAAAATTAACATTAATCTTGATAATTTGTACGGTTTGTAATTAATCCCTTAAACGCCGATTTAAAGTTACATGATTCACCCCCTATTGCTCCCTTTAACACATAAATGAGCGTATGTGGTGTAATGGGGGGGGGGTAAAAAGGAACAAGTAAGCAAGTCCTCTGAAATAAGTAGATCTGTCGCAAACACTGCCAAGGTCGTTTTATTGCATTCCACAGCCTTCGGAATAATTTTATTGATAGTAGTACACAGAAAAGATTGTACTTCTCTCTCGGAAAGACGTTATACACGTCTGGGGCAATTAACGCACTGGCTGAGCGAGACTTTTATATACGCCGGTGGCAGTTAAGAGGTTAAAGTCATATTGTAGCTTTAGCGTCAAAGTATTTTTTTATTGAATTCAATATATTGTTATTGTGTGATGGGGAAGCTAAGAAAATTATGATTGAATATTGAATCACAAACATTGAAAGTTTGAGAAGCACTACAATACGCAGTACTTACTTATTATTTATCATTATTTTTGTTTATTTATAGAGTACAAAAATATTTTTATTTTAAATCTAAAATCTAGTAAAATTAAGGATTTTCCATTTTTTGAAAATGTTTATCCGTTGTGACATTTTAAATTTAGAAATTATTTTTCTCCTAATCCCGATACCCCACAGAACATGTTTTCGGCAGAGGTACGTTCTGATTAATATAATTTTTTTTTCTCCATACAGCGGGAATCCACCTTATTGATCAGTTTTTAAAATTAATTGATAATTTTATTTATGACAATTTTAAGCAAGAGTTTTCAAAATGAAATTCATTTTATTAATGTAAGATATTAAAAGTTTAAGTCTGATAATATACTGTGTTGTATTAATCCCAGTAAAGCAAGAAAAAATGTCAGCAATGAAAGAATGATAAAGTTGCTGTATAAAAAAAATCACGATGAGAACTGGAAAACAAAACTTTTATTCAGAATGTATTTCTAAAAGTTTAAATGGACGGATCAAAGAAGTTTCTTTTTCTGTAACATCCCCAAATCCCTCTTTGCAACACAGTAATAAAATGAAAGGATTTTTTTAAAAAAACTATTTCTTTCAAATACACAGAATACTTTTTGTAGAATCTATTCAACAAAGATACCGGACTTCTGTTGAAATCGAAAGATAAACAATCCTATTCAGAAAATTTAGGTGTTACTGCCAGTTTATATTTATTTTGATCTCTATTTCATGGTTACCAATTAACTCAATGTTTTTTCTTATTTCTCTTGAGGATTTTCTATAAATTACACAACAAGCCGTGACGTGTAAATATTTCCATCTTACGGTAGCAAAGTACATCGACGACTTTCAAAATTTATCACTACTTTAAGTTAAAGAATGAATTAAAGTACAGTGAAATTCGTTTAACGGGAAAACTCTTAAGACAAAATGTCGGTTAACACGAAGTAATACAACAATTCCAACAAACTACTATGTATTTTCATTCATATTTTTCTCTTAAAACGAAACGAAAATCGCTTAACACGAAATGATTTTCCTTCTGGGAAGGAATAAAATACGGAAAACGCCGGGCACATAGGTGAGATTTAAGAGAAGTCTAAAATGAAAAAAAGAGGTGGTTTTACCATGTTTCGTAGAAAGGAGGCTAACTTCGCTTTGAAATACCTTCGGAATAGCCTGTGTCTCAAGCCAATTTTGTTTAAGGGTCTAAGCTACTTACACCCTCAACCCTTACAAACGTCCCACATAATTTAGATGCATATTCCATGGGTGAAATGAATGACAAAATGGGTGAAATCGAACAATGTGTTGATTATTTGATATTAAGAAAGAAAATGCAAAGAAAAATATCAGATTCTTTTCCAAAAACTTAACAAATGTTTTGTTTTTCAAAAAATTTGAAAATTTTGTATTAAATTTCATTTTTTGTGAATGTTTTGCTGCATTTATTTTTAAAAAACACATGCATATATATATATACTCTGCTCTATTTAATTTCTCTATTCTACTATTTAATTATCTGCTCTCTTTTATCTATAATGTGCTCTATTTAAACTTAATTTTGTTGAATATATGTGTTTTTATTTATTATTTTTTTACAATATCCTTTAACAAGAAATTCTTTTAACACGAAAAAATGTTTCAGTCCCTTCAATTTCGTGTTAAACGAATTGTACAGTACTACGATTCAGAATTCCTTTGACAATTATTCCGGTTGGTAGAATCAAGATTTGGACATTTTCATTGGATGCCCAGTGATCATTTTAACTCTAAGGCTGATCGGATCTTTCCCCATCATTGTTTTTTTTCCCTTACGTTTCCTCCAAAAAGAGCTTTTTTTGGTAGTGCGTTTTAGAGGAATCCATCTGCTGAGTGTTTAGAAGCCCAGTTTTCCTATGAAAAGAATTTGTGGTGGAATCGCTAAAATATTCGTAAGAATGGAAGACAATTGAATCCATTTTCGTGTATCATCCTAATTATCTGACTCATCATCACTCTCTGAATTTATAGTAGAAAATGAGTCTTATTGTCACTTTCATCAAAATATGTGAGAATAATCCCTTTCGGAATTACTAAACATCTAACTCTCCTTCAGTTTTCGAAAGCCTGAAGCTGACACAATTTCACGCCCAACAATGAAGTACAAATTCTCACGAAATATTGTAATAGAATCTTTACCATTCAGTCAAATTCTGCCATCTATTGGTAAAATAAATTAACAGCTACCTAAAAGCGTGATACACACATTCGTAACGTATGAAACCGTGCAAAATCCAGATGAACACGTGCAGCACGTCTGTAACTGCCTTAAGGTTAAAGATTTTGGGGAGAGAAAGCAGAGAGAAAAAATGTCAGTAAAAATCAAAGTCTTAAACTGTTAAAAATGTTGAATAAACCCTGTCAAATTAATAATATGCTGATATATTTGTAAAAAAAATATGTTCTAGATTGGTCTTTGACTTTAGATTTTTATCAAAAGGGATTGTTTCAAAAACAGATCTGAGGCATAGACACAAATGTAACGTAGAATTGGGAAAGGGGATTTCAGAGCATTGATTAAAATTCAAAATTTGAGTTTTAAAAATGCAAGCAGATAGAAAATAGTTTTTAAAAAAATATATAGAATTAAACAACAACAAAAACTTACTCATGTTAGATGAATCGTTTTTAACGTTGTTTCACATTTCTACGGAGATAATAAAAAAGGAAATGTCAAACTTTTATACAACAATCCCGTTTTTTTTTAAATCTTACTTGGTTTTTAGTGAAAATTCAAGACGTTAACATCGAAAATGAAAACGAAGCAAAAAATTATCACATAAAATAGTAAAGGAAATGAAGAAAGTCCAGGTGTGTTCACTATCTTTTTTCGTTTTAGAATGCACAAAAAATAATCCATAAAACACAGAGGTTTGAATGAAAATAAAGCCCTTTAGGAGTTTTTTTCCCTTTCACTTACAGAAATTCGGGATTGATATTTTATGGGAACCCAAGTTTTCATTTTGTTTTAGGGACATCATGAATATAGCTGTCATTGCGTGTTAAGATTGTGAAGTATTGAAAGGCATTTTTGCGTTCAAAATTTTGCAGGTTCCAGTCGCTTTTTTATGGACCTCTTAACTTTATAGATAAAATTAAGTACATATTCAGTTAGTACCGGAATACTTTTTTCGTTAAATATAAGCCTTTTATGGAATGAATTTTCGAAAGTATTAGGAATCACACTACTTGTAGCAATATTCTTTTATACTTCTAGGACTTTTTAACGGATTTTGGTCTTTAACTTTTACGAAATACTTTTACATAAAACTATATTAAGCGTACTAGACATTATTAAGCATACTATCTGGGTATCCCATAATATTGTGTGAACATATACTGCTTATATATATATATATATATATATATATATATATATATATATATATATATATATATATATATATATATATATATATATATATACATATAAATTATTGATATCTAATTCATAGAATTAATGTTCGAATATATTGAGAAACATTCTTAAACTTTCCACCTTTTGATTTAAAAAGGACAGAAATTCTGATTAATAATTTCTAAAATTGAAGTAGAATTATCTTTTACGCACCGTAACTTTTCCCCTAAAATGGATTTTTGCAAACCCCAGTTTTATTAGCTCTCTAGATCTTTCAACAAAATAAAGATGACTGTCATATTTAAAGTCTAAATCCCATAGATCAAAAACAACATTTTTTTATCAACTAGTCCCATAACCTCGTCGAGAATTATTTTTCAAAAGAACCGTTCTTAGTGAATTTAAATTCAACAAAAGAAACATATACATATAAAATTTCATTATTATAGACCTAGTAGCTCGAAAACGGGAAATTTTATTGTCAATACGCCCCAGGAGTAAATTTCTTTAAAATACGTTCTTAGTTAATGTCTATTCAACAAAAGAAACATGCTTAAAAAAGTTTAAGTATGTGGGTCTCTAACAATTCAAAAATAGGAATTTTTTTCTATAACTCACCTAAATTCCCCGTAAAATCCAATCTAAGAAGAAAAAAAGGGAAGGAAAATGCCTAAAAAATTTTAAGCAGGTAGATCTAAAAGTTTGAAAATGGAAATATTTATTTATAGCACCCCTTAATCCCCCACACCATACCTTGGAGGTCGATTTTTGCAAAACTCATTTACTAGCAGATCTCTACTCCGGGAAAAGAATTTGCTTAGTAAATTTCAAATCTGGCAGTGAAAGAGTTAAAAAAAGGGAAACAAATAGTTATAGTGCCCCTTAATCCCCCACAATTCCACTTAAGGGGTCCATTTTCATAAAATTCATTTTTTAGCGCAACTCTATTCCATAAAAGGAAACTGCTTGCCAAATTTCAAGATTGTACGCTTAATAGTTTAAAAATAGAAATAATTATATATAAGGCCATTGGGAGTTGATTTTCACAAAATCCGTATTTCTACTCTATGAAAGAAACATGCCTAACGAATTTTTGAATACTGTAGGTTTAATAGTTCCATCCGGAAATATCGTGAGGAGTGAGTATGAGTTGTTTTTCTCCTTTATATATATACTAGCCGTTATCCACCCGCTTCACTGGGTATTTCACGATGTTTATATATGTATACTTTTTACATATGTATTAATTATTGATATCTAGCATTAAGAATTCGATTGTATTGAAAAATATATTTATAGCTGTTACACTCTCGCCCCTTGATGTAAAAAGAACATAAATTATAATATCTAATTTCTATTTATATCTAAAATAGAAGGAGAAAGATATTTTTCACTCACTTAACCTAATAATCAAGTGGATTTCCACCAAAGCAACTTTCAGTGGATCTCTACTCCATAAAATAAACATGTGTGCTAAATTTCAAGTCTAAATCTAACAGAGCAAAAACGGAATTTTTATCATCAATACATCGTTCAGATCACTCTTAGCGGATTCCAATTCAACAAAAGAAGCATGCACACCAAATTTTATTATTGTAGTCTTAGCAGTTCGAAAACGGGAATTTTGTCTACCAATACCCACGATAACTCTCCCCGCTTCCCCCTGGAGTTGATTTCCGTAAAATCCATTCTTAGTGGAACTCTATTCAACTAAAGAAAAGTGCTCAACAAATTTCAAGTAAATGAGTTAAATTCAAAAACAGGAACTTTTCTATAACACGCTTTAATCCCTCGCAACCCCACTCCTTTGGAGGTCCGTTATCGCAAAAATCTTTGTAAAAGGAACTTTATTCCATGAACGGAACATACCTTCTAATTTTCAAGCAGAAGTTTCTATTAGTTGAAAAGCGGAAATATTTATCTATTACGCCCCTTAATCCCCCTCAGTGACCCTTGGGGATCAATTTCTCCCAAAACTATTTTGTAGCGGATCTCTACACCATGAAAGGAATTCGCTTACCAAATTTTAAGACTGTACGTCTAATAGTTTAAAAATAGAAATAATTATTTTAAGTAATGCCCAAAACCCATCTTATAGCGGATCTCTACTTAATGAATGGAATCAGCGCAACGCCTACGCCACTTAGCAAACGATTTTCACAAAGCCCATTTTATGACAAATCTCTTTTCAAAGCCCATTTTAACGACTCAGTGAATGGAATCTGCTGACTCAATTTCAAGATTTTACGTCTAATAGTTTAAAAAAGGAGTTAATTGCCTATAACGCCACTTAATTCTCTACAACGCCACTTGGGAGTCGATTTTCACAAAACCCATTTTGTAGGGGATCTGTACTCTATGAAAGGAATCCGCTTACCAAATTTCAAGACTGTACGTCTAATAGGTTAAAAATGGAAATAATTATTTATAACGCCCCTTAAGTGCCCTCAACGCCCCTTGGAGGTCGATTTTCGTAAAATTCATTATGTAGGGAATCTCTACTTTATGAAAGAAATCTGTGTACTAAGTTTTTCACGACTGTACATTTAATAGTTTAATAATGGACATAATTATCTATAACGCCCCTTAAACCCCCGTAACGCCCCTTGGGTTTCGAACTTTGCAAAATCCGTTCTTAGCTGACGTCTACTCCATGAAGGGAATCTACCTACCAAATTTCAAGTCTGTAGGTTTAATAGTTCCGGAGATATCGTGATTAGTCAGTGAGTCAGTCAGTCAGTGAGTGAGTGAGTCGCTTTTCTCCATTATATATATAGATACCAAGATGTGACTAAAAAAAAACGAGAATGGTCCAATAAATTATTACTTACAGAATCAGTTCTCCGAGACAGTATCACCTTTAAAGTAGTTCCCTGCAGCATTTACACACTTCTACATTTGGTGCTGCCATTGCTGGTAAAAGTTCTGAAGCGAGGTTTTTGGTAGTCCCTTTAGAAGATTTTCCGTTTTTGCATGAACCTCTTCAAATGAAGTAAAATGTATTCCCTTTCAGCAAGAATTAACTGTAGGACATAAAAAAAGTCTCATGGGACCAAATCAGGTCAACAAGGAGGATGCCCGATTACAGTAATGTTTTTGCTGGTCAGAAACTGCTTGACAGATAGGGCCATGAGAGCGGATGCATTGTCTTGGTGAAACAGCCATCCAACGCTCCCCGATTCTGGCCTTTTTTTCCTAATTTCTTGACGAAAAATTTTTAGTACTTCAATGTAGTGTAGTGTTGATTAATAGTCTGACTACTGATGTGAATTGGAACGCACTCATATCACGAATTTTGGCAGTATTTTGGTCTGTAATAGCTGGCCTTAGGCGCCCAGTAGGTTCATCATCTTCCGCACAGACCTCTCTCGCAGAAAACCTCTTATACCATTCAAACACATGTGCACGAAACAGTTTCATTTCTATGAGCCTTAGTTAATACTTAAAATGTTTTTGTGGCTGATGTCAAGTTTCACAAGAAACTTGATGTTGATTCGACATTTTTCTGGCAGAATGCAGTTGTACCAGTTCACTCTATGATGCGGTACTCCCAACTGGCATGATTGATCAAGGCGAAGCTTACCATGTGTCCAGGGAAGTTGCGTGGGATGACGTAACCAAAACAATCGTTGCCCACTTTCCACTTAGTCTCGTCTTTTTGTGTCACACCTTGTATACGGATATATATGTGTGTGTATATATGTGTGTGTATGTGTGTGTGTATGTATGTGTGTGTATGTGTGTATATGTGTGTGTATGTATGTATGTGTGTATGTATGTGTGTATGTGTGTGTATGTGTGTGTATGTGTGTGTGTGTGTATGTGTGTGTGTATGTGTGTGTATGTATGTGTGTGTATGTATGTGTGTATGTGTGTGTATGTATGTGTGTGTATTTATGTGTGTGTATGTATGTGTGTGTGTATGTATGTGTGTGTATGTATGTGTGTGTGTGTGTGTGTGTGTGTGTGTGTGTGTGTGTGTGTGTGTGTGTGTGTGTGTGTGTATAATAACGCAAGTTGATATCTACTCATAATTCAAATCTCCTTTATTATTAACATTTAACTCTAAAATTCTAATACCCTACGTCAAAATGCGTCTCGATTTATCTTTTTCTAAAGCTTTAAAAACATTATGTTGGTATATTTGTTACTGATTCTTTAGACCTTGAATTTTTTGATAGATTTATTAGCGATTCCGATAAATACAAGGTCATTCATTGTTTTCATGCGCTTTATTAACCGAAATTTAATATTCCCTAAAAACGATGTCATTTCTATGAACAACTAACTATTCCCTTCGTCTAAACACGTGCCTGTATTTTTTTATGATATGTTCCTCCCTGTTCTTCCCTGTATATAAAAACTATATTTGAATAATTCCCTTTCTTGCTCTTTGTCTTCCTCAAAATGTAAAGCTTGCGCGCATTTTTGTGCTGGATGTTTTTTGTGTTGTGTTTAAGATGTTTATATTTATGCCTCTCTAAATGCTAAATGTAACATAAACCGGATTAACTAGCCACAAGACTGCCTCATCAATACCATAAATATAAAACATCTACCATCTAAAATATGATCAACCTTAAAGAAAGTCTTAACAAAATGGCCAATATTATTTCATATTTCATATGAGAAGAGAAAATCAATCACTCATTCATATCGGGAGATCTCCGGAAATATCACACTAACCTTATTGAAGTTCAGCAGTCATGCTTCATTTGATGAGTAGAGATCCACTAAGAATACAGATTTTGTGAAAGTCGACTTCCAAGCAGAGTTGCGGGAGCCTTATAAACAAAAATTCCCTTTTTTTAAAATTGTTACACCCACAGACTTCAAATTTGTCAAACATGATACTTTTTTTTGATGAGTAGAAATCCGCTAAGAACGGTTTTTGCGGAAACCGACTCCCAAAGTAGTTACGGGACCGTTATAGATTTTAAAAAATCTCTTTTGATTTTATCTATCTATGTGTTAAACGTACTGACTTCAGATTCAACAGACATGTTTCCTTTATTGAATAGATATTCGATAAGAATGCGTTAAATTAAAACAGATTCTCAAAGGTGTTGCGGTGTCGTTATAGACAAAAAAAAAACAGAGTTTATATATATATATATATATATATATATATATATATATATATATATATATGTATGTATATACACTCTGTCGCAAAATATATGCACCCAGAAAATCAAGCTACAATCACGAAACTCGGCAAGAATGTAGTCTGGTAAGAGATATGCAAATGATTAAAATTTCGAAGCCAATGAGACAAGGCTAAGTGTGCTATGCGCATATTAGTTGCGCAACTGGAAGAGTTTAAAAGCATGAGTACGAGCGCCGTACGGCTATCCAAACGAATCTGATGACTTTGATAGACGATATTGAGACTTAGGATGCCTCTAAGACGTAACCGGCGGCAGTACGAGCAGCTGACGGACTTTGATAGGGGCCGTATAATAGGCCTCAGAGAAGCAGGTTGGTCGAATAGACGTATCGGCTGCCACCTCGGTCGGAGCGATATGGTAGTAACAGTGGATCACAGAAGGTAGAACCGTCGCGGAGGGTCAGGACGTCCCAGGAACACAAATGATCGCGAGGATCGTGCAATCAGAAGAGTGGCCACTTCGGCACCAACAACGTCTCTAGCATCGATTCAACGCCCCTTACCTCCTTCAGACATCCAGGGCCATCAAGAGAAACCATAAGGAGACGACTGACCGAAGTTGGCTTGAGGAGCCGACGTCCGCTAAGACGCTTACCACTGACCCCACATCATAGGCAGTGTCGACTGGTTTTTGCCGACCTCGGGCAACTTGGAGTGTGACAGACTGGAGACGTGTCATCTTCAGTAATGAATCCCGATTCCGTCTCAGTGCTGATGACCACCGCACACGTGTCTGGAGGCGCACCGGCCAGCGGTCCGATCCGGCATTTATTGTCGAGCGGCATACAGCAATTTCACAAGGTGTGACAGTGTGGGGAGCAATTTCTTGGGACACACGATCATCTTTAGTGGTCCTTCAAGGCACTTTGACAGCTCGCAGATACGTGGACGATATTTTAACGCCGATTGTGCTACCCATGCTATCAAGTCGCCCAGGTGCCATTTATCAACAGGATAATGCTCGTCCACATACTGCGCGACTCTCCCAACAATGTCTTTAAGGATATGACGTCCTACCATGGCCTGCCAGGTCACCAGATCTTTCGCCAATAGAGCATGTCTGGACGCGCTGGGAAGGCAACTGCAGCCGTCCCGAGATACAGGAGAATTAACTGCGCAGATGCAAAGACTATGGCAGGATCTTCCACAGGGGGTCATAAGTGATCTAATTGAATCGATGCCACGCCGAATTTCGGCTTGTATAGCTGCCAGAGGTGGCTTTACTACTTACTGATTTTTAACCTTTTGCAAGCTGTAACCGCTTAATAAAATGATAGTTTGTTCTGAATTTTTAATCATTTGTTTTTATTTTCATATACACTACATGCATACCAAATTTCGTGAATGTAGCTCAATTTCTTCTGGGTGCATATATTTTTTTGCGACAGAGTGTATATAGGTATATATATATGTATATATATATATGAATAAATAAATATATATATATATATATATATATATATATATATATATATATATATATATATATATAATCCAAAACATAAAAATACACAGATAGTTAGAACCTAAGATAACTATACTAAATAGGAAGAAATAGGTACAATAGTACAATAACAAACTCTTGGTCTTAGGAACCAAGATTGCAGGTTTAAACAAGTTTTAGGGCTAGCCAACCTTCATCTGTAGTTTGTCATACTATGCACCAAGAGGAAAGAAAAGAATAACATTTGGAGGAATTTAAACATTATAATAAAATCACTAAACTAATAAAATATAATTATAAAATTTTAGCCTACTAGTATTCACATTATGCATTTAAATTCGATGCAAAACGTAGATAGTAAGACTTACTTCGGGAATGTATCAACTGGTTATGTTTCCCGCCAAATACAAGAGAGGGAAAGCAGTTCCGCATAAAGTTAAATTATGATAGATTAATATAAAGTTTATATATATATATATTTGTACTTTTAAAAATCATAAATATATATTGATATAAATATTAGTGTAAAATATAAATGAGTCCTAGAAATATTTAAATATTATTGAATTAATAAACATGTGCGCCATCTATTTAATAATTGTATAGTTAGTTTAAAAACTCCATAATGTCATTAAGTTATTAATACAAATTGTATAACATTAAGAACTATTAGAAATATAATTGTAAAGAAAGTTAGCAGGATATCCATGTCCTATACATTTGTTTGTTAAAGTTATTAATGTTGAAATAAATATTAGCTTTATCACTAACATATACACAATAAAGTAAAAAAGTGAAGAAGTTCTAGAACCTACAGTGCTAACGAAGGAAGAAATTGGAATTCACAAGACACAACAAATGTAGGTACACAAAAGTCTTTGGGCTAAACTGGAGACCTATTATGATTTCTAAAGCTGTTGCTGAATTAGGCCAGTGATTTAAGGCTAGTAATGCATTATGGATCCAACCTTCCCCGTACAGCAGAAATTTTCGACGTAATAGGAAAAAAAGTAGAGCCATGTTGAAAGGTTAAGCCTATTTCTATCACGTGGATGATGAACCTGACAATATAGTAAAATGAAATTAAGAAAAGAGAACAAAAATGAATCTCTCAAGGAGAGGAATAATAAAAAAAATTTTATATAAAAAATTAGGATAAAAACTTACACGTAAAATAAATTTTTTTTGGAAATCAAAAAATCAATCTTCTGCGTTAAGATCCCACGCGAAATGATTTAAATGATTGGAACAACAACTCAAGAAGGAAAAACCGTGGTACCACCTGAATGGTTATTTTGTAAGTAAACTAACCACTAAAAGATATTTTAAATAAACAAAACATAAGAAGTTTTGAATAAAATAATGAAGAAAGTTAAGAATAGATTATATCAAATAGAAATATATTTAAAAGTAAATTCACTTGGATAATTATATACTAGATAGTTATATTGCAATTAAAATAAGCGCTTAAAATATTAAAAAAAATTTTTTTAAAGAAACTTAATAGAAGACATTTTAAATAATATATAGAACTAAGATAAAAATAGATTTAATTTGAAATAGAAATATATTTAAAAATAAATTTATTTGGATAATTGTATTCTAAACAATTATTGAAAAATTTCACAAAATTACTATGTTTTAAACTGTTATAAGTAACTAAACCATTGTTTCTATTTATAAAAGTTATTTTTAATATTTCTCAATATTGAGGGGTGTAAGTTACCACCTCAGAAAGGCATTTTTATAATGTTAAAATCAAATGAGTCTCTTTTATCAAAAATATTGCTTAATTGTAAATTATTCTTAACGTTTAATTGAAATTCCAAAAGCTAGCTGACTCATTATTATAATTAGTTTTTAATAATTTTAAATAGTGGGAATAATAGTTAAAGCTAGGAACAAAGTTTACTGTATTACTTAATATAATTAAGCCATCTTTGTATCTAAAAAAGTAACAAGATTCATAACTAATACTTTCATTTTCATAAACATGCAAGAAAATATTTGCTAAGCAGTTGCTAGCTGGTACACCTTGTTGTAAACCTTTAATTTTCTGATAATGAGCATTATTATGGAAAATATAAGTTTCTTTTAATACTAATTCATTTTAATAGAAATATATTTATCATATATTATTATCTTATTCCGTTACCCCTTAAATAACTAGTTTTAATCAATTAATTTTTATTAATTATAATTAAAAATTATTATATTGTCATCAAAATAAAATCATGTATTTTAAATTTCATCTCAATTGAGCGCTTTAAAATGCATTTTATTAACGATTGCAAATTCCACCAAGATAAATAAATAAACAAATAGAGATTGTGAGCTAATAGTAGGAATTGAATAAAGTGATTTCCATGGAAATTTAATCAAACACTAGAGAAATACACTCCAGTAAATAAAATAGAAATAATTTAATACTCCTTGAGTGACCCGATACCATTTGATCCACGAACCGGTGGTTGGGAACCATTCTGTATAGTACTGATGCCTTCTTTAACAGGTTACACGAATTTACTTTTATTTTCACCAAACATCACATCATAGCTATTCAGCAACCAATAAGCCTTGGGTTCCTTTTGGCTTTTTGTACATCAATTATTAACTTCTTGTACGCAGTTTCAGTTAAAAAATAATCATTTTTTGTCGCTTTAAGGTATCCGACTACGTTCGGAGACTTATTTTTTTAATTTTCTAAAAATCCCTAAACTTTTTACATTCTTAATTTCATTTTTATGAACTATAATAAAAAATACATTTATAAATAATATACATACGTAACAATTTACAAAAATTTTAATTTTTAAAGAAATTTTAATTAAATTTTGAAGTTTTTTCAAATGCTCTATTTTTAAAAGTAATTTATATTTTATATAAAAAAATGCTGCAGCACATTTTTTAAACATATGTCTAGAGGCTGGACTACAAGTTTTAAATTATTTCTTTTGAATCAAAAGTTATAGCTAATCGAAACTACGAACTATAAATTTTATTTATATTTTCGATACTTTTATAAGGAAATCAACCATAAAATCACTAAAAATTGTTCAATTTCTCAGCTTGTAGTCCAGCCTCTAGGTAATACTATTAAAAACATTCGTGTAAAATTTCGTACAAGTCTCTCTAATAGTTATTTAGATATCACATTTGAAATACAAAGAAATTTACAAAAACATAGTTTTGAGAAAACTGAATTTAAACTTTATAAATGCAATTTTAAAATAAACTATTACTAGTACATCCTTAAAACTCTCCTGATTTATAAAACACACCTTCAGATTTTGATATTGTATTAAATTTTTCTTTCTCTGGGCCTTATTTTTTTTTCTGGGTGATTTCAAACGAGTTAAAGAATGTCGTTTCGAGTCACTGACTCGAATGATCTCGAAAGATTTGCAGTCACGCAAAATTTAGTAACCTGCATTTATACCAAAGTGCTTTCAATACCTCCAATAAACCATTGAAACCTTTATTAAAAATAATAACGGCAATATAAGCACCCAAAGAGAATGTTTTCAGCTCAATAAGAGTTTCCTTTGGAACAATTTGCCACTAACAGGCATTGAACTACTCATTTGCATTTTAGGTTTTACCGTGGAGACACTTCTGTAAGAACTGTATATCACACAATTTCATGTACTCGGATTTAACAACATTTAAAATTTTTGCAGAAAGGCCTACACTTTTTTCTAAAAATTGTTTGCCGGTTGCTTTTGAGCGCTGGTATGCACACCAACTATCAGCTCCGATTGGACACTGTCCATGCATGGGTTTTTCACGGCTTGAGTAACAGTGAAAAAATGCCGCTATGGTAGCACTTTGCATTGCCTCGATGTTATGAGTATTACTTCTAATGGCAATGCCATAATAGTTTTGGATTTTATCGATCAAAGCATCGGTGAGTTTTCCTTTCCCACCGAGGCTTTTCTGGGTTTTTAAGCTTTCTTAGCCGGCTACCTACTCTTTTCTGGATGTGTTCTATACACTCGTAATTGGTGACACTGTTGATACAGTACATATCTTTCACTGCAAGGTATCCTTGGGAGTCACCATCACCATAAAAATTGACATATTTCAGATTTCTCGTGATACAAGAATGCTCGAAGATTCTGTATCAATCGACTGATTCTATGCTTGAAGCAGATCCAAGATGATTGCAAGAATATGTATGTCCAACTGGATTCTTAGAGTTCTTCAAAGTATTACAAATTCATGCAACACAACCGTTCAGGATGAATGACCACGTCTTTGCCAAGTACCATCAACAGATACTCCGCATTCTGCAACTGCCGTGTTGGAACAATTTTTGAAGTTTCTCACTTCTAAAGCAGCGTTATTCATGGTATCTTTAGCTGTTGATGTAACTGCACACACACAGCCAAGAGCTTTTCTTCACATAATCTGTATGCCCCTTTTGTCACACAAGGCATATTCAACGTAGTACACAGCTTTTTAGCAGACGAATATCCTCTTCCAATTACTCGCATTCCACAAACAAATTGCAAATTTATGGCACTTTGCTTGTTAAACTTCTCAGTAGATGAAAAAGGGAGTGAGAAATAGCATTTGGAGCATTTTACTGCTACATTGGAAGCCAATCAAACACAAAATCTTCATACATATACATATTATTTTCGAACACAAACTGGAAAATACATTTGCCAAAGTATTTAAGTGTCAAATATTCTGTTACATTTTAATGTTCCATTTTAACATTCGTTGTTCTGAGAAGAGTCTTTCAAGTAATTCAGTTTCAGTTCACTACAAGTCTGAATATTTTCTCTTTGCTTTGGGTTGGTAAATCTGTTACCAGCAAATTTTCTTTTTCGAGAAACTGACTTAATTCGTTAGTTACCCATTATAAGAAGGTAAAACAAAAGCGGAATATCATGGAACAATTAAAAATTCTATACAATTAAAGCGAAAAACTTAAGTTTTTTAGAAGAAATGTAAGAATAAATTTCTAAGACACAAACCAAAATAAAAACAAGTGAGGTCATAAGAAACAGATGTTGCCAATCGCATAAGTCAAAATAAAAGATTGGAATTGTTGCCAATCAATAAAATAGTTTTAAAAATTCTTAGTTATTGTTTTTAAATTTATAATGTAATGAAACTGCGAAAACTAGCTGTAAAAAGAATGTTTAGAAGTCAACTTCCGGTTTCGATTTCACTGCTTCTAGTTTCTTTTGATAGCGGTAATAATATTTTGAACACCTGTAACTTTTTTTCTAATTATCGCACAGACAAAACAAAGACATATTTAGGAAGTTAATTGTTTGAATTTTCAAATGATAAAAAAAAGAAAATGTGATTTTTTTACCAAAAATGACGTTTTCAACGTAGTTGGATACCTTAACTCGAGTTTTGGGCAGCTCGTCGTCGAATAGTTGTTTCATGCCTATAGACCTGGGTCGGCAAGCTTTTAGCTGTGGCGTGCCAAAAATCAATCTACCAATTATGATTCAGCGTGCCACACAGTAGAACATTTTTGAAACAATTCCATTTCCGCGATAATGTACTATGCAGAGTTAGAGAATAGAGTTCAATTATATAGAGATTTACAGCTTTATCTCACATTAATTTTGCATCAATTAAAAGTATTTCTTAACATAAAAAATAAAGATCATGAAGTATAACTATTTCTTCAACAAAAATAAATAAAAACCTCGAAATTGTACATTTTTTATGTTTTTTAAGCGTATTTATCAAAAAAAATAGACAACGTAAAATATAAGTATTTCCCCTGATTACAGTTTTAAAAAAAAATTTAATGTGACCATAGTGCTGCTTCGCTCTACTTTCTTATCACAAAAAAGTGGTGTAATTTGTGACTTACTTTGACATGATTCTGAGCATTCAGTTGTTAAACAATTTTTTTGCGGACTCGAAATATTTTTTGTATGAGGAAAGATATTTTACTTAGACATGTAGAACTAAAATCGGAAAAGCAGAATACATATGCAATTTTCTCTCTTTAAACAATTAAATATCTCCAGCTATGGCATCCAATAATTTATAAAAAAAAGCTGTAAACTTACCTTTAGAGTTATCTTTCGAATTTTTTCATAATTCCTTAATTTGCCATATTCTGAGATGTTTGTCAAATAAGGTCTGTTGCAAATATTTGTTCATTCAAAAATGACAAATTTGTTAAGTAGTGCTGAGAGCCACTGATAATTGTATCGTGTGCCATCGGTTGTCTACCCCTGCTATAGACCATGACTCCTTCTCCAACACTACAACTTGCTTCTCCAATTTCATGCAACACAGGAAAAAAACAATTTTTTGCTGAAAAAGTTTAAGTAAAATTGAGTATTTTGACACTCTCGAACAAACCACAATGTGGAACTGACAAATTCTGAGCCTAAGACACGAGTTAAAAATCTCGTGTCTTGCCACACAATATTCGAAATGAATTGGAGATGTATTTCATACTTTGCCGGTTTCTCATTAGGCATTCTATAGAATGTCTAGGCAATGTGTGAAATAAGAATCATTTCATACATTGCCATTTTCTTTTAGGCATTCCATAGAATGCCAGATTTCCATACTTTGCCGGTAACATATATATACATATTCTGAGCTGTTAGTCCCACATACTTGGAATTTTGCTAGCATTTTTCGTTTGTTGAAAATGGTGTTTGAGAAAATCGACTTCTGGGAAGGGGCTACAAGGGTGGAAATGATAATGTACTTCTGGTTTTGGAAATTCAATTTCAACGATATTTAAATCAAATGACGAGGGTCACAAGAATATTTTTCAATACAATCGAAAAGTTCGTACAAGGATTTAGGTAAGAATTACCTTGTAATGGATGGTCCCATCCATTAATGTGAGAGGGTTAGAAGGAAGATCAACCATAGCCAAACAAGCACTATTCACTAACAATCTTCAACAACCTAACAAAATCACTACAGCCCAAGTTGGGAAATGCACCTTAGCTAAATATAGGAGCAATAGTCAGGTAGACGAGATAATTGGAAATGTAATTAGGATAATTTACTCTTAGCACGTTCTGGCAATACACCTTCTAAATATTTGAAGGTAAGTTCTAAGGTAATCTAATTCAAGCCGATACTAATCCAATTTAAACAGCTAATTGACTAAATTGTCAATTTTAATATTAATCAAATAATCTACGAAGCGCTCTTGCCTAGTTTTATGTTAATCACTTGCTACTATTCAGTTAGCTTCTAACATCTCTCCCTTTCAATCTTTAAATAAAAGTCTTGATTTGAATAACTCGCGTCTTCTTCTTCGGAGGGAAGTTTTCAATAGAATAATATTTAAAGAACCATTATTCCTCAAGAGGACTAGTAGGAATTACGCAAATAGACTCGCTGAAACCTAAAAGTGTATAATCTTGTTATGTCGCGAAATACCCTGCGATGTGATTAGTAACGGCCAGTATTAACTGTATGAAATGTTTTATGTGAATAATAATACAAGGAAAATAATAAATAATTTATACCAGGACAATAAAGTTTAATGGGCTTCCATTTCTGTACTCTTTGATTTCGTTCACGAAACCTCAATCAGTTGGGCATCTAATTAATTATTTCATGCACCCATGCTTCTGTTTTTGTAAATATGTTTAAAAGTAATACATATATATATAATTACATAAAATGTAAAAATACCGTTTTTCTTTTACTTTTTTCATCATATTCCTCAAAAAATATTAAGGCTACATACGTGTTTCCATCAGATATTTTTATTGGAGAATAGAGAAAAAACGAATGAAAGATAAAGTGGAAATTTCTGGATGAAAAAAACCCAATGCTTTAGATTAAAGAAAAAAGAGTTGCCTTTCTTACTGTATTGATTAAATACAGCAACAAAAAAAGAAGAGAAGAAGAAAAAATATCCAAGCCGTATTACGGGCAATGTCAATTCTCTGATTTTCTACGATTGCACTAATGGTGAGAAAAGTGACAAACAAAAAAAAAAAAAAAGCTGTTTTGATTGAATGGAACATAAAAGCAACTAACAAGGAAAATAAGGAAAAAGGTAATTTATCTTCAATAAACCAAACTAAAGTTTCGACTCTTCGGCTGTTGTCCTTTTGACAAACAATTTCTTCACTTTCGCTTTCATTTTGAAGAAAAATAATTAGTGTTCTTTAATTCACATGTGCCAATATGTATGTTTCTGCAATAGAGCCAGTAATAATAAACAATTGATGGACTATATTTTCTTACATATTTGTTTGTGAAATTAAAATAAACTACGCACACATGCAATTTATCATTAGCTGAAGATCTTTTTGCTAAAATATAAGTTAAGTTTCAAAAATATTTAAATTTTTAATACGATGTTATATAAATATTTGATACATTTTTAATTTCATTTCTGAAATAAATTCTCAAATTCTGATTAATTTCTGTATTAAAACTGCTTAGTTTAAGCACTAAAATGTAAACTAAACAAAGAAATCCCCTTCAATTTGATATCATTTTATGTAAACGATTCATTTAGATGTTTTGATACACACCGTAAAAATGGCCACGGTAGCCTAGTGGTCAAGATAACGGACTCGTGCCCGGCATGTCATGAGCTCGAGCTAAGAACCGCTGAAGATCCACCGTACAGAGGGGCTAATGCGTTGAACATGCCAAGGCTCAAACGTTCTCTCCGTTGGTGTGGTGTAGGAGGTTGCAAGACCGTCCTCATCATTTGGTCATGGTTCAAAATTGCAAAGTCCATCACCAAAAGCCTTCGAGTAGCTGAATAATGTGACGTTAATACTCACTCACATACCATAAAAAATATTGGTAGTAGATCTTAAACTTAAAATCACTAGAACAAGTGTCATAAAAAAGCCACTCTCTAAAAGTATGTTTCTCCCCATACATAATAAATGTTACACTTATTGGTAAACTAATTTAAATTTTGCAAAGCTAGCAGTGAAATTTATGTGTCGAGGGAGGCATGAAGACGAAAAACAGTTTCTTAAAATTGGCCTTTAATAATCAATCATAAAGTCACTTTTGCTCGTTACTGGAATAAAACCAATAAGTTCAAAAATCAACATTACCACAGACATCCGATTCGAACCGTCTTCTAATATTGTAAAAATTAATTTCTAATCTAAAATGGTGATGCAACATGCGGTTGCATTGCCAGCCAGTTGTTCTCTCCCTCTAAGAGAAGAAACCACTCACACTTCTTACATTTCCGTTTCTCCTTCCTTTCTCTTCGAAAAACTAACATGAGCCGAGTTTAAATACTCGCTCGATTTGCATGTAGTTGATGCCAACCACAAATCACGAAACTCAGATCGGGTTCAATCGGTGTGCTTACTTTCATTGAGATCATGGAACGGGATTGGAAAAATACAAGTCATAAAAATTTGGATCCGATTTTTTTAAGTGTCTAACAATCGGCCCCCTTTTCCAATCCTGCACCATTATCTTTTCAGTAAATTAATTTTAATCACATGTTATACAATTTAACACAAAAAAATACATTTTATTCACAATCTTTATTGTAATAAACAAATTAATATTTTAATCTTAATGAAACAAAGTCTTATTCTCTAAAAAAATAATTTTCTACAAAATTCTAACAATTTTTCCTTTACCATGGGTTTGGTAAAAATGTCATAAATTATTTTTGGTACCTATATATTTAATTTGGAAAACCTTGTCGTATATCAAATTCCTTAGAAAATGATAACGAACATCGATATTAATTTTCTACTGGTGATTTTGAAAAACTTATAGCAGCTTAATTATCACAAAACATTACATTTTCAATAATTCCAAATTTAAACTTTTATTATCAATTACATTCTTTAGCCAAATGAATTCCTTGCTGCTTCTGTTAAACTAACATACTCAGGTCGACAGACTAACGGATTTTTAGCGAAAGTTCGCCATGAAATTGGAGTTTCGTCTAAAATGCGACACTCGATCATCCCTATTTGTAGAAAAAATCGAGTCTGAATAACACATCTTAGTTTTAATGATTTAACTTTTGAAAGTTCTAATTTGTATTCTTGAAATACCTCGTCAAATGACTCACCTCGTGTGTTACCTCGCGCAACTATGCGGGCCTTGTATCTTATGATTATCGGAAGATACATCTGGTTTTTCAAATGTTGAGGGCGTTTCCGTACTTGTCTTTGAAACTAAACGACTCGTTAATGAATCTTTTACTCTACCAGAATCATCCTCATCATCATAATAATCAGGAAGGTTTAAATTATATCCAAGGTTACTATTCTTTTTTCTAAAAATTAATTCCCCTCTTATTTTCATCGAATCTTACATTAATAGTCTCGACTAATTTATTTTCATCTATCAACCATATTCTATAACCCTTAGTACGTTGTGCGTATCCCATCATAATTCCCATTTTCGCACGCATATCGAATTTTTTTCTAATTTGTTTTGGCACACCAGCATATGCTAAACATCAAAGGTTTTAGATGCAATACCGATGGTTTTCTACCTGAATATTTTTCGAAAGGCGTTTTGTTACTGTCTTTGTGACAAATTCGATTCCACGCATAAGTGAAACAAAGTAATGCTTCTCCCCCAAAACTTATCGGGAACTTCACTGACTTAAGCAATGTTTTGATGCCATCTTGAGCGGTTAAATTGAATCTCTCCGCGACCCCATTCATTTCTGGCGTATATGAATTTGTTACCTCATGCTTTATACCCAGTTCTGTCAAGAAATTATCCATATCACAAAATTCCAGTCCGCCATCAGTTCTAACTGCTATTACCTTTTTACTTAGAAAACGTTCTGCTCGTTTCTGAAATCTTATAAACGTATGAAATACGTCAGATTTATTTCGGATGGGAAATACATTCACCTTTCTTGAATAATCGTCAATTATACTCAAGAAATATTTATTACCGCCTTGGCTTTCAGTTGGCATTGGACCACAGAGGTCCATATGCAAAATTCAATGGACGTTTTGATCTTACGGCCCCGTCTTTTGAATGAAACTCTCTTGGACTTTGCTAATTTACACGGTATACAATGAGTCTTACCATTATCAGTTAAGCGTGGGAGACCTTTTACACTATCATTTTTACTAGTTTTTACCAAGTAATCGTTATTAACATGACAAAAGCGTGGATGCCATATTTCTAGGATCCGTTTTTGTTTTAGCGGTTACATTACTAAAAAAACTAATTTCTTTACTCTTTGGTATAATATAATGATCCGGCTTAAAAAATACAAATTTTCATGGCGTGTCGCCGTTAGAACAATTTTATCAGTCTTTATTAAAAACATTAATTTTACCTTTAGTACCCACAAAATGCGCACCTTTACTTTCTAATCTGGAACCGGATAATAAATTTCTCCTCAACTTAGGATTAAATAATACATCAGTCAAATTATTTCATGAAAACTCCCCTTATATTTTACCCGAAATCTAAGTGTACCGATTCCTTCTACGGGACAACTTTTATCCTCCGTTGCTAACGACATTTTCATGTTAGTTATCGGCTTAAGATCTAAAAATAAACTCTTGTCATTACAAAATGACTCGTGGCAGCAGTATCTATTACAAAGACCTTTATCAAACTCTGTGTTAAAAGTTTCATTTACAGTTGAAGGAGATTTTTGTAGAGACTTTTTCTCTTTACAGTTTACTTTAAGATGCCCGTACTTATTACATACATAACATGGACCTATAGTCTTAATAGATTGTTTAACATTTTTAATAGTTTTACAGTTAAATACCTTACCACTTTTCTTTTGGTAATCATTCTTGCCATTTGGATCTCCATGAGCTGCAGCCGTAGCACCAGGTAACGTCTTCGACTTCTTCGAAGTGAAACTGCTCAAGTAAGCATTCTCCGCTTTCTCCAAATCTTGTTTCATCAACTGAAGACGATTGGCTTCTAATATCAGCTCTGCTTCAATTTTGACAACTCTGAAGTCCTCTTCTTTCCATCTGTAGATTTGTTGCACGGTAGACTGGAATTCCTGAGGAAGCCACCTTAATTTATGACCCGCTTCTTGTAGTCTGGTTGCCGCTGTCTTTACACGAGATATGAAGATTCCAACATCTTCCCCTGGTTGGTATTTTGTTCCAAAAATTGATCTAATAGTTGAATTACTCTTGCTTTTGTGACTGGTTCGAAGTGATCTTTTAATATCTTCCATGCCGCTTCTCCGTCAGTTGTTTCCGTTATCAGATTTTTCAAATCTGAACTGATGTTAGTATAGATCAACGTATAACATCTATCCTTACGAAGTTGTAGATCTAATTTTTCCTTGTATGTTGCCTCTTCATCAGGTTGCTCTGGCTTGGTCTGTCTTGGTATAAACTGCCAGCAACCATAATGCATTAATAGTATTGCATATCATGCTTCCACGTGTTCCAGTTATTTGGAGTCAACACTGATATCTGGTTGTTAAATTCCATATCTGTTACTCGATTTGCGTACTAGCAACAGAGTTCATAAAAAATAGTTCTAGACTGGAACAGTATTTAAATAGACAAAGTTCATGGCCTGGTTCAACTGCTTACTGCCTCGACACAGTACATGGACTTGTTCAACTGCTTAGCCTGTCTCGACACAGTACATGGACTGGTTCAACTGCTTAGCCTGTCTCGACGCAGTACATGGACTGGGCCCATAACAAATTTGTTACACTTATTGGTAAACTAATTTTAAATTTTGCAAAGCTAGCAGTGAAATTTATGTGTCGAGGAGGCATGAAGACGAAAAACAGTTTCTTAAAATTGGCCTTTAATAATCAATCATTTCACTTTTTGCATCGTTACTGGAGCGATAAAACCAATAAATTCAAAATCAACATTACCACAGACATCCGATTCGTTTCTAATATTGATATTAATTTAATCTAAAATGGTGATGCAACATGCGGTTTGAGAAAACCCTCTAAGAGAGAAAGATAATATTTCCGTTTCTCCTTCCTTTCTCTTTGAAAAAACTAACTGGATGAAAATACTCGCTCGATTTTGCATGGTAATTGCTGCCAACCACAAATCACGAAAAAAAGATCGCCTTCGAATCTTGCTTACTTGATTAAATCAGGAACAAAAAAATACAAGGAGATCATAAAAATTTGGATCCGATTTTTTAAGTGTCTAACAATAAATCTACTATAAAAATTAAAGGTAAAAATGTGGGAAAAGTCAAAAATTTTTTATATTGTGAGGTTTTTTCCTTCTTTAGATCTTTTTATTACTTCAGAACTGAATTGGGTTTGGCAATTTTGTTTTAGATAATGTGAATGCTACAAAGGAAGAAAATATTCTTTTCAAAATTCTCATTAATTTGTTTTAAAGAATGTTTCATCTGTATTTCCTAATAGAAAACGTAAAATCTTTTCAGACCGCTTAAGAATTCTCTCCTCTTTTTAACAAACACTTCATAAAAAAATTTCCATCCTTCTATGAAATATTTTTCACATGCGTCATTTTTTATTGCACGCCATTTATCTGTTAAACGCACAAAAAAATTCTTTTAGCTGTTTTCAGAGTGAGAAAATAAGAGAAAAAAGATTGTTTCCATTAAAAAATAAGCCCCATTTTTCAGAAATTGCTCCTTAAATCAATTAAAAGCAATCGAAAGTTACATTAAAGGTTCCTTAGAAAAAGCAAGAGATAAAAAAGAAAACTATTTTTCCAAATGGGGGAGGGGAGGAAGGGGGTATTTTTACCACAGAAATTAAAAGGTGATTTGTTCGGAATTTGTTAAAATTTTTCTGTTTTTCACTTTATCTTGAAGCAAAATTCCTAAGCAAAAATTCTTATGCTAAAACAAATTTTAAGATACCTTGCTATAAAATTGAATTAGCCCAGACATTCTACAAAAATGTATACGTTAGGCATTCTTGCATCAGCGAATAATGATGTTTCTCTCTTTCGACTATATCAAGGAGATTATTTTACATTTCAGAAAATATAAATGCGTTAAAATTTGCTTTACCGGAACATTTTTTAAAAAAAATTTAAAGTTCTGTATTCCTTATTTACATTTTCTCCGCTCCTCCGGTATGTCGGGGCGTTCGGAGGGTGTTACAGGCTGAATCAGACGGGAAGACTGTGTAAGAAGCATTGTGATGCTCGCTATCTGGAGCCATGAAAGTCATCGTAGGTGCGAGAGAGTGCAAGTAAACCTGGAAGCGAGTCCGAGAGTCAGCCTGTTACTTTATCTGGAAGGGTCTCTTGGAGTATTTTGAGTGGGAGTTGGAGTGTTTGGATTTCTCCTTTTCGTGCCTCTTTTGTAGTAGGGATTACCATTCGGTTATTGGTCCTTGCCGCCCCTCGTAAGGCGGACTTGTGAAGCCGGAGATTGGCGTAAGAACTACGCCGGTCACTTCACTGTCGGCAAAACCAAAGGGAGGTCAAAGGTTGACTTACACTCGAACTATAGCGTCGGTAATGTCCTGTCGCAAGTACTTTTTCTAGTGAAATTACGTAACCGTTGGGAAGTCATTAGATCTCAAACAGAAAGTCGGTCCTTTGCGGGAGATAGCCGGACTTTGTAACTGTATTTAAGATAAAAATATATTAATATTCTTTAATTATAAAAGAATTAACTTTTAATGAAGCTTTTACATGCTCGACCTGCTTATATTACTTTGTATAGATCTTCTCAAATTTAAAGCAACTTATACTATTAAATTTCCTTCATCCCACCCCCTATATCATTTTCCTTATCCACAAACATACATATTCATTGATTTACAAACTGACTTTATTTCTAAACTACACGAGTATTTACATAGAAAATCTTCTCAAAATGAGCTCAATTCATGTGACGTCATAGTCACATAATAGTGGAAGCCACGTGATTCTAGCCAATCAATTCAAAAACTCATGCGACTGCATAGTCACACGATAAAAACTATCTAGTGTTTTCAGCTAATCAGTTCACGCGCTCCGGTGTTGCCAAGTTTTGCTCTTTGCAGAAACTTTCTCTTAAAAAGTACATGTATACAAAATTCATTTTATTTAAAAGTATATATAAGCATAAAATATGATTTTTTTTTAATTTTAAAAAGTCTTTTTTAAGAAATTTTTTTTCCTAACATTTAAGCAACTTTCTCCAAATATAAAATTTGAAATTTTGTCTGAGTTTTACAAATAGAACAACAAGTACAATTAGTTGTATGTTTGTTTTGAATTCAATGGAAAACACGTGATTGTTTTTAACACGTGACTTCATGAAATGAGCCCATTGTTGTTATTTTTTAACTAGGGAACAAAATTATAATGCTATAAAGCCTAATAGAACGAAAAATTTCCTCTGAATTAAATATTTAGATACATTTCCCACTCTCTTTACTCAGCGTTTCATTTGCCCTTTTTAATTTAGTAGATCGATAGTTAATACTCAAGTGAGGGACATTTATTAAGGTCGCTGTATAAAGTTACACGAGGGCTACTGGTCGTAATTTTTAATATCGGTCAAGTGATGAGGATAACACCTGAGCTGCGCCAATCTCCAAATCACCACACCATGCCAACGAGAGGGCTTTGAGCCTCGACATATTTAATGTGCATCAAACCCTTTACACGGCTGGTCTTCAGGGGTACTAGGGCTCGAATTCATGATACGTCAGTCACAAATTCGTAACCCTAATCACAAGACTACTGTAGCCTTAAGTTAATCCTCATAAAAAAAAGAAAAGAAATGAAGGAGAGCAGAATAGTGTAAATTTAGGAAGATATGACATTATCAGTTATATTTAAATAATATAGTTTTAATAGAACTATTTTTTCATTATTTAGTTTGACAGAGACATATATTTCAAATAGAAGTAAATGTTTATATGACAGATTTTCTATAAAACTATTAAAGGGAGATATCGCGTTGCTTGCACCAAATAATTCTCCAGAAATCCAGCTTATCATTATCACAAAGCCTCTTTGGCGATAAAGCAAGATATATAAACAGAAAGAGATTTAAGAAATCCATAGAAATGGTTGTTTGATTCTTTCGAGCAAACGTTGACACCCACTATCTCCTTTACTGAGATCATCGGGATATATTTTCGCCAAAAGATAGGAAAGTATTTACAGATAAAAGAAACTTCCTTCCATTTTTTTTCCTTAGAAATATATCATCGTGTGACAAATCAATAGAGAATAAACGTATTATATATATTTGGGATTTCATTGAAAAGATTGAGGTGTGTTTTTTTTAATAATATTTTCATCGCTATGAATAAACATTCATTAAAAAGAATACTTTCATAACTATTTTCTGTATAATTGAATATAAAAAATTACTAAAGCAATTTCAGAATTTTTTTAAAGAACTTGGCAATTATAAAATATAATTAAGGAATATCTTTACTACTTAGTTTTAAAAAAACAGATATTAAGTAAGTCTTTTTACAGTATCAATCTTGTTTCGGAAGTTTGCCACAAATAAGGCATTTTGATTATGTATGGAATTTATATTCAAAGAATTTTTTTGAACTCTTATATGAAAAATTTTAAAAGCATACTTTGAGAAGTTATATGTATAACAAACTTTTAGCACTTTTCTTCTAAAACAATGTGCTGCCAATATACACTCAGGAACATTGAAAATAGCGACCCAAGAAGAAAGCTAAGTACAATCGCGAAACTTTGCAAATAAGTACAGCGTAATGTGATATGCAAATGATCCAAGTTTTGTGCCAATACGCATGCTCATACATGCCGAGGTGGCGCTACAATCAGGAAGAGGGTGCTATATAAGCCAGCGCAAATTTGAAGATTCATAAACGTGACGATTACCCGCCGATTGTAGGAAGACTTTGGTAAGCGAAACATGCCAGGTAAACGTGCTAGAAGACATTTCTCACAGTTAAGCGAGTTTGAGAGAGTCCTGATCATCAGGATGAAAACTGCAGGCTGGTCGACGCGCCATGTTGCTGGCCAGGTGGATCGTTCGGAGTGTGCCGTTTGAAATTGTTGGGAGCAGCAGTGGACACGAGAAGGTACCCACGCGCGGAAAACCGGGTCTGGAGCGACCAGGAAGACCACGAGGAGAGAGGATCGAAGGATCGTGCGGCAAGCACTTGTGCACCCCACAGTGACTCGTTCAACGATACGAACAGACGTAGACGTAGCAATTGTTCCACAAACAATTTCCAGACACCTTGCAGAAGCAAATCCAAGCGCCCTTTCCGTGCACTCCCTTTAACATCGGAACATCGGCAACTGCGTCTACAGTGGTGCCAAGCCAAATCAATGTGGAATGTCACAGATTGGCAAAAGGTTGTGTTTAGTGATTAATCCCGGTTTGTTTTGGGGACAGATGATAACCGTGTACGGGTGTTGAGGTGCCCTGGTGAGTGGTACAATTCCCCCCCTCCACTCACACTGTTCTACGTCACACTGCCCGCACAGCTGGTGTAATAGTCTGGGGGCCATAGCCTATGATAGCCGGTCCACTTTAATTGTGATGCGTGGAACCTTAACGGGCCAACGTTACGTTGATTATATTCTTCGATCCCATGTAGGACCTTTCCTAAATGGTCTCCCAAAGGCAATTTTCCAGCAAGATAATGCTCTTCCGAGTACAGCAAGAGTTGCTCAAGACTTCCTACGTCATTTTCAGACTCTTCCATGGCCGGCTCGCTCCCCCGATTTGTCCCCTGTAGAGCATGTGTGGGATCAGCTAAAACGGCAGATGCCATCATGTCACTCTGTACATGATTTAGAGTTGGCTGTTCAAGATTTGTGGGCCCATCTGCCTCAGGACAGCATAAAGGGTCTAAGCAACTCAATTCCGGACCGTGTGGCGGCATGTATTGCAGCTGGAGGTGGTCCAACGCGCTATTGAAGTTGCCCAGTATTTGTGTCGTTGCACACCCTGTATTCGTTTAATTGTCTTGTTTTTGAGATCAAGTGAATCTCTCATCTTTGTCATCATATGTATTAAATTTCATTTCAATCCGATGCTTTCTTCTTGGGTCGCTATTTTCAATGTTCCTGAGTGTAATAAAATAAATTTCAAACCAAACCACTAAACTCTCTCTAGCAGAAATGAATTATTTAAAATGAAATATTAATTTGAAAATATCCATTGAAAAATAAAAAATTTAATTTTAAGTATTTCACAATAGTTTCTTTAAATTTTTTAATTAAGAAAAGAGAAGTTATGAACTAAGGATTTGAAATATGTAAAAAAAAAAGAATAAATTAAGGCGTTTCGTTAGTTTAACATAATTGCTTTTCTACTTAAATGATACTTTTTTGCCATAAATGATGTAACTAAAAGTGTGTACAAGAAGGGCTGAGGGGAAATTTTTTCAAAGACACAATTCCATAGGAGTGTTAATAATACTATGCAGTAAAGAGAAAAAAAATATTTTTAGAATAAGAGATATGTTTGCTTTTGTATTACAGATACAAGTAACAGCATTATGAGATTTGAAAATGTTCTTTCCTAAGAAAAAAATTATTTGTATCTTTAGCTATAATGATTAAATTTATCTTTTAATTAAAATGCTTTGTTTTTTAAATTAGATATCTCTTTTGAGGTGACTTTAAATTTTCTAATGACAATTTTTCGTTTTTGTAAATGAAATTCATTTCTTGATCCTTTTTTCGAAATAATTATACCATATCCTTTCTCATTATGAATTATATCATGAACTATATATTATGAATTATATCCTATAATAGAAAAAAAAAGAAATGTTAATAACATTTTAAATGGAAAAGTTGTCTGGCGATGTTTCTAAGAACTAACCTGGGCTTGTTTTCTTTAAAGTCTTATTGAAAGTTCAACTGTTATCTCTCTCTCTCTTTTTTCTGAAGAAACATGATATGTAGAAGAGTTATAGTATGTAAAACGTGGTAAAGAGCGAATACATAAAAAGAGATCTTTGAATTGCCAAAATGAGAGAAAATAATTGAGTAATGAAAACTTGAGATTCTCCAACAAATACTACTAAAACACGTGCAAAAAAAATGTTTCATAATACTTAAGGGGGTCCGGCACGTCTATTGGAAGTCACGTTAAATTACGAAAATTTATGTACCTTTTCCTCAGAAACTACTTACTTCTCATGGATAAAATTTTCTCCTCAGGTTATGTGTACTGTCAATAAAACTTTGACGAAGGGGTTTTTTTTTGTTTGAAATAAAATTAATTATGAATTTTTCAAAAAATGTCAAATTTTTTCCCCTAAAATTTAGTTTAATAAAATTTATATAAAAAGGTTTGCTAGATATATCTAATTCCCTCCATTAAAATGTGTAAAAATGTTAAAGTATGCTCAGTGAAAATTTGAGGATTACATAATAAGTACTTTTTGAGAAAATGGTTCATAAAGTAAAAAATATTACATTTTGAGAAAACAGACTTTAAGGTATCCGACTACGTTCGGAACCGTGATTTTAGAAAAGCGCATAAATGGATAATTTTCATGATTACTCGGATTAGAATACATGCATAAAATTGTTTTAAGAACATTTTGACAAAAAAATTTATTTAAAAATAATATTTTGGCAAAAAATTAACTTAGAATAATCTTTTTTCCAAACGTCCTCCTTTTCTGAAAAATGGTTCTATTATATTAATATTTTGGCTGTACGTAGCTCAGACCTCTCTACAGAGGCTCAACTAGAATTTTTGAAAAATTCACATTATTTTCAGAGTTACCACCAATTGAAATAATTATTCGCGTTTTTTTCTTAAAATTACTCTCCTCTGTTGTCGTAAAATATCGTCCCCACTTCTAAGTTATATATTTCAAAAATTCTAGTTGAGCCTCTGAACAGAGGTCTGAGCTATATACAGGCAAAATATTATTCTAATAGATGCATTTTTCACAAAAGGAGAATATTTGAAGAAAATATTATTCTAATAATTAATAGTTAATTAATTAATTAATAGTTAATAGTTAATTAATTAATAGTTAATTTTTTTAACTTATATTTAATCCCTTAACTGCGAATTTAAAGTTGCGTGATTCGCTTCCCAATGCTAACCATTTTCCACATAGGCGCCCGTATGGGATGTATAGGGGAGAGGGAGGAATAAAGAAGTAAAAATATTCTGAAAAAAGAGTAAATTCATCGCAAACATTATTAAGGTCCTTTCATTGCATTCCAAAGCCTTCGGAATAATTTTATGGATAGCAGTGAAGAGAAAAGATCTTTCTTTGGAAAGACGTATATATACGTCCGGGGAAATTAACGGTTTGACTGAGTGAGACGTTTATATACGCTGGTGGTAAGAGGTCAAGGCCGTATCATAGTTTTAGCGTCGAAGTATAGTATTATTGAATTCAATACATTGTTATTGTATGAGGAGATGACGGGGGTGCGATGAAAATCATGATTGAATATTGGATCGCGAATATTGAAACTTTGAGAAGCACTGTTTTAAGATCATTAATTTTGCTACAAGACTCATATTGAACTGCGCAATGTGGCTATATTTACTCCAATTTTAGCGATTTTAATTCCACAAATGTAGATTTTGCAATCACTGACCATATGGTGTTATTAATTGACTCATTTGAACAAAAGATGTGCACTGTGGCGAATGTTCCGAGGAAGTGGGGGAGAAGGGTTTACTAGAATCCCGTTCCCCTACGTTCCGGATAGACTCGTCTGAAAAGGACATGCGGAGGACCGGTTTTGAGGGTCCCGAAGAGAGTGAGACGATATAAACGTGCTCTGGATGTAAGATTGTTTTTTAGAATGATCTGTAAATAAATTGTAAATATTTATATATCTAGCCTGGCTGTGAATTTCGTAACCAATACGTCACAGTACCCATGCACTTGTGGATATTCCCAATACACTCTAATTTTTTCATTCGAACTTCATATAGATTTGAGCTTATCAATAACTTATGCAAAGGAAAACACAGGTGTTCTTAGCAGAGATCATTTAATGCGCCTCAAGGAATAACTTCATTAATATATATATATATATTTCTAACTATCGTATCTCCACATATCATACATCACTTTAAACAGAAATATTTGACCTTTTAGAAAATATAAAAAAAGAAAATCGAAAATATTTCCAAAATTTATGCCCCGGACCCTGTTAACCAGATTAAGAGAACTAAGACAGCATACCCATTCAAAAAATCATTTTTTTAATTTTAGTATTAAAAAATGGTGCATATTTTTTCTGAATCTAAAAATGTGTAACACGTATATGCCCGTTGATAAAATAACCTTAAAATATGAAAAAAGTGATTAATAAAAATGTAAACAAACGTTTACAAATGTTTAGTTTTTTTTACTTTTTCTTCAAAGCATAATTTTTTTGCTTTTAGGTACACTTAAAAAAGAAATATTGCACTATATGGTTCCAAATTTTTTTATACTTCTATACTGGATACATGTGCATATAGTGAACCTAATTTTTTTGAGAAAGGGAGAAAAAATAAAAAATTTCAAAGTTACAAAGTTTTATATTTTTTTAAGTAAATTATCTTAATAATTTACTAAAAAACGTTTCTTTATATTTCGTGTATTGTTTTATATATGTGCAAAAAAACATTTTACATATTTAAGAGATTTTTTTAAATACGGTACCTAAACATAAGCATGCATTATGAGATCTCAAAAATTATCTCCAATTTCAATTAAACAAAAAAACATTAACTAAAAAAATTATTTTGTATTTCTACAGAATGATTAAAACATTTTTATTATATAAGATCGCAAAAAAATCTAAACTCTACTTGAAAATTCTAAAGATATAGGTCCCATAAACAAACAGTATTATTTTGGCATTTTACTCCTCCGAGCATGTCCTGGTACCCTTAACCAGATTAAGAATTAATTACATTTTTATGTCCAGTGACCTGACTATAATAACTCCTTCCATTTTAATTTTGCGGGTAAACAGGGGATAAAGAAGGGTTTTTTTACAAGGAATTTATGGTCATATTGTAAGATTTGAAACAAGATTTAAAGCTTTTATAAAGGAAATACAAAGTACTCTAATTATTCATCCAGATTCCATGCTTTTCATATAGAACCGAAAGAGCTTCTTCGGTGAATGGAAAACAATGAAATAAAAAAAGAAATCGAACTAATGTGTGTAATATCTGTGGTCTGCAATTTTTTTATTCCTGAATCTTTGACAATGAAATAGTTTTCAACACATTTACATGACATTCATTCTTGCTAAAATTATTTTCCTACTGTTAATATTACCAAATATGTATGACTAATATAAAAAACAAAGGGGGGAGAAAAAGAGAGAACTCAGGAAATAAAAATAGTACAAATTTTAAAATATAAAAATTTATTTCTTTATTTTATATATAGCAGCAATTGTGTATATAAAACCTATCACAAAATGACAAACATTATTTTCAAAAAGTGCACAATATTTGAAAACAGATTCTATTTGTGTATTTCACTACGAAGTTATAGAAGAACAAATCTTTTCCCATTGTACGGAGCTTTATTAAATATTTCTGGACAGTAACCTCGGAGGAAAAGAATTTTTGAAACCAAAGTTTTTCTCTTCATTTTTTTATTTTTGTTTATTTCTATTGTTTTTCTCGTTGTTTCTTTTGTTTTGAATTCCATACTAAGAAAACAAATTCGAGAAGCTTTAGAATCTTCTAGAGGAAGGAGAAAAATTGCATCAAAAGAGTTGGAAGGAACAAACTCAGAAAAATGTGGAACTTTCATTATTCGGCTTTCCTATTTTTTAAATAATGATAATTCTCCATAAAGATGCAGCATGTAGCGGTAAATCACACTCAACCTCTATGAGTTTGAGCCGGTTAAGGTATCCGACTACGTTCGGAACCGTGATTTTAAAAAAAGAGCGTAAATGGATAATTTTTATGATATTTAGTGTCACTTAGAATAGAATACATGTATAAAATTGTTTTAATGACATTTAGACAAAAAAAATTATTTAAATAAAATATTTCGGCAAAAAAAAATTAACTTAGAATAACCTTTTTTTCAAAATGTTCTCCTTTTGTGAAAAATGCTTCCATTATAATTATATTTTGCCTGTTTATATCTCAGGCCTCTGTACAGAGGTTCTACTATGAATTTTGAAAAATTCATATTATTTTTAGAGTTACAAAAAATTGAAATAATTATCGGCGTTTTTTTCTTAAAAGTTCTCCCCTCTGTTGTCGTAAAACACGGATAAACCCACTTTTAAGTTATATATTTCAAAAATTCTAGTTGAGCCTCTGTACAGAGGTCTGAGATATATACAAGCAAAATATTATTGTAATAGAAGCATTTTTCACAAAAGGAGAATATTTTCAAAAAGGGTCATTCAATGTTCATTTTTTGTCAAAATATTGTACTTAAATAATTTTTTATTGTAATACTATTCTTAAAACAATTTTATATACATTTTCTAATCTAAGTAACACTAAATATCATAAATATTATCCATTTATACGCTTTTGCAAAATCACGGTTCCGAAAGTTGTCGGATACCTTAAATATAAATTATTGAATATAAAAATGATTGTGATCTCTGAGTGGTAGATTAGCTCAAATCATCTGTTGATATGTAACTCATAATCTAATGTGAATAGAACATGCAATTGCGTAAATAAAATTATTATTATTAAGATTCTTGTTGATCCTTCTGAGATTTGGTAAACTTTACAGATTCCTCTCCAACATCAAAAACTGAGGACTTCCTCGCGGGTATATCTATGCTAGTTCTTAAACAGACGGTGCTTGAAAAAATTCTGTATTATCATTTTCATAAAGTAAAAGAAGTTCTTCAAAATTAAAGTAGAACCGATATACTTGTATTAGATATATAGATGAGAAATATCACAACTAATTTAGGCTACTACAAGGTTACGAATAATTTTTATGATAATCTATTGTGCTATCTTTCATTCGAAAATAATTTGTTATTTGGGATGTAGAAAAATCTGCTGATGAAGGAATAAAATTGTCACTCAACCTTTTCGTTCAATAGTTTGATTAGAATCGAAATTTCTAATGAACTTTCAATGCAGTCAATGGACATAAATACTATATTAGATGATTTTTTTTTAGTGTAGATAGCTTTGTTTCCCGAAATTTTACTGTATGCTACACGACACCATCAATCGATGGATTTTACGTAGTAGTCCGTAGCCTATTGAGATTGGTTTAATAAAAGTCTCTGCTTATGGCGTACCGAAATGCTTGTACTTCTGAACTGGTTGTCAACTTTGCTTTCAATGTTTCTTTAAGGTATCCGACTACGTTCGGAACCGTGATTTTAAAAAGGTGCCTAAATGGATAATTTTCATGATATTTAGTGTCACTTAGATATGAATACATGTATAAAATTGTTTTAAGAATTGTATTACAATAAAAAATTATTTAAGTACAATATTTTGATAAAAAATGAACATAGAAGGACCCATTTTCAAAATATTCTCCTTTTGTGAAAAATACTTCTATTATAATAATATTTTGCCTATATATAGCTCAGACATCTGTACAAAGGCTCAATTAGAATTTTTGAAAAATTCACATTATTTTCAGAATTACAACCATTTGAAATAATTATTAACGTTTTTTTTCTTGAAATTTCTCCCCTTTGTTGTCGTAAAACATGGATAAACCCCCTTCTAAGTTATATATTTCGAAAATTCTAGATGAGCCTCTGTACAGAGGTCTGAGCTGTATACAGGCAAAATATTATTATAATAGGAGAAGCATTTTTCACAAAAGGAGAATATTTTGAAAATGGGTCCTTCTATGTTCATTTTTTGTCAAAATGTTGTACTTAAATAATTTTTTATTGTAATACTATTCTCAAAACGATTTTATATACATTTTCTAATCTAAGTGATACTAAATATCATAAATTTTATCCATTTATATGCTTTTGCAAAATCAAAGTTCCGAACGTAGTCGGATACCTTAAGTAATGTTGATTTAATAGTAAATTCCAGAATAAAAATTAATCGTGCAAGCAAAAACTTTTACTGTAAAACTGAATTTCAGAAAATAAACAAGTTCACATAAAAGAACGCTAATGAAATCTATTTAAAAAAAAAAGAAAAACCTATAAAATTTGTATGTTGAAGAATGTAATATTTTTTATCTTTTAATTTCCTTAAAGTTTCTGTGACTTTTTATAAAGCATTCCATAGAGCTTTTGAAAAGGGGACCCAAAGCCCCTTTTTTATTACGTTATTTTTTTCCTTTCTTTTAATCTTCTTTTGGGCTTTTTTTAAAAATTCACACCACTATCAACCGGAATGAGAAGACACCAGATGAAAAAATAATCAGATACGAGTAAAATGGGAAGAAAGGAACACACGAACGCCATCGGAACTAATCCCTACAAAGTAAGAAAATACCATTAAGCAACTTTCTTTCTCTTGAAAATGGGAAGCTAAGAATAAGATTTTTCGAGACTTTTTGAGCGCATTCAACTGAAAATGTATTTCGGACACAACTTACGGAGCGCGTTGTGCTTATGAGACATCGAGAAAATATGACTGACATAAAAGTTTTAGTACACCAGTTCCTATTTCATGGACCATTTATCTTTATAGGCGTCATCGTATTGAATAAGTATCAAAGGCTCAGTATTTTTTTCTGTTAAACCTGGGTCTTTACAGGAATGCAATCTTTAAAAGTATGTACTGTATATCCTGGCGTACAACATGCACTTTTAACACACACAAAAAATCGAAATTGCGAGTGTGCGTTATACACCGGGTGTAAAAATAAAAATAAAGAAAAGAGATGAGCATTAAAAAATTAGTTTTCTAAATATTCATTTAGCTTTTTCTTGTAATTAATTTATCCTCTTCTAACATCTTTGTATTCCACTGCCATTTTAACGGTTTTTTGATACACACATCTAAAGTCAGAGATAAGGGCGTTCATCCTCCTCAAATAACTGCCATGTGGGTGCTGCACTCTGTGAGAAATTCCTTCGTATTTCAACTTAGATTGGGGCTCAATGATTTTTTGCAATTCGTCTCAAAAAGCAAGACAGTTCTTCAGGACTGATGGAAATTTATTATCGAAAAAGCAATCCTTGAAATTCAGAATACAGCAGTAATATTCGCAAAATAAATCTCAGAAGGCCTTCACATCTTCTATGGCGTTCAGACAAAACTATCAGTATCTAAAATACACTAATGTTAGAGAGTATTCTCAAGCACGCACTCGTTCTATTCAACAGCCGAAATGATAACTAATCGCTGGTCGACTCCTCAACGGTCAAGACAATACCAACACAGTTTCAGCGAGGGACTCTTTATTTATAGCCTACACGGAGTTTTCTCTAAAAATCCACTTTCGTCATAGATCATGATATTATAGATTTCTCCAGTTATTTCGGGGGCATTCATAAGGACGGCAAGTTGCCAAAAATGGTCATCAAGTCACCAACATGGTTAACCAAAAATGATGCTAACTTCTCTCTTTCGCCTACATTTCGCCAAGTTTCTATTGAACCGATATTATAACGTAAGAAACAGTGTTGTTTGCAAATATTACAATTTAACACGAAATAAATGCAATAGAGAGTAATATAAACGTATTGCACATCCGGATATAAATTATTTACTCTATTTTAAAAATTCATTACACAAAGTTTGGAATAGTATTATCCATTAGAAGAAACCTGAAAATGTCTCAAACTAACAGATTTTTCTGAATTCTTTAAAACAACTGGATGCATTCGCCAATCATTTCTATAATCCAAAACATTTTTTTTTTTACCATTCATACTTCTGGTGTACATGAATAAAAACGGTAAACTATATTTCGGCATCTTTTAAAAATAACCATGGATTTGATAACCACATCTACATTTCACGTTTCTTCGCAAAAAAAAAGGTTGCCTGCTACAACAGAACATTAAAAAATACAACTGAAATTACAAATGCGCGTTATAGCCGAAATATACGATAACCATGTTCACTATCGAAAATCTTTTGTTATGACTCTCTTTTTCAGTATTAACTAATGTAAAGTAATTGTAGGCCTTAAAGTTCTCTTTTACTCTATTTTTTAATAAACGGATTCCTAAACTTTTGACTTTTCTACCATGAGAAAACCTGATGTAACTGGAAGCATTCATACTGTATCGTACTTCATACGGTTTCCGTTCATTTATCAGTCTAAGAATTCATTTATTGTAATCTTAATCCCTCGAGTTCCTTTTTTAATTTTTCAATTTCTACTATTAACTCACATTCTCTATATATTTATTTATTTATTTATCTTGGTGGAATTTTCAATCGTTAATAAAATATATTTTAAAGCGCTCAATTGAGCTGAAATTTTATATACGGGATTATTTTGAATGACAATACAATAATTTTTAATTATATTTAATAAAAATTAATTGATTAAAACTAATTGTTTAAAAAATTATAAATATAGCCACGTTGGCGACTTAGCGACCATTTTGGCGACTTGTGTCAAAACTTGAAAAGGTTTTTTTCTCACGATTTACAGCATTCAGTTAACTGAAATTTTATAAACACGATTGTTTTAAATGACAATACGATACTTTAATGATAATTAATAAAAATTAATTACCACTTAATGTCATGATTCTATCATATGTATATACATATTTTTATTAATTGCAACTGTTTCATTAAAAGTAGCTATAATAAAATATTTCTTTGTTGATCTAAGTAGGAATTGACTCAAAAAAAAAATTATATTATTTGTCTATAATACACTTGTACTCATATATTCACTTATGTACAGTAAAATAAATTTGAAAATTAAGTTTAAAAAATGCGTTTCTTTTTTAATATTCTTTCCTTTAGCCATTTGAAAGCCTTTTTACAGCAATTTTAGTGTTTCGATTCTGATTTTTTTTTCCAATTACAGAAGAGGAAAAGCATGAATATATACACATGAAAGTATTTTAAATAAATTTATTATAAAATGAAAGAGAATCGACACCCACACTATAACATCAATTGAATAAGGTATGAGTATTAGTCGACAAAGTACTCTAGTCAAGTTTTCCTGTTTCACCAATATTCTCTCTTCTTCATACTGAGCAAATCTGGCAAGACAAAGACGAAACCAGAAGGAAAAGGAACCAATTGTGACTAAATTGAGCATAAAACGAACCCAAAACATACCATTAAGGACTCTGTAACTAGTTCCTGTGGGCTTATGGTAAGGTTTGTACTCACTCCTGAAGTTAGGATGGGATTTTGGTAAATAATTTGGGGAACTTTTGTTTCTTTTTGATAAAAAAATTATTAAAAAATTTTATTAGCAGAGGTTTATAAAAATTGTAATATATATATATATATATATATATATATATATATATATATATATATATAGTGTTTTTTTTTAGAGGTATAGAACTTTAAATTGCAATAAAACAACGATGTATTATTCGATTGACATGAATTTTTTTTTATTCGAAAGATACTCTTGTGGCATTACATTTTGAATATGATTTCTGGCATAGGACTGCCATGGCTGGCTCGGATGTAGTCCAATTTGGACGTCCAATTTTCGAGGACTTTTTCCAACATTTGTGGCCGTATATCGGCAATAACACGGCGAATGTTGTCTTCCAAATGGTCAAGAGTTTGTGGCTTATCCGCATAGACCAATGACTTTACATAGCCCCATAGAAAATAGTCTAGCGGTGTTAAATCACAAGATCTTGGAGGCCGATTCACAGGTCCAAAACGTGAAATTAGGCGGTCACCAAACGTGTCTTTCAATAAATCGATTGTGGCACGAGCTGTGTGACATGTTGCGCCGTCTTGTTGGAACCACAGCTCCTGGACATCATGATTGTTCAATTCAGGAATGAAAAAGTTAGTAATCATGGCTCTATACCGATCACCATTGACTGTAACGTTGTGGCCTTCATCGTTTTTGAAGAAGGATTCCACCAGCCCATAAAGCGCACCAAACAGTCAGTTTTCTGGATGTAACGGTGTTTCGACATACACTTGTGGATTAGCTTCGCCCAAATGCGGAAGTTTTGTTTGTTGACGTAGCCATTCAACCAGAAGTGCGCTTTATCGCTAAACAAAATTCGCTTATGAAAATCGGGAGCAACGGCAATCTCGTTTTGGGCCCATTCGACGAATCTACGCCTTGCTTGATCATATTTAAAATGTAATGCCACAAGATTATCTTTCGAGTAAAAAAAAATTCATATCAATCGAATAATACATCGTTGTTTTATTGCAATTTAAAGTTCTATACCTCTAAAAAAGCACCCTTTATTAATTAAACTGTAGTGATACAACTATGTTAATTATACTGGTTTGCATACATTTCTCTATATACTCGTATAAAGCCTAATGGCTGAGTGGTAGTGTATCGCGCTTCCACGCCACAGGTCTTGGGTTCAAATCCCAGGATGAACAAGGTTGATTCAGCCTTTCATCCCTTCAGTAGGTTGATAAATGTGTACCAAGCTTGCTTTGGAACTGAACACTTAAGATTGTGCGTCTGACTGACCACTTGACCGAAACATCTCACATGCACCCCAGCACCTATGTTCACGTAAACTGAGGTAGGCCTTGGCCTCTATGTTGCGCCACTGAGTTCAATTATATACTCATATATAAAAAAATGATTTTTGTGATATATTCCTTTGGCACTCCTTTCTTTAGAATTTGAATTCCACTTAACAATTTGTATGTTCTCATTCATCACAAAATAAGAAAAAATCTTTTTTGTTTAGGTGCATAGTAAATATTATATACTTTGAAACACATCAAGTAATGGTATTTTTTCGAACATTTTAAAGTTTTCTAGTTAATTTGGCAAATAACTTTTGAAAAGAGATGTATTTTTCTTGGTTCTTAGGAAATACCTTTTTAAAACACATTCTCTCTATGCACTTCAATTAGCAAAAATATTTTTGTTATTGAATTTCTTTTTCTCCGAATTTAACTGCAAAGCTGAAATAAATAGAAAATTACTTTAATAAAAAATATGAGACTGAATTTATTTCACAAATGCACGTTGCAGAAAAGTAAAACAAACAAAAAAAAATACTTCGCATTGAAGGCAGTTTTACGTCAATACAAAAATAAAAAAAGATTTGAAAAGGCAAACTTTTTATATGGTTTTTATATATTCAACAGATATTCAATTCATAATTGGATAAAAGTGTTTTACTTTTTATTTTTTACTTCGATACAAAATATTCAGGGAAATATTCTTTAGCAGAAATAAGTTTTGCGCTTTTTACCTTCATAACTGAGAATTCATTTCAAATTTAGTTATGAAGCTAATTCCTGAATAAATTTCAAGTTAACACTCTTATATCAACAAAAGATTAATTGTTTATCTTTCCACTTCACAGAAATTTCAAAAACCTATATATTTTGTTCAGTTTGATTTTCTGTACGTGAACAAGTACTCATGTTCACTTCGAGTACTTTAAGGGCATATATTAAAATAGAATAGAACCGAATAGAACTTTCTATGGTCTTAAATTGAGTATTAAGTTAATTGTTATCCGAAGAAATTACACAGATTTAGCTTAAACCATTATCTACCAACGGTACTTATAAGTACCACAAATTTCAAAATTACATAGAATAACCATTTTTACGCATACTCTGACGATACTGAGAAAGAATATTCATTGAAATTCACTCTTTCAAGATATATGACAGCACACAGGTTCTATGATGAGTATTTTAGAGGGGAAAGCGAATAGTTTTATAGAGAAGTTGCGTTTTCAGCTGACATTTTGATTGAATTGCGAGGATTGTCATTTTTATGCAGAAAAAGTAGTTAATATCAAAAGGTAAGCGTCTTATGTTTTTTATTAGCTGGTATACCCGTTCTTCGCACGGGTGAACTGAAAAGTTAAACAACACAGATTGAAGGATAAACAAGTTTTGAATGAGTTAATTTTAAGTGAATTGCAAAATAAACAAAAAAAAAGCTTTTCACATATCTCAGCTGAAGAAAAAAAAAGAAAGAAAAAATACCTTTGTTAAATTTTAAGTCTGTAGATCTAATAGCTGATAAAAAGGATTTTTTTATATTTATAACTCCCCCGTAAAACTCTTGAGGGGTTGATTTTTGAAAATACCTCCCTAAGCTGATCTCTGCTCAGCAAAAGTAACACATTGTTAAAAGTTTTCTGACGCTTAAAATATTGTAAATAATTTATAACTGAAAGTGTCATACATTAATATAACTTTCTGTTGAATTTATTTTATGTTAAAATTGTAATACTCGCAAGCAACGCTGTTTCCTAAATAACAATGGCGATTCAATGGAAAAAATAGCGAAATGTTGACAATAGAGTCAAGTTGGCAAATGTCTAGCTACTTTCATAGCTCAAACTTTATTAGAGCTTTGTAAGACCCGAAGTGTAGGAGAGCGATGCACGTTAATGCTTTATCTACCGCATTATGATTTACTGAAATTTTTTTCATGCAATATTTTTTTAGGTCACTACATTGAAAATTAAGGGACATACATAAACAAAATACTCCACTTAGGGAAATTTAATCGGTTAGAGCTAATAAATTAATTAAATATATTCCACTGTAAAATTAATTATATACACCATTCACTTAAAATAAATAGTCAAATCGTTTTCTAAGGTCTCCATAAACATAAAACACTTAAATTTTGACATTAACTATTTTGGGGGCACAAAAATGATAATCTTTGCAATCTGCTGAAAACGCTGGCAGCTGAAAATGTAATATCTGCTACAAAACTATTTGCCCCTTCCCCGCTAAAATACTCATCATAGAACCCGTGCCATCATATATCTTGGAAGAGTGGATTTCAAAGAATATTCCAGCTAAGTATTGGTAGAATATTCCTGCTAAATTGGTGTAGCGTGGTAGTTAGGAGAAGGGGGTGCCAGCTCAGGTGTTGTCCACGTCACTTGACCATGGTTAAAAATTATGTGGTCCGTCGCCAAAAGCCCTCATGTAGCTGAACAGTGCGACGTTAATATTCACTCACTGAAAAAAATACAGTACAGTAGATATAACTATTTTTATACTTAAAAATGCAATATCTGGCGAGTTTTTTTAACGTTGGCGACTGTGCAAAAATACGCAAGTACTAAAAAAATTATCCAAAGTATATATATATATATTTCGAGCATAAAAATAAATTGAAAAATGAAGTACAATACTAACATTAACTGACATAAAAAGAACTGAACTAACTTTATCAATGCAAAAGCATAATTTGAAAAATATAAGGTATTTACTTATAACCCCAACCTTTTGGCGACATTATATGAAACAAAGCACATGACTCGCAATTCAGCATATATATGACGTGCGAAATCAGGGTTGCCAACTTGGTAAGTTATTTTGTATGTTGGCGATTGTTAGGATAGCACATAGGTGCCAAAATAATTTATCTTACCATTACCTGCTTCCTCAACATACTCATTTTTGGCATGATTCTGAAATCACGTCAAATTGGTATGTTGCGGCCAGTCTAATGTTATAGTAATGTACAGAATTAGAGGTACTTATGTGTTATTGCAAACTATTGGTGACATTATACAAAATGAAGCACATGATTGCTAATTCAACTCACACAAAGTTGGAATTGCCAAAGTGGCGAGTTGTCTTGAACGTTGGCGATTGTGCAATAATACGCAAGTACTACATAAATTATCCAAAGTATATATATATCCCGAGCATAAAAATAAATTGAAAAAATGAAGTACAATACTAACATTAACCGACATAAAAAGAACTGAACTAACTTTATCAATGCAAAAGCCTAATTTGAAAAAATAAGGTACTTACATATAACCGCAACTTATTGGCGATATATGAAACGAAGCACGACTCAAAATTCAACATATATATATGACATGTAAAATCGGGGTTGCCAACTTGGCAAGTTATTTTGAATGCTGGCGATTGCCAGGATAGTACATAAGTTCCAAAAATAATTTATCTTATGACCACCTGCTTCCTTAACAGGTATTTAAGCCATTTGTCTGTTTTGCTCATTCTCTGATGCCTATTCCAGTTTGATATGTAATTACTACCAACACTGCTTTTGCTTGGGCAGTATGATTTTCTGCATGGCAATTTTATGCACTGAAGCCAGTAGTATTATACCCTTAAAGGTTAAAATAAAGACACATGAAATTGCAAAGAACCATATTATTGGATCAAGTGTAGTATAGGGGGGCTACTTGGCGCAGTCCTTTATTTTGGTTACTAAAAGTGGTCGCCAAGGTACTTTTTTCGGTATTATTTATTTTAGAATGAATTCGATATCTCACCATGACATTTAGATAAAAATCGGTTGGCTCCTATTTTAACCCACCCCCGGTTTTTGAACTTTTTTTTGTCGCCAAGCAAGGCGATAAGTTCGCCAAGCTATCTACCCTTTTCATTAAAATTCCGTTGACCAATAGGTTCAAAATTTTAATTCTGGCAACCCTAAAACCAATATATATACAGAAAAATTTAACCATTTCCTTCTTTTTCACGGTTGAACGATCTAGTTCGAACGATCTTTTTACTTTTTAGAATTCGTGTGAGTACCGGTTTTTTCAGAATGAGTAGCCGAATGGAACATCTAACTATTTCTTTTTTTTTTTGCTCTTTTTTGGAAGAAAGGGGACAAAAGAATTTGCTTGAATGGTGTATGCGTGAAAATTCAATTTCTAGCAGGTATGAATGTCCTAAATGTGGAAAAACATGGTTATGAGAGAGAAAAAGGGGGAACGATTGATGGGTATGAATGGAGATGCCGTACGAAAGGAGGAGAGAATCCGCATGATGTATGCAAGAGTATAAGAAAAGGTACGTGGTTCTCTAAGAGTCATTTAAGTGTGTGTGACATTTTAATTTTAACGCGTCATTTTTTTGGAAAGTCAATGAATGACTCACACCAATTCAATCGAAGGCACGTGGTCGGCGATTAAAAGATCGTTACGGAACCATGCGGCGCATGTGGAGGGCCAATTCGACCACTATTTAGCCGAATACATGTGGCGACGCCGGAGAGGGCATTCGTTGGATGATGATGTTTTTCGAGAATTTCTCCGTGCGATCACCACATTGTACCCTCCAATGGAAAAAGACGTTCCTTCGTAAGCACGTAAGTTTTATCCATTTTTTTCCATTTCAGTTTGCTTCGCTGAACTGTTCAATTTCAGTTTTTTTTTTTTTTTATGGTTATCGACATTTTCCGTTCTTTGAACGTCGTCGGTACGAGTTTGAAAATCGCGATTTGGCGCCATTTTGGCGCGGATCAAAAATTTCGTCGCCAAGGGGGTGGGCAAAACTAGGAATTTACCTAAAAATCCGAAGAAAAATCGCCAAATCCAAAGTGCCCCCTATACTACATTTGAACCGAACTGAAATATAACCCTTATCAATGAGAAGTTTTAGTTTGTCAAAATTATAATCTTCGCATTCTAAAGTAATAAATAAATAAGTTGTAATTTGCAAGCAAAATCACACACATAAACATCCCGCGATAATACCTAAATGTTGCCAAAACAACAAAACAAAGTTTTAGTTGTTGAAAGAATTATCCTTAAAAAAATTATTTATTCGAAAAATAATCCTAATTAAATATCAAAGAATAGAAAAATTGAATAAATATTCCAACCGATAAACAAAGCTACAGTAAAAATATGTAATAAACTTGAAAAACTGCATGTAAAGTATAAATTGTCCACTTAGTGAGAAACGTGACTACATATGACGTCATAACACTGGAAAATCACTTAAAAATTAAAATTTAAAACATTTGGAAGGAATTATGAACGCCAAACCTATTTAAGAACCTTTCTGGTGTAATTTTATGTACGTGTACCAAGTTTCACGTTATTTGGGTGTCTGGATCTCGAGTTATGAGGGAACAGACAAACAGACAACAAATGCGTCTTATATATATATACATAGATATGTTACGGTATCCGACTACGTTTGGAACCATGATTTTCAAAAGCGCATAAATGGATAATTTTCATGATAGTTAGTGTCACTTAGATTAGAATATATGCATAAAATTGTTTTAAGGACATTTTGACAAAAAAAATTTATTTAAGTACAATATTTTGGCAAAAAATTAACTTAGAATAATCTTTTTTCCAAATGTTCTCCTTTTGTGAAAAATGCTTCTATTAGAGTAATATTTTGCCTGTATATAGCTCAGACCTCTGTTCAGAGACTCAACTAGAATTTTTTTAAATATATATCTTAGAAGTGGGTTTATTCATATTTTACGACAACAGAGAGCAATTTTAAGAAAAAACGCGAATAACTATTTCTATTGGTGGTAACTCTGAAAATAATGTGGAACTTTTCAAAAATTCTAGTTGAGCCTCTGTAGAGAGATCTGAGGTTTAAATACAGGCAAAATATTATAATACAACCCTTTTTCACAAAAAGAGAGTATTTGAAAAAAAGATTATTCTAAGTAAATTTTTTGCCAAAATATTATATTTAAATAAAAAAAATTGTTGTCAAAATGTCCTTAAAACAATTTTATGCATATATTCTAATCTAAGTGACGCTAAATATCATGAAAATTATCCATTTATGCGCTTTTTTAAAATCACGGTTCCACACGTAGTCGGATACCTTAAGGAACACCTAAGAAAGCGATTTGACTATTTTAAGTGAACAGTGTATATAATTAATGTGGCAGCCAAAGCCAAGCAGTCTTCGCGCGCAGGCGCAGCTAACTAAAACACGAACTGAAACTATGGAACTTTGAAGAGAGATGAAAAAAGCGAGCAGAGAACGCGAGAGGTGCGCGAGCAGGCGTTACCTTCTGCATATGATTGTCAAACTTATCTGTTAGAATAGCTACCTTTTTAATTAATTTTAAAATAAATGTGAAGTAAGACAAACGTCTTGGACCCCTTGTTGTCTCCCACAAATTATGGGGGCTCGGCCGGGATCGATAAAATTCGATTTTGAACCAAAGTCTGGACAATGAACAAAAGCGTCCGTGAAGGAGACGCTCCACCATTTTTCGGAAACTTCGTTCAACCTGTGTAGAGGTTTGAACTCAGCAGAAATATTCCGCTTGTGTAGAGGTTGGAACTGTTGAATAAAATAACCTGTGTAGAGGTATATTTTTCATCGAACCCTAAATATTCCGCCTGTGTAGAGGTTGGAACTATCGTCGAAAATTCCGCCTGTGTAGAGGCCGGAACTACAATTTCACAAACACCTGCGAAGAGGTGTCAATTCGAACAATTTCAACTATATTACCTGAGAAGAGGTGAAATCAGTGGAAACAACGTTTTTCATCAAATATTGGATACATCGTACGTGCGAGCAACAAGGGAGCTAGAAAAAAAAAGGTAGGGTCTTTCCATATTTTTCTAAAATGTATAAAAACGCTCTTAAAGAGGATCTCATAAGAGTTGTTGAGGATCTAAACGGTACTGTGGAGAGTACGGACACCATAGCTAAACTAAAGACTAAAATTGAGAACAGTAGTACATTTGAAAGTGATCCAGATTTCGTTAAAACTTTAATTCAAAACTGTATAGATGAGAGGGTATCGTGAAACGAAAGAGAGGTAACTTTAGAAAAACAGAAAATTGAGCTCGCGAAACTACAGTTAGCACAGTTAGAAAAAGAAGTCGAACTTCAAAGGGCTAAAAATAAAGCATTAAGTTTAAATCCTGCAGCTAAAGTCGAAGAGAAACAGTTCGAAACTTTAAATAAGGAAACCGCAACCCATATTGGCATTCGAGAAGCAGAATATTGGTTTAGGCCTATTGATTTAGCTAAAGAGTGTGATATTTATATTTCATCTAGAAGCGGATCACATAAAGAAATTCCTATTACTTATGGATATACCCAAGACCCCTTTAAAAATAGATCACAAAACTTTAAACCAAAGATTAAAGAGAACTATCCCCAATATCTTGAAAGAGAAAATAAAAATTGATTTATATGCGGTGATTCATCTCATTACGCAAGAGACTGTGAGAAGCGTTTTAAACCTAAAGAATCTAACGACCACATCCATAATAGAATAAACGTGAATACTTTGAAAGTCGAGAGCGAAAAACAAAATAGCGATGAATTCACAAATCTTCAATACGTAAACGTTTTTGTGGAAAATCAGCCCGTAACAGCCTTGATTGATTCAGGTTGCCAGATCCCAGTTTTAAATTCCTCACTAATTAGAGTGAACCAGCCTTCCGAAGAAATCATAACATTAAGTTCATGTTTTGGCGAACAGCGAATGGTAGAAGTTAAACCCATAAATATTTCTCTTAATCAACACTCTTCCGGTCTAAGTGTTCGAACGGCAATATCACCGACCTTGACCGAAGAATTTATTATACATCCCAGTGTATATGCTGAAATAAAGAAAGTAGGCCACGCAAAGAGCGATGTTTTATTGAATGAAAGTGAATCCTCTTTAGGTGCAGTTTCTTTTTCAAATGTTTCTGTTTCAAATGTGATAGAAAACTCTAGTTATGATTTGCCACATGTTAAAAACTTTCATACTAGAAATGATTTGAGTTCTCTAATTAAGGATTATAAATGTAATAAAATTAAGAGTACTAAGTTAAAATTGAGTATTATAAGAGAAAAATGTTCTGATATAGTATTGTGTAAGAAAGTAAATGGTGCCATGAAAACGAGTTCCGTGGACTTCAACTCCCAGCGCAACCCAACCCTTTACCTATGAAGAGTAAACATCGTCGGTTTACAATGCTCCGGAAAATCTTCCAGCCCTGGCAGTGGAAACGGAGGAAAAAGAGAAATCGTTTTGAACAGACTTCCAGAACTCTACAGAGGAAAATATCGATGCGTTCAACCAAAGATCAACTTGTTAAAAAAGACGTTCTTATGCCTGTGAAACACAATGTTTTCCTGTGGAACCTTCCGGATGTCGAAGAGGTGCCTTCACATGATGGAGAAACTGTCTAGTTCAGAAAAATTATGATATGTTAAATCTCTATGTATTTGTCGTATAGTCCTTGTCTGTTCCGTCTTTTTTGTATGTTTCAGATTCTCCTCTGGTCTCGATGAAAAAGGAAAAAAGGAAGACGTACCGCTGCGGACAGCGTACAGTCAGGCTGGCCGATTGTGGCAGCCAAAGCCAAGCAGTCTTCGCGCGCAGGCGCAGCTAACTAAAACACGAACTGAAACTATGGAACTTTGAAGAGAGATGAAAAAAGCGAGCAGAGAACGCGAGAGGTGCGCGAGCAGGCGTTACCTTCTGCATATCATCGTCAAACTTATCTGTTAGAATAGCTACCTTTTTAATTAATTTTAAAATAAATGTGAAGTAAGACAAACGTGTTGGACCCCTTGTTGTCTCCCACATTAATTTACAGCTGAATAACTTTATTGTACTTATAAGTACCGACAGCACACTGAGTGTTGGAGGAACTTCGTTTTTTTTCCCGTCCGTGTGGATGATTGTTGTTTTTTGTTGTGTTGTAGCGTCATCACTATAGTGCAATAGACTTGTTCTTTTTTTGGGGGGGAGAGGGGGCATTTCTTTTTAGCTTAACTTATTTATTTTCATTTTTTTATTGTTTTATTTTAACGTTTTCAAAAAATTTGGAACTTTGAATCAGAGCTTGCTTTTTCTGCCACACAATTAAATGAAATATCTATTCTTATTTTGAAAAAAAAAACAGCATTTTGATTTCTTTAAGTGTAACAGAGATTTAACAATAATGGGAGATTTTCAAGGTGCTGTTATTATTATTAATATTATTTTCGTTTCTTAGAATGTCTGGAAGAAAGAAACTCATCTTCAAGAGGCTTTGGATTTATTATAGAAGCTACTATCTGAAATCAATGACGTACTAACCGATGATTGTTCAGATGAAGAAGTCCCAGCAAATAGCCTGCTGGAATTTTTGTTAGATTCTTAGGATGACGATCAAGAAACTGAAATCAAGGTGCAGTAGATCATGTTAAGAAAATACAGCTTTTCTCTTACCCCAGGAAGCAGTGCTATAAGAAACATTCAATCGAAACCTCTCTCTCAAAATGCACAACGTGAAAGGAATTTCTGAAAATTTGAAAAAAAACTGGGTTTTTTTAATATCATCAAATTAAGTTTATGTAAAAAAGTAAATAAATTTTAAAAATTTAGTTATCTTTAAAAATAGACATTTTGTACTGTAAAATATTAGCGTTCTCTGGTTATTTAGCATTTTTAAGAGTTAAAACTGTGTTAAAAAAGTCATTCGGTCTTTTCGTATAATGTGAATATTTGAGACCTTTGAGGACTGACGGTACTTTAAAAGACCAATTTAATTAATTAGCTCTAACGAGTTCAGTTCCCAAAGTTGAGTACTTTATGTATATCCCTGAATTTCCAAAGCAGTGATTCAAAAAAAAATATTGTATGAAAAAATTTGCAGTAAATCATAATGCGGTAGATAAAAGTTTATATATCATATATATATATATATATATATATATATATATATATATATATATATATATATATATATATATATATATATATCATCATATCATATAACAGGGGTGACAAACCTTTATGGATCCACGTGCCATTTTTTCTTAAAATGTGTTTAATGAGGTATGGACGTGCCATCAAATAATTTTGAATTGTGATTACAGGGAAAATAATAAAACTAAATACTAACAAAACTCTAAACTTTTCATTTACTACGAAAAAATACCTTTTACACTGTATAGCTGTAAATGCTTTAGTTATACGTGTAATTGAAATTAAAGTAACATTAGCGTGATTTCTGTTTTTGCAGATCGGATGACAAATAACTTATATTATGACTTAAGATGTTACTTTTGGTAGAATGCATACTGCACTAGTCATCTGCCAAAAAATTTCTCAACAATTAATTACTTTTGCTGTGGTTCACATTTTTGACAATATTATTTGTGATTTGTTTCAAAATGTCGTTTTACAGACGATGTTCTGCATATTACTGTTCCAGGACATAAAACACACACCGTTTTCACGCCTTTACTAATAGTGCCATATTTCTATAGATTCACCAAGTGTGAAATTCTCCGTTACACTTACTATCGTGCACTTTTTGTTCTTTTGCTGAACTAGCCATATTAAATAACACAGTTAAATATCGTAAATATAACACAAGCTTTAAAATGCCGTTGTGTCAACGAAAGTGACTATGCTTGCGTAGATAAATTCTGCATCATAAGCAACTGTAGCTCACGACGGACGTAACTAAGGCAAGACAAAAGCAAACGAGTGTGATCCAAGCGGAATTTGTTCGTAATACTTCACATTGAACCTTGTTATTTTTAAACACAACGCAAACCATTTTGATCGCTGACGTGCCCAAAATATTGTGTCCCGTGCCATTGAGGGCACGCGTGCCACTGGTTCGCCATCCCTGTCATATAATATATCATAAAGTGACTAAAATGTTAAATATGTTTTTTTTTGTATAAATGTAGTACTTACGTACTGCACTATCGATCAATTTCTCCAAATAAAAAAGCGTTTCCAAATGCTATACTCGCTTCCACACATGCGCGAAAATATATATATTTCTTCATATCAACACTTCAACAAATACTATATTGTTCGAATTAATTAGAACAAACATATTTTTCTTATCTAAGTTGATCTGTGATTAACAGTTACGAGTTGGTTTTAGCACATTAGTAATTTAGTTGTGAGCCTTTCAGTGTGGTATTTGGAGATTATAATTATCGTTCCACGTAACACGAGTTACTTTTATTTGTGTTCAGAGATAGATACTACTCCGAGAGAGCATTCTTAAATAATCGCTCATAACAAACACACTTCTGTGACCGTGAGAGATATAGCCATGGTGGTTGGTGTGGGCAAATCAAGTGTTTCAAGAATTTTAAGAACATTTCAAGATTCCTGATTATCGTCTCCAAAAAGAAAAGAAAAATGTGGGCTCAAATGGAAAATTACTTTAAGAACTGATAAAATTCTAATAAGAAATAGCAAAATAAAACAAAGTAAGACACGCACAGACCTTTTAAGGGATTTATTGGATTATGGTGTTGAAGTGAGAGTAGCTGAACTGTATAGAAAAGGGTTCTGGAAGTTAGCCGAAAGGCATCAAGACCTAGGAAAAAGCAAATTCTAATTTAGAAAATGATGGGAAAACCTTTTAGCTTAGAACAAAAAAATACCGATCCTGGACTGTTAACGACAAGAAGAAGGTATTTTTTTTCAGTGATGAACACCATTTATTTGTGCAGCGATACAAATCAAGTAAGTTTGACGAAGTGAAATTGAAACTGTTCCAGATCATATCCAACAGACAGTAAAACACACTTCTAAACAGATGTTTTGGGATTTTTTCACAAAAAATGGCACTGGAAACTTAGTACCTTTTAAAGGTTTGATGATTTATGTCAAATGCATAGAAATATTATGCAACAGAATTGCACTGTTTATGGAAACATTTGATGAAGCATTTCAACAGGAGTTGGCTTCTTGTCAATATTCGATATTGGCCCAGATTTTTATGCGGGAAAATAAAATAAAAGTGCTTACTTGGCCAAGTAATTACCAGACCTAAATCCTAATGAAAATTTATGAAATATTTTCAAGAATCGCTTAGCTAAGATGAGTTGCACGACAACAGAAAAAAAATAATAAAAAGTGTTATACAAATGGGGTTCCGCGTCTGTGAAATTAAGAACAAGTGCGCTGCAGTAGTGAAGTCAATACCAAGATGAGTTGAAGATGTAATTTCTGCAATGGGAGGACATACTTCGTACTAATATAGAGACTTTTCTATCTACTTAAGGCATGTAATGATTAAAAGCTAGGGTTTTAGAAAAAAATCATTTTTTATAACACTTATTCCAATTAATTCTCGAACAGTATAGTAACTTGGTGAGGATAACAAAAATTTAAAGAACGTATTTAAGAAACAAACAGGAACACTTTAAGTAAACAAATGATATAATAACAAACAATATTGCAACACAATAACGGCTGCCTGAATACTGTTATTGGATTCAAAAGCCAGATTTATCTTCATCAAGAAGACTACGCCATATAAGTTGGCATAACTACGAATTTAAATGTTGTCATGTAGATCGGCGATGTTTCTTGTTTTGTTCTTCGATGTTTCTAAGCCAAAAGGCCTTTCGAGTATTTACGTATTAGACTTAAAGGCTCCGCGGCGTTATCTTCCATAGAAAATTGATTCTAAATTTTAATCTTTTTTTTTTTGTTCTTTTTGTAAAATGATTTCCTTACAGCTTTCTGGACAACACAATTTATTGACAAACGATTACAAAAATAGCTCACAGTTAAAACAATGTCTGACTACCGTACATTGTGTACGATCAGGGTGTGGTCTATGTAGAAGAAATGAGTGGGAGAAAGCAGGAAAAAGTTGTAGGCGAAACACACATTATCCTTCCACCGAAAAAATAGTTCACTCGCTTTAACCCAGCAATTTTTATTGACAAAATAAGAGAAGAATAACGTTACAAATTGATTATAAACAATGCATGTGTAATCAAGAATATTAAGTTTTACAAAGTGTGGTGTGTGGGAATGGGTTTTCTCTCCCTCTCACTCTTGGCTTCATATAGCGGTAATTGGCAACGTTTTTTTATTCGATGTAATTAGTCGACGGTATAATCATTAAGTACTGTAAATATTTGTAATCGCGATTAAGAAATGAACGCAAATATTTTTTTACTGTACAGTTTTTGCATTCAAATGATATTTAATACATTTTGAATCAAAGGAAAACAAAAACAAATAATAGGAAGATTTGATTTGTAATCTCAGTCTGACATTAAGTGCTTTTGAAAATGAAATAGGATTAAAGTACTTCACTGACCCAGAAAATCGTTACATATCTTAGAAAATATTCAATAATTTATTTTATAACATTGCTCCGAAAGAGCTTTAGAAAACGTTTTTCTTGAAAAAGTTCCAATACAACAATAAAATTTCAAAAGTACCATTATTATCGGTGAAGATTAATATTTAAAACAAATTATAGATTTCAAAATGTTGAACAATAAAAAATTTAGTAAGATAATACTTGTGAATCATTTTTATTTGAAATAAAATAAGGGGAGAAAATATTGAAAAGCTTTTAAGAATAGAAAAAGGTAAACTATTCATTAAACCTACTATTCGTATTAATAAAAGAATAATGGAACAATCGTTAAACCATTAACAAGCATTTCTAAAATATTTTAAAAGATTACTTACTTTTGATTCGTTTTATTTCTCCAATGACAATGCAGCTAAGAAATAAAAAAATATCAAAACCATTTTTGATATTCTAAAAGCCACCAATAATCTTTAAAGCGCTTCAATGTTGTGTATTTTTATTCTGTATTTTTTATATTTGTGCTTAGTTGCCTTTTTAAAAATAATATTTTCCTTTCGGGAATCAAATAGAATCAAACTGTTCGAAAAGTCTGAATTCCATTCCTTTCTAAAAAAATCTAAGTTATAGTAAAAATGGGTCGTAAGAAGTTGAATTTACGAGCGTCAAGAACAAATTTTGCTTAAAAAAAGAACAAATGAAGAAAGTGCATGAAACACAGAAATTTTTAAATAAGAGATTAGTTGAAAATATACATCCTGAACAATTAGAAAAGCTTCGAACCAGACGTCGAATTAAAACTGCGTACTACATGTAAATTACAGTTTTAAAATTTGAGTAAAGAGTATGAACAGCTGTGTAATTCGTACAATGGAGGGGGGCGCACTGTCAGATAAACAGGCGGTATGCCCCTTCTAGTATAGATAAAAAAAAAATTCCATCTCCTTGTAGATTATGTTAAGAAAGAATTTTATTAGATTGTATTAAGAAAGGTTTGTCTGCTATAGAATTTTTAAATTTATTCAAAAAGTTTTTTTATTTTTTTACATGGATCAACTTATTAGTAGTGGAATTCAATATTATTTATACGTGTGTGTAAACTAAACAGTGACGTAACAGCCCATGAGGGCCAAAGCCTACTGAGCCCAACTTAGTTTCCGTGACCTGGGTGCTGAGGTGCATGAGTAGATGTTCCGGTCAGATGGTCAGTCTGACGTGAAAACCCCAGTGTTTTGTTCCCAAGCAAGCTTGGTACTCATTTATCGACCCACTGCAGATATGAAAAATCGATTGACCTTGCCCAGCCCGGGATTTGAACCCCGGATGTGAAGTGTGGAAGCTACTACTCAGCCAATGGGCCAAATATAATTACTTTATTCAAAAAACAAGTAATATAAAAAAAATTACAAACAATTTTTCAGTTCAACTGAAGGCTTAAAAATGTGAGGGAAAAAATCGTTTAAAGTTTTTGACCCAAAAAGCTAAAAAGGAAACCAACGTGGTTGTATCTGTAATTCTTTAAATAATTAGTTTAAGTCAATTAGTTTTAACTAATTATAATTAAATTGTCGTATTTTTACCCAAAACAATAGTGTTTTGAAAATTTCAGCTCAAACGAGTGCTTTAAAATGCAAGGAACTTTTCAAGATTTGACACAAGTCGCCAAAATGATTGCTAAGTCACCCAAAATGATGCCAACGTGACTGTATTTGTAATTCTTTGAATTATTAGTTTTAATCCATTAATTTTATTAATTATAATTAAATTACTGTGTTGTCATCCAAAATAATCATGTATATAAAATTTCAACTCTCATGAGCGCTTTAAAAGGTATTTTATTAACGATTGAAAATTCCACCAAGATAAATATATAGAGTGTGAGCTAGTAGTAGGAATTGAAAAAAAAGAGTAAAACTTATCGCAAGGGGAAAATTCAATCTGTGTTCCTTACTAAAAAAATAAATTTCATATAGTGAGGAGATTGAAAGTTTTATGAAAAAAAATGGGAGCCTCTAAAAATAATTAAGCTATACGGGTGTTTAATTATATTCTTTACTACGTAGTAAGGACTTCATCGATCTTAGTATATCTATGATTAACTAAATTGCACTTAATTTAAAAATCAAATCTTAAACCCCTAGTGAAATGGAATAGATTAAAAGTTCCCTACTAAATCTCAGTTATTACATACCCAGAATTAGGAGAATACGGATATTCTGTTATTTGAACACCTAATTCTTGAGGGGAATTAATAATTCCGATCTTTGTCGAAATGCCTAGAATAAAATGCCAAGAATCCAGTAAATGAAAACTTCTCCTATCGTCCGCTGTGATGTAATTAAGTCAACCCCTTGAATCTGACAAACGGAAGGGAAGTAAATTCTCTTTTCCGAGAAAGGGATTAATTTTCATTCCTTCAGTTAGACGCGACTCTTGAGGAAAAGATATCTTCCTTTTCCGAATAGAATTGCTCTCGTAGTCATTTGCCTTAGAAATAGAATATCAAATTTAAGACTGAGATAGAATGTTGATGGGACGAAGTTCTGTGTTCCTGAACAATGAGTTGTGGAGATTCATTACATTACAAGCAGAAGTAGCAAAACTCGGATTATATTATATTTTATCTACGAATGTGTTCCCAGAGATTAAATACATGGAACAGTTTTTCAACATAAAAAATCCAAATGTAGTTTAGTGTCACAATCTATAATGTTATATAATATGAGTAACAAATTAAGCCTCATTATTTTTGGTTCATGTTTTATATTATTTGTACTGAAAAAGATAACATTCTATTTTAAAAGTGTTACCTAACATATTGTTACGTAGATCCGATGGTTCAAGGATTTTATGCAAAGCAATCACAAAAAAAAAAAAATAATAAACAGTTCTTTAGGAGTGATGCGAATTTATTATCGAAAATCCAATCCTTTAAATACAGGATTCAGCAGCAGTATTCACAGGGTAAACATCCGAAGGTCTTCACACCTTCAACAGCAATCAAACACAATCACCAGTGTTTAAAAATACACGTAAGTAAAGATTATTCACTAGCACAGTCGAGTTAATCGCTAGTCAAAACAATCCTCACTACTCGCTGGCTTAACCAAGACTGATCGCCATACCAGCGAGCATCGTTTTATAGGCGCAACAGAAACTTCCAGAAATAACCGAAATCCAGTTATAGCCGCTCATGTCATTGAACGTGACACAAGTGGAAAGATCTATTACTTTCTAGAAGATTCCAGAGGGTTCCGAACTCGCCAACATGGTCGTCAAAGTCGCCAACTTGGTCTCCACAAAGGATGCCAACTTGGCTCTACCACCAAGATTTCGCCAAGTTCTCATTGAATCGCCATTATAACGTAAGGGGCGGCATTGCTTGTGAATAGTACAATTTTAACATGAAATAAATATAACATAGAGTAATATAAATGCATTAAACACTCAAATACAAATCATTTACACTATTTACATAAAATTCGTAACAATATTGTTGTTGCTCTCGTGTCTATGGATTTGGCAATATAACTAAATAAATTAAGCACTCCAGATTTCTCCAAAGGAGGCAACAACTGGGGTTGCCAATTCTGGAGCGTTCTGGCTGTAGACTATCCCCTGTAGTAGGTCAATAAGTGTAGTTAGTGAGTAAATATTAACGTCGCACTGTTCCGCTTCTCGAGGGCTTTTGGTGAGGGACCTCGTAATTTGGAACCATGGTCAAGTGACGAAAAAAATGCCTGAGCTGGCACCCCCAACTACTACACCAACGGGAGGACGCTTGGGCTCTCGACAGATTTAACGTGCATCGCTTCTCGTCTTTGGTGGTACCCCCAGCCTTAGGCCATGTTTTCATTAGGACGATGAAGGGAAGGAAGAGCTCTGCAGGACATCCTTAAAAATAAAACACGAACTTTTAAGAAATACCTAGACTTGCCACCGAAACGATAGGACCTGTGTTACAATGCCCATTGCGATTTCTTTTGATTTTAAACAAAGACATTATTTTTATTCAATTTGTACACTTTTCAACCTTTGTATAATACAAAAAAAAATAAAAAGTTTTTTGTAAACATTGATTTAGAGCAGAAATTTTATGTTATACATAATCGTAATACCACGAATCTTCCAACTTTAAACAAGCGCATAAGCAATAAAAAAATTGAGTGTGTTAAAATTTCTATGAAGACAGTTTCTAATAACCCAAATTAGAAGGCTTTTGTATGCTGAAATGGAATGAATAGAGATACAAAAAGATTTGAATAAGTAAAATATTAGGATCCCATGAAATTCAGCTAATTATTTTTTTTTAAAAAAAAACTAATTCTTTTTTTTATTTCCTTATTTTAACTTAAAGAGGTAGCATGTGTTTTATTCATTTATTTTCTTTACCCTATACTTAAACATTAAATGAATTTAAAAAGCAACAAATAAACATTTCGTAAAATTCTAAAACAAATTTACCTATGAAAACCTACCTGCCTTCATTGCATATTTCCAACAAACCTATAAAGTCATCAAGAGTCAAGCCTCCTCTTAACAATTTCGCAAATTATTTGCTCTATAAATATTTGCAGGAAAAAATCCTGTCCAAGTGATGTAGACTATAAATGTGGAAATAAATGAAAATTTCAACCTGAACTTCTGTTTCTTTGAGATTTTTGACAGTGATTCTTACATACCAGAAAACAGTATGTGTATTAATGTGTGTGCACATTCCGATCATTAAATAGAAGCCGTCTAGACCGACGAATGTCGAGGTTCAAAATCCTTACATTAGCGTGGCTTTGGAGTTCTAGCTAAGGTATCATCCTCACCCTTTGAGCAAGATTCAAAATACTGAAGTCAGTCGCCAGCAGCTATAGAGAGCCCTAGAGTAGTTTTAAACTGCGTCTTTAAATCATCAACCGATTTCCCATTAAGTAAAACATTTATGTTACATGTTCTATAGATTCTATTGTATAGATATATTATCTCAGTGCTTCTCAAACTTTCAATATTCGCGACCCAATATTCAGCCATCATTTTCATCGCCCCCCTCCATACAATAACAAAGTATTGAGTTCAATAATACTTTACTTTGACATTAAAGCTACAATACTATAAGATATTAAAGCTTCTTTAACATCTTATATGCCACCAACGTATTTAAACGTCTCGCTCAACCAAGCCATTAATTTTCTGGACGTATATATTGATGAGAGGTCGCCGGTCCCCGAGATACAATTTCAGTTTTTATATTTGCCCTGTTTACAGGAAATAGGGATTACACAGGAATGTGGGTGCGTCTAGGTTCAACGGACCTTATGGCCGGCAAGGTTGTGTTCTTGCGCGGACTGTTGAGTCCAATCAGGGTGGTAGATTTGATGGTAATGAATCCGTAGCGGATTCTTTTCGAAGTGGTGTGGTCAACTTTAAAACGCACGTACACGCCATTTCTCGGGGCTTTTTTTTCTCTCTTACGTCTGCCAGAAAAACCTCCCGTCTGGAAAGCGAACTCGCTGCCCGGGGTCACCCCTTCGTCCACTCCTTTCCTCTCAGATAAGTACCACCCTTGTAAATTTTAACGTTGTTTCCAGTATGTTAATCAATAAATATAATTATTTACCACTATACGATCGGACTATTAATTTAGTGTACAGTAACTTGTCTATAGAAGATTAGTGTTTAATTTTAACTTAAGTCATGATGCGATGTGAAATTAAGAAACTGGGTTCAAAAAGTTACAGAATTTAAACGAAGATAAAATAGCGTCGCATCAATATAGACCTTTCCGAAGTACGATCTTTTCTGTGCACTGCTATCCATAAAATTATTCCTTTGGCTTTGGATTGAAAAAAAGGACCTTGACAGTGTTTGCGAAGGACTTACTTATTTCAAAGGATTTTTTGTGTGCTTATTCATTCCTTTTCTCCTCCCCTTCCTTTAAAAAAAACATCAAAATACGTGCGTCTACGTGGAAAACGGTGGCCTTGGAGAGCGAATCACGTAACTTTTAATCGGCAGTTAAGGAATTAATTACAATCCCTACAAATTATCAAGATAAGTGTTAATACAAGCCCACGGGATCACTGGTAATTATCAAACCTGTTCTTAACTTAGTATTGGTTAATTAATAACAAAATATTCATTGTACAGTACTGATACATTTATAAGCGTATTATATCAGTGTAAATGTGTATTTTATATTTTATTGTATCAGAAAGTATTGTTTGTTTATTTTCAGAAAAAGTAATAGCTTTTTAAACAATTGTTTGCTTTCGACTTTTCAATATGCTCGCGCCCCCCTCGTAGATTTATCACGCCCCCCCCAAGGGAAGCGCGCCCCACAGTTTGAGAACCACTGTATTATCTCTTACGTTTGTATTCATTTCGTTTTCATACACCAACAAAAATGATCGAAACTTTAAAAACAATGGAGACAGCAAAATGATTTAGTAAAATATTAGTAATAAGTGAGCGATACATACAATTTATTTAAATCTAATTAAAGCAGTAACGTTGAATGTGCCTTAAAATGTACAAAATGTGTCGGCTTTTCGTTTACTTTTCTTCAATTAAAATCAAACATAACATTTTTCTAACACATTAAGGAATAGTCTATACTCATCCCCTCTTCACTGGGTATACAGGGTGATCCCAAATTCATGGTATGAACTTCAAGGTTATATACATGACATTGTAACAATCATTTTTGTACAGGAATGTATGGGCGCAAGTGACGCGGTGAGGCGCAAACAATGGAAATAACAGAAAAGAGAAATGGAGTTGTAGGTTGGTTGCGTTGCCGGTTGGGGACAGTAGATGTCTAGCCACCGTTCAACATGATGCATCTCAGTAGGGGAAAGCACCATTCATAAAAGTGCTGAAATCTACGATGGGAGACCTGACAAATGCCGAAAACGCAGACATGCATTACATGTATGTCCGTGCAAATGATAACGGCAGAGCTGCGCTACTAATGTATCACGCGTAGTTTCCTGATCGAGGAATGCCGAATCACAGAATTTTTCAGTAGTTACATCGTCAACTTCGTGAAACAGGTTCGTTCTAAGTCACCAGAAATTATGTTGGTTGACAAAGAGCTGTACGCAGTCCAAGCATGGAAAAAATAATCTTGAACGTTGTGGCTGAGAGGCAAAAGTCAAGTACAAGAGCTGTTGCTCATTATGTAAGTGTGAGTCATCAGTATTGGGTTAAACAATAATCACTTATACCTCCTCCATTTTCAACTAGTACAAGTTTTGAATTCCGCAGACTATCTTCTCCACCAGTGGAACAGCAATGTGCGTTGCAGCTGAACTTCATAACTCATGGGCTGAACAGTTATTGTAAACATTGCATTTTTTTGTCAACGACGTTTTCAATAAATACTTTGTGTTTCCGTTTGTCTCTTATTTTTTGTGTTTGCGCCTTACCGCGACACTTGTGACTGTACATTCCTATACAATAAATGATGGTTAAAATGCCCTATATCTACCCTTTAAGTTTGTATCATGAATTTGGGATCACCCTGGATAATGATATTTTATGAATATCTGTGTGTGTTACCGACAAAGTATGAAATCTGACATTTCATAGATTGCCAAAGCCTAGGATATAATCCCTAAAACTAATCGGCAATGTATGAAATGATTTATGTTTCACTCATTGCCTAGGTATTCTATTGAATGTTTAATGTGAAACTGACAAAGTATGAAATACATCTCCGATGGATTTAGAATATTGCATGGCAAGGTACGTGACTTTTGAAACGTGCCTCAGGCTCAGAATTTGTCAGTTGCACTTTGCGATTTGATCGGTAGTGTTAAAATACACAATTTTACTTAAATTTGTTCGATAAAAAATTAGTTTTTTTCTGTGCTGCATGAAAATGGAGGAGAAAGCTGGAATCATGGTCTATAAACACGAAAGAAGTATTTGGCGACGAAAGGTCCAAAATTCGTCGAGTTAATGTTTTTTAAAAAAAGTATTTTTCTTAAGCGAAACTATTTACCAGAAGTTAATAACTGATGTACTAAAAGCCAAAATAACTACTAAGAAGGAACCCAGGGACTATTGCTTGCTGAATCGCTATGATGTGATGATTGTGGAAAACAAAAGTTATTTCACATTAACTTGTTAAAGATGGCGTTAGTACTGCGACACGGATTCTTAATTATTCCATACTCTTTATGGAGCTCTTATGTGGCTGTTGAACATAGAGGACGTAGTTGTTTTCTGAAAGAGCTTTCAACAAAATACAGAAAAGTTAAACATCATGATATTGAACTGTACATCCACCTTTGAGAGCCTTTCTATAAGAAACAGAAAACTATTAAAAAGAGCATTGTTGTGAAAGCTATGAATTTTTCCAAATGCCAATGTATTGGCACTTGTAATGAGGGGGAAAATGGTTTCTACCAACTTAGAAGGAATTTTTAAACAAGTAGAATAAGGCACAATTCCCTTTGTGCCCTAAGAACTTATTAAAAAAATTGAAGATATCCCTGACCGCGAAATACTCCTCTCCGATCAGTTGTAATTACTCATTCCAGTTGTAATGGCCAAGAAAAATGTATGCGTGAAATTAAGTACCAAAGTAAGAATTGTCTTTGCGTGAAAAATGTAATGAAATGTAATTCAAAATGCTATTCAAACCTACCATGTTGCTACAGGTAAGTTAATTTTAATTTCTAATTTTTTTACAAGAAAATTTTGTTCTCCTGAATAAGAAAGGCACAAAATTTTGTTTCGTACAGCTTTCATTCTCATTTACGTACCTTGAATAATTTTTTAATGTTCCTCTCATTTTATTTTTTCAGAATAAGATTTGTATTTTTAAGAATGAATGTCATTGATATATAATAGCCTTATTATAGGGCCTTTTTTCACTAGGTATTGTATAAGATGCCTAGGTATTATATACAATGCCTCTCATATTTCACATTTTGCCTAAAAACGTCCGGGACAATGCCTAGGCATTTTATAGAACAGGCGTGTGCAGACTTTTTCAGGGTACGGTCTACTTCTAATTTTTAAGGTGTTGCGATCCACCCAGTGGCGTAGACGTGGTGAGGTAAGAAAAAGTCTACAATATTTTTATAACTTAATAATAAATACAGAATGTATACTCACTTACATAACTACAATAAAAAAACTCACACTTTCAAAATTGCGTTTAATAGAAAACGCAAGCTACAAATAGTATAATATAACTACTAATAATAATAACCACAAATATAATAATATCAAAGGATTCATTTATTAGCAAACAATTCAAAATATACATTAAAAACGTTTTCTTCTTAAGTTAGTTCTCGTAATTATAGACAGTAGAAGACAAAGACTGCATACTCTGTCAACCAATCTTGAATATTTCCGTAAAAATTTATAATTTTCAGGCGGTCACTCCAAAATACCTAGGCGATCGACTTAATGCCCACCCCGGCTATAAAATGCCGATTTTTCATAGTCTGCCGGCAAAATATTTACCAGTTTTAAGCTGTTGATTTCAACGTCAGTGTTCAAAGTTAAGAGAATTTTCAGACTTCATCAATTATCTTCAGAAGTGCTGGACAGAAATGAATGAAATTGGGTTTGTACATAGGGTTGGTGTATTAAAAAAAAACATTCGACAGTTATAGTATATTCGCATTAACGTGCATAACACTCATCGAAGTCAGATGGTATGAAATAGCGGTTGCATAATAGAACCAAAAAATGGATTAATGGGGGTATGAGGTCCTGTCACCGATATACAGGCCTCGCATCATGATTTGATTCTGGATTTAAGGGAGTTTATGAAATCATGTGGCAAATGTCCCACACAGCCGCCCATCCGGTATAGTGGTTAGTAGCGCTGACTGCGGTGCCGTAGGGGCTGGGTTCGAATCCTGGGTAAAGCACGGATGTTTGTGTTGTAATCCTTCTCATCTTTGTGATGTGTGCTTCACGCTTAATTCTTTGTAAGCCCCCGTGTGAAACTTTGTGTTTCACGGGGTAATAAATGTTCTCAATAAAAAAAAATGTTCCCTCTCGTTCAGAAATGCTGTTTTCAGATCTTGGAGAGTTTTAGGAGAAAGGTTGAGAGTTGCAATTGCCCTCTCCGAAACTTCCCAGCCATGTTCTATAGAGTTTAGGTATGGAGATCTGGCTGGTCAATCCTCCGGTGAATATCCACCCTTTCCAGAAATTCATTAACCAGATGAGCTCTATGTGTCCTCGCGTTGTCATATATTAAAATGAAATCAGGGACAACTGCACCCCTGAAAAGGTGAGTATAGGGTTTCAAAATCTCACCCTTATACCTCACTGCAGTCACAGTGCCTCTTTCAAAGACATGGAGATGTATGTGGCCATATTATCCAACGTGATGCTCGACCAGAGCATCAAGCCTCCCCTGCCGTAACGCTAGATTTTTCGAGCCCTCAAGGACAGGTAGCAGGTTCATGGTCAGTTGAACCGAGATTCATCAGCGTAGAGAATGGTCGATTATTGATCCAAGCTCTTATCTTTATAATCTCTTCCACATTTTAAATGAACTCTTCTGTTCGCAGAATTGAGTGGAACGCAAACAACAGGTATTTCTTGCAAACAGCCCTCTCTCATCAAGACTTCTTTAAACAGTCACCTTCGAATCTCAAGTTTCTGTAGTCGCAAACAGCTCACGAGACAACTGAGAAGCTGTAGCATCTCTGTTACGCCTCGCTATAATAGACAAATTGCGATCTTCTCTTGCTGTTGTGGCTCTAGGACGATCTTGCCCAGGTTTTCTCTTGCCGGATATTCAGTGTTTTGAAACTGTTTCCATAAGTTTAAGATGATGACTCTGGACACTAATTCTCTACAAATATGGTATTGAGAATGAACTTCTGTCAGCCTAATTACAGTTTTCCACCTCTTTACATCATCTAAGCGTCGGTGGTTGCTCATTTTTACTGTCGAGTTTTAATTTAGCCTATTACTGCAAAAAAAAAAAAAAAAAAAAAACCACTAAGAAATTCGGTGAGGTATTCTAGCAAACGAAATGTGGATTTTGGAACGTACGCTTATAAATCCAGTTCCTCTACTAGCTTCACCCACATATACGTATACGCTTATGTATTTAACATACAAAATTAGTGCCGTAGGTAGCCTAGTGGTTAGAACATCGGACTCCAGGCCGGAAAACCTGGGTTCGATGCGCCATGCCAGTAAATACCCTTCGAGTACACACGAAGTACGTGCTTGTTACATCAGTGGGTCCGAAAATCTTGTGGCCTGAATCACGAGTGCAGGGGACTGGAGAATATTTCCCTCCTCTTCAGTTCCATGCCAAAATTGTGGAGGTGGAGATAGGTGGTGTTGCCATCTATCGTCCCTTAGGGGAATTTCACCGAGCTAATTCGTACTGTCACCTGAATGGGGATCAAGGCCTAGGCCAACGACAGGCGTACTTCTAACCCTTTGCCACGATGAATTTCGTGGGCCTCGTTCTGACTACGTCAGACAGGTGGCATTAGCCACAACAACGTACAAAATTTGTATCTTTGTTTTGAAGCAGTAATTTTATATTTCGTTCGATTCTTTTAATGAAATTTGACAAAATATACATATTTTCTTAATTTTGAACACCAATGTAAGTCTTAGCACTAAGCTTCATATTGTATTAAAAAGCAGTCTTATCACCCACGCCTTTTAATATAAAAGCGCAGGGCTTGAATTTCCAAGACAGAAGTACAAATATCCCCTTCCCCCGTCTGAGTCGATTTCCACAAAACCTATTTTTAGTGAATCTCTATTGAACAAAAAAAATTCTTGCCTAATTTCAAGTTTGTTGGACTAATAGCTAGAGAACAGGAATTTTTTTTATCTATAACGCCCTCCAAACCATTTGGGAACCCAATTCCGTAAAACTCGTTCTTAGAAGATTTCTACTCAATAAAAGAAACATATCTAATTTCAAGTAAATATGCTTAATAGTTCTGGCTATTTCGTGATGAGTTCGAGTGAGTAAATGAGTGAGTCGCTCTTTTCCTACATATAGAGTGAGATAAGGTTCAAACAGAATCATTTATATTAATATCTTAACTTTCTTATTCCGTAGAGAGCATGCTTTATAATATTATTCAATATTGTTTGAATCAATCCACCTTTTTGGAGGTGCCGTGTATTCCCTAATACATCTCCTATGCTATAACACTAGATGTGTTTACCACATTAAGTGTTAATCTTAAAAACTGAACCTTTTTGGAAATGCTTCTAAATTTCAAAGATGCTGTTTAATAAATGGATGCGTCCATTATAAAATTAAAGATTTATGCGAAAGCTGGGACACATACTTTATTTTATCTGTAAAAAATGTGTTCCAAGTTTTTCTTGATAAAAGGCGAAGACTGCTTTAAAATAATATTTATAGAACATTGTTTTTTCTAGCTGCTGCATTTCTTTTAAACGCATCTAAAAGAATCTGTCAGCATCTTATATTAAGGCTGTCATCGGTTAATGTTAAAGAATAGGACCCAAATGCGAAATATTTTTTCAGATATAAAAGTACTCAAACATTAATATTATATATTCTGGCTACACTATCCTGTAGATAGAATCACTTATTTTATCATACTACTCACTTTTATCCGAGTTGACACATTTTTTCTTTTATAAAATGTGTTTCGAATTTTCTCTCCTATACCGCAATGCTAAGAGAGCTACCCCTTTCCATGTTAAAATGAAGAACTAATTATTTATGAAATATTTTGAAATTTTAAAAAACACTATATTATAATGAAATGTATGAGTTATGATGTCACAAATTTTTATAAAAATTGAGGGATTTTTCTGTTTTTGTTGTTTTCTGTCCGCGTTACATTCTTGCTCTCGTACATGTGGCGAAAACCACCTTAAATATCTCTTAAAAGTTTAACGTATCAGGCTACGTTCGGAGCCGTGATTTTAAATGGATAACTATCATGATATTTAGTGGCAATTAGATTAGAATGCATGTATAAAATCGTTTTAAGGACATTTTGACAAAAAAAAGTTATTTAAATACAATATTTTGGCTAAAAATTAACTTAGAATAACCTTTTTTCAAAATGTTTTCCTTTCATGAAAAATGCTTCTATTACATTTTGCCTGTATATAGCTCAAACCTCTGTACAGAGACTCAACTAAGATTTTTGAAAAATTCACATTATTTTCAGAGTTACAACCATTTGAAATAATTATCGGCGGTTTTTTCTTAAAATTTCTCCCCTCTGTTGTCGTAAAACACGGATAAACCTACTTCTAAGTTATATGTTTCAAATATTCTAGTTGGGCCTCTGTACAGAGGTCTCAGCTATATGCAGGCAAAATATTATTCTAATAGAAGGATTTTACACAAAAGGAGAACATTTTGAAAAAAGGTTATTCTAAGTTAATTTTTAGCCGAAATATTGTATTTAAATAATTTTTTTGTCAAAATGTCCTTAAAACAATTTTATACATGTATTCTAATCTGTGACACTAATTATCATGAAAATTATCCATTTATACGCTTTTGAATAATCACGGTTCCGAACGTAGTCGGATACCTTAACCTCAATTTTTTTTATTGTGACTTTTATGATCTCCTTTTTTTGTGTGATTTTTTTTATAAAAAAATCCATCACACACAAATGCAAATTATGAGTAAAATCGACTATCTTTAATGCATTTTGCTTAGCCATGATGGCATTATCTGTGAAATAAATTAGAAATGCCATTTTCTTGCATTTGATACTAGTTCTGAAAGGACTTTTAAAAGTCCAGAATGAGCTACTTTCTTGTTTTTTGTCTGATTACTAATTTTGCGTTGACGCAAAAGCTAATCACTGACTATAGTGTATCACAAAAATGTCAACTCTGAACCAATACATCGTAGCATCTTGAGATGAGCCAAGTGATTTTAAATCAACTCTTTTCCATATACCCGCGTTCTTGCTTACGAAGCATTGTTCTTATAACCCTTTAAGACCCAACCCACACAAGCGTGTGGATTAGATATTCTTATGCGATTTTGTTTCTGTAAAAGCCCGAATCGAACGATCGATAGGGTTTGCAAAAAGTGTAAAGCATCAATTTCTATCAACAGACGGCGGTTATAGTTCACACATATTTTACTTTCAGCCGGAAAGTCTAACTTTGTTTACTACAAAAACGGATTTGTCGCTTTATCTAACGTATAGAAAGGTAATTATCAGTATATTTCTAATTGCTTAGGTACACATTTTTGTCTTAATGTGTAATTAACTGAAAAATAGTAAAAATATTTATAATACTCTATTAAAGTTGCTGGTGTGTGTGTTGAACTCAAGATTTCGTGTCCCGCATGATCGTCCGCCTTGGGTGTTACATAAGTCAATGCTGCTGTTAAGGTAAATGCTTGCCCCATGTGACTTTTCTTTTCTGTTTCAATAATTTTGATGAAAGCCTAAATGAAAACGAAATATATTGTTATATAACTCAAACTCAGTGGCGTAACAGCCCATGAGGGCCAGGGCCTACTGTGCCCATCCCAGTATACGTAACCATTGAGCGCTGAGGTGCATGAGCAGATGTCTCGTTCAGGTGGTCAGTCTGAAGCTTGACACCCAGTGTGTTAAAGTCCCCAAGCAAGCTTGGCTCACATTTATTGACCCACTGCAGTAGGGATGAACGAGGGGGGACCGGGGGGACCTAGCCCGGGAATAGAACCCGAACCTGTGGTGTAGAAGCGCGATATGCTACCACTCTACCACTGTGCTTTATATCGTTATATAATTAACACCATATTTTTTCTTGGGGGTCGTCATGGACGAGGCCCTTTTTTCACTCTCCCACTCATTTTGCAATTAATTTTCTCTTTCATACATTTGTTGAGGGGCATGTCCTTTTCATCCTCTACACAGATAACTGCATCAGTATCTTCCCCTGCCAAAAAATCTGGATTTTCTTGTGGGCGTCAGTAAAATGGTTTAAGTTTTCTAAATTTTTTTAAAAATAACAAAAAAAATATTATGCATTTTATTATTTTTCATGGAATACTATGCTAACTTTTTACAAAAAAAAATCCTTTTCCAGGTGTTCAAAAGGGAAAGAATTCTCACACAAGAAGAAATTTTGTATTTGATGAATAAATCATTTTCTAAAATTAGCAATCTCTCGGAGGATGACTACGATGCGGGCAAAACACAAGAACCGCGTATAATGGAAGGAGAATTGAGTTCAGATGAGAGCGATAAAGAAAAACACGTAACTATTTTTAATGGAAAGACAATTTTGGAACATTCTTTGCCTTCAAAGTCTCTTGAACCCTTTCATTTCATTGTTTTAGCCGTAGCAAATTCTTGGTTTCAGCACAAATAAGATGCAATATCAAATAAAATTCCTCTAAAAAGTCAAAATGAATATCTTAAAATTTAAGTTAGGGATTGGGGAGACGTTAACAGCATCTCCACCTACTAACAAAAGTATTTTAAATGAGGATAAAAATGACAGTGTTTCAATTCCTCCCGCAAATAGATCAAAATATTATAATCCGCCTGTTAAAAGGTCATGACAGAATAAAAGACAAAACAAGTATTGCCATTTTCGATGTGTTGATGACCTTACAAAGCCTCGCAAGTACGGATTTGAAAATTGTGAAAGCTGTTCGACAACACGTTGTAAAAATGAAATATTTATTTATGCTTGTCAGAAATAAAAATAGGCATTAAGAATTTCTACAATAAATAAATAATGAGTCAATAAAAGAATAAATAATACATGATTATTTTCCTTATTTGTAAAAATTTCAGTTGAGTTAAATTTGTTTCTCCTGTCAACTTAGAGTCAAAAAAAATGTAAAGCACGTAAAATTTCACTGGTGATGGCTTCGCAGGAAAAACCCATTTCGCACGATCGTACTGGTACCATCTACGTCCCAGAGGGGGAGGGGCGAAATATTTTGTATTATTTTTTCAGTGTCATTGGGGTTAATGTAGTGTTAATATAATCGAAATAATTTTATATTTAAAAATAAAAATATTTCGTGTCTTAAAGGGATATGCACGTTTGGGAATTTTTATATGTCTAATATCTCATTTAAGCAAATAAAGCATTTAAATTTTTCCTTTATGTAAATTAAATTTTTTTTCTTGTTTGAAAAAATAGTTTATCGTTAGTTTTGATTTATATATGTTCTTGTGACTTTTTATCACTCAGTCTGTATTAGCTGCATAAAAATTGTTTTTCAATGCGTTGCAAACAACCTATTTTATAGCTACACATGAAATTTCTGGATATTTTTATACGTCTTTTTTATACGGTCTTTATTCCTTGTACACAAAAACTCATTTGAATGTAAAAATATATAAATATTGATTTAGTATGAGATACTCTTTTGAAAAATGTAGGCTCTTATGTTATTCTTTTCTTTTTTCTTTCTTTCTTTTTTTCTTTCTTTCTTTTTTTCTTTCTTTATTTTTTTCTTTCTTTCTTTTTTTTCTTTCTTTCTTTTTTGTCTCTTTTCATTATTTTATTGCTTATAGAAAGGTTAGATCAAATCCCTTATATATTCCGTGGTTACATAAACAAGAATGCTTACGTAGAACGAATGCTAATAATTTATACAACTTACCTTAGCAAGTTACAACACAAAATACGCGCTCAATTTTTAAATTAAAATGTTTTTCACCAACATAAGACCTCTTCAATTTTTAAAAATAATATAATATTTACAAATTTTACAAATGACTTCCCACAAACATTTCAGCATTTTAAATATTTTTCAAAATAGTAATAAGCAATTTAGTTGTTTTTATGTTACAAATGAATTTAATTGCTGAATTTACTAAATTTGTACTCGATCACCAACATCGCAAAATAAAATACGGTTTTATTTTTCTGTCTCCCTAACGGGCGAAATTAGTTAAATTGTGAATACAGAGTTGTATCATGCAGTTAAGAGAAGTGATAAAATATGTGAATGATCCAAAGAGAGGCGGGCCAAAAATATCCTGTTACAGCTCAGAGCAATACTGCACACGCTCAGGATTCGTAGACCGATATTCATATTTGTGAAAACAAGGTCGTAATTATGAAGAAATTGCATAATATTCTCATATTTTTTAAATTGGTGAGTTTGTTATTCACACTGTGTTTGTATATATTATACTTTAAGGTTCAAAATATTTTTTATATTAATATTATGTAAATACTCATAAGTAATAACCCATAATAAGGAATGAGAATAACTTTAAGGAACATAAAAAAATCAGTTTATAATACTTTAGTTTGGTTTCAATATTTATATGATGAAAAGAATATAGTGGCTCAATGTATAAAATGATCTCGTGTTATATTAAAATGAATGGAGGAAGTACAAACGGGGACTCCATACACATTTAAAAACGAATCATGATACAAAATTGTTAAAGAGGAAAGAATTTAATTGCAATGAAGATACAAATTTTAGCACACTTTCTAAGCCCAAGTCAACAGGGATTTTAGATTATTTTGAAAAATAGATAATTTGGATGAAAGTATTGCACAAAATTACGTTCCAGGCGTAATGACAGTGTAATTGATGCATTGTTTTTTTAAGATCACACATTTCAAAAATTTGTACTAGTACCACAGACTGAATAGCAGTATTTACACTTTTTGTGATTTAAATAAATAAGATGTTCCTTTTTACTTTTCTTGTGTGTTCTTTATATACTGTTATGATTTATAAGTTACAAATTATTTTTGTGATATTTACACTATCTAATAAAACTGACAAATATAAAACAAAGAAACTCCTGCGTTTTCGTGCTTTTTCTAAAATTTCTAAAATTCAGTATTAAGATCTAAAAATACCGAATACTGGTATTGAACTTTTGGTCCGATGTTGCAATTCCTAATTGTGGTAAAAGCGTGTGGGATGTGCCTTGTGCTATATTCTTACACTAACTCTGCATTTTGGAAAATAACTAGTAAGAAATTATAACAATTGATATTGAGCAACCCTACGCTCTTACCACATGGACATTAATTTTCGCGTTATTCATTTTATTCTTATATTAAGAGTAATTTTTTTTACTTTTTAGATCGATTAATTATAAAAGCGTGTACTTTAGTTTTTTTTTTAAAACTGCAATTTATTTTTCATTTCTTTGTTCGATCTACAATAAAAGCACGTTTTTTAGTTTTTTAAACTGTTATTTATTCATTGATGAATTAATCTTCTTTGTTTGTTGTATTTGTATTAACCATGATCGTTTTCGCTTTAGGGTTGTAACTTAATCTTTTAGTCGGTAAATCTGGAAATGAAACCTGGAATTAGTCGCCAAATCTGGAAGAGAGAAATCGTTAATCCTAATTATCCTCATCAGGACAATGGAATAAAATTATGAAACTATTATATTGCCATCGGTCCTTGACAAGTGTGAAAAATTTCGAATTAATCTGACCTTTTAAAGGGGGTAAAATTCGTTACATAGAGGGGAAACTAATAAAATCATGTTACACAGTGGAAAACTCAAATAAACTTAGAGTGAAAAACTCAAATAAACTTAGAGTGAAAAACTCAAATAAAGTAAATCTCATGAGTACCTGCAAACATCTTTTACATCAATTCTACTTATAATAATAGGCACCAACAGGTAACTCAAACAGCTTTTTTATCATATTCAGATATAACAAATAATTAATTATCAAAGCAAGCATTATGTCTTAACTAAGGTTATTGACATTCTTTTATTTTAAAACTCTGTACTGAAAAGTGGCAATTTCAAGCAAAAAAAAACCTCTAATGTTAAACGTGCATGTACTGTAAACATTTATCTGGATGTAGAATTTCACATTATATTGGTTGATTCATAAATAGTGGGACCAATTTCAGAGGATCATAAATTTTTATTGAATAAAGTTATTTACATGGAATTTTCAATGTAGTTTCCTCTAGCGCAGTATACTTTTCTTAGGCGTTTTGGTTAAACTAAAAGAGATTTTCGGATCAGTTTTGGAGTATTTTTCCAATTCTCTCTTAAATTGCTTTTTAATCCCCTGAAACGCTCTTACTTTTTGTCTATATAATTGTTTTTTAAGTATCCCTATAAAAAATAATCATAATCACAGGCAATAGTGATAGTCATTTATCAGGTAGCAGAGAATTTGTTTTTTAATCTTTCAGCCATTTTAGAGTTGATTTTACAGTATGACTTAGTGCAGAATCATGGAGAGAAACAAAGTTTCCTTGAGGGTAAAGACATTTACCTTTTTTAATGAAGTGTTTCAAAACTATATTTTGATAGTATTTAGCATAAATTCTAAAGTTTGGTTCTACAAAAAGTGGTTTTGTTAAGCCTTGAGAGGGCATATCCGTCTATACCATAACACCTGACAGCCAACTTGAATTTTTCAAAACAGCTGCGTCTTTGCGAGGTTTTTTGCTTGAAATATATTGAATCTTCGTTTTGCCAGTTGTGAATGACATATGAAACTGTGCTTCATCAGAAGTTGTCCATGCTTTGTATCTACCATTGCGTAACATTAAATACAGAGGCCAAGAACGTTTTCTTCGTTTTTCTACGGTCTTAACAGACATTTGATGACAGACTGGAAAATTAACGTTTTTACAGCCAATTTTCTTTATATGACGATAAATTGTTGATTACTTAGATCTATAGTTTCTTTGCCATAGGTTTTTGAGGCAAAAAATTTTCTACAGCGATAATTCTTTTCCAACTTCTTTTCTTCTCTTTCATTACGGACTTCCTTTCGTTTACATTTTTTCCCTGGAGCTTTTGATTGCGGGCCAAATTTTATTTCTTTTTGAAGTTTAGATAGGAATGCAATAGAAAAATTTCTTTTCTGATTTTTAAATGCTTTATTATTTACAGAATTTGAACAACCATCCTTCAAAAGCTGTAAAAACTTCGTTCCCGGTTAGAGGATCCAATTTCAGTATTGTAATTTACTCCCACTAATAAAAATGGTTAGATTGGTAGTTAAAGGTTTCACTTTCCAAATAAAACCAGCAGTAAAACGATAGAAATTCATCATAAATAGTTATATACTTTTAAAATTGATCACACTTATTTTGAATCAACCGGTACTGTTTTAACTATATTCACTGAAACAGTCCTATAGAGCAAAAAATACTACTAAATATGTTATATAAATATTTTTCCTATACCATGGACAAAAATTGATATCCTCAAATATAAAAAATATTTTCTGTTTGTTCTTTTTTGCTTTTGTTTCTGACGTCAGATGATCGTGATTTAAGACCACCTCTCTTAACACAGCAATCTATTTTTAAAAATGGCGCTTTATTGCGTTTTTTGTGGAGCTTAACGATCTCGTTAAAACGCCAGTATTTTTTTAGTATACCTAATAAAATAAAACGCTATCGCTGCAATTTATGAGAGGGTGTTGCCCATTTTAATTCAGTTTCTGAACTTTCTCTGGAATTTCCTTTACTTTCAATTTTGCATTTCAAAATACAAAAGAAAGAAAATAAAAATTCCACATAGTTATATTTATAATTGTTTTCAAAAAAGGTATGTAAGACAGCAAATTCAAAAGAAGGGTATGATATTTTACAACGTTTTCATATTTGTTTTTAATGGTTAGTTTTACTTTCTAATTACATGGTTGTTGATTTATTACGAAGGACACAAAATTATCTTTTTTCAAATTTTTATATAATTTAACTTATATTATAAAAAAAGCTAACTTCGATTATTTATAATACAATGCATAAACAACTAAAATTTATTACTAGAAACTGAGAGTTATGAAGAAAATTAAATCTATATAATGAGCTGGTTTTGTAAATGATTGGAAAATGAAATATAAAGTTATTTATAGAAAAAAACGTTATATATATATTGTTCAGTTGAAAGACTAAGCCGCAAGTGCTTTATTGACTGAATAAGACGCAAATTTCGAAAAAATATGCTTAAAGCTATTTGCATTTTCAAAAAAAAATCTCTTCTCTCATACAATATTTCTTCCATATACACTGACGGGGAAAAAATCCCAACAGCAAGAAAGACTTGTGTTAAAGAATCGAAATTTGGTAGTAATGCGACGCTGGTTAAACTTAAATTATTTAATTTATTCCCATTATATCCATTTCATATTAACCCGGTTCTACTCTCCTATTAGCGTCACATTATAGCTTAAGTTTAAACATTAGATCTTTTAAATACAAACAAACAGTACGCTAAACCAAAAGACATTCTTTAAATAACAATTAATTTATCAAACAATAAGATTAAAATTAAGTTAATGCATAAAGAGACACATAACAGGATTTTACTTAACTCTGAGAAAGAGGCGAGGAAGAGGAGTCATGTCGCCGCTTGGAGTCCCGCGGCTTTCAGAATGGGAAGGGACGTGTCAGACCAAGTGGGTGTGAGAGAGTGCGTCAGAGAGAGAGAGAGAGAAATCGGGGTGCATCTCGTTTTTATTCAGCGGCAACTTGCATCTGTGTGCTGGAGCGGATTCTTTACAATGTCTGCATAATCTTCTCCCATTGGTCCAGAGTCAGCGGATGAATACCGTCTCACGGTCAGTGACATCCCCAAGCGTGGGAAATCCTAATGACACTCCCGATACCACGATATATTTATGAGTACAATGCCCTTTTCTAGGCGTGGGAACATGTCACCCTTTTTGATGGGGTAAGAAAGACGCATTCCAAATTCCTTCTGTTGTAAACAACAAGAGCAGGGCAGATGTAAAAATTACAGTTGTAACCTTAGGGACCGGCGACCTCCCATCACTCCTCCCCTCTTCCAGATTAACAAAACTAGAAATAAAGAACACAAAATTTCAGTGAAGTAAATGTAAATACAAAATGCAATAAAAATTCAGTGAGGAAAATGTCCATATCAAAGTCCAAAAAAAATTGAGATTTCAGTTCAAGGTTCAAACAGACTCGTCTTCCATTCAACCGGCACTTCACGGACTCCTGATTCACAGACTCCTGGTTCACGAACGGCTGCCCACGACTTGATGGGAAAGAAAAAGAAAAAAATGTCTGGAGCGTCGTAATCTTGTTGAAGTCTTGTAGTAGTGTGAAGATGTCCGTGGCTCGTCCATGATGCATGCAGTTCCATCAGCGCTTCCACATCTCTAACGAAATCTGCTAAACTGCAAAAATAAAAAAACCTGTCTCCCAAGGAAACCATATTAGTAATGAAGCCACAATTATTTAAAAAAATAAATCTTGGCCCTTTGTGACCGCCGTCGAAGACTCCAAGCACAAACCTTCCACTCCTCTCACCTCTCATAACATAGAATTAAGAATGTAAAAAAAATACAAGCGATTGACTTCTCCACAATACCAATAACTAAAACCCATCTTTGCGCATCAACTTATTTACAAAAATCTCACATAATCCTCAACTCGAACTTTCCTAATTGCATCTCAAAACATTATTAAATATACCACACAATCATTAATTCAACTTATCTATGTTCATCAACTTAATTACTCGAAACCGTACCAAATCATTAACTCAAATTACCCTATCTACATCAAAACAACGTTCTCAATTATACCGTATAATTATATCAACTCAATTTCCCTTGCCCTAAAATCCTTAAATCAAAACATCCTTCTGTACATCAAACAATTTTATCAAATAAACCATGCGACTTTCTTTTCAACTCAATTATCCATTTCCACAAAAAAACAACTATCGAATAAACGTACTTTGAACAAACTTATCTATCTCCATGGAAAAAAAAACTTTCCCAATTCTTCAACAAATTCATCAGTGCAAACTTTATCTATCTCCTTCAAATAACTTTCTCAAATATTCCACGAAATCCCTAACTCAAACTTATCTAACTCCTTAAACAAGTCGTGAAACAACAAAAAAAATTCACACCCAATCCTCTTCCAACATTCCAGCATCATAACGTATAAACAGGAAACAAGGGGGGGGGGGGAAAAAAAACGAAAACCCTTTGGAAAAAAAAATTTTTGCTGAGTCCCTTATCTCATGTTGCGACAGCAGGGGGGGCGAAGGGAAAAATTTCCTCCTAAGGCGCCAAGAATCCGACATCCAAAAATTCCACCCCTGAACTGTACTGCCCGCGGGGAGGAGAGTCCCTGCGAAAAGGAGTAACCAAGAAACAGAATTTCCAATCAACAAACAGTATCCGCCCTTGACAGGATCGCGTGCGGGGGGGGGGAAATTACCGACGAAAAAAAGGTGCGGACAAAAGCTCTCCCCACGTTTTCGAAACGAATGGACAAAAAAATTTCAACACCATTATCTGACCAACAACAAAAAAACTTATTACCAAATAACAAGCAGAACTACTTATTAAAATCCAGAACAAAAAAAAATTAAATCAACATCAACACTCAGTTCAATAATCTACCCACGCGCTAACATAAATCAACACATGTAAGCCTAGCATCCACGACAAAAAAAATACCATATCGACAGACCAAAACGTTAGATTCCTAGTAAAGTTTAGCACACAACTGAGACACAATAATTGACTGCACATTCATTTAACCACCACAATTTTAACTAAACCCCTGAATAAACAAAAAAAATTCCAAGTCTATAGCAAAACAAACAACACAAAATTAAATGAGCATTGAAACACCTAACCGAAACACTAGAAAATTTTAAATCAAAGTTAGCAATCATATCACATAACAAAACATGAGCAAAAAAAAATTAAGTTTCAACATAATTTCATAGGGAAAATATTCAAACAACCATCTCTATCCATATCTTAACAAGCATAAATTCCAATGTTATCATCATTTAGTAATATACAACCACTTAAAATTAATACACCAACACAATTTAGCAATAAAATTGATTCTAACAAAATGCTGCTACCAAAAAATTAATCTTCTATGCAAAATCAAAATTTAACCAGAAGGTACACAGTTATACACAATCAAATCAGTATAAACTAAGCTATTCAATAGAGGAACCTTTTGTATGAAAAAAAAATTAAAATTACTAGATAATAATCACAACACAAATTATGTAATAGATGAAAAAAATTTTTCAAATATATGTATGTATCGTAACAACATTCAAATTTCATGACAGGTGTCCAGAGACCCCAAAATTTGACTTTTGTCACAAACATAAATTAAAGCTTAAAATTTATAAAATTAAAATTGACGTGCATACATGAATCGCAAAGTAAAATTAAATAACAATCCTATTACAAACAACAAATCTTATATAAAACACATAGCATCAAAAAATATTTTATCTAGAGCTAAAATTGATATTGACCACATACAACACTATGTCATTTAAGCATCAAATCAAGACATAAAACAAACTGCATAAAAAATTGAACTGGAATTCATTAAAAAAAAACTAAGTACAAAATTTGATCTCTCTAAAACATCAAACATGACATAAAACAAGGTGCAACTATGAGACAGGTACCATTCAATGTGTGCTCTCGAATTTACGAAGCGTAAAAATTGTAAAAAAAAATTTCAGTCTCCTTCAAAAAATTTTAGCGCGGAAATGCGTTAACGAGCCGAATTGCCTGCACGAGCCCTTAAATTATACCGTGGACTTAGAACAATACCCTTAACCTCCGTCTCGTCTGGTTGCAAATCATCCAAATTGTTCAAGTGCAAATATGAAAATCTCTTAATAAATGGAATCATCCGATTGACATGCGTGTTAAATCTTTTCCTCAATTGTTCTACATGTTGAACCCTATAATTGACATTAGAAAAACGCTCTATTACTCTGTAAGGACCTTCGAACTTAGGTCTGAGTTTTGCAGATAAATTAGATTTAATGTTAGGCGTCTTTATAAAACACAAGGACCCGATTTTGTAATCGTAATGATGTTGTTTTGTCGCTCTCGTACTCAATTCAACATGTGATGCCTCCTGGTCTTTTAGATTATTTAAAACTTTATTGAAAGTATGCTCCAAAGACGGTAAAAGTTTCTCGACATATTCATACTTATTTTGTGGTGTATCGGAATTCTTTTCGTAAGTGTAAGATAATCGAATATCTCTGCCATATTCTAGGAAAAAGGGCGATGTGTATGTAGCCTCATGGATCGCTGAATTTAATGCTAACATGGTGTGCGGGAGTTGCTCATCCCAATCGTTTGTGTTTTGTGAAATTGATGCCAGGATATTGGCTAGCGATTGATTGGGTTTCTCTACCCTACCGTTGACGTGAGCGGAATAACTTGATATGTGTCTTTTGTGAATACCCATGACTCTGCAAAATTCAACAAATTCAGAACTCTTAAAATATGTAGCGTTATCTACGACTAATTTATGTGGGCAACCCCTGTGTACAATGTAATTATCAAAGAAAGCTTTTGAAATGGTACTCGACCTAATATCCGGAAGTGGAACAATGTGAATGTATTTTGTGAATGCATCTATCATAGATAAAAATCATAGCTATTACCTTTAGGCGTGGTTTTAAAGGACCGAAAATATCCATATGACACGTTTCTCCTGGTTCAGTACTTTGTTCTACAAATTGATGGGGTGCAGGCGGAATTTTAAAGGCGTTTTTTCGAGATAATCATATGGTGCAAGAACGAACAAAATTTTTAGTATCTTTGTACATATTATGCCAAAAGAAGTTTTCGCTGAGTCGATGATATGTTTTAAAAAATTTAAGATGCCCTCCATATTCTGAATGAACAGATTCGAGAATTTTAGCCTTTAGACAATGTGGAATGCAAACTTGCTTTCTAGTGGTGTTAGACCTGGGTGATCTGGAGGGGCGCTTGGACAAATGACATAACAAACCTTCCCCATTAATAAAATAGTTGCTGATTTGTGGGCTAACGTCATTTTGATCAATTTTTTGTATGATAGTGCTTAAAACAGAATCTTCGCGTTGCATATTAATAAGATCTTTAGAGTCCGGTAAAGCTATTCTGATGTTGTTAATATAACGGGAAAGATGATCTGCGACTGAATTTAAGGATACCCTGATGTAGTGTATGTCGTAATTAAATTCTTCCAGAGCCAATTTCCAACGCAAAATTTTGGAAGAGGGATTTTTATTAGAAAGAAATCCTGCGAGAGGCTTATGATCGGTAAAAACCTTAAATTTTCTGCCTAACAAGAAAGGTCTAAAAAATTTAATGCTGTATATATCGCGAAAAATTCCAAAACCGTTGCGTTATATTTAGATTGTGATGGATTTAATTTCTTAGAAAAAAAATATAAAGGTTTGACTTCAGAGTTAGGATATTTTTGTTCTAAAACTGCCCCTATGCCGCGAGATGAAGCGTCCGTTGTTATTTGTAACTCCGCGTTTTGATCAGGTAGAGCCAAGACCGGTGGATTCAATATGGCTTTCTTAATATCATCAAATGCCTCCTGCGTTTCAGATGTCCACTCAAATGGAGTGTCTTTTCTCAATAGATTCGTTAAGGGAAGTGCACGTTTCGCGAAATTCTTGATATATCTCCTATAAAAATTACAACACCCTAAGAAAGATTTAATTTGTTTTTGATCCTTTGGAACTGGAAACTCATTGATTGATACGGACTTATCTTTATCTATAAGAATGCCTTCCGGCGTTACCACAAACCCTAAAAATTTACAACTTTTTGTTAAAAACTGACATTTACTCGGATTAAATTTTAAGTGAATTCTTTCAAAGCGTTCAAAACCTTACCCAGTAGTTCAAAATGTTCATCTATAGTTTTAGTGAATAAAATAATGTCGTCTATATAAACCATAGCTCCGTTGTGTAATAAATCTCCCAGGACCTCTTGTGCAATTGATTGAAAAGCTTTAGGCGAGTTTTTTAAACCGAAACATAATCTGTTAAATTCATATTTGTCACCGTCGGGAGTAGAGAATACCGTCTTATGCCTGTCTGCAAAGAGTAGTGGAATTTGATTAAATGCTGACTTCATGTCTAACGCCGAAAAATAGTTTGAACCCGAAATTTCATGTAAAATGTCGTCCAATGTTGGAATAACGAAGTATTGAGTCAAAGTTATTTCGTTGAGTTTCCGAAAATCTAAAACAAGGCGCCATTTTTCCTTTTGTTTGACAAACAAGGCCGGAGTATTATACTGAGAATTAGATTTCGAAATAATCCCCGCCTTTTCTAAATCTGTTATTTGACGTCGAAATTCGTTTCTTAAATTAAATGGAATTTTATAAATCGGACATTTAATGGGATAATCATGTTGTAGGCTAATTCTATGATGCTCCGTAGCGGCTGCAGATAATTCTACCGTAGAGCGAGTGAAAGCACTTTTGTGCGAAATTAAAAGTTGAAATAATCTGCTTTTGATTTTACTGTCCAAACCTGAAAGGTTGAAATCTTTCTCCGTGAGTGGGGGTAAAATATCTTGAGAAACGGGAAAATCAGAAGAAAAGTCTTCGTAATTATTGACAGTAATTATTTTCATGTTTTTGTTAAGGGTGATTATGTTATCTGAATCGTTTCTAATTTCTAGAATGGTGTCATTTGTCTGTGGATTAATATTAATTTGCGAATTAGTTAAATGAATGTTTTTAGTTTTTAGCTTTGCTGAACTCTGAATAGTGGCCAATGACGTCGAATTAGGTAATGTTTCAACATGTATACGAACATTTGTGACCGAATGGGGACCCACACACGTTTTGTGTTTTAAAAATCCATGTATAAAGTTACTCTGTACAACACGCGGAGGGAGTGAATAATGAATAAGCGGAATTGAAAAATTATTAATTAATAAACGGTTTTTTCCTATATCTAAAACTGCATCCCATAATTTCAAAAAATCGTATCCCAAAATAGCGCAATAATTATCGTTAATCTCTTGCTTCGTTATAAAAAAAAATATGTTGAAATTGAAATTCCCCCAATGACAATTGTATTTTATAGCAACCGATAATTTCTACCGTGTCTCCGCTTACGGCTTTAATCTGAATTGAAACATTAAATTCCCTAAAGTTATCATTTTTTATTTTAGTGAAAAAAGAATTGGACATTAAAGATACGGATGCACCTGTGTCAATTAAAATTCTAAATTTGTGATGTTTAACATTAGCCTTTATTATTGGTAGATCAAATATATTGTCTCGAGATTGAATAGGAGAAAACCGCTCCTCTACCAAATGAAAAAAATCTAAATACGGCTTTCTCCGCGGAAGTTTAAAGTATCGTTTCTGTTATAACGTTGAAAACCCCTATTCCCAGAAGTTATGTGTGTCCCTCTAACCGGATGCCTGGGGGCTGCGTAATTGTCGCGAAAAGCAGATTCTCGGAAATGGACACGTCTCCCATCGAAACCGGGGTGACGTGAAACAGAATAATCGCTAGCGGCGTTTCTCCGGGGGTCTGGTAACGGGCAGCGCGTTCGTCCCTCTGCTTCTTTCTACACTCCGCCTGTCTATGTCCTTGAATGCCACAATAAAAGCAATTGAAAACGTTCTCCCTTCTGTTAAAAGAATTTCCCCCTGATTTACGAGCTGTAACTGAACTGGCCTCCTGTAGACGGCCGACCCTTAAGTTGATTTCTTCTAATCTATCCGCTAATGCTGAAAGGACTGGATTTTCCGTTTGTGCTGACAACAAACCGGATCTCTCTTCGCTAGCTATTTGGTTCAATTTCATATTTTGCTCTTCAATCAATACCGCGTTGATTGATTCGTCTAAATTTAAAGGATCACGAGAAAGTACAAAGCGACGAATGTCATTTCTTAAACCGCTTATGAAACGAGATATTAACAGTTGGTCGTTTGCATTCCTCACCGCGGTATTTTGAGCCGAATTTCCTGACTGGAATATCTGTGTTCCCAGTTTATTGATGCGTGCTGCGAATTCTTGTACGCTCTCAGAAGGACCCTGGATAGATGATGAAAATAACTGTAGACGCGTTGATAAAGAGACAGCTTTCTCGAATCTTCCAGTAAGAATTCTTGCTATATCGTTATATTCTGTCAATTGACTGTGAGTTGGGTCGGATAAAAAAAATTCCTCAGCTATTCCCGCTAATTTTAATTTCAGAATAGTAACTTTTTCGTCGTTTGACCACTTGCCCAAATTCGCAACATCGTTTATTTTTCCCAAGAACCTACGTATTCCTAACGATTCACCTCCGTCGTAAATTGGGATCAGATCAATTAGATTAAATTTATCGGACGCCGTTTGCGTCAATAGGGGGTCTGATTGTCGTGTACGTGGCCTGTTTTTTTAATTATTAATTAAGACAAAATTTCTAGCGAGTTTAATTCACAACGGAAACCGTTAAATTAAAACAAAAATCCAGCACTCGTGCAGGGTAAAAGAAATTCATGAACTCTTAAATTTAAATAAACTTTTAACTAATCGGCTCTCGCGTAAATACATGCATAGAGAGAAAAAAAAATTCACATCAATATTAAAAAGAAAAAAATTAAAGAGCACCAGTACTTGCGTCATCTCTACACTTTGGACTCTTCTTCTCACCAAAACTACAAGGAAAAAAAATTCACAGTATCAAATTCGAGCAATATAAAAACATAGTAGCACACGAGATGAAAATTTGTCGTGATGATCCATCAAGAAACGTTTACAATATCAAAGGATGTAAAAAAAATTTTCTGACGACCGATCATCGGCACACAATGGTTGTACAAGGAAAGGGAAAAAAATTTAATATCCTGGTCACGGTACCAAATAATGCGACACTGGTTAAACCCAAACTAATTAATTTATTCCCATTAAATCCATTTTAAATAAAACCCGGTTCTACTCTTCTATTAGCGTCACATTATAGCTTAAGTTTAAACATTAGATCTTTTAAAGACAAACAAACAGTACGCTAAACCAAAAGACATTCTTTAAATAACAATTAATTTATTAAACAATAAGATTAAAATTAAGTTAATGCATAAAGAGACACATAACAGGATTTTACTTAACTCTGAGAAGAGGGCGAGGAAGAGGAGTCATGTCGCCGCTTGGAGTCCCGCGGCTTTCAGAATGGGAAGGGACGTGTCAGACCAAGTGGGTGTGAGAGAGTGCGTCAGAGAGAGAGAGAAATCGGGGTGCATCTCGTTTTTATTCAGCGGCAACTTGCATCTGTGTGCTGGAGCGGATTCTTTACAATGTCTGCATAATCTTCTCCCATTGGTCCAGAGTCAGCGGATGAATACCGTCTCACGGTCAGTGACATCCCCAAGCGTGGGAAATCCTAATGACACTCCCGATACCACGATATATTTATGAGTACAATGCCCTTTTCTAGGCGTGGGAACATGTCACCCTTTTTGGTGGGGTAAGAAAGACGCATTCCAAATTCCTTCTGTTGTAAACAACAAGAGCAGGGCAGATGTAAAAATTACAGTTGTAACCTTAGGGACCGGCGACCTCCCATCAGTAGGCGCGTTTAAACATCTGAAAGACGACATCGATTCAAATTTCGCGCCTAAGTGTGGCGACTCAGAACTTACAAATCAGGGTTGTTCTAAATGCTTGCTGTAAAGTTCGTCAGCGTTATTTGTCTGTGAAATTTGACGTATTAAGTTGATGTTAGACAAGAATGCCTTTAAGAAGACGAATAAGCCATTATCAAAAGCTCACTGAGTTTAGGGTTCACGTGTAATAGGGCTACGAGAAGGTACCTAACTTCTTCCTGGTGGATCGTTTTTTATTATAAGCAATATATGAACTGTAATAAATAATCACAGTCGTTGAAGGGATTGGAAAGAGCGCATAACCCTCTCGGACTCTAATCTTCAATAAGTTTAGTTTAATATATAAGTTTTAATGACTTTAGAAATTTCTACCATAGCTCAATATTGCAAGGGAAATTATTGTTTTATAAGAAAATATACTTTTATATGCGAAACATTAAAAATTATTATTAAAAAGGCTTTCCTAAAAGCTACCAAAAGCAGCAATTTAGAGATAAAGGGTTTGGGTGGAGCATGACTAGCCAATCTGGTTGTACCAAAAAAAAATCTGAAGTTCCAAAGTAGAAAGCTCTGTCAGCGAAAGAAAGCAATTTGATTGGCCGACAAAAGAGGTCGATTATCTAGGCACAAGTAGATTTGTAGAATTATCATCCAATCAGAGCAGGACAGAGATCAACTGAAGCCTGGTATAAGTCCATGGATGTGAAAATTTTAATAAAAATACTGTTAACTATGAAATTTTTCTAGAGAAATACTGGGTCAACCAAGGTATACTTCTTGGTCTGTTGCAGCCTAGATTTGGGATGTAGTTTGGACTATACTTTAAGGATGGATTATTTGAATCGTTCATATTTTTAAAGAAATTTAAAGCATTTTCACGTATTGTTTGACGTATGGTAGGTGTTTCGCTTTGCCAATTTGTGATCTATTAATACAAATACCGAGAAGTAAAATGCCTTATTCGGAGTTAAAAATATAATATATAGTTCTGTAAAATATATATATAAAATTAAAATCTTATAAACTTGGAATTAAGAATTTTTCCACACAGTCTCCTCGAAAGTATTATTTTTGTGTTAAAACTATCTACATTTTTCTTTTAAAAATAATATTCATAACGATTTTTAGTGTAAAATAAATGCAAAAGTGTTGTAGCTAATAAAGATTTTATGTCTTACTTCTGGTAAAAGGGAACGAGAAAACTAATCGCAGTTTAAACAAATTGTGTTTAGAACTAGAAAAAAGTTCCACTCAAAGTCTCATTCATTTCTAAAAGTTTAAATGAGCCCACGAAACAATTTTCTTTTTCTGTAACATCATCAATCGCTTTTTTTTTGGAGGAAATGGTTAAAAGAACGAAATTGATCTTCCAAGTGTGATCAAGAACAATCTTTTTTTGCTCTCTTTCCTGAAGACCTTATTTCGGAGCATAATATTTCGTTTGCAATTCTTCCTCCATTTGTTGATGGGATTAAAAGATAAAATATCCTTTTGTACAAATAACTTCTTGACTCATCTTCCATTCATTTTTATCTCTCTTTGTGTGTTTTTACTTTTTTTTAAAAAAAAATCTGTTTTTTATTTTATTTTATTTCCAGAATTTCATTCAAAAAGGAGATTTCGAAGTTATAATTTTAAGTCTCTAAGCAATCAATCCGTCAAGATATTTTTTTATAAAAATATCTTATTATATGATTGAAGACACTAAGCCTAATCAGGTCAAAAAAGTATTTATTTATTCTTAGATTCTTCATTAATTTTTCAGTGATGGCGAACTCCAATTTTTGAGACAAGAATTAATGTGATAATCGTTGAAAAAGAACGAACATTGAAATCTTTGTTTTTATTGTCAATTTCGTAAGCTCGACATAATATTTCCCTCTATTCTACTTTATCTGCCGAGTTCATGTTTAATTTTTAAAGTGATTTATGTAAATAAGATAAAAGCATAAATGAACTGCATTTTCTTGTCTAGTATGTAATAGTTTTAGGAGACGATGTTAAGGAGAATGATTGATTTCACAATTTCCTAATGAAGAATATTGTCAATAACGTAGATTTGATCTGAGAAATACGACAACTTTAAATCTAGAATAATTTCTAGCTCGGTTAATTACTTAAGTTTCATCTGGAATAATCTTGCTATAAATTTTTTGCTGTTTCGTTGATATTTTCTATTTAGTTCAAGCTGAAGCTTGGCATAGGTCACATATTTTTCCAGTTAAGAATTATCGACTAAAAAACCTCTTTTGTTTTTTATTTATTTTGTATAAATCTAAAAACTCTATGATAAGATAAGCTATTAAAAATATTTTTTTATTTCCAATGGCCAGGGTTACAGAAGACCACTACACCATAAGGGGGTAGGAACAAAAACAAAATAAACAAAGTAAGAAAAAAATGGCGAGAAAAATCTATGAACTCAAGAAGTCCCAAGCTTGCCAATGAAGATCGCACAGAGCCCTTTAGAGCTAGGTAGCGGCGAATGTGGTCTCAGCATCCATGTCCTCCCGAAAATCGCAGAGAGTGCAGAAAGGGGCCTGTGCAACATGAATTCGATGTAGATGTTTCAGGAGACAGTCGTGCCCAGTGGTCAGACGAAACTCGGCAACTGCTTTACGTCTTGGCCACATGGAAAAATCTATAAGATTTTTCCACTTGATCTTGTTGGAATTTGTCTCAGCGTATTGCCCTGATGAGAGATCATTCACCTTTTAATGATACGTTTGGCACTGGTAAAAGGGACAGCTTTTCTTGTTGTCTGTTGAATGGAGGCTCCCTTCTTTGCTAAGTGGTCCGCAAACTCATTACCAGTTACGCCGCAGTGTCCAGGAATCCACTGCAAAACAATTTTTTCTTAGAGTACTCAGACAGACTCTGCAACAGTTTTTTACAATCAAGAATGTTAGAGGAGGCAGGAGTAGAATTGGAGTTCTCTCACGGCAAAAATTTGCCGCTTTTTAATCACAGAAGACAACAGATCTAGTAAAGCTATTCAGATGACAATGCAACTGCGCAAGGGCTACTTGAAGGGCAGCAACCTCACCATCAAAAGCGATTGTGAATTTTCCAGTTGTTAAATAAAAGGAGAAAAGGTGACTATACACTCCTGCTCCAGTGCTGTCAGAATCTTTCAAAAGGCTTCCATCTGTATAGATATGCACCCAGTCAGGTTCAGGATACATGGTGTCTATCCTTTCCAGTGCAAGTGATCTTAAGATTGATGTATTTTGCTCTTTACGCAAAGCTTCTCTGGAAGGCATTATAGGATCTAGCTAAAATTGTAGATCACTTAGCCGCAAAGCGTTACCAGGATGCACCCCGAGCTATTAAAAATAAGACGTACGCATTAAATGATATACAGTAAACAATAATCTAGTATATTCTATGCTAGTTGGAACAATTCCGAATCAAGTATTTAACTAAGATATTACGTAAATTTTACTCTCCTCTAAAATTTAAGATAAATAAATACTTGTTTCTTTGCAGAGCTTTCAGGTCAAAAAAATATTTGTGTGTCTCAAAACAATTTGACTCTCAATGGTTAAATTTTACAAATCGTAAAATTTTAGAGGATATAATAAAAACACTTAGTGTGCATAAAAGAATATTCTAACTGTATAGTAATATTAAAGGAAACAAAACAAATTACAATCTTGTTGATCATTATGTCCAAAAAAGAATGTACCATTTTTCTTTATTTTTTTCTATGTACCCAGTATGTAGAGAGTAGTGAAAATTGGTCTGAAAGCTACTAGATACTCCAAGTTTTGAAAAATCCTTTCCTGTGTGCACAAAAGTGTCAACATGGCACCCACCGAACCACAGAAAGCATTTTGTGCTGAGGAATACGCAAAAACAATTTCAGTTATCACAGTTGAACGCAACTTTCGGTGGCTGGGGTCGATCAACCGGACAAAAACTCAATTAAACGTTAATATACACAACTAATAGAGATAGGTTGTCTATGCAAATGCATCTTACATTCATTAACAATTATTTGATTTTCGAAACTTTTCTCTATCATTGTATTGGCTAGTAATATAAAGTCATTCAAAGAATGTACACATTTTATTGGTACACTCTGTATAATCTTTAATAATATATATACATCCATCTATTTTTTTACCTGATCCTTTTTTATGCAATTGTGAAATAACACGATACACGAATCTGTAATGATTTTCTTTTTTACACAATTTTTTTGTTCTAGCACGAATTCCGAAAACATTTGGGGATTCATACCCTTTGGATAAGGACGATTTGATCGAATGTATGATAGTTCATGATAATAAAGGAGTCGAGGTAATGACGAAGTCGAAGGTGAAGTACAGTTATTAACAGATGATTTAATTCCTGGGGATTTAAAATTTGCTACACACAAGTGTGAAACAACATTTTCTTGCCCATGATACTGACATAGAGCATTCATTAAAATTTCAACGTAATCTTAAGTTTTGTGTAGCAGGATATCAAAAACTATATAAGCAACTTGAGAAACGGGGGGGGAACACCCGCTAAAATAACAGGCTTTAGAACAACAAAAAATAATGAACTGAGGCCGTTAATAACGAACGAAATTCTTCGTTTGAATCAAAGCCAACAGTTGCCCTAGACATATATGACACATCTACCAATGATGGTATTTTTGATCCAGTTTATAATAAACATGCATGCTTGTTATCAAGTAGCGAAGAATAGTAATTTTACTCCTAACTTACCCACTTGAACCCATTGGCTCAGTGGTAGTGCATCGCGCTTCTACACCACAGGTCCTAGGTTCAAACCCTTGACTGAGCAATGTCGACTCAGCCTTTCATCCCTCCAAGGGGTCGATAAATGAGTATCAAGCTTTCTTGGCAATTTCACACTGAGGGTTTCGCGTCAAACGGACTACCTGACTGGAACATTTGCTCACGCACCTCAGAATACATGTCACGTATTCCGAGATAGGCACAGTAGGCCATGGCTCTTATGGATTGTTGGGCCACTGAGTTAAGTTATGAACTTATAAGACTCAATTTTTACTGTGAACTAATTTTTATTTTTTTGGAATAAAAAAACTTTTTTTTCGGGGGATAGAGAGACTTTTCATCTTACACGATTTTTTAAAATTGTGGAACATTTCCCCAAATTAACCATAAGTTGCATGAATTTTCTGACACCATTTCTTTTACATGGTTTTTTCAGTACGTATCAACAGCGTTAAAAAAAGATTTTGGTATACTTCATGAAAAATGGTATATTTAGCACTTCAACAAAAGAAGTTTATGAAACATATCTTAACATTTTTCTCACTACGAATATTAAGAGGAATATATTGAAAAAAAATCCTGCCAAAAAAGGGTAATTTATTTTATTATTATATGTTTTGCTCGTCTTCTCCTCTATCGTTGCATCTCAGCAATAAAAAAATACAATTTAAAAATCTTTCCTTTATTTTTTTTTCATTGTGTTCTCTTCCTTACCTCTTTACAACTTTCATCAGGATTTACTTAAAAATTCAAAATACCATCACCTAAAGTAAAAAAAGAGGAAAAATAATCACATAAATTGGGGGAAGAAAAAGGGAAAACAGTAAAGAAAAAAAACACTCTCCTTTCTTCATTTTAAAACGCCATAAAAGGTAGTCGTCGAAAAACAGCGGTCGTTTCAGAGAAAGAAACCATTAAACGACGTTTTTTCTTTTCGCGTAGGGGAGTTAGGGAATAAGCTTTTACGTTCCCTAAGTTTTTCATTTTGCTCTTGTATGCAGTCAGCTGCAAGAGCATCGTGAACATAACTGCCGCGCTACGTGTTGAGATTATGAATTTTTGAGAAACATGACTGACATGAAAGCTTCATAGAAACAACAGTTGTTTTTTGCGTTATTCTCACCCCGGTATCATAAACATATTAATATATTTTGATAAATAAATTCAGAGTTTAAAGACATATGTTTCGATAGTGGTCGATATTTTCAAATTATTTATTTTATTTTGTCTCTATATTTCAGTTCTTGTATGAATCTAGCTCCAGAGAAAGAACAGTAGGGCAATACTTCACGTTTAATGTTCAATTACCCATATCGTTTTGTATGAGGATTTTATAAAAACTCAGTGGCGTAACAACCCACAAAAGGACCAAGGTATACTATGCTTATTTAGGTTTTCGAGACCTTGAGCGATGAGGTGCATGAGTAGATATTCCGGTCATGTGGTCAGAGTCTGACGTGAAACCCTCATTGTATAGTTCCCAAGCAAGCTTGGTACTCCTTTTATCGACCCACCAAAGGGATGAAAGGCTGAGACAACCTTGCCCATCCCGGGGTTCAAACCCCAGACATGCAGCGGGGAAGCGCGATATGCTACCACTCAACCACTAGACTTCATGAGTATTTTATACTTCAAAGAACTACACTGCTGGACAATTGCTAAGGACGGATCACAACTTGCTATGTAGCATAACATTAAGCGAGACATGAGGCCTAGTAGGATAAAATATAGTTGTCACACTGTTCAGACATTAGAATAAAGAATATTTATTGTTCTGGAAAGTACAAAAGCTGTGAAACATCTGAAAGGGAAAAAAAATGTTCATTTGATCTGCGTACGGAGAAATGGAACAGTGCATCTAAAAATCAGCAGGCACCTTAAAGAAAGGTATCAGTACGGGATATAGCCACCGTGGAGTGTGATGCAACATTCCACACATCGTACCATACTTTGCACAACATTATCCAGCAGCTGTTGAGGCAATTTATCCCATTCCTCTGTGAGTGCACGGATGAGGGTGTTCTTGTTTGTCGGAGGATAGTTTCGACCAGCAACTTGCCTCCCCAAAGCATCCCATACATTTTCAATGGGGTTTAGATCTGAAGAACGTGCTGGCCATACGAGACGTTGAATACCCTCGCTGTCTAGACAATCCTGAACAGCGAGTTTTCGATGACATGTTGCGTTGTCGTCCATAAGAACACATTTATCACCGACAGCACCACGGAAAAGACGAACATGAGGAAGTAGAACCTCATCAATGTATCGTTGGCCCGTCATAGTCCCATTCGCAACCACATGTAGGCGCGTGTGGCCATTGATCATGATGCCGGCCCACACCATGATACTGCATGTCGGATATCGGTCCTTTTCCTGGATATTTTCTGGACGATAAGCAGTACCACTCTCGCGCTAGATCAGTTGGCGTCTACAATCCGATGACAGACTGAACCTACTCTCATCTGAGAATAGTACGCATGCCCAGTCCTGTTCAGTCCAATTGTGATGCTCACGACACCATTGCAAACGGTCAGTACGGTGCTGTCTGGTCAATGGGACACACACAACAGGTCTGCGTGCGTATAGTCCTCCTCCCCTCAAACGTCTGGCAACAGTTTTTCGGGAGATCTGCGTTCCTGAGGCAGCAAGAAACTGATTTGCCACCTTCTGAGCTGTGGTGCGCCTGTTCCTTTTTGCTGATAGGATGATATATCTGTCTTCTGCAGGCGTCGTACTTCTAACACGATCTCCCCCGTGCCGTCTACTACACATTCCAGTAGTTTTAAATGACTTCCACAGCCGTGAAACAACGCTGTGAGCGATGTCGAACTCCCTGGCAACATCTGTTATTTTTCGCCCTTCTTCGATTTTTCCAATAATTCGGCCACGCATAAAATCATGTATGTGATGTCGGGAAGACATGCCAAAAATTTTAAGTTCGTCTATTAAATCTTTTCTGTAAAACTTTGACTTGAAACAACAACTGTCCCCACGCGTCAAAACCTTTGAAGCTCTTATGAACGCTATCACGTGATGAACAGACGTGGAAAAAAATTTGCATACTCATACTTCTTCTTACTAATATCCCGCACTTATTCTAATTTTCCACATTTTGCTTCCTTTCATTTTGTGGTTGCTATGGATGATAGTGTTATCCGTCCTTAGCAATTGTCCAGCAGTGTATAAATCTGCCCTTTTTTCACAGAAATGACACAAAACACTGTGGTCTGGATGTTTCTTACAATTGCTATTTTGGTGATGTTCTTTTAAGGAATTTGCAACGATCTATTTTAAATCTAAACTATGGAAGCAAAAAAGTCCTGAACACATTCATTTTTGACCTAATTTTTATCACTTATTTTTTGTTATGAAATAATCGTTCTATCTTAACTACTGCTGTTGAATAGTAAGTATTTTTTTCATGCTGATTTCAACTCTACTTGCAGATTTCATATAAAGTAAATACTTGAAACGATAGTTAGAAAAAAGTTCTGGCAACAGTTCAAACATATATGAGAAATCTGGCAACTCGTTGAACTTATACGAGAGGATCTGGTAGTGAGTCAAGTATATATAGGAGGATCTGATAATTCGGAGAGAACTAGAGAGAAAGCTGAATACGAAGAAACATGATTGGGGAAGAAAGAGAGAACGACGGAGGACGTCACGTTTTCAATCAAACGTTATCTTCTGAATATACTTGCTTTTGAGATGTGTCCCGTAGTATGATGAAAAGAAATAAGGGGGACTGAACGTTACAGTTTTTATTTTTTACAATTTGAACGTCACACTGATCATCAATCATCAAAAAGAACCCTCAGGCTTACAATCAGAGTAGAACAGACCATATATCCTGCCAAACATGTTACTGGTAGGAACGCGCAATGCATGGTCGTACATTTTTCTTCTGACACGTAGCTAGAAAAAGCAATGTGGCCTAACGCGTCAGAAATACAGCAACTTCTGTTCAAAGTGCTGCCAATACGAACAAAGGGTGATCGATCGAAAACAAAAGATGTATCGAATGGTATCCCATACAATGCTTCCAATTGATGGGATGGTATGACAATGTAGAATACAAGCTGTTCAAGTGCGGTTTCGACTGCGTTGCCATACACGGATGCGATAAACATAATGCTAATACAGAATCGAAATTCTTGTAAAAAGACAACGTGATGTCATTCCTGCATCCAGGTTGGCCGTTGATCACGTCTTTAGAAGTCACATGTCTCAAGCAGCATCAAGGATGGCCCAAACCATAGTCAGTGGGTTGTGAGTCCATAGTGCTGGAAACGTCGTTCACACAGTCCATGCTGACGGTCAGTGAGAGTAATAGGATTTCTGAAAACAATCTGACTAAGGGTTCGTCACGACAGTACAATTCCATAAGGTCCGGAAAATAAGTTTTCTCTTAAGTTAGTCGTGACGGGACAGTGAGATCTTGAACGACGTATAGGAGCCCTCCTAAACCAATAGGTTCCATATTCTTGCGACAGCCATGGAATCTTGACCAACACAAGCAGCAATATTGCGGTAAGATAAGAGGCAACTTTGGTGATTACAATTTTTGCCAAAGTCAGTGACGTTCTAGCAGATATTTCTCCTTATAACATGAGGCAAAATAACAACTTTCTATAAAGAAAAATAACGTTCAAATGCAATTCCTCTATATTAAATTTGCTGCACAATATCTTGTTTTATACAGAGTACTGGTGGCTCTATTTCCACTTGATTTGCATGAATGTATTGCCCAGCTAATCATTTGTACATCAGAATATGGTTTTTCTATCATGAAAATTTCACCTGCTCCTTTCCAAGTATAGCAATTTAAATCACCAGAAATATTTATGTAACAAAACTCAACTCAAGTAAAATATTACAATTGTGATCCGCAGTTCCTACAGATCACGGGATTTACAACTAGAATAAATGACGACTGAAATTAAAAGTCTGATCGTATAGTGGTAAAACAATTTTATTTATAATAACGGCATACTGAACTAACTAAAACAACGTAAAACGGTACTTATCTGAGTGAGAGGAGGACGGAGGAGGCCTCGCGGAGTGATGCTGGCAAGTAAATCTAAGGAAAGGAAAAAAGAGCAAGCAAGCCCCGAGAAATAGCGTGCAAGTGCTTTTAAAGCTGACCGCATTACTGCCGAAAGAATCCGCTGTGAATTCATTAGCGTACCAATCTATCACTCTAATTTGCCCAACGTACTCACAGTCCGTGTAGGAATACAGCCTTGTCAGCCAGAGCGGGCAATGAACTGGGAACGCACCCACATTCTTTACTAATCCCTGTTTCCTGTAAACATGGCAGATGCAAAATTAAAATTGTATCTCATTGACCGGCCGGCCTCACATCACAACCAACAAAATGAAGATAATCTGACACTAGATAATAGGTCAAAAGACTATCTTGTAACCTATTATGGTTCATAGTTACGAGATTTGACTTAAATGGCATAGCTCTAATGAGTTATTGATTAAACTTTTTTTTCTTTTAAGTATTCTCAAATTAGGTATACTATATTACTAATCTGTGTCTGTATGGTAGCCGCAGGTCAAGCTCACGAAATCGTGGATGGTACTGTTTCTGTCGAGTCATGAGCTCAAGTCTTAGTGCCACTAAAAGACCCAATTGTATAAGGGCTGACTCACGTTAAATCTGACGAGGTCTTCACGTTGATGTGGGATGCCATCTCAGATGTCATCCTTGTCACTTGACCATGATCTAGAATTAGAAGATTCATTTCCAACGCATTCAGAACATTACACTACGGCAGATCTTATGAGCCAGATGTTACATGAAGAACTCTGCCCTTAGAAAAGCCATTAAATTTAAGATCATTCGACAGCTTACTCAAAAGCTGTCGAAAAAATTCTTCACAAATATTGACAATTCAGACAACCCCTCGATCCAAAAAATTGAGAAAAACACGCCATCGCGATATGCACACAGACTCAGAAACATTTTCCTAAATTAATTTTAATAATTCCACTTCATCAAAAAATTTCTCATCGTTTCTTTATTCTCGTAATAACACCACTTTTCAAAATTTCTAAATTTATTTCGAACAAAAATCTTCACTCCTAAAGTTTCAGATACTCCAGACCAAAAAGAGAGCTCCGTTGGCCGTACAGCCTCTGGAAGCCCTCGTACACAGACCCGATGACGGTACCCTTTCTGGGACCGAAGTTAGCGCATTAGCACAACATCCAATCACAGAGCTCCTTCTCACAAACGTGGGAAAAGAGCGATCACTTCACGAATTCTTACATGCACACCATGCGACGAATAACTGCTACCCCATTGGTCGGGCAGTCAAACCTCCCAAGGCTCTTATTACCCGAGGGAGTTGCAAGTAAATTCTTAACAATAATTCATACTCTAACACGGGATCTTGCCTCTCTGGGGTCCCTCAGGGATCTGTCCTTTCTCCGTACTTGTACAACATTTACACACACGACTTTCCACAGCACTCCACCGTCAGTACTTGTCTGTTTGCGGATGATTCCGCAGTCCTCTCGAAAGGTGTCCAGCTGAAATACACAATTAAAACTGTTCAACACTTTTTAGATAAACTTGAAACGGGGCTTACACATTGGAGAATTGCAATTAACGTTGATAAATCACAAGCAATTTTTTTCAGGAAATGGGGGGGTCATCGACCCGCCTTTCCAACTTACACTTTTTGGTGACAACATCCAGTGGGTTTCGATGGTGAAATATCTGGGTCTACACATAGATAGCCGCTTAACGTTCAAAAAGCACGTTGACTATCTAACTGAGAAATTCTGGGGTAGAATTTCTCTAGCCATCTCCCTCATTGGGAGGAGTTCTCCTCTATCCCTGGAAAATAAAGTTATTCTATGCAAGCAGATTCTGCGCCCAGTTATCACTTATGGCTCACCCGTATGGGGAGCCGCAGCCGCCACCCACATGAAAAAGATTCAAGTAATTCAAAACAAGATACTCCGCGTCATGACGAACGCACCTTCCTACGTCCAAAATGACGTGATACACAACGATATACATATGGAGCCGATTTCTAATTACATCACTAAACTCTCTAGAAATGTCTTTAAATCTATTGAATCTCATGACAATCCAATTATCAAAGCACAAACACTGTTTACGTATCCTCATCCTAAAATTAAATATTCATACTCTTCAACGAAGTGGAGAAACCCGCTCCGCCCCCCATAACTCAACAAAAAACACTCTTTTCACACTCTTGACAATATGATTTAGCTGCACTGCACTGCGTCTTTTACTCTGGGTTCTTGGGTGATATCTCACCGCCTTGATTCACTGCCTTCGGCCGTCCCGCTTTCGTTCCTTCGTTCTTCCCCTCTCCCCGACGGCGCTCTGCTTCGATAGAGCGTTCGTGCTTTGGGGTACGTCCTCCCTCCCCGTTTTGTCGTGGGAGCTTTCTTGATTTGTTCAACCCTCACATCATGGTTTACCTTTTTCTTCCATCCTTCTGGGAATAGGCGCCTTCGCCGCCCGCGATCATCTAATTTTAGTTAGTTAGTTAGTAAATTCTTAACGCAGTAACTTAATATATTTATTAACTTTAAAAAAGCTGTTCTTCTTAATTATAATAATACACAAGTAAATTAATTTAATTGTTCTGTAAAAAATTTTCTAATTACCTATTTTTATTTAATTTCTTAAACTCTTTTTAAAATGGGCAAGTAATAAATAAGTCATGCTATCCAAATCACAAGATAGCAGATAAAAGCCCTGGCGGGCTATGTGCTCCAAAAACCAACCCCCGGCTAATCAATGGCTCGCATGTAGCTTAGAAATGCGACGCTTGTAAAAAATCGATTCAACTATTAATTTTTTAGATAATTATCATTGTTCATCAGTTCATTAAATTCACCAGTTTTTGATTTTTAAAAATCCCTCTCTCAAAAAATGTCTATCCAGATTGCGACAGGTTCTATTCGCGCCTCTCTACTAATCATCTCTGAGAAAAAAAGTTCTTTTTTTTTAGTGTAAAACCCCTTTCCGTAGACAGAACTTTAGTTTATGCTAATTTGAGTGTTATTTAAACTCCAGAAAAGTGAGGGGTAGTGTTAGTCTTTACGCTGTTATTGAAGTGAGTTTAGTGAAGTGCCTTTTGGAAGCCTTAGTAAAAGGGAGAAGTTTTAGACTGGAATACAGTGTGTTGACATAAGAGAGATCTGAGGAATGCTCCGCTATCAGATCACACTCAGATAAGTGCTTGATTATTTGTCTTACTAAATTAAGATAGGTAATAAATTTGATTATTCCCTCTATTTACAATCTTACTTGATAGTAAATTGTTCTTCAAATTTTTGTTCTTTCAAATGAATGAAACTCATATAAACTACAATTGAGTCTTTATCCATTGTGCATAATAAGCAACAAATTTATAAAAAAAAATATGTTACATTTTATTTTAAAATTAAAATTTTGTTTGAAAATTATACGAATAAAATAATACACAAAATAGACATTTCGATCATTGAATTTTAAAACATAAATATCAAATAATATGTCTTCTACTGTGAATAAGACTGCTTGTATTAATATATTGTAACTTCATTTTTATTTTATTCTAGTGTTTGAATTTTTTAGACGGGCACCATTTCTGTTTGTGTCACCTGAGCCCAAAATCGATCAATTGATTTGGGAGGATGTTACTTATTTTCTTGAACGTTTCTATGGAGATCGTCACAATGTGTCAAGAAGACAATGCGTAAAAATCAATTGCATCTCCTTTGATCCTAAAGACATATTTGATGGAGCAAGGCTTCGCTGTGGTCTTCTTGAACATATTCGAATACGTTTAATGACACACAGTTTCATAAAATCTCTTAGAATGCATATTCTAATTAAAATATCGAAGAACTGGTATGATTTTAAATAAATTAAAAATAATTCTTGATTTGAAATTATTGTATATTTTAACCCTTTAAGGGATACACAGCTAAAATAAAATTTTCTATGATAAAGTACTTGATAAATGTAAAGTGTACTTATCCTCTCTCTATATATAAACATTATTTAGTCACAAAAAATATCTAATCGTGGTTTTTTTTCCTGGGTGGTGGCTAGACGTTATAGCCATTACGAATTTAGGACATTTAACTTATTTTTAAGGACAGAAATAATGAATCATATTACAATAATTTTTTTATGAAAAATTAACATTTATGTAATAACTACTTCAATAACAATTAAATACAAAGTATAATTGTAATTTAATAATAATAGAATAATTGTACAACATAGAATATATATATATATATATATATATATATATATATATATATATACTTACGTAGAAAATAATAGAATACTTAGAATATACATTAAACTTGTGTGAGGCCGCGGTAGCATAGTGGTATAGGTATCGGACCGTGGCTTGCTTTGTCACGGGTTCGAGCCCAGTGCCACTAAAGACCCGCCGTGTAGGGCAGCGATGCACGTTAAATCTGTCGAGAGCTGAAACGTCCTCCCGTTGGTGTGGTGTGGTAGTTAGGAGAGGGGGGTGCCAGCTCAGGTGTCGTCCACGTCACTTGACCATGGTTCAAAATTACGTGGTCCGTCGCCAAAAGCCCTCGGGTAGCTGAACAGTGCGACGTTAATATTCAATCAATCAATCAATTAAACTTGTGTGTGTGTGTGTGTGGTATATATCCACATTTTATATTTTATTTAATTTTAGTATGAAAAGTTAGAAATAAAGTAATGTTTTTGAGAATTTAAATTAGTTTTTTCCCAAATTTGATGAGCTATTTACTGTGGAACTTAATAATATGCAAACGTTTTTTCCGAGCAGGAAAGCTGCAATGAAAGATTTTCGAACCCGAGAATCTTGTACCACATATTGTAAACAAAGTGTGTTTATATTCCTCCCCCCTCCCCCAACATTCTCACGCGATTCTAAATGCTATCTCTTGAGTACAGGAAAAGCGAAAATTTCTTGGTCATTTTTCTGTTCTAGGTGGGCAGTCGATAGAGCCTCTATCCACATATTAAAAGTTTCCAAAAACCTAAATAAAACTTTTTTAAAAGTACAATTGCTTAATTCATTCAGATGAGAGAAAAGTATACTTCAAAACATGCCGAAATTTTTTCAAGTATCAGAAATTTTATTTATAGTAATCAAAATACAGTTTGTAGATTTACACCAAGATAAACTGTTTTTAACTACCCATCAGAAGACATGAAATGCAAAAAAAAAGGTTTCATGCTGCCATCCGTATTAATTTTTATGCGTTTTAGCTTCAATTAACGCATATAGATAGACTAAATATCCAACAACCGCTTTGAGAAAAAAATTTTAATATGTGGCTAGACGTATCAGCCATTGCCCGCTAAAGGGTTAAATAGCACATTGTATGAACACAATCTACATATCTGAATGTACAGTATACATGTAAAATATAGCTCTGCAACCCCATTTTTTTTTAATCTTGGGGGGAAATTAGAAACAGAGAAAATCATGTTTAGAGATTAAATTTTATTTATTTGCGTTTTGAAATAATTATTTCTATACTTAGAATGTAACCCATTTCATTTGAGGGGCCTTCTTTTTCCGTAAAGTGCTCATGCGTGGTTTTTCTTTTTCTCATTCTCAAAGTCTTACGAGTCTCTTTTGTGGAAAATTTATACCTAATATCAGCTTCCGTTCCATTGTTGTTCCATTTTTCACCAACACCTTCTGCTACTTTAGAAAATTCTAATGTTATTTTCAGTACTTCGAAACTATAAAATTGAAAGATTATTTTTAGTTTTGAGCCTTTCTACCCAAATAATTTTTAATAGTTTGGATGTGGATAATTCTGTAACACTAAAAATTAAACCGTATTCATAACAATAATAGGCATAATAATGCTACATTTGTTTCAAAAAGAATTTTTCTCCCTGCGCTTCAGTGAATACATTATAAAATAGCATCAGATAGGGAGATTTATAGCATTGATTCATCATTTATTGAATGATAACAATGTTATATCGCTCTATACTATATAAAATTTTTATATTCCAATAATAATATCAATATTGTTACGAATTTTGAGTAATGAATGTTTTAAAATAGTGTAAATATTTTATATCTGGGTGTGTAATACGTTTATATTACTCTATGTTGAATTTATTTTATGTTAAAATTGTAATACCCTCAAGCAACTCCATTCCTTACATTATAATGGCAATTCTATGGAAACTCGGCGAAAAGCCCAGTGGGCAACATTTCTTTGGTCACCATGTTGGTGATCATTTTCGGCGAGTTCGTAACCCTACGGATGTTTCTGGAAATTAGAGAAGAAACCTACTAATATCCCGATCCATGACGCAAGCGGATTTTTCGAGAGGAATCCCTCAGGCCTATAAATAGGGAGTCGCTCGCCAAAACTGAGTTAGTCTTGTTGTTAAAGAGTAGCGTTTGATTTGACCATGAGTCAACCAGCAATTAGTTATTATTGCGGCTGTTGTGTAGGACGAGTGAGTGCTAGTGAACAACCTCTTACATACTAGTATTTTAGACGCTGATAGTTGTGTCTGAGCGCCATAGAAGGTGTGAAGGCCTTGTGAGATTTACTCAGCGAATTTGAGTACTGTGTCCTGTATTTCAAGGATTGCCTTTCGACAATAAATTTCCATTGCTTCTGAAGACGTATCTTCCTCTTTGAGATTAATTGCATAAAATCCTTGGACCCCAATCTACGTAACAATATGAATACTTCAAATCCGAAAAGATTTTGGAGGATTAAATCTTAAGTCAGTTGTAGTCCTCATCATTTGATCGTGATTTAAAAATACGGGGTTCGTCTCTAGTAGCCCTCATGTTACTTGTGTGAACCAATCAACGAAATTCAAAATGAAATTAAAGAAAAATCTGCTTGTTTACATTTTTTACGCGATGTCTTTGTTGGCATTTACATTTTTTTTATGCCGACAGGATGGCGTGGTTGGTTTGTCACTGGCCTTCTGCATCCAAGGCTGCGGGTTCGACCCCGTCCAAGTCGGTTGATTTTCTTGATGTAAAAAATCGACAGTGGCCATGTCGTATGATTATACAGCATGTAAAAGGTTCCTAGAGTGTATGTTTGGATTGGGTGCTCTCGGAAAAATTAAATCCTAGTACAGGTTCGCATTGTCAGAGCTCAGGTGAAACTGGGTTTCAAAATTACCTGCGGCGATTGGTATCTGCCTATATCATGCCGCACTAAAAAGAAATACCAGCTGCCGAGGAAAGTATTGAGTCTGCAATAGTAAGACACCAAACTGTAGTCCATTAGAAATAAAAAAAAACATTTCTTTATTGCTGAGAAGTAATTTCTGTCGGATTTCGACACGATTTGCTTTAAGACGTTCCTAATATTCCATATGAATTCTTAGAAATGTTTTTTTAAATTCATTTTTTAAGAGAGTCTGTCTGAGAATACTATCTTCCCTCTTTAAATTAGCTTGGGAATTTAAGCAACGTCTGCAATGCTTTTGAATCATAAATCTAAGTTTAAAACGCGAACTATTTCTCAGCCGAGCCACAAATCAAACCTAAAGAGGTATTTAACTCAGCAAATGGACCAGAGCATTACTCTTGACAAGGAGCTAATTATTATTCCAACTAATGAGGTATAATTCAGCTCCATAACGCGTTAAGGTTGCCAAAAAGAGTTATGTTTGTCGTTTATCTCTCAATTTTTCGACCTGAGATCCCATTATTTTAAAGATCCTTACGCTTAATAGTTTCGCACTTACATTGAACGGTCTGCTTATTCTTAACTAGAAGAAACTGGCGCGAGAGCGCAGAAAAAAATTGATAGTAAACAGGATCATAAAACTTCCCGCAGAAATATAGTTTGCTTTAAAATATGTGCGAGGTTAGAGTTAATTCCCATTTTTTATTGAAAATAATTTCCATTAATGTGTGAAGTCGATTAAAACCCACTATTATGAATTTTTGGCATTGCTTTTTTAGATATAAACAATTAATTTCATTGTATCTAATATATATTATAAATGTGAAAGTTTGTGAAAATCTTTGTGGGTCTTTCACGCAAAAACAACTGAATGGAATTTAATGAAACTTTACGGTAACATAGCTTATACATCAGAATAACACATAGGCTATAATTTATAAAAATTTGTAAAAAGTGTCCAAAATATAACGATATTTGTCAAGTAAGAAGGAAAAAATTCTGCCATCTGCAAGCAAAAAACCCCACGTCAGCATATATCTGTCTTTTGTTTGTGAAAAACTCTTTTTGTTTTGGCTACGCAAGGGGCTTGCTTCTAATTCATTCCTGTGATCAGAATAATGCCTATTTTTTTATTTCAGAATAAAACTAAGTTTTGAAGGGAGAGGTTGTTATAAATCTCTCTTTATTTTAATGTTTTTTTTATGATTTTATTATGCACATTTGGTAGTAAGAATTTGATCTATTTTCAAAATAACTACTTTTATCGCTTCTGGTACTTAAAGTAAATAAACTTTCTCTTTCACACTACATCATTTGGACAAACTTTCATAATTTTTTTTGTGGTTAGTAGTTAATTATAACGCTATAATTTGAATTGAATATGCAGATATTGCATTTTTAAGTATAAAACTAATTACAACCACTGCACTGTATTTTTTGCAGTGTGTGAGTGAGTGAATATTAACGTCGCACTGTTCAGCTACACGAGGGCTTTTGGCAAAGGATCGCGTAATTTTGAACCATGGTCAAGTGACGTGGACGACACCTGAGCTGGCACCACTTCTCCTAACTACCACACCCCACCAACTTAGAAGGAATATTCTAACAATGTATATCCCTTAGTTTTAAATGTAGTGATCCAAAAAAATATTGTATGAAAAAAAAACTGCAGTAAATCATAATGCGGTGGATAAAGTATTAACGTGCATCCCTCCCCTACAAGGCGGGTCTTACAAAGCTCTAATAAAGCTCGAGCTACGAAAGTAGCTGTGCATTTGCCAACTTGACTCTATCGTTAACATTTCGCTATGTTTTTCATTGAATCGCCATTATAATTTAAGAAACGGCGTTGCTTACGAATATTACAATTTTAAAATAAAATAAATACAACAGAAAGTAATATTAATGTATTACACTTTCAGATATAAATTATTTACACTACTTTAAGCGTTCATTACGCAAAACTTTTAAGAATGTGTTACTTTTGCCGAGCAGAGATTAGCTTAGGGAGGTATTTTGAAAAATCGACCCTCAAGAGTGTTACGAGGAATTATAAATTTAAAAAATCCTTTTTATCGGCTATTACATCTACATAGTTAAAATTTAACAAAGGTGTTTTTTTTTCTTTTTTTTTAGCTGAGATATGCAAAAAGCTTTTTTTGTTTAATTTTCAATTCACATAAAATTAACTCATTAAAAACTTCTTTTTCCTTCAACCTGTGTTGTTTAATTTTTCAGTTCACCCTTGCGAAGAACGGGTATACCAGCTAGTATGAAATAAAGATTACTTGATCATTTAAAAAAAGAAAGAAAAAATCCGTCTGTTATTTACTCCAGAAGTCCTTACTATCTAATTATATGAACTGAATTTCAGATTTAAATTAAAGTGTTTCACACAGTACTTATTTGTTATTTATATATGTAAATATGTATTTTTGTCACGTGGTTTGATTGCCTTTATTTTATCAGTGAACATTTATTTTATCCGATTACTTGAATAGAGGCATTTTAATTTCTGGCACAGAAATTTCTATTGGGCTAAATTTTTTATTCGAATCTCGGAATAAATATAGATACGTTGAGATTCAATGATTGTTTTTGTGGGATTTGGATATCTTGAACGCTGTGTTGTATTCGATGCTGTTATTCGCATGATTCAATTGTGATAACTGTAAGTATATTTCAGAGTGTGGTATTTGCTTAGCATATTTATGCAATATTCGAATAAATTATTCTAAATGTTGACATTTATCTTCGAAATCTTTTTCCTCTTCAGGCCCTCCCCCTAAATTCCTTAGATTAAATTCGTATACATGTATAAATCTCGATTTTTCATACATACAGTCTTTTAATTTGATTAAGGTTAAATTTCTCACACTTACTCTCTTTTGCAGTATCTTACTAGAACAAAAACATTACAAGTATACTTAACATTGCTTGCTTCCTTCGGCAATTTGCTTAAAAATTACTCCTCTTATAACTGTTTTCGTTCTTTTTTTTAAAGAGAAAACATTCTACTTCTGTGCAAAAAAAAAAAAAATCCCCTGTGTGCACTTTCATCAAATGGACATAATTACCGTAGTGTAAACGAGCTAAGTCATTTTGAAACTCCTACTCAAATTAATGCAGGCTCCAGGTTCATTTTGCTTTTATATTATGTTCAGATAGAATTAACTGAAATCTGATTTCAGAAATGCTTTTCCAAACATGGAAACTCTTTCTGTGTACTTCCCTTATTATACTCCAACATATTTATGTCTTTCTTTTGTGTGACGTTCTTTTAATATATTTCGGTTATTATTTTTTTATATAAATGCACTTCCATTTTTAATAACCCTTTTTATACAACAAATAAAGAATAACTAAAATATAATAAGGTAAACATACGCACAAACGAATTTAGCGGAAATTGAGTTAATGGAACCTACTTCATAAATTACTTTAAACAGGGTGCATAAGAAAGTACCTTGAACTTTAAAATACATGCGAACAACGTAATAGAGTTACAACTATGCAAGTTATTAAAAAACGTCTAAGCCCAATCTAATACAAAAAGCTGCAGCGCCCTGAGTGGAGAAAACTGGAAGATACGCTTCACAAATCGAAAACGAAAAGAGATGTAGTAAAATTTACAGTTAGAAAGTTTTAAAGCATCAAAATTAATTAGTATGAAACTATACTTGGTTAAGTTTAGTTTGGTTTGCATTAGGTCGGTTGCAGTCACTTTGCTGTACAGAGACTTCACTTACGTAGCTATAACTCGTACCATTAGCAAGTATTTTGGTACTTACGTATTATTGCAACCGTATTGGCGACATTATATGAAACGAAGGCCATGGTTGCCAATTTAGAGCATAATTCGCATGCGAAATCGGGTTTGTCAACTCAGCGAGTTTTCTTGAACTTTGGCATTATTGCGATAATACGTAAGTACCAGTATCCTCAGATTATAGGGACTTTTTGCCATGAAATGAGATATTTGGCATACAAAAATGCAAAATTAATACTATATGTATATATATAAAATACTATATATATATAAAAAAATACTATATGTGCTTTTTTTTGTACCAGAGAGTAGTAAAAAATTCGAAATTTTTTTATTATGACTCAACATCAATCTTCTATGTATAAAAGTTGCCTATGTCGTCTTGAATGCCACCAGAAAAAATTTTTATTGATTTTTTATCATTGAATCTTCTTTGGTTTCCCCCTGTTTCTTCAGTACATAAAAATAAGAAACAAATTATTTTACAAAGAGATATCTCAACATCTAAAGTATCAAGTTATGAAAAAACGGAAATAAAGGGTGTTTTTTTGAGAGGTATAGAACTTTAAATTGCAATAAAACAACGATGTATTATTCGATTGACATGAATTTTTTTTATTCCAAAAATAATTTTGTGGCATTACATTTTAAATATGATTTCTGGCATATGACTGCCACGGCTGGCTCGGATGTAGTCCAATCTGGACGTCCAGTTTTCGATGACTTTTTCCAACATTTGTGGCCGTATATCGGCAAAAACACGGCGAATGTTGTCTTCTAAATGGTCAAGCGTTTGTGGCTTATCCGCATAGACCAATGACTTTACATAGCTCCACAGAAAATAGTCTAGCTGTGTTAAATCACAAGATCTTGGAGGCCAATTCACAGGTCCAAAACGTGAAATTAGGCGGTCACCAAACGTGTCTTTCAATAAATCGATTGTGGCACGAGCTGTGTGACATGTTGCGCCGTCTTGTTGGAACCACAGCTCCTGGACATCATGATTGTTCAATTCAGGAATGAAAATGTTAGTAATTATGGCTCTATACTGATCACCATTGACTGTAACGTTGTGGCCTTCATCGTTTTTGAAGAAGGATTCCACCAGCCCATAAAGCGCACCAAACAGTCAGTTTTTCTGGATGTAACGGTGTTTCTACATACACTTATGGATTAGCTTCACTCCAAATGCGGCAATTTTGTTTGTTGACGTAGACATTCAACCAGAAGTGCGCTTCATCGCTAAACAAAATTCGCTTATGAAAATCGACCATTATTTTCGAAATAAAAGTTCACAATTTGAAAGCGTTGTTCAGACGTGAGTCTATTCATGATGAATTGCCAAACCAAACTGAGAATAAATCACTTGACAGCTGTTAAATCGGTCGCCATCTTGGAAACTAATGCCAACTTAAACTTCTATACCTGGAAAAAAACACTCTGTAATACAATAAACAATGACAACAGCCAATATTTTCCTGAAATTATCTACTTTTTTGTTAAAGTATTTTTTTACTTCAGCTGCTTTTGTTAGATTTGTTTTATTTAATTCTCTTGCCAAAACTTTGAAGCTGATGCAACCAGGTTAGAATGTCACCAGAGAGAAATACACATAGAACTTATTTTATCAACATTAGTTTATCAATATCATGTTGGTACTGGTACTGTACTTGGTTCTTTCGAACCTTAATCTCCTATGTTTAAGAATAAAAGTGACTGTGAAATGCTTTCAAATTTCCCATTTTAAAACTAGATGCTTAACTATAATGAATTTCTATCTGTACTTCATAAAAAGAAAAGAATTACTTTGAAATTAATAATAATACGTGAGTGTTAGAAGTTACAGTTGAGAGAAAAAAATCAGAAAAATTCATTTATAAAGTGGATGGAACGAGACTCTACCAGTCCATTAGTAGTAAAATAGTCCGTGTGTGTAGGTGAGAAAATGTTAAGGGGAAAAAGTTGGAATGCATTGGTGTCGAGAGGAGCTTCTGTGATTGGCTGACCCGAAAGAACAGCCATTTTCTGTTTAAGTTGGTAACTCGACCAATCACTGAGTAGATAGCAGTTCAAGCAAGTCAAACCAATGGCGTAACGTACACCCCCAAACTCCGCATTGTGGGGGGACAGGGTTCTAGAAAGCCCCAAGCCTGACTGCCGCCAAGTACCTACCCATTGTAAAATCTAACTTGGGGTCCCCAAACTTAATTTTGCAGGGGGCTTAAATGTTGTCTTTAACGCCGCTGAGTTGAACTACATATAAAAAAATTAACATGAAAATTATGATAAAATAAATTAAAGTTTAATATGTGAGTTTAGAGACAAAGTTTAAATAAAAATAGGATCAATTAAGATTGATGAAAAGTGATTATGAAAAGTTAAGTACAAGTATTTTTCGTCACTTATAATTGACTCATTGATTATCAATGTTATTAAAGTGTAAATTATTCTTAGTGGGTATTTCACTCGATGTTCTGAGGTCAGAATTTTTCATGAACCAGCGAGCATTTAAAATTTGTTTGGTTATTAGATTGTGTACTCTTTCTAAGTAGCTAATGTGTGACTTCGCTACCTGTGCCCATCCGAGGGAGGGGGAGGTCATGGCAGGTCTTAGGATCAGTGAGTAGCAATATCATATTTTAGGTGTTCACTTAGTTAAAAATTAGCTTTATTTTAAAAAGATTTTCATTTTCAAGTATTACAGGGTTTCAGAAAAGAAATTCAGTTGAGTTCACACCTTTTTCAATGAATTAAATTTAGTGACATCTAAAAAAACAAAATTAGACATGAAATACTTTTTAATTGTCACAAGAGTATATATTTCATTACACAAAGATATTATTTCATGATTTCACAAGAAAACATGAAGACAGCAATGCAACACGAATAATATTTTTACAGAAACATTTAATGGTACATTATGATCACAAGATATGGGCTAAACAATCTTTTTAAAAAGTTTTTTTTTGAATTTATAATCACACAATTTTAGAAATTTTTATGTAAATTTTCCTCTTTTGTTTTATTTATTTTTCCAATTAATCTAGTAGAGCTATTTTTAAAACATCAACATTTATTTGTTACAAATACATCCACAGAGAACTAAATCCCCAGCTTGACATAAATATAAGTAAAGCATCGCTTATTATTTCCACAAATAATTTCATTAATTACATCTAATTTTATTCTTAGATTTCAACGCACAAACATTTCCATCAAGCTCACAATAATTAACTTTTGTTAATGTAGTCAAAACTTCATTTTTTCTCTTTTAAAATTATTAAATAAAAAAGGCATTAATGTTATGTCAGTTACCAAAAATAAAACTTATTAATTCTTTCTGAGTTGTTTTCAAGCCTTCTTAACACGTATAATTTATATTTTTGATTCTGTAAACATGTATGCAAATCATTTCCACATTCATCCAAAAATTTTCAAGATTCATTATTCAAAAATCCCTAACCATTGTTGTTACCGGAATAAAAATGTATTTACTTAATCTTTATATTTAAAAAATAAGATATAACTATCAGTGACAATGAAACATAATTAAATCAAACAGCTGTGCAGGGAAATTTAGAAAACGAGGTTTAAACCACTTAAAAATTGTCGGTACTTTTCCGTTTCGTTGCCACATGTGATAAAATCGCCAAAAATGATACAACCGACGCCAAACGGAATATTTCCTTCTAGTAACCTTTTATCACCACATATTCAAATAAAATTGTCTTTTATAATTAGTAACATCTTTTCATAATACATCAAAAATGGATGACAAACCAATGAGAACTAACATTTACCAACATTTTGTGTATGTATATTGTGTGTTGCCGCCAATATAGTCTGTTTGGCGAAATTTGGGCCAGGCGAAATGGAAAAGAACCAAGTTTTCGTTTATTGAGAGGGAAAAAAAGTTAAGAATATTTTACCTCCATAAAAGTTCATGAAGCCTGATTTCTCTATATATTTAGATCTGTAGAATATTTTGAAGAGCATGGTGGTGCTGCTATCGCGACTCAGTTCATGACAACTTGCTCTAGAAAAATCAGAAATGTTTTGGATGTCAACTCGGAAAGGTTAACAAAGTAGTATGAATGCCGACAGTCATATTATTTGAAAAATAAGTATAATGTTTATCTAAATAATTTAAAATTGTGCAAACTGTATACATTTATTCTGATTATGAGTGGTAATAAAATAATTTGAAGTACAAGTATTATATATATATGTGGAACAGATTTCATGAAGCTAATGATTGAGATTAATTTTAAGATTTAAGTTCATTTGATAAAAATTGCATTATTTTTAATAAAACATATAAGCGATACTTTTATACAAAATAATACAGATATTTTTTCACATTAATGTAGACAGATAATACTGATAGATTTCATGCACAACATGAATAAGAAATACTGATTCCACACTTAATATAAATTCAGAGAGATTACTATTACAAAATCTATGATTTTTCAAAGAGAATTTTTTTCCCTTCTAAGTAAAAGTAACAAAATAAATTGAGGTCCCACATTTTCATACATAATTAACTACAAATTTTTAGGGAGAAATAAAGATGGTTTATATTTTAAAAAAAGAGTTAAGACTTAGGATAATTTTAAGACGTAGATGATAGGCGCAATTTTTCAATGTATATGGCGTTAATTTCATTTTTGAGCCTGTAGAGGATATTAAATTAGATACTAATTTGATATCGGAGTGCTACCCTATTAATTTCAGATGATTTTAATTCGATTTCTTTCAAAATGTAACCATTTTCGTTGCATTTATTCTTCAACAAGCTGCTGTTGAATTTTGTGCGACTATTTTCAAATATGGATCGTTCTAATATGATTGGTGTGTACCAGGATATTTTTAAAGAGAATGTCAAGGCTATACTATCAATTATTACGGACCAAAAGAAGTACCAAAATTTCACTTTTGGTCCATTTTATTTTCTAAAGGGGGGTAATAACTTTTTTTCTCTCTTTTTTTTAATCAAGGTTTCGCTGATATAAGCCGTCATAAAATGAAACAAATGTGGTGATGAAGATTGTGTGTGATTAAGATTTTATTAAATGATGATAATGTCGTGTCCATGATGGCAACCAAATCAGACCATACAATGGGTCCAGATGACTATTCAAGCAATATGTTCAATATTATCCACATAGAAGTTTATTGACGAAAATGAAGAGCAGCAAGAATGGCTGTACAGACAAAAATATAAGCAGATGTTAGCTCTGTATCTGAACAGTTACCACAATTCCTATAGATCCTTCTACCATCCCTACAAATCTTCATTCCACTGTAATGACTTTTTCTTAGCCTAATTTAATTAAATGTGTGCAATTACCATTTGTTTCGCATTAAAAGAGGGTCCTTTCCCCTAATTCCTTGAAATAGAACGTAAAATTAGTTAGGCTGACTGACATATTGTTTCAGGATGGGGAGTCGAGGAACCAAATCCATAACCTTCCGCAACATTCTTCAATAAATAATTATTTTTTTCCTGACAGTAATATTTTTGAAAAACGTTTCATCTTTTTAAACAATGCTTTTTCAATATTTTACTTATTTTTACTTCTTTCACCGGCATACATTTATAAATTCCTCTTATTCTATTTTTTTTAAATCCTGGTATTCATCATTTTCGATTATGTTCTCCACAAGAAAGTAAGTAAAGTTTTAATTATTTCTGTCTCTTTATTTCATTTAAATTCTAGGCTATTTCAGCATTTCAACAACTTTCAAGAAATTTTTTTAAATTATTTTCCTGGCGATTTGTTACAGCTAGGCCGCCATCTTGAGTTCCATGTCACTCGACAAGAAGCACTGCTTGGCGCAATTGCGCATAACACTCCGATGTCAACTTAGTTCCTTAATAAGCAAACTTTTAATAGTTCTACGATTATTTTAAAAAATATGGTTATATACATCAAATAGCACATTTTGCATACTTAAATGTGCAAAAATTATTCAATTGTTTTTATCCTACATAAATACTTTACAATATTTTAATATCCGTTAATCATAAAAACATTCGTAATTTTTTAAAACAATTTTCCTGTGATATGTAAATGAATACTTTCATTTGAAAATATTGTGTATGTCTTTTATATGCATTTATGTTTCTCTTCAGTATATTGTTCTCCGAATTGTGGATAAAGAGATTGAATTTTTTTACATAAGAAAAACTTTTTGCAATGCTCGTGTTAATCATACAAGTTTTTCAATAAATATGCCAATCATAAAATGCTTATCCAATACTTAGATCTTAACCATAAAAGGGTTTTACACACAATCCTTATATAATTCATATAAAATTTATTAGATATAAGTTACGCTATGATAGCGTAACTTTAATTTGAATAATCTTATGCAATATTAAATAAGAAGAGCTCAAAAACCTAATTTCCTAAAAGCAAAAAGTAAACAGTCTGTCAAAGAAAGGAAAATTATAGGTGGTATAGAACATGTAATAAGAATTTCAAAAGACCGCATTTTTCTTTCAAAAATAATTCGATCAAGAAGAAACGTGTCTAGTAGAATGTGTCCTCAGTGTGGTTCTGCAAGATTGTCTCAAGAAAATGTGGACACATAAAGGGATTTATAGGATTTTATACCTTGGAAAACAAACCAGTTATGGATTGATATTTTCGATGGAAAGAAGATGAGTTATTGTAGGTTAACTTTAAAAAGACAAAAACAGTTGCAAATAAAAAACGTTAATTTCAGCTTGGATAAAATTTCTCCGAAAAAGTTCAAAAGTGAAGAGAAGGAAAGATGCTAGATTCCATAAAAAGAGCTTATTCATTCGCGAGATTGATTAGAACGAATGACAGTGATTCCATTGCAACACTCGTATTTTCTTCAAACAAAAAATCTGTTTTAGCACCTACTTTCTCCAGAAAAATATATTTCTTTCAATTTTCACTTGTGTTCTCAGTAAGGTGCTGCATTTCAAGCAATTGCTTTGTTCTGGATATATCTTTTATTGATATTCAGAAAGACTATTCCTGAGGAAGGAACAATTTTTTTTCTGACATTCGAAAATTCAACTAAAATATGATCTGATACACTTTGAAAATGCAGTGTCTTTACACATACTACTGTTTGCCACAGAGAGAAATTTTTGTAGTCAGCTTCAGTCATTGAAATATCAAAAGTTTCTTCGGAATAATTTCAAGACAAAATACTTTTAATACTTTTTGCCCAAATTCTTCTTCGCAAAACTTCGAAAACACTTTCGCACAATCGATACTGAATAATAAAATTTTTACAAGAAATAACATTTTTCCACACAACATTGCTATTTTTGGGCTCCTTCTTAAGTTCAGGGTTCGATGAAATGATAAAAAAAAAGGAACAAGAAGCAGGAAAATATCCCTCTAGAACGTGTTCGAAATTAAACACACGATGTTCTTTGAACTTCAGAATCCAGAAACAAGTGAACGTTTCCAGGTGAAACTGGAGGGTGCATCTCACGTGCACAGAATCCAGAAAAGGAACAGGAGAACAGAGACAACTGGAGACAGTACGGGGACGTAGGCTGTGTCAACTGCGCACCCCAAGTCTTGACCTGTGACGTAAGCAATGGCCTTTCCCTTGAGAGGAGGTGGCGATTCACAACGAGTCTCTCTCGGCATATTGACCACTTTTGACTTTTGGTCTCGAACCAGGTCTCGAAACCAGGCAATACGGCAGTCGCAGTTAAAAGGATTTTCTGAAAAGAAATAAATTATTTACAAAGAAACCACTACATATTTGTTAATTTTTCAAAACGATCCATCGATTAACATGCTAAAATAAAAGCCGCATTAAAAATGTATTCTTTAGAGAAATTCGAGCACATCATTATATTTCATACTTTATGTCTCACCAAGCTAAAATTAAAATCTTCTGAAGTAAAGGAGAAACACTTATAACAGGAAACCAAGTGATTCTTTTCTTAAAATATTAATTAATTTAATTTTTTCTGATCGATTTTCGATGGTAAGACAAGTCATAAAAAATGGGATATCCTTCATAGCTATTCTACAATTCCCATTACAGTTGAATAAATTTGCCATTAATGTTAACATTTCGAAGGAAACTAAGTTACGGTATTAATAGATTGGCTTAATTTTCATGGTGATTTAACTTTTAAGGCAGATTTTCCGTTATGGAAACTCATATATTTCGCAAAATAAATAAAGAAAAGCTAAGTTTATTTAAGGTATCCGACTACGTTCGGAACCGTCATTTTAAAAAAGCGCATAAATGAATAATTTTCATGATATTTAGTGTCACTTAGATTAGAATACATGTATAAAATTGTTTTAAGGACATTTTGACAAAAAAAATTATTTAAATACAATATTTTGGCAAAAAATTAACTTAGAATAATTTTTTTTTCAAAACATTCTCCTTTTATAAAAAATGCTTCTATAGTAATAATATTTTGCTTAGATAAAGTAAAGACTTCTCCAGAGAGTCTGAACTAGGAATTTTGAAAAAGTCACATTTTCAGAGTTACTACCAATTAAAATAATTATCGGCGTTTTTTTCTTAAAATTGCTCCCCTCTGTTGTCGTAAAATAAGGATAAACCACTTCTAAGTTATATATTTCAAAAATTCTAGTTGAGCCTCTGTACAGAGGTCTGATCTAAAGACAGGCAACATATTATTATAATAGAAGCATTTTTCACAAAAGGAGAATATTTTGAAAATGGATCATTTCATGTTCATTTTTTGTCAAAATATTGTACTTAAATAACTTTTTATTGTAATAATATTCTTAAAACAATTTTATATACATTTTCTAATCTAAGTGACACTAAATATCATAAATATTATCCATTTATACGCTTTTGCAAAATCACTGTTTCGAACGTAGTCGGATACCTTAAATCCAATCATTTGAACGAATTCATATTTTAACCCTTTATATGGCCGCGAGAAGTACTTTTCCAACCAACTTCATTACTTTTTAAATGTCAATGGAAAGCTATGTTCGCACCTATGATATAATGAAATTAGAGAAGGTGTTGGTCCCTTTGATCAACGCTACGTTCCATAAAATGGCCGCATCAAATCCAACACTTCTTAATTGATCAGGCATTTGTAAATGCCTCCTTTCTTTGAAAAGCAAGTTGAAGAGAATCGGGTCCTCAAGGCCAATTAAATTTCTGACTTACGCCGGCACAACTGATTTTTGGATAACATGTCGTAAACAAAAAGAACGACGACTATCATCTACGACGATCTTTTAATCTACGACTTGAAAGAACAACCTTGACCTTGCTGCTCAAGAACATAAATTTCTTGAGCAGCAGGACCTCCTGATTGTACGTACAATTGAATAAAATTAGTGACCATCACTGGTGTAACTAGTCTTGAGTGGGCCCTATATCTTAATTCCGTGGGGGCCCTCTTTTGGGTCCCCCTTAACATTTTACGATCGCTTACTTCCACATTTTGGGGCCCCTGAAGTTTAGGGGCCACGTATCTTTGATACAGATGATACGGCGGTAGCTACGCCCCTGGACCCTATGCTAAAGATATCCGACTACCCTAAAATTATGATTTTTTTCAAAAATTGACAAATTTTGCTTATAATTTTACTTTATAGGTCATCTTACGAGATTAATAAAAATACCAAGTGTTTTATTTTCCATTCACTAAAGCAAAAACTACAAGTGTTTTAGTAAAAGCAGATGCCATAACTTTACACAAGATGTCAAACTTTAAAATGCGTTTTACTCGAGATGTGTTTTTTTTTCGAAAAGCTCAAACGGGACAGAGATTGCTCAAAACGTTTTGAAAATAATTTGCTGAAATCTTTTGTGTATGTTCTGTATAACAGTAGAAGTGTTTTGACCTTCAGATTTATTAATTACTGTTTTATTTCAAAATTTACAGTCTCTTATGTGTATATAATCACTGTTTTTTAAGCAATTTCATATAATAACTAAGATAAAGTGCTCTAGTTTTTGTAAAAATTAAAATATATCTTATCCTGAATGTCATTTCAAACATGAATAACAAAGTAACACATCAAAATTAAAAAATTGAGAATTTGTTCATTAAGTTTTTGTACACAACGGACCCCGTTTATGTAATTTTTTGTACATTTTCTCCAGTTTTTTCCCATTTTAATAATAATGATTTTTTTTTCTGTTTTCAATTTTAGGATTTTCCCCTTAATGTATACTAAATAAATCTAAAAATCACAAAAAAATCCCCATATCTCCATTTTTTCAAAAAAAAATTGTCGCAAGTAGTCGGATACCTTAACAAAAAAAAAACATAGACATTGTGTTAGTGTTCTATTAAAGCACATAAGAGACCGAAATATTTTTTTTGTTTGTTTGTACAGCTTGCAAAGTCACACTATGTGTTGATCCCTTTTTTAAAAAAAATTTTAAGGAAAGTATAATAAAAAGTTTTTTTAATATATATTTAACATAAAATTAATACGATATATATTTATTTTATAATTCCTTTTGTATATTTTAGTACTTACAAATCATATTTTGTAAATATCATATAATGTCATACAAAACAAATTCTCTCAAAACATAACATTTTTTTTACCTTTAAATAGATTCCACAACCACCAAATAAAATATACTTCCCACCAAAAAAATGGACCTAAAACTCCTTTAATTTTAGTTAATATATTAAATTATTCTTTTTATAAATCGATCTCAATTGATAAGATATCTTAATATAACAATACTAGAAAAAAAATAGCCTTATAAATAATTTAAAGAAAAGCTTTAGGAAACCATGTATACAATATTTACTTTGAGCAGACAATTCATGTCATTTTCCCTGTTTTTTAATGACGGGTAGGTCGATATTCAAAATCGATATTATTAAACAGTTCGATGTTCAAAAAATATAATCCTTGAGAATCCCTTATGTGTGTCCAATATTATGTGTAATATTTCCTAGATTATTTATTAAAATATTGCAGAAAAATTCATTCCAGTAAATGAACGAATTAGAATAATTAAATTAAAAATAAACTCCTTTAAAGAGTGAGTCTACTTTAGATATACGATTATGACTTGAAATATTTCACATTTGAATTTAGAATACACATTTTAACTGGAAAAAACATCCGTAAATTATTCATTTCCAAAGGAACCTATTTAAAATAAATTATCCATCTTACTGTCATTCAGTGGTCGCCACAACATAAAGTGCATAAAATCAAAAACAAATATAAGCCAATATTCTCTCTTTCTTTAAAAAAAAGCACTACTCAATTTTACAGCTTCAAGAGGGCGAGAATTCGAAATAAAAAAAACTTCTTATAGTTCTAAAAATACAAGATAATTAACGTCAGTTACATTTTCACGCACAGTGAATTAAAAAGCATGAAAAAAATTTTTAATTACGAGAAAATAAGCAATAAATATTCATGCAGAGAATAAAACAAAAGAAAAATATCGATCGTCTGCCTAAAAAAAAGAGAGCATTATTCAAAGTAATTAACGCGTCGTTAGAGGACCGACGTCTCTGTTAAGAAGAGTTTAAGAGGAGAGAATAAAGGAATGTAAAAATTCTCGTTAAAAGTTTTTCTATCCCACTTGAAAAGCCATTACTGTGGATAATGGTCAGATTGATGTACGGACATGCTTTATAAGCTTAATTTCACCCGTCTATTTATTACAATAAGAAGAGTTTCGTAAGCTTGTTGAAGATAGGTGTTTAAGATGACTGCCTACCTTCGGATCCAAATTTTATAACAACAAATTTTTGAAACAAATTGGGTGTTTTTAGTAAGAAAAATAAAAAAATATGTAAATGCATAAAAAGTTTTAAATAAATATTGTACTTTTAGAAAAATTGGTTATTTTCAAGGAAATTTTACCAAATTTTTACTAAAACGGGTAACACTGTATAAAACTTTCTAATACAATTATCATAATTTCCTTTATACACAACATACATATTACGGTGCTCTTCAAAATGAACCAAAATCTAAGAGAGATATTAAAATACAAAAAAAGTACAGACAATTATGCATAATAATATGAAAATCTTGATATTTTCAAGTTCTTCTTTTATAAAAACTACCCTAAATGAAACAATATTTAACCTACAACAAAAATTATGGCCCAGTTTATGTGACAAATAGTTTAATAAACATTCCCACAAAATTTCAAAACGTTATCTGCTTTGGTTCTTAAGATATCATGTATGTGGTAAAAAGTTTCTTTCGAAAACATAATACATAATTTTGAGAAAATCTCATTTACAGTTTTATTTTACTGCCTTTTTGCAGAGTGTGATGTTTTTTAAAATCGCTATAACTTTATTTCTATTTCGCGCAAAGGAAAGAGAAAAATGTTTTGTACAGAAAAATGTTCAAACTATAAGATTTTGAAATAAAAAAATGCCTTCTGTAGACGAAAAACGACATTTTCAAGGTAGGCAGTCACCTTAAAACAGAAGCATCGGAAATGAGTCACTTCCTATAGCAATGATTCTCAACCACTGTGCCGCTGCACTTTAGTGAACAGCTAAATTCTTGAAATAAGCCTCCAATTTTTTTTTATTATTAAATATACTCTGAGGGGGGAAAAGGAAAAAAATCCTCAACCGAATCATTCGGAATTTTTATAGAAATCAACTATTCATTAAGGTGTTATTTTATGAGTTATTCATTACTTCTCCCAAATTTGGATACAAAAAAATTTATTGTAATCCATTTGTAATAACGGATACATCTGTATATGAATGAACTTTGAATGAAGAGGAAGAACTAATTTCGTTCTGTATAATAATCGAGATTTAGTTTCAAAACATTCGGAAGCGTCAAATAATTCATTTTGGATTAAAATTAGAGGTAATTATCCCATATTACCAAAAAGGCTTCAAAAATATTGTTACAGTTTTCTACATCTTATTTGTGGGAATTTGGATTTTCAGCATTAATAAACATAAAAGTGAAAAAAAAAGACCGAGACTTTTAAGAGCAGATGACGAAATAAGAGTGGCATTATCATTTTTATGACCCAATGTAAGCGAAATTATCAAAAAATTTTCAAGCTCAAATTTCCCATTTCAGGTATTCTTATAATTAGTTTGTAATTAGTTACTCAATAAACATTTTATTGTCTTTGCCGTACGTATTACTTATTGAACATTGAAAATTATTGTCATAAACTATTTCACATCATGTATTATAGATAATTAAAATTCTTTTTAACTTAATTTATTGTTAAACCACCCAATATTGAAATTGTTAACTGTGTACCTCAACAAAAAAACAAAACAAAAGGTTTAGAATTCCTGTCTTGTAGTTACAGAATGTAGTAAAAAAAGCAGTTTTTGAAGAAGATTCATTCAAGAAAATTGAATAAAAGTGTTAAAAGAATGGGGAAAGACAAACACTGATATAAAAGAAATAGAAAATTTGAGTAGAATAGCACAAGCAGTCAGAATCGGTAGCCAATCAATTTCGAGTTTGATTCCATCAATTCAGGGGTAGGCAACTAGAGGCCCACCAAGACAGTCAGAAAAACCACTTTGAATAGAGGTTTCTTTCCCGTGTGCGATCGAAGTTTCGTCTTGTATTTTTCACTCTATTACGAAAACAAAGTACCTGAAAGGGTTACTACTTAGAGATCATCTGCAGAGTTTAGAGGACAAGGTCACGAAAAGATTTTAGGATTTTAAGAAAGTTGGGCCTATATATATATATATATATATATATATATATATATTCAATTTGCTCTAGTTTTCTCATTATACTGATGATATGGATACAGTATTCGAGGAAATACAATTTGAACTTATTGACTTGTAGTCAGATCTCAATGTGGAGGAAATGTTTCATGCTATGACATTAAATAACTTTTACAAATCTTTGTCAGCAGAAAAATTTCCATATATGAAGAAATTTACTGGGAAATTGTTCTTTATATTTGGGTCGACATATATTTTAGAGCAAAGTTTTTCTTAAATGGAGATCACGAAATGCAAGATGCAAGTGGATTGGCAATAGTTTGCAAACTAAACTGATTCTAAAATTAAATGTGCTTGAAACTAGAGATGATATGAAATCAGCGCAATAAATAAACTGAACAAAAAACACTGCCACTATTTCATTTTTAACTTGTATTTATTATTTTTACAATGAATGCGCACTAAGTTGCAGTCCCTTCAATGTGGCCCGAGAGGTGAAACAAGTTTCCCAACCCTGCATTAACCTATAGTTGGAACTGATTCACTTCAAAGAGAATTGAAATATATATATATATATATATATATATATATATATATAGTCCACTTGTGGTGCATTTAAGAAGACGTATGCTGACTCTCTGCTGACGGGAGATGACTTGATACAATTGTCGTCATCTGACCATAAAAGTTTTAATAGCCAATTGTAGTTTCTAATACGACGCGTCCTTTCTAATCAAACTGAATTTGTACCCTACAAAACATAAGTAAAATAAAGTTTTCCTTAAATTGTTAGAAAGCAATACAATCTTCATTCAACTAAATACACATCGTATAAAGTGGATGCTGTTTGTGTTTAATCTGTCAGGGTTTAAAATCTTCTTTTTTCATAATAGAAATGAGTATGTTGGTTTATGGTACAAAAGTTGGGTGATGGACCTTGTAATCTTGATCCTCGGTCAAGTCACGAGGATGACATTTGTACTGCCACTCCCCTCTAAATTACAAACCACATTAACGGGAGGATCTTGGGCCGGGACAAGGTTTAACGTGCAGCAGCCCCTCTACACGACGCATCATCAGTCTCATTAAGGCTCGAGCTCAGGACACGCCGGCCACAAGCTTGTGACGATATATATCATATGACAGAAGATGAGTTTTATGCGGCTAAAAGAAACAGGATCGCCGCGTCGAAAGAGCATTCGACGGTTAGGTTGGAACGATATCACCATTAGTAGCGGTCGGCATGAGTGAGAGAGTTTAAATCCTGACCAAACACAGTATAAATAAAACCGCTGTTAATCTAAAGAAAATATGACCGAGCTAGTTTCGAGCACCTGACGTAATTATCAAATATCTGACATATAGCGAGGATATCAAAGATTGCAAAAAAACAGCGCCCATTGCTCTGACTACATCCCATTTCTTTTTAGCAACAAGTTCTTTTAGGTTTCTGGATTCTCTCAATCTGGAATATCATTAACCGAATCGTAATTGTTTTCAGAGATGAGTTTCTCTTTTAGATGAGCTTTGATAGTCTTCAAAAATATGTTGTGAAATATCAAAAACAGTGGTGGGATATCAGACTGTGGACCTAAATGCAGCCCAGAAGTTGATAGTTATGTTTTGGAGTACCATTTCCTTATATAGCTACCTGACTGTTCTCTGTAGGTACGGGAATTGTCTAAATATGTGATATAGACTTCCTTTTAAAGAAATCCGGGTTTACATTCCACTAAGATAATGTCCACAGCTAAAGACAATCATTTCTACTAATTCTTCTACAGCTTATCAAAGAATCCTTTAGCTAACTAAATAATTGAACAATGCAACACATTTCAGGTCTTAAGAGTCTGCACCTACCAACATTTCCAATATCTCGCTGGTTCAATTGGAGAAAGTTTGATGAGAAACATTGCAGAGAAAGGCAATCATTTGTGGCACCTCTAGTGATCCAATTCCAATTTTAAAAACAAACTTGCATAAGAGCCACGTTTAAGCTAATGTCTGATTGATTAAATATATATAGTAATATATGAATACCCTTGAAAAGCATTAAGTTCCTCAGAAATCTTAATGCTGTACTTGTTTATATATATTACATAACACCTACTGATTTTAATCTTATTAAGATACCTTCTTTTCTTGAAGGGTAGATCTTCCTCTCTCCCTATTTCTTAAAAAAAACATATCACCCCACACACCTTATTTTTTGAATATATCTAACTTGATAATAAATTAAAACTCACATATTTTCGATTTAGAATTTTTAACGCCTTTCTAAAGAAAAAATATACTTTCGCAAAACACCCAATCACTTCCACCATAACTCTAAGACGTAATCTTTATTTAAAATTCTGATTTCTTGCAGGCGTTTAAAGGAAGAAATTATGCATGCCATAAAGATAATTTGTGTCAGTTTTCAGCTGTATATAAAAATATTATCAATAAAAAAGGTATCTATTCTACGCTTCAATATTGAAGCTTGAAAATTGCCACTCTTTGGACAGAGAATCGCAAGTCCCCACAAGTCTGACTTACCATGAAGATCCAGGATTTGCAATGTGTCCAAGACAGATCTAAACGTCTCGTATGGTGCCACATTGAGTTGGTTGGAAGGTAAATAGAGCCACACAAGAGAGTCCAGTTCACTCAGGGCGTTTACTTCGATAGTATGCAATCTGAAAAAATGAATCATCAAACTATATATGATATAGAAACCATTGCAAAATACTGTTCTTTACAGATAATAATTCAAATTTGATCTGTTCTTCAAGAATTATGTTCCTTGGAAGTGAGTTTCATACAAAAAAAATCATTTAAGTGTACATGTTCAAATATCTTTTCCCGCTTCTTTTTATAGATGTATGTTTTGAGAGAGAGAGAGAGAGACGATTATTGTATATAATACATAATAAATATATCTAAATATTCAAAATGTGTCATATTATTTTATATTTTCTTTTCTTTTTTTCCTAGAAATTATTTAGCTATGTTGAATGTGCTTGTTTGAAAAAATTTGAATATAAGAATACTAATTATAATTTTTTGTTTGGCCACTCTTATCCTCTTGTAATTTTAAATCTATCTAACCAATCTTCTGATTTAAAAATGTGTGTACCCTCCTGTTCAGTGTACGTATGTAAATGTAGAGCTCCCTCTAGCGCTCAGAGTGTCTAACAAATCTGTGTAACCTCTGACTCCATCGAGTAAGGAGTCAAATCGAGCGAGCTGAGCAACAAGTAATAAAAACTACAGTCCACTTACTGAGAGAGACCTTTTTTCTTGAGTTTTACTTGTGTACCCAACATTCTGGTCCAGTCTCAACCGGAGCGACCTATGCATTGAAAATACGAGGTATGTGCTGTTGTTTTTTGACTTTTCGTTGAAAAATCGAACTTTAAACTTTAACGATGTTTAAAGGAGCAAAAAAAGAAGACTTGAGGCGAATCGCTTCTGAATTAGAGTTGTGTGTCAGTGAAAAATTAACTGTTTTAGACTTCATGGATCTTATAAAAAACTGTGATAGATACAAAAACGATCCTGATTCAGTGCATGAGTTAGCAAATTTAATTATCGAAGAAAGGAAGTATGACGAAAGTCAACAATTAGAGCTAGAAAAAATAAGAGAAAAGTCTAAGCTTGATTTAGAGATAGCGAGAATACGAGCAAATGATAAAGACAATAATACTGAAGTTAATTGTAATGATTCCCCCTTTTCTGTGGATTCTTTAATTAAAAGTATCCGCACACTTACAGTGAAAATTCCCGACAAACCTGAGGGATGGAGTTTCTTTTTTTTATCATTAGAACGTGCATTTGCAGCCAAAAGTGTTACTGATAAATTTAAGCCTGAGATTTTGTTAAATTTATTAGGAGAAAAAGCTGCAAATATCATTATATATCTGAACGATGAGGATCTTAAAAATTATGATAAAATAAAGTCCATAATACTCCAAGAATTTGAGCCAACTCATCAATCGTGTTTAGAGAATTTTAAGAAAGCAACACGGCAAAATTGTGAATCCCATGTCCAGTTTGCGAGTAGATTAACAACAAATTGGGAATACTATTTAAAATTGAGCAATGTTTCAAATTTCGAAGTATTAAAACAATTAATAGTTTCAGACAAAATATTTAGCACTTTAGATAAAGAAATCGCATCGCATATTAGTGTCAGACAAGCAGATAAATGGTTTGATCCTTTAACGTTGGGAAAAGAAATTGATTTATTTTATTCATCGCGAGGAAAACCACTGAGTGAGAATATTAATTATTGTCGCAAAAATCAAAATTCTAAAAATATGTCTAGAGTATTTTTCTCAGATGTCAAGGGAAAAAAATGTGTTTTGTGTCAATCTGATAGCCATTTTTTAAATAAATGTCCTCAATATAAGCAATTATCAGTAAATAAACGGGTAGAACTTGTTAAAAATAATTCCTTGTGTTTTAATTGTTTAAATTTGCATAGAGTCAAGTTTTGTAAATCTAAAGTTCTTTGTAAATGCTGCAAAAAAAAGCATCATTCTTCTTTGTGTTTCTCTGAAGACCCAAATTTTACGAGTGAAAGGGTCATTCAACCTTCTTCATTGGGGGGCAGAAAGAGCAGAGGAATCCTCGATGAGTCAACTTTCAGCGAAGGCGTCTGTGTTCAAACCCATAAATTACATAGGGGAGATTTCGAAAGAGGTGTCTTCTCAGGGTGTAGGAGATCTGTTTACTGCAACGAGTTGCGTAAAATCGAAATCCGTTTTACTTTCAACCGCGATTTGTTTCATTAGAGATTCATTTGGGAAAATGCAGGAAGTCAGAGAGCTGTTGGATGGTGGTTCGACAACCAATTTTATTTCGCAACAGTGTATGAATAGACTCAATTTAAAAAGAGAGAAAATAAACATTTTAGTTTCAGGATTAAATAATTCAGAGTTAACGATTAAATCGCGCGTTAATGCAACAATTGCAAATAGAGGAAATAGTTATGAAACTAATGCAGACTTTTTTGTAGTGCCGCGAATTACGAATATGATTCCTTCTCAACCATTTAACGTTAGTTTGGGTAATTTCAGTAGAGAGAAATTAGCGGATGAAAATTTCAACATTCCGAGAAATATTGATTTATTGTTGGGAGCAGAAATCTTTTATGAAATTCTTTTACCAGGACAAACAAATCTTTTAAATACAAAATTAATTTTTCAGAATACAGTCTTCGGCTATATTGCGAGTGGGAGTATTCCAGTTTCTAGTGAAAATAAACCTCACTGTGGGTTAATCAAAGATAATGTCGATTTAGAAAAGACAATGAGGAGATTTTGGGAAATCGAAAATGTTGAACCTGAGACAATAAAAAATAAGGAAACGATAATTTGTGAGGAGCATTTAAAAAAAATCATACTAGAGATAGTACGGGAAGATATATAGTATCTATGCCATTTAAAAAGGATCCAAATTGTTTAGGCCAATCAAAAGATATTGCCCTTAAAAAATTAAATTCTTTATGGAATAGATTAAAGCGTGAGCCTAACTATTTAAAATTATATAGAGATTTTTTAAAAGAGTATAAAGAGCTAGGCCATATGCAAGAGGTAGACGAGAGAGAGGAGTGTGGAATGTATTTCATACCACATCTTGGTGTTTATCGCTCTGATAAAAGAACAAGTAAATTGAGAGTAGTTTTTAATGCGTCGAGTGCAACTACAAACGGTTATTATTTAAACTCTCTACAATACAATGGGGGAGTTGCTCAAAATGACCTTTTTTCAATAATGGTTCGCTTTAGAAAGCACATATTTGCATTCATTGCGGATGTGCAAAAAATGTATCGAATGATTTGGATTAATCCAGATCAGCGTAAACTTCAGCGCATTCTGTGGAGAGAGAACATGGACGAACCAATAAAAACGTTTGAGTTGTCAACTGTGACCTATGGAACAACAAGTGCACCATTTTTAGCAACACGTACGCTAAAACAATTAGCCCTAGATGAAGCGGGGAATTTTCCATTAGGGTCTTCAGTTGTGATGAGTGACATGTACATTGATGATGTACTTACCGGTGCAGAGACCTTATTAGAAGCAAAAGAACTGAAAAATCAACTGATCAATATCTTCGCTAAAGGAGGTATGGTTTTGCATAAGTGGTGCGGAAATAATACGGAATTGATTGAGGTTTCCGAAAATTATGATTTTTCAGATTCATCAGAGATAAAAGTGTTGGGTGTTTATTGGAACCCCAAGCATGATTGCTTCTCCTTCAGAGTAAAAATAGACTTGCACGAATTAAATACCAAACGGGATGTTTTGTCAACCATCGCCAGGATATATGATCCTCTAGGTCTTTTAGGTCCTGTGGTGGCGAAGGCGAAAATCTTCCTTCAAAAATTATGGATGTTAAAGATTGATTGGACAGATTTGCTTCCAGATACAATCAATAGAGAATGGCGACAATTTGTCGAATCACTTCAGGTAGTAAATGACATCAACATCAATCGATGCATTGTGCTAGAGCAACCGGAAGTGATCGAGCTGCATGGATTCTCCGACGCGTCCCAGTCAGCATATGGAGCTGTCGTCTACTGCAAATCCATAACCTCAGATAGAAAGATGCTTGTGCATCTTATTGCCAGTAAATCCGGAGTTGCGCCTACCAAGCAAACAACGATTCCCAGACTTGAGCTATGTGCCGCTGTGCTGTTAGCAAAATTAGTGCATCGTGTCAAGCAAGCTTTAAAATTAAATGTGACTAATACTTTTCTTTGGAGTGACTCCATGATAGTTTTGTCATGGATAAGGAAGGAGTCATATCAACTAAAAACCTTTGTGGCTAACAGGATTGCTACAATCCAGGAGATGACTTCCAGTGAGCAATGGCGTTATGTGGCAACAGAGGACAATCCTGCCGACTTCGTTTCCAGAGGAATGGATTCTCTAAAACTTAAAACCTGTGAGTTGTGGTGGAATGGTCCTAAATTTCTGATGAGCAACCAGTACCCACAACGACAAATTCCTGTTGCAGTGATCAAGGATCCAGGTGAACTTAAAAACTGTAGTGACTTTTCTAACTTTTTTCTTGATTCTGCTACTAACTCTTTTGTAAATAATTTACTTAACCTTAGTAATGACTATTTTAAAATTATTCGTGTCTTAAGTTTTATTTGTAGATTTGTTTATAATTGTAAGAGCAAAGAAAGCAAAGGAATTGGGCCTCTAGAGTTAGGGGAATTAAAAAAGGCTGAACAGCTTTTATTGAAATTAGTGCAAAAGGAAGAGTTTAAAGTAGAGATGAATGGTATTCAAAATTCTGCCATGGTACCTTCCAACAGTCGAGTAAAAACACTCAATCCATTTATTGATAGTGAAGGGATTTTGAGAGTTGGAGGTCGATTGAGAAATAGTGATATTAATTATAACCAGAAATTTCCAATTCTTTTGCCTTCGAAACATAAATTGACTTATTTAATAGTTGAGTATTTTCATAAAAAGTTTTTACATAGTGGTCCACAATCCTTGTTATATCAGATCAGGCAAAATTTTTGGATATTGAATGGCCGTAATATTTGTAGAAAAGTTGTTCATAATTGTGTAATTTGTTGTAAGGCCAATCCTACTTGCACTGATCAAATAATGGCTGACATGCCAAAGGATAGAGTTATCAAAAATTATCCATTCAATGTGTCAGGAATGGACTTCTGTGGCCCCTTTTACATTAAGTATAAAGGGCAGAGAAAAGGTGTATATAACAAAATCTATGTTTGTATATTTATATGTTTTGTTTCTAAAGCTGTGCACTTAGATATTGTGACTGATTTAACCTCTAATGCATTTATTGCTACACTTAAGCGTTTTATATTTAGAAGAGGTAAATGTGCTACGTTGTATTCTGATAATGCAACAAATTTTGTGGGTGCAAATATAGAATTTAAAAAAATGTTTAATTTGGTGTGTAAACCTGATGAGGCACTTGCAAGTTATATGGCCTCTGAAGGAATAGATTGGAAATTCCTCCCCCCCTAGAGCCCCAAATTTTGGAGGTCTCTGGGAGGCAGGCGTTAAATCTTTTAAGTTCTATTTAAAGAGAGTAATAGGTAACATTAGATTAACATATGAAGAGTTTCTGACCGTGATTATCCAAATAGAGGGGATGTTAAATTCTCGTCCTCTTATCCCATTATCTTCTGACTTAGATGATTTAAATGTATTGACTCCTTCTCATTTTTTGATAGGTAGATCAATTACATCAATTGTTGAGCCTGATTTAACTAATTTAATTGAAAATAGGTTGGATAATTGGCAAAAAATTACAAAAATAATTCAATTAATTTGGAAAAGGTGGAGTGTAGACTATTTAAATAGTTCGCAGCAGAGAAATAAGTGGCATTTCGAGAAAAAGAATGCTAAAATTGGAGATATGGTTATAATAAAAGAGGATAATTTACCTTCATGTCAATGGTCATTAGGTAGAATCAACAATATTTATCCAGGAAAGGATTCTAAAGTAAGAGTAGTGGAAGTCAAAACCACTAGAGGTATATTTAAGAGACCCATTTCGAAACTGTGCATTCTACCAATTGAAACAGTGTGTGTGTGAAGTAGCATATATAACCCTTCAGATAGTAATGTTTGTGTGTAGAATAGTAATTTTTTTAAAATTCTGTGTGATTTATCAATTGCTTTATACATTGTCTTCATTTGTATGTTGTTGTTTTGTTTGTATTTTGAAGTATTGTTTTTCTGTGTGTTATCTTTATGATTATGTTCTATGTAAATCTTGCATGTTGAAAAACATTGCAAGGCCGGGCGGCATGTTCAGTGTACGTATGTAAATGTAGAGCGCCCTCTAGCGCTCAGAGTGTCTAACAAATCTGTGTAACCTCTGACTCCATCGAGTAAGGAGTCAAATCGAGCGAGCTGAGCAACAAGTAATAAAAACTACAGTCCACTTACTGAGAGAGACCTTTTTTCTTGAGTTTTACTTGTGTACCCAACACCTCCATTTATTACACATATAAAGTGACTATTTAACTTTAGATACTTGAATTAAATTTCATGCTTGTTCATAAAAAAAAGTAAAAAGAGAAACGCGCGTGTTATATAAAAAAAAGATCATCTGAGAAAACATAAATGTATCAACGAAGCTGATGAAAGGGAATACGAAATTGAATACTTTATTGTTGTAGTAAAATTTACTTTTAAAGTATCAATAAAGTTGAGATATATATCATTCGTCTGTAATACTTCTTATTATATAATAATACACATATCAAAGAAAAATTCATTTATATTGACATAGAAAATAGCACAAAAAATAGGAACAAGATATTTTTTGTTGGAGAGCACTAAAATGCCTTAAAAAATACTCTCTCCTCGGAATTCAGCGCCAACCCCTCTTGTCAACTTAATTTAATAACGTGTAAATAGCTGCAGTAGCCTAAAGGTCTCGGTCACAGCTTCGTGGATGGCATATGTGAGTTCTAACTTCACTAAAATCCTATCTTGTGGAATTTTAAGATTGATTCGAACACAGAGTCCTCTAACGATGAGGTAAGGAAGTTAGAAAGGCGAATACCAACTCAGTGTCAAATTATAAAAAAAAATAATTGCGAATAGCTTTCATATTATTTTAATTTAACATAATTCAAAGTAAATCAGTCAACGAAATGAAATACAAAATTAAAGAACCTCCCAAATCAAAATCAGCTTTTTTTTTGTCTTTATTATTGTTATATTATTTTACTATGTGTATCTCCATGCCTTATTTATCTATTTGTTTTTTTCTTTCATCTTTATTGCTGTTCACAATTATTTATTTGACGCTTTTGGAATCTATTTTTTCTCAATTCAGGCGTCTTCTAAACGTAGGTATTACAAATCGTTACTTTGAACCAACGCTAGATAACTATGGCCACATCTGAACTCGCATCCTACATTCTGCAACAGGATGGGGGGGTCCAGGATACGGGCTACTTATTTTTTCAAGGAGTTGCGGTCCCCCAATGTCAGTGGGGCACACAAGGGTGGGGAGGGGTCCACGGGCCTGGACCCTCCCTCATAACCCATCCTTTTTTTCCGATTCGTTATAGTCCAATGTATATAGAACGTAAAATGCAATTAAGTATTTAATATTAATAATTTTTTTTTATTTATTAATGAAAACTATTTATTTTTTGCTGTTTTGTGTTCCCGACAATCGACAAAATCAAATATGTTTGGCTGTGTATTGGGGTACCATACGAGAGTGGTAGGCCTTCAACCTTCGACCCTTTAAAAATTCTTGTGTGCGCCACTGCTCAATGCCGCAGGTGTGGTGAGTTAAGGAAAAGGGTATTATTATAACTAAATAATAAGTGCGGGGAATATGTGCTTACCTACAGAACTTAAATAAAAGAAATCAACACTTTTTTAAAACCGCGTTTAAGAGGACTTGGCACCCTTTGAGCAAACTTCTTTATTTGCGTATTTAGAAATTATATTTTAGCATTTTACACAATGTTTCTATTCAAGAAAATGTTACCAGATGAAAATTCTCATATATTATTCACACAATTTTAAAAATTTGAATTTTTTGAAGAAAAAATTGGGAAAATTTTAAAATCTTACTCCTTTTGTAAAAATTAAATTTTTGACCTGAAATTTTTTTATTATACTCTTATGGATGATCTAAACAACTTTAGGGATCGATTTTAGAATAACTTCATTCGTTTTCGAGAAAAAAAATAAAATGTTGATATACAGGCTAGAAATCAACGAAAAAGCCAACATGTCTTACATTTTTTTTTTTTTTTTAAAAAAAGTATTCAGTTTATAGCAAAACGGATCCCTAATTTTATCACATGCTTTATTTTCAACACGCGAGAAAAAAATGGAAGTGATTGGTAAATAATTGTCGAAGGAGTAGCATTTTGAATGCACTAAGGTTTCGAAAAACACAAACTGAGAAAAACAGATTTAAAGTTTATAATTCTGAAAAAATAATTATTATAAGCTTAATTAAACTTAAAATACCACTTTTAGATATTAGTTATACATTTTTATTTAAAATAATTGCATTTTTATATTTTTTCAACCCACACATTTTTATAAATGATCAACTTTTAGAGAGTACTAATTGCCCATGAAAATTCAAGAAAAATGTTTTAAAAAAAAATTTTTCTATCACGACAGAAATTTTAGCTGTTTTTCTTCTTATAATATTAAAGTATTACATTTGTATGAAAAATATATCAGGAAGAAGAACTGAAATTATAAAATTATTAATATAAAATGCCTTAATTTAAAAATTTTACATGCACACATTTCACAAGGAAGAAAAATTACATTATTGTATTGCCTCGGAAAAATTCTGCTTTTAATACTACACATTCTTTTTTATAGTTATTATTTCTATTTCTAAAATAGATTTTTTTTATCATAAAGCATTTTTTAGCTTTTTTTTCTAAAAAGGGGGTGTGGCTGAATTGCCTAATTTGTTTTCAAATGAAGTTTTAGTCAACTTCTAACTTTCCGACATGCACAAGTGATATATCAATCGAAAGATAACAATGCAAAGAATAAGATTAAATGAAAATAAAAAAAAACGATAGGTTTGTGATTTTTAGAGTACCAAGTCCCCTTAATGCAAAAAGGAAGATACAAACTTTAAAATAATAGTCGCAAATATAATTGCATCAAATGTTACATTCATTACGAAACAATTTAAAGTACATTAAAAAATAAAACATTTTTATCTAAAGTTAGTTTTCGTTGTTATAGTCAATAGAAGACAGTCTGCGTACTGTCAGCCAATCCTGAATTTTCCGTATATAATTACTAACTGGTAAAATTTTCTGGCGGTCCACCGGTCGATTGTGATCGATGAGCCCACCCAGGCTCTACAATAATGTCATCCTGTCGTGAGAACTTTGGACATTTTAATATTTACCGTAAAATCCGACGTATAACGCGCACCAGTGTATAACGTGCACCTAAACTTTCAAGGTACATTTTTCAATTTTAAGGTATATTCGCCCTATAACGCGCACCGCTTTTTTTTCATGAAGAAACCGTAAGATGGAATGCTATTATGTTTTGAAGTCATTTATTCGAGGTATTAACCCTGACTTTTGGAAACATAGTATACTTGAAGAACTACAACTCTTTTAGTTCATAAGGCATGTCATTTCTTTTAAATAAACAGTACTTCGATATGTGTGGAAGTAATTTTTTTATGCTCATCTCTTTTGTTATTTTTAAAGCTACCGTTTTTCTATACCCGGCGTATAACGCGCACCCTTAAATTTCGATTTTAATTTTCTGTGTTAAAAGTGCGCGTTATACGCGTATTTTACGGTGTATGCATCATTCTCACCACACAATGAATCTTTAGTAATTAATGAAGATTAAAACATGACTCAACTGTGACCACCATAATCTTGCGAACTACGACAACTCATCGATCTCAACTGTCTCTTGTTTCTTTGCTTTCTTATAATTCTTCTTCACTAGCATCCCGGCTTTCCACGGAAATCCATTCCATGCCTTCCTGTTTTCGGCGACGGCTTTCATTAATACATATCAAACCTTTTCTCTCTCTCGCAGGCAGTCAATACGCATAAGTTTCCCTCTCATTCCTTTTCCGGTACCAAATTTAGCCAATAATATCCTTTTAGGGGTTCGATGGTCATTCAATCTTATTAAGCATCCTGCCCATTTAAAAGTCGATATTGCTACAAATTTAATAATATCATGTTCTTTTAATAGTTTTTAAATTTCCGGGTCAGTGTTTTCCAATAACTATCTCGCATGTAATTCCTCCGAATAACCTTTAAAACATTTTATTTCAATTTCTAACTTCTAAATCTTTATTTCTTAAATGAAATTTTAAAAATAAAATAATAAATGGTTTTCTTTCAAGGAAAAAAAAAGAAAAAAGTGTGTATTAAATACATATAAAATAAGACAAACTAATGTTATCTGTGTAAAAGGAGTTCATCTTTTAATCTCAACAACAAACGACAGCAGTTTTGAAAAAAGAAGAATGGTGAAAGTAATAGTTCTTTTTAGAAAAGAAAAAAAAATCTTTCTGATCTCTTGGAAGAACAGGTTTATTCTTTTAACCATTTCGTCAGAAAAGAGTGATTGAAAATGTTTCAAGAAAAGAAAATTGTTTGGGGTGTGCTCATTTAAACTTTTAGAATTGAATGAGACTTCGAATGGAACTCTTTTCCTACTTCTAAAAACAATTTGTTTAAAGTACAATTAGCTTTTACTTTCGCCATGATCAGATTTAAAACGGGATGTCATCATTAGCTGTAATTCTTTAACTTTTAATTTACATTCAAAATATCTTTGGATTGTAATTAAAAAATAAATATAGAAGGGTGTTTTTTAACCAAGACGAAAGTTCAGTTCAATTTTATACTTTTATCAAAATAGTACGGAAAACTGTTATTTCCAGGTTTACACGATTTAAATTTATGTGAATAATACTTTATGAAACTTTTATTTAATTCTCAATAAAGTATTTTTTTAGTTCTTAATACAGAATTTTATTTATCCGCGTTTATTTTACGTATTTAGTAAATATACAAAAACTAGCCATTAACCGCTGGCTTCACTGTGTTTTGCGATATATTGTATGACTATATGTTGTTTTTAAATTATTTTTATTAAAGTCTTACATCATTAAGCTTTATATGTATTGAAAAACCTTTGTATAGATATCGCAACATGATTTAAAAAGGACAGAATTTGCATTACTAAAACGGAATAATTTCAAATAATGGAAAAATTCAATATAATTTTCAAAAACTCCATTTACAGTGAATAAAAGTAACATAATTGCCATATTTGAAGTAATTAGGTCTAATAATTCAAAAAAACGGGAATATTTTTCAATCTCTAAGACACCCACCCACTCACTCAGACAGCCCCCCACTCCCTTTAAGAGTCGATTTTAGAAAACCCGATATTAGTCTATCTTAAGTCAACACAAGAAACGTATTTCCCAAATTTCTAGTCTGTAAGTCTAATAGTTCAAAAACGGGTAAGTTTTTTTTTATATAAAAACTCCACAGAACCCCCCTTAAAAATAGATTTTCGCAAAATCTATTCCTGGTGGATCTCTACCTAACCGAAGAAATGTGTTTGCCAAATTTTAGGTTTGTAAGTCTTATAGCTAAAACACCTCGATATAACGCCTCAAAAGCCCCTCCCCCTTCTTCTTGGAAGTCGATTATAGTAATAAAGTCTCAGTGGATCTTTTCTCAAGGAAAGAAACATGGTAGCTAAATTTTAAGTTTGTTGATCGAATAGTTCCGAAGCTAATGGGTGAATGAGTGAGTCGTTTTTCCTTTGTATACATAGATTATACAAAAAATTTTCTCATTGAAAATAACAGTTTAATTCATTTACATATTTTGCCGAATTCACATTTTATTCAATAAGTAGTTTTATTGTTTAATCACTCATGAAATGTATTTAAATGTTTTATTAAGAATAAAAGAACGAATTAAATGTGTCTATTTTGTAAGATGCGAATTCATTAGTTTTTCCAAACATACAAAAGATCTGCGTATTAAACGGATTCGATTTACTGTCGAAGATAGTATTTTTGCCCTCTAATAAATCTCAATTATTTAAGCTATGTATTTTCAATTAAATGAAAAAACTTATTGTTCATAAATATTTTTCAACAATTTCTGGTAAATAATGTTTTGTTATATTAGTAATTAATTAATAATATAATATAATATAATATGTAATTAATTAATAATATAATATAATATGTAATTAATTAATAATATAATATATAATTAATTAATAATATAATATAATATGTAATTATAATTAATAATACAATATAATATGTAATTAATTAATAATATAATACAATATGCAGTTAATTAATACAAAATAATTTATTTGGTAAATGAAAGAGTTATAAATGTAGCGGAGCAAATCGATATTTTACACCATAACCCGAAACAATGATAAAAATAATTCTGTGCAATTTCTCTCTGCTCTTTTCCTTATGTAATCGTAAAATACGAAAGTATAAAAAAGGGGGCATTCCAGCGAACGTTCATTTTTTAAATTGAATTAAAGTGGGGCAACACCCGCTCATAAATTGAAGCGCCAGCGTTTTATTTTAGCAGATAGACGCGCTGAAAGAAGAGAAAAAAAAGGAAAAGAATACACTGGCGTTTTAATGAGATCGTTAAGCTCCACAAAAAGAACGCAATAATGCGCCATTTTTAAGAATAAACTGCAGTGTTAGAGAGAGGTGGTCTTAAATCACAATCAACTGACGTCAGAAGGAGGAAAATAATTTTTATATTTGAGGAAATCAATTTTTTTTCTGTGTGGCAATAAATAACTTAATACCTCATTTCTAGTATATTTAGCATTATTCTTTGAATTGGTTAACCTAAACTTCTCATTAATATATTTTTAAATAATATGGCTGAAGAATGCATTGAGAATGATCTTAACAGTATCTATACTTCCGAAAAACTGTTTGCATTACTTTTTTCTTTTCTCTCGGTTTTTTCATCAATGCTTATCTGGGGTCATCTTCAAAACCTCATTCATTATTATCTTGTCTTGTAGGAGCATTAAAAAATAACACGTACAAGGTTTCAGAATGAATGATGTCTATATCAGATTGTTAATTAGAATGTAACGGTTTCTTTGCTAATTCCGGCTTTTTGCTATATTTTTTTTTCATATTAACTGGGTATCCAATGTCGAGCTTAATTTTCCATAAGTTGTCCTTCAAGAATAGTTTTTTGCAAGAGGCGGATCCAAAGTTCTGTTATTTGTTTTTGTGTCATTTGTGATTTGTATAACGATCATTAAAGATTAAAATTTTTTGTATGACTGACACTTTTTTGGGACTACAATTGACAAAGGCCTTCCTGTTTGTCCTTCATTTGGAAGAAAATTTTGATCCTTTCGAAATTATATAAGACACCCAAATACAATGGCATGAAATGGAGCTTAATATTTATATGCCACTTGTGTAAAAAGCACTCTTCCGGATGAGATCCCACTTTAAAATTATGAAGAATCATTTGAGGATAATGCTCTTATGTCAACTATCTCTTTTATTTTCCCTTTTATTTTAAATTTTACTCAATACTTACTTTATTACTCCATTTTACTTTTATTTCCATATTTGACCAATATTTTTTTCTTTTATACGCATCGACAGTTACTGTCAGCAAAATTTCAGTGTTACCTTCCTCTTCATTGTTTGGAATTCTTCCCATTGACTTTGAGTCCAAAAAAATCGTTCCAAGAAAAGAATTTGCCCTTCGACAATAGCTCTAGCTATGCTTTTAAGTGCAATTGTAATAAAAAATTATTCAATTAACCTAGGAAAGTGTAAAATATAGAACATATGAGCCCGTTATATGCAACTATTGAGATTGATGAATGTCAGTTTTAACTGAGCCTCAATCGATTGCTTATTGACATCGTATGTTTTGAAGGTACGTGAGAACTATCGTCAATAAATATCGTAATTCTGAGCCACAGTCGAGAGACAAAGACGAAACCTGAGGCGGCACTCCACTGTTCATTGTCTATAATTTGTAATGTATATCAGCCTCCAATGGCATAGCGAAGAATATTAGCCTCCCCCCCTGCAAAGCCAGGTTTGGGGCCTCAATCCGAATCTCACCAAGGATTGCAAAACTATAATATAACATAGGCTTTACTCCCACTAGAATCCTGGTATCCCTCACGATTTGGGGGTTGTACGTTACGCCACTGACAATCCCTCTTCACGGTGGAACTTCAGTGGCTCCAGGACCCGAAACCAGCCTCAAAACCCTAACTCTGTGTAGTGTGTAACTGGTTGCTAATTCTGGAGCGTTCTGGCTGTAGAGTATCCCCTGCAGTAGGTCCATAAGTAAGTTAGTAATTATTAACGCCGCACTGTTCCGCTACTCGAGGGCTTTTGGCGACGGACCTTGTAATTTAGAACCATGGTCAAGTGACGAAAACAATACCTGAGCTGGTACCCCCCACCCCAACTACCACACCAATGGGAGGACGTTTCAGCTTTCGACAGATTTAACGTGCATCGCTGCCCTACACGGCGGGTATTTAGTGGTACTGGGCTCGAACTCGTGACAAGGCAAGCCGCAATCCGATACCTATACCATTCGGCTACCGTGGCCACGAGGTCCTCTGCCATTAGTTCTCAAGTAAATCCAAAACGGTCATTTCCAAATGGTGCCACGAGAGATAATCATAGTATTTCCATTTACTTTTTTTTAATTAAATTGATTTTGAAAAAATCAAGAAACAAGAAAGGCATCTATACAAAATTAAGCTGTTTTTTCCTAAAGAATATGTTTCATATCGTTATTATTTCTTGGGCCTTGAGAAGATTTCTTCCCATCTACATGATCTTAAAAATACACCTGCAAGAAGCGCAAAACCCATTATAATATATTGGTCTTGTTATTATATTGATGGGAAGACTAATTTAAGCTTCAGTTTTGTACTACTGTACATAGTCCAGCGATCATGACATCTGTAAATCGTACAAAAAAAAAGATGTTACCAAAGAATAAGTACCTTGTTCAAAAGCTGTGGCTGTATACAATGATGTCATGGGCTTCGATCAAAGAAAAGAAAGATACCAAATAAGATCTTTAAAATATAGGCATTGTATCTTTTATTTTCTTATTTACCTTGCCATCATAAATAGTTTCATACTTTGGCAAGAGAACAAAAGAAACAGAAGTTTCGACCAGCTAACATTCCGTATAGTATTAGCTCGTCAGCTAATAGACGGATGTTCCTCAAGAAAAAGGAAAGGACATCCTGCTAGCTTCTAAGTAAAGAAGTGTGTAATTCCGGATGATGTGCGCTTAGACAATGGGGGAAATCATATACCAAAGATGGTTTCCCAGTACAGACGGTGTAGGAAATGTAGCAGAAAGGGATAAGAAAACAGAATCTGCTATATGTGTGCAGAGTGATGTCCCCTTGTGCATTGCAGCATGCTTCTTATCTTTTCATGGCAAATAATCACCATTAAATTAAATTTTTTATGACGGGGAATGGGTTCTTGGGAAGTATTCTTCCCGCCCCTAAAACTTAAATGTCAGCGTAAAACTTGGCAAAATAAAAAATATTTCCTTAAAGGCTATTGTTTAATTGTTAATAAAACATAAAAAAACTGCGAGCAATTCAAAAGAGAAATAAACGGTTCATGAAATGTTTAAATCAATTACTTCCCAAACAAAAGGTTTAAATAATATCTATAAGTTAAAAAAATAGATAAATAATACCACATTTTTTAAATTTTAATGGATTACTCTTGTTTATCACAATAAATAAATAATTTTAAAAATATTAATTTTTTAACAGTTTTATCGATTGTGATTTAAATTCGCTAAGGTGTCTGCTTAATACTTTCAAATGCTCCGTGATAGAACAAATTTTTTAAAAAATTAAATTTTTACTGTCTATTAAAATTTGTTCTTAAAGTAATTTGATAAAGTTCAGTAAAAATTTATTCCCGAGGTTGGCATTAAGTCGATCGCGATCGACTGGTGGGTCGTCAAGACATTTTGGGGTGACCGCCTTCCCAGAAAACGTTAAACGCAAATACTGAAAGAAACATCGGTGGTTATCAAGATAATGGAAACACCCGGAATAAAAGACACGGTGAATAAAACAGCAACCCAAAATTTGAGAGATGTTTTCAAGAATTTACTAGACTAGAATCAAAAGTTGCATTCATGGGTTACCCATTTGGGTAATGTTGATGTGAAAAATATAACTAAAAATATGTTCTCTTTACTTCTCGAGGAAAACGAAGCTTTTCTCCTTCAAAATGATGTAATCTGTAAGGAACAACTTTGGGAATCTTAATAGACGAAGTAAAGTACCTCCCGATTTTAAAAAAGCTGCAATTCATTTTGCATCGTTCTTTCGCTCTACCTATCTGTGTGAATCTACTTTTTCAACGAAGAATATATTTAAGACAACATATCACTCTCGTTTCCCAGACGACCACTTAGAATCTAGTGCAAGATTAGCAGTTAGTAATTTTATACCGAGGTATTCAAGATTGGGGCGGATAATATGAAGACGAAGTCTTCTACTGAGACTATCTATATATATATATATATATATATAGCTACGAGAACTAATTTTAAGTGAAAATTTATTTTTTGATGCATTGTGAATTATTTGAAAATGCATCATTTGATATTAAATTTATGGGTATAATTATTATGTTTGTATTTTGCATTTTACTTAAAATGTAGCTTTAAAAGAGTAAGTTTTTCTACTGTAGTTATGTAGGTAAGTATACATATTCTGTGTTCATTATTGTTATAATATAAATATTGTTGAGCTTTTTCTTATTGCTCATCACACCTACATCACAAGGGGGACCGCAGCACCTTGAAAAAAATTTAAAGTAGACCGTGCCATGTAAAAGTCTACCCACCCCTGATTTATTCACTATACCGAAATAAATCGCAAAATATTTAACTGGAAATTCAAAAAATAATATAATCTGTATGATATCGATCAACATTTTCCGAGTTTCGGCGTTCATTACGTCAAGCAATGTCGCCTGCATTTATTCATGTGATTTGTGGTCATTAGGAATGAGAAGGAGCCGGCGAAGTGAAACAGGGACAGGGCGAAATTGCTAAATCTACTTCACAATGACGGAGTGCTTAATTAAGTCTGGGATTCCGCTTTTGAAAAGGTGCTGTTTGCTAAGTCCGCGAGCCTAATTGAGATTCAGAGAGCAGATGCCGAAGTCAGCTTAAATTCATTGAATGGTGGTGTGTCGTGAAATATATGCTCGGTGATCCTTCCATTTATACTTCTGGAAATAATCTTCCTGGATTTCTTAAAATCATGACATGCTTCAGGAAATTTGTTTCTCGTAGTTGACACTGAGTAGCGAAATGTAGAGAGTATATGATTTGGGGTAATTTAAGCTGTTAAAAAACTGTATATTTGTAGTAATTTTTTTAAGACTCAAAGAATGCAAAAACGAATTTTTAGTGAATGAATAAAAAACAAGTTTTATAAAAAAAAAATTAAGTCAATTACTACTTAGGTCAACAAAGAAACATTTTATTCTAGTTACTTTTTATTAAATAGTTGCAATTAATATAATATAAATATGTATATCCATATGTTAGAATCACAATATTAAATGACAAAATATTTAGAAAGCGATTTTCCTTGCAATTTTCCATTTTGTTTTCTATATATGCTGTTGGACTATTATTTTTGTTTGCTATTATTTATTCATTTTTTTAATTTAATGAATGAATTAATATTTTTAAAAAACTGTATTAACATCAAGTATCCTCCACTACATCCACTACAAACATCAAAACAGGAAATCGAGAAGCAATGTGCATGTAATGATGATAATTATAGGTGAACGCTAAATTAGAAAATATTGATAAGCTGGTTATATATGCAGTAACAAATTGACTGAAGATATATCGAACTGAAATAAACCGATATATTTTTTTCGGTCCGACCAAAATAATGGTTTTTTCCGGTTTTCATTTCAGTTCCGGATCGATACTCTGATTAAAACCGAAACACTACCCTTTTGTTGACAATTCATCGGAATCCACATAATTTTTCTTTACGTCACTGAAAAATAGATTTTGCGTAGAGAACGTTATAAGAATAGATCAACGGAAACGTAAATTATTTTTCTTATTCAGCCTTCATTTGATAGCAGTTTTTCCTACAATTAATTATTTACAAAGAAAGAAGTTTTTTTCATTTCTGCCTTTTTATTTAGGTGAAAAAACCTGCAGTGGGATATTTTTTTTTCTTCTGGAGATTACAGAAGTTATGCTCATAAGCAGTCATGACCACACAATACAATACTTATGTTAAAAAACATTTAAAATCAGAATCTAATAAAATGAATAACAATAAGATGATTGTTGAAAATACTTAATATTGAATCATATTTCTAACTAAATAAAATCAACTTGATACTTTTTAAATGTACTGATGATGGCACTTAGAAACATTGTCCCCAAGTTATCATTAATCAATGTTTCAGAAGAATTCTGCAGTTCAGGCTTACAGTTGCCATGCCAAAGCGAATAATAGTGCTTTCTCAGAGAGAATAATTGCTTCCGATGTAACACGGGAAATGTGTTTTAAATTTCCCTTGGCCCAATTAGCCGCAAAGCAATGTAAATGAATCACCTGAATTGAATCTGATTGCAATTTCGGTTTGGGTGCAGGAAACATTGAAAGAGAGAGAATGAATGGGAATATCTAAGCCAATAGCATAACAGAAGGGAATTTCATGCAATATGATTGGATAATGGATTTGAATAGGAATGTTTTGTCTCTCTTGAAGCTTCTAAAATGTGAGAACGCAACAATACCTTTGATTCTTTGATTCTTCTTTCTTTGATTTAATGTTTATATTTAATTTTGGTTTGAATGGCACTCTTAAAAAATCTAATGAAGGATATTTCTCAAATGAAATTGGTTTTCGTGAAATAGAGTATGAAGAAAAAATTCTATTGCAATTACGTGAATAAAGAATTTCTCTTTTTTTCGCTCATCTTTATTTAACCCGTTCCATGTTCCTTTTGTTTCTGGATAATGGATCAAAAATCAATTTTTGTGTGCTTATTTTCAAACATACATATCTTTTTAAACATACTAACACTATTCGCATACAAAATTTCTTAAATATTTATGCAAAAGATATATTTAAACAAACGAATAATTTACCTGTAAAGTTAGCTTTCTGTGTGGCACAAATCATTAGACTTTGGAGTGAATTCACGCTAACTATAAATATAAAGCTTGCAATACCTAGATTTTACCCTGAATAAGAAATTTTATTTACACCTTTTGCATTTGCTTAAACGATTATGAAATTATTAATCAAAATTTGATCGTGTACGATAAATTCGAAAACACGGTAGTGCACACAACCCAACATCGCCATCTGGACAGTAGGAGCTTCTTTCTCTTCCCTCTCTTCTTCTGTCTCTCTTTGAGCAGCAAATAATACACTGTCGTCCTGGATTAGTTGTCTTCTCTGTTGTGGGAATGTAGTCAAAACAAAGTGTCTTTCAGACAGCGTGAAGGTGGGAGCTCAGCAAAAGGACGTCCTCTTTTTGCAGAAAGTTCCGCCTATTTGTGCTTTTCAATTACTTAAAACCATAAAAGCACATGTGAAATAATTCAAGAAAGACCTATTGCACAATGTAAATTTTCACATTGCCCGACCTACACTCGGGATAAACCAAGATGGTACGTTTCGGTTGCCCGAGCTCGGCTCCGGAAAAGCCGGAAAGGAGTCAAAAACAGTATGCTTGCTTCTTAAGCAAATTAAAGCAGCTTCTTAAGTTTGAGATGATTATAGAAGAATTAAGGCAACTTTTTTTGTAAATCGTGAAAAAAGCATAGAAATTATTGAAATGATCTTTCGTAATAAAATAAAAGTTAGTTCGCCGAATAGAATTCGGGTTTGTAAGTATAAACCTTTAAACACAAATATCAGAATTAATAAAATTTTCTGTCATAACAAACGAAGAGTTCCGTCAGATGTAAGACACTTATTTAAGATACTGGTCAGAGCTATAAACTGCAGAGGAAACTACCATTAAATAAGATGAGCATGAAAGTGTGAGAATGAGTGCTAAGAAACCGGAAAATTTAATTTCAAATTCAGGATTGGTAAAAATCTTATAAATTTGAAAATAATCCCAAAATTTGATTTTTTAATTCCCAGAACGGAAGAAGGGTACAAATTCGAAGAATGAAAATAATTTTAAACAATATTATTTTCAACCGGAAAACGAAATTATTTATTATATTTGTTTATAATATTATTTGTGTATTATTTTATATTCTTGATATTGCATTTCAATGAACAATGGAACCTACAAGCCACAACTACCCTTCTCATTTTCACTATAAGGCAGATAGTATAAGAGAGTTCACCTTATATATCAAGAACACACTTCAACTCAATAACTTACGAGTCTAAAAGTAGATAAAAAAAAATTTTAAAAGTCCTTATTAACTATTAAAGTTCTATTAAGCTTTTAAGCTCTTTCCACATTCATTGATATTGAAAGTACTGTAAATTTAATACGGAAAGATACTTAAATGAAAATATTAATTTACCCGGAATGGATGATGAAAATATTAAAGTATCAGGAATTCTGGAAAGAGAAAAATAAATATTAGATGCTTTGAGGAGTAAGTTACTAATAAAAAAATAAACTTTTGCTGTAATTTCATATAACTATTTTAGAAGTTGTGCTGGGTAATTAAATTTTTAAGCATGTGCCAAAACATCTTTTTTCCCCTCTCAAGATCACATTGAAAGCGTTAAAAAAGATTCAAATGATGACGAACCCAAGAAAACAAGTATGCATTCAAAATTACGTGTTCTTTGAAAAGTTTTGGCTATGTACAAACACAACAAAATCATTTAGATAAGTTTAAAGAACTGTTAAGGCATTCGAAAGCAGAAAACGAAGCACAGTTTAGAAGTCAAAAGAGACACTGAATCATGACGCTAGCCAGGAAGTAGGAACAAAGTGTGAGAATAGATCTTTAACCCAGTGCTTCTCAAAGTTTCAATATTCGTGACCCAATATTCAATCATAATTTTCATCGCGCCGCCTCATACAGTAACAATGCATTGAATTCAATAATACTATACTTTGACGTTAAAGCTACAATATGACTCTTAAGTGCCACTGGCGTATATCAACTTCTCGCTCAGTCGAAGCATTAATTTCCCCGGACGTATATATACGTCTTTTCAAAGTACGATCTTTTCTGTGCGCTGCTATCCGTAAAATTATTCCAAAGGCCTTAGAATGTAAAAAAGGACCTTGACAATGTTTGTGAAATATTTACTTATTTCAGATTATTTACTTCTTTATTCCTTAACCCCCCCCCTCCAATACATCGCATACGCGCGTCTACGTGGAAAAAGGTTGGCATTGGGAAGTGAATCGCGTAACTTTTAATGGGCAGTTAAGGGATTAATTATAAACAGTGCAAATTGTCAAGATAAGTGTTAATCTTTGTATATAATTTTATATATGACAAGCCCATGGGTTACTGGTAATTATTAAACTTGTTCTTAAGTTTGTACTGTTAAATTAATTATAAAATACATTGTGTAGCATTATTTATACATTTATAAGTGTAATATATCAGTGTAAATGTGTATTTTATTTTTCATTTTGTCAGAAGGTATTTATTAGTTTACTGAAGGTAAGCAAACAAAGTTAATTAAATAAAATTTTGTATTTGACTTTTCAATATGCTCGCGCCCCTCCCGTAGAGTTGTCACGGTCCCCAAGGGAGGCGCGTCCCTCAGTTTGAGAAAAGTTACTTACCGGTTTTTTCGAACTGAGCTCGGGCAAGTGAAACGAACGAACCTGGCTCATCCCGAGTGTAGCTCGGGCACTGTAAAAATTTACGCGATCTTTCCCGAATTATTTCACATGCGCTTTTTAATATTTTGAATAATTAAGTGGAATTTTCTGCAAAACGATGATGTCCTTCTGCTGAGCATTCCCCTTCACGCTTGTCTGAAACACACTTTGTTGACGACTATATTTCCACAACATAGAAGAAAACTAATCCAACACGACAGTGTATTATTTGCTGCACAAACAGACACTGTAAAGGGAAGAAGAGAAACAAGATTTTACTGTCCAGATTGCGATGTTGGGTTATATATATGTAGTACCATGTTTTTGAATCAATCATACACGAGCAAAAAATTTTCATTAATAATTTCATAATCATTTATGTAAATGCAAAACATATAAATAAAATTTGAAATTCAAGATGAGGGCTAAGTATTCTGAGCTTTATATTTACAGTTAGTGTGAAATGACTCCAAAGTCTAATCATTTGTGCCATATAGAAAGCCAACTTTACAAATAATTTATTAATTGTTTAAATAGATTTTTTGCATAAATTTTTAGAAAATTTTATATGCGAATAGTGTTATTATGTTTAAAAACGTATGTATGTTTGAAAATAAGCATAAAAAATGTTTTTTTATACATAATCTAGAAATAAAATGAACCTGAAAGGGCATAATGGAAATGAACTTCCATATCATAGACCAGTGGCATAACGCACATCCCCGCATTGCGGGTGGCAGAACTGTAGGGGGCCTGAAGTCTGACTGATGCCAAGTACGCACCCTTTTGTAAGCTCCGGCTAGGAGCAGAAAACCTGACTTTGCGGGGAGCCTAACATTCTTCTTTACGCCACTGTCATAGACCAAATAACGTCGTGAAAAGATAAACAAAAATATTCAGAATATCGATGTAGAATAGGATTCGGTAATTCTTAAAATAATTTTAAAGATCGCCACAAGAATGAACACAAACAAAAATCAGTAGAAGAATTGAGAAATAAATCAGCTTTTGGATCCGCTTCTGATAAAGCTGCTATTAAACCAGCGGAAGCGTAAAAAGAAAAAAACTCCCGATAAAAATATAAAAAATAGAAAAAAGAACAAAATAGAGGGGAGCTACTGGCCATAAAAAGAATACAAGTCGCAACTGGGTTGAATTTACGTCCCAAATAGCAAGTATTATTTGACGTCGTGAGCCACGAGAATCACGACCGTTGCGAAGTAATGAAAGTTAGTCAACCGAACATCAAAGCTACGTTAGCTGACTTAATTAAATCTTTGATCGGGTTTGAAGAATACAGGAGAATCAAATGAGACGGAATGCAAAATTCCTGTTTACATCATTAACTTTTTAGAACGATTGACAGCTCATTGATTCTGTTACTATATTTTGAAAACTATCATCAGACGTAATTTTTATTGTATTTAAAATACAGGCCCAGAGATAGTCTGGTTGTTCTAATAATTAGTGAGGATTTCCCGTTAAAAAATCGGGTATTCAAGTATCCAACGAATTAATAATCTAAAAATGTTTTGTTTAAATAAATCATCAGGAATTCCCCAATAAAAAAGGAGAGAAAGACTCACTCATCACAGCAAATTTTTCCGTTTTTAAGAAGCTATTAGTACATTCAATTTTATATATTTAATTCTCATGAGAGATAATGTTACGGTTCTATCCGCGAACCTTCTATTAATATTATTGGGGTAAAATGATTCTTTTTAACTGTAAGTTCTGTTGAAAACTTTCTCCCGAAGAAGAAGATGTTAGTTATTCAAATGAATGGTTCTATTTAAGCGTTGACATTTAGGTACGCGATGTTAGCCAATGGATAGTCACTGGATGGTCGAATATTGAAAATTGTAGAATAAAAGTGATAAAATTGTGCTCAAGATTTACGACCGGAGGTCGTACAATTGAGCAAGATATTCACGGTCAATTCTAGCGAAGTCCAGATAGTTCTAAGAGTAAATGGAGTAAATTATACTTATATGTTAAGTAGCCTTAAGCCATGCAATTATTCTTCTAATTAGTTACTAAGTGCATTTCCTACCTTTAGTTGTGTGTATTAAGTCAAAGGGATAATAATTTTGAGTTTAAAACGTTATGGCTGATCTTTACTCGAACCCTAAAACATAAACTTCTAATCTGTTGTTCTAATACTTTCTTTAATTCATTTTGATACAGAACCCTCAAATACATCGCATGATAATTCTTTCTACTTACATGCTTAACAGGAAATACAATTTTAATTGCAACCGTAGTTCTTAAAAAAGTACTGCGTCGTATCACGTATCAAATTTTCGTGCCGAGCTGACGCACGATCGGCCCCCGGATCTGACTAATTAGCATTCTAATATTTAAAAAATCATGCAATTAAAAAACATCTAAATTTAAGGGATCAAATATAAGGAAAAGGCTTAATATTGAGGAAGACAGATAACTCTTTCAAACATACATAGCTTCTCTTCCCCTTTTGGTGATATCGCTGGTGCTTGTACTTTTTTTTTGCTTGAATGCTTGGTTGTATGATGTGCCGTCTAAGAAATGCTAGTAAGTAAATATATAATTGGGATCACTATGCTTTCCTGTGAATGTCTTTTGGCTGCAATTAAAAGTAGTTTTGAAATCTTAGAAATAAATTTGCATGTTTGTGTATTTGTTAGGAACATATACAAATCTACACCGTTGATTGTATTGCTCCAATACGAGATGTAACACAAAAAAAAACGACACTGGTGCAACAAATCATTGTACGTTCAGAATCAGTTCTCCGTGAGAGTAGTTCAAAGTAGTTCCCTTCAATATCCATACACTTCTACATTCAGTGCTACCATCGCACGTTAACAGTTCTGGAACGAGGTTTTTGGAAGGTCCTTCAGAAGATTCTCCGTTTTTGCCTGATCCTCTACATTTGATATCAAATGGGCCCCCTTTTAGCAAGATTTCACTGTAGGAAACAAAAGAAGTCCCATGGGGTCAATTCAGGTGGATAAGGAGGATGCCCTTTTTCAGTAATGTTTTTACTGGGCAGAAACTGCTTTACAAATAGGGCCGTGTGAGCGGGTGCATTGTCTTGGTGCAACAGCCATAGATCACTCCCCAATGCTGGCCTTTTATTCCTAACTTTTTCACGAAATCTTTTTAGTACTTCAATGTAGTAGTGTTGATTAACAGTCTGGTCATTGATGTAAGTGGGAACTCACGAATTTTGGCAATGTTTTGATCTGTAATCTCTTGCCTTCGGTGCCCAGCACGTTCGTCATCTTCTACACTGACCCTTCCCCCTGAAAGCCGCTAAGCCATTTAAACACATGTGCAAAAGACAAAGTTTCATCTCCATAAGCCTCGGTTAATATTTGAAATGTTTTCGTGGCTGATTTATTGTTGTTGCCACTAATGCCACCTGGTCGGCAAATGCCAGATCAAGGCCCACGAAATTCATCATGGCAAAGAGCTAAGTGACGCCAGTCGTTAACCGTAGCTTTGAGCACCATAAAGGTGATAGTACGATTTGGATCAGTTCCACTCCAATATAGAGGCAGACCACTCCGGGGATGGTCAGAGGCCTCCCACCTCTCTTCCCTTTCCGCCGACCTCACGATAGGACTTGCGGCTCGACGGCTATTTAGAGTATCCTCATGCCGCGAAGGTACTATACATTTACAAACGTCCATATCTTCTCCAGGATTCGAACCCAGGTCCTACAGCACAGTAGTCAGCTTTGCTAACCACTATAATGGATGGGCGACATGGCTGATTTCTTAAGTTTCCCAAGAAGCTTAATGTTGATTCAACATTTTTCAGGCAGAATGCAGTAGCTCGTGTTCACTCAATGACGCAGTACTTCAGCTGGCGTGATCGGTTGAGGCAAAACTGGCCACATGGATAGAGGAGGTGCATGGAATGACGTCACCAAAACAGTTGCTGCCAACGCTGACGTTTCAAACGAGCTGTAAGCATTTTTTCTCGAAAAAATAAAATCTTTTTCAGCATTATTTTGAATAAATATTTATCTAAAACCCCTTTGCTTAAGGAAGGGTTCGTATGCGTATGTGCAAAGTCGCCAAATACCATGAAATGTAGTTAATAGCGGAAAACCGTTTCCACTAATGTTTAGAAAAAGATTACTGCATTTGGCGACATTTTTTCATTTGGCAACATTTACGATAACTCTTCGCGGAAATCTAGTACAAGGGGGGTTGCAGAAGGGCTGTAGATAAAAAAAAACCTTTTTGAATTATTAGATCTGAAGACTTGAAATTTGGTGTAAGTGTTACTTTTGTTGAGTACAGATCCACCGAGAACGAGTTTTGCGAAAATCAACTTCCAAAGGAAGAGGTTGCGGGGGCGTTATACATAAATATATTCCGTTGTAGTCCTGTTCTTTTAAAATAAAGAGGTAAGGGCTATAAAATGTTTTGAATCATGTTAAAGGCTTACTACTAAAACATATAGATATTAATAATTTTCATATATAAAATATAAATATATTTATACATTATCGTAAAATACCCAACGTTGGTAGGAAATGGCTAAAATGTATATATAGTGCTCATGATAAACTAAGAACATCTTTATATAGTTACTAATAAAAAAGTAATAAATTAATGCTTTTCAAATCAATGCTCACGTAATTTACTCGATCTATCTCCCTATTACTTATCCGTTGTTTTCCCTTTAAGGTATAACTAAATAGTAAAATCCCTTCCATCCTCAGTGGCCCGACAGCCCAGGGTGGGCTTTGGCCTTCTTAAGAAGCCTTTTCCAGACCAGGCTTCTTCCTGCTAGTGTTATTCAGATCCTAGTTCTGAAAACTAGGAGATCTTTTTCTAGGCCATCAATCCAACTAAGGTTTGGCCTCCCCTTTCTTTGTGTCAATTGGTTGAGCATTGAAGACTTTATTAGTGGTGTGGTAAATAGTAAAATTAATCAATATTATTTCTTTAAAAATTTATGCGTACCTGTTTTTCTGCAAGTAAATGAACTTGAGAGTTCTACCATAATGTTTGAAGTCGTCTTCCGTGATGCGGTCGATGCGGTTTTGTCGCAAGTCAAGTTGTCGCAATTTCTTGAGACGGCGCAGAGGTTCGGCTGGGATCGAGGATAGTTGGTTATCTCCCAGCTTCAGCCACTCCAGGGAACCTACAACCATTGAAATTTCAGTTGTATTTAAAACATATAACATATACTAGAGGTTAAAACAAAAATTGCTTACACTTTTCGTTATATATCTTAATTAAACACAGATAAATGACGTACTTTTAAGCTAGTGCGTCTGTGATCGCGTGTGTGGAATATAATCACGGTCGTGTCTGTTGTTGTCTAGCTAGAACAGAGTAAGCATGACAGTTCCGCTATCAAATTGCAACAAAGAGGATCAACGAGGATCGGTCAGATTTTTGTGGTCAGAGAATATAAAAGAAGCCCAGTGGAGGAGTGGTAGTGTATCATGCTTCCTCGCCACAGGTCCGGGGTTCAATTCCTGGGAATTGCAAGATGGACTCATCCTTGCATCCCTTCAGTGGGTCGATAATGAGTACCAAGCTGACCACTTGACTGGCACATATGCACAAGCAACTCAACACCTAAGGTTATGAAAACTGAGACAGACACAGTAGGCCTTGCCCTTTTTGGGCTGTTGTGCCACTGAGTTTAGTTTAGTTTAGAAAATGTTAAATCGTTGAAATTTAACGGATAATTTTGTCAGAATGTGGAAAAGGGGCTTTATCTTGTAAAAGGGTATTTTGGGTGGATTAAAAGTGGTCTCACAAACACAATTGTAGAACAAAAAGAGGGAGTTTGGCAACTGCCAGCCTCGATCACTGATGATAACATTCAGCAAGCTCGAGAGGTGGTTACAGCAGAGAGGCGAGTTAAAACAAATGAGGCTGCATCTTCTTTAAACATTAGTCACGGTTCGGCATATCAAATCATCCAAAACGAACTCAAATACCATTAAAGTGTGTGTGCGCGATGACCATCACGTATAAATTACTTACCGCAGCAATCAACAGATCGGGCCTTGAGACCCTGGGACATCCTTCCTACACACACACACACACAGACCAGATCTCGCTCTCTCGAACTTTCATCTATTTAGACCAGCGTTTCTCAAACTGTGGAGCGCGCCCCCTTGGGGGCGTGATAACTCTATGAGGGGGGCGAGTCTGCTGAATATTCGAAAACAAAAGACTATTTAAAAAATTATTAATTGACTTACGGTAAACAAAATACTTTCTAATATTATAAAATGCAAAATACGCTTTTACTCTGATGTAATACACTTATAAATGTATCAGTACTATAAATGTATTTTAGAATTAATTTAACAATACTAAGTTAAGAACAAGTTTAATAATTACCAGTGACACCATGGGCTCGTATTAGCACTTATCTTGATAAATTGTACGGTTTATAGTTAATCCCTTAACTGCCGATTAAGAGTTACATGATTCGTTTCCGAACGCCCCCATTTTCCACGTAGACGTGCGTATTTCGATGTTTTGGGGGGAAGGAAGGGGGAGGTGAAAATAAATAAATAAGCCAATCCTCTGATTTAAGAAAATCCTTCGCAAACACTGGCATCGTCCTTTCATTGCATTCCAAAGCCTTAGGAATAATTTTATGGATAGCAGTGCATATCCATATATATACGCCCAGAAAAGACTTCTATATACGCCCAGGAAAGACGTATATACGCCCAGGAAATAAATGTTTTGGCTGAGAGAGACACTTATATACGTCGGTGCCATGTAAGAGGTTAAAGTCGTGTTTTAGCTTTAGTGCCAAAGTATAGTATTCTTGAATTCAAATCATGTTATTGTATGGTGGGGGGGGACGCGATGAAAATGATGATTGAATATTGGGACGCTAATATTTAAAGTTTGAGAAGCAATGATTTAGACCACTCAAGCAAGCATTGAGGGGTCGTCGATTTGCCTCAGACACGGACGCCAAGGATGCGGTGCATTAAGTGGCTTCACGACCAATTGAAAACTTTTTTTTAGGAAACATACGGAAGACTATAAGATGAAGACCATAATGAAAAGTAATGCATCTGTTGTATAGTTATCTCTGTTTAATAAAGTTGTAGAATAAAATGTGTAGGTAATTTCACACTTACCTTCGTGCATACAAAAATATGAGATACTTTTTTTCAGTAATACAGATCTAAGTGTACGCTAGTTTCCCTACATATCTGGTTTCTGTCTCAAATCGACCCTTGAATCAACTTGAGGACATTTTTGTTATGCGATAGTATAAATATCAAGAATGAAAGATATATATTCGAGAAGATGAAGAACTGAGATATTTAAATGATTGCAAAGTATGATGATGTGATTACAGGATTGTGTGGAGGGAAGGAAAAAAGGTAATAATTTGCTTAGATTGGGATAATAATAATAACAACAACACAAAAAAAGAGTGAGATTATTATTCTCCATCAATTTTTTTCTATCTTTCGCCACACAAAAATTGTCTCCGATAAATAGATTTTCTCAATTTACATTAGCCTGCTTAAACTGATGATGTTATTTCATTCCCTTTTGGATTTTCCTTAAATCTTGTTTGGTTATTTCCATACCTTGTAGAGTCCAGAGATATTTTCGAAAGTAATAGAACCACTGGAGTATCTAATTCTGAGTGGGCCCTGCATGAAAATTACTTCGGGGCTCTTGTTTAGATATGAGAGCCTTGTTAGTAGAAATGCAGTTACACATGTTGGGGCCCCTGTATCACTGTCGCGGCGGTAGATACGCCCCTGAAAGGGACTGAATAACCAAAATAGTAAAGAATGAGAATTAATACAAGTTCATTTTTATTTAGATGACTATAGCTCATTTATCAGCTTAAAACAGCGTCTCTCAACCTGTCGGGCCTAGGGGAAGTGATTACTCTACGAAGTGGGTGCAAGCATGTTGAAAAGTCGAAAACATAAGATTTTTAAAAAAAATTATTAATTTATTGAAAATTAAACAAACAAAATACATTCTGACATAATACAATAAAATAATAAGATACACATTTACACAGGAAAGAATTTTGAATGAAAAAATGCACTTCAATGAAAGGGGAAGAGTGTTAAGAAAAGCAGGCAATATACATTTTGAACTATTTCATCAAAAAAAAGTGCATCCTAAGAATCAATTTTTCTATTTAAAATGAATCCAAGTTTAAAAAATTCTTAATTCATATTGTAAATTAACACTGTGCGTGCGTGCGTGCGCCGCTTCTTAAGATAACTCGTACTCACATTCTTAACTCATAAAAACTTTATTTTACCAGAAAATTATCTTTTCATTTATATCAACTACTAAATTAATTCCTTTGCGAAATTTTATTGTTCCCTTTACTGTACATCAAATTGAAATTATTCCGCAAATTGATGCAAAACTGAAGCGCCACAAATATATTTCACTTACATAATTATACTTCGGTACAACTGATGAAATTACTACAAAGAGTAATGACGCAGAAAAATGAACAATTGGTAAATAATGACAGACCGAGATCAGATAAGAATTTAATATCATTCAAGAGCAAGTAACTCATGAAGAAAACAGGAAATGGGAATGAGCTAAAATTTTATAAAAATCCTTGATGTCTCAGAGAGGATATTAAAAGGAATAAATCAATACACATACATACACATTGCAAGATGAGGAATAATTGAAACTTTTTTTACTAATAAAAAAGAACAGGGCATTCAGCTAATTTGAAAAGACAAGAAAAACCGGATAAATTTTCTCTCTCTCCCCTCATCATTCTAAGAGACGAATAAATGGTAAACTATTAGTTTAGATTACCCTATTATCTATGGCATATTTTCATTACTTTGATTGCCATTATTAATTGTGACTTTCTAAGGAATGCTTGTTTTATGCGACCCCACTTCTCGGTAATTGGTAAAAGCTATTCAGGGGCGAAGAAGCTCTTATCATAAACTTTTCCAAATGACCCTGAATGATGCCATCTGGAAACGGTCATCAGCTACACACTGTATTCTTTTTTTTTCTCTAGCCATAGGACCAGTAGCCGTATCTTGGCTAAGTTTTCAACTTATTTTATTTATTGGTAATTTGCCAGTTACTTATTTTGCATGTAAATTTTAACTTTGGTAAATAGTAATAAAAAAAGCTTCATTACGCGTAACGAATAAATTCTGAACTTTCCAAATGATGCAGAAAATGTTAAATGATTCTTGTAAATGCTAAAAATGCTCGTTTATGAAAAGAGTACATATGCTTTTACCTCTTATTTTTTTAACTTGGTCTTAATTAATGTTTGATTCCTAAAAATAAATTACTGGAGCTACTTATTTCATGTATTACTTGTATTCTCCCGTTTGATAAATTTTTATTTCCATCGATGTATTTTATGTCTTTGACTGTTGATTTGTAATGTTTCAAAAAAGGAAGTTGTTAAAGAAATTTAGTGTTTTTAGTACTAGAGATACTTTGCCATTTTTTAATTTCATTTTTTAATTTTTTTCAATTTAATTTTTTCCGTTTCGAAAGAAGAGGAGAAATTTCTGTTTTTGTAGAAAACCTTTTTTTACAGTAATAGTTTTTCAAGATAAAGATGCCTATTTCAGTTATATATAAGTTCATCTTAATATTAAATTTTAAAACGAAAGTCGTTTGATATTTTGTAAGGTATGCAGTATTTTATACTTTGACAATTTAATTGATTGTCAATCTATGTTACTAAAAAATAGGGTGTGCTAAAATCATGTATAAAAATTTTAAAAATTTTATTGGATCTCATTTACAAAGCGAAATGCATATATTAGAGGGACTGGAAAGTATATCAATTTTCTTCATTTAATTCAAACGTATGAGCTTGTACCGAGTTTTTATTTTTAATCAATTATGTAATCCCCCTTTTTATCAACAACCATTTACCATCTAGTGTGCAAATTTTCTATACCGGACTGATAAAAACCAATTGATTTTTAAGTAAAAGATTTGGAAATGATATTTTGGGTATCCTTCAAATTTTCAAACTTTTTGCCACTTAGAAAATGTTGTAGCAATCGGAATAAATGGTTATTCGATGGAGCAATATCGGACAAGTATGGTGAGATAGGCAATAACTCCCATCCCGATTCATTAATTTTTTTCCATGGTTCGTATTACACAGCGTGGTCTTGCAGAATAACACCTTTTCTGCTGACAATCTCTGGTCTCTTTTCCTCAAAAATATTGATTTACTCAATCCAATTGTTAACACTAAAGGTTCACAATTTGTTCAGGTTTCTGCATTTAAAAAAAAAATTTTTTAAAAAAAACGACCTCGCGAAATAATTCCACCAAACACACGAAATCATCTTTTAGGAAAAGAACCACTGCTTTTTTCGTATTGGATTATTATACGCGACCAATTTTTCAACTCCAATGTTCAAGTGATCAAAAAAAGCTTCTATATTGCGCCGCTGAGGCAATGAGTTAGTTGCATTAGGTGGATCGGTTAGCTTTGCTTTCCTCGAACAGATTAAGCGAAACTCAAACACCCACTCTCTGCTAACTTACCTATCTTCCACAAATGTTCTTGGATAATCAACCAAGGTTGTTTAAGAGTGTCTGACATGCATTTGCTTCTACACACACACTTCCACCCTTAACATATCTCATTATCTAAAGTTCAGTGGCGTAACGTTCATCCCCGCAACCCACGCATCACAGGGGGCCCAAAGCCTGATTGACGCCAAGTATGTATTTAACCAATAGGGGCCCAATACTTGACTTTGTTGGAGAGTCCTAATATTCTCTGTTACACCACTGCTAAAGTCGTTAGTCTCTCTAATAGGTTCGAGTCGGAAAGCTCGAAATTACTCGAACTTAAAACCCCTCCTTTAGCATATATGAACAACTAATGCGTTTGGATAAACTTCGCAAAAGTGTTTGGTAGCAACTGTTGCGTTATTACCCTGGTGAACTCAAAAAAGCATACAATGCCGGACATGTTCATGTTTTGGTATTAAGCTGTCAATTTCACCATATATTGAGAAGTAAAATTTAATTCAGAATTAGGAAAATTAAGAATTCATTGTAACCTTTAAAATGTCCTTGAAGTACGCAATAAACTGAAAAATGACTAACGAATATCGACATACACAAAAACGACATCACTTTCCTCTCTCCCTAATATTTTACTTATAGCGCGGACTTTTGAATGAGCTCAAAATCTTGGAAAGTAGAAACTTTTTTAATCAATATTTTAACAATATTTTTCATTCTTTGATAAAATGAATTCATTTCGGGGAACATTTTTATGCATTTTAAAAAGTGGTTTTCATCTTCGGTTGTAAAAATATAAATTTACGATCTAGGACATTTCAGTACAAAATAAGTTCATCTATTCATAATAATGCAAATATTTTTCTAAAGTACTTTTGCACTGAATATGAGAGAACTAGCTGATTTGACATCTGAATTCGTGGCCCTGAAGATAGTTGGACGTGAAGGCTATGTTGGAGAAGAAGGAAAACGGCACCCAAATATTTAATTAAACGTATTGTTGAAGACAACGAAAATTGCTTTTTGGAAGAATGTATTCGCATAATAACTCCTAATTTTCAACACCAAGTGTAAAATTTATGTTACTTTGAATGCATATACAACGTTAAAATATTCAGTTCTAAAAAATGCAGCTAAAAAGTTTATGACATATGCGTAAATTTAGTATTTTTTGTTCCTTACGTTATTATTCTTGATGTCATCTATATGTTAAAACAAAAAGTATTTCATTTGCTGTACGTTAAAATGTGCTAAACTGTGCCACGTTGATCACACCACTTATGAATATTTAATTATTTATTTAAATTCACTTACTTTCTATTCCCTCGAAAGCCTTTGGATGTATGTATCGTATCTGGTTATTTTCCAAATCCAGCGAATTGAGCATCTTCAGATTTGCAAAAGCCCTCTCAGGTAACTTCTCCACTTGGTTCCCAGATAACTCCAAAACATCCAAACTCTCACCCATTCCACGAAATTCCTCTTCTAGAAGATTCCCAATTTTGTTTTCGTGAAGCTGGAGCCTCTGTAGAACATCCAGATTTCTGAGAGGCCTCGATGGCACTGAAGACAATCCGTTATCTCCTAGATTCACCTGAGTCAGATTCCCTCCGATGCCATCGAAAGCCAAGTCATCCACGAACTTGATGCGATTCCCAAAAAGACTTAGCCGCAGAAGAGATATCAGTCCTCTGAAAGCTTCTGCGTGCAGTATCTCTATACGATTATAATTGAGATTTAGAGAGGCCAGATTAACAAGACCTTCGAAAGCAGCTGTTGGTACCCTTTCTAGTTTGTTCTGTCCAAGATCGAGAGATTCAAGGTCATCAGCTAAACCCGCGAAGGCGTCGTCCTCGATGGAGGTTACACTGCAGTTGAGAGCAATAAAGTGGTTGACCCGTAGATCACCCAAAAGTGACCTATCAAAGTTTCCTAGATGCACATTGCGGAACTTGAGGTACCACACGACCTGATGGGTCCTTGCAATAGCCTCGATAGAAGTCAATAGGTCTTGCTTTGTGGCCGAATCGCAGCTGAGGTCGAGACCTTTGGTCTTGAGGCTACAAGTGCATGTGCGTGTTGCTGGTAGTGTGGGACAGCCAGAAAAATCAGAATGAGACAGTGAGGAGGCCAGGAGGAGGAACAGTAGTCGAAGTCTAGGCATCTTCAGTGGGAAACATTTAGAGTAAAACAATCTGCAAAGAGAAATGAGTTACTTAAATTTGTCTTTGGTTGTGTTAATGAGTTAAATATTACTTTTTCGTACGTCTATATTTGTTATACATCTACATAATATTGTAATAAGAGATATTGGGTAGAGAGACATTAATTCTCTTTTTAAGCTATCTGATTAGTTCAGGACCTTGATTTTGAAAAAGAGCATAAATGAATTCTTTTTTATGTTTAGAGTCACTTGAGTTAGAATATACACACATAAAACTGTTTTAAGAATATTATCATAAGAAAAAATGTATAAATGAAGTTTTGAAAAATACTTCTATAATAATAATATTTTGCCTGTATATAACTAAGCCTGACCTGAGATTTTTGGATGATATAATTTAGAAGTGGATTTATTCATGTTTTAATACATCAAAGTAGAGAAATTTTAACCAAAAAAAAAACTGTGGTTATTATTCAAATTAACAATATATCTGAAAACAATGTTAATTTTTCAAAGTCCTAGTTCAGTCTCTGTACAAAAGTCTTAGCTATATATGTTATGTATTGTAATAGCGTTGGTCGGTGTTGGTTTGTTGTCATATCTGGTTTATTGAAGACATCTTCAGAATAGCTTTTCCTTCTTTATTATGAAGCACACATACACAATAGATTAAAACACAATTGCGGTACATTTTCACATTGAATAGGCAGCGGCATGTTGGAGGACACAAAAACAAAGAGCTGCAGTTATTTACATTCTTACATGATGAAGGCAAGCAGACAAAAAAAGCGATTACACAAGATTTTTGCTTTTATACCAGCAGTGCAAGCGCGTTATTATTAAGTAATAATAGTTCTGATTGGATAGAATGGGCGGGACAGGGATTTAGGACTAGCTGATTACGATTAAGATTACAATTTTAATTTTAAACCAAAGAGTTAAAGTTATTTTAAATATTAGTACAAAGAGTTGATAAAAATGATACTAGAGGGAATTATTACATATATATAAGCGAAACATTATTATAGAAGCATTTTCTGTAAAGTGTTTTGAAAATGAATCATTTCGGTTTCCAAAAAGTTCCATTTAAATAATTTTTCATTGTAAAAATATTCTTAAAACAATCTTATTTGTATATTCTAATTTTAATGCCACTAAATATAAAAAAAATCATTCATTTGTACATTTTTTCAAAATCACGGTTCTGAAAGAAGATATCATAATTATTAATTAAGACGAATAAAACGATTACAGATTTATTACATGAAATATAAATAATAAAAACTGGAAAAACAACTTTATACGGAGTACAATTCAACTGCGATTTTAACTGCATTTTTAACCACATTATTATTTCGACAGGGTGAGCGATCACGTTATTGTTTCAATTTCATATTAAAAACTCTGAAAAAAACTCTATTCATATATAATCCTCATCTGTGAAACTTAGTGAAATACGAGAATATTAAAACTGTTGGCCTTTATTTACTACTATTTTGAGATGAACAAAAGAAGAATTGTGAATGAATTACCAAGGCGAATTGGAGTGTAAAGCTGTGGTTGCTGTGAAACTGCAAAAATGAAGAATTAGTTACTCCTTCTTTAAGCCTAAGTGTGGCTCTTCGAAATGAAGCAACAGTAGAACGTCGTTTATCCGAACGCCAATTATCCGGAGCGTCAAATATTCGAACCAGTTTTTTTTTTGTCTTCTGAAAAGGCGAAAAAGACTACAATGACGACCACAGGGATGAGATTACCGACTTTGTCCAATCGATCCCAGGATTTCAAGAATGCGATGAAGATATAGCAACCTGGATGGCAATCAATGCAGAAGACTCAGTGGATTTCAAATGCTAAATGATGACGAGACTGGGATTTCCGTGCAAGAAGAATCCGACCCTGTCGACGATGAAACGGATGAAGACGAGGACAACAACAACGAAAGTAGTAACGGTCCATCAAATGCTGACGCGTTTTCAGCGTTAGAGACAGCTATGAAGTGGTACGAACAACAAACATAGTGCTGTCCTACTGAACTACTGCTGCTCAACAGAATCAGACCTTTCACAGCAAAAAACCTAAGGTGTACAATGGTACAGCGAAAAATAAGTGATTATTTTCCACAATAAAGATAAAATTGCGACATTTTGCACCTATTTTGCTTTTTCTTCAAGCACATTTCCCGCATGTAATGATTTTCAATATTCCCATAGTGGCCGGTTTCATATACTGAACGGATCGCATTCTGTGTTCGGTTATCCGAACAATCGCGTATTCGAACGGTGTCCGGTCCTAATGGATTCGGATAAACGACGTTCTACTGTAGATCAGAAAAATTTCGAAACCAAATGTTCTAGAAAAAGAATCATATATAAAGGAATCACCTTGAGAAAATTATCTCCATCAAGCATGACACTATGAGTAAAGAAAAATATTTCAGTTAATTTTTCGTTATAATCAGCGGCTTTGTAAAGATGGGGGGGGGACTAGTTTAATAAATACAACATGATGAACTGAATTAAATTTAAAAAATTTTAATAGATTTTTGGCTATGTCTATCCAAACAATTCAGTAAGTCTAAATTATTTCATTATAGATAGGCCAGCTCAAATCAATGAATATCAGCCGGGCTTACACTAAGATTTGGATTTTTTCCCAGAAGCTTAGCTACTGTGTACAATAAGTGCATACAAATTTATAACTTCTTAGTTTTCTCAACTGAATAATTTTTATTATTACTGCTTATTAGTACCAAGTATTCAAAATTAACTCAATTCCTATGTAAGCATTATATTTCACGCTTAGAAACTATCATTTGTTGAAATTTCAGATTGTTTCATAAAATATTTTATCTCGGATGTAAAATATTTACATAAATCGAGACATCTTGCAAATAAAAATACTCAAATTTTCTTTTTCAACAGTGTCAAAGACAAAAAAAAAAGTATTTCCCTCGAATGTATTTTAAACCTGTGAACATACCATTGTTGGACACTTGATTCGAATATGAAAGAAAAATATCGATATATGAATTGTTTGTTGCTGGGAAGAAATAAAAACATTAAATAATCTAAAATTTTTATTAATTCGATATGTTAGCCTTGTCGTTTTTCAATTTCATAGTAAAATTCTTATAGCGTTTTTTAATAATGCAGAATTATGTTAACTATAATTACGACTCATTTTTTGATCTTCAAAAAATAGTTTATTTTTGAATGTTAATTACAATATAAAAATAATTTTTGACGAAAAAAATAGTAGACATTATAGAGAAATAGTTTTAAAACACTTAATAAACATCTCGAATTCTTAACAGCTAAAAGCTAAGCAAAAGTTATGGTTTTCCTCCAATTTCTAAGTCGATAACAAATCATTTTAAGCGTTGGGTCATCAAATAGCTTCCAACCATTTGTTTTCGTCATCCGAGATTGCTTTGGACGTCTTTTAAATCTCTATGGCTTAAGAACTAATTTATGGAGTGGAGTGATTTCGTTTTAACGGGGTCGTAAAGGAACGAAGAAGGATACAGTGTCTCGTAAAAAACTATATGCAGATTACACTTTTTTCCCTTCACAGAAAGTTTTTATCGTAATTTTGACAGGACGGAAGTGCAGTTATGGTCGGGTTTTCAATTACCACGAACTTTCAAGGACAGCTTAAGCGAAGATGAGAAACTCTATTCAGATTGTTTTGACGGGAACTAAAATCTTTTTATTTTTATAGACATAAATTCTAGATGGATCATTGAAATTTCCAAACTGTTTTCTCAGGAGTTTTTTCAAATCATTTTATTTTGTTTTATGGCAATTCGTGGCATGGTCTTTAAAAGCCTCTATTACTTTGAGAGAGGAAAATTATTAGGGTATATTCTGATGAAAAAAAAAACATTTACTCGTTACGAATAGCCACAATTATTTCAGTTACAACCCTAAAATTTAACCATGTCTGTATTTGTGTTGGTAAAAAATGGAATAAAATAATATTTTATTTGCTTAGCATTTCTGTTAAAGGAAAAAGTACAAAGTGATATTTCTAAGTGAGTGGGTGAATATTAACGTCGCACTGCTTAGCTACACGAGGGCTTTTGGCAACGGACCACGTAATTTTGAACCATGGTCAAGTGACGTGGACGACACCTGAGCTGGCACCTCCCTATCCTAACTACCACATCACATCAAAGGGAGGACGTTTGAGCTCTCCACAGATTTAACGTGCATCGCTGCCCTACACGGTGGGTCTTTAGTGGTACTGGGCTCGAACTCGTGACAAGGCAAGCTCGATCCGATACCTTGACCACTAGGCTACCGCGGCCACGTGCTATTTCTAAGGCATGTTACCTAATATCGATACATTTATGCAAAGACAAATTATGAGAGGGATGCCTTAGTTCAATGCTTCTCAAACTTCCAATATTTGCTACCCAATACTCAATCGTAATTTTCATCGCGTCCCCCCCCATCCATACAAATAACAATGCATTGAATTCAACAATAATACTATACTTTGACGCTAAAGCTACAATACTTCAACCTCTTAAGTGCCACTGCCATGTATAGACGTCTCGCTCAGCCAAAGTGTTAATTGCCCGAACGTACATGTACATCTTTCCGAAGAGCGATCTTTTTTGTGCACTGTTATCCATAAAATTACTCCGAGGACTTTGGAATGCAATAAACACCTTGACAGTGTTTGCGAAGGATATACTCGTAACAGAGATTTTCTCCCTTATTTCTTTCCTCCCCGCCGCCAATACAACATATACGAGTGCCTACGTGGAAAACGGAGACATTGAGAAGCGAATCGCGTAACTTTTAATCCGCAGTTTCTTTGTCCGGTTTATAAATAATACCTTATCCAAGATAAGTGTTATAATTTTTGTACATAATTTTATATATGACAAGCCCATGGAGTCACTAGTAATTATTAAACATGTTCTTAGTATTGTTAAATTAATCGATATATAAGTGTATTATATCACTGTTAATGTTAATTTTATTATGTCAGAATGTATTTTGTTTGTTTACTTCTCAGAAAAGTAATATTTTTTTTTAAATAATCTTTTTGTTTTCACCTTTTTAATTTGCTAGCGCCTCGCTTGTAGAGTCATCACACCTACCTAGGGGGCTCGCCCCACAGTTTGCGAAACACTGCCTTAATTTCTTAACTAGGTAAACTTACTAGAGGTAAGGAGCCTCTTTTTTGGACACTCGAGAAAGAATATATAGCTTATTTACGTTTATAATCTCATTAACCATATACTAAATAGATATATAATTATAACAATATGTAGGTGGCAGCGGTAGCCGAGTGGTCAAGGTATCGGATCGTGGCGGGCCTTGTCACGAGTTCGAGCCCAGTACCACTAAACACCCGCCGTGTAGGGCAACGATGCATGTTAAATCTGTCGAAAGCTGAAACGTCCTCCCGTTGGTGTAGTGTGGTAGTTACAAGAGGGGGTTCCAGCACAGGTGTCGTCCACGTCACTTGACCATGGTACAAAATTATACGTGGTCCGTCGCCAAAAGCCCTCGTGTAGCTAAACAGTGCGACATTAATATTCACTCGCTCACTCACTAACATTATGTAGAAATATGCGTCAAAGTTGAATAGCCAAAGTAATGCAATAGAAACTTTTAACCTTAGGACTAAGATTGTAGGATTATAAGCACTATTTTTCAAGTTCTTACCTTCCACTTTATTTGTTTAAGATAAAAGCTGAAATAAGGGGGGGATACAATTTTAAATATTTTTTATGGGAAAATTTTAAAATAATTTTTGAAAATATAAAAACCCACAATATAGTATTGTAACGCATGCTATATTTCCCAGAATGGAAATATAGCATGGAATATAGATGTCACCACGCTATAGACACATGAGTACCGGTAGTGTGAACTGGAAACCACTGTTTGTAACATCAGAAAGAGCCCCAGATTGGATCTCCCTCCTGGCCGTCCAAACCTGAACTAAACTTTACTTTAAATGTTTCTCTAAATGTTTAATTGCATTAGTCTTGTATAACCAATAATTTTGTAATAGTGATATTTTTAGTATATTAAGTTTATTATCTTACCTCTTCCCTCGAGATTTTGCTCGTTACTTTCAACAACTCAGAAAAAACATTAGTCACCGTTATAGTATAGTTTAATACAGTAAACTATAATACTTATACTTAGAAGTGTAAGAGAATTTTTTAACAAAAAATTAATTTAAAAACAAAAGTAAAAGCAAAAGTTGTACACCAGCTTGCCAGCGAGAAGCAATGAACAATGGAGGGAACAAGCAAGCATATAAGAATAAAATTATTCACAAAAATACTTCGAAACTCAGAATAAATTGTACACAGAATATATATATATATATATATATATATATATATATATATATATGAATATGATGCGCAAAAATATTGCGATTGTGTAGATTTAGGGAAAATATAGAATCACGTTTCCCAGTACTTAAAAGTAAAATTTATTGTATTCCTTCTTTTATATACAACCCAAAGAAATGACAGAAAATAAAAAAAATACTTTAAGACGACTCCTTCTATATTTTCCATTTATGTAGAATTCTTCAAATAAATTTTCTGTTGGAATGTATCTTTATAAAAGACTCAATGGATATCTTTTTAAGTACACATAAAAGAGAGAACTGTTACTAAGTTTAGGGAATTGTATTTTTTTTTCTTATTCAACAAAGTCACGTAAAGTATATAATTTTTCTTTACTATGCCACTCTTCTCTAAATGGCTATAACCGTAACTGAGAAATATATTATCTTACGAAAAGGGAAAATGCAAGCATTTCTTACAATAAACAGCTGCAACGATATATTTTATTTGAATTTTTATATAAACCATTTCATAACTTTTGTTTTAAATGTATTTAAATTTATTTTCGTATTATAGCGAATATTTTACCGTAAAGTGCTAAAACGAATTTTATGTGTTTACTCTCAAATCGCGAAAGGTTTTTAAAACGCGTATGCTGAATGTATATTTATTATTATTATTATTATTGCATGGAATAACATTAAAAGTTGTATTTGTTACCCAATAAAATTTTTCAAACAGAGTAATTACTTATAGTCTATTTCGTTATTAATTATATTTACTTTAAGAACAACTACTTCTGTTAGTAAAAACGACAAAATTTTTAAGAAAGTTGCGATTTTTTTAAAAAAATATACGCATTGCCTTTAAGCAAACGACTTTTAGAATATATGTATTCCATTAATTTTTAGTTTAAAACTGTCGTCGTGTGTGTGTGTGTAGGGGTTTTCTTACATTTCAAAATTTCTATAAGTTAGCACAGGATAGCATAAAAACCCAACTGATGTTAGTGCCAATTACATTATACCCTTGGACAGATCCAAATAAGTCAAACAGTTTTGTTCATTTTCCTTTTTTAATTCCTACTACATTATAGCGCACGCTCTCTCTCTCTCTCTATATATATTTATTTATGTTGGTGGAATTTTCAATCGCGTTAATAAAATACATTTTAAAGCACTCAATTGAGCTGAAATTTTTTATACATGACTAATTTGAATAACAATACAATAATTTAACTATAATTAAGGAAAATTAATTGATTAAAACTAATTATTTAAAGAATTACAAATACAGCCACGTTGGCATCATTTTTCACGTCTTGTGTCAAAACTTGAAAAGGTTTTTTTTTCCCTCACGTTTTAAAGCATTCAGTTGAACTGAAATTTTATACACACGATTGTTTTGGATGTCAATACGATACTTGAATGATAATTTTAAAAAATTAATTACCATATAATGTTGTGATTCTGTCATATGTATATACATATTTATATTAATTGTAACTATTTAATAAAAAGTACCTAAAAACATTTTCTTTGTTGATCTAAGTAGGAATTGACGGAAAAACAATTTTTTTATATTACGTGTTTAAATAAAAAAACTAATATCTGAGATCATCATACTTACGACATCAAATTATCATGAAGCACAATAACCTTACCTCTTATTAGAAAAGCTTAATAATCTGTTACCTGTGTACCTCGATTGGGTACAAAAGAATGACCCAATATTAAAACTGGCCTTTTTAAAAAAAATTGCGACAAACTTGCAATAATGATACGAGGTATGTAAATTAAGTAATGATACTGGTAGCGTAGTGTTTGGTCTGGCAACACTGGGAAGTGGGACATGGAGGGGAGCTAGGTAAACATGTGATGCGTCATTAGTATGAGTTTGAAGTCGCTGAGTCAAGTTAATTGTCTGTAGTGATTTGTTTAGTGAAACAGGTTTTTCTTGTGTGTTCTGAAATTAGTGACAATAATTTCGAGCAACGATGTGCTATCAAGTTTTGCTTCAGACTTGGACACAACGCAACGGAAACATTTGCAAAACTTCAGCAAGCCTACAGAGACAGTGTTTTGTCAAGGGCCCAGGTTTTTCAGTGGTTTAAGGCATTTTCAGAAGGAAGAGAGTCAATTGAAGCTGAACCTCGCAGCGGTAGGCCTTCAGTTTCAAAAACCGCTGAAAATTTCATTAGAGTCCGGGATCTTGTGCGTTCAGATCGTCGCTTGACAGTCAGAATGATTGGGGAAGAGTTGAATTTGAATCACACCACCGTTCATCAGATTTTGACCAATGAATTGAAGATGAGAAAGATCTGCGCCAAAATGGTTCCGAAAAACCTTTCTCGGTGAACCGCTACTTGGCCAATAAGAACATTCCTGTTGCTCCTCAGCCCCCTTATTCGCCCGACTTGAGTCCTTGTGGCTTTTTCCTCTTTCCGAAATTGAAGAATCACCTCAAGGGATATCATTTTGGGACACTGGAAAATATTCAAACGGCTGTAACCGACCAGCTGAAGGCTATTGCAATATCAGAGTTCCACCAGTGCTATGAGGAGTGAAAGAAACCTCTCCAGCGCTGTGTGGCTTCAGAAGGCAGTTACTTTGAAAGAGACAATGTTGAATTGTAAGTTTATTGGAATAAACAAGTGAAAAAAATCAGTCTCATTATTTAATTTACACACCTCGTATGTCTAGGGAGAAGAAATAAAAAAAAGTCAATGTAACCAACTTGATACGGGTGAGAAATGCAAGGTGAAAACTCGTGCCTTAGATCGTCCTTTTAAATAAAATGATTTCATGGCTTAGAAGAAATTAAAAGCAAAAAGGATAACAAATCTTTTTACCGTTCTTCCCAAGTTTTAAGCCACAAATGTAAGAATTTTCGTTAAGAAAAATATTATGTTGAAATGTAAAATAAATACATCAAATTTCTTGTTAACGTTTTGTAAAAGTTCGGAGTCTGGAATACCAACTTACGTTCATTCTCTTCACTTAACCATGGTTCAAATTTATGTGATTAGTGTCTAAAAGCCCTCTTGTAACTTCTAAGTGTGGTGAGAATAAACCACTGTAAGATCGTCTTGTTGTTGAATTAATCATCACTCAAATTCACCGGATTTACCGTTTATTATTATTTCTTCAAAGCACATCACTATATTTACAACTCTATTTACAATTATAAATCGCATAGGGAACTACAGGCATCGTCCTCCATTTTCACGTTCGAGACCACCTCCTCTTCTTCTCTCCTTCCCGCTCAAAGGCCAAAACAGTTCACAGCAGCGCCCTCTTTCTAGTCTATCGGGTGCTAGGTGTCAAGCCTCCTAGTGCTATGTGCCAAGTCGTTACACCACCCATCACAGATTGTGGGAGAATTTTGAGGTGGGACAATATACTAGCTACCATTATTCTGCATCATATATTTTTTGTAAAGCTAATTTGAGAAGTCAGAAGAGCTCCCATCAACTAACATATTAAGTTTGGGTTGAATAAAGACACGATTCCTAGACTCTATTGGAACATCATCTACCACGAATCTTACAGTCTGAACCACTAAATTACACACTCGACAACAACAGTTACAACAAATTGCATGGAAAAAAAGAAAATATGTTAACAGTGGTTGGGGCTTTTTGAGAGGTATATCTTCAAGCATTTCTATTGAAAATAATTTTTATCTTGTTGAATCTCCTTGTTTAGTGCTCTCTCTCTCTCTCTCTCTCTCTCTCTCTCGCTTTCTCTCTCTCTCTCTTTCTTTTCTATTTTTCTTTCTCTTTCTTTCTCCCTCTCTCTCCCATTTCTCTCACACCCTCACTCAATGTATTTCTTTTTCTCTCTTCCCCCTCTTTCTCCCATTTTCACTAACACTGTGATGTTTGAGATAAATAAAGGTGGTGTGATATTGATTAATTTAAATATTTAGTTCATTTACGTCGCAGCTATTATTTACAGATTGCATTGAAGTTATTAAACTTATTAAAGAGATCGTTAGAGTTCAAATTATGTGGTTTGTGAGGGAGGAGTTTTTGGTGTCCGTACTCGACAAAGTTTTCAGACCATCTCCCGTTCTCTCACTGCGCTCACTAGGCTTCGGGGATGACAGACATCCTTTTCTTTAGCTTCGAGTTACATCCGGATCTGGGGCAGATAGGGATCCCTTATGGTGTCAGAGGTTGCCGGGGTGAAGTCTAAGACAAGACCGTGCAATGTTTTTGAGGATTCAAGTGTCATTACACGTGTGGTGGCCATACCCACAAAAGAAACCGATCCACAGCTGCGTCTCACAACACTCTCTTCCTCCCACTGTCCCTCTCAATATCTCTATTTCTCTCTAACTCTCACATACTTTCTCACTCTATCTCTATCTCTCACATACTTTCTCACTCTATCTCTATCTCTCACACTCTATCTTTCCCTCTCTTACACACACACACACACACTCACATACACCCTTTCCCTTTTCTCTCTCGTTCTCTCTCTCTCTCTCTCTCTAATGTACTGTGTGTCTTATTTTTTAATTAATCTTACTACTTTTTAATTGTTTCATCACCATCATTTCGTGATTTTAAACATATCCGCCTTGGTCGGGGAACAACCCCTTCAAAAATTATTAGCTTTTTGAACTGAACCGCAAGGTTTTATTCCTTATTATTTACACTGTTTTTATCTGCCATTTTAAAACTGGTTTCACAATTATTGATGTATTTCAATCATATTTTTGGCACAGCTTAGCCAAAAATGGGCTCCAGTGCCATAAAAATCTAACATTCGATCACTCTCCGTCGTGAAAGGACACGATTAGCTCTTCCTTTCTCTTCCACTTTCTCGATTTCCATTCAGAATTCAGAAGAACAATAATTCACTTAAGGTTCAAGAAAATAATAATATCCCCCAAAAAGTCAACAAGGCTCATTAGCAATGGGTGATGTTCTCACCCTTTTCGTCTCTTCACAGTTGCGTTCTCGAGTAGAAGTGGTCATTAGATTTCGTTTTTCAGCCACGCAATCGCGAAAAGTGGGAAGAGAGTTAACTGCCCTCTCAGGGATCTCTGGCTCACGTGCCCTTCCACTTCGCCAAATGAAGAGCAACTCTCCTTGAATGCTAAAACGCAACACGATCCTCCTTTATAGGCAGTGGAAAACAACACCCTAACTAGAAACCAACATGAAACTAAATGAGCTCGAGAACACCGAAATTTGGAAGAGATATTGAGGATTCGAGTCATCACATTTTCTTTGCGAAGTGCCGAAATTTGCTCTGTGAGTTGAAAATTTCGATAAAACAGCAGGGAGAAGTACTTAAACGGGCTTTCTTAAAATCCGTTTCGTAGCAAGTGGAAAGACTAAATGAATCCGTGTGTGTACAATTTTATTTAACATTTATCCACATTTTTAAATATATTTAATGTAATGTTCGATAAAAATTTATAGTAGTTGAATTAAGAGAAACGTTGTTTTAAATAAACTTAGGTTTACTTTTCTTACTTGTGTGTTTCGGACATCCAATTTCGCTTAAGAAAAAGTTTCAATTCGCAATAATGTTGATATACAAAAAAATTATTTAATTGCGTTAAGGTTCCTTGACTCCCTCTTTGTATATATAGAGAAAATTGTGGCTTTTTCCGATGTTGTTTTATACATAATTTAGGTATAGTATTTTAGATATAGTTATTTTATAGAGGTAGAAGAAAAAAATACAAAGAATACATTCAACATAAAGACAACAAAAAAGAATACATTCAACATAAAAACAACACAAAAATAAACTCGATCATCCAAAACCATCATCTTTTTCAAGCCCTCCTCCAAAACCTTAGAATATTCTAACATATCATTGACTGAATATTAACAGGCCAATTGGATCCATTTAATAAGCGATGCAATATTGAGTCTCACTGTAAAAATTTGATGACGGGGGACTTTTTAAGAATTAAGGTTGAAGTTAATTTACTGTTCCTGTGCATCGCGCTTCCACACCACAGGTCCGAGGTTCAACCCCTGGCTGAGAAAGATTGACTCAGAATTTCATCCCACCAATAGGTCGATAGTTGCGTACTATGCTTTCTTGGGAACATTGGGGATTTCGTGTTAGACTGACTACCTGACCGAGACATCTACTCATGCACCTCAGAGCCCAAGGTCACGTTTACTGAGTTGGGCACAGTAGGCCTTGATCCTCATGGGATGTTGCGCCATTGAGTTAGTTAAAATAAATTAGTAAATAAAAAATGCTAAGAAAAAAGTGAAGTTTTAAGTCTATAAGTGTGTAAAGTTAAACTAAACAAAAGAAAAGCTCTCTCAAAAGAATTGGAAAAGAAAATCTTCACCCAATGTGTGTGTCACTTTTCAATAGACCAGAATTCAAAAGTATTATGCTTTTCCACAACCCTCCATGACTTAGCCAAATCATGCTGGGTTAAGCGTTATTTATAGAGTCTTTTCAGTCGCAAATTTATACATAATAGTAGAAGAAAATAATGGACGAACAAAGGACAAAATATTGAATACAAGTTAGGCCTAATATATATGGAAAAATTAAATATAAAAATTCATATAAAACTTGCCAACATATCTAAAATTATATTTATTACTTCATCCAAACATTGAGAAGCTAAGCAAAAGAATCAAGAAAGAAAAACAATTTTTCTTTAATAATAGTATCATACCCTCTAAGCCCCGGAATATAATAATCCTTGCAATAATAACTGTGCTTGATGTTGATGCGTGAGGTGTGTCGGGGAAAGTGTCTGCGAGTAATGAGATCTTTTCAGTCTGATGAAGTCATTACGAAAGCCGCTGCCTGTCGTCGTCATCTTGCGTGACATGGCTCGATGCACGCGAACAGAATACTTTCCCGGCTTTGTTTTCATCACAGAATATATATCGATGTATGTGACATAGAATATTAAAGCGTTTACTTCTTACCCTCGGTACAGTTTTGAGAATAGTACACTAAACACTTTTAAAGACACAAAATAATGATATGTATCAAAGATTTTTGTGGAAGAAAATTGAAAAAGAAATCTTTCAATGCTCCTGAGTTTCATATTTTGTACTAAGTCAACAATTTAGCAGAAACTGCTTACAAATCATAAGTAGACATACTGATCCGAATTGCTACAAGATGGAAATTAAAGCATACTTTGAACAACTTGTAAAATGTCTATCACTGTCTCTTTATTTTAACAAGAGCTTTTGGAAACTTTTCTTAAATGAGTAAATATGCTAAAATCCGTATGTTTTTTTAATGCTCTTGAATTAAATCATAAAATTCATGATACTAATCAGGCGATATGAATTATTCTGTACAGAATATAATTGTTTAAGTCAACAATTCAAACAAATCTGGACTGAGAATCTTTATCTTAAAAAAATCCCATTATAAAAATTACTTAGATTTAAAAGATTTTTGTAAAAAAAAAATAGTTTCTTTTTTAAAAAAATTCAATTATTTGTAGATTTCGAATGATCAAAAAAATATGAGGTTTGATTTAGATCAAGAATTTCATCTTAAAATAATCACTATTTAAGAAGTAAATATTAAGAACTAGCTGGTATACCCGTTCTTCGCACGGGTGAACTGAAAAATTAAACAACACAGATTGAAGGATAAAGAAGTTTTTAATGAGTTAATTTTACGTGAATTGCAAATTAAACAAAAAAAGCTTTTTTGCGTAGCTCAGCTAAACAAAAAAAGAGAAATAAAACACCTTTGTTAAATTTTAAGTATGTAGATCTAATAGCTGATAGAAAGGATATATTTTTTTTTTATTTATAACTCCCCGTAACACTCTTGAGGGTCGATTTTTGAAAATACCTTCCTAAGCTGATCTCTGCTCAGCAAAAGAAACACATTGTTAAAAGTTTTGTGTAATGAACGCTTAAAGTAGTGTAAATAATTTTTATCTGAAAGTATAATACATTAATATTACTTTCTGTAGTATTTATTTTATGTTAAAATTGTAATATTTGCAAGCAATGCCGTTTATTAAATTATAATGACGACTCAATAAAAAACATAGCGAAATGTTAACGATAGAGTCAAGTTGGCACAAATGCCTAGCTACTTTCATAACTCGAGCTTTATTAGAGCTTTGTAAGACCCGCCGTGTAGGGGAGAGATGCACGTTAATAATTACTTTATCCAACCGCATTATGATTTACTGCATTTTTCATACAATATTTTTTTTGGATCACTACATTTAAAATTAAGGGATATACATAAACAAAATACTCCACTTTGGAAAATTTAATCCTTTAGAGCTAATAAATTAATTAGAGATATTTCACTGTAAAATTAATTATATATACCGTTCACTTAAAATAAGTAGTCAAATAATTTTCTAAGGTCTTCATCAACATACAAAAAAATAAGACACTTAAATTTTGACAAACTATTTTTTCCGCTAAAATACTCATCATGGAACCCGTGCTGCTATATATCTTGGAAGAGTGGATTTCAAAGAATATTCCTGCTAAGTATTGGTAGAATATTCCTTCTAAGTTGGTGTGGTGTGGTAGTTAGAAGAAGAGGGTGCCAGCTCAGGTGTCGTCCACGTCACTTGACCATGGTTCAAAATTACGTGATCCGTTGCCAAAAGCCCTCATGTAGCTGAACAGTGCAACGTTAATATTCACTCGTTCCAAAAGATACAGTACAGTAGTTTTAATTATTTTTATACTTAAAAATGCAATATCTGCCTATTCAATTAAAATTATAGTGTTATAATTAACTACTAATCACAAACAAATTTTGAAAATTTGTCCAAATGATGCAGTGTGAAAGAGAAAGTTTATTTACTTTAAGTATCAGAACTATAAAAGCATTTATTTGGAAAAAAGATCAATTTCTTACTACCAAATATGCATAATAAAATGTTAAAAAAAAACATTAAAATAAAGAGAGATTTATAATAACCTCTCCCTTCAAAACTTAGTTTGATTCTGAAATAAAAAAAATAGGCATTATATCAGAGGAATTAGAAGCGAGCACCTTGCGTAGCCAAAACAAAAATGGTTTTTCACAAACAAGAGATACATATATGCAGGCGTGGTTTTTTTTTTTTTTTTTTTTTTTTTTTTTTGCAGGCATGCCAGAATTGCTAGCAGATGACAGAATTTTTTCCTACTTACTTGACAAATTATCGTTACATTTTGGACACTTCATACAATATCTTTATAAATTATAGTTTATGCTATAAATTATAGCCTATGTGCCATTCTGATGTATAAGCTATATTACTGTAAAGTTTCATTAAAATCCATTCAGTAGTTTTTGCGTGAAATACCCACAAAGATATTCACAAACTTTCGCAATTATAATATATATTAGATATATAACTGAAAAAATTGTGTGTTTTATTACGATCCCTTCCAGATGTTGCCATAGGGTGGAAGTTTGGAGAGAAAGATGCCAGCTCAAGTGCCACCTTCATCACTTGACCATGATTTAAAATTACAAGGTCTGACCCCATTAGCTCTAGTATTTCTTCGACGTTAATAAACTACCGAGTGCGACCAACGTCAATAAAACTTCAACCCAGCCAGACAACTAGATGCTCCGGTAAACATCTGGTGTTCTATTGTATAACGATTATATAGCATCGATATTAATAAACCACCAAGTGTGACTTTACTGAACCATCAATCAGTCTAGCCAGCCAGATACTCCTGTAAACTTCTGATGTTTTATAATGGTTATATTACATCAATGTTAATAAACCACCTAGTGCGTCGTTGCTAAACCATAAATCAATCCAGCCAGCTAGATACTCCGGTAAACATTTGATGTTCTATAATGGTTATATTGCATGGATGTTAAAAAGCCACCAAGTGCGACGTTACTGAACCATCAATCAGTCCAACCATCCAGACACTCCTGTAAATTTCTGATGTTCTATAATGGTTATATTACATCAATGTTAATAAACCACCTAGTGCGTCGTTGCTAAACCATAAATCAATCCAGCCAGCCAGATACTCCGGTAAACATTTGATGTTCTATAATGGTTATATTGCATGGATGTTAAAAAGCCACCAAGTGCGACGTTACTGAACCATCAATCAGTCCAACCATCCAGACACTCCTGTAAATTTCTGATGTTCTATAATGGTTATATTGCATCGATGTTAATAAACCACCAATTACGACATTACTAAACCATCAATCAATCAATCCAGCCAGATGCTCCTGTAAATATTTGATGTTCTATAGTAATTAACACGTTGATGTTATTAAACAGGGATTGCGACGTCACTAAACGATCGGTTAATCAAGGAATCACTAGGCAGATGCTCCGGTAAATATCTGATGTTACAAAATTACTGAGTTGTTTTGACGTTAATAAGCCGTCAAGTGTGAAATCACTAATTAATTTAACCTGATACTCCGTTTAACATTTGATGCTTTATAACAGTGGTCTTTAAATTGTGTTCCACGGAACCTGAGGGTTCCACGAGACATGTCTAGGGTTTCTACGAGTCAAAATTGAAAATCGAATAGAGAATTAAAAAAGTGTGTGCAAAATGGATTCACGTTTTTTATCGGCTGGATTGAAAATTCACTTCATTATTTCAATAAAAATCAGATTTATTACTAATATAACAAGAATGAGTAATTGAACTATGTGTTCAGTTGTTAAAATATAGATTCTGTGTGTTAAAATACAGATATGAATGTCTTGATTTTTGGTTAAAAATTTAAACGGAATAAATATCCTTTAAAATCTAAAGCTTAGCAAGGACAGCTCTTAAATTTTAGTTTGCAAATTCTTGTAGAATACACAGAATTTCTCCCACAGCTTTAAATATTTTAATGTCATTCAGAAAAGCGTATTTAAGTGAAAAATGTTCATGTGGTAACAAAAACTGAATATAAAAACTAATTAGACACAGAATATAAAATGTGACAGTAGATAACTTCAATGCACCTAGATTTCGTTAGTTTGTACAAAAGAATGCACAATCGCATATCCCAGTTACTAATTATAATGTTTTGGTGACACCAAGAGCATATGTTAATATTATGAATGAGTAAATTAAAATTAACACTATATAATAATAACTTTAACAACAAATGCATTATTTCTCTCTTTATCTTAACATAAACATAAAGCACCTATAATATGTTGATTTATTTAAAAAATTATTTTATGATATATTCTTCTCAGAGAGAGAGAGAAAGAAAAGAGTGGGGTTTTCCCCAGAGCACTTTATAGTTTTTAGGGTTCCAGGAGTAGAAAACGTTGGAAGATCATTGCTTTATAAGAATTATCGTATTGTTTCGACGTAAATAAACCATCGAGTTTGACATCATTAAAACATCAATCTATTAATCGATTCAGATGCTCTGGGAAATATTTAATGTACTATAATGATTATCGTATAGCTTCGTCATTAATAAACCATCAAGTGTTACGTCAATAAACCATCAATCAATCAATCCAGCTGGATGCTCTAGTATACATTTGATATGCTGTAATGATTATTTGATTTTGAATACCATCTATATAAACAATTTAACTTTTAAAATTTCAAATTGGTGTTTATAAAAGAACAGAAGTTTATTTTGATATTCATATGTATAGTCCACATACCTATACATGTCAAATGAAAAATAGGAAACAGTTTCATAACTCAATCCGAAGAGCTCGATTTCCAGCTTATTCTTAGAGCTTCTTATAAGTTAAAAGAGTGTGACATCGTCGATTGTTGTGAATCCCCATCTTTCGATTCACGATAAGTTTTATAGTTTCATCAGCTGTTTAGGGACAAGTGCGATGCCTTCGATTGTTGTGAACTCGCACCCATCGATTGTCCCTGAATTTTTGCGATCCACCGGCTGTGGAATGACCAGTGCACGTGGCTAAGGGTCATTGTTTATTGTTTATCCTTGGATCCATGACGACACTCTGACTGAAAATCATAATGGACATCAGAGTTCCTGCACCTATTGACAATAGACGAAGCCTATCTAACGGAGAACACTGTCGCCTAGGCCAGTGCTTCTCAAACTTTCAATACTGGCGCCCCCCTTTTCGATCAAATTTTTTTCGCGCCCCCCCCTTATACATTAATAATGTACTGAATGCAATAATAATGCACTTTGATGCTAAAGTTACAACAGGCGATCTTAATTATAAACCATACAAATTAGTAACATAAGTATTAAATTTTGTATACTACTTTTAAGCAAAATAAATAAATAAATAAAATAATAGGATAATTATTATGTTATTTTTCCTTTCTCTAATTTTTAAATTGAACATATTACAAAATGCGGTAGCTGCTTAGAAGACAAAATATAGATATCTGCTAAATATAGAAAAAGAACTCAGAGGGTCAATTTCTAATAATAAGCATTCCTTATAAAAACTTTGCTTTCCAAGACAAGCTCATGGACGCCATTAATACTTATTAAACTTGTTCTTAATTTAGTATTAATTAATTAGTTATAAAATATTCTGTGCAGCACTGATACATTAAAAGTATACCGGCTGAAGTGCCCGCTCTTTGCTCGAGTTCATTTATAAGAAAATAAAACATTATTGATATAATAGCTGAATTGTAAGGGAAGCAAAACCAAGTGCTCGACAATGTTTACAAAAACGTAAAATGATTTTTTTTAAAATCGTTGCTCAAATTATAATTAGTTTTAAGCGAATTGTAATTTTAAGCCTCACAGAATTAGCATTTATAATTGATGTTAAACAGTAGCGCACACAGGAATTTTTCAAGGGGGTCCGGGGTCGAAAGTTCACCAATCTTGTATCAGATTCCTTTTGATTTTGTCGATTTTCGGGAACAAAACACAGTAAAAAACTAATTCCTGAATAAATAATTAGCATTAACTAATAAAATTAATCATTAATAACAAATACTTAACTAAATTTTGCGTACTATAAACTTAGAATTATAATCAATCGGAAAAAAATCAAGGGCTTTGGGGGTCCGGACCCCCCCTTGTGTGCGCCACTGATGTTAAATAATGATCAATAATATAAAATATCGATGAAGAATAATTGTATTATTTTTAATATTTTTAAAGTGAAAAGACCAACATGTTTTAACCCGGGAGCAGGCGCGCACTCGGTACGGTCGGGGTTATTGAGTCACCCCAATCCTTTTTTTTATATAATCATTTTATTGTACACGATACAAATCATGATTCCAGTGAATGAGTTAGCTAAGAGAAAGTTTACTTACCTACTTTCAAGGACTTTTCAATTTTTCTTTGATAATAAATAAAAGGTTTTGCTAGAATTAACGATTTCGTAATCTGTGTGTCCCGCGCGACCACTTCCGGGTAAAAAGTATATTCATTATGATAATATGTATGTTACTGCTAAAAAATTGTGTGAAACGTTTTTCGTTATGCTTTATACATTGAGAATATTTATAAAAATATGTCTTGGGCAAGTAATCCTTCATGAGATAGTGTGTGTGTGTGTGCTCTCCGTGGTTTTCCAAATATCATAAAACTCTTTTGCATGAAAAAAGCGCAACAGAGAACACGTAAGAGAGGGGTCATAACTAACTGTACCAATAACTTAGAAGGTCAAACAGATTACAGCTATAATGTGCAGTATTTCAAAAATAATGACAGTGATGAATTTTTTATGTTCCTAAAGTTTTTCGATTCTGGCCCCGGGATCTGGTTTTTCTCTGAAAGAGTAGTATGTTAGGTTAAGAAAAGCGTAATAAAAAAATCTCTCATCACAGGATGACAGTAAATCAAATAAAAGTTTTTTATTTGGTTATAGGATCAAAGATAGCTAATTAGGTATTGAAGAAGTTTTTATTTTTGATGGCTTAATATCGCCTATAAATTATATCAGAGTAAAAGTGCATTTTTTATTATGTCTGAAAGTAATTTGTTTTAATTCATTCCAGTAAACTAATTATTTTTTAAATCTTTTATTTTCGATATGCTCACGCCCCCCTCGTAAGGTCATCGCGCCCCCCAGGGGGGCGCGCCCCACAGTTTGAGAAGCACTGGCCTAGGCAGATGATTAGAGAATGGCTCTAAGGAACAAAGAGAGTGTGATGAACAAAATGTCCATATGTCGAACGAGAAATCTGGCGCCAGTACATTCCAGACGAGGCAGAGAGTGTGATTGTGAGTTCCGTGCGAATAGGACTCTAATGAGGTTGTGGGAGAATTTTGTGACCTGCCAATAAGAAGGGACGAGGGGCGTGTTGTGGACACTCCCCTGGTGTTTAAAAGGGGTTCTTTTGAAGGAGAAAGGGGGAGAGAAAAAAAAGAAAAAGGAGAGGAAACGGAAAAAGGGAAGAAAAAGAGTCGGGAGATAGAGAAGAGCCGGCCTTGGATGGAAAAAAAGGCTGAGTCCGAGATTGGAGTGGAAAGACGATAAACGCCGGTGGCGTTGAGAAATAGAATATAGACTGACTGCACCGGCTTGGCATAGGGACTGAATTCTATTTCTTCAGTTACAAATTGTTTAGCAAATAAACAATGCTTTTATTTTTATTTTATGCAGTAAAAATTTATTAATGGTCAGCTCTACACGACGTTACAAGAGAAACTTTTATCCGAAACAGACACTGCAGCTGCAATTTCGCATTCTACAGAAATTCTCATTAAAATAAAATAATCTATAAAGTAATTACTCACTGAAGATTGTATAATATTTCCATACGTGTTTGTACTTCAAAGTAATTTTTATCCTTAATGGTTAAATAACAGAAGTTTTTTATGGCAGGCAAGATAAAATGTTGTGAATTTGAATGCATAAAAACTGTATGAATGATGATTATATGAGACCTAATTCATTTGAGGAAAAATTGATTTTAAAAAGCATTTGTCTCAAATGGTAAATTCTGTGTCACAACTTCCTAAATATCAAGTTTAACTTCTTCAAATAAATAAATAAATATACAGCTCCAGCATTTTTCGAATCGATTTTTTTTACTCGTCTTAAACAATTTTTTTAGATCCTGTATTATAATCGACTTTCTCAGCTAATTTCATAGAAAGTGTTGAATTAGATATTCGGATTACCTCATTCATTTACATGTGTGTTGCCAAACAATATGGAAAAGTTAGAAAATTTCTATGCCATGCATATTAATGAAATTCATACATAAAAAATAGAATAGATTACATATTAAAAGCCTATTGACCTCCCAAGCTCACACAAACCTTTTTTCCAACGAAAATAATTTTGAAAGTAAAGGCAATTGTATTCATGATAATTTCGGAATCATCAAGATAGCAATCACATGCACCAATATGGAAATTTCTCCAGTGCTGCCTTTAAATCGCGAAATACTGTCTTCATAATAAAACTGAACTCTTTTGCGAACGAAGGATAATGAAAAACAAAAAAATGCTAATAAAAATCTACCCCATTCCAAACTTCCTTATAAACTCTTCCATCCTGCTGTGTATGAAGAGATAAGGCGATTTCATTATGACTAGAGGGAAGGGTAGAACCTTACATAATCCGAAGGTGGCGCAATTAAACGGGTTCATGTAGCACCATCTGTCTCCGACTGAATATTTAATATCCAGAGAAGGTAGGGGCGTCGCGTGTGTAAAGAACTCGTCTCAAGGGGCGCCCCTTCTTGTTGTAATGACTGGCACGAAAGGAGCGCCTTTTCCTCATTCATATGCAACGTTGTTGCAATTCCACGACCTCCGTGCGATTTATGATGCAGATTCCATTCGAACAGAATTTGTTTCGGCGTGTATGGAGAGTTAGTTATCTGGTTGTGTTTGTGGGATGCTCTACAAAAAGCAGTAGAAGATATTTGTTCAAACTTTTTTAAAAAACCTAGAAATAGAATTTTATCAAGAATATTATTCATTTTATATTCACTTTTTTTTTCATTTAGTACGATTTCTTCCCATTTTATTTTATTCTTTTTTATTTGTATTTGTTTCGACCAGACGTGAATATTGGTAAAGAATAAGTATTTTCTAACCTCACGTCTCAAGGTGGTACTTATGTATTATCACAACAATCATCAACGTTCAAGATAACTCGCCAAGTTGACAACTCCAATTTCGCATGTGCCGTATGCGATGAATTTGCAATCACGTGCTTCCTTTCATATAATGCCGCCAATAGGTTGCGACAATCCATAAATACCGAAAAAAATTACATGTGTCTTAACTAATTCTTTGTTAACGTGAACTTAAATTTAGCACTAGGACTATTGGTAGAATGTTCGAGGGGACTGAACTCCCCCAAAAGGGTATGGCCGCAGTAACCAAGTGGCTATGGTCTTGATTCTATGGTTTCCAGACCCAGCTGGTACACCCCTTTCCTGATTTTCACCTTACACCAAAGTGAGGATTTTGAGTCCCATGACTATTACGGGGTGAGTGTTCAGTGGCACCGAGTCCATAACTCGGCAATGCCATCCGCGAGCTCAAAACCAAGACCACTGGCTACCCCCCTTCCCGGTACTAAGCTTGTATTGAACAAAAATATTTTCCTTTTCCTTCTCATTTTTCACTTAAGAAGTGCATAAAAGAAAATTTAGATAACTTTCAGTCAAGTTCAAACATATACTGTTTTAAATTACGGACAAGTATTAAGAAACCTGTTAAAATTGTCCTTACACGATGTCCGAATACATTGAAATAATATATATATATATATATATATATATATATATATATATATATATATATATATATATATATATATAAAGTTTAAAAATTACAAGGTAAGAAAAAAAGAAATAAAACTGCTGATATAAACAAACATAACAATTAATACCTCTAATAAAAATGCACAATTAGTACAAAATCAATGATAAGGTTATTAACGACGGACTGCGTAATTCTGAACCAGAGTCAGACGATCAGGACCTCACCTGAATAGACATCCGCTCACCTCTTGAAATTTCATCGCTAAGTCAATTTGAGGACTTTAAGCCTCCATAGATTTAACGTGTATCAGTCTCTCTACATGACCTACCTACGATAGTGGCACCGGGTCGATTGGCCGACTCCCAACTCAACAGGAATTGGCCACGACTTCGTGACCCTGACCGCTCAACTACTACGGCCGTTACACCAAAAAATAATGCACTTAGCATCATGAAAAATCCAGGAGTGATAGTGGTGGGTGGATATGCAAATGATTTAAAAAAACAGGCGAATAAAATTATTATAAACCAATTTATACGGTATTTAATGTGTCCACCTTGGACATCTACTCAGGCTTCAATCAAGTGAGGCATTCTGTAAGTCATCTGGTTGGGGTAACCGTTGCCAAGTCACATGCACTGCTGTGAGAAGATCCTCCACGGTTTTACGATAATGGTACTTGATCCATGTCACGTCCAATAAGATTCCACATATGTTCGATGGAATTCAGATCTAGAGTTTGCTGACCAGGTAAGAATCTCAAATTCAGTCGGGCTGTTAAGAGTTCGCTGGGTGACATGCGGCATGTCATATTGTTAGCGAAAATAAAGATAATATAAAATCCTCAAATTCAAATAGTTAAATTTTTTCTCTGAGAAGGGCAGTCTCCGCAAGCGTACTCTACAACCAATAGCAATGCTCAATTCCAATAGCCGAAACCAGCTACCCCATTAATCCTTACCTTAATGAAGCCACTCCTCCTCAAAAGCCAAGCTAACAACACCAGCAATATCGTAGTTTCAAGATAGGGAGCGGGGAGGGGTCATTAATCCAGTCTCCTGTGAAGTTCGACATACTGCGGTCTGTCATTGTCTGTATCGAATACTGTGTGGGGTGCATCCTGCAACAAGGGCAGAACAATAGGCTCCACAAGTGTGACGCAGCGGCCCTCTGTCAAGCAGCCATCAATATGTACCAGAGGTGTCCTGTGATCAAACATTACGCCATCCCAAACCATGATGTGGGACCGGTTTGACGATCAACGAAATGGGTTAGTTCGTAACGTCACCCGGGTCACCGCCATAACCGTCGACAGCCGTCATTCCTCCACAGGCAGAAACGAGATGACCATAGCCACTAGACTGTCGCGGTCACTAATTACATGGTGGCTGGCTTTGTCACGAGTTCGAGCCCAGTACCACTAAAGACCCGCCGTGTAGGGCAGCGTTGCACGCTAAATCTGTCGAGAGCTGAAACGTTCTCCCGTTGGTTTGGTGTGGTAGTTAGGAGAGGGGGTGCCAGAGCTCAGGTGTCGTCCACTTCACTTGACCATGGTTCAAAATTAGGTGGTCCGTCGTCAAAAGCCCTCGTGTAGCTGAACGACGTTAATATTTACTCACTCAATCTCACTTTATATGCAAAAATACATCAGTAAAATTGCACAAATATTTTAAATATCAATGTTTTTCCCAGATACAACTCCCACGTTTTTCAGATCAGCTTATGAAAAATAAAAATTAAGATCTCAACAGTCATAGAATTCAGTTCAATCAAGAATAAAATATCAGTTCTAAAAAAGTATCAGTTTTATTCAGAGGTCCCTTCCTGAACTCTAATGTATTCCTCGAATCTTTACTTAGTTACAATAAAAAGACGGAATATTTCAGAATTCCTTTTTTTTTTTAAATCGACAAACGATCCTACTTATCGAGCAAACGACTTCACGGACACACTCTTTTCACCCTCTTAGCCACAAAAGAATAATTCGAATTCCGTTTCTCCCGAAAGATTGCAGATTTCCTTCTAGGACAAAAGAGCGGCAGAATCCTTTTCGAACAATGTGAGCTTTCTTCGCTCCTGTTTCTCGAAGCGAGCAAAAAGTTTTTTCGCATTAAAAAAAATATAATTTACCTCGCCCCCCTTTTCTTTGAATTCCTTCTCTCCTTCGATCATGAAAAAGCCGAAAGAAAAGAAGTGAAAGCTTGCAAATGCGTACATCTGCACCGAGTTTAGAGAATCCCACACATTCAGCACTTTTTAATTTATCGTGGAAAGTATAATAAAAGTTTCTCGACCTAAAGGTAACATTTCGCGCTTTAGCGAGTGGCTTATTTGGGAAATGTGCGACATATTTTCAACCAGAACATCTTTCATTTAAAAGTTTAGTTATCAAGTCCTTTTTACGTGTATTGTTTGTTATTCATTCACACAGTATTCTTTATATCAGATACGGAGTCTTTATTACTTAGAAATGCAATAAATAAATAAATGATTGTTTCAATAGTAATTGGCATAGTTGGGAGTTTTATAAACTACCATTATTGATTTGAATCTGCAATTTATCATAGACCATTGAGTAGAATAACCAAGGCGGTTTGAAAATTCAATTGCATCCCAATTTCTAGTTAGTGAAACCATTGATTGCTTATAAAAGTCGAACTTCAAAGCAACTTGAGGGTTATTGGCGACGGACCTCGTAATTCTGTGCCATGATCAAGTGACGAGGATGACACCTGAGCTGGAAACCCCCTCTCCTTACTTCCACACCACTCCAACGGGAGGACGTTTGAGCCTCGCCAGACTTTTCGTGCATCGCCCCTTTACATGGCAGGTCTTCAACGGTTCTAGAATCAAACTCATGACACGCCAGGCACGAGCTCATTACCTTGACCCCTAGGCAACCACGATGACGCGAAATTGCCGAGGCATCATTCATACATTGAAAATTAAAAATTAGATATGCAGAGGGTTGAAACTCGAAACTGATCACGAGTGGCACCAGAACTCGGGCACACGACTCGATGGAGGGAACATCAACTACGAGTTCGCGAAGATGACCTCTTTATTACTGCTGCTAATTCAAGGAGACAGAGGGAAATGTTTTATAAGCCGATGCTTCTCAAACTTTCAATACTTGAGATCCAATATTCAATCATAATTTTCGTCGCGCCCCCTCCATACAACAACAATGTATTGAATTCGATCTTACGATACTTTGACTGTAAAGCTACAATACGACTTAACTTCGTAAGTGCCACCGGCGTATATAAACATCTCGCTCAGCCAGTGCGTTAATAGCCCCGGACGTATATATAAGTTTTTTTGAAGTACGTGCTTTTCTGTGAACTGCTATCCATAAAATTATGGCTGAGGCTTTTTGGAATGCAATAAAAGAATCTTGACAGTGTTTGCGAAAGATTTACTTATTTCAGAGGATTTTATTCCTTTTCTTCTCCCTTCCCCAACTCAATACATCGCATATCCGTCCCTACGTGCACAACGGTGGAATCTGGGAGCGAATCGCGAAACTTTTAATCGGTATAGTTAAGGGATTAATTATAAAGCGTGCAAATTATCAAGATAAGTGCTAATTTTTGGATATAATTTTATATATGACAAGCCCGTGGGGGTCACGTAATTATTAAACTTGTTCTTAATTTTGTATTATTAAATTAATTATAAAATACATTGTGCGGTACTGATACATTTATAAGTGCATTATATCAGTGTAAATGTGCATTTTTTTTATTATTGCAGAAAGTATTTTAATTGTTTACTTTCTATAAATTAATAATTTTCTTAAATAATCTTTTGTTTTCGACTTTTCAATATGTACTAGATCCTTCGTAGATTTATCACGCCCCGTACGGGGCACCCCACAGTTTAAGAAACACTGTTTTAAGCGCATAAATTCATCACTTAATAAATACCAAATGATTTAATTGGATGCCAAAAATAGTAATCACGTACGTATCAGGTTGACATTTTTCCCTAAATGAAAAACCACCACCTAATCCCGTAATAAACGGGTAATATTTCTTTTTAACTGAAAATAGTTATAAAATATTCCCTTGCACCACAAAGTATGACACAGGGCTCACAGAAATAAGTATGAATCACACATTACGAAGACAAAGGGGGAATTGAGGTTATGAAGGATTAGAAATACTTAGAACAAATTGGAAAGTGGAAATAAGTTGGTGAAGATTCGGAGGCCAATTTATATTAAGTCCCTTTACAGCCAATTTTAGGATCTTTCGTTCTTTGATAATAAAGCTTTGGAACACAGAAGGAACGCATGTTCTACATTTCCTTGCCACCAATATCACGATCACATGAAGATGAGGGAACTCTCAAATTTGTTCAAGTAGCTTTTAAAGTTACCATGACCAGTGAGAAATTGGGTTATTTTGTAATTAGTATAAAAAAAAAGGATGGCGTGACAGAGTCTCTCTCTCTCTCTCTTATTAATAGTTGAAAAAAATTTATTTGTTAAGATCCTTTTATTTGAAATGAGTCTTGGTTCCAAGACTCTTCGCCATTCTTTCTTTCGTTATCTTTTTGTAAAACGATTAAGGAATATTAACGGCAATCGGTGCAAATGAGATGGCCAATAATGAACGGGGAAAATATTCGTACATCCTCAAAAATAACAACTTTGATCATAAGTTGGACAAATTCTTCACCAAACTTCCGCGTAATTTTTTTAATACCTTCGCCATTTCACCTGTCGAGGGGCTAACACGTAAGTATCCAAAAAATATTTCTTTACATCATAATAAGGTGTTTAAAAATGAGATGTAAGTAATACATTTTAATTTAAATGTTTTGTCGGCAACATTGTCGACTATATCATAAAAATAAATTGAAAATAATGTGGCTCTTCAATAACAAAAAACAAAACGTTTTAATTATTTTCAAGGATTCTAAATGGAATCTACGTACAAATAAAAGTTCTAATCCAATTAATTATTCACTGTTTCTGAAGCAGTTAGCAAAAGGAAATGTAAATTGAATAAAAAGTTTTTAACTGATTGTTTTTTATTTATTTAGCTATTTATTTATTTATTTATTAATTATTATTATTATTATTATTTTGACGTTTCAAAATACGGCAATTTTAGCAAGACTAAGAAGTCTTAAAATTCTGTGAAAAAAATCAAATAAAAAAGGAACATCTGTAATAAAATTTAATTTATACCCATTTTAACAAATATATAACGTTAAGCAGCACAACTGCAAGTTGTGAATTTTGAATAAATCGTAAATACTGCGTGTGAGATCAACAAGTAGCAGTTTACGTTTCAAATGTTTTTCCCCTTTAATTTTTGCTTGTCTTGAATTTATTTTATTACTTGTATTATTTTTTTACATTAAATTATATTATTTTCTCATTCAGAATTCTGATTTAAATTCGTTTTTTTATGAATTTTCAATAGATTTTTTATTCAATTCTAAATTTTTTATTGCATTGTTTTTCTTAATTAAGTATTTAATTTGCGTCCTGGAACTACTATGATATATGATTACTACGTTCTAAGTAGCGCTTGTTGTAGAGTTACGTGGAATCCAAGATGGTGGCCGAGCGGTAACAAATCATAAGGAAAGCAATTCTAAAGAACAGTTTTGAAATATATTTCAAATGAAGAATATAGGAAGAAATTAAAAATAACCAATATCAATCAATAATGAATTTTACAATATAATATCTTAAAAATTACTTATAATAATAATAATATCAAGTAATGTATTATTATTATCATAAAATGTAATTTAATAGTAACTATGATATATGATTATATTCACATAATTTTTATATAATAATTATTATACATAATAATATTCATAAAACATAATTATTACATAAAATAATATTCATATATGTTAATAATTATTATAAATAAATAATATTTGTAATACTTAAAAAAAGTAAAATAAAAAAATAATTATTATAAATAAATAATATAAAAAAATTATTATTATACGTAATAATTATTATATTATATTATAAATAAAATCATTATATAATATGTATTAAAATTAATAATGAATAGCAATTAATAAGTCCTGATAACTGGCAATATTCCAAAAACTGAGAGTTCCTTCAATGAATTTCATCAAACAAGGAGCGTTTAAAAAAAATTATAAAAAGTAAAATAAAGAAAAAATGTGCCATTTATAGCAATAATTAAAAGTACAACACTCATTCTTTTAAAAAAATATCCTGGCGCTCACCATAGATATTAGACATATCCTTATTGGAAAATGTCATAAAATACAACAGAAGACTGAAATAGTAGCTAGTTGAACAAATGCATTTGTAATGGTTAATATTTTAAAGAAATCAAATTAAAATCGTCTGAAATGAATAGGGTTACTACGGGGGGACAATAACATTTTTAACACTAATATGCATTATCCCCATGGTAACCACATTACCACACGATTTAAATATTAAGGTAACCATATTGTAATGTTATCGGCCATATCTTGGCGAACATAAGCAACAACTTAGCGCTTAGCACTTCTATATCAGGTAAGCACCACTTTTAAACCTCGAAAGAATGAGAAATCCTAACTGTACTTTCTAAAAAAAACTCTGAATTTTTTTTCCCATTTATTTCACTTGAAATTTTCTTATACATAATTAGCTATTTAATCTACAGTCAAAATCTGTTTCTCTTTGAAATTCATGAACATTCGCATTCAGCCTCAACAATAAATCGATCAAGGTATAGTCCCTATTAGCTCATTAAAGTTTTATATTTATTCAAAAAATGTTATTCTTTTTGAGGAAAAAGATTTTGTGATTCTATGTTTTAAGTGTTTCAGTTAGGATTAGCGCAAGGTAGGATATGTTATAATAACATCAAAATGGATTTGCTATGATCAAATCACTATCGAGAATTGCATAATAACAAGAATCTGAAATGTTAGCTGAGTTCCTGAGGTTGATATGTGTGTGTGCAATGAATTATCATTACAGAATTTGTATTGGGACCTCTTAAGGTATCTTACAACCTTAAGCTCAGGATTTCGTCAAAAATGGACAAAAATGTTTTAAGGTTAATTTTGCGGACCAATTTATTTGGATCGTAAAATACCAAGTTTTTTATTTTTCGCTTACTCGTTCAAAAGTTTCAACAGTTCTAGTAAGAATGAGTGTCATTTTCAACAAGTACAAAGCAACTTAAAAACACTTTTTACGCAAAATGCGTTTTTATTTATTTTTTTTAGGAAAATTCGAAACGGGGATGCAGAGACGTCTTAAGACTTCTTGAGGCCCTGGAGCACTACGCTAAAGTAGGCCCTGGGCCCCTACATGAATGTAGGCCACAAATATGACCCTTAAAAGTAGACAGTACATAGCATACGTTGCCAAATATTCGTACAGACAATAACCCGAAACAAATAATTGTGCATGACTTAAATTGCACAAACCATCTCGACCAATTGTCACCTTTTGACTGAAGAAATAATGATGATGTATGGTGGTTGGCTTACGCCTATACATGGACGACAGTCCTCACATGTAGCCAGTTGACATATCGTCCATAATTCCCAGTTTTTCGAAAAATACAACCGGAAAACTTTTTGACCGTTGAAATTATTCGAATCGTTATCTTATTTAGACTGACTCGAGAACAAGACGATGCCCCTTTTATGGTCTAGGCCCTGTTGACATGGCCCAGTTCGCCCACGCCTTAAGACGACCCTGCGGGGATGAGTATTATTGAAAAAGGTATGATGAAAATTAAATGAAACTTTTTATGTATGTTTTTTTTTGTATTATTAGAGAAATCTCGCTATTTCCTTAAAAATCAATTCGTTATTTCAAAAAATTTACAGATACTTATTTAAACATAGCCAGCTCCTTTTTTTTAGCTATTTCATACAGTGACTAAGATAAAATTTTTCAACTTTGATAAAAATGTAAATCTTTAAGGTCACTTCAAAAATTAATAGCTCTGTAATATAAATGTTCAAAAACTGACAATTCAAAAATTCACAGACATTTGAATTTTTTTTTAATTTTCAGCAGTTTCTGTTCTTATTTTGATATTATTTTTGTCTTTACAATTTTACCTTTTTCCTCGTATAATTCACTAAACATCTGAATTGAATCTGAAAAACAACAAAATATCTACGTATCTCAACTTTTTAAGGGAAAAAATATTTCCCGAGTTGTTGGATGTCTTAAATCCGATTTGTACATGTTTTCAGCTGTTCTAAAAATAAACATCAATATTCAGCAAAAACAAAAACACAGACTCAGAAATACAAATATTGGTACTTACATATTAACCTGATGCCGGTGATTTATTGCCAAAAACCTAACTGCATTCCAGAAATGAATCGACGCAAGATATACATGTTACAGTAACCTGTTTAACCCCATCCTATGAATAATTACTAAAATTGATCGAAGTTTGCCAAAGAAGTTGCTTTGAATTCGCCAAGATCATCAGTGCCATTATGATAAGTACTGAAATATAATATGCAACATACAGTATAACAGAAATTGAAAAAACTTTACTATTTTTACTATCGAAGCGCTTTATTTCTAGCAATGGAGAATAAGAAGAAATCAATATTCTATTATTACAACTTAACCTCTATCTCATGAAACTCAGAATAATAACAGAACTATACACTAGAATCAGTAAAGATTTCGTTCTGAATGTATCAAAACTTTAATATTTAATTTTTTCGATGCTCTAATGCATGCAAAACTCATTATTTGATTCAGCAAATCCTGAATAAATACGGAAATAAGGTTGAATCTCCATTTTTCTTTTCCAGATGGCGCTCGACAAATAAACAGAAGTATCCATTGAACAATAGAGAGCATTACGCTGAGTGCTTCAGAAAATGCAAACCTTCCGTTATTGATAAGAATGGATGCGAGAGCACGGGACAAAAAAAAACTGAGTAAATAAATAAAAGACGATTCCTGACAATGCGGACCAATCAGAATGCTCGTGATTGATAGCCAAAGGCATCTGGCATCACGACAATTTCGTTCGCAAAAATGGCTTCTTTTTTTTGAGAACAAAATATGATTAGGGACCATGGAGCCGGAGATTTCACCGGATGTAATTTCCATGAAGTGGGGAAAACAGTTTTCGTTCTTTATGGGATTTCAAAATGAGATATTTGTTTGCCATTTTGCGATGGAACTGGGTATTAGATTAATCTGCGAAGATATATTTCGTGAATATTATAAATGGTAAAATCATCATTTCATAGTAGCGCACAGTGGAACAAATACGCTCAACAGCTGCCAAAAATTTAAAAAATATAATGGGATTTCAGGATACCCTCATATATTACTTATTTAGAATACCAACTAAAGTACTATTTGACAGTATTTAAATGCCTCATAACAAACCTAGTTCTTTTTTTTCAATTCCTACTCTATTAGTTCACTCTCTCCCTTTATATATATATATATATATATATATATATATATATATATATATATATATATATATATATCCTGTTCAAATTTTCAATCATTAATAAAATACTTTCTGTTGATCCATTCAAGTTCAACTACATTTTTTTGAACTTGTAGTGGGTGACACTTGATGTTAATACAGTTTTTCAAATATTAATTCATTAATTAAATTAAAAAATGAATACATAATAACAAACAGAAATAATACTCCAACAGCATATATAGAAAGAAAACTCGTTCGATGTGTCCCCTGTAGTGCAATGGATAGCGTATTGGACTTCCCATCCAAACGTCATAGGTTTGAATCCCATCTGGGATGGCCTAATTTCTGAGAATGCGTTTTCTTTTTTACTATACTATTTTATTAGAATAATTAAATTTAATGAATGAATAAGTAGTAACAAAAACAAACAAAATAGTCCAAAACCCTATATAGAAAGGAAAATGGAAAATTGTATGGAAATCAACTTTCTCTATTTTGTCACTTAATATAGTGATTCTGACATATGTATGTACATATATTTATATTAATTGTAACTATTTATTAAAAAGTAACTAAAATAAAAAAAATTTCTTTGTTGACCTATGTAGGAATTGATTTAATTTTTTTTTATATGTTACTTGCTTTTACTACAGTTTAGAGCCCTTATGTGTTGCAAACTGAGCTATTCGGTATTAGTGATTTACGGGCAACTTTAAAGCAGTTTATCACTAAAGTAAAGTATTTTCTAGTGTTGTTTAGCCATGGAAATATCTGTAACTTTATGGTATAAATAGTTTCAGGCAACAAAGACAAATTTATATATGTAGTCAAACATCAGGAAAATTAATGAGCAATAGATATTTTGTTTGGGCTCTAAGCAAGCAATATTAAGCTATGGTCGTTATCTTAAAATATTCTTTATTATATAAGCTCTCAGAAAATAATTCTTTTTTCCTGCTACTTTACGATATAGATCAATTTTTAGAACTTCACTTACAGAAAACAATATATTTCATGCGAATTTTTCATTATTATATATATTCAAAATTATTTCTTTTCTCGTTTTAGGAATATCTTCTAATACATTGTTTATTCCAAGACAAAAACTTTTAAATATAATGCACAGTTAGGGGGGTGAATAATTTCGAGCAACAATATGAGTATTTGGTAAAAGAGCTGGAAAACAGAACTAGTTGTCATGTGGTGGATTTAAAAAAACCAATTGAGTAGTTTCAAATTTTAATATCAATCAAGATCGACGAAAGCGTGTAGAACAGAAGAAAAATTTAATAAATATAATAGATTGACTTATAAAAGGCATCACAGCCACATCCATCAAAGGCCAGATGATAAAAATATCAAGGTAACCATATTGAAAGATATCGCCCGTCTTGGTGAACATAAACAACAACTTGGCGTGTAGCCCTCCTATATCAAATTAGTAACATATATTCAAAGGTTTTTATATATATTCGTCACAATTCAATACTTTATCTACATGTGTCATGAAAACCGTACCGTTTGCCAATAATTTCAGTGGTTATCATACTACACAGTAATAAATCCTACTTTCTTTGTAAAAAAGTACTTTAATGTGTTTTTTTCATTAATAAAAATAAACTTTGTCAAATTTTTTTTTACTCTTAAAGTCTGCATGTCTATGAAAACATTCGATCCACTTTAAAAAGTCTCACAGTTTTAGTTTATTTGATGGCAGTTATGAGGGTCTCCCGTCCCAGAGTGTGACGAAGCAGCAATATAGAAATAAACGTATTTTTTAGAACAACTTAATGGTACACAAATGATACTTTTCAAAAAAATACATACGCTAAAACAAACTTAATATAAAATCTTACAATTATTCAAACTGTTTTCAAATTTTAATCGTTTCCTTTTTATTTTTTCATAAATTAAGCTATAACATTTTGTCACGCACCATCTCTGGTTTAAACGTAAAAGGGGGGAGGGGGGTTCAAAGAAAGATAACTTAAGAAAATGTTTCCTTCCAAAAATTATTACAAGCAATTCTTTGAAATCACTGTCAATTAGAAAGGATAATACTCATTACATGTTTATGACACAAAATTATAGAAAATATAATTAAAACGCGTACTTCATAGGTACAAATCAAACACACTTAAAGTCTGATAGAATAGTGAACTCGATTGGTTTCCTGTATCCTGTCAACTAAAAAATAATTTTGTTGATAATATTTCTATACTGTCGCACTATATAAAAGGGCTATTGGACACACTCTTAAAAATTTTGAGCCACGGTCAAATGGCGAGAACAATACCCGAGATGACACCTTACTCACCAAACTTCCTCATCACATAAATGTGAGTACTTTGAGCCTCAACAGATTTAATATGCATCAATCTCTGTATCTGGTGCCTCTTCAGTAGCACCAGTGCGCGTACTCTAAATAGAAACAATGTCGGTCATGTATTAGAGACCTCGGCAACAAAAATGAATATGTTTTATATTTAGTGTCTGTTTAATTAGAATATACACATAAAATTGTTTTTATCATATGATTACAAGAAAAATTATTTAAATGCAATTTTTTGACAAAAAATGAGGAAAGAATGACATATTTTCAAAACATTCTCCTTTTATGAAAAATGTTTCGGTAATGTTAATATTTTGAAAATATATAACTAGGACTTCTGTACCAGAGTTGAACAAAGATTTTTGAAATATGTAATTCAGAAGGGGATTTATTCGTATTTTAATATATCTAAGTAGAGAAGTTTTAAAAGGGAAACACGCGCTAATAATAATTGCAATTGATAGTAAATCTGAAAATAATGTGAATTTTTTAAAATTCCTATTACTCACTATGTAGAGAAGTCTAAGCGGCATGAGAAAAAAATATTAGTATATTTTATAAATAGAATACATTTTCATAAAAGAATGTTTTGAAAATGTGTCATTTTTTTTTTATTTGCCCCAAAAAAGTTGCACTTAAATAATTTTTTCTAGCAACATATTCTTTAGATAGCTTTATATGTATATTCTTATTCAAATAAATATCAAAAAATTATCCATTTATACGCTTTTTAAAGCTACTATTCCAAACGTTGTCAATTACACTGAATTTTGCTCAGTCTTATGAGGAAACAAAATATGACATTAAAATTACTTTTTCTTTATTCTCTTTACTTTTTTAATGGTCTGCATATCAGCAACTAAGCCTTTGCAAACACGGCAAGTCCCAAAATGTGAGAGCCCCATTTCAGTGGTGGTACCATCTAGTGGCGGTTCTCACTACTACATTTGGACGTTCGAATTGATTATTTTCAAGCTCTCGGTGGATGCTAATACTGCCATAATTTAATTTTGCCGGAAATACTAGAGCCTAATTGATACTCAAGGGATCTTTTACTTGCCACATAATCATGTGACATGCGTTCCTTCAATTTTCGCATTCAAAACTTCTATCACATCCAGCCGGGGTCGAGCCCGCAACCTTAGGGTTAGGAAGAGGACACGCTACCTCTAAGCCACCGAAGCCGACAATTCCTTTATATCATCTCCAAATTATGCTGAAAAGACATTTGATAAAGTCAAAACTCAGTAATATAGATCATTATTTCCCTGTTATAGATATAAATGGGCTTGAAATTTGTTATAAAATAATATGTATTATTAATTTTTATTTATTTATAATGTAATGTATATCATAAGTAAGAGAGCTTTTTAGTTTAAACATCATAATACTTTCCCTTTAAATATATATATATATATATATATTTAAAGGGAAAGTGTTATGGGAAAGTGTTAAATATATATATATATATATATATTTTGTTAAAAAAAAAAGGAGCTATGGGAGAAAAAATATAGACTTACGGCAAAATATTATCTAAACTAAGAGAAGTTTTTTAATTAAAAAAACACCATTACGTGTTTACATGAAATTTTCTAACTATCAAATTCATCAGCTGTTTTATTACAAACTTAACTGTGCTTGCACTTAAAGAACGGTATAACTTCGAATTAATTCAAAGCTACCAAAATGCCATTAACATAAATGCTTGATAATTCACACATTCAAAATTAGACTCCTTTCTATTTCATCCGTAATCCCCTAGAGTTTCCACTTCGCCGGCGATTTAATGGCAGATAAATTAAATTCTCTGCGGTATGAATTGATGGAGCAAGTCGTCGAAAAGAGAGTACAGAGATAATTAAAGTACATTTGCAATATCCGAATACTGCTCGTGATTAATAATTGGGAGTTCAGTTCATTTAATGCTCAGTCAATCGATATATTATTCTTCCCAAGTTAAGGCTTTATCTTGTTAAATAAAAAAATTCAATTTAATTTATACAATTGTATTAATATGTGTTGTTTTATAACATTTTTGATACACATCTTTGATTCAACCTTTCGAAATATTGCTGCAAATCATCGTAATGTTGCAGAAGGCTGTGGATTATTTTTCATTGAGAACATTTATAACCCCGTACACCACAAAGTATCACACGGGGGCTTGCAGGGGGTAAGCTCACGTCACAAAGAAGAGAAGGATTACAACACAAACATCCATACCTTATCCGGGAGTCGAACCCAGACCCTATGGCACTGCAGTCAGCATCACTAACCACTATACCGGATGGCTGTGGATTAACCGAATGATTGTTAAGGTTACGCTACGAAACTACATGAAGGTTATTACCAACGAACCTCGTATTTTTGAACTACATGCAAATGACACCTGATTTGGCATCTCACCACTTTGGGCCTCGCAGATTTAGCGTCCATTAGCCCTGCACTTGTCGAATTTCATGGGCCACTAAAATTCGAGGCCATGACTTGACATATGCAACGCGACCATGACAGTTCAGCTACCGTGTCCATTAGAAAACAGTTTAACATAATTGATGGAGTAACGAATTCATAATCGATAGATAATGTGGGACTGATTGTACATAAATCTAAATAAAGACTGTCGTGGAATGAAATTGACTCATATTAAAGCAGTGGCGTAACGTAAACCCCCTCAACCCCGGCATTGTTGGGGGGCAGGTGTTCTAGTGGGCCCAAAGCCTCACTGACATGTACATATTCTGGCTTTGGTCACAAAAACTGATTTTGCAGGGGGGAGCTAGCATTCTTCGTTACGCCACTGTATTAATCGTGCCATTACTCAAAGTCTCGCGTTCTTATTGTGTGGAGATTACTGTAATACCTCGACTTACGTTACCTCGACTTACGCTACCCCGACTTACGCGAATCCAGAGTAACACGATTTTCAAATATTGTCGATTCGTCTTTTGTTTGAGAAAAAAATTGGTAAAATTGGTAATGTGATTGAAGAATTTTCAGATCTTGCCAGGCAAATAAATCTAGAAGTGGATAATGAGAATGTTCAAGAACTGCTGGATTCCCACAATAAGGAGCTAACTATGGATGAGTTCATGGAAATGCATGATCAAAAGCAAGATATTGAAGAAATCTGAGTCTTTAGACCCAGTTCCATCCGAAGATTAAATGACGGTTGGAAATCTGACAGAAGGCCCCAGTTTAATTGAAAAAAGGGTTATGCAAATTTCAGAAAATATAGACTCGAGTGAGTGACTGTAGGGCATATTGGTGCAAGAGCCTATTTCGGCTATACTGCGACAAACATTTGTTTTGATACTCCATAAAATATTAAAAATACATTCAAAATATTAAAATGTGATGCAAATAATGTATATTTAAAAGTAACTCATTAAAATCGCGTTAAAAATACCGCACACATGTATATATACTACAAATTTCAAAGTATAATCCTCCCCCCCCCCCAATTATTATTAAAGTGAAAATAAAACATCGAAAAAATCATGTAAACTACGACATTAAATCTAAACACTATTTACATAAGAGGCTAGACATTATTTCTTACGGTTCCTTGTCGGCGTCGTGTAATGCATGAAACGCGATTTGACATGGCAATCCATTAATACTCATCTACATCGCAGAAATATACACTCGAACGATAAGCATATACAGTCGAACCTCCATATAACGAACCTCTATATTGCGAATTTTTCTATATAGCGAACTTTTTCCTGGGACCAAGAATATTTCCCGATTTTCTTCGTAAAATAATCTCCCAATAGCGAAGTGCATTTTCTATATAACGAGCTTTTTCCTTGTGATTCACTTTTTTTTCTCCCTGTATTTGTCCGCATTTCAAGTTATTCTCTCTTTGAACACATTTATGGTTATCACAAAGTGAGTTTTGGTGCATTGCAAAGATGTGAGGTGTATATATTACGAAACAAAGTATTTTTTCAATAAAAAAAAACTCAAACAAAATTAATAGATTTTATGAGTAATTAAATTTAAGGACGCATGTGATAATGTATTAAATTTAAGGACGCATGTGATAATGTATGTTTAGAATCTCAAGTTATAAAATAATGTATGTTTAAAAGTACTTGTATGCTTTAAATTAGAAAATGTCCTTAAAATTCATTAATTTTAATTTAAAATTATTTTCTTAATGTTGAAAATACAATATATTCCTCGACATTCTTTTTCTTGTTTTCCTTGCACGCGGTTTTTCTTTCTTTATATATAAATACAAAAATATTAAGTTTCGAAAAGATGTAAATAATTACTTTTTTTTTAATATAATTGAATTATGAAATGAATAAATGAATGAATTATAAATGATTTATGAATTTTTCAAATTTGTTTGATGTGATTTATAAAGTACATTAAAAGCTGAACCTCTATATAACGAATTTTCCATATAGAGGTCCGAGTATATATATATATATATATATATATATATATATATATATATATATATATATATATATATATATATATATATATATATATATATATATAAAGAAAGATATTTCTCTGTAATCATTCACACGTGATCCGACGTGATGAAAAGTTTAGCGACTTCATTATATAGATTTCCGACTGTATTTTCAACAAAACAAGGAACAAAAAAATTATTAGCAAACTACGAGGAAATTTTCTGGAGAAAAAAATCTTTGAGCTAGCAGACTCCTTTTTGTTAGGTTTTATGAAACCTTCTCCATCAAAATAATTTTGGTTTGCGATTTTGTGTACTTGTGTTATCTAAGATTTTATTAAAAAATTTTTAAATTAGTATTTTCGTTCATCTCTGACCCCAACTAAAAATATTTATATGTATTTATATGTAAAATTACACCTCGACTTTCGTGAATTCGACTTACACAGTTATCACTCAGTCCCACCTATCACGTAAGTTCGGGGTATAACTGCACGGTGCCAGCTAAGTGTCAATCTCGTTATTTTACCGAAACTCAAATATATATATATATATATATATATATATATATATATATATATATATATATATATATATATATATGTATATATATATTGACTGGGTTAAACGCAGCTTTGAATTTGAACTCTGCAATATACCACACCCCACCAGTCTATATTGCAAACAATAGATTTTCTCCTTTCTGATAATAATTCAAGTTTAAAGTTAAAAAAATAAGTAATATAAAAAAAAATTTAAGTCAATTCCTACTTCGATCAACAAAGAAAAATTTTATTTTAGCTACTTTTTATTAAATAGTTACAATTAATGTAAATATATATGTACATAGGACAGAATCACAACATTAAGTGGTGATTAATTTTTATTAATTATCATTAAAGTATCGTATTGCCATCCAAAACAATCGTGTATGTAAAATTTCAGTTCAACTGAATGCTTTAAAACGTGAGAAAAAAACCTTTTCAAGTTTTGACACAAGTCACCAAAAGGGTAGCCAAAAATGATGCCAACGTGGCTGTATTTGTAATTATTTAAATAATTAGTTTTAATCAATTAATTTTTATTAATTATAATTAAATTACTGTATTGTCGTCCAAAATAATCATCTATATAAAATTTCATCTCAATTGAGCGCTTTAAAATGTACTTTATTAACGATTGAAAATTCCACCAAGATAAATAAATAAATAAATAGAGAGTGTGAGCTAATAGTAGTAGGAATTGAAAAAGAATAAAAAGATCTTTATGCAGAACACGTGCCCATTTTTTTCCTTCTCATTCACTGAAATTCCAGTTTATTGTAGGGCGCGACCGCTGTAGCTGATTTCGTCATAGTCATGAAGTCGTGGCCGGCGAATTGTGAGCTTGAGTGCTGGTACAACTGAAATTCGTCTTTTGGCTCGTAAAGTGAACCACGTTAAATTTGCCGTGGCTGAAAATTCTGACGTTGGGGTGATGTGTCAGCTGAGAGAGTTGGGTGCCATTTCAGGTCTCGTCCTCGTCACTTGACTGAAGTTAAAACGTACGAGGTTCGTCGCCAACAGCTCTCGGGTGCTTCAAATTGCGACATTAATAGACAGTCAAATTCAAATCGATTTAATCTAAAAATAATCAAAAGGGATATTAGACACTGTGTCCCCTCCTCCTCCCTCTCCCCCCTCCTGTGGCCGCGGTAGCCAAGTGGTATGGGCATCGGATCGTGGCTGGCTTTATCACGAGTTCGAGCCCAGTACCACTAAAGACCCACCGTGTAGGGCAACGATGCATGCTAAATCTGTCGAGAGCTGAAACGTCCTCCCGTTGGTGTGGTGTGGTAGTTAGGAGAGGGGGTGCCAGCTCAGGTGTCGTCCACGTCACTTGACCATGGTTCAAAATTACGTGGTCCGTCGCCAAAAGCCCTCAAGTAGCTGAACAGTGCGACGTTAATCTTCACTCACTCACCCCCTCCTAAAAAAAAGTAGAAAAAAACTTTAAATTGCATACTGTTATACTAAAAATAGAATTACTATAGAAATTATGTTTGCCATTTTGGTGAATATACTAGCCCTCCTGGTGCCAAAATACTTTAGTCCTCAGTCACCAAAATAGGATACCACAAGCTTTTTTTTTTTTTTGTTTAAATGTGAGCTATGTTTTTGTTTTCTATGAATGTGATTTAACTTACCGTAATGTAATTATTAAACTTAAATTAAGAGAAATGTTTAGAATTTGAATCAAATTTTTAAAAATATCTAAACGCTGCTATCCCTCCCCCCAGAATTTAGTTTTGTCTGTTTCACAATAAGGAGGAGACACTAACAACAAATTAGTGTTGCTATATATCATAATTATTTATTTAAAAAAATTTAAAAAAGAACTTACAATCTGTTTTAATTGAAAAAAAAATTTTTTTTCTAATGTCTCACAATTGCAGAGATTTTCGTATAAATGTAAAAACTTAATTTTTTTCAAAAAAAAAATATTATCATTTTCATCAAAATTAAAAATTCTTATATTCTAAGCTTGTATCCGTTGAAAATTTATACTAGTAAAATATTTGTTATTTTTTTATTTATTTTCTTCATATTAAGCCAAATTTTCTATTTATGCATCATTTTTTGAAATGATAACTTCTTAAGGCGCGTTTTGCTAAAGAGTGAATCTAAATTAAGCGTCAGGTTCGGCTGCGTTACTCTCAATCGGATTTATTCGGCTCCAGACGGCAATCATAGTCGGATTGTTTGAATCGCGGTTGCTCGCTTAGTCCCGTGAAGAGAGATAGTTTTATTTTCTTTATTTGAAATTTTTGTCATGCAGCCCACTTCCACTTGACTCCAGTGAGTGAAAAAAAGAAAAGGAGCGCAAGCGAAAATAATTGGAAAAGAAAAAAAAAATGTTCTGATATAGGAGATCGAAAATAGAAGAAACGAAACAGGAAATCTATTATTTGATTCAGTAAAAAGAGCATTTAAACACAAAATTGTTCCAAATGAATTAAACTGCGAAATTTTAATGCAGTTAATTGGCGAGAAAGTTGCCAATATTTTGGTGTATAATTGCGATGACAACTAGGAGATTACGTGAAAATAAAAGTATTAATTGTGAAAAAGTACGAACTCTCACCTTTTGTTTGCTTAGAGAATTTGAAGAAAAGTAAACGGCTTTCAGGACATAAGTTTTCCTAGCCTTACATTGTATACGGAGTTATGTAAGTTATATAAATGGTACTTATGTACTATCGCAACAATGCCAAAGTTCAGGACAACTAGTCAAGTTGGCAATCTTGATTTCCCGTGTGTCGTAGGCAACCATGTGTTTCCTTTCATATCATGTCGCCAACACCGTTGCGATAATTCGTAAGTATTATATAGACATATGTATTATATAAATATAATCTACATAAATAATTTACATATCAATATTTTTAAATAATTAGGCTAATTGGCATTTACATAAATCGAATAAACTCATATATAAATATGTAAGAATGCATAATTATTTAAACATTGCCCTTTACAGAAAATGGATGAAATAAACAAATCCACTAATGAATTGGCACGAAAAATTGAACTACATCTCTTGAATGTCATAAAAGAAAGCGTAGTCAATCCGAAGAATTGGATTATCTTATCCAGAATAAATCAGAAGTTTTCACTTCTAACGTGTAGTCACAAGCACACACACAATTTTATTTTTCCTCTTAAGAATATTTAAAATTAATAATATAAATCATAAACACCATTTTTAAATCTTTATTATGTGTAGTTTTATTCAAATAGTGCTTTTATTTTGAACCGACATTCTTTTGGAGAATAAAAATGGAATACCAAACCACCCTTCAAACTGTTCCATATGAGAATCCTTGTTTATCACGTTGAAAGGTAAAGAAAATGAATAAGTCAGCACTGTCTTCACGCGGAGCAAATGATTTGGCGGAAAATTTTCGCGACACTGATGGATTTGGCGTTCGCTGTAGGGAAGGCGAAAAAAAATATGAGAGATATTGATGTTTCTCGAAAACTAATTCCAGCGGTCTTCAAATGGAGAGGGGTCCTTCTTCTTTTGGGGATGATTTATTGCGTCTTCCCCTCCTTCCAACCGCATCGAAGTAAAGAGGATTTGGCGAGAATTTTGACTTCACGCCATTTTTTAACCGATTTATTTTTGTTTCGAACACACTTTTTTCCCTTCTTAATTTGGTATGTGTTCGGAAGAAGATGGAAAAAAGTGTAATAATGTATCGATCGAGATGCTAGTATTCTGAAAAAAGATTATCGTTCCACTTGAGTTTTTTTTAATGAATTCTTTCGAAATAAAAACAGTGAGATGAATATGGCATTACGGAGAAATAACCACATTTTTTTTTATCCCTATAGTCAAGTAATAAACTTAGATACTAAGTCCATAAAGTATCGTAGTTTTACCTTTAGCCACCGTTTAGAATTTGTGAGTTTAATGTTGTGGGATTTCTGTTCATCTCAAATCATGGCGGTTGTAGTTATATTTTGATGTCATAAAATACATTCAGAAAAGTAAAATATTGTTTGAAATAGCAAAAATCTGCCTTAATTTTATCTTAGGGTTATCTAAATATCTTATATTTTCTTCAGCGAATATTTACGAGGATTTGAGATTTTTTTCAAAAAAAATGCTTAAAATTATACTTGATAAAATCTGAGGAGAAATACTGTGTGAAAACTACTGAATATACTGTGCGTGTGTGTGTGTGTGTGCGTGTGTGTGTGTGTGTGTGTGTGTGTGTGTGTGTGTGTGTGCGTGTGTGTGCGTGCGTGCGTGCGTGCGTGCGTGCGTGTGTGCGTGTGCGTGCGTGCGTGCGTGTGTGTGTGCGTGTGTGTGTGCGTGTATGTGTGTGCGCGTATGTGTGTGTGTATGTGTAATAACTCTCTCAAGTATCCTTTTAATTAACTCGTTTTAAATAATCTCTTTTAAAAATTTTTAATTCTTTGGTTCAAAACTAACGCTTTAATCTTAATCATAATCGAATAGTAACATTGAATCAGAAAATCTCGTTCCCACTTGTTCTAACCAATTATATCTCCTGTTACAAAGGAGTCACTTGATCTTCACTAACGGTATAAAGCAAAAGTGTGTGTTCTGAGCTCATCTCTCTCTCATTTTTTTGTCTCCATCTCGTCGTCTTGAATATGTTTAAACAGCTGTAGTTCATTTATCCTTTGTGTTTTATGTGCTCGTATGCTTGATGCGTTGTGGTAACGCCTTTGATATTTCATGTGAAAATAAAGAGTAAAATGAATTCAAAAAAAAGTTCTCCGTTTATCAAGAAACAATAAACATAAATAACTGACGTCAATTCTACATATAAATAATCAACTAAATAGGCTTCAACAACGCTATATATATATATATATATATATATATATATATATATATATATATGAGAGAGAGAGTTGTTTTGAGACACAGTCAAGTGACAAAGATGACACTTAGCTGGCATGTCCCTCTCCAGACTCCCATGCCTCGGCAATAGAAGGACTTAAAGCCACGGCAGATTTTACGTGCATCAGCCCTCTACACGGCAGGTCTTCAGTTTCTGGGACCCGAACTCATAGAATGCCGGGCACGAATCATTAACCACAACCACTAGGCTACCACGGCCACAAATGATGATGACAAGCGAAATGTTTAAGTAATTTTTTTTGTAAGTGGGAAATTAGATATATTGTTAAGAGACGAAAAATATTAAATCGTACAAAATTTTGAGCAGTATGATTACTAAAATAATTTTATTTTCATTAATAATTTTTAATTCTAATGAATTTTTGCTAACCTTATCAGTAATCTAGCAACTCCACACTTATTTTTACACAAAAACTAACCTTGCAATAATATCTGAACAAGATTCATTCTCCAGATTTTCAGAATCAAGGTAGGTTACCACAGGCAATATCCTGCACAACTTTACTACACATTCTACTATTTTATTTCTAAGGAATTTTGTTACACTTTTATTGAAGAATGTTGAAAATGTATTATTTATTTTTAGCTTTATATTTATTTTTAATTATAAATTACAAACTTCAAATTTCAGATGGCATTGTTAGTAATATGAAGCTGTATTGCTTCATTTTTCAATTACTATTTATTATTTTATAAATGGCAACACTATAGTTTGTTCAAATGTTATTTTAATAAGAGACGTTAAAATAAAGTTCAAATTACTAGCCACCGTAGTAGGAGTTTTAATTTAAACTATTTCGACTTAGTGGTGTGGAAAGGACAAATTGTGTACATGTGGTATCCCTGTAGTTATTTTTGGAAAGCTAAGAATATTTTCTGAGAATAATATAGTTTATGTATACATATATATATTGATAGATAGATAGATAGATTATATTTTCCTTTGAAACTTTAACAAATAATCTTCCAAGAAAAATCTGAAAATATTTTTTTTTCCGGTATAACATTTTTTTATATTTAACAGCAGTTTGAACTTTTATGATAAGAAAGTTTGAGTAATTTAATCCAGTTTTCGTTCCAACTTCCTTTCGAACTTTAGGAGATAATTCTGGTGCATGGCATAAAGCCAAACATTATTGAAAAAGATATTTATTTCTATTATGAGGCAAGCACATAATATTCTAGAATTTTTTGAAAAATCTCGGCGTTCGTGATGTATAACAAAGAACAAAACACGCATTAAACCTCAATTTGAGGCACGCGAGCTTTTAATTATAGGAATTTAAAATACTATTTATCACGACACACATCACATCTATCTTTCTTATTTTTTAATCAACAGTATCATAATATTAGGCTTCTTATCAGAACCATTTTTTTCCTACTCCAAATTGTTGCCGAGATTGATTATTTTAAAAACAGTAAAAATTATTTTTATGCCCGGTTGATTTTCATAAATTAGTTTTACAATTTTTTAAAAATCCACTTTAATTTCTACTTCACTTTTATTTAAGCCCAATAACTTTGATAAGTAACAGATATGGCTGGCATTTTGAAATATGTTTAACCCTGCAATCTTAGTCCTAAGACAAAGGTATACTTTTGTAATACTGTGGCTGTTCTTTTATCCGTAATATTTTACTATTTCCTTGCCTATTGCTTAGCAAATGTTAGAATTTGACAAATTTTATATATTATAAGGATTATACATACATATATATATATAATTAAATTAGGTTTAAAAATATATTTCCTATACAACATTTAATTTTTATTTCCCATTACATTTTCAAGTATTAAATTGAACACCCAATTGTTTCTCCGAGCAGTTGGCCCAAACACAAAACACTTCTAATCCCATAGGTCATTATATTTTATAGCCCTATATGTCAGCATTAACTTTCAATTATAACCCATAACTAAGAATGGTACTTCACATCTAAGCATAAGTGGTGAAGCCACTTACATTTTACTTGGCGTCCTTTTTCTCTAAGAGTAACATCTATTGATGGTGGTTAACTGAATAAAACCGTTTTTTACAAAAAGGTGTGTGTGTGTGTGTGTGTGTGTGTGTGTGTGTGTGTGTGTGTGTGTGTGTGTGTGTGTGTGTGTGTGTGTGTGTGTGTGTGTGTGTGTGTGTGTGTGTGTGTGTGTGTGTGTGTGTGTGTGTGTGTGTGTGTGTGTGTGTGTGTGTGTGTGTGTGAAAGTATTTGCTGACACTAATTTGCAGACTGTGTGTTGAGAATTTCAATAAGCAACCTCCCTCCTGATCTCTCAAAATATATTGTAACGGGATCTTTTTGGGCTTAGACATATCCTCTTGGTGAAAATACTCTTTTTAACTATATGATATTAGTTTAAAAACCACTTTCCGTAGAGAGGACTTTATATAAGTAAATGCAAACTCTTTTTAAGTGCCAATTGTTGAGTTGGCGAGGTAATGGTTAAGAGTTATTCGTAAGCTTAAATTGAAGAGTTGGTGACTGGTGGCCACGCATCGTAATTTTAGTACTATAAGAAGTATCCACGGGAAGAATGGAAGGTATTTACCTTACAGTTGAACGAGCTAGCAGGCTGAGAGCCGGATCATACAAGAGATTTAAGAAAGATAAGTACTTTTCATAATTTGATTACTTAAATTCCGGTTAAGATTTCTTGTTGTCCCACAGGTTTAGTTATTAAAGGGCATTCATATAGTGTTAAAGGTTGAATAAAATTAGATATTCTAAGTCAGTGCTTCTCAAACTTTCAATACTGGCGCCCCCCTTTTCAATTACAATTTTTATCGCGCCCCCCCTTATACATAATAATTTACTGAATGCAATAATAATGCACTTTTACGATAAAGCAACAATATTTATTATAAACCGTACAAATTCATGACATAAGTATTAAATTTTATATATGTTACTTTTAAGCAAAAAAGTTAAGTAATAGGATAATTACTAAGTTATTTTTTTTTCCTTTCTCTGATTTTTAAATTGGAACATATTACAAAATGCGGTGGTTGCTTAGAAGACAAAATATAGATATCAGCTAAATATAGAAAATGAACTCAGAGGGTCAATTTCTTATCTTAAAACTCCTTTCAAAAAATTTGCTCTGTAAGACAAGCCCATGGAAGTAGCTAATAATTATTAAACTTGTTCTTAATTTAGTATTAATTAATTAGTCATAAAATACTCTGTGCACCACTCATACATTAAAAGCAGTGTTTCTCAAAGTTTCAATACTGGCGACCCAATTTTCAATCATAATTTTTGTCTCGCCCCCTGTACAACAATAATGTATTTACTGCAATAAAAATGCACTTTGAGAGAGAGACGCTAAAGTTACAACACGATCTTAATTATAAACCGTACAAATCAATACTATAAGTATATTAAATTTTGTATATGTAACTTTTAAGTAATATATAAGTAATATATATATATATATATATATATATATATATATATATATATATATATATATATATATATATATTTTAAGAAAATTACTTAACATATATATATTACTTAGAATTATGTTATTTTTCTTTCTCTAATTTTTAAATTGGAACAGATCGCAAAATGATGTATTTAATTAAAGATTTATTTCCTTCAGCATTCATTTCTCAAAGTACAAATGTCATTAGAAAAATAGTCTAGTCAATGTCGCTCTCTATCATATCCATCACATCTGGCATTATAGGGTACGTTTGCGTGAGTCTGGGCAACCTATCGGACGTCTGCGCAAAACATGTAAAAATGCTTTTCCTCGTACAATTCCAGTCAGTTTTGGTCGACTCAATACTCCTATAGCTACCGAATCTAGCTTGAATGTACATTTTTTTTTAATTTCCACGTTAATTCTAATTCACGGTAATTAAGTATTTACGGCAGTAGATTAAAACAATATCATACATACATTTTTAAGTCGTAAGCAAACATTCGACCATAATAAAGAATCAACAAGTACACAGACGAACGAGCATGGTTCCGAAAATTAAATCAAGGCGATCTTCTCAAAAAATACTTAAATTTTGGATTTACCACTACTGAAGTAAATGATGGAAAAAAAAAGCCCCAGCTCGATATGAGTTAAAACTTACAAATCTGTAGAACAACATGTGAAAGTTGTTTTTAAAACATGTAAAATCATTTAGCTATGTTGGCAAAGAATTTTAAAAAGTATTTTCTGGATGAGGACAGCTTGGTAGCAAGTTACGAGTGGATTAGGGATCTATTTCAAGATACTCCAGAAGGGCTCTCAACTTCCGAAGAAGAAATCTTCATATATTTTACATCCAGTGAAAAATTAAAAGGCAATTTGTAATAAATCGCTCTTTGAATTTGGGGTAGAGGTGGATGAGGAATTATCTGTACTGAAAACAAAAGCACTTCGTATACTATTACCATTTTCAACATCCTACCTTTTTCAAACCGGATTTTCTGCAGTGGATGCCTTGAAGACAAAATATAGATCTCAGCTAAATATAGAAAAATAACTCTTTAAGTATCAATTTCTGATATTAAACCTTCCTTTGAAAAACTTTCCTCTACAAGACAAGCCCGTGGAAGTCCCTAATAATTATTAAACTTGTTCTTAATTTGGTAATAAGATTGATTGATTGATTGAATATTAACGTCGCACTGTTCAGCTGCACGAGGGCTTTTGACGACGGACCACGTAATTTTGAACCATGGTCAAGTGACGTGGATGACACCTGAGCTGGCACCCCTCTCTCCTAACTACCACACCACACCAACGGGAAAACGTTTCAACTCTCAACAGATTTAACGTGCATCGCTGCCCTACACGGCGGGTCTTTAGTGGTACTGGGCTCGAACTCGTGACAAGGCAAGCCACGATCCGATACCTATACCACTCGGCTACCGCGGCCAAATTCAGTAATAAGAAATTATTTATAAAATACCTTCTTCAGTACTGATACATCAAACGTATACTGGCTGAAACACCGATTCTTCGCACGAGTTCATTTTTTATAAAAAAATAAAACGTTATTCTTGATATAATAGCTGAACTGTAAGGGGAGTAAAACTGTGTGCACGACATTGTATACAAAAATGTAAAATGATTTTTTTTTAGATAAATGCTATAATTGTAAATAACTGTTTAAAAGAACTGTAATTTTAAACCTCACACAATTAGCATTTAGAATTAACGTTAAATTATGAAAAAGAATATAAAATTCCTATGAAGAATGATTGTGTTACTTTTTAACATTTAAAGCGAGAAGACTTCAAAATGTTTTAACCCGGGAGCAGGCGCGTACTCGATACTAACGTTAATGGTAGTGCGAGGGGACTCAGTCACCCCAATCATTTGTTTAGAATTATTTTTACTGTACACGATACAAATCGGAATTCTAGTGAATATTTTAATTTATAGAAAGTATACTTACCTTCTTTCAAGGACTATTCAATTCTTTGATGATTTGAGAAAAAATCCAATAAAACTGAACTAAAATTATTCAAAAGTACAAGACCATAATAAAGGACGCAAATCAGACACTTTTCAATTATCCTACAGAAATGTTAAACCAATCAATTCTTTTCCAAATATCGCAAAACTCAATTATTTACAATTTCCCTAAGCGAAAAGCAAACGCATAAAAGATGGGAGGGAACTAATATTGATAATAACCATACCATAAGATTGAAGGTCAATCAAATGATTAGCAAACGTACTATGCAGCCTGGCTGAAAAGTGAATCATGACTTCCTTTTCTTTTTCTACAACTAATGTACAGTATTTCAATAATAATTACAGTGGTGAATTGTTTATCTTAGAATTTTTCTCAGGGTCTGGGTTTCTTTTTTTCTTTTAACGAGTAATATTTTATGTTAAAACGTAATAAAAAATCTCTCATTGAGGAAATACAGCAAAAAAAAACAAAATGTTTTTGTTTTCTTTAATTTGGTTTTGGGATCAAAGATAGCTATTTGATGACGGAAAAAAGCCAGGTAATAAACATAAATTATGTCAGTGTTGTTGTGTGTATTTTTTTTTATTATGGAAGAAAGCATTTTGTTTTACTTCTCTTTCCGGTTATTTTTTTAAAAAATCTTTAAATTTTCGATACACTCGCGCCCCCCTTGTAGGATCATCGCGCCCCCCAGGGGGGCGCGCCCCACACTTTGAGAAACACTGTTCTAAGTTAATGTCTTTCTCAACCCTCTCACACCCGCGGCCACTGTCACGACAAGGTGTAACGTGGTACATTTGTCTCATTAAACTGATTCTAAAATTAAAATGTACCAGCAGCTATAGATATGAAATCAGCATAATAAATAAATTGTATAAACCGGTAGCTCTTTTCTTATTTGTATTGATTTTTACTGTACAATACAATTGAACGTTTCCTTTGACAAAATGTTAACTAATTAATGCAATAGTTTTTTTTAAAAAAAATTACAAACTTCTCCAGTGTCCTATGCTTGCACAATGTAACCCTTGATCCAAAACAATTGCCCTCCCCTGCAAAGCATCCTTCTTAACATACTTCGTGACATTGAACCAAGTGAAGGAAACCGATAGCTAGCTAGCACTCCACCCTCTAAGCTTCCACACAACGGCAATCTGAAGACTTTGAACCTCGACAATTTCAGCATATGTTTCAGTCCTACGTGACGACATGCCCTTCTATGGAAGAGTTAAGACAATGAAGTATCCTCGTCTCTGTGTTGTTTGAAGAGTTTAATTAAACATCCCTTAAGTCAGCATTTCTCAAATTGTGGGGCACTCCCCTCTTGGGGACCGTGACAACTCTACGAGGGGGGCGCGAGCATATTGAAAAGTCGAAAACAAAATTTTATTTAATTAAATTTGTTTGCTTACCTTCAGTAAACTAATAAATACCTTCTGACATAATAAAAAATAAAATACACATTTACACTGATATATTACACTTATAAATGTATCAGTACTGCACAACGTATTTTATAATTAATTTAATAATACAAAGTTAAGAACAAGTTTAATAATTACTAGTGACCCCATGAGCTTATCATATATAAAATTATATACAAAAATGAACCCTTATCTTGATAATTTGTACTGTTTATAATTAATCCCTTAACTGCCGATTAAAAATTACGCGATTGGCTTCCCAATGCCAACCGTTTTCCACGTAGGCACGCGTATACGATGTATTGGGGGGCAGTAAGGAATAAAGAACAAATAATCTGAAGTAAGTAAATATTTCGCAAACACTTTCAAGGTCCTTTTATTGCATTCCAAGGCCTTCGGAATAATTTTATGGACAGCAGTGCACAGAAAAGATCGTTCTTTGGAAAGACGTATATATACGTCCGGGGAAATTAACGCTTTGGCTGAGCGAGAAGTTTATATACGCTAGCGGAACTTAAGGGGTAAAATCGTATTGAAGCTTTAGTGTCGAAGTATAGTATTAATGAGTTAAATACATTATTACTGAATGAGGGACCGCATTGAAAATTATGATTGAATATTGGGTCGCTAATATTGAAACTTTGAGAAGCACTGCCTTAAATCTCTTTGAAATTTCTGATATAATTTTGTAAATTGAAAGCGAATATTTATACCTGAGTTGTGTTCGATCCTTCAGGATCTAGAGGCAGCTAGATCAGATCCATGAGTCCTATCAAAGTCCAGCACCAGAAGTGGATTTGCGTGGACATCTTCTAAGGCTAACCCCAAATAATCGAGAATATGTTCAGGGAAAGCCAGCACTTGGGACAAATCTGGAAAATCTTACGGCCAGATTCGAAGGTCAAGCATTTCAAATGCCTCCTTGAGCAATCTAGATACAGCCGTTTGATCATTTCTGTCTCCGTCAAATTCCAAAGCACCCCCAGGGCTTTTCCTTCTAATCCCGGGATGGTCGGGAACTTATACCTGTAACAAGGTTCTTTGATTGCAACCAGAAGATTATTGTGGTCTTCATATAGTTGAATGAATCGTTATAAAGATGGTGAGTAAAATGTTAAGTTAGCGGTTCTTTAACTGTGGCCAGCCTGGGGGTCCGCGGAGTTTCGTGCATCGTTGAGGTTTCCCTCTTTTAACAGACTCTGAAAGGTCTCGTGGAAAAATTGAGAGATGCGATATACTAGACTAGATCACTAAATTATTCCCAATAAAAAAAATTCTACTAGAACTTATACACTGCTGTCCACCGTAAATGCAACACCCTGAAGGAAGCATGCAAATAACATGAAATTTACAGCATGCATTAGCGGAGGTGAGATATGCAAATGATTAGAATTTCAGCGCAGACACATCACGCGTGCCTGTGGCGAAGCCTCAAAGCGCTATTTAAGGCATGGAGATTTAGACGATTTCAAGTTCGGCAATTGTGTTTTTTTCAAAAAAAGATCAGTTATGTCTTGTAGAAAACAGCGATCAGTTTTTGATCAAGTATCACAGTTCAAAAGAGGAAGGATAGTGGCCTACCGAGATTGTAGATTATCTTTCAGGGAAATCGGTAGTCGTGTTGGACGAAACCAAACAACTGTAATGCGGATATGTGACCGTTGGATGCAGGAGGGTACGTCGGACCGACGTGGTCGATCGCATCCACCTCAGTGCACCACTTCACGTGAGGACAGGCAAATTGTGAGCATGGCAGTGACGGATCGCTCAGTCACATCACGAACCGTAGCACAGCACATTGAGTCTGTAACGAATCATTCAGTGTCTGCGCGTACCATTCGACGCCAGCGTGTACAGCAGAATGGTCTGTCCGCAAGACGTCCATTGCTTGTATGTCTACCTATATATGTCTACCCTTGACGCAGAACCACAGATTTGATCTGTGATTCTGCGACTTAATATTATTTAGTGATAAAGAGAGAGAGCGACTTAATATTATTTGATAAATAATATTAAGTCGGGGCGAGATGTTTCAAATCTTGGGGACCCGCGATATCACGCTGATACATAAAAGTAGGCCGCTGTGATCGAAAGTTTAAGTACCGCTGTGTTAAAGTATTTGTTGCATAAAAGGGTTTCTAATTTGCTTTATAAATCTTTTTTTTAACTTAAGATATATTTCAAGGATACTTTGACGAAAAGCCTCTTGCTCACTATACTCAAATTATAGCCCTTATTTGAATCGAAAACAGGAAGAAATATGACCAATGAGTAGCTAATTGATCATCTGCCTTAATATGTTCCGATGACGTTGATTATCCTTGAATTGTTGAAATTGTTTTGCAATTTCTACTACTTTCATTGCCTTTATATAATTATAGGATGTTTTCTTAAGTAAAAAGATTAATAAATAGTAATGAAAGCATCATATATAATCGGAGGAATACCCCGCAAGAGTGTTATTTATTTTTGGTGTGAGGATTATCAAATGGAAGTCATTATATATATATATATATATATATATATATATATATATATATATATATATATATATAAAGTTTATGGGAATCAGTACTTCGTGTTTATGTGAGTTTAATAATTTTACAAGTCAGATTTATAAATAATACGTCATTTAAAGGGAAAGGATTAATTGTAACGCGATGCGCTGTTCTGAAAGCTAATACACAAACTGCATAAATATTTCGATTTGACATATACTTCAAATCTATTTTCATCTGTTGCTTCATTAGTTGAGAGATAATTTCAATGTGCATGTCAAAACACTTGTAGGAAAAAACTATGAAAAAGGCTGATAATTCACTAAATCGACGTACTATACATCAAATTGAGATAGGCGAAATTAAATTGTTCTAAATTATAGAATTTGAAATGATATATCTACAAAAAGAAGATGTTTCCGTAACTATCCACACGTGTTCCAACGTAATGGAAAATTATAATTTTTCGAATTTATAGCTCTATATAATGATATAATGTTAATATACATTTTATATTACAACAGTATGTGACTTCATACAGTTATAACTTCACCTTTTCATGCATTTATACTATTTTTAACATTTCAATTCCTAATACAATTTGAGCAACTTCTTCATCAGGGTGGATCGCGTTACATGGAAAGAAAAAATTGTTATCCATCGAAATCTAAAGGAAAACTATACGGTAAAGATCTTCTAAAAAATAGAAATCAGCAGAAAAATAATCAAAAATTTAAAATTTAAATTTAAGATCACCACAAGCGGTTGAATTCTCGAAAAAAAAAAGGGGGGGGAAGACTTAAGGTATCCGACTACGTTCGGAAACGTGATTTTCAAAAGCACATAAATGGATAATTTTCATGATATTTAGTGTCACTTAGATTACAATATATGCATAAAATGGTATTAAGGACATTTTGACAAAAAAATTATTTAAATACAATATTTCGGCAAAAAATTAACTTAGACGGTCCTTTTTTCAAAATGTTCTCCTTTTGTGAAAAATGCTTCTATTAGAATAATATTTTGCCTGTATATAGCTCAGACCTCTGTTCAGAGACTCAAATAGAATTTTTGAAATACATAACTTAGAAGTGGGTTTATTCATGTTTTACGACAATAGAGGGGAGCAATTTTAAGAAAAAAAAGCGAATAATTATTTCAATGGGTGGTAACTCTGAAAATAATGTGAATTTTTCAAAATCTCTAGTTGATCCTCTGTAGAGAGTTCTGAGCTATATACAGACAAAATATTATTATAATAGAACCATTTTTCACAAAAGGAGAACATTTAGAAAAAAAGTTATTCTAAGTTAATTTTTTGCCAAAATATTATATTTAAGTAATTTTTTATGGTCAAAATGTCCTTAAAACCATTTTATGCATGTATTCTAATCTGAGTGACACTAAATGTCATGAAAATTATCCATTTATGCGCTTTTTTAAAATCACGGTTCCGAACGTAGTCGGATACCTTAACTTTTGTTGAGGTAGTGTATAGTGCCCTACCAATTTCAAATATACTGTTTTTTTATTTATTTATTTATTTTTGCATTTCCTTGTGGCTTAATCATTGAGAAGCTTGCCACCGAATTTCAGATCTCATAACAAATTAGTTTTTAAGATATTTAAAGTTTTCTGAGCGTAGGTTTTGTGGTTTCGGTTTCATTTTAAAATATTTCCCCTCTTTACTTGAATTAATTAAAAATATTTTTGAGCACTATCAACTCTTTCAATGTGAAAGGGTTATTAATATCAATTTTCATTAATAAAATCATTCCTGCTTGATTATGTTTTGAATTTGTTTGTTTTTTAGTTCTCATAGTTACTTAATTGCGATTAAAAAATTTCCAGGCCAATTTTTGTTTTTAAAAAATAATTTATATAACTTGGAAGCTTTATCATTAATTTTTTTCTAGTTGAGAAAATGCTTTGGTTAAAACGTTCTCAGGTTACTATTAAAAACAATATTTCGAAGAGATGAAATATTACTGAAAAAATGATGCATCTAAAAATCCGCCTTCAGCTGACACAAGTATTCAAGTACCGAGAATACAAGTAATCTGAATTCAAGTATTGCAGAAAACTCTGAATATTTCCATGATTAGCCAAACTACATTATAATGAACAATTGTAGCGCTATATTATATGTATTTTAATGTCGAGCAACAAAAACTCAAACTTCCTAAAACTGTTCCTATTTAAAACTGAAAAAATTAAATTTTACGTACAAACCTGGGGAGTTTTAGCTTGAGTTAGTATCATTATTATTCTGTACATAAATGCTTTGTGTTTTTAAACTTTCGTGAAAATATTAGGTTAAGATTAATTCAAATAACATGTTGTCGTAACAAATGCTATCAATATTATGCAAAAATAGAATTTGAATTTTAAAAAATGTTTTCAGTCATATTTAATGAAAGTAGTGTTTTAATGAAGAACATACATTGGAAAAAAACATATTCAAAAATTAGAGCTTTATGGGCATTATAAGTTTGTTTTATGCCTTTACAAACTTAAAATGCGTTTTTCTGAGACTTTTAATTTTGAAGATTTTTTTTCTGATCCCAAAGGCTTTTTTATGCTCAAGATAGAATCTTGACTTTTTTTGTATGTATGCTCTATAAAAGTAAGGAAGGATTTATGGCTGAGAGAGAACTCTTCTTATTTTTTAAAAAAACACTCAATTTAATATTTTATAAACTATCGTGTTTTTCACTGGTTTAGCTAAAAAACTAATTATTAAAAATCAACAAGGAAACAAACAGGTTTTCAAACCCATACTAACTTTTGTTTTCAATAATCTAAGAAACATAAATCCCTAAAATTGATTTAAAAAATTGAGCATTTTGTAAAAGTTTGAAAAACTTCAAAAATTCTTCATTTTTTTAAAATTGTAAAATAATGGCTGGTCAAAATGACTTTGCACTTTCAGAATCAACTTAATAATATAATTTAAACATAATACATAAATTATTTTTAGCGTTACTCTCTCCAAAAACATTTTTCGAAAAAGGGGACAGTGTAACTTTAAATGATTTTAGACTCGAAATAATTATTTTTCTGCAATATAAATAGTCAAAAGTAATGATTACTGATTGGTGTATACTGAGTTGTACAGTGTAACATTGTAACATATTTCCATGCACCGTTGAACCTCGCAGTTCGTTCCAAGCCGTTTTCCCGTTTGTCGTGCACAGTAATTTTTACTGTTGATATAAATTTTTTTTAAAATTTAAAACTAAAGAAAAGCCGTTAAATGTACATAATGTTTTTTTTTCTTGTAACTATTTAATATGTGTCCTCTCATCGCAATAAATGTTAAAATGTACTCTAAAGCGCTGTTCTACTTTGACAAAAATTACTTAGACTTTTTACCATAAGAAAATTGAAATTTCTAAACTTCATTCTCGTTTTTTGTGGCAATACATTATATTTTTTTTCTCTTTATATACCATAGAACATCTTTTCCGCATCGGTAGGTTTTAAAATTCCGAAAAGAAAATTTTCAATTTGAAATTTTAGTAATTATCTCTTAGTATAAGAGCTGCTTTTTCTTGTATAATGCATGATTTGTTTTCTATAAGATAAGCAAACAATGTATAAATTGATTCTTAGAGTTGAATACTGGTAGTTAGCGTCCTCACCAACATTCTTATAAAAAAAATAACCGCTTAAGGTTCTGTTTTTTAACACAATAAATATAATTAATAGAAAAGAATACGCATAAATGCGAATAATTGGCTAAATATTTGTATGAAAAATATGAAACTGGAAATGACAACTTATAGAAAGCATGCAACTGAAAGTAGAATTAATAACTCACACTGCTCCCGGGTCAGTTAGCAAGAGCTGGTCACTTTAAGCGCCGGCCGCTGCACGCCATATACGTCATACGAGTCACGTGACAGTCGAACGTCAACAAATCCCTCCCCACCGCCCTTCGAATCCGGAAATCTGGGAATCCGGGGACGATACCTGGAGAGCAGGAGAGAGCACTTTCGAAAGGCGCACCAAAAAGGAAGATCGGGCTCGATTTTGAGAATGCGCTCTTTCCCTCCTGGCAGACGATTTGACAGCGAACGTCAGACGATAACTAACCCCGGGGATACTCCGGGATCGTAAAGGGGGTTGCCCTGCGCAGAGATAGGGGGCGCTGTTGAAGGGGCTTTTGTTTCACGAACAGATCAGAAAGTAAAAGATGAATTACAGCGCATGATCTTGGAAAATCTGATTCTGTGTAAATTAAAAATCACACAAATTTTTTTCCGTGTTTCGCACATTTTAGTATTCATACAAAAAATACATTTGAAATACAAACGAATACGCTTTCGAAATATCTGTAAGAAAATACAGTCGAACCTCTATTTAACAAAGTCCCTAAATCCCGAAAAAAAGTTCGTTACATGGAAAATTCGCTACATAGAGGCTCACTCTTTTCAGTATATTTTATAAACTACATAAAACAAATTTTAAATTTATAAACACTATATATTAAAAAAAAGTAATTATTCACACCTTTTTTAAATTAATATATATTTATTTTATATATCTTACCCATCAAAAGAAAAAAAAGGAAGAAAGAAAAACTGCAGGGAAAACAAGAAAAAATAAAGTCAAGGAATACACTGTATTTTCCACATAAAGAAAATAATTTTATATTAAAATTCATGATTTTTAAAGATATTTTCTAACTTAAAGTACTTAAGTAATTTTAAATATACATTATTTTATAACAGTACTAAAACGTGTTAAAAGAGAGAATAGCTTGAAATGTCCAAAAATACTTTAAAAATAGGGAGAAAAAATTGAATTACAAGAGAAAAAGTTCGTTAGATAAAAAACGCACTTCGTTATTGGGAGGTTATTTTACGAAGAAAATCGTGAAATGTTCTTGGTTCTAGAAAAAAGTTCGCTATATAGAAAAATTTGCAATATAGAGGTTCGTATATATAATATCGAGGTTCGACTGTAATTCATTGTACGTATATTAAAATTGTATTCATTTTGTCACACCGTTATTTAAACTAAAGGCTACAACAGATTAATTTAAAACACATTCTTTTTAGAATATAACAGTGTTATTAAATATCTTAATAGAATTTTAAGTGTGTGGACGTTTATTTACGTCGTTTTCTGAAACAACACGAGGTCTTAGGATAAATTCTTGAGTTGGAACGTTTGTATGAATTTTCTTAACGATCAATTTCCGAAAAGAAACTTCAATATATGTATAATAAGGTGGGAATCAAAAATAAACAATTTCAGAATCTCAAAATCAACTTTTGCGAAAAAGATGTTTCCTAGTAAATAGATAAAGGGTAAAATAAAATGAAAAGTTTTTTTTTTGTATGTACTGATACAAGGAGAATGAGTTTTAGGTTTTCGAGCTTTTTTATGGTAAAAAAATCAAAGTAATTTTTATTAAAAAGAAAAACAGGATTTTTTTATAGTACTTTTTAACATTACCTACTAAATCGTTACAAGAAAAAACATCAAGTACATTTAACAATTTCTTTAGCATTAAATTGTTAAAAAACCTAATGTCGAAATTGCAGAGCACGATAAAGCGGAAGACGATTCGATGATTCGACGGTCCGATAGAGACAAGAAGGTGTCTGTAGAGAGAGCTGAAAGTTATGAAATGTTGCAATGTATACATTATACTACACTCTACTTATTGTGCTACTCACATTGCATTATTCATTACTCAGTGTAAATGTCATGGACAGACATTAAATGCGAAGCTTTAATAAAGGACTTAACAAAAAACCTCACATTTATTTTATCCACTATTATGAGGTCTGGCTACCTTCAGTTAGGAGAGCTATACATTCGGAAGAACAGAATGTTTTTAAACAAAAAACAAAGTAGCTACTTACATAAGCGTTCAGACGCTCTCTGGGGGTTACAATGAGAATGGGCTCAATTCATGCCGATCACATGATAAAGACAAACACGTGTTCACGACTTAATTAAAAACAGACATCAAACTAATTTTACTTTTTGTTGTATTTGTAAAACTTAGATAAAATTTCAAATTTCATAATTGGGTAATTATGTTCAAATATTATGAAAAAAAATTACCTTCAAAATATTTTTTTTAACTTTAAAAAAAATTTATGCTATTTATTTTATGCTTGTTCTTTTATGTAAAATGCATTTTGTGAGTTACTGCTGTTAACTAATTTGTACTTTTTAAGAGGAAGTTTCTGAAAAGATCAAAAGTTGGCAACAACGAATTTCATGAACTGATTAGCTGGTAACACTTGATTGCTTTTATTGTGTGACTATGACGTCGCATGAGTTTTTGAACTGAATGGCTAAAAACACATGGTTATCATTATCGTGTGACTATGACGTCACATGAGTTGGGCCCATTCGTTAGGAAATTATTAACACTCACACCCACAATACTCAATTATCAATAATCATCGCTTTGTGTTAGTTATACTATAGGAAAAATAAATTTATTTTGAGTATAAAATCATCTAATCAAAATTGAGTCTTTTTACCATTTATTTATTTATTTTTGGAAATTCTACTCTTCGTGGCAATATTAATTTTGAAATTATTTTTTTAGCTATTTTCCCCTAATCTCTATACCACAGAGCATCTTTATCACATTGGTAGATTCCGATTAATACTATTTTTTTACTTCATGTAACAGCAATCCCCATCTAGTGTATAATAAACAAAAACAATAGTATTTTTTAATATATAGTATATTTTTTATCTATTTATTTTACATAAACTCTTTACTTTTAATAATCCCAAGAAATAAATTCCCGTACTTCTCACTTTGATTTCCTTGGACAGAATCAGACATTATTTCAGAAAACTTAATATTTGGAAAACAAAATACAGAAAGTATTCGGAAATAAATGCAATTCTGTTCTCTTGTATGGATATCTGATGCGATCAGCTTTTCACCAATTACAGATGGCTAGGATTCGAACTCAAAGAGAGAGAAAACTACGAAAACTTTTCATCGTTGTTTTTTTACAACACGTATATCATTTTTAGGAACTTCTAAGGAATGTTTAAAAGACGTAAATACCAACAAATTTTGATAAGAGGAATCAATTTTGAAAATTTAATTTCGGAGCTTTCTCTCTTTGTTGTTTTTGTAAAATGATTCTGGGTGATTTTATTTTGTTAGATCGATTCTACTTTTACCACCGTGTCTACCTTTATTTTTCCAAGCTTATACAAATAGGCAAAAAAGAAAATCACACTCTTTTTTTACTTTAAAAAAATTCCTTTCTGAACAACCGAAGGTGGTGAGATGTCATCTAAGACTACAATGAGCTTATACTACTTTTGTTGTGAATGAATGCAGAAAGTATTACATTTCTATCGTAAAATCCCTGCTGGTGATTTTTATAGGCCGATTCTAGGGTAAGATTCAGGTTCAACAGTATGGGTGCTATCTTCGAAGTAAGGAAGGGTTAGCTGTAGTCGCTAGGCATATTTCAAGCGCTTGTAAAAAAAGTGCATGTGCGTTGACCCCCAACATACCTTGAACAAATTCAAATGAAATTTAAGTCATTGGTCAGTTTGTAACGGGTTTATTCGCGAGCCTCTCATTAATCCTTTTGGGGTAAATGTATTTCTTTTAAATTGTGTTCTATTGAAAACTTTCTCCCGAAGAAGATGCGATTTATGCAAATGAAGGGTTATATTTAAGCATTGACGTTTAGGTACATGAAGTTAGTGGTTAGTAGTTAGGGAAGAGTTAGTCGAAGAGTTATTTATGAATGATCAAAGATTGCTAATTGACGATTTAGTCAATAAGATAGAATTTAATAATAACGACCTGAGGTCGAACAACTGAGAACGGAATTATGGTAATTTAGACCGTAGACATCCAAAGTGTTCCAAGAGAAAGTTAATTGAATTACAATAAAATATTAAGCATCCTTTTTCCCATGTAATTGTTCCTATACTTAATAGAAGTGTGCATTTCCTACCCTAGGTTGTTAATTTAAGTAAAAGAACAATAAATTAGAATTGGTTTATGGCTGGTCTTTCTTCTAACCCTCAAACACTAATAAACGCGACATCGCGTTTATTACAAGTTTATTCTGTATATATCAGGGACTAATGTTCATGATAATTTAGTGGCCCAGCAACTGCGAAATACGGTTAAGGTATCCGACTACGTTCGGAGACCTTTTTTTGAAAAACTGCAAAATGTAAAAATCTTGTTGCATTATAAGATTCATTTTTTCTAATAACATACAAAATTTCAGTTAAAATTAAATACCGGAACACACTTTTTAATAAATTTAAAAATTTTACAGAAATTTTATTAAAATTTTAATATTTTTTCAAACACTCCTACTTTGTAAAAAATCTACATATTTCAAAGTTTTTTATTGCAATTTATTTCTTGACCATCTTACTAGAAAATGACCTGTTATATTTAAGTCTGTTAACTTGAGTCAAAAGTTATCATGAATCGAACTTACTAATATCACTTTTCGACAAATTTTTTCTGTTTCTTAATAAAAACATGAGCAATAATAATACTAATTATTATTATTTTACTAAGTCCGTAGGTCATTCTCTAGAATATACATTCAAAAACACACTTGTACAAAGTTTCACTTATGTACCTTTATTAGATTTTAAGATATCATGTTTGAAGTTATTACATTTCATCAAAAAAACAGTTTTGAGAAAAACACATTTAAAGAATTTAAAAAGACATAACTATTACAAAAATATATAATATTACCTAAAATGCTCCAGATTTATATGTTACATCTTCATGTTTTTCAGTATTTACAACTTTTCTCTTTTTTAATAGCTCGAATTTTTTTCTTGTAACTTTTGCACTGGGCAAAGAGTGTCGTTTTGAGTCCTCGATACGAGTTTGATCAATGGCTGCATAACCTCGTAAAGTGTAGGACCCAATTTTTATATCTAGGGCTTCTAATACAGACAAAAGCACAGTAAAACCTTTGTTAAAGTTTATTACAGCTATATAAGATCCTAGAGAAAATGTTTGAAGTTCTACAAATATTTCTTTTGGAACTACGTTCCATAGGCATCCGTTGAATGCCTCATTTGCATTCTGAGTCTTCCCATGAAGGCATTTCCTCAAAAGATTTTGATCACATAGCTGAAGATATGTCGGGTTAATTTTGTTAATAATACTCTTGGGAAGACCAGCATTTTTGTCGTAAAACATTTTGCCAGCAGATTGTGCTCACTGGTAGGCATACCAGCTCTCGGAGCCCAATGGACACTGACCGTGCATGGGATTGCTTTTACCGGAACAACAATGATAAAAGGCTGCAATCACAGCCCTTTGCATTTCTTCCAAATTACCAATGTTGCTTCTAATAGCAATACCATAATAATTCTGAATTTTGTCTATAAATGAGTCAGAAAGTTTGCCCTTACCTCCAAGTCCTTTTTCCTTAGTTTTTAAAATTCTCAGTTTGCTGCCCACTCTCTTTTGAATGTGCCCTATACACTCATATTTTCTTACGCTATCTATTCCATAGATATCCTTAACAGCTAAATAACTTTTTGAGTCGCCGTCACCATAAAATTCTACATATTCAAGTTTCCTAGTTTCACGGGAACGCTCAAATAGTCTATATGCGCTCCGACAGACTCCATGCTTCCAGCTGATCCCTGATGATTGCACGAGCATTGGTGTTTCTTTACATGTTTACTTTTTCCTGAACTCTTTGATGTGTTACAGTTTCTGCACCAATTCGACATCACTTCTAAATCCAGGACTTTGCCTGTGTCAATTGTAAGAACAGCGATACAACCATTTAACGATGAATGTCCCCGTCTTTGCCATGTACCATCGACTGAAACTCCACATTCCGCAACATCTGAAGTGTTTTTCAGTTTCCTAACTTCATCAGCAACTTCAATCATAGCATTCTTTGATGCGACAGAAGCAACATTCAATAATTTTTTTTTCACAAGACCTGTATGCAGCTTTTGACAGTGAAGGAATGTTTAAACTGGCACACAGTTTCTTCGAAGATGAATGGCCTTTTCCAATTATTCTCATTCCCCACTCAAACTGCAAATTTGTGTCGTTAATTTTATTTGTTTTTCTTGTACTTTGAAAAGCATACACAAACATACAGTTTTTGCACTTCAAAGTCATACCTGAGGATAATTCAAATATTGAATCTTCTGTCAACTGAAGATTCACTGACAAACAGGAGGGACAATACAAACAACTGAATACACTGTGTAGAATTTCCACATTAAAGATTCAATTCCCTGTCATTTTATCATCTTTAGATGGAATATTTTCAAAAGAGACAGATGTGGTCTTCAACTTCTGCTCACTTACTGTCGGTACATCCAATAACTTGGTACGTTCTGTGAAACGATTCCCAATAAATTTTCGCTTTTGCGAACGAGATTTATTCTTGCGATTTCCCATATCAAATAATAACGAGATTATTTTACGTAGTATTAAAATACTTTAAAAGTTAAATTACGTGAGAAAAATAGAAAGAATTTTAGCAAAATGATTCGAGAAAAGCCACAGCAAAATCGTAAACAAGCAATACTTTCAAATAAAATCAGAAGGATCGTTGCCACTTTCTTCAAAACAAAATTCAATACTAAAACAATGGGGCTAAAAGATAGATCATTCTGCAAGTAAAATTATTCAATTTCAGATGAAAAGTTACATAAAAATACACAAATACGAATGAAGAATACGACTTCCGGTTTCGAAACCGCAGCTTCCTGTTGTTTTTGATGAATATGACTTGTTTTAAAAATGCTGTAATTTTTTTCTAATTACCGTACAAACAAAACAAGAACAGTTTTAGAAAGCAAATCGTTTGAATTTTAATATTTAGCCAAAAAAATAAAAATCTAATTTTTTGCCAAAATTGACGTTTTTAACGTAGTTGTATATCTTAAATATGACTAAGTGTTTGTGGCAAAGAACATTTCAGCCATAGGAATTCATTGCCAGATATGTGAAGTATACTGCCCCAACGAAATGAAGGATCACACCAAAGAGTGCGATAATTCAATTATGGAAGGGACAATAACTGTGAAGAGCCACGACCAAGTCGATCCATGGAATATCATGCTATGAAAAGACAAATTGTTAAAATAAATTATAATTATTTATACATTCTAATTTTCAAATAATCCTTTGAGGGTATGTAACTTTATGCGCAATCGTAAAATCCTTATCTTAAATTCCTTTTTAAATAAGTTTAGAGCAATGTAATAAAGTATTTTATTTGATTTTCATCAACATCCTTTTCTAAAGCAACTTGAGAATAACTTTTTACGGGCCTCTTGGTTTTGAACTATGATCAAGGGACGAGGATATGTGACATCAGAGCTGACACCTCCCTCTCCAAACTTCCACACTACATCAAAGTAAGAACTTTCAGCTTATATGCATATTTAATAAGCTCATTAATCCCGCTATATGGAGACTTTAGAATATCAATACTTGAATCCGTATCTCAATATCACTGGCCAGGGGTTCGTGACCATGACCACTCGGCTACTGGGACCACTATAAATAATATAAATGAAAAAAAATTTTAAAATCCTAAATGGAACAGTAAAATTTTCTAATTTTTCAAATACTTGGATGTTTTATATGATTGGAAGTTATTTGATAGGAAGAGATTTCGTTTAATTTAAAAACGGCACCAATCGCAACTTATTAGCACTATAATAATCAACGAATCACTGCCTATCATTATCTCAATCCTACTGCCGAGAAGCTTAACCAAAATTCATTCAAAAGAACAGCATCAGTGAAAAAAATTTGCCTTTCAAAATTTTTATATATCCAAATTTACAGAATATGTGCAATAAAAAAAATTTTAAAACAATGATTAAAGAATGAACACAACATTTATTGGAGTGAACATTTCTAGGTAAAAATAATTATTTTACTATTGGAAATCATTTTCTATCGCAAAAAACTTATATATTTTTATGTGGTACATTTCCAACGGCTTGAAAGTAAAATGAATTTGAAACTTATGTGAATACTTCTGTTACTCGTAAGGACATTTTTCAAACGTTAAGAATATTAATTATTCCAGAATTAAGTCCAGCACTATACTTTTATTTTAAATGTCTATATTCAACACACCCAAAACTTTAATTTTATATACTTCAAAATTTAGATTATTATATAGTTTTTTTTTTCGAACGCCGATTTGTATTTTAGTTTTATCAATACTTATTAAAAAAACTTTATTATATTTTAATACATAAAAAATATTAAACACACAGATACAAAAGAAGAAATAAATTACACAGAACTTAGACTATTATAATCATGAAACAGCTAGTCACACAGTATATTTAATGTTTCATGATTATGTATTTCTGTTTAAAAAAAATATCTGGTCTTAAGTATGTCTTCAATTAACGTCAAAAAACAAAAACAAAAAAGTTATTCCAATTTGAAACATTTTTCAGATAAAAAAAAGTGTCTCGTTATTAGTTTTTAAAAGCTTTATGAGGTTATTGCATTTATTCAGTTTTACTTTATATTTCCTATTGCATGCTTAAAATTTAGAATATTTCTAAAAAATCCGTTTCTTTTCTACAAATGAATATCCGTTTGTCGTGAGTGTATCTTGGACGTTAGATGGACACAAAAAAGCAATAAAAGGAAAATTCTACTTTAAATACTCGGAGAAAAATAGAAGATTCTCAAACAGAAATGCATAATGAAATACATAAAATGCGATACCTACAACACGCCTCAAATGAAATCAGAGCATTGCTGTAATATCGAACTATTTTCCGGGCAAAAAAAATTTTACCTTCTTTAAGAGAGGCTAAAAACAGTTTTAAATACTGAAAGGCAGTGGTCTTCTAATTGTGTTCCACGGAATCCTGGGGTTCCACTAGGCATACCTACTGGCTCCTCGAATCAAAATAAAAAATTTTAAATAAAATTATATATGTGTATGCAAAATAGATTCACGTTACGTGTGAAGTTTGTATTACTACAAGTATTTAAAACTAATGCCAGACATATATCAAAACTGAAAATTTTATTTATGCATGATACACAACTTTATTTTTGTAATACTTTTATTATATTATAATAAAGGTTAAAAAAGAATATTAAAACAGTTTTCTTTGGATGTACTACCTATTAGATTGCAAATATTCTTTTATTTACTGTCCCAGACTCCACGAAATAATTTTATGCTCGTTAAAACAATGTATTGCAGAACTAATTAGCTTTTAAATGAAAAACGCACCTTTTTTTCATTTGTTGAAAAACAAAAACCCATTATGAAGGAGAGGGAACAATTTATCAACGTATTAACAGATTCGACGTTAAAAACTAAATTTTAATTTGCAAATCCATGCAAAATACACAAGATTTCTCCCATAATGTATTTGAGGTGAAAAATATTTCCCAGCATGAATGATTACAAAAAAAATACATACATACATATACACTGCTTGACAACTGCTAAGGAACAAGTGCTTTATACAAAGTTGCGTCTCAAGCAATGAACCAATAAAAGTAAATTCGAGTTCAGAGGACGTGATTGACCCGGATTCTGTCAAAAGACACAGTTCCACTGTATAAAAGACGGTGCATACAAGCTCATGATTCATACGAAAATTCGTGCTGTTTGACGTTTGACGAAAATAGTGCTGGTTGTTATAAAAATTTCTTCTGTGAAGTTCCGTTTGGTTCTTGCAGTAATTAAGAGCAAAACGTCAGCAAGACAGCATTTGAGTGACTACGATCGTGGACTAGCAGCTGGACGACTGGAAGAAGTCCAGTGTCACTACGGTAGCTGCTGCAATGGGTGTATCGAAGAGTGCATCTCGCGATTAAAGAAGGCCGCTGAAAGTAGAAAAGCTTTGCAAAAGCATTCCGGGTGTCGTGGTAGGAACACCACACCTTTAGAAGATCACTATACAGCCCTTGTGACAAAAAGAAACCGAAATGTTACTCCTGGCTAGATAGCTACAAACTTTGCATCCGCTACCAGTACGCATGTTTCAGTAAAAACCACCTCACGGCGATTAAATCAAGTTGGTTTGTATGCATGGAAGCCTGTTTGTTGCATCCCACTTCGCCATCGTCGAAAGAGATTACGCTGGTGTAAAGAACATGTTGCTGAAATCACCAAAATTGGTCCAAAGTGATGTTCTCCGACGAATCTCGTTTCATTGTGACAAATGAATCTGGCCGCCAATAACTGTGGAGAGAGCGTGGAACACATTATGCACAAAAGCTTCTTTAAAAATGTTATCGGTACGACCCGGGCGTGATGATGTGGGCAGGCATCATGCATAATGGCAGAACACCGCTTCACATCTTTGAGCGAGGAAGCGTTACATCACAAAGATATTACAGAGAGGTTATTCTGGATCATGTTCGTATTTTCAGGGGTACTGTAAGCCCACACTTTATGTTTATGGGCGATAATACGCGGTTCACACGGAAGTGTTGAGTTATCGGACACACTGCAAAGTGAAAATATTCTCTGTATGCAATGGCCTGCTTACTCTCCCAACCTAAATCCTATTGAATAGGCCTGGGATGATTTTGGCAGATGCGTTGCACAAATAATCTTCCCTCTACATACAGTGCAAGAGCTCAAGACCGCCTTTGAGAGAGGAGTGGGACAATATCCCCCAAAGAATCCTCGACAGTTTAGTGAAGAGTGTGAAGAACAGATGCAATATGAGCATTATTGTCAACACACATCTTACTAATGTATTCATGCTTGCATCATTCTGATTGGAAGATCACTTTTTTGTGGCAGTTTGGAAATCATCGAAGAAACATCTTTTTTTCAAAGTTTTTAATTCTTCGATGTGGTGATATCAATATCCATTTTGTATTGTAATAAATGCACATCGTCCATACTAAATATGATTATCTCTTCAATCATCTCTTAATATCATCTCTTCAATCATTGTCTATTCTTAATTATTCCGAAAAACGTAACTGTTCCTTAGCAATTGCCAAACAGTGTATATATATAAATATATAATGAAATGCAATTGTGTGTGTGTGCAGATAATTTCAATAGACCTAGACTGCAACAGTTTGGATGAAAAAAAATACGAGCATACATCCCAGTTATTAAATATAATAGGTGGTACTTGGATGACAAATTCATATTATTTATACGAGTATAATGAGTAAATCATACTTAAAATTACACATTAATTTTTTAATAACGAATATAATACTTCTTTTAATTGTCTTTGTGTAATGTTCTTGTAACATGTTGTGTGATCTACTTTAAATACTACGTATATAAAGTATAAATTCTTCTAATTGTGTTGGGGGGAATGTGGTTCCCTGAAAACACCTTATAGTTCTAAGGGTTCCGTGAGTAAAAAAAAGTTTGAAGACCACTGCTGCAAGGCATTGAAGAGTGTATGAGTTCATGTAAAAGAAGCATTTACAAGCGTCAAGTTAAAGTTCTCTAGAGTGTTTCCTTCATAAATTTCCATCAATATAAACCACTTTTTTTATACATTAAAAACGATGCTAAAAGAGAAAATAAATTCCTTCGTAATACTTTTAGATGAGAAAAATATTTAAAATGTTTATAGCATATCTCTTTGGTTTGAAACACACAGCAATTCATTTATCGATATTTCCTTTGCTCTTATATACAGCTGGTTTGATTTGAATTTTTATTAGTGTCAGACTCTAGACTAGAGCTTTTGGCAATGGACCCCTGTCAAATGAAAACGACGACATCTAGAAACCTATTCTCCAAAATTTCACATTATACCACTGTGAGGATATTGAACGTTGACAGATTTTGTTTGCATCAACCCCTCAACATTGCGGGTCTTCTCATACAAAGATGAGTCTCTCTCTCTCTTTTCAATAACACTTTCTAAATTGAATTTTGAAAACGTTTAGTATTATTTATATAGGCCGCAGAAGCATAGTGGTCAAGGTATCGGATCGTGGCTGGCGTGTCATGAGTTTGGGCCCAGTACCGCTAAAGACCCACCGTGTAGGGGAGCGATGCACCTTAAATTTGTCGAGAGCTCTAACTTCCACCCGTTGGTGTAGTCTGGTAGTTAGGAGAGGGGGTGTCAGCTCAGGAGTCATTCTCATCACTTGACCATTTTTCAAAATTACGATGTCCGTCGCCAAAAGACCTCTCGTAGTTGAACACAGTGCCACGTTAACATTCATTCACTCACTATTATTTATAAGTTGGTGATCGATTATTATTTGTGTATTTTATCAAAATTTTCATTTCTGCCGTATAAAATGATGAGCTTGATAGACGAGTTATCATGATTGACAACTCGTATTCCTTTTGTCGATTCGTGGGTTCGAGTCTTGAGTCCACTAAAAACCCGCCGTGCAGAAGGGATGATGCACGCGCGTTAAATCTGCCGGGGTTTATAGTCCTCGCGTTGGTGTGAAAGATTTGAGAGTGAGGTGATGGATTAGATCAGGGGAGCTCAACCTTTTTATCTGACGGGCCGCATACATATGATGGTTATTTCACGCAGGCCGCAGCATGAGGATTAATGGGGGAAGAGGGAGAGGAATTTTTTAAGACCAAGATGACATAGAAAATTTAAAATGTAGGAAATTGATCAAAATATTAAAATTCCTATTTTGCATTTTTTTAATTATTTTTTATATTTTTTATTTTTGTGGCTGAATTTTTCCATAAATTGGAAGCATTTAAGAATCCCTCCTTCACAATTTCTGCATCAATAAACGGTTTCATATGATTACCAATAGTATAACAAGTTTCATAGCGTGCCTTTATTGCCACTATGACATTACCACTGACAAAATAATTTTTTGCTCTTGTAAAGATTATTCAGGAAAGCCTATTTATCCCCTCTTGAAAGAGAAATTCGTGGAAAAGTCATTAAACGATTTCTGGTTTTTACTATTTTTTATATACAACACTTTCGTGACGAATCAAACAATTACTGATCCATGTTTGTGTTTCACTACAAAATAGTCTGGAAACAACCTATTTTCTTCAAGTATTTTTCGCTTGCAAGATACGAAAGATAGTTAAAAATTAGTTCCATTCATAAAATGGTTGCTACTCCACTGTTGCCAATTATCACTAATCAAAAAAAATATATATATCAATTCGCACCCGAAAGGAAAATTATACGATATCTAAAGCAAAAATAAAAATTGATATATTTGATTTCTTAACAAAGGCTTTCCCACCAAATTTTTATAAATAAATTAATTTTTCAGAGCAATGTACCATGACCGGGCCACTTAAAAAGGCTCAGTGGGTTGCATGTGGCCCGCGGGCCGCTGGTTGAGTACCGCTGGATTAGATGCTGGATCGTTTCTCAACGGTAGCTCAGAAGACAAGACACGGTCCGTCATCCATAAATTTTATGTTGTTTTGAATTGCGACATTAATCATGTATATATAGCTGGATCTGTCTTTAAACTAAATACTTACTATATTCCCTTTTATATTAACGATAATATATCATATTTGAATATATATAGATATAGATGTAGATGTAGATGTAGATGTAGATATAGATTATCGTTCTCTGCTTGAGAAAATATACAATACATAAGGAAATAAATATGATAGAGGAAAAAATATATATACACTGACGGAAAAAAATCCCAACAACTAGAAAAAAATTATTGTAGAGTAATGAAATTTGCACAATGCGATTTTCTAATTAACATTTTTAATTGATTAAAATTTCAAGATCACAGGTTAATTTAAGCTCAAGAAAATGCATCTCAAATGTGAAACGCTATTACACATTAATAGCCGGTGTAAAATCCAGAATTGTGAATGCAAGTATGCAAACATGCATGTTTCTTGTTTTGTTGCTTCTTATGCCACCTGATCGCTACTGAGTCAGATCCAGGCCCACGAAATTCATCATAGCATGGGGCTAGATGTACGCCCGCCATTAACGGTAGCCTTGAGCACCCTACAGGTGGCAGTACGATTTATCTCAGTTCCACTCTAATTTTGAGGGAGAATTCTCTGGGTGGTGGGGGTCAGGGGCTTCGCACCTCTCTTCCCCTTCCACCAACTTCACGAGAGGACTTGCGGCTCGACGGCTATTTAGAGTACCCGCATGCCACAAAGGCACTATAAAATTACAAACATCCATGCCTTCACCAGGATTCGAAACCAGGCCTACGGCACAGAAGTCAGCATTGCTAACCACTATACCGGATTTGCTATGCAAGCGTGCATGCATTGCGTCAAACAGGTGCCAAATGTCACTTTCTGGTATGAAGTCCCATGCTTGTTGTACTTGTTGTGTCAATACTGGGATGGTCAGTGCTGTCTGTGGACAATGAAGGAGTTGTCGTCCAATGGTATCCAATACGTGCTCAATTGGAGACAGATCTGATGATCTCTCAAACCAAGGTAACATGTTTCAACACTCTGTACATAACGTTGCGTTACAACAGTGGTGTTATGATGAGTGTTATCCTGTTGGAAAACTCCCCCTAGAATGCTGTTAATGAAGGGCAGTACTATGGGTTGAATTATTAGACTGACGCGCAAATTCACAGTCAGTGTGTTTGGGATAACCACGAGAGTGCTCCTGCTGTCGTATAGTAAATTGCTCCCCAGACCATGATTCCAGGTATCGGTCCAGTGTGTCAAGGCGGCAGAGCAGTTTTGTTGCAGGCGTTCCCCTTGTCCAATACACGGCCATCACTGGTACCAAGGTTAAACCTGCTTTCATCAGAAAACACAACATATCTCCACTCCGTCCTCTAAGGAGCTTTGCCTTGACTTTACTGGTGTCGAAAACTGCAATGGCTTGGATTCAGGGAAATACAAGCTACATATACAAGGATAGTGCCTGGCTTGGAGCTGTTTTTGAAGTAACCGATTTCTATAAGTTCGTTGTGTCACTATGGTGCCCACTGTAGCTCGAATTTCTACCACTGACGCAGTACGATGCGCTACAGCCATGCGCCGAATACGGCGGCCTTTCCTCTCAGTAGTGCCACGTGGCACCCGGAACCCGGTCTTCTTGAGTCAATACCATCCCTTAACCACTGCTCTTAACAATCCTGCACAGCGGATACATTTCGACCGTCTTTCCGCAATATCGCGAGGGGAGGGGGAATCTACCTTCTCATATCCCTATTACACGTGAGCCCTAAACTCAGTGGTAATGGCTTCTTCGTCTTCTTCAAGGCATTCTTTGCTAACATCAATTCAAAACCTCGAATTTCGCAGACGAATAACGCTCACGAACTTAACAGCACACATATAAAGCAAATTGATACTAGCGCCACATTTAAGCGTGAAATTTGAATCGATGTCATCTTTCAGAAGTATAAACAAGCCTACCAAATCTCATTTAACTAACATAAATCTTTCTTGAGAATTCTTTCCGTCAGTGTATGCAAGAAAATATACATAATATATCAGAAAAAATATATTAAGAAGTAATACCGCATTTATTCGAATCTAAGTCGTTTTTTATTCTAAGCCGCTCCCCAAATTCTTAACAAGTTCTTATGAAAATGAAAAATAGTTTTAAATGGTTTAGTGATATCCAGTTTTAGTAAGTTGAAATTAATTGAAAATGAGAAATAATACGAAGTAGATAATTAGTTATTTTACCAATATTTTATAAACTTTTAAAACATGTATGAACCTATAATTGCTCTAATTGCCCCATTCAACAGTTTTTTTTTCTTTTGATTCTAAGCCGCACCCGATTTTCAGTAGCATTAACATTAAAAAAAGAAAGTGCGGCTTTATAAGAAAATGTGTATAATATATATATATATATATATATATATATATATATATATATATATATATATATACATATATATATATATACATATATATACATATATATATATACATATATATATATATATATATATATATATATATATATATATATATATATATATATATATATATATATATATATATATATATATATATATACTGCTGGACAACTGCTAAGGACGGATAACACTATCATCCATAGCAACCACAAAATGAAAGGAAGCAAAATGTGGAAACTTAGAATAAGTGCGGGATATTATTAAGAAGAATCATGAGTATGCAAATTTTTTTCCACGTCTGTTCATCACGTGATAGCGTTCATAAGAGCTTTAAAGGTTTTGACGCGTGTGGACAGTTGTTGTTTAAAGTCAAAGTTTTACAGGAAAGATTTAATAGACGAACTTAAAATTTTTGGCATGTCTTCCCGACATCACATAGATGATTTTATGCGTGGCCGAATTATTGGAAAGATCGAAGAAGGGCGAAAAATAACAGATGTTGCCAGGGAGTTCGACATCGCTCACAGCGTTGTTTCACGGTTGTGGAAGTCATTTAAAACTACTGGAATGTGTAGTAGACGGCACGGGGGTGGTCGTGTTGAAGTACGACGCCTGCAGAAGACAGATATATCGTCCTATCAGCAAAAAGGAACAGGCGCACCACAGCTCAGCAGGTGGCAAATCAGTTTCTTGCTGCCTCAGGAAAGCAGATCTCCCGAAAAACTGTTGCCAGACGTTTGAGGGGAGGAGGACTATACGCACGCAGACCTGTTGTGTGTGTCCCATTGACCAGACAGCACCGTACTGCCCGTTTGCAATGGTGTCGTGAGCATCAAAATTGACTGAACAGGACTGGGCATGCGTACTATTCTCAGATGAGAGTAGGTTCAGTCTGTCATCGGATTGTAGACGCCAACTGATCTGGCGCGAGAGTGGTACTGCTTATCGTCCAGAAAATATCCAGGAAAAGGACCGATATCCGACATGCAGTATCATGGTGTGGGCCGGCATCATGATCAATGGTCGCACACGCCTACATGTGGTTGCGAATGGGACTATGACGGGCCATCGATACATTGATGAAGTTCTACTTCCTCATGTTCGTCTTTTCCGTGGTGCTGTCGGTGATAAATTTGTTTTCATGGACGACAATGCAACATGTCATGGAACACTCGCTTTTCAGGATTGTCTAGACAGCGAGGGTATTCAACGTCTCGTATGGCCAGCGCGTTCTCCAGATCTAAACCCCATTGAAAATGTGTGGGGTGCTTTGGGAAGGCAAGTTGCTGGTCCAAACTATCCTCCGACAAACAAGAACACCCTCATCCGTGCACTCACAGAGGAATGGGATAAATTGCCTCAGCAGCTGCTGGATAATGTTGTGCAAAGTATGGTACGACGTGTGGAATGTTGCATCACACTCCACGGTGGACATATCCCGTACTGATACCTTTCTTTAAGGTGCCTGCTGACTTTTAGATGCATTGCTCCATTTCTCCGTACGCAGATCAAATGAACATTTTTTTTCTTTCAGATGTTTCACAGCTTTTGTACTTTCCAGAACAATAAATATTCTTTATTCTAATGTCTGAACAGTGTGGCAACTATATTTTATCCTACTAGGCCTCATGTCTCGCTTAATGTTATGCTACATAGCAATTTGTGATCCGTCCTTAGCAATTGTCCAGCAGTGTATATACAAAGAAATATGTATAATAATACATAAGAAAATATGTGTATAATATATGAGATATTTTCTCATCTATTTTGATATATAAATAGTACTTTATAAATCAAAACTTCTTAGTACTTTTGGTGTGTAACTGTTACCATGACAATTATATATATTTGACAATTCCAGACTTGATTTATGACATTTTGTTATTAAGATCTTCTTTTTTTGGGGGGGGGTGATTGTCCTGGCACAATTGAAGAGGAAATATCTTGTTTATTAGAAGTCCACATGTATTTAGTTAGGAAAAAAAATTGTAATACAAGCATAAAATTAGCATGACAACACCACGAGCAATTTACAGGACGATCACTAAAACTTACACTGTCCTCTCCCGAGATATCAATTACTTATAATCTTAGTCAACCAGGTGTTGAAATCATATGATTTTTGGTAATGCCTTTTCTAATTGATCCGAATGTGTGGGTGTTGTAAGATTGCACCATCCTGTTTTAAAAACGCTTGCCTTTTAGTTTTAAGGGATACAGTTGTGATTATTTCCCGTTAGGTGGGTAAGACAAAAATTATTTTCATGTGAAGTCTTGGAGAGTTCAAGACCATTATGGATTAAAAATCCTCAAGAAAAAGTTTAAGTTAATTATTACATATTTATCCCATCCTTGTCGTTCCTATTATGTACTGGGTTCTTAAGGTATTGAATCTATAAGGAAAGAGCAACACTCCCTTTTAAAACTAGAAGAACATTTATTAAAAACATTCGTTTCAATTTACACGTAAACACAAGACATGGAAAATAAAAGTGAACGAATTGGCGAAAACGGTATCAGCAATTTTAAACAACAATCATATGCGTAATAGGCATCATCAGTTGCGAGCATGATCAACACAACATCGATAGAGTCTAATTCACGAGTATATCATGCATAACAAAAAAAATTAAAATCATTGAATTTTCGTAAAAATAAATAAATATCAAACTTGATATCAAATAAGTTATTCGAGTATAAGTACATTCGAGTTAGATTGTATGGTTAGTATTCTACATTCTAGAAAACTAAGTGGTCCTTTTTTACGAACTAAATAATATTGAGTAGAGGAATTCCAGAGCAGTAACAGCCGAGGCAGAGAGAGAATTGTAACCCCCAGCGATACAGAAATATCCTGCTTCCTTTTCATGACTCGCAACTGAATTCAAATCAAAGCCGTTCTGTTACACATGAATCCTCCCTCCCTTCCAAAACAAACGACATAGTTCATCGATTACAAGACAACTGTACATTCCCCAATTATTTGTCAAAGCAGGGAATTTTTTTCTGGAGTTGCACCCCACCTCTTTAATGAATAAGGGAGCTATATCCCGAGTCAAAAGATACTATTCCCCCTTCCCCTCTCCCGATCCTTAAAGGGTAGAAGGGCACCCCAAACGATTCGTACGAAGTCGATAATCCATCCCTGGGGATGTGAGAGGTGGAGGGGAGATTCCGCCCTCATCGATGATTCCACCCTCTTCGTCTTATTCTCGTGGGAGAAGATCCGTTTCGTCAAAAGGAATCGATTCCTTTGGAAACGTTCTCCATTCATGCGTTCGAATGATTTCCGAACCAATCGTTCGGAAGTAGTCCAACACCCGAATGTTGAGATACAATCAGTGCCGGTTTGTGGGAAATCGGGATTCAACGAAGTTCAAGATTAAGCGAAGAAATCTGATAGTCACTCATTATTTGTAAATTTTGAAAAAAGTATTTATTTCTGGTGGATAAAATTTAGTTTGAATCACTTGGTAAACTTAGTTTTATTTAGATTTAATTCAGCGTCGTTCAAGAGTTTCATTGGCAACATACCCTAATTTGGCGATAAAATTCTGGTGTTAATTTTTTAGAGATTCAGGCGACCACAGTTGGCAGCCTTGCCAACTGATAGGAAATGGTAACCCTAAATGGGCCGGCTTTTTCTACAGCCTTTCTCGAATAGTGGTCAGTTTCAGTCCAACTGTTGACTTCGAAAGTTTGTTTGCAAGAGAGATTTTTCAAGAATGGCTGTGAAACAGAGAGTGCCTTTTCTCTATTTTGGATTAAAAAATAATGCCGAAATAGTATTTGTTTGTTTCAAGGAAAAGGAAAAGAGAGTTGATAAAATCAATCTAAGGTATCCATTTCCGATTTTTTTTCCCACTGTTGCATTTTTGAAGCGACGTTTGACGTTTATTTTCTATGTTTTCCTTCTAGAAGCCATTTTGAAAACCGCGTTTTTCTTAGAAGCAGGACGAATTTATTTTTATTTCATTTTTTTTTCATTTTGAAGGAAAGAATTAAGATTTATTATATATATATGGCGTATGAAATAAGAATTTGTAGTATCTCGGTATGTATATCCGAAATTTGGAAAGAATATAGCACGTCACTCAATATAACCCGGGCCTAACTAACAAAACAACAATTTTTATGCAAAACTGAACTTTAATTATCAAGATACTTCCCTTCAAGAGTGATACATTCAGCCGAGCGCTCTTCTAATTTTTTAATACTTTTTTCGTAGAACGATTTGTCTTTGCTCTTAAAATAGGCTTCTACTTCGGCAATCACTTTCATTAGAGCCGAACCTCTTTCTCTATAGCATTCTTTTAAGGTCTGAAAACAGCCAGTAGTCACTGGAAACCAGATCTGGATTGTACGGTGGGAAGCGCAATCCATTCAATTCACCCATCGTTTTAATGGAGTGACATTGAACCTTGTCTTGGTGAAACAGCACATTTTTCTTTTGCATTTGAGGACGTTTTTGTTTATCTTTTCATTCAGTTGATCCAATAACGCCATGTAATATTCACTGATAATTGTTTTGCCTTTTTCACGGTAGTCAATAATCAAAATTCCATGTGCATCCCAAAATACGGCGTCATAATTTTACCAGTTCCCGTTTGAGTTTTTGGTCGCTTTGGATGGCTTTCATCGGCTGCTGTCCATTCAGCTGACGATCTTTTTGATTCGGATGTGTAGTAATGGATCCATTTTTCATCCATTATCCCCTATCTACGTTAAAAAAATCCTGTTTATTTCGTTTAAACAGCTGCAAATAACGCTTTGAATCGTCGATGCGTTGTTGTTTTTGATCGACACTGAGAAAATACGGCACACACCTTGAACAAAGCTTTCTCATAGGCAAATGATCAAGTAAAATAGTGAATAAACTGCCTTCTGATGCCTTTGAATCTCTCAGATACCTCATGCAACTTCAATTTACGATCAAATAAAACAATTTTATGGACTTGTTTTATGTTTTCTAGAACAACTGCAGAATTTGATCGACCTGAACGTTCAGTGTCGTTTGTGTCTGTGCGACCACGTTTTAAGTCTGAATACCAACTCTTAACCATTGTTGGCGATGGATCAAAGTCCAGATAACACTTATCGAGCCATTGGTTTGCTTGAACGGTGTTTTTCCCCATCAAAAAATAATGTTAATTAACACACGAAATTCTTTTTCATCCATGGTTTCTAAACAAACAAAAGTTGCTTCACTAAAAAAAAAAAAAATACCACTGTTACTTTTCAACTAAGCAAGGTATTATCACGAAATTTTGGCATGTGGGGTTTGAAAGTTAGTACGTCTAGATTAGGCTGAGGAAAGTTAGAAGGAAGCGCCATAGATATGTTAGGCCCGGGACATTGAGGAATGTGGTGCGTTAGTTTGAGAGCAATACGGTCTTTTTTTAATCAACTTATATAAAGCATTCATTTCCTATATTTTCTCCTCTATTCCAGTTTAGAAACCCCATATTTTTTACGTTTGTTGTCTCTTGACGCCATTTTGAGAAACGAAATTTTTCCCTTCGCGCCATTCGGCTGAAACAATTTGGTACCCGAAAGACAAGAAGGCTGTCCTGGGACTTTACTCATGCGTCATACTTCTGACGAAGAACGACATCGGAGCTGGTGTTTCACTCTCCCAACAACCAAATGATACCTCTAGAGGACTTTGAGGCGCAGCTTAAATAAACGAGTCGTATACTTCCTTATTCCGATTGAGGTTCTTTGGTGAAATCAGAACTTACGGATCGACCTTAACACTACCAATGACAATAAACTCAAGGCCAGTACCATTGAACTTACCACACATAATTTTACATTCTTAAAAATCACTTTAGTTTCATAGCTTTATGAGACCTCTAAAATTGCTGTATTTTTTTCATAAAAGAAAAAAATGACATTTTTATCTAATTGGGTCTAATCATTTCGTATTACATATATGCATAACATACCGTTTGAGATATTACAATTGGTCTTTCTATTGTAGAAATTATATCTTTGCTAAGGAATTATTTTAGGAATTAACTGTCATTGGAACTTTTTTATGGAAAGACAAATCATCTATTTCTTCGGAATTTTGATCTGTTTTTGTGTGTGGGTGACACGGTAGCATCTTTCACTGTGTTTAGTATTTAAACTATGTTTCATATGTGATGAAAAAGAATAAATCAATAATAAACATTTCAAATATGCTCCATAAGATCTAAGTTTCATATTTTAAAAGAAAAACGAAAAAACAAATTGATTAGAATTTTATGTTATAATGAAACTAAAGAAGAAGTATATAAAAATACTAAATTAGCGACCTCATAGTATACATGTAAAAGGGAAATGAAGAGAATACCAGTGAGTTTATTCTAAAACATGTTTGCCCTGGCTGCACTAAATGAGCTTGTGTGCAAATGTTTGTAAATCTTTTATTCAATAAAATCATGCTATTCAAAAAAAGCCTTTTTCGAGAAGCACACATTGCAGTACAAAAATATTCCAGTAACAATAAAATAAAACCTGACATTTGCAGTTGATATAAAACTAGTAAATATTAGAAAATCTCTCTCTCTCTCTTTCTCCCTCTTTTTCTCCCACTATCTCTTTTTCTTTCTCTCTTTTCCTCTCTCTCTTTCCCTTTCCCCTCTCTCTCCCTCCCTTCTCTCTCTCCTTTTCTCCCTCTCTCTCCGATTCCCCCTCTCTCTCAACGTAATCAACGCACTATCACACGATGTATTCTGGCTCAATTTCTATTTCAAAGTGCCTTTACATAGCCTCGTGTACATTTCTAGACCGGTCGATCATAGAGCGTTCACGATGATTCCTTGACGATATGTTATTCTCGACATATTTGTCACTAAGGGTGATAAATCCGTCAATCTGATAACCCTTATAACATCTTCTATGACATAGATTCATTGTATTCCGGCTCAATTTCTATTTCAAAGTGTATTTACATAGCCTCGTGTACATTTCTAGACCAGTCGATTCTAGAGTGTTCACGATGATTCTTTGACGATATGTTATTCTCGACATATTTGCCACTAAGGGTGATAAAGCCGTCAATCTGATAACCCTGATAACATTTTCTATGGCTGCCATAATCTTATTTTCAAATTCATGCTGGGAAGCTAACTTGGCCGGTAAAATTCAATTTTCTCTCAAGGAGAATGTTGCTGCTGGGAAAACAACGCTTGTGACTTGTTTCAATAGTATACTGTCGACCAATTATACCATCGTCGATTTCGTCGAGTCAATATTGCCAGATGCAGCGATATACAGCAAATAACAGAAACCAGTCCCTTCGCACGTTGGAACACTGCAATAATAACGAGGACAGCGTTTGGGGAGATTTTTTGAACTGTAGATGTCCTTTCTTTTGGAGAAATTGGTCAACGGTATTATGTGTAAGTACCAAAATTTATTAAGCATAATGCATTTGTAATTAAAAATTCCCTATTATTTCTAAAGCTTTTAAGTCCTTAGCACCTTTTACACATATAATAGATTGGGGAAACAAGTCAGAAGGTGGGGAAACACATAACGTTTATGAATAATTTTTCTACGTGATTTCTATACGCACGGTACATTTTTCCTGTGATTGTATGAATTAACATTTGTTGTCTCTGTTGAAGAACACAAATATAAATTAATAAACTGTAGAAAAACATTTACTGTAAAACTTACAATAAATATGAGTCAAGCTAGGTCTAACATATTAATACTGGCAAAACGTAATTTTGTTTATTGAATAGAAAAAGGTTCAGACGTTTAATCTTATTTTTAACTTAATTGTAAATGCAATTTTGTTCTTACCTATTCTAACATTCATCAAAATAAAACAGAAATTATATTTAAACTAATGGAATTTGAATATTATGTAGGAAAAAAATAATAAATGAGATTGAGGGAATTTTCTACAAAGTTCGATGCGTGCCACTGAAACTCCATCTCGGAAGCATAATTATAAAATTCATTTTTTTTTCAGAAAACAATAAATCTTAAGCAAACTACTTCAAAGAAAGACTTTTAAAAGTAGAATTTTCATTTCTCTAGAAAAGAAATTTACATTATACTTGTTTCTATCTGAGAGTAGCAACCATTGTCTGTTTTCGTCAAACATTTTAAATAAGATACTATTTGTGCATAACAACTAATTTTGTTGCTTAGCAACCAGATATTTAAATTTGAAACTTTAATGACAAACTAGAATGCTTGTCAACAAGGAAACGTATTTCCATTGCTGGTTTTAAAAATTGAGGTAGCAAAAAGGAAAGCTCTTTCAAATATGTTTCCTTGTTACGGGAAATCGAACTAATACTCATTTTGTATGTAAACAGATTAGAATAAAATAACAAATCTTTATTACGATTCATATGAAATAGTATTCAAGATTAAAACTAGAATATTTAAGAATTCGCATTTTGACAATGTATTTATTTATTTGTAAGTTATGCATTTTAATCTAGGGATAAAATTTATTTTTATGGCAAATATAATGAAATAACAAGTAATATAAACAAAAAAAATTTAAAGTCAATTCTTAATTAGATCAACAAAGAAAAATTTTATTTTAGCTACTTTTTATTAAATAGTTACAATTAATAAAAATATGTATATACATTTGACAGAATCACAAATTAAGTGGTCATTAATTTTTATTCATTATCATTAAAGTATCGTATTGTCATCCAAAACAATCGTGTATATAAAATTGCAGTTCAACTGAATGCTTTAAAACGTGAGAAAAAAACCGTTTTAAGTTCTGACACAAGTCGCCAAAAGGGTCGCCAAAAATGATGCCAACGTGACTGTATTTGCCATTGCTTAAATAATTAGCTTTAATCTCAATTAATTTTTAATTATAATTAAATTACTGCATTGTTATCCAAAATAATCATGTATAGAAAATTTCAGCTCAATCGAGCGCTTTAAAATATATTTTATTAACGATTGAAAATTCCACCAAGATAAATAAATAAATAAATATGGAGAGATTGTGAGCTAATAGTAGGAATTGAAAAATAGAGAATATAGAAAGAAATAACGCATAAAGCGAGCCAATGAATAAACTACTATAATTTACACAAATTAAATTGATATAAGATAATTAGGAACTTAAGAATTATACCATAAACTCATTTTTCCAAAAACAGGTAAACTTGATAGCTTCTTTAGTATTAAATTCAAGTGGGAAAAACTTACTGTCGAAACTGCAGTGCATGCTAAGGCGGAAGACAAAGAAAAGCTTGGATCGGACGGATTCGACGATGAGGGGAGAGAGAGGTGGGGCTATATATGAAAGGTTACAATGTACATTATACTATTCAGTACTCATTAATCAATCATCGTTTTTGTGTTATTTATTTTAAAGAGAAATATAATTTTATTTGGAGTCTAAAATAACCTAACCAAAATTAAGTCTTTCCATTTTCTCTCTCTCTCTCTCTCTTTCAAGGTAATTCGACTCCTTTGTGGCAATATTAAAAATTTTGAAACATTTTTTTTAATTATTTTCCTCCTAATCTCCATACCATTGAACAGGGGTGGCGCACCTTTTTGGATCAACGTGCCATTTTTTTCTAAAGAAGTGTTTAATTAGGTATAGAAGTGTCGTCAAATAATTTTGAGTTGGCATTCTTGCGAAAATAATAAAACTATCAACTCATAACTCTATTTACTACGAAAAAATACCCTTTGCACTGTATAGTTGTAAATGTTTTAGTTATACGAATATTCAAATTAAAGTAGCATTAGTGTGACTTCTGTTGTTGCAAATTGGATGACAAGTAGCTTTTTAGGATTGTAAGATGTTACTTTTAGTAGAATGCATGCTGAATTGCAGTTGTCAAATGGTTTCTAAGCAATTAATTCTTTTTGCTGTGGTTCACTTTTTTGTCAAGAGGATTTGTGATTTGTTTCAAAATGCCCTTTTACAGACGATGTCCTGCATACTATTGTTCCAGAACATAAACCACACACCGTCTTGCCACTTTTATTACTAAAAAATGCCATATTTCTAGATTTGCAAAGTTTGAAATTCTCTGTTACACTTACTATCTTGCACTTTTTGTTCTTTTGCTGAGCTAGCCATGTTAATTAAGAGTTAAAATTCGTAAATAAACACACATAAACTTTAAAATACAGTTATGTCAACTAAATTGACTATACTATGCGTACACAAATTTTGCATCATAAGCAACTGTAGTTCATGACGTAACTAAGGCAAGAAAATAACAAACAAGTGTGTTCCCCGCGGCTCCGCGACCGATCACTCGCGTTTACTTGCAATACTTCATAGTGAACATAGTTATTTTGAAATAAAATGCAAACCACATTTCGATCACTGGTGTGCCCAAAATATTGTGTCGCGTGCCACTGAGGGCACGCGTGCTACTGGTTCGCCATCCCTGCCATAGAACATCTTTTCTGCATAGGTGTATATATATAGGTCCCGATTAATAAGTATTTTATTTTCTCCATAGAACCGTAATCCACCCTATTGATTATGGTTTAAAATTATTTTGTCTAAATCAAGTCTTCGTATTGCTCCGAACGTTAATAAACAGTTAATCAATCAATAACAATATATTTCCATAAATTAATCATAAGCAAAATTATAAATATTATCATTTTGGTAATGCTGATGATTAGCTTGTGTTCCTTTGAAATTGAATGCATCCAGTTATTTAACCCCTTAAGTGGTCTTTTTTTTTTGCATAAAATGTTCCAAAAAAAAGACAAACATTTTATTGCATATAATAAGCATACTACTTAACAGAATGCAAAAAAATGAAAGAATTTTTTTTTAATTTTCAATTTTAAAGTGTTCACACAATTTTTATATTATAATTGTGAAACACAAAAAAAAACCTAAATGTATTTTTTATAAGTACACTCTGCATACTATAAAAAATGCTTACAAAAAAATGTTTTATGTTCTTACCTCTTTTTCAAGCGGTTGAGTGGTGTTTTGTGCATATAAATATGTCCACACAACTTGAAGCATACTGTAATACTAAACTCTTACTTTATAATAGGGACAGAGATAATATCGGCTTTTTTGGATTATCTTTCCCTTTTCATTTCGCCTCAAGCAACAAAGGATCCATTGCCTTGCCAATCCCTGTTCTTTATGGGATATATTCAAGAATCTAAATTCCTGCCTTCAATAAAAATGCCCCGACGTCACCTCAAAAAAAATCTCGGATGAGAAGTATTTCAGTAACATGAACAAACTAATCGCTTAAAATTACCAGCACTAATAATCTTATTATGAAAACTGAAAATATGTGCAAATTAAAAATAGAAAAAAGAAAATATCACTGCCCGTACACAGCGGGCAGGTAAATTAGTCAAGGGGTTAAACGTTTCTAGTATTCCGTAAATTTAACATTGATACAGAAAATTTGAATCTTAAGCTATCAATACATTTGTAAGAAGCAATATTTCGTAACAGAAAATTCTATAGAGGAAGGACTTTGATGTTATATAATGGTTTAGTACTTTCTCTCTTAATACAAAATTGAAAGGAATTATAGAACTCGGTGTTTCTCAGATTTCTCAATATTTGTGATCCAATTTTCAGACATAATTTTCATAGCACTCCCTCATACAACTGTATTGAGTACAATAGTAATGTACTTCAACGCTAAAGCTACAATACGATTGAAATTATAAACTGCACAAATTATCAAGATAAGTATTGTATTTTGCATGTAACTTTGTATATGACAAGCTCATGGAAGTCACTAGTAATTACTAAACTTGTTTTTTTAATTTGTTGTGTATTGATAAATTAATTATCAATTACTTTTACCGTACTGATCCATTTATAAGTATCTTATATCAGAGTGCATATGTATTTTATTTTTTTTATTATATCAGAATATATCACGTATTTTGCTTTTGATAATTATTTTAATTTTTTTTATTTTCGACATGCTTTCCCCCCTCGTAGGGTTATCACGCTCCCTGAGAGGGGGCCTGCCCCACAGTTTGAGAAACGCTTATGTAACTTCATAAACTGCGACATCAACAGAAATACTCGTATAAGCATCCTTTAAGATCAATTACTGCCAAAATAGTATATTAGTGGTAAAACAACTTTTAGAGTAAAAGTTTAATTTGTGACAAGAGCAATCCCCCACACATTTGCACTGCATTTTTATCGCACGATTTCACTTTAACACGATTCGAGAACTGGAGAAAATCCTCATACAACACGGTTTCACTCTTAATCAGTTTGACATAGAAATTCTAGAATACCATAAAAAAATAAGAAATTTCAAGTTCGAAAGATAACGAATTGGAAATTTTCCATGTGAAATGTATGTTGAATCGCAATTGCCGGTATAAGCTCATTTTGGGCCCTGGGCGGAGATCTACGGGCCCCCTTAGAACTGGCGGATCAAAATTTATTACCAGAGAGCCTGGTTAAGACCAGCTTATCCGGGCGCCTGAAATGAATGGCAACCAGTGTCGGTTGCTTACGGAATTAAGAATTTTATACGAATTTGAAATTCATTCCACTGGTAGAGTGTTGAGTACATTTTAAATTTCTGTGATCATTCTGTTTTGGGTGCCTTTTCTTTAAAAATGCTTTCAATCTTGCAAATTAATTTGCAGCCTTTGCTCTGGAAATGAAAAATACACTTTAACAAAAAGATATTTCATCTCTCTGGAGAAAAAAGTTATAGATTTTAGATATCATCTAAAAGATAGGAATGGAACCCCCAAATGTGGCAAAAATTTTAGATTTAAATGAAACAATAATTTGGATTAAACAAAAAAAAAATTAAACTTAAAAGTAAAACCTTCGTTGTGCTGGTCGCTGCTCGATTTCCGCAAATATGACTTTTTGTTCCAGAACATCAGTATTGAAGGGGTGATAGAGAATTATTTATTAATCTAATTAATCATTGATGTCAAAAAGAAAAAGAGAAACTGTTCCAAAAAATGGAAACGATCACATCAGATTTTAGGGAATCAAAAGATAGTACAACATATAAATGCTTCCCATATTCATAGGTCATGGTAGCTGAATAATCATAGTTGGGGGCTAGGGACCGGCGTTTTAGAGTCGTGGGTTTGAGTTCTGATGCTACTGAAGATCCGCTGACGCACGTTAAGACTCGAAGTCCTTCCATTGACGAGGTGTAGAAGTTTGCAGGGGAAGTGCTGGATCAGGTTTCATCCTCAACATATGATAAAGACTCAAAATTACGAAAACTGTTCCCAAAAACCCTCATGTTGCTTCAATGCAAGTCAAAATCAAATCAATTTCGACAATCATACGGAAAAACCCTTCTGCCCTATAAATGTTCTAGTCTTCGTGCACGAAAAACTTAAATAAAAATACGGATAGTTTTACCAATGTATATATAAAAGCTTTAGTATACCTACTGATTTATTCACACACAATAGTTGCTTTCACTTTAACCCCTTGCGTACCTGACTGCGCTATCTAGTATCCCCAGAAATCCCGGATTTCTGGGTTTCTGACCTTAACGCTACGAAGCACATTTCATTTTCACCTTTTGACTCTGACTAAGGCTCCCGTTCGTTAGTGTTTTTTTTTTTTTCGCTTTCTAAAGTTTATATAACTATTTTTGTTTATTTTTACTTTTTCTTGCCAATATGGCATCATCATTTGATTTCAACGAAAGTGATTCTGAATGAGAATATTTTCAGGAAACCAATGAATACGACAGTGAGTCTGGTACGACATCTATCTATTTGTTATGAAGAAATGGAACAAAAATGAAAATGCACTGATGTAACGCATATGGAAAAGCTTTTTTGTTCCAAGAAACATTTCGAGCCATTTCACAAAGATTTGTAATTTTAATTTTCCTATTTTTTCAAATATTTTTAACCCAGACATTTAGCACCCTAACTTTTGTAATTTTATCAATCCCAATAAAATAAAATTTACCTTAAAATGTACCTTGTGCTGATGACACTGGTTGTACACCTAAATAAGCCGTGTATCCACATGAGGTTACAATGGGATTTTGCCCGATATATAGCATGGGCCCATTAGTGGTTACAAGGCACGCAAGGGGTTAATATCGAAAACTATCTTTAACTATTAAAACTAATTTAGAAAATTCTAATTTTGAGTTTATTAATATATATTACACCAAGCCATCCGGAAGTGTTGTGTCACCCAAATTTCTCTCACCAAAAAATATTTTTTCAACAAGTAATAGCTTCTACAATTTAACCATTAAATCTTAGGGAATTATAGTTGTATTTAAAACTGAGATTATATACGTCCTGAAATTATTACAATAGATTTCGAACAAGGTCGACAATTATATGCCAAGTGTGTGGGTGCAAAACGATGTGTAACTTTACTTCAGCTGGGCCAGATGCAATGAATCGTAAGCCAATTTAATTACAAATCTACATATTTCCCCATATTTTCTTCACAAATTATGATAATCTACTTCCTATATAACATTTGAAACTATCATTGCTAAAAATTGGTGAAGATTTGATTATTTTATCCAGCGATAATCAACCTGCGGGTCGCATGTGGCCCACCCGGCTTTTCTGAGTGGCTCGCTCATGGCTCATTGCCCTAAAAATCCAATTATTTAATTAAGAATTTTGAGGCCCAGTGAGAGACCGAGTGGTAGCGTATCATGCTTCCCGACCACAGGTTCGAGGTTCTATTCTCGGGCTGGGCAATGTCAACTCAGCCTTTAATCCCTCCTTCAATGGGTCAATAAAAGAGTACCAAGCTTTCTTGAGGACTTAAACACTGGGGGTCTCGTTTCAGATTGACCACCTGATCGGGACATCTGCTCATTCACCTCAGCGCCCAATGGTCACGTATAGTGGGATGGACTCAGTAAGCCCCGGCCCTCATGGGCTGTTGCGTCACTGAGTTTGAGTTTTGAATTAAGAAGTTAATGGGAAATCCTCTCAATCAAATAGACCAATTTTGCTGTCGATGCCGTACGGGTGCGAATTGCAAGATTTTTCCCCCATTTGAAACTTTAACGGTTGGTAATAACAAATAACAGTTAAATAGGCAATTAACTGGAGTAGTGAGCCTTTTATGGATGAAACTGATTTTTAACTATAAACAAATAATACTGATTTCAGTCTGGAATTCAGTCAAAAAACTTCTCTTTGCTGTCATTCTGCATTTGATAAAATACTGTTAGAAATAAAAATATAAGAAAGGCTTTTTCAAAAGAAAAAAAATCAAATTATCAAATGGCTTGGTAGTTTAGTTTGCATGGTCATGAATGAAAGAGAACCGAAACTACGCCCCATAACTCAGTAAAAAATGCATAAAAACGAAGAATATTTTTATGTGTGTTTGATACAGATTAATATAGTATTAAAAGCCAAAAATATGAGTTTTAATATTTTAATCAATTTTCTACATTTTAAGTGTCCAATATTGCCTTGGTCTTATGGTGTTTTTCTATTAATACTCATATTGCGGCCCGCATGAAATATCTGTCATATGTATGCGGCCCGGTGGGAAAAAAGGTTGAGTACCCCTGATCTAATCTAAAACCTCGTTTTTTAAACATATAGAGTTCGATGGAACCAGATACCCCTTATAGAACCAGAACCCTTCTAGAAATTACCGTGAGACTATATGAAGGACCTTTGAAAAGAAATTCAGTTCGGATCAGAACAGAATTCAATCGTGTGTGCTTTGATTGCGATAAGAGACGGAATGTGTATCTGAGTTCCTGCTAGCGAAACTGTTTATGAAGCCGTTGCTGGAGCACTGTAAGGCTTGTTTATAACCAGTGCGATTTGCACTATTGTAAATAACATCTTACAATATTTCTTTGTGTAGGCAAGTCAATTTGTCTTCGTATAGTCATGTGTTTATCCTTGATCATTAATAAATCTGTTATTATTCAAGTAATTGTCGCCGTTGTCTGCTTTTTCCCTATTCAAATTTTAATAAATACTTAATAGTGATGGTATAAATAAATATAATGTAGGATATATGAATAAAGACTAAGAGGACATAAGATTTAATTTTGATTTAAAAAATTACCGTAAAATCCAGCGTATAACGTGCACTTTTAACTCAAAAAATAAGATCGCAATTTACGGGTGCGCGTTATGATTCGGGTATAAAAATAAGAGCTTAAAAAATACAAAAAGATGAGCATTGAGAAAAAATTAAGACTTCTACACCTATCAAAATACTGTTTCTTTGAAAGAAATAGCATTCCTTATGAACTCAAAGGGTTGTAGTTCTAAAAGTACACTATTTTTTTACTAAAGCTTGGAATAATACCTCGAATAAATTGCTTGAAAATATAACAGCATTGCGCACGTACATTTCAGGTTTCTTTTTAAAAAAGAGGATGCTCGTTATACAGCGAAAAAAACCTAAAAACTAAAAATTGCCGCTTGAAAGTATAGGTACGTGTTATACGCCGAATATTACAGTATATTTAATTTTGATATTGAAAAGGTACAAATCTTTCACTCCTGCTTTTTAAAAACAAAAACTGTTCAAAAATTCATTTGTAGGAATCGTAACCTCTTTTCTCTACCTTACATGTCCTGAGAAGTTACGAATATTACTTTCAATGTCGGTAGTAAATCACCAAAATTATTTATCAATAAAAAGAAGTGTTCCTTAAAAGACTCTCTCATCTTCAGAAAATTTAACACAAAATTATTTTACAAAAAGATAGTTAACTACACCCGAATATGTCGAAAACTTTGTATTTGAAACTTAACTGTATACTAACTTAACTGTATAGTATAAAATGCAAGTCTGTGCAATTTTTAAAACAAGAATTTTCTTTTGTACAAATTAAAATATTTTATATAATTTTAACATTCTGTATAAACGTTTCAAGTTCATTCTATAATGACAATCTGCTTCGTTTGTGTTCGTGAAGCTATGAAACAACTCGAATCAGATCATTTCTACGAAAATGGAAGACTTCGTTAACCGAATTCCATTAAGCGTCAGCCATTTTGTCCGAGTCATGCTGAAGGCCCTGCATCTTTATTCCTTGGTGATTTTAATTAGATTTCCTGCGACATCTTGTAATTAACTTAGAAAGAAAAGAGAAGAGATGCGCGAGTCGAACACGTTTCGTTAATTTTCCTTCAAGAGTCTCATTTATGGAATATTTCTTTGTGAAAGAATTCGCGTGCTTTTGTAATTGTTTTAATTGATTTCTTTGTTCTCATGTTCCAAGACTATTGAACAATTTCTCACTGCCTGTAATTGAATTATAATTAAAAGCATTTGCTTTATTCAAATACGATGATCAGTCTTTTTGTACTAATATTTATTGAATAGTATTTTTTTTCGATAGAAGAAGCTAAAAACTTTCGTATTCCTAGCAACCCCTTTTGAGAATTTATTGAACTACCACTTAATAACTGCTAAGATAAATTACAAAATATTTTTGTGTCGTATGCATTATTTGGAGGACTAATCCCGATTAATTTTTCTAAATAACCCTGCATTTTACTAACAGATTAGATTAGTTGTCAGCTGTGTGTGTTTAAATGCTTCTTTTCAGTGAAATAAGTTACTTACTTTTTGTAAAAATGTACAACTTTACTTAAATATTATAAAAACATAATTATATATATATATATATATATATGGGAGCACAACTGTATTGAAGTACTGTAATCTGAATTTTTCATAAAGTAATTTTTTAACAATATAAAAATTTTTACATTACTTCAAATTATTTTCCCTCAAGGGTTAGCACCTTAAGACCGTGTTAAACCCCGTATTTTCAACTCGAAGACACTTTTCCAATGGATTTCTGTGACTATATATTACTTTGTTCTCTACTCTCTTGTTATTTTGTGGTTACGGTAGCCTAGTGGTAAAGGTAACAGACTCTAGGCCTCCGAGTCATGAGTTCGAGCCTAGTATCGCTGAAGACCTGCCGAGTTGGGGAGCGATGCAAATTAAATCTGTCGAGAGCTTAAGCGTCCTCTCGTTGGTGTGGTATGGCAGTTAGGAGAAGGGGGATGCCGGCTCAGGTGACGTCTTCGTCACTTGACCATGGGTAATAATTACGAGGTCCATCGCCAAAAACCATCAAATCACTGAACAGTACGACGTAAACATTCACTCGTCTTGTTAATTTACTTTCAATTAGAGTTATAGAAATTTATATATATATATATAGTGTATTATATCATAGCAACACAAGATTCCTTAATTCGTTGCCTGCAATATAAAGAATTCCTTCATTTTTTTGCCCTAAAATTATCATTCTTAGTAATTGTGAAAAATGCTGAAAATTCTTTTTTGATTTTTTAAAAAATCTTGAAAGGGTTTTTGAAGTTTTTATATATGTAGAGGTGTTTTTTAAAAAAATTAAGGTAACAATCCCCTTCATAGTAAACGTTTATTCAGGAAATAAAAAAGTATGAAATGTGTAGGAATGCACAGTTACATATATGTTAGACTTCTCTACATAGTCATATTTATCGAAGCAATTGTTCCATCATTACACCAAACCCTCGAAACCAACATCACAGAAATCAGGGTTAAGATTGTGCAACGACGTCAAGACGATTTTCTGAATCTCAGCATCTGTTCTGAAATGCTGACCTCACAAGAGTTTCTTTAAAGTTCCGAGAAGAGATGAAAATCGTTTGGTCGGAATTTAGGAATTTATGGAGGATGGTCCAATACCTCCCCCCGGAAACGCTTTCTTTATCTCGCACATCTGTTATGTTTTTATCAAACTCTATGTACAGAACCACATCCGTCTTTGTAATACAACACTTGCACGGTACGCCTCTACCAACTGCTGATGAATTTTAGATGGAAATTTTTCTTTTAATGCAAATCCGTATCACATTTCTTATTTCAGTCGCGGATCATATTTCCGTCAACGTAGCCATCTTCTAACTGAATTTTAGTCTTATAGCTGAGGAGCCAGCTCATCTACCGGCACTGTTTGAATGCGGTGATCATCGTCGTTATCTTCAGCGGGATTTTTTATTCATACGAATAATTTGCACACCCAACAGAGATCTTGTTACCATACTTTCTGAAACCCTCACGTAGTACTTTATAGTTATTTAATGATTTAGCTCTGACATTGAAAACCAGCTCTGTAACTGCAGCAGAAGCACTCCAGACATATTCTAAATTATTTTGGCATCTTCAGGAAAGAAAGAAAAACATTATACCATCTCTGGCCAAGGAATGGATATGCGTTCTTAAAGAAAGTAATGATGCTGTGGAATAAACAATTTTTCTCAAACGTAAACAATTTTTGTAATTCTAGTACCAATACATAAAGTTATAAAGAAAAATTTAAATAAAGTTAGTAAATTTCTGTGAATATAAATTTACGAACTAAAATTGCCTGATTTGATTTAGAAGATCGTGTATAGGTTGTTAGTGAAATCATAAAGTATTTCGTAAATGTTGATATCCTATTTGAAGAACGTATGTTCTGAAACCATGTGTGAAGAGATCCCCTTGTATCTCACTTTGAGAACGAGAATGATTTAGAGTCAAAGAAGAACCAGTAGCCATTTTTATAAATAACTTTCTTTATTTGGTTATCTTTCCCAAATAGAATCAAAGACTTTTATTAACAAATATATCAAAATAGCTATATGAGGTTTAAAAGGGATTTTCCTTTAAATTAACTTAAATATTTAATGATCCAATTAATTAACAATTAAAATATAGATCACGCAGAGATTACCGCGATAAGAGATCCCAGAATTATATTCGATAATATTCCTATTGAACATTTAACTTTAATCTCACTCCTAATATAAAGCTTTAATGAAACTTTAATTATAAATCAATATTTACCACACTGCAGCTCAGCTCTTCCTGAGATTTATCCACCTAGAAATCTTCAATAATAAATCTCTAACTTCACTATTATACCCTTCTGCTTCAATCTCTCTCTCCTACTGCTTTTTACTTTACTATTCCGTTTAACTTAAATACTTTATCTAATCTGCATAACAAGGAATCCTGTCCTCTTTTTGGAGCTGATTGGAAATAGGTAGGGGAATTAAATTTCCCTAAAAAAGACGACTCAGAAGGTTAGTGATAAAGTTCCGTATAGGTTTGTCACACATGTAATTCAAAATCAAACAACAACTTGGGGTTTAAGTTCTGAAAAAGTACTAGATACTATTCAGAAAAAGTGGAAAACATTTTTTCATATGTTTGAAAAGAATGGTGTTTCATGTTGTAGTATTTCTAAAGTGGTTGAGTTTGCGACGTCTTTGAATGGGACATCTGTTTCAATTGAAAGAGTTTTTCAATTATGGGGAAACTTTGATCTGCAGAAAGAGGCAGATTTTCAGTATCTACTAACTATCTGCAAAATGCTGAAATTGATTCAAAACTTCCTCGCCCTGAATTTTATGATATAATTAAAGCAAACAAAAACCATTTCTGAAAAAAATCATGTCTTGTGAAAAGTAAGATTAATTAAATAAAATTTAATATTATATAACAATATTATATAATTATTTATAAAGTTATAATTATTATTATAATTTAACATTGTTGTAGTTTGGTGGGGTGGGAGCACTTAATTCTTTTGAACCTTCATCTCCATTCAGGACATTTTGGATGACATTAAAACGCTTTCAAATTGCCCTTTTTAAAAATATATTTAAAAAATTTTTAAAAAATAACTAAAGTAAAAAAAGAAATAGTTTTGATATGAACAAATTTACAAATATATATATATATACAAATAAAATATTAGGTTGGAAAAAAGAAATCCATTATTTTTTCGGTAGATGGCTGTAGTGTCGATATCTCGTGAAGTATCGATCAAACAATTTCAAATTTATGCTCGTTGTCAAGGTGACGTTTCATACTAAAAAAATTATTTTGCTTTTTTTTGTTTGGTTCATTCAGTTGTGACTTACAGGGTGTTAAAAATGGAAGTCAACAAAGAGAAAATTCAGTACATTTTACAGTTTTTCTTTGATAAAGGCGAAAATGCAAATCAGGTGGCTGAAATTGCGAATGGTGTTTATGGTGCCGATACTGTAACAGCTAATTACGTGCAATTTTGGTTTCATCGATTCCGTTCAGGTATTTTTGATGTTAAAGATGCACCTCGCACAGGCAGACCTGTCGTCGAAAATGTCGATAAAATCACAGAAATAATTGAAGCTGACCGACATGTTAGTAGTAGTAGCATCGCACAGAAGGTAAAGATCGATCATAAAACTGTTTTAAGCCATTTGTGTAAAGTTGGATTCAAAAAGAAGCTCGATGTTTGGGAGCTACACCAACTAACACCGAAATACAAGATGGATCGAATTTCCATCTGCGAAGCCTTGGCCAAACGGAATGAAATCAACCCATTTCTTGAACGGATGGTGACTGGGGATGAGAAATGGGTCACATACGACAATATTGTGCGAAAACGATCGTGGTCAAAGCGTGGTGAAGCAGTTCAAACGGTGGCCAAACCTGGACTAAATGCCAGGAAGGTTCTACTGAGTATTTGATGGGACTGGAAAGGAATCATTTATTTTAAGTTGCTTCCGTATGGACGAACAATAAATTCAGATCCCTACTGTCAACAACTGGACCGTTTGAATCTAGTGATTGACCAGAAACGGCCAAAATTGACCAACAGGAGATGTGTTGTGTTCCATCAGGATAACGCCAGGGCACACACGTCTTTAGTAACTCACCAGAAACTCTGGGAGCTTGGTTGGGAAGTTTTAGTACATCCACCATATAGTCCTAACCTAGCACCAAGCGATTACCACCTTTTTCTCGGATTGAATAACTTAATGAGTGATAAGAAATTGGGATCAAGAGAAGATTGAGAGAATCGATTACTAGAATTTTTCTCCAATAAGGACCAAGACTTCTATGAGAAAGGCATTATAAAGCTATCTTTAAAACGGCGACAAATTATACAACAAAACGGTGCATATTTGACCCAAATCGGGCAATCCGAAACCTGTTAAATAAAGTCTTGAATTTCATGCAAAAATATATAATGGATTTCATTTTCCCCAACCTAATAATAAAAATTGAAAAATTGATGAAAAAATTTTGACTTATAAATGATTTTTTTTCCGTGATGGGAGTGGGAGGAGTCAATCCGGTTGCATCAAAGGAGTCCGAGTTAAAGAGAGAAAATATTTACATGTAAAAGGTTAAAATGGGTTGGTATTGAGTGGAGTTTCTGTGAATGGCTGAACAGAGAGGACAGCAATTTTTGTATTTAATTTTAGGTGAGAAGCTCGATCAATCATTGAGTAGGAAATAGAGATAATTTAAGAATTAAAGAAAATTAATTTTTAAAAAATTAAAAGAGAGCATAATTAGAAAATAAAGAAACGTAGGATCAATTAGGATTGATCTGGGTCTGTGGATACTAAGATCAGGAGTATATTTTTCGATACTAGTGATCGATTTATTGTCTGATTTGTCAATTTTATTAAAGAAGCTGGTCGCGTTTCTCCTGATCGTTTGCCTAATAGTGAGTATTTCACTCGTAGCTCTGAGGTCTGCTTTCCTCATAAACCAGCGAACGTTAAGAGTTTGTCTGACAATTAAACTCTGAGTACTTTCTAAATAATTAATATGAGTCTTTGCTGCATGTCCCCAAACAGGGGAAGCGTAGGTCAGGATCGGTTGTAGGAACAGTGAGTAGATAAGCATTTAGTTTCGATCCCTTAATTTTGATTATCTGGAAATTAAGGGATACAGTTTATGCGCGGCTTTTTAAAACTTTTCTCTAATAAAAATTACATGCTGTTTGAAAGTGAGAGTTTTATCCAGGATAACGTCTAGGTGTTTAGCTTGATTAAACCAGATGATTCTATTCCCTCTAATGTAGATGTCTAGTGTTTTTTTATGTCTAGCGAAAAAAATGGCTTCTGTTTTTGAAGTGTTGATGGCTATTTCCCACTTTGTAAACCAGTGGTCAAGCTGTAATAGGTATTGTGTGATCATATATGAGATGAAGGCTGGTTCTTTGTGTTGACAAAGTTTCGCTGTGTCGTCCGCATAATTTAATATTACATATATATATATATATATAGTGAAAATCGCTTAACATGAAACAGAAAGGACTTAAATATTTTAATTAATTTAAAAAACCCAAAAATTACATTTTACTTTTTTATTTATATAGATACATATATATGTGTGTATTAAATAAAAATCAATGAGAAACAAAACATTCACAAGAACTTAATGAAATTTAATACAAAATTTTCCAAGTTCTGTTTTTGATCGCCAGCCTTTAGCAGCTTCATCATCATTTCAAACGAAATAGAAGTTTGCTTTCCCCCCGAACTCTTTGTCATTGTGCTCGTAAAAAAATCTTTTGAAATACAAAGGAAAAAACCACAAACCTTACTAATTTTTACTCACACATCTCACCGAATTCCAAATCCTACTGAAGTGAGATGAGATGTTTTGGGGTTGCGTTTGTATGAATAGAGGGTGAAAGTAGCTTATATAAACAAAATTGGCTTGTCATAGGCTATTCCGAGGGTATTCCAAAACCAAGTTAGCCTCCTCTCTACGAAACATGTGAAATGACCTCTCTTTCATTTCACACCACTCTTAAATCGTACCTGCACGGCTGGTGTTTTCCGAATATTGTTCATTCTTGGAAGAGAAATCTTTTCCTGTTAAGCGATTTTCGTTTCGTGTTAAGAGGAAAACGATGCATGAAAACATATAGTAGTTTGTCGAGACCGTTATATTTCGTGTTAAACGATATTTCGTCTTAAGCGTTTTCGCGTTAAGCGTATTCCATTGTATATGAAAGAGAGAATCTTAAATACAGATTTTGTAACCCATAAAACATGAAATTAGGTGTAATAATTTATGATAATGTTGAATATAAACTATAAACGTTAAATACAAGGCATTCTTCACTGTTAACGACAGAAAAATGCAAAATTCCCATTCGCATAAATATAACAAAACTATGCATTCATTTTGGAAGAAATAGAATGTTGTCGGACAACCCGTGAGAAAGCTAGTAATAATATACTCTTTCAAAATCAAGGAGAAATTTTCTGCGTGGAATAATAGGCCTCGTTAGCTGAGTAAATTTCGCTTTTGTGTATTTTAACGTCACACTTCTGCAAGTTATTTTCGCCATTGGATGAAAACTCTCCAACAAGAAGAAAAGAAGAAAGAAAAATGTTTCATGCAGTTTCATATTAAATGCAGTGTGTCTTGCAATATACATTGAAAATCGTTTAACACGCATTTGATGGGACAGATATATTTTTTCGTCTTCAAAGAATTTCATGTTATAGGATTTGCACAAAAAAAAAACACTTATTCAACAAAATTAAATATATTAGAGTTTAGTGTGTGTGTGTGCCCCACACACAGCTCTGTTTTCTTTTGTTTTCCCTAAGTTCATGGTATAAATAACAATAAAATCAATGGATCTGTCATTAAAAAATACCACCAAGCAAATTCGCTTGATTTGATTCCATTTGATTGTTTATTAAGTGGCATTTTGAAAGTAATCGAGGGTTACTGGCAACGGACTTCATAATCCCCCCTCTCCGAACTTCTTCCCACTCTCACACTCAATGGCGCATCAGACCATGAAGGCCAGTGCCTACTGTGCCCATCCCAGTATACGGGACCATTGGGTGATGTGGTGCATGAGCAGATGTTCCCATCAGTTGGTCGGTCTGAAGCGAGACCCCCAGTGTTTAAGTCCCCAAACAAGCTTTTGGTACTCATTTATCGACCCACTGCAGTAGGGATGAAAAGCTGAGTTGACCTTGCCCAGCCCGGGAATAGAACCTGGATCTGTGGTGTGGAAGCGCGATACGCTATCACTTGACCACTGGGCCTGTAAGAAAACAAAACAGTTCCACTGGATTCATATTTGTTTGTTTGGGTTTTCACTCACAGTTTTTCTAAGTTCATTAGTTGTTGGTCCATTATTCTCATTTGCATTGTTATTCTTTTCATTTTCTGGATACTGGGTATCTATTTTTAGCCCCTTATCCATTATGAGGCTGTTAAAACTTAAATAAAATTATGCATAAACAATATTTCTTTGCCTTTTTAAAATAGTAACTCCCCTGGTAGCTTTTCCAACGAAATATCAGTTAAGGATAATTGATTTCTCAAAAAATTAAAAAAGAAAATAATTATAAAAAAATACATGCAAAATATTTTAGAAAAATATCAGGTTTCCTTTATTAACATTTTAATCCCAATATTAATTTTTTTTAAATAATTGTAATTATTGCACTCCGAGCATGCTGCTAAACTCTCCAATACTGAAAAAAATTATCTACATACCTTAAAACAAACTAAGTAGAATTAACAAAAACAGTTTTGGAACCAAAACACATACAGTTACGGAATGCAGTTGAATCATCTTATTGTCAAGCTTTGAACATCTGTTTTTATAGTCGGCACTTCGCTGCTATTGAGAGATCAGGAATTCATTGGCAGACTGGCAATGGTCGCTGGTGTTGCGCGTCGGCCATATACACTCTATAACAAAAAAAAAACGACGCACCAAGAATTCGAGATGTCCGATACAGACAAAGATTAGTGGGTAGAAAGATTATGTACGGAATAGAAAATGATTAAAATTTCAGAAAAATTGAATGATATATTTCACAGTTACAAAGTAACGAGCTCAATAAGGTGTTGACCCATCTCTAGCCTAGATGCAAGCTGCCACACGACGTGGCATAGAGTGATAAGGCACCCTGATGGTCTCTGCGGTATTTCTTGCCAAATTTTCTAGAGTCATAGGGCTAGGTCATCAACATTCCCTGGTAGTCGCCGTCCCATTATATCCCAGACATGCTCTATTGAAGAGAGATCTGGCCAAGGAAGTGTTTGACAAGCTGTAATACAGTTTCTAGCAACACGTGCCGCATGTGGTCTGACCTTATCTTCTGAAAAATATGGCCAAAGTACTGCAAAAGGAACGGTAGCAAAACAGAATGTCGTCGACGCACCGTTGGGCTGTAAGTGTGCCTCAAATGATGACCAAAGGGGTCCGGCTGTCAAAAGAAATGGTACCCCAGACCATAACTCCTAGTTGAGGGCCTGCGTGGCGTGCAATAGTGAAAGCGAGATCAGCAGGCTGCCCTGGGCGTCTCCAGACACGTCTTCGTTTATAGTCAGGACACAGTTGGAAGCAAGATTCGTCGCTAAACACTTTACGTTCCCAATCAGCAGGATTTCAACCTGATCGAGCCAAGCATCGCCGTAATCTGGCTCGACAGAGTGCAAGAGTAAGTGGCAGGTGGCGTAGTGGTTGGTACGAAAGTAAATTTCACTCTATCAGAGGTCTGTGAATGGTCATGGTGGACACTCACGTGTGGGTCATGCGTCTGATGGTTGATAACGATGAATCAGACGCTGTGACAGTTGATCTGACATTCAATCTGTTCTCCTGATCTGCTGTGGCCCTAAGTCGACCGCTACCATCATTACGCTGAAGTCTGCCCCCGTCCACCCATTCTTGTCAGCATCTTCTAATAGCGTCATCGCTCCAACCCATATGACGAGCTATTCTCCGATTTGCCTAACCTGCCTATTTCAATCCAATGATACGACCTCTTTCAAACTCGGACAGTTATTCGTAATAAGCTCGAATTCTGCGCCAATCTTTTTTTTCAGTCGTTGGAAGGTATCCTAAATCGCAATGCAATAGAAATGTTGACATTCATATTGAAAATCGCTTCTTATAGACACCTGCTGAGCGCGCAGTTCCGATGCGCTGTAGCTCCCGCTATTCATTCGTTTGTGACACCAAATTTTAATCATTTGCATGTTCGGTACAAATGTTTTCGTATACGAAATTTCATTACGATCGGACAACTCCTTCTTGATGCGTCGTTTCTTTTGTTATAGAGTTATTTTGTTTTATTATATATTAATAATATTGGTTTTTGATAGTTAGATAGGAAATTCATGTTTCTACTGTCTACCTTTTGCTTTGCGTAAGAGCGAGAGAGAATGCAGGTATATGTCATAGATGGAACTGAGCAGCCGCGGATCGCTATGCATGATAACGAGGTTTTTTAAGCCCCGTTGATAGCGATCACGAATATCGCGCTCGTAAAATAATAATTGTCAGTTTCTTCGCTTGTACTATTCCCGTTCTTTGAAATAAATAATTCCAGATTTTTCATAAATTTGAATTTCTTGGAATTTGGGGACCCCAAAAAGTTTTCTCACGACCCTCGGGTTGCGCACTACAAAAAGAGATAAAAGTTAAATTGCTCTGCCTCTTCTCTCTATCCCACACGCATTTTTATTCAAACGCTATTTCTCATTTTCAATTCTTTATGATTAAACGATTCCACTGAATCTATTTGCGTGATCAAAGCCGGCCATCTGGGATGGGGAGAGAGGGTATGCTGTTCACTGGGGAGATTGAAGGAGCCCCAACATAATCAAGAACTAAAATAACGTAATATAATTTGTGACACCACATTCAGCAGTATATATTGTAAAAAATTTTGAGGATATTGCAATATAGTTTATTTACTGCCTCTACAAAAAAAAGATGGAAAATCCTAAAAAAACATTTAAACGTTACTTTTAAACCATTGGGCGACACTCTTTGGGAAGCCAAAAGAGATTCAGTTAAAGCAATGTATAAACAGTTTGAACAAATCAGTAACGGTCTAGAATAATTTATTGATGTTAGTAACGATTTTCCTGAAAAAAAGAAAGAAATTATATTTCTAAATTGAAAAAAAGTTATAGAGAACACAATAAAGGAATTGAAATGTTTTTTAACACTGTAATTGATACTGTTATTATATAGATAGAAGATAGATTTAAAAGTATACAGACTATTATTTGTGATTTCAAATTTATCACCGATATAAGAACCTTAAAAAACATGATTTTAAAAAATATTACAATAAATTTTGTAAATTTTTATTATAAAGATGTAAACGTCAGAACATAATACAGGAAATTGTTTTGCTAATGGATTTGATTTTGAATGAAAGGGATGCATGTAATGCACGAGACATATTGCAATTCATCCTAAAAAATAATTATAAGTAATTTCTAAATGCATTATATAACTGTGTTAAAACCTTCCTTTACGTTGCCAGTTTCTATACCTAATGCTGAACGCTCCATCAGCAAATTAAAATTATCGAAAAATTATCTTCGATTAAGCACGTGTGCAGAACGCTGCTATACTAAGCATCAAAAGAAATTGTGAAAATTTGTAATTTTTCTGAAGAAATCAATGTATTCACAAAAATAATCATGATTTAGTAATTTATAATCGTGTCAGTAATTTTTTTTTTAATTTATTTTACAAAAAATTAAGACTAAATGGTTTTTTGCACCCAGGCCTCCTTATAGAGCAAGTCGGCTCAAGGTGATTCATGTAAAAACATCGTGTTTAAATGTAACTTAATTCTTGAAAGTTATAAATATATATATATATATATATATATATATATATATATATATATATATATATATATATATATATATATATATATATTCAATTCAAATCAAAACGATTGTGTAATACTTCTAAAAATAAACATCACTCATTGCTGAGACAGGAAAAAAAATTTCTTCAGATTTAAGAAAGCAAAAAATTTACGGAATTCTAAAAACATCTGGAAGATAACTATCCATAGATCGACAGCTATTTTATATTGCTGTATTTCATTGCAGGGGCGATTTAGTTGTTTGAATAAAATTGCATGTGATCTGCTTTCCGCTTTTGAATAAACATTTCATAAATAAATTTATTTAATTTAAAAAAATAATTAAATGAATTGAAGAAAAAAGTTGATCACGTGGGATGGAACCCTAACCTCGCGCATTGTAAGCAGACGATTTACCAATCAAGCTACAAACTCGTTGCAGAAAATAAAAATTTATTTGTATAAAAGCTAAGCATGAATTTCGAAGGCTGATTTCTCCAAATTGACTGGCCATTCGGCGAAATTATATTGAGGGGTGAACACCCTAAAGGAGTACTACTATTACGCCAAGTATCGATCCCAAATGAATTTCCTTAGTCGTGCCCTCCCTTGTTAGATCAACAAAGAAAAATTTTAATTGAGCTACTTTTTATTAAATAGTTATAATTAATATTAATATGTATATACATATGACAGAATCACAACATTAAGTGGTAATTCATTTTTATTAATTATCATTAAAGTATCGTATTGTCATCCAAAACAATAGTGTATAAAATTTCAGTGCAACTGAATGCTTTAAAACGCGAGAAAAAAACCTTTTCAAGTTTTGACTCAAATTGCCAAGATGGTCGCTAATGGTCGAAAATAATGCCAACGAGGCTGTATTTGTAATTCTTTAAATAGTTAGTTTTAATCAATTAATTTTTATTCATTATAATTAAAGTATTGTATTGTCACGTAAAATAATCCTTTTTATAAAATTTCAGCTCAATTGAGTGCTTTAAAAAATGTATTTTATTAACGATTGAAAATTAATAGAGTGTGAGCTAATAATAGGAATTGAAAAATACATATTACATAATATACGTTAATTTAATTTTTTATTTGTGGTGAAGGAATACTTTTATTTTATGTTGCTTATTTTTATGTTAATAAATATATATTTAAATGATGCATTTAATTAATGAATAATAAAAGCCTAAATATGTATATTTGTCCTCTATTCTCTAACTCTGCAAGCATTGCCGCGAGAATTGAGTTATTTGAAATAATTCCTGTTGTGTGGCAGCCTAAAACATATTGGTATATTAGTTTGGCACAGCACATAATAATAAGGTTGCCAATCTGAATAATCATTAGGTCCAAGATTCACAGCATTATTTTTACGAAGATTGTCTGTAAACATTTAACAGAAATACGTGCATATTAAATCTAACCATACTTCCATGTCTTTCTCTAGCTTTATTGGAAAATGAAGTACAGCTTGAATGATGTTTATGTCATTTGATCAATACCCAAAAAAAGACAAACTCAGATACTTATTACTTCATATGCAATCTTAAAATGACTCTGTCATATGAACTTATGAAAAAATATCCAATCACAAGTATATTCAAAATATAAATGGTTTCAATAATATTTTTTTAATTACACGTAATTACAATTCAGAAAATCGTGTACTTATTTAAATGAATAACTTAATGGTTTTTAAAAATACACACCAACAAGTTTTAGCACTACAAAATAAAATATTGGAATTTAAAGAAAACATTTCAGCAAATTATGTAAAATTTATAATGCTTCCTAAATTTGCAAGTTATCTTTATGTAGAATCTATGCAGATTTTTCTATATCATTACAATTTTAGTCTTTGCATTACTGAAGTGAATATGATAAAGTTTGATTCAGTTCTGACAAACTGTGAGTTTCTTATTTAAATATCAACAAGTCAGAAAAAATCTGCCAATTCTGGAAAATTTCCAGCTGAAGATTTTATATTGTATTTTAATCATTTATTCAAAATTCAGTTAACATAAAAAAAATCAATATAGTCTGCATCAAATCAGATCTTTATTTTCTACAAAAATTGTAATTTAACCATGAAATATTGGCAATAAAAATTCAACAAAAAATAAACAAGAAAAATACAATTTGGCTATAAAAAACATGAAAGTTTTTCAAATATGACAATACTTTTTCAAATAAATACATAGCTTAAATCTGCATTAAGCATCCCTAGTCATATATAAAAATAAAATCAATACTAATGTTTATCATAAATGCTTTGTTTTTTTTTAAAATTGCCTGTTAATAAAAACAAATCAAGCACTTTATAAACAAATGAAAATTAATAAAATTTAACAAAACAAAGTTTTAAAGCTAATAAATGATACTTACAGATTTTAATGAATTATTTTTTAACAATTAATCATACATAATTATAATGAAATTTGTATATGTATTATAATGCACTGTAATGTTAATTAATGAAAACAATACTCAAAGATTCAGTCAAAACCCTGTAACAAAATAATACTATTGATACAAAAATAGCAGTTACAACTAAATATAATACATTCAATTTATTTAGTCATTGTTTTTGTAAGATATGTTTAGTTGACATCCCACTACATTATACTTTTATTAATAACTCTAAGCTCTATGGTATTAAGTAAGATGAATTAACTTTAAAAATCTAAGTTGATTTTAAAAATTTCATCTTCATTCTAAAAAACATTAATATAAATCTTTATCATATTACAAGCAAAAATATTATCATTACATGTCACAACAACATTAACTTTAAAAAGGCTTTGAAACTAATGTAAGCAAATAAAATTTATGCAGCATATATAACTATCAAAATTACTTTATAAAAGATAAGAATGGTTTTTTTAAGAAAAATTACAAAGCAAGATTGTCAGTTTTAAGAAAAAAGGCGTTTTACAGACTCGGAGGAAGGGAGGAATTACATTACTGAAAATAAGGTTGAAAAAATAAAGATTTATGTGTATATATTTCTTCCTCTGGGTCTAAACATATTTAGAATGGTACATCAAGAAAAGAGCCCAATAAAATACTTCTCTTCCACAATTTCAGTAAATCATAAATTTTTAAGATAATAAATAACTATAATAAAAGCAATTCTCAGTATCGAAAATGGCCGCAGTAGCCCAGTGGTCAAGGTATTGGATCAGGGCTGGCATGTCACGACTTCGAGCCCAGTACCACTAAAGACCCTCCATGTAGGGGAGGGATGCAGGTTAAATCTGTTGAGATCTCAAATGTCCTCCCATTGGTGTGGTGTAGTAGTTAGGAGAGGGAGTTCCAGCTCAGGTGTTGTCCTTGTCACTTGACCATGGTTCAAAATTACAAGGTCCATCGCCAAAAGCCCTTGTGTAGCTGAACAGTGCGACGTTAATATTCCCTCACTCACTCAATATTGAAAGAAATAGCTTTACAATCAGTAAGAGTTGTATTTCAATCACATAAGCATTGGAAATATTTGTATATTGAATATAAAAATAGTACTAATAATATAATAATTTTAGTAAATTAGGCTATTTTATACAAAATGCTTTCAGTTTTAAACTAATTTTATATAAAAAAGATTATCTAAAAAAAATTATATACTATTTTCATTTAAGCATACAAAATATTTATATCTTGCAAATGGAAACATTCATATGGCTCAAACATACAAATGTTTATCAAAAACATTATTGCAATCCCTTTAATGAATTTGTATGTAAGCTATAAATTATTTTAAACATAAAAATGCCCATTACATTAAATTAAAAAATTAAATTCATAGCTCCTTCAGGTAATAAACCTTTGTATTAAAATAGGACTTAAAAATACAAAATAGTTATAAACTATTAATATAAACAATAGTAAAATACACCCACGCATTATTCACATTTTAGAAAAATTACAGGAAGTTCTTTATATATTGGAATTAGCATAAATGCATTTTCACTAACTTTTTAAAGAGATTCATATAACTTATATACACAATATAAATAGAAATCACTTTAATTTAAAATCATTTTACCACAGAACAAGTTCTTTTGTCAAGACAACTTACTAATTTTGTAATAATTTGATCTTTAATTTTATAATGCATTAAAAAAAAGCTTTCATTTTTTAAAAAATTCCTTTAACTTATGTTTCAATATGTTACTCAAGTTTTTATTTAATTTACAATACAAAATTCAGAAAGTAGTCTCTAGTTATACAAGTTTTAAAAACAATATTTTTGCTTCATGATCCTCATGCCATTTCATCTTAATTTGGCTTCAAAGATGACATGGTCAAAGAAAAGGCATATCAAACACTTTTATTCCAACACAGATGAAGATCATTTTGTTTTTACATAACTTTAATTATCCTTTTAATACCATTACAAAATAGTTGAATGATTACATTTGTATAAAACCCTAAATAAAGTTTTCTATCAAAATCCCCATTTTTTAAAATTAATTTACGAACTTTTATACATAAAATACCTCAAACAATATAATACAATATGTAGTATAAATATTTCTGCCATCAGCTGCCTTTATTGTATCAGAAACAATTAATAACAACATAATGATTCGCTCAAAAAGTTTCAGTCTAAAAATTTTGTAAGAATAGACAATTAACAAAAATATATTGCTGAAGTTATAAGCTCTTTATTATACATAAACAGAAATGCAAAACCTCTTACAGACAAAAGGAGTAGGTAAATTTATTTCATTTCTTCTTTCTTCAAAACGCAATGAGGAAGAAAAGAAAAGAGAGAGGATACTCCCTCTCTCCTCAATGATATATTTCATTTAAGACCTATTATTTTAAAGATGTAGGATTAGGAAAAATACATTTGTCAATTAACGAAATTCTTCATTTCCACAATAATTACTGAAGTAACGACAAATTTTATCAGAAGAATGCAATTTGCAACAGATATCTAATGAAAATTCACAAGGTATGTAAGATATATTCTTTGAAACTTAGAATAAAAAAGAAATGTCAACCAAGAATGTTAATGAAAAATTTTAGATAAAAAAAAGTGCTAAACATATGCAGAGATGAGACCTTTCAAACAAACATTCTACAATAAAAATATTTAATTTCAGCATTAAATTGGCCACAATATTAATTTTTTGCATACATGAATTTTTGAAGTAAAATTCAGAGATTTCCAGTTAGCAAGCAAGAATTTTAATATAACAATGAATATACTGATCTCTAAAAACCTCCAAGAATTCATAAACAAAGGTAGATCCTGAAATTGTGACATAATGTACCTCAAGGCTGAGCCATGAAGCAGTAACTCCTATTTCCTTCATGAAAGAAAAGTGGTTGTGATAGCTGAGTGATCATGGTTACGAAATGATAGCCTGCATTATTTCTTTTGAATCTTGGCATTGTTATAGACACTTCACGTAGAGGAGCTGGTGCAATTTACATAAATCTGTTTTAACTCAAAATCCTCACTTTAACCTGGTGTGGAAGTCTGGAGAGTAGGGTGTTAGCTCAACTGTCATCCTTTATCTCTTGACTAAAGTTCAAAATTACAAGGTTTGTTACCAACTGCCTTTGTGTAGCTACAAGGTGCAATGTTACTAAAACAATCAATCATAGAAGTAAATACGGCAAAAAAAGCTTCATAATCCAAAACTCCTATTGCATAATTAAAATTTATATAAAATCTACTAATATATATCTTATATCCATTAGTTTAACAGGGAAAAATATTCAGTCTGTCTGCCATACTAGTATCAAGTTAATTGAATCAATATTCTGAATACAGTGATTTCAAAACAAAGAAAAAATATCAAATTAAAAAATAAATGAAAAATGAAACAAAAAAAATCTTGCCTTTACTTCTAACTGAACTTTAATTCATATCTCAATGAGGAGAAGCAAAAAAAATGCATTCACTTTCTTCAAGTAAAATAAGAATATAAAAGAATCAGATTAATACAAACTCAATGCTTATAAACTATGGTTTGCAAAATTAGAAAGCATTAAATCATTTTCAAATATTTATTAATGCACCCATTAATCTTTGTCTAAAAATAAAGAGATTCATTAAGGTTTTGAAATATGAGGTTTGCAACACTGTTTATATAATATCTAAACTGTTTACACATCAACTTTTAAAAAAGTTTAAAAAGTCAAACATTTTTTTTTTAATTTTTAAATTTTTTCCACATTATTTACATGTAGCTTATGAAAAATAGAACAGCTGTCTAAGCTTTTTATTGCCACTATCTTGTACTGTTTAATTACGACGAAGTTCTGCTAGAAGTTCTTGAAAACTTGTAACAAACCAACTGGCATCCTGTTTCACTTTCTCACGCACTTGATTGCCACCGAATCCGATGAAGGCATCCTACAAAATAAAGTATGTGAATTCATTAATTCTATTAAAAGTTTACAAAAACATTTTTAAAAAAACATGAAATTCTTTTAATAAAGTTTGTTATTAACCTGAATCCTTTATTTACAGAGCTACACGTTAATAAAGAAAAGCAGAGACATTTTTTTAGAATAAGATCATAATAATAAAACCTAAAGTAAAATGCAAAATTTCAGTAAATCTTGAAAAATTCCAGTTAAAAAGTTATGTATTAGCTGATACACTTTTTCGATACTGTACTTTTCCAAATGTTTAAGACATGAATTTGCTATTAATCTCTAGCTATAGATTCTATTTTTAACCTCTTCTCTCAGTCTTTGAAGAAGATGCTCCCTGGAAATGGGACGGAAGCAGAAGGAATAGTACTACAGGTTGGGGGAGGGGTCATTAACTTTTAAAAAAATATGCCAAACTCCTAATATAATTTTTGGTACCATTTTAGATTATTACATAAGCTGTCATTTACATTAAAAGTGTAATGTTATAATGTTTTACCTTTTATTTAAATGGAAATAATAAAAATTATTACCTTGAAAAATAATTTCCAAAAGTGCTATTCCAACTTTTCTGAATTTTTAATTGACAAAACTCATTAATAAACTTTCAAATTAATAAAAAAATATGACAAAGACAATTTACAATAAATAACAAAATTAAAATGAAGAATGAGTGTGAAAAATCTTGAAGCATGGACAAACGCAAAGTCCTACATAGCATGATTTGCAAGCATAAAATGTTTGTTGCAACTTTCTTTGTTTAATGATGGTTTGTGAACAAACTTTGCACTTTCTTCACCCTTTTATTCATATTTTATTCATATTCCTGACAATTGATTGTATGGTAGGAAAATGCCCACCAGACAATCAAGTAATAATCTGGACTCAAGGTTTCTGAAATAAGAGAAGAATGCAAAATATACCCAAAAGCAACAAAAACTGTAACAGAACTGATGTTAAAACCCTGAAACACTTCACACTATAGCAAAAAAGAAAATAAAAACATATTCAAAGAGCTCTATTACAGAAATATGAATGTTTCATATCACGTGGGAAGTTTAAAGAGCTGAGCTAGGTTTGTTTACCTTCCGATTTCCACCTTCCCCTGCAATAGCTGACGAGCAAAATAACAAACAAAGGCAGAATATGATTAAACTGAAAGTCAGATTACTTCAACATTATTCAGTTAAAACATAATGTACATAAGATGCCATCAAGTCATCATTGAAAATTGTTCCAACTTAAAAATGCGCATATACACTGCCCGTACACTGCATACATTTTTGCAAATAAAAAAACTACAAACCACTGGACATGATATAATCATATTAATTAAATAACAATTAATGGTTATATCATTTAAATTCACATTTAGTGCGTTTGTATAATGTTAATATCATCCAACAAGATGATAGTTAACCCCTTCTCGCAATGGGCGGTGCAAATATGCATTCATCATGGATGCACCTCATGGCTGAGCGGTGCAAATATGCATTTTAGAAAGAGGCTCTGGTAGGCTAGGTGATGCATATCTGACTTTTCAGCTGGAACGTTTTTTAATGACCACTAGATGGCACCCTATGTCCATTATATTGAAACTGTACATAGCTAGAATAACCTCTGACCTTCAATTTTTTTACATTCTTCCTAGATTTGGTATTTTGTTCAGCAGCTGTGGCAGGGGAGGGAATAATTAAAATGTCAACAAATAGCTCTAAAAATTTCCACTTGATATGAAACATTTGCATTTCTAATAACTCTCCCAATGCTTTTTTATTTTATTTTTCTTAACAGTGTGGAGTGTTTTAGGGTTTTAGCGTCAGTTCTGTTACAGTTTTTGTTACTTTCAGATACATTTTGCATACTTTTCTTATTTCAAAAACCTTGACTTCAGGATATTATTTTATTGTTTTGAAGACATTTTCCTAACCTTAATATGAACAAAAAGGGTGAAAAAAGCCAAAGTGAATAGTCACAAACCGTGTTTAAATTTTAAAAAATGCAGCAAACATTTTATGCTTGCAAATCATTCAATGTAGGACTTCGTGTTTTTCCATGCTTCGAGATTTCCCACACTCAATCTTCATTTTAATTTTGCTATTTCTTTTTGTAAATAATCTTTGTCATAATTTTTTTTATTAATTTTAAAGTGTATTAATGTGTTTTGTCAATGAAAATTTTGGAAAAAATTTAATAGTGCTTACGAAATTTATTTCCCAAGATAAGTCATATTTTTTTGTATAATATCATGTAAGTTAAAGGAAAAACGTTATTACATTCTAGTTTTAATGTAACTGACAACTTGTGTAATAATCTAAAGGGGTACCAAAAATTACGATGTTAGGACTGAAATTTTATTATTGATGCTTTTTTTTCTTAAGTTAGGCTTAGCGACGAAAACGCCCCATCCCTAGCGAGCGTCTCATAGCAAATCGCCCCATCCTGAAGAGGTTAAAAAAGATAATGATTCATTAACTTCTAATAGTTGCAGTTCTTTATTTGTTGATTGCAAAAATATTACAAGTATTTGGTGGATAACAAATTCAAAAAACAAGTTTAATAAATATTTTTAAAAAAAATCACAATTTAGCGCAATATAACAATTTTTCATTTAAACACTAAAAAAATTTAATTCGAAATATTAAAAAATTAACTAGAGCCAGAAACTGCAACCCTAAACTCAAATAAGAAGATTGAGAAAATAATTAGAAAGTTCATGTCATTACTACTTAACAATTGGAAAATATGCAAAAGGTTTAAAAGCTTTTTTGTTTTTAATATTTAACGAATTTTATAGTTTTATTTTGAGTTTCATGAAAACATTTATCAGATTATTTTTTATTAAAACTTACTGAAATCATTTATCAGTAAGCCATTTTTTTTTAAAAAATCAGCAAGCTTTTTGTCTAATCTCATTTTTTTTTTTTTTGTAAATTTAAATAATACTTATTCAACACATTACAAAACTGGAAATTAAAAAAAATTATTTATTTGAAATTGAACTTTATGTAAACACCAGTATTTATCACAATATAGGTATAAAAAAAAGTCTAGAAAACTTACTGCAGGAGGACAAGCAGCCAAATCTGTAGCTCCATCTCCAATCATGATAAGTCTTCTATAACCAAATCGATGTTTCAAATATGCGCATACTTCTGCCTTCCCTTCTTGGTGAGATGTTGGCTCATTTTCATCGAAACCAGCATATTCTCCTGAAGATATAACCATATATAAATTAAACAAATTTTCTTTTCTTGAGAATAAAACATTTGAATAGAACCTGTGATCTAATTTCCTGAACAAAAGTTTTAAAATTTAATATAAGATTTTAAACAATATAATCCAATTTCTTTTAAAAAATGCAGTTTTCTAGCTCCTAAAAATTAATTTTAAACATGCTCATTTTAAAAAACTCTATTAAAACAACTACAATTATATATTATCTTTTAAAACATGATTCATCCTTAAATAATAGAAAACAGTCTATAGATACAATATCACAAAATATAAATATCGTTTCTTGTTAAGAATATTCTATCAAAAATTCTTGTCGAAAATCTGATATGTAAAACTTCGTCTTGAATACATTTGATTTAAAAGTACAAATGTATTGAATCACGAGGGAAGAAAAGCAGCTTTATTAAATAAAAGATACAAAAAAGAAGAAACAAGAATTAAAAATTATGATTTCATATATTGATAATGAACTGCCCATTTCAAAGAATAAATGCATAAAAGTTATTGTAGAATTATTAATATTGCACGGTAATTTTTATGCAAACCACTCAGTGATGGGTTAAGGCTTAAGCCCGCAAGACCCTGGGCTTCAAGTGGCAAATTTTTAGGGGTGTCAAAATTTTCGAGGCAGCAAAAATCTGAAATTGATTTAGTTTTTTATCAACTGTAAGACTGAATTTTATATTCTTTTGTTCTTACTTTGATAACCTCAAGATGTCAATTTTAAAAGAGTAGAATTATTTTTAAAAATAATAAATTGTGTAAGTAGTAAAATTTAGAATAACTAACAAATAGGTACAAAAAAAATTTCGTTAAAGAGAGAGAGTATAGCGTTTATTTATTGACATTGCATTTTTCATAAATTTTTCTTAAAAAATCTAAATGTAGCATTTGTTTGCTCATCATTATAATACAAAATATTAATTCACCTTATTTAACTATACCTTTTAATGTATAATTCATGCCTAAATTCAATACCTAAATTTAATTCAAATCCAATATTACTCTCTATTCATATTATTATTTTTATCATATACAATAGCATCAAATTAACTTGGGCCTAGAGCACTATTGAACCTAAATCCATCAATGAAACTACTGTAGAGTTATCACTATGTAAAAGAGAAATTCTCAAAATATCTAATGGAATTAGATAAGTAAAGCATCAACATTTTGTAAAAAAAAACATTCTCGAAGGCTAATTTCTGAGGCCCAAAAATTAATTTTTCAACTATCATTTTCAGGCGATGGAAAGAGATTAAGTCTTTTTTTATTCATTTTCCATGTAATGCTTCTACAAATGTTAAGTTACAATTTTACTTCTGATTATATATGACTTATAAAATTTTAATCTGAACCACATCTTTTTTGGAACAAATGATAAATAATGTATTGAATTACTAAGATCTTATCCTGTAGATTCAGATTTTTATTTTTATTTCAAACATATTCATAGTCACCATTTATGTATCTTAATATTATTCAAATACTCTTACCAAATAAACAAAAAAATTTAACTGACCATTAAAATAGAACTTGATACTGTTTGCAAAAACATTCTTTAAAGGTATATCCAAGTGTTGTGCAACAGGATCAATAATGGCATGAAAGCCTCCAGATACCAAATACACAGCAACTCCTCTATCATGTAGTTCCGAAATCAGATCTCTACAAAGAATAAAAATGAAATTTTAAACTTTAGATTATAAGAGATGATTTTTATAATTTGACAATCACTATGAAAAAAAATTAAAATTACAAAATTTTCTGTTAAAAGAATCAAGGATTTCAAATTTTAATGAATTCTCAAAAAATATTAATCATAGTTCTTATTTAACAGCATTTAAATGTGTTGAATTTTTTTATTCATCAGCAATGTACAACTGAAATATATTTTTAGAGGATTTTCTGTAATTAATACATACAAATGAACAATATTAACTCATTACAATTGATTAAATAGTAGACTTGATGAAAAAGAAAATTAACTATTTTACAATATGATGCAAATAAATCTTAATGAGTAATTTGCATACACTCAGAAAATTACAAAAATGCAAAAAAGAATTCTTCCATAAATAAATCATTTACTGTACCAAAAAAAAAAAACAGCAAAATTTATTTAAACACAATTACATATTTAATACATTAAAAAATCTCTGTTACACATTATTAAATATATTTGTAAATCTAAAATAATATACCCAAACACTATATTAAAATTGCCTCTTATATGAACAAGAAATAGAAAAGTATTTGAAATAAGAAAAATTAGAAAACTCACTCTATACCAGGGGTAAGGTGAGGTGGATGAGACCGTAAATAGTTATTCAACATATCAGTTGTTGGTTGAATCATTTCCAAGCGTTTAGCCAGAGCCTCTCGAAAAGTCATTCCACCTCGCATAGCCCTTAAAGTTCTGAAATAAAATATTTATACCTCAAATCACCTTTCAAATTCAAAAATCAACAAAAACACTTTTGTTTCAATTCATAAATTGACAATGTTATCATATGGTCTTAGGCTAATTTGATCTGATAATTCTGATCTATCATATCAGATTTTATTAAATGAAGCATATATATTTATTACAGCTTTTATACTTTGATAGCATTCTACAGTAATTAAATAGATATACCAGATTTTCTTCACAGCAAATCATAAAATACTAGATACACTAATAGCTTTCATTGGAAATCTAACTAAAAGATCACAACAGTAATTTTTAATGATTATTAATTTAATACTATTTATCAAAGATAATGCAATAATATCAAAACATATCAAAACACCAATCACCAAATATGCAATAAAGGTTTTAAAATAATTTTTTTTTCAAGAATACTTTCGTAAAAATGTAATCAAACCTAAAATCATAACACAATTTGGCACTTACATATTTACACAACTTACATATTTACATATATCACCACAGCCAAATTGGCACCACGTGAATTGCACCAATTTTCCACCAAAATCTGACTGATTGATATTTTTTCATACAAAACACGTTAGAATCTTTGTTGTTTTGACATCAAGGTATGATTTGCATGGTGGTAATTTTGCTGAGGTTACACTAATATGTACGTATTTTTAATGTATGAAAAAATACCACTTACAGCTCCATGACTTCTTTCTCTTTCTTGGCAAACTTTGCTAACTCATCAATGGCTTCATCCATGCAAACAGTGGAATCAACATCAAAGCAGACAGCATCAGCTGCCCGCCACAGTGCTCGGGTCAATATTTCAGGAGTAGTCATGATGGTATACAAATCACTATAGCAACATTAAAATACTGGAAAAATATAAAAAATAATGATAAATAAAAAATAATTGTATGGGCTTTTAGTAGTTTTACAATTGAATTTAGTACTTCAACAAATTATTCTCTATTCAACTTATGATGAGTGGATAATAGAGCTTTCTCTAAGGTTCCATATAAATGTATAACCATTACCTACCAATTGGGTTTAGATTACATCAATATGAACAATCGATTTTGAAACTTTTACATGTACAAACTCCAATAACCCTTTACATTTTTTAACAATTCTAACACACATACATACAAAATATTTAGTAATATTTAATAAAAATTGATTCAAATGAAATGTAAATTCTATTCATGAAAGAGATCAACATAAATTATTAACTCATTTTTTAGCATAATATGAAATTTATTTTTGTATATTTTAACTGATATACTATTACAATCATGAAGAGAACTTCTTTCCCTGATTGCAGTTATAACTTTTTCTTGAAAATATAATTCAATTTGTTTGATAAATTATTCTCACTATTAAATGTATAAATACTAAATTACTGTGAAAGAATATGCAAGACAGAATATAGCAAAGTAAAATACTTTAAATTACTTAACTCTGGTGTTAGTGAATAAAAACAATACTCCAAAACAAATATCACACAAAATATTAGAACATGCAACACTGCTTATACTGAGTTCTAACATAAGACTTGATAAAAATATAAAAAATTCTCAATAATTGTAAATGTTACACATGTTAAGATCTTTTTTTTTTTAATATTAAAACAAAATTCTTCCATTTTTATGCATTTTTCAGTTTAAAATAAAAACAAAAACGTGTTTTTATTCTTTGAAAAAATAGAACTTGGAATTAATCATAAGCTTTAATTTAAATAAAATTTAACAGTAATGATGAAAAAATTTTAGAGACAATGCAATGAATTAATCATATTTAAAAGAACAATTGTAGATCAAGATCAAAAATCGCAAAGAAAAACCCTCATTTATTTAATTTTTAAAAAGTTAAAAGCTTCAGAAAAATATCTAAAACATTCCATTATTTTTAATTATAGAAAAACACTCCATGACTAACTTTTTTCCAATGCTTAGGAAAGAGAAACTGAGAGAAGAAGGAAATAGCCGGAGAGAGATAAGAAATCAAAAACATAAGCAACCTTACGTAACGAATTTTCCGGCTATTCAAAAGTTATTTAACAGCTGCTGAATTATGCAATAGTTTCTCAATAAGAAAGAACTGCCTTGTTTACAAACGAGGACGAATAAATGCATACAAATCAGAAGTATTACATTATAATTACATAAAAAATCAATAATTACTTAGTATTAATAATTTTTGCTGATAACTTTCTCCAGGAAAAACGCAAACTACCTTGAAACTTCCTTGAGCTCATTTGTTTGTTTACTTCTTTTTGATGTCAAACGAGAAATTGCCATACTTCGTTACAAAAATACTCTTTTGCATAGCACGTTGCCATTTAAAATAAACTTTGATAAGAATTGCTATCAACAGTCCATTAAGAATGGTATCAAGATGGGGATAATAGCCTTTGTTGCTTCATATCCCACAAAACCTGTCACTGTAGTATCAAGATGCAAAGAGCGATAAGACATGCTGAATCTAAAATCTTATTTTGTTTCAGGTAATTTCTCTTTGGTCAGAGGAGTTTTCTGAAACTGTATTATATTTTTCTCTCCTTTCGATTTCCTCTTACTTTAATAAAAATTATTTCAACATTTAATTTATCTGTGATGCTGTAACACATGCTAAATCCACTTATTCTCTAGATTCTTTTAAGTTTAGAAAGATAATGGTAAATAGTCATGGTCTCAACCTCGTTGCTGGTGCTCCGTCAGTCGAGTCGTGAGTTCGAGCCTTGATATATCTGAAAATCCATCATGAAGAGAGACTGATGTACGTTTAAATCCGTCGAGGCTCAAAGTCCTCACGTTAACATGGTGTGAGAGTGCGGAAATTAGGATGCCAGATCTCATGTCATCCGTCCTCTTGTCACTTGACCTTCAAAATTAGAATATCCGTCACTAATGGACTTCGTTCAGCCTCAAAATGGGACATTATATTAATAAAATTAAATATAACTGACTTTTTTTCTCGTGATTTGTATAATTTTGTTTGATATGGTATGCATTATTTGAAAAAGATAAAAAAATTTCTGTCTTCGAATGAAAACTTTGCACGGATCATTTTCAGACCTTCTGTGGATATCATGGTTCTATAACATTCTTAAAATGTTAAGTTTTAAATTTTCAGAATTCTCAAGCGAATTGTAATATACGAGGGATATTCGGAAACTAAGGTCCGTTTACTTATAAAACATAAAACATTACAGATTTTTTTCAAAACACTTTATATTTTAAATTCCTTACATGTGTCTCTATTTTTCTACATACTTTCCATATTTGTTTAAACATTTGTCATAACGTTCTACAAGCTTCTGTATGCCTAAGTCGTAGACGTCTGCCGCCTGTGAGGATAACCAGTCTTGAACTTCTTCTTTCACCTCGTCAGCTGTGTCGAAGCGCTTGCCGCCGAGAAACTCTTTTAGGTAGCGGAATAAGTGAAAATCACTCGGAGCCAAGTCTGGACTGTACGGTGGGGGGTCAATCTGTTCCCATCCAAAAGATCTGATCAGATTTTGTGTGTTAATGGCAGAATGGGGTCTGGCATTGTCATGCATCAACAGAACTCCAGACGTCAGAAGACCACGTCACTTATTCTGTACCGTACGTCTAAGTTTAGTTAGGGTAGCGCAGTAAGCGGCTTCATTTATTGTTGTCCCTTGCTGCATAAACTCGACTAACAAGACCCCATGTCTATCCCAAAACATGGTTTCCATAACCTTGCGTGTTGAGATTGTCCGCTTGGCCTTGACTCTGACTGGTGAATTTGTGTGACGCCATTCCATTGACTGACGTTTAGACTCTGGGGTTATGTGAGAAACCCACGTCTCGTCCCCTGTGACAATCCTCTCTAAAAATTGATCACCTTCTTTATGATATCGATCCAAAAAATCAAGAGCACAAGCCATTCTTTTCAGTTTGTGTTCCTCAGTAAGCAGCCTGGGAACCCAACGTGCACACAGTTTGCGAAATTTCAACTTTTCGGAAACGACTTTGTGCAAAGTTGTTCTACCCACATTCTGAAATTCCAATGCTTAAGTTGAAATTGTGAATCGCCGGTCTTCACGAATCTTTTCATCCACGGCATTGACCAAAGCATCTGTGATCACTGATGGTCGACCGGAACGCGGTTCATTATGAACATTTTCCCGTCCGTCCTTGAAAGCTCTCACCCACTTACGCACTTTGCTGCTACTCATCACATTTGGGCCATACACGTCGCTTATCTGTCTATGAATTTCCGCTGCTGAAACGTTCTTTGCTGTCAAAAACCGAATCACTGACCGTATTTCACAGTCAGCGGGCTGATCGATTGTTTTAAACATTTTGAAGTAGCACTGTACTTACCACACTGCAACAATACCAATGCAAATGGCGTCGTTTGACGAGCAAGGTATGTCGGGAGTTGGTACGCATGCGCATTTCAATGTTTGCGCGACATTCGATTAGCTACGATGATTCTGACCTTAGTTTCCGAATATCCCTCGTAAAATGCTTTCAGATGTCTCTGAGAGTGGTAGTCGTTTGGTTATGGTCACTCCCTTTTTTTATTCAGCAGCTAATTATTACGCACCAATTAAATGGGAAACTTTAAGGTATTGACAAATAGAAGTTTGACAATCTTTTGGATTTCTGACAAAATAGAATTTTTTTTTCTTTTTTTTTGGCGAGACTAAAATTCAAACTCAAACTTTCTGCGAAACAGTACATATAATATATCTCACTTCTCACAAGAAAGAGAGCAAATTGAAAAATCCTTTAAAATATCTCCAACGTTGTGGTGTGAGATGAGATAAGAAAAGGATTTCTAATTCTATTCACAACTCACGTAATAGGTTACACTCACGACTCATCTGCAGAGGGTTAAGTCTAATAACGGGCTGCACTCTTTCCTGTCGAAATTTGTTGCTTACAAGAAAAGTCTTTTTTTCTGTTTCGGACAAAAAAAGATATGACATTTGGGGAGGGGGAGGGATTCCATTTTTTTTCTAACCAAGAGTAATAAAAAAATAATTTCTGCTTTTGAAATAATTTGTTGATTCGGATTTTATTATTCGTTAAAAGGAGGTCATTTTGCCTTCTTTTTTATCGCTGGAGGAAAAAAAAATTTTAGGGGCTCGTTAAATCATGATGCGATTGCACATATATATAAATAAAATGGAATACATGTTTCTTATTTTTTTTTAAAAAAAAATGACGAGATTGGAGTTTTTCGAAGCAGAATATTTAAATAACTGCACGATGCATTGAATGCAATTCTCTAAAAACAATTCATTTCAATAACAAGTTGTGGCGTGCGAAGTGTACTTTTTCACCCACGCCTCACAGCCGTTCTTCGAGTCGCTGTGACGAACATTAATCACCCCTACCGAACTCCTGATAAAACACATGACGCATGTCGGACAGCTGTTTAATCGTTACTTATATTAAGGCATCAAACACGTTAAAGAGAACACACGAAAGTTCTGGCAGAGAAATTGTGGATGTAACCGCAACGCACGCACGAAGAGTAGTATTCAATTCACTGAGAAGTGTACAAATAACATGCAAACAGTAAATGAGAAGCAAAAGCGTTTGATTACAAATGCTAATGAGATTTTGTGAAGCAAAATCTCATTAGTATTTGTATTGATCGCTATGATGAAATACTGGAAAAAAAATTTCATTGCTATTAATGCAATGAAATGAATGTCATAAATCAACGTTTGTCAAAATGTGGGGTGCGTGTATTTTAAAAAATTACTAATTTACTGAAAGTAAACAAATACATTCTGATATAATAAAAAATAAAATGCACATTTACACTGATATAATACACTTATAAATGTATTAGTACTGCACACTGTATTTTATAAGTCATTTAGCAATATTAATTTAAGAACAAGTTTAATAATTACCAGTGACACAAGTCTTGTTATATATACAATTATATATAAAAATTAACATTTATCTTGATAATTTGTACGGTTTATAATTCATCCCTTAACTGCCGTACGTTATAAAAGATCGTACTTAGTAAAGACGTATATACGTCCGGGGAAAATAACTCTTTGACTGAGGGAGATGTTTATATACGTCGGTGACACTTCTGAGGTTTAGGTTGTATTACAGTTTTAGCATCAAAGTATAGTATTATTTAATTCAATACATTGGTATTTTATGGAGGGGAAGGGGCGATGGAACGTATGAGATTGAATATTAAAAGTTTGAGAAGCACCGCCCTAAATAAAAGTATTCAAAATTAAAAAGCAACTGTGTGTAGTCAGGACTACATATTGGCATGTTTGATTTCTTGTATACATTTTCTCAGTATTCATATATACCACACATGTATTAAGCTCTATACATTTGCATGCAATAATAATGTAATTTACCAAATTAATGATGAGGTTGTACCTTTTACTTGATCTTTCCCCCATTTTTTAATTAAAAATAGAGCGAGAAGATTTTTAAATAAAGTTTTCATTTTAAAAAATTGAATTTTGTGTTGCCGAATGGATATTACATTTATTTATGAGATAGATGCCTTTTTATTCCTACATTTATTTTTTCCAAGGAATATTTTTTTTTATTTTGTGTGGATTTTTTAATTTAATGTCAAGGTGGATAACAGGTGGCATTAGGCAAAGGTTGAGTTTATAGAATTTCTTATTTATCTAATGCATAAAACAAGCAAATATCTCAAAATCAATTTCTAAAAATGAAATAAATGATGAGATTTGTAAGTTTAACGTAATAAATAAAAATTCATAATTTCTAAGATTTCATTTACTCACTGAAAAGTTGTTTCAAAGATCAAAGCAGGTTTTAAAAAAAGGGATGATATTTACATTGAAAAAAATGTTACGGGCTGTTTTGTCATACCGGTGGAAAAGCGATGAATTGAATTTCCAGAACTAATATTTTTTACTTGATTTTCACATAATATTGTAAGGTTTTAGCTCTCTATTTCTATATTTGATAATATAATACATAAGCATTAATGTACAAATTATTTCAATATTAGAGAAGTATTTTTCAAACCCAATTTTTGTTTATGTTGCTATATAAGCTAAATCTAAAAAAAAAAAAATTATTCACTTATTTTGCAAAGCACAAACCACTTTAATTTACATCAAAATATTTATATTTATTTTCATCTTTTCTAGGCATGTGATTAAAGTACTTATGAAATACTAACTTTAAATTTCAATACATAAGTATACAACTAATCTCCAAATTTCTAATCAAACTGTTACACTTAATTTGTAACAGTGACTATAACTTACTTTGAGGTAAGAACTCATACAGAATGGGTTCAAACTAATGCTAATTTAACAATCATATAGTTTATATTTTAATTAAAATGTGAGAGTACGCTTTTTCAATAAGAATTTCTCAAAAGGAAAATATTCTAAATTCATTATTTCAGATTAATATTTCGAACACTCCAGTTTTTCCACTTTATAAGTAAAAAAAAAAATTAAGATTATGATATACGTAACAATATATTGAAATATTTTTTCATGATTATGCTTTAAATAAATCCTTTCTGATATGAAAATGTATTTCCATTTTATATAGATACAAAGTTAAATAGATATCTAAGATAAACAATTTCATTGATAAAGCGTTTTTATATTGAATAACCTCCCCCTTTACTGCAAAATATTCTTTAAAAATCATTATTCTTTTTCAAAAAAATATAATACGGTGTTAAAAAGGAGTGGGTAAAAAAAAATTGCTCGAAAGGATTGCAATTTGTGTCCTTCACGCTTTGTTATTCCTTCTAATAAAAATTAGTAATTGTGCCAAAACCTTCAGTAAATCCTTTCTCCTTCAGTTGGTTGAATGCATCAAAATGCTCTTGAATTTCTAATGTAGATAATATAAATGGTGGCAACATTACATAGATTTTTTTCGAAAATTATTTTCTCTTTTGTCCTGGATTCTCATATTCTCAATACAGTAATACCCCCGACTTACGCGAATTCGGAGTTACTCGATTTTCAAATCTCGACGATTCGCCTTTTTTTTTCCATAACCGAAACTTTGTGGCATCAATGCCAGAACCTGATGAAATTGGTAGTTTGATTGGAGAAGTTTTCGATCTTGCCTGGCAATTATATAAGAACTGCTGGATTCCCACAATCAGGAGCTGACAATTGATGAGCTCACAGAAGTGCATGAGCAAGAGTAAAACATTGAAGAACTTGAATCTTTAGACCCAGTTCAATCAAAAGATCAAATGACGGTTGGTAATTTGACAGAATGCTTCAGTTTAATTGAAAAAAAGGTTACAATTTTTAGAGAACCAAACAAGGAAAAGAAATTAACAGCATGCTACGAGCAAATTTTGTAGTAGAAACAAAAATATTTGAGCCGGTATACTATTTGTTAGATCTTGTGAAAACTTCCACATCAAAATAACTTTGGTTTGTGTGATTTTGTATTTGTGTTACCTAAGATTTTTTTTAAACATATTTTTTCTAAATTATTATTTTCTTTCGTCTCTGGACTCAATTAAAAATAATTTCTATGTGTTTACATGCGAGAGAAATTATACCCCGACTTACGCGAATTTGACATATTCGAATTCAACTTACGCGGTTATTACTCAATCCCCCCCCATCACTTAAGTTCGTGGTTATAACAGTATTCACCTTCGATTATTATTAATGCTGTTGTTCATTGAGCGATATTCGTTATACTTCTCAGCATTATTTACTAATATCAAAGATATCGTCTTAATATCTGTTTCACTTATCAACTGCAATCAAGTATTTAGAATTTATTCAATCAAATTGCACAGACGCAAAATAGTTATGTAATGATTTCTTAGTCTTAAATTCCCCACTCCCTTCAAGTGCGATCCTTGACAATCAACAATACTCCAGATAAAAAGTCAATATATACATAGTGAGGTTGAGAAAAACGATGATCACACAAAAGCTTCGAAAACGACTTCCAAAATTTATATGAATACTGTCGAATCATTTATAAAATACATAACCGCGGATTGATGAGGCAAACTTCTCAATTTTTAATCGTAACTTCAGTTGTGCTTACGGATATATATTTCCACGTAACAAATCACTTCCAGACACCTAAAAATTTGACTGTGAGAAACACAAGACATTTTACAAGATGTGTCAAACTGCCTTTATTCATAAAATATCAAAACATTCACCAATTAATTCGTACTAGCTGCATGGCCCGTCGTTGCACGGGCTTCTTCAAGTGTACAGCTTTTTACCTTGGAAATTTCCCCCCTCAATGTCAGCAATTCCTGGTGTCTGTGTGATTTCTGTATTAATGTCATTAAAATTCTCTTTTTCGAAGTTTCTTCTACCTCCTTACCCCGTCATACGGTACTGTTTTCTTTCCATTTAGCCCGGCATTGCATGGGCTTTTTTCGGGGGTATAACCTTATCCCCGTGGAAATTTTCTCTTTCTCTCTGGACGCCACCAGTTCTAGGTGTGTGTCATGCGCGATGTGAGTGATTTCTATATTTTTTTCATTTAAATTCCCTTGTCCGAAATTTCTCTTCAGAGGAGCATTTTAGTTTCGTAAATGAGCTGCATGAGTAAGTATATTGAACTAAAATGGATTACACATACAATGGCGTGCACAAGTGTGGGACTTAGGCGTTCAAATCCCATTCTTAGCCCAACAGATTTTTAATTTTTAGCGTCAAAATCCCACGCCTTGGGGCTTTCCTCTACATACTTTTTACAACAGGAGTGGTAGGGTTTGCAATCCCTTGCTATTTGCAATCGCGGGAGTTCGGGAATAGAAAATCCAAATTCCGGGATTACGGGATTGGTCCCAGGATTAGGATTGGACTATTTATTACAATTACTTACACATTAGCATAGTTGAAATTGCATAATAAAACTGTGAAAAAATTTAATTAAAAATTGGTTTAATTTTAATTTTATTGAAACAAAGAAAAAGGAATTCATCATTAAAAGAAGCAAATAAAAATAGTACATAGTGAAATTTTAAAAAAAATTCTACATTTCTTGTGTTTCTGTAAATAAGTTGTTAAAAAACACAGCTCGTCCAGCGTTTCATTGATAAAATATCTTCTTACTTTTGCTTCAAATTGTCCTGCCGATGAATATACTAGTAGGTGTTATCGTCATTAAATAGAATTACGTTCTTTTCAGGTAGTCCCACGTCTCCCTTCATTTTCAAAAAAAGAGACATTTATTTTTGAATTTTTGATAAAAGTGTCTGAAATCCAATAGACTGCATTGGTGCATATACCTCTTTGAAAGGCGTATATACCTTTATCTAGTTTTTCTGCTACACATAATGTTTTTACGTATAAATTGATCCAGTTATTGAATCAGGATGTGAATCAATTTCAAGTGTCACCTTTGTTTGAAAAAAGATCAGTTGCATAAGCTGTTAAAAATGCAATGGGATTTGAAGTGTCTTAAGTGTTTCAAGCAGGTCTGCTGGGAAATAACGGCATTTTATTGAAAAAAAGGAGCTGTGACAAAATCTATTCTTGAGATGTTGCTAATATTATTGTGTAAGTATTGCAGTGAGCCACTTAGATCTGCACGACGTTCTCCCACACGAGAAATGAGAGCTGCATATATTTTTTAACTTATAGCAATTATAATTGCTCAAAAATGTTCTACGTACATGTTCACGAACAAAACAGAAATTTTCTAAGAATTAAATTCTTAAAAAAATTTTGATGAGAAAAAAAATTTTAAAATGTAATTCAGACAAAAATTAAATTCCGAGATTAGTTATTTTAAACACCGGGATCCCGTAGCTGCAAACTCTAAATCGCACTCTATTCTTCAACTTTTAACACTAAAAAAAACCCTATGGTTAATGAAAAAAAAGAACAATAATGACTTACTTTAATCGAAGTCAATGGACCGTCGGGATTGGCTTCTGTGAATAGAAAGAGACAGCAGTAACATATCGAGACAGTCGCGGCATTGACCTTGAGGTAGAGGTGGAAAAACGTCATAAAACGGAAAAATATGCGACTACTTGATCTAAGATAAATAACCAGATGTTTTGATGTTATGAGAGGAAGAAAATGATAAGCATTCATCGGCAGATGAAAGCCTCACGTCATAGGGATTCCAACCCGTCGTTTGGAAACAGTGACAATAATAATCGACACTGCACCAGGAATTTGAATAAGATGATTAGATACCTTTGAGAGAGGACTGAAATTAACCAAATTTACTTTCCTCAATACTTTTCGGAAGGAGTTACGACAGACGATAAAAGTTAATCAAACATCACACTCAATATTTCGAGTGTCAAATAAAGCAACTTCTAAACGCGAATTACGAATATCGTTGGGAAATAGAAGTAAAACTAGAGTTTTGCCTTTTCTGTCATAACGTGTGATTTAAAGCAAAAAAAAATCCAAACTGTATTGATTATATGGGAACAATTTATTTGCTTATTACTCTACATAAGAGTTATATTTTACTTTATTAAGGATATTATATATTGCATATATATGTCTGCATGCGTGTTTACTAGCATTTACCTTCTCTGTTCGCTAATGATATTGCAGGACTAAATATAGTTATAGGTTATTTCTCTGAACAATTTATTTATATCTAAGTCCTAGCCACAGGCGTAGCTAGTTCTGAGTGGGCCCACTATCAAAATTCCTTCGGAGCCCTTTTTTAGGTATGAGAACCCTGTTAGTTGGACTGTAGTTGCGCACATGTTGGAACCCCTGTAGCTTGACGGCCTCGTATCACTAATACCGCGGTAGCTACGCCCCTGGTCCTAGATTACGCTTTCGATTCCATTTGTAAGCGTTCTTATAGCCCTGCCTCTTTATAGACAGAAGTTGAATTTCTAAGAAATTTGAAGTATATTTATCTTTTTCGCCCATGTAAATCTCTTTCCTTTAGAGTCGATTTCCTCGATACCGATTGTTAGCGGGTGTCATATCAATAAAAGAAACATGCGTATCAAGTTTCAAGTCCATGGAACAAATAGTTCAAAAACACGAACATATCCAGTAACACGTTTCTGCCTCCCTCCCCACACACACAATCAATCTCTGCAAAACCTGCTCGTAGTAGATGTCTACTGTGCAAAAAATATATTTGACAAATTTTAAGTCTGTAGTTTTATTAATTCAAAAACGGAATTTTCTTAATCTGTAATGCCCTCACAATACCTCTTGAGAGTTGAAATCCGTTCTTAGCGGATTTCTGCTCGTTGAGAGAAAGAACCATAAATACTATTGCGAATTTTATATAATGAATGTATAGAATAGTATAGATAATTTATATATATATATATATATATATATATATATACATACCTGGATGTGTTGTTGTTGTCGTGCGTTTCATCCTGGGATACATACGAAAGACGAAAGATAGATTAATAGAAACTTACAATGCAATCACAGACAGTGGCGCACACAAGGGGGGGCTGGGGGTCCGGACCCCCCCTCCCAAGGCCCTTCATTTTTTCCGATGGATTATAATTCCAAGTATATAGTACGTAAAATTTAATTAAGTATTTGTTATTAATGATTAATTTTATTAATTAATGCTAATTATTCATTCAATAATTAGTTTTTTACTGTGTTTTGTTCCCGAAAATCGACAAAATCAAAAGGTGCATGATACAAGAATGGTGAACTTTCGATCCCGGACACCCCCTTGAAAAATTCCTGTGTGCGCTACTGATCACAGAAGAATATAGACTTTATTATAAACAATGATCCCAGCATAAAATAGAAGGGGTGCCTTGGTTTCCATTAGAAAAGTGAATCCATTTCAGCGAAAGTCCGACTTCTTTTTCTGAAGATACATTCCTGCCTTATTCGGAATTCGAATATGAGCCCAGCCGATTACAAGCCGAGTGTCATATCCACCTCACTGGATGGGTGGTACATGGATGTGTCATTCGTTTGTATTACTTTCTGTTGTATTTATTTTATGTTAAAATTGTAATATTCACAAGCAACATTACTTACATTATAATGACGATTCAATGGAAACTTGGCGAAATGTTGGTGATAGAGCCAAGTTAATATGTTTTTTGGCGAGTTGGTGACCATATGAATGCTACTGAAAATTACTGGAGAAATCAACTAATTTCACGAAAGCGGATTTTTCGAGCAAAATCCATGCGGACTATAAATAAGAATTCACTCACCGAAACGTAGTAATGTTTTGACCGTTGAAGAGTTGACCAGCGATTAGTTATTACCTAAGTCGTTGAATAGGAATGATTGTAAATAATCTTTAACATACTTGTAGTTTAGACTCTGATAGTTGTGTCTGAACACCGTAGAAAGTCTAAAGGCCTTCAGAGATATATTCTGGGAATATTGCTGCTGTATTCTTGCAAGGGTTGTTTTTTTCGGCAAAGAATTTCCATCGCTTCTGAAGAACTGTTTTGCTCTTTGAGACTGATTTCATAAAATCCTCGAACCCCGATCTAAGTAACAATACTGAATTTTTCTGTAAGACTGATAGTCAAAAACAGGAAATTTTGTCTATAATGCTCTTTCCACAAAACCCGTTCTTAATGCATGTCTAATCAACAAAAGGAAAAAAACATAAATACATATGTTTATCGAATTTCAAGTCGGTAGGTCTAAAACGGTACAAAACGGGAACATTTGTTGACAACCTCCCCCCCGGTGTCGATTTTTGTTAACTCATTTTTAGCGAGTCTACTCAACAAAGGAATCATGCCAACCAAATTTAAATTCTGTAGGCCTAACAATTTAAAAACGGTAATTTTTTGTAATACAACGCACCCGCTATATCCCCTTTAAGTGTTGACTTACGCTAAGCCCATACTTAGCAGATTTGTACGCAACAGAAACATGTCTGAGAAATTTCATAACTCTGTCTAATAATTCCGGAACCCTCGTAATAAGTGAGTGAGTGTGTGTAAATCTCTCTCTTTTTTTTCGTATACATATTGATGGGAGGCCGCCGGCCCCTGAGATACAGTTTTAATTTTTGCATTTGCCCTGTTTACAGGAAATAGGGATTACACAGGAATGTGGGTGCGTCGAGGTTCAACGAACCTTATGGCCGGCAAGGTTGTGTTCTTGCGCGGACTGTTGAGTCCAATCAGGGTGGTAGATTTGACGGTAATGAATCCGTTGCGGATTCTTTTCGAAGTGGTGCGGTCAGCTTTAAAAAGCACGTACATGCCATTTCTCCAGGCTTTTTTCCCTCTTACGTCTGCCAGAAAAACATCCCGTCAGGAAAGCGAACTCGCTGCCCGGGGTCACCCCTTCGTCCACTCCTTTCCTCTCAGATAAGTACCACCCTTGTAAATTTTAACGTTGTTTCCAATATGTTAATCAATAAATATAATTGTTTACCACTATACGATCAGTGTATAATTTATTATGAGATGATTTTCATTAATTTATTATTTAGAATTAATTTTAACTTAAGTCATGATGCGATGTTAAATTAAGAAACTGGGTTTAAAGTCATAGAAATTAAATAAACTAATATAGCGTCGCATTAATATATATCGATCTACATTATATATTTTTCTATTTTTAACTTAAATGATCCACTAAAGATATTATAAAAAATTGCAAGGGATTTTTAAAATGAAGAATATGAAGGAAAAATCTATATTAATAAAAGAGACTTTAAGCGTGTGTGTTTCACTTCTACAGCTCAAACTAAGCAACCCAGAAGTATTAAACTTGGCACATAATTATTCTAGATCTTGATGATGTGCACTACGAAAAGTTTTTTTCGAAATTCGCTTTAGATTTTTTTAAATTAAATTTTTAAACGATTTTTCCATTTTTTTTCAACAACTGGGTTTTTAGTTAGTTGTTTTGGCAACACAGTGTATTTGCTTGAAAAATTATTGCGCTCGAAAATTTCAATTATCAGCTTTTAATTGTAACATTTTTTTCCCAGCGTTATAATCTGCTACATCATATGCTGAGTTAAAAAATGTTTTTTTTATTAATGTATTTTAAGTATTTGTTACAGAGTTTATTTTGAAACAGTATTACAGTTGTAAGATGCATCACTCTTCAAACTAAGCCTACTTTTTATTTTTTCAATAACAATCAGATTAGTTTGATATGCATTTTTGTTTCGCGTATTTATCTAATTTGTCATTTCTTTTTCAGCTTAAAAATTTCTTACTTATTTTTTGTGTAGTCACAGTGGTATTCATATTGTAATTTCTATTTTGGTTTAAGGCAGCTTAACGTTTATTCTTTTTTCATGTTTACAGTTGATTTTTGTGTATTGTCTCTGGTTTTAGATTTAATTAGGTCATCATTTTTAAAATAAAGAATATGAAATTTTTGAAAGCAACATTAAAGTTATCAGAAATTCTCAACCTGGAAAAGAAATGAGACGACTAACTGAAGAAGAAAGTTACAAAAATTTCGAAAAAGGAATTTTAACGACATTACTATAGCAATCACTCGCAACGTACGCGCACACACCCGCACAAAAGTGCTGGCGTCATGAAGGAAAGAGGAAATTAAGTTACACACTCGGTAAAAGCCCAGGCTTAAGCGAAGGGGAAAGAAACTAACAAGTCAAAGTAGTTTCGAAAAAGAATAATGGAAGTGCTGATTTTGTGAAAGGAAGGGAAATTTATAAAAGTAGAGAAAGCTCGTGCAACGCCGGGCCATGCAGCTAGTTATCCATAATCGGTCAAAGAAGGGATAAGAACGCGAAATGAAATTTGACGGGTCTGTAGATGCAAATGGTTAATATATGAATTAAGGGAAAAAAAGAGAGAGAAAACAAATGAGTACATAGTTGCGCCATGTACAAAAGTTAGCTGAGTTCTTACTGAGTTTTTCCATGATCTAAAAATTTAATGTAAAATTTTTTGGCATGGAAAGATACACTGCTGGACAATTGCTAAGGACGGATAACGCTATCATCCATAGCAACCACAAAATGAAAGGAAGCAAAATGTGGAAAATTAGAAAAAGTGCGGGATATTAGTAAGAAGAAGTATGAGTATGCAAATTTTTTTCCCACGTCTGTTCATCACGTGATAGCGTTTATAAGAGCTTTAAAGGTTTTGACGCGTGTGGACAGTTGTTGTTTCAAGTCAAAGTTTTACAGGAAAGATTTAATAGACGAACTTAAAATTTTTGGCATGTCTTCCCGACATCACAAAGATGATTTTATGCGTGGCCGAATTATTGGAAAGATCGAAGAAGGGCGAAAAATAACAGATGTTGCCAGGGAGTTCGACATCGCTCACAGCGTTGTTTCACGGCTGTGGAAGTCATTTAAAACTACTAGAATGTGTAGTAGACGGCACGGGGGAGGTCGTGTTAGAAGTACGACGCCTGCAGAAGACAGATATATCGTCCTATCAGCAAAAAAGAACAGGCGCACCACAGCTCAGCAGGTGGCAAATCAATTTCTTGCTGCCTCAGGAAAGCAGATCTTCCGAAAAACTGTTGCCAGACGTTTGAGGGGAGGAGGACTATACGCACGCAGACCTGTTGTGTGTGTCCCATTGACCAGGCAAAACCGTACTGCCCGTTTGCAATGGTGTCGTGAGCATCACAATTGGACTGAACAGGACTGGGCATGCGTACTATTCTCAGATGAGAGTAAGTTCAGTCTGTCATCGGATTGTAGACGCCAACTGATCTGGCGCGAGAGTGGTACTGCTTATCGTCCAGAAAATATCCAGGAAAAGGACCGATATCCGACATGCAGTATCATGGTGTGGGCCGGCATCATGATCAATGGCCGCACGCGCCTACATGTGGTTGCGAATGGGACTATGACGGGCCATCGATACATTGATGAAGTTCTACTTCCTCATGTTCGTCTTTTCCGTGGTGCTGTCGGTGATAAATTTGTTTTTATGGACGACAACGCAACATGTCATCGAACACTCGCTGTTCTGGATTGTCTAGACAGCGAGGGTATTCAACGTCTCGTATGGCCAGCGCGTTCTCCAGATCTAAATCCCATTGAAAATGTGTGGGATGCTTTGGGGAGGCAAGTTGCTGGTCGAAACTATCCTCCGACAAACAAGAACACCCTCATCCGTGCACTCACAGAGGAATGGGATAAATTGCCTCAACAGCTGCTGGATAATGTTGTGCAAAATATGGTACGACGTGTGGAATGTTGCATCACACTCCACGGTGACATATCCCGTACTGATACCTTTCTTTAAGGTGCCTGCTGACTTCGAGATGCATTGTTCCATTTCTCCGTACGCAGATCAAATGAACATTTTTTTTTCTTTCAGATGTTTCACAGCTTTTGTACTTTCAAGAACAATAAATATTCTTTATTCTAATGTCTGAACAGTGTGGCAACTATATTTTATCCTACTAGGCCTCATGTCTCGCTTAATGTTATGCTACATAGCAATTTGTGAGATCCGTCCTTAGCAATTGTCCAGCAGTGTATAAACTTTTTTACTTGTGTTATGAAAATTTTTTATGAAGAAACGAAAAGAATTAACTATTATGCTAAGTACTTTGTTTCTCGAAAGAAAGTTTTGATAGCTTAAGATATCAGAGTTGTATACAATTATCTAATGAAGGTGGACAGTATATAGGATTATTGTAAGAAAATCTTTTTTTGTGGATAAATCTGAATATATGTAAGCCATCTAGAAACCAAGCGATATGTTGCAAAATTGATGAAGAAAAAGCACATCTAAAATATCTAAGACTGGCTCAAATTTTAATATAACATTCTTTTCTTTTTTGCACTTATATAGAAACGGGTATTAGCAAATAATCGAGAATCTATTTATTATACATTTCAGCCTTTTAAAAAGTATTTTTTATTGCATGATATTTTATTATATTGATAATACACCTCTCAAACAATGCATAACAATCTAACTTTCCCATGTTATATATGAATTACAACTCTTTCTTTATAAATAATTGCATGCAAGAATACTCGTATTAAACATGTTTTCATAATAAAGAATATGCAGAATGGATAAGGAATAGTAGAAATAAAAATCTTCTTACTCTTAAAACACACTTAAGATATGTAGGAATATTCTTTAGTAGCTTTCCTCTCTCTCTCTCTCAGCCATTTTATAAGGATAATTCAATTTAATTCTCTTCTCCATTTTTCCTAAGTTCTTTTTGTTGTGTAATACAGTTTTGTATTGTATTTTATTTGGATCTCTTTCAAAACCTGTTGGGCTTAACGGTACTAGACAGCCTGTCATTAATTGGACATACTCTTCTAACAGTCAAAGTATGGAGATTTTTACTATTTCTGGCCAGTTGTGTTGGCGGAGATTAATTTGTTTCTTCAACACAAGAGGGCAGGAGAAAGTAACCTGGTAATTGATCATTCCCTCAGCAACACCCCACCGACTATATTAACTGGAGGAAAAATCAGAAAAACTTTAAAGATGTAACAGTGGTATCAGTGTAACAAGTTACGTTTCAGTGTAAACAAGGAGCACATTTTCCGACAGAAAAAATGCCGCAGTTTTTATAAAAAATTTTGACATTGTAATTCATGCATTTTTGTTTTTATAGTGTAGTGTTTTTAAAACATCAAAATATTTCGCAAATAATTAGTTTTTCCTTTTAACATGTAATGGGAAAGCTCATTTAGCATTATGCTATAGGAGAAAAAACAGCGAAACACATTTTATAAACGAAAAAATGTGTCGACTCGTATAAAAATGAGAAGTATGATAAAAATAAGCGATTCTCTACAAAATAGTGAAGCCAGAATATATATATATATATATATATATATATATATATATATATATATATATATATAATATTAACGTTGGAGTACTTTTATATGTGAAAAAATATTCCAAATTTTGGTCCTATTTTTTAACATTAGCCGAAAACAGTCTTAAATACAATTTAACTAAAATTATTAGGTCAAAACAATCTAAAATATAAAAATAAACGTCCCACCCTCAGCGGGCCACGGTAAAATTACAAAACGTTATTCGGTCCGCGGCGATAAAAAGGTTGGGGAGCACTGGCCTGTGGTCAAGCCCAGTGGCGCACGCAGGAATTTTTCAAGGGGGCATCCGGGTTCGAAAGTTCAACATTCTTGTATCATGCTGCTTTTGATTTTGTCGATTTTTGGGAACAAAACACAGTAAAAAACTAGTTTTTGAATAAATAATTAACATTAATTAATAAAATTAATCATTAATAGCAAGTAATTAATTAAATTTTACGTACTATATACTTAGAATTATAATCAAACGGGAAAAAAATCAAGGGCTTTGGGGGTCCGACCCCCTTGTGTGCGCCACTGGTCGAGCCTTTTTCCAGACTAATGCTGATGGTCTATCATTCAATCTGTCACAGCGCAAGCGCAGTGTGGATGTGCTGAATGGAGTGTCAGCTCAAATGTAGACCTTGTCATATAATCATGGTTTAAATTTCTCTGAGACATATTGGCAATGATTAACGATCAGAAAAGAGCTTGGAAAAACGCCTAGTTAGCAAATCCCTGAAGAGTTATGAATGAAAGAACTATTATAAAGCACGGAAGTGTAGGATAAAAGAATGGTTTGTACAAGAACTGGTTAAAATTCATAGAAAATAGTACAATTTTTCTCAAAAGTCAGAGAGAGGAGGGGGCGAAAAACGATGTATATTTCTACTGAAATATAAAATAGGGTATCCAGCACATTTAAATAAACAATTTCAAAATAATTTATCATTCGCCTTGTGACGTCGTTGACTGGTAGCATGCTGATGAACTTCAGTAAATTGTGGAAATAAAAGAAAATTTTATTTTTTCAACAAAATAATTAAGATAATGCAATATGGTAATGTCTCTTTGCGCCAAGCCGGTGCGTTCAGTCTCTTAAACGTTGAATTTCATTCTCTACACATAACTGCTTTGTCCGGAGGATACTTCCCCATATTTCTATGAAATTGGCTAGGTAATTTCTACAACACCACCGGCGTTCATTCTCTTTTCTTTCTCCTTACTCCTGGAAAATCCACTTTGGACTTGAATCTGACCTCTGCTATCCGCTCTCTGATCTCTCCAAAAAAACCCCTTTTAAACCCCAGGGGTGGGCCCACCACACGCCCCTCGTCACTTATTGTCAGGGCCACAAAAGTCTGCCTACGGCCCTCGGTCTCATTAGCGTCATATTCGTGCGGAACTCAAAATCGCTCCCCCTAGTTCATCCTGAATGTACTGGTGCCAGATTTCTCGTCCGACATCTGGACATTTCGTTCATCTCACCGCCTTTGTTTCTTAAAGCCATTCCTCTCGTAGTCCTCCAAGGCGTCAGACAGGCTCAGTCAATTGTCACCCGGTGGGGCACTTCTATGCCAATTATGACTTTCAGTCAGAGTGTCGTAGGAGACCCGATGCTAAACAATAGATAATGACCCTAAAGCCACATGCACTGTCTCCGAGCCACCAGCTCTAAGCTATAAAACTTGACATGAATGGAAGGAAGTGGGTCGTACCAAGCGCCGTCGTTACAGCCTGTTTTTTATTTCTTGTTGTGACTGCACAGTCGATTAGTCATGGTCGCGAACTCGTTATCGGTGGTGTTACTGTCGAGTCGTGATGCTGTTCTGTGTGTGAGGCGTAATGATGCACTTTAACCCTTACATGCAGGGGGAAAGTTACCTCAATACGCCCCCAAATGCCCTCGTTTTTCACACATGCTCACGTAGTTATGCGGTTTATGGAGGGAGCATATAAACACAGTGAAATGTGCTTAACGGGAAAACGAAATATCGGTTAACACGAAGTAATACAATGGTCGCGATAAACTACTATGTATTTTTATGAATTTTTTCCCCTTAATACGAGACGAAAATCTCTTAACACGAAAAGATTTTCCCTCTGGGAATGAACAAAATACGGAAAACCACACGCCACGCAGGCGGGATTTAAGAGGGGCGTGAAATGAAAGAGAGATCGTTTCATTGAAAGGAGGCCGACTTGGATTTAAAATACCCTCGGAATGGCCTGTGACACTTGCCAATTTTGTTTATCTAAGCTACTTTCAATCTCCAACCCTAGAAACGCCACACAAAACCATCTCATCTCTCATCAGTTGGCTTTGGAATACGGTAACAAAAAAATCAGTGAGTTAGGTTGGCCAACAGTGAAATGAATAAGCAATGGACAAAATCGAACAATATCATGATAATTTGATACTAAAAAAGAAAATGCAAAGAAATGTTGATTTTTTTGCAATATCTTTCAACACGAAAAAATATTTCAGTCCCCTTAGTTTCGTGTTGAATGATTTTCATTGTCACATAAAATGTCATTTATTTTGTCTTCCACATCACTTGACCATTCAGAGAATGATTCTTTTTTTTAATCTGAATATCCTCATAATGAAATTCAAGAACCATTTCTAGCACGCATTTTATTACTGCGTTATTAGCATACGCAACAGATATACTTCAGTCACTATTTGCTATTTCCTCTCTAAATAAATATGTCACGATTTGCTTTTCCTTTGAATAAATACGACTAAAAACATTCGTTGTGATTACTCATCTTCAACTAGTCTGAATATGAATCAAAAATAATTTATTTTGCCATTCTTCTAAATATAAATTTATCGAAGCACTTATCACATGATATATCAATATTGCGCTATGATGAAAAAGTATTGCTGATGTTTGTGGAATTACATAAGACAAGAATTATTTTTAAAAAAAGAAATACTTTTTAACATGCCAATACATTTAAAATTAATTTTCGTTACAACTTATTTTAATAATAATGACATCTAAGGTTTATCTTTGATCATTTAAACCAGGGGTGGTCAACCTTTTTTGAAAGAGGGCCACTGTCTGATTAAAAAAAAAAAATTATGCGTGCCACTTGAGACTTTTCCAACAAACAAAAGAATATGAAAAAGTGCAAAAATGTTATTTATAGGCTTATTATGAAATTTTTACGCAAATAGCGCATATTTTATTGAAGTAGTGGAAATTTAAAAATAATATAATAAATAAAGTAAAAGTACGAACTCTTTTAAGTTTTTTAAATTTTTTTCTTTCAGTTTCAGTCAGTTATGTTAGATACAGGGGCGTAGCTACCGCCGTATCAATGATACGTGGCCCTAAAATGTGCAAGAATAAATCGTAAAATGTTGAGAGCCCACCAAAAAGGGCCTCCAAGGAATTTTGATACGGGGCACACTCAGGACTGGCTACGCCAGTGTAAAAATGAGTGTAACCAGAAAAATTTAATTCTAAATAATTATTAGTCAGTAGTTTCTAAACCCTTTATCTACCGCATTATGATTTACTGCAGTTTTTTTTAATGCAATATTTTTTTTGAATTACTACATTGAAAATTAAGGAACATACATAAACAAAATAATCAACTTTGGGAAATTTAATTAGTTAGAGCTAATTAATCAATTAAAGATATTCAAATGTAAAATTAATTACACACACTGTTCACTTAAAATAAGTAGTCAAATCGTTTTCTAACGTCTTCATAACATACAAAAAAAAAAGACATCTTTTGACACTATTTTTTTAGAACGAAAATGACAATCTTCGCAATTAGCTGAAAACGCCGTCACTGAAAATGCAATTTCTGCTATAAAACTATTCACCTTCCCCGCTAAAATACTCATCATAGAACCCGAGCTGCCATATATCTTAGAAGAGTGGATTTCAAAGAATATTCCTGCTAAGTATCGTCAGATTATTGGTAAAAATGGTTATTTTATGTAATTTTAAAGAGTGGATAAAGGGTTAATGTGGTTTTCCAATTTGTAGATTTCTTATGAATCATCTACATTAGGATTAGTTCTCGAAGATGCTAACAAAATCGGGTTGTTTTGTGTGTACATCAGTTTCCCTTTTTTCTCCAAAATCGACACAAAAAAGTAAAAGTGTGTTCACAAAAGAAGATTCAGTCGAACCTCTATATTGCGAATTTTTCTACATAATGAACTTTTACCTGGAACCAAGATCATTTCACGATTTTCTTCGTAAAATAACCTCCCAATAGCGAAGTGCATTTTCTATGCAACGAACTTTTTCTCTAGGGATTAAATTTTTTTTTTTTATCCCTGTTTTTTAAGTATTTCGGGACATTTCAAGTTATTCTCTCTGTGAGCACAGTTAATGGTGGTCGTAAATCTTGAATTGTTTTTATTAGGAGCCTAACTCGCCGAGAGCAATAGTGTTTCATCCAAGAAGTGCATCCGAAGACTCTCATTGTCCAATTCACTGGAAACATCATCGATATCCCTTTCCACCCTTAGTGGAGTTGTCTCGTGTCTTTAAACTAGTATCGGTTCATTTGTAGTGTTAATCCGTCGTACTGGTAACTTCGTTTCTTGTAAATGTCAAAACGTAAGAGCTTGAGCATGAAAGAAAAAAAAAATAGTTCTTCAGGAAGTGAATAAAGGCATCACACACAAGAAACTTTCCTTGCAGTTTTTGTTCCTTTTTTATAGGCAAGATATATAAAATAAATATATATTAATTTACAAAAATGTGTGAATAATAACTTTTTTTTATTTATTGCATTTATGAATTTAAGATTTGTTTTATGTGGATAATAAAGAAAATTGAACCTCTGTATAACGAATTTCCCATAAAACGAAGTTTTTTATGGGTTGATTGAATATTAACGTCGCACTGTTCAGCTACACGAGGGCTTTTGGCGACGGACCACGTAATTTTGAACCATGGTCAAGTGACGTGGACGACACCTGAGCTGTCACCCCCCTCTCCTAACTACCACACCACACCAACGGGAGGACGTTTCAGCTCTCGACAGATTTAACGTGCATCGCTGCCCTACACGGCGGGTCTTTAGTGGTACTGGGCTCGAACCCGTGACAAAGCAAGCCACAGTCCGATACCCATACCACTCGGCTACCGCGGCCTAAGTTTTTTACGGGATTTAGCGACCTCGTTACATAGAGTATATGATCAATCAGGATTGGAAAAGAACAATCTTTTCCTTGTAATCTTAAATTTAAATATCTATCGGCAAGAAAAACTAAATCTCAAAGCCATTCTTGATAAACAAGCACTCACTAGGAAGTTCATTGTTTTCTTCGTTATTTTAAAAGACGTTCCCTCATATTCCAGAATTTCACGAATGCACTTCCTTTGGAAAACCAACGCTCACAACAAAGAGGGAGTGTTGTCTACATTATAATTTTCTGTTGTAATTTAATTAAGTGTATTTAAAATAAATTTTGATGTTTTGTTTTGTCTGAGACAACTACCTTTCAATAAAACAGTAAAAAAATTAGTATTTATTATTACCTTTTTAAAGTCTTCACGTGCTACTCTTACAACTCAGACGTGCAACGCCCCTGATTTTAATTTTCCCATAAGCACCCAAGCCAAATACGACAGGGGTGGCGATCCTTTACGGATGGATGAATGTGCCATATTTTTCCAAAGAAATATTTGACGAGATATAGACGTGCCGTGTCAAATAATTTTGATTTATGATTATTGGGAAAATAATAAAACTAAATAATAACAAATCAAAACTTTTTTACTACGAAAAAATGCATTCAGCGCTGAAAATGTTTTAGTTGTGTGTTGTTGTGGCTGATGCCACCTGTCTGACGTAGTCAGAACGAGGCCCACGAAATTCATCGTGGCAAGAAGTTCGCCTGTCGTTAGCCTAGGCCTTGAGCTCCATACAGGTGACAGTACGTTTTAGCTCGGAGAAATTCCCCGAAGGGACGATAGATGGCACCATCACCTATCTCCACCTCCACAATTTTACCATGGGATTGGATGGGAGGGAAATATTCTCCAGTCCCCTGCACTTGTGATTCAGCCCACAAGACTTTCGGACCCACTGATTTAACGAGCATGATCTCCGTGTGCATTTGGTGGCATCGGCCTCAGGCCTAACGGTCTGGAGTCCGATGCCCTGACCACTAGGCTAGAAATGTTTTAGTAAACGTGTAATTAAATTTAAAGTAACATTAGTGTGACTTCTGTTGTTGAATATTATCAGTAGATGACAAATAAATTATATTAGGATTGTAAGATGTTACTTTTAGCAGAATGCATGGTGAATTGGAGTCATCTGCCAAACGGTTTGTAAGTAAATTTTTAATGTTATTCATTTCTGAAAATAATCACTCCTAGGCATAGGTAAATGAAAATACTGTTAAAATAGCATGAGCCAGCTTCTTCAAACAGTTATATGCATCTGGAATCCGTTTTACAGACGATATTCTACACACAACTGTTCCAGAACATAAAACACACCGCTTTGTTGCCTTTATTAATCATGCCATATTTCTTGGTCCATCAAATTTGAAATTTTCCATTACGCTTACTATCCTGCACTTATTGTTTCTTTACTGAGCTAACCATGTTAAATGGTTAAAAATCGTAAATATAATACAAATAATCTTTAAAATACAGTTGTCAACAAAATTTATTATGCTATGCGCTGACAAACTTCACATCATAAGCAAATGCAGTCCTGGACGTAACTAAAGCAAGAGAAATAACACTCATATGCTCTCCACCCCATCACTCGCGTTTGATCGTAATACTTCATAGTAAACTTCGTTATTTTGAACTAAAATGCATAATGTTTAGATAGGTGGCATGCCCAAAATATTGTCGCATGCCATCAATGGCACACGTGCCACTGGTTCGCCAACCCTGAAGCAATCAAGGGTTCTTTTACATGCTGCATAATCATACAACATGGTCGTTGTCAATTTACTACATCATGAAAATCCTCCGACTTGAGCTGGGGTCGAACTCGCATCCTTAGGCGTACAAGGCCAGCGACAAACCAATAAAAAGCCTGTACCCCTAGCCGGTTTGGCAAAACATAAAAGAGCCAAGATTTGATCTGTATTGGAATTCTCGAGTTGAGTAATTGCAAGTGGACACCTTTAGCGATAAATGCATGTGAGTGCTAAAAGAGAATCCCAGCAATTTAGGATTATACATTTTCAGTTTAAAGCACTATAGTATGAATATCTCAACATTGAGTCATAAAATTCTTAATTTTACCACTAAAAATTATATTTCACAAAACTAATGAATTTAAAAGCTTTATTCCATTAGATCAAAATGAAAAAATATGCATCACTCATTTTGGAATATTGCTGCGATTCTTATGCTTGATTGAGAAGATAATATGACTATACTTATGCTTCTGCAATAAAGGAAATACAGTCCAACCTCTATATAACGAACTCGGTAAATCTTGAAAAAAAATTCATTCTATAGAGGTTCATCTTTTAATTTTTTTTTTATAAATCACATAAAACAAATTTTAAATTCATAAAAACTATATATTAAGAAAAGTAATTATTCACACCTTTTAAAAAATTAATATGTATTTATTTCATATATCTTACATATAAAAAAAAGTAAAGCAAAACTGCTAGAAAAGCTTCTTGACGTCTTTATCTACTTCCTGAAGAATTAAATTTTTTTCTTTGATGATCAAGCACTTGCAATTTGAAATTTTCGAGCTACAAGAAGCGAAGTTACCAGTATGACTGATCGATACTACAAATGAATGGAGACTAGTTCAAGGATACAGGGCTCCACTGAGGGTGAAAGAAGATATCCAAGATGTTTCCAGTAAATTGGACAATGGGGGTTAAAGGTTGCACTTTTGATAAGGTGTCCAGGATTCTAATGCTCTCGGCGAGTTAGACACCTGATAAAACCAGTTCAAGATTTATGACCATAAAATGTGCTAATTGAGAGAATAACTCAAAATGTCCAGAAATACTTCAAAAATAGGGAGAAAAAAAACTTGAATCACAAGAGAAAAAGTTCGTTATATAGAAAATGCACTTCGCTATTGGGAGGTTATTTTACTAAGGAAATCGTGAAATGTTCTTAGTTCCAGAAAAAAGTTCACTATACAGAAAAATTCGCCGCAATATAGAGGTTCATTATATGGAGGTTCGACTGTGTATATAAGCTCTGCTAAATTAAGAATGAAGAAATGTTCTCAAATTGATTATTTAAAAAAATAAATTGTAAGATTGTGTGCACAGTTTGTATGAATACCCACCCAGAAAAAATTTCTTTATTAACAATGATTTTAATTTGTTGTCAAAACTTGACAGCTACATGTTGGTCTATAACAAATCTGATATATGACAATGTAATGAGAAAAAATCTTCAGAACTTGTTTTCGGCTGATTTTTTATAACTATCCAAAGAACTCTGAATTAAGAGAAATATCACTTCTAATCACATAATTAAAAATATTATCTAGGAGCATAAATGAAATCTGATTTATTAAATAAAATTTTAGGCTTCTTTCTGCTTTATTCATGCCACCAAATAAAATATCAATACCCAGAAAGTAGAGAATCATTTTTTTTAAAGATATGGAGGGGAAAAAATCACAAACTTGTGTCATCTATAAAGTTTTCATACTACTTATATTTTTTTTCCCTTTGTGAACACATTTTATTGTTATAATTTTATTTAGATACAAGTAGGTTATTTTTCAAAATTCTAATGAAAATTACTTTATAACTTTTTAAAAATCTAAAATTTACATTGAATGTTGATTTACAAGAGAAATATAATTCATTATTAGTTTCAAAAACAAAGTTATCTCTTTTAAAAAATATTTCCACAAAAGCAAAAATCAAGTTTATAAAAAATGTTAATCAAGAATGAAATTCTATCACTGAAAATCACTGTGCCAATCAGGGAAGTTTAATATTTGAGTAGTCAATTGACATTAGAATTAAATTCAATATTCGATCTATAAAAAATTATGTCCTTACATTCATAAAAAGCAATGTTTTATACTTGTTATTACAAAGGTAATTAATGTCAATGAAATTTTGGCAAAGTGTAATGTTAGAAGTGCAAGAAAGGTGTCTTGGTGATCCAAAGAAACACCAGAAACAATTTAAACTAAATAATCTATTAAAAACTCAAGACAAATTACAACATTTAAATCTGATGCAAAACCAAATCTCTATCAAATACACTACCACTATTAAAATATTACAGCATAGTCTTTTTGCATCACATTGCACACATTAAAATTCAGTTATGAATGAATTATTTTGCAATAAATACTTAATGTTTAATGAATCAAAACATTGTGTAAATATCCAAAGACATTTAGGAGAATATGAACATTTAAAACAGAATATACATCATAATATTCATTTAGAATTATAAGACTACAATTATTCTTATATATGTACGCTACAATAAAAAAGTAAAAACTTTCTATGTTTTGACTTATATATAACACATGTATTCAATTTAGCTCTATGAAATACATTTGTCTTAGAAAATCTATTATTTATACAATGAATATTAGCTCATAATGATTTTAAACTAAAAACAATTTATACATATAACATTTTGCATGTTAATAAAAATAAAGAGTATATGTGTGTTTGTGCTATTAAAATCAACAGTTACGACGATAAATGTCAACAGATCATTTAATTTAGAATATATCACTTCATTTGCAAGAATATACAACTATTTACAGTAAGGTGGATGAAAAATGGTGTGAATTAAATACAATTCATGATCATGTGTGCAAAAACAACCAATTCCAGGTCAAGATCAGTCACAAGTCCTTCGTGTTTTTTTTTACCGCCATATTCCCTTTTTTCAATCATTTTGAAACTTATACACAACTATTCATTCATACATTGTAATGTCACAATCATGCAAAGTGAAAGAAATTGCTATTCTTAGTTATTCATATATCTAGACATAATATTTCCAAAATTACAATTAAAAGTTTCTTTTAGAGAGAACAATGAAGAAAAACACATCAGCAAATACGAGTTATCAGTAATTAATACATTACAAGCTTGCATATCACTGAAAATACACACACACATTCTACGGATTTTTTTAATATCCTACCAAGTCTTCAGAACAGAAGATATGCTAACTATAGCATTAGTTTATATAATACAGAATTAATTTAAATCAATGGTTTTCTTTTTTGACTTGGAAAAATTAAGAATTTGAATAATCAATATACAATAACAAAATGATCAGGCTATAAAGAGTAAACTTTTTACATCAAACACAATCCATAAAAGCTTACAACAATACAACAAACAGTCTCTCTCTCAATTTATGTAAAATAAAGATATTAATTTAAATGATTTTATGGTACAGCTGTGATTCTGCCTGGACTTTTGAATTTGCAGTTAATTCCACTAAGGGTTTTATATAGTAATTTTAATAGATAAAATATTTTATATTAAAAAATAAATAGTAATAATATTTGGACATATTTACATTATATTTTAGAAGTAAAATACTATTCTGTTACAAATAATTTTGAATAGAAAAAATTTATTCGTACAATTCAAATATTTTTTAAGGGTTGTCCCATATTTTATTTTTATCTAGAGAATGTGTTAAAAAGGTACTTTTAGTTAAAAACAAACAAGACAGATCATTTCACAAATCCAACCTAAACTGAAATGGAAATATTGAAATGGAAATAATGGAAAATATTGAAATCAATTCCAAAAATTTCCCCTTAGTGTATGTTAACTGCTTATAACCCAATTTTGACAAAATGCAAGAAAAAGAAACAAAATTGCTTAAAAAATCTTTCTAAAAAACAGGAACTCTCAAATTCCCAGTAATTTAACATTCTTGATTGTCGATATCATTACTATATATCTTTTTGAACGGATAAAAAAAAATACAAATGACTGATCTTTAACCACAATAAATTGTCCCATAAACTTGATGTAACCACTGAATTTATAGTTCTTAGAAATTTTAGCCATTTCAATAGAGAGGACAAAAAATACCAAGACTAACCATCAATCAAGGTCAGTTGCTCGACGTGGCTTTTTTGCATTCTTTTTCATTCTCTGTCCCATTTTCATCTTTGCTGGAAAGTCTGATATATTTTGTGGTGATCTGTTCCCATTAATGGTTGAGGATGATGATGAACTACTACTGCTTCTCGAATCAATGGCCAGAGAATTTACAGCCCCATCTGTCATTGTCACAGTCTCACTGGCATTAGATTCTCCTTCTGTTATACGATCTGTTTCAATAACTCCATTTACTGAAGCCATAGATGTGATGGAAGATTTAGAGAATAGTCGCTCTGCTTCCTTGAATTTCCGATTTCTCTTATCTGCTTTACTGCTGGTGCTTCGACTAGTCGCCAAATACCTGTCCCAACCTCGAATAATATTGCCATACAATTGTGTATCTTCTAGATAACTGCCTTCAAAAGCATAGATCTGCCGTTCAAGATTGGCCAATGTGTCTGCAATTTCAGCTCGTTTCTTTACCAACTCAGCCAATTCCGCCCTTGCATCAGATGATTGGGTTTTTGACATGACTGGTGATGAATTTGATTGAGGTGTGTCCAGAAGCATTCTGCGAAGAAAAAAAAACCCAGTATATTTATTGAATACTTCAGTTTTATAAATAACTTTTTAACCAGCAATTTTAATTTAGTTACAACTGCTTAAAGACTTATGAATCTGTATGCAAAAAGAAGTTTTCTAACAAAATAAAACTATAATTTTGTCAATGGCCAAATAAAGAAAACTTAAATGCTCCAACAAAACGTGCAGTCAATCTACAATGATTATTTGGCTTTGCCAACAATGTGCAAGACACATAATTAGCACTTCTCACATAAATATAGACTAAAAAACCTGCAGCACTTTATATTGATAAGCTACCTAAATATTTCATAAATCAAATGAAAAATAAAATTGATGCTATAATTTAGAATAAAAATTTAACTTTTTTAACTTACTAACAGCCATTCTTACAGCTATATCAAAAGCCCAGTCATTATTATATTAAGGCTTTACGATATTAAAGTTTGTTAAATGAATGGGGAAGTTATCAGCAGGCGAGTCTCGCTTATATGATTTTAATACAAAATTGATTAGTGATACAATCTATCACCTGACTAGGTTTTCAGCAATGATGAAACTCATATCAACTGCTGACAGCTCTAAAGTCCTTTGTTATGTCTGGTGGTAAAAACATGTACCTGCGTTACAAACAGCATGGAAATAACCACCGAACTATGTGGAAGGCATGCTGCCCCACAACTTTATTGCAGCAAGAGTTTTGGTTAACCTTTAAAACCCTTTATAAAAAGGAGACAAGAAAAGAGCAATCTTATGAAAATGAAGATAATATACTCTTGCTTATTAATGTAAAGCTTAAATATTTGTGCCTTAATGTTTTTAAAAAAAAATATACTGTAGTGTATCTTTTTGTGGCCTATCACTCCTCTTTGGATTGAATTAATAGTTCCCTACACAAATTCTCTTTCAGAAAAAAAGTAAGTATAGTACTAATATTTCTATAAGAAATGAGAATGCCCATCTTTGAAGACTATTAAAATAAATAAATCAAATTATTTTTTTAAAAACACCTGATTTAACATCAAAGCCATATCAAAAAGTTTAGGCACCAGAAAAGGAAATCAAATCAATAATTAAATAATTTTTAAGCATACAAATTGCACTCAAAACAAAATGCACTTAATAATTAAAAATTCAAATTTACTTTAACTTTTGATGGAGATTGATTGCTTAATTTTCAAAATTTGAGACAAAATGAGGACTAGTGGCACCAGATATCACAATCCAGTGATGAGGATGACGGTTTGAACTAGCACTTTGCTCTCCAACTTCCACATTCTATCAATGAGGACTTGGAACCTCAATAGATCTAATGCTTATCAGCTCCTGTACAAAATGCATTTAATGGCATCAGGACTCCCCATGACTCAACAAAAACATCTGCTATGAGTTCAGAACCATGATCATACATCTAAACAGGCCTTTTAAGGTTTTATTAAAATTCAAATGTATGTATCACAGATATATGGATTTGTACTTATTTTTGGTAATACAATTTTTCATAGAGATCTAAAAATATTTTCATTGTTTTAGCATGATATACTATCATGTTCGGGGATTTATAAAATAAATTTTGAAAATTTATTGAATACAAGTATATAAATAAAGAAAGCAATATGATATTGATCAAAATTGTATAACCACTTACAAAGCGAATGAGTAATTATCTTCAGAAATCAAACACTTAGTTCTTCAAAACATTCTTTGCCTTATAGCAGAAACTGAAATAAAAAAAATTTATTAAACAAATTTTTTTTTAATATATAATCAGACATTTCATATTAAGCATGATTCAGCTTTAATTGTTCATACTCTACAGAAACTAATCACAAAATAAACATGAATTAAAAATGAAGCTAATGAATCAATGCAATTAAAAATATTTTGGAGACAAATAAATTTATGTAATAAAATAATAACTCATCTCATTCTATATAAATAGAGCTAAGTACGTTAATATACGATTCAAATTTAAAAATAATTTCAATACAGAATTCTTAATTTGAAAATATTTACAATGGAAAACATACTTATAATTTTAAGAAATTGCAGCACTAGTTCAAATGTTAAAAATCTTTGATTAATTGATTGTTTATTCACACAACACAAAGGCTACAAAATGGTACCAAAAATACAGCAATAGGTGTTCTAAGAGTAATGAAGTGACGTTTATGTAATGAAGAGCCAAATTCACTCTGGCACCTAGATAAACATTGCAAAATCCTAGGGGCCCCCTATTCTACACTTTAGCCCATTTATGTAATGTAAAGAAATATAATACAAACAATGCATCATTTAGGAAGGAGAGGATAAGAAATTTTTGGAAGTTGCAACCAAAAAAAAAATATCAACACATCAAACACTGACAGAATAAGGATGGCTGGTGGTGTCTATTAAAGTGACGACGATTTGTGCAGCAAGATGTTTAATATATCCACAGGTGACCTCCAAAGAAAAATCTAAGGGACTGAGTTCCAAGGAGACCCAAATTCCACAATGGACACTGATAAATACTTTTCCCAACGAATATAGGAAATTTGCAGTCAAGATGACAACTTCTTAATCGCAGTAGTACTAATGTTCAGAAGCATTTTGACACTCTTTGCCAGGCTCACTATCCTTTCTACACCTATTTTTGTAATTTTCATCATTTAAATTGCAATCCCTATGTTCTATAATAACTTTTCATCTTTTTGTTGCCTACTAATCATTACTCTGAATTTATCAGTTAAATTTAGCAACACCTTGTCTAATTTTATACACACACACACATATATATATGTGTGTGTGTGTAAATTAGACTGCATTTGAACAAATTTCCTTCAGCATATGAAAAAGCAGTTAATATGTAATTATAATTTAAAATTTCAAATCTGAAAAACAATACATCTCATACATTTGAAGGTTTGGTTTTAAAGAAAGAAAACATCAAATTGCTTCAACATTACATGAAATGACATTTTCTTTCAACTCTTTAAATACAATGAAGAACATTTGCTTGATATTTTATGTGTAAAATGGCTGTAAATGTTTCTCATTTGTTCTATCACAGTTTATCCTATTTCAAATTGTTCTATCAAAGTTAAAAAATATTTTATTTTAAGTTATATTTTTACAAAGAGCAAAATCTTTTTTCAAGCCTTACACAGAATACTTTGATGTAGTCAACATCAGATTCACCTTCAAGAAAGAATGGAACTTGCACTGTTCTTTCATTTCATAAACAAGCCCTTTTACAATGAATGTGAAACTGAAGGCACTGAAATATTTCATGTTAAAGGATATGGCAAAAAAAGCATGTATTTAACAAAATTAAGCTTAGTAGAATGCATTTTATTTGCATAGATATGTTTTCTGAAAGTATTTAATAAAAATCAACAAAAAACATTTATATGAACTGAATGAAATTTAATACAAAATTTTCAAGTTTTTAGAGAAACATTTACTGAGTATTTTTTAAATAATCTGATATATTTCCTTTGTGTTTTCTTTAGAATCAAATTGTCAATTGCTTCCCCCAAACTTTTTGCCATTGTGCTTGTAAAATATTCTTCTAAAATAGGAGGAGAGGGGGTTGAACTAAACTCACTGTTAAGCAATTTTTGTTTTGTAAGAGAAAAAAAATGCATGAAATTACAGTTTGTCAGGACCGTTTGATTCTGTGTTAATTGATATTATTTTTGAGTAAAACGTGTTTCACTGTATTCCTTTGCACTAAATTTATTAAAAAAATATGACATGGATTTCCTACATATATAACATTTCCAACTAGCTGCATGGCCCGGCTTTGCACAGGCTTTTTCTTTCCCTCATGACGCCAGCAATTATGTGTGTGTTTGTACGCACGCAATGTGAGTGATTTCTAAAATTATTTCATTAAATTTCCCTTTTTCGACAATTTGTTCCACATATTTTCGATTTAAGACAGAGTTTTTCCCCCTCCCTCTAGCCAGGCATAAAACGGTTTTTTTAGTGTAAAATTACTGTTTCCTCTTCCCCTCCCCCTCACAGATAAAATATAGCTTCAAATTTAAATCTATGACTTTTAAAAAACAATATTGCATTAGTTAAAAAATTATTAATGTGAAGCAATAAAAAGAAAACGATTCTTTAGTTGCTTAAAAATGTCTCTGAAATGTATTATTATCCAAAATAATAGACACACTATGTACTTTTTTAATTAACAAATAATTAATTTAGTAATGAATTAATAGAAATACTTTTAAAAAACATACACATATATATGTATATATATTATAAAAAAACAGTATGGGGGAAGCGTAGATATATATTTACATGTACTTAAAAAAAACATTCAAAAAGAAAAAAAAACTAAATGACAAAAACATTTTGATATTTTATTTTAATTTCATAGTTTTCCTTCCGCTGTCATAGTTACAAATTTTGTGTAATGAACATTTAAAATAGTGTAAATAATTTATATCAGGAAGTGTAATACATTAATATTACTTTTTGTTGTATTTATTTTATGTTAAAATCTTGCCACCCCCTCTCCCTTCGAAATCTAGTTTTATTATGAAATAAAAATAGTGACGACACTGATGAACGGAATCAATGAAAAGCGAAAGCGCACTGAGGTAAGGCGTAAACAAAACAGATGGGATAAAAAAGATAGATGAATGCTGTCACAGGCTTTTTTGCAAATGGCAGAATTTTATCCTACTTTCTTGATAATTGTCGTTATATTTTGAAAACTTCTCACAATATATTTATAAATTTTAGCCTATGTGTTATTCTGATGTATAAGCTATATTACTGTAAAGTTTCATTAAAATCCATTCAGTTGTTTTTGCGTGAAAGACCCACAAAGATACTCACAAACTTTCACATTTATAATATATATTAGATTCATAAATTTGATGGATCTGTTAATCAATTGCATCACACGCTACTTAACTTTAGTAATTTCCCATTTAACCCTTTATCTACCGCATTATGATTTATTACAGTTTTTTTCATGCAATATTTTTTTGGGGATCACGACATTGAAAATTAAGGGATATACATAAACAAAAGACTCAACTTTGGGAAATTAAATCTTTTAAAGCTAATTAATTAATTAAAGATATTCCACAGTAAAACTAATTATATACACAGTTTACTTAAAATAAAGAGTCAAATTGTTTTCTAAAGGTCCTCATTAGCATACAAAAAAATAAGACACTTAAATTTTGACATTAACTTTTTTCGGGACAAAAATGATAATCTTTGCAATCCGCTGAAAACGCAATTTCTACAATAAAACTATTCGCCTTTCCTGCTAAAATACTCATCATAGAACCCGTGCTGCCATATATCTTAGAACAGTGGATTTCAAAGAATATTCCCGTTGAGTATTGTCAGAATATTCGTAAAATTGGTTATTCCATGTTATTTTAAAGTAAGTGGTACTTATAAGTACCATCAGTAGATAAAGGGTTAAAACCACAATGAATCTCACAGATTGCTTATAATCATTGTACTTCTAATTTGATAGTGTTAGTTAAATATTTGTTATTTTGACTATTTTCTAATAACTTATTTGAATAAAATCATTAATTTCAAAAATGTGAGGTAGGACTTTTTTGAACAATATTCTAATTTTGTGCAAATAATTTATATTGACTTTTCCTTTTCTTAACAATATGAATGATTGTTGATTAACATTACGCTTTAAATTAACATGAGGGCTATTGGCAAAAAACTTTGTAATTTTATACTACAGCCACAGGTAAGGACCACATCTGAGCAGGCACCCCACCCTACAATTTCTACACCAAATCAACATGAAGATTAAGCCTTAACAAGTACAACATGAATGGGTGGCGTAGTTGGTTTGTCGCTGGCCTTCTGTACCTAAGGTTGGGGGTTTGACCCCGGCCCAAGTCGGTGAATTTTCCTGATGCAGAAAATCGACAGTGACCATGTCGTATGATTATATGGCATGAAAAAGATCCCTTGAGTGTCTGTTTGGCTTGGATGCTCTCAGTAAAATTAAATTTTTAAGTACAAATTTCGCATCGGCAGAGCTCAGGTGCTTCCCTCTGGGGAAGAAACTGGGCATCAAAATTACTTGAGGTAATTGGTATCGCCTAAATGGGTGCCACACTAAAAAGTGATTCCAGCTCCTGGGGAATGTACTAGGTCTGCAAAGGTAGAAATACCAATATGCAGCCCTATTACAGAAGAAAAAAATCTGACCTTCTATTGACAGGTCTTTAGTTGCACCACAGGTCTTAAGGCTCAAATTCACAATACAAAAATAGCACTGAAAATTAATCTTTGAAATGCTAAACTAAATCTGGATTATTCGAACATTTTTTGATTCATCACACAGAATCTGTCTCCAAAATACACAGCTCAAACAAATCAGAAGAGTACATGGATTTATCGAAATTATGCAAATATTTCTTCTACAAAAAAACGTAAAACAGAACATTGTGGAAGAAGTGTGGCAGAAAACAGAAGAAAACTTTAATTACAAATCAGTGCACATATCAAAAACCAGAAAAATGATATAACTGCAGAAATCGAGATTTCATAGAAGCTGTTATCCTTTTTCTCAGTGGTGAAATTCAACCTTTCAGTGGTATTTCGGAGAAAAGGTGACTGAAAAATGTCAAAACAACATGATCTACTGAAATCCATGTCTTAGAGGATTACCAGGAGACTGGAATCCAGGTAAGCAAAAAGAACTATAACAGACACTGTTAAAGTGGCAAGATGTGTCATTGCAAGACTGCGGAATTGATTCCAAAAAACAGTGCATGGTCAAAGTTGGCCTGGATAAAGTCATGCACATGCTACCACAGCAAATAATGGCTGTGATATAACATGTTAACACCTTATTGAAACAAAGCAGCCAATGCCATGCAGATCCAAAGACAGTTTCTTTTGGCAACAGGATGAAGGGTCTCAAGCCAAACAATCTGAAATAGGTTTCATGTGGGTGGCCTGTATGCATTAAGTCAATGGTGTGTATTCTCTTGAGAGCAATATAGTATGGCCCAGAGAAAAAGGGCTGTTTAACATCAAGATTGGATACAAAGTGATTGGAGTAAAGTGCTATTTATGGACTAGTCCCAATTATGTTTAGAGTGCGACACCAGACGTGTTTTGGAATGGCCACAAAGGGACACTCAAAACAACTCTATATTACAGACGAGGCAGTTTAATGGTATAGGTGGATGTACTAACCAGCATATAATTCGGAATGGCAATTTGATTATTCAAAGAAAGGTATGCAGATGAGATCCTCAGAGAGAGAGAGAGAGAGAGAACCCATGTCATACCTTACATTGCAACCATTGGTGATTTCTTTTTTTCCTAAAGGATAATGCCAGACTACATACAGTTCGTCTTGTGGAGAACTTAATTGAAACTGAAACAATATAATGCATGGAGCGACCAGCATGCTTTTTTGGCTTTAATCCAATTAAGCATGTTTGGGACACACTTGGACAATGCATTGCTGCAAGATCAAGGTATCTGAGGTACTAATTTGATATCGGGGGGAATAGCGCCTAGTTGTTTATGTTCGCCAAGATGGGCATAATATTTTAATTATGCCCATTTATTTAATATTTTATATTTATAATTTTTGTCTGATTTAATATTTTTGTCTGTCAATGTGGTTGCCATGGGGATAACATATATTAGAAATAACTTATATTCATTTTTTCCCGCTGTAAACCCTATTAATTTCAGACGATTTCTTTAAAAATTTAACCATTTTCAGTGTAATTTTTCTCTTGTTTGCATCTTCTGTTTAATTCTCTGCTATTTTCGAATATGGATATTTCTAAAATAAGTGAATACTAGAATATTTTTTTCTTAAAAGAATAAGTGTTGTGCTTTTAATTATCGCTATAAATCGTTTATTTTCGTTTAAAAAAACGTTTTTTTACGTTCTTTGTTCGATGAAATTCATTGAAGGAACTTGCAGTGACAAGTTTCATATTGCAAGCTTCCACTACTTTGTAATTGATTTTCTTATTTAATTTTAACATACATTATGTAATTATTTTATTCATAATGAAAAAAAATGCAATTACTATGTGTAATAATAATATAATATTCATTATTTATAATTGTTTCTTTTAGCATTTACTTATAATTAATATTGTTATTTATTTATAATTATTATAGTTATTCATTTATAATTATCTTATTCATTTGTAATTATTATTTATTTACAACTATTTCTGTTGCTTATTTATAGCTATTCTTATGTTATTTATTTATAATATTATGTAATACGAGTAATTTTATGCATTATTTTTATTTTACAATTCGACGATTATTCTTTTTAATAATTACTATTTAATTATATTATATGATTATTATTTCTAATAACTGTTATAAAATCGTTCTATATGAATATTATATATAATTACGATAAACTAATATTATAAGTTGTTATATGCTGCTAATAATACTATTATTAGTGCATGTTACTTTTTATTACATATTATTATTCATTATTTATTGATTTATCTAGGTTATTCTCAATCTCTTCTTATATCCTTTATTTGAAATACATTTCAATGTATTTCAAAACAGTTCTTTAAAATTATTGTGTATCATTAAATTGCCGCTAGGCCGCCATATTGGATTCCATTCCCACAAGAAGAAGTGCTGCTTGGCGCTATTACCCCCGATATCAAATTAGTTCCATATCTGATTACTGTTTAAGACATGGAGATCAAGAGAGTGAAATGGTATTTGCAAAGTCTCAATGATAACCTCATCGCATCCACGCAAAACATGTGTGCAGTAGTCTTAGCCGTTTGCAAGGATTACACATCCAGTACCATTTCCGAACAATTAGTTTTTCCATTATTTACATGCAAACAAATTGTAGACCTAATCATTATTTCATGATATTTATACCATTCTAAAAAATTAAGGTTTTCATACAATCATTTTTTGCTTCTTTTTTTCTGCATTGCATTTTGTTACACACTTGTATTTTCCCTTTTTATGCCCATGCTTGGCTATCGTGCAAGGGTTTCTTCACTTTTTTGCTTGCTCCTCTAATTTTTTTTTAGCCAAAACCTTCACAATATTATTATTCTCTTCCAAGAAGCAGAAATAAACCAATCCCTTCACTTCTCCTGTTAAAAACTAATTTTCACCAGGGGTTTTAAATGGTAATTCTGGTTTTTAATGGTATCAATTGTAGGATTCATGGTTTGGCAATCATTTTTCCAAGCTGTCAATATTGGTGACACCATAAATCTGTTTTGCTTCTGTGCTAAATTTCATCTGCTACTAATACTATAACACATAGGATTACAGTTCAGCCCTGATTTTGCAACAAATAAAAATGTAAATAAGTCTTGGTAATTTTCATGCCAAACTAACAACCTTGCCAGCCAGGAAGGAAAATGTAACCCTACCCAGGATAGTTTTTTACTGGCTCTAAGACAATGGTAAGTAAATTCCTTATGTTTTTTTATGGAAAAGTTATGGGTTGTTGTTTTTTTCACTTCTGGGTAAAAGAGGTTTCTGATTGGCGGATGAATGAAGAATAAATAGCATGTAAGTATTAATGTTTAAATTAGATAAATATGAATTTGCTTAAGAAAAACAGAGCAATTGCTACAAATGGTGTTGCTGCCAGAACAAAAATAATTCCTATTATGTGTGAAGGAATATAAACAAGGGCATGTGGTTAAGAGTTACAACACTTAAGCATATGGAATATAAGGTGCATCGCAAGACACTGTTTTGGTAAATCGATGAAATACTTCGTGATGAATGATTTCCAAATTAACAAAAGATTTTAGATGGATTTGTATATATTTTGCTATGAGGTTTGCATGATTGCTGCAGCGAATGCAAGTGTTATGATTGGTTGCCTTAAAAATAAGGAGAGTGATTTTCAAAATTGTTAGAAATATCCATTTAATTAGCATAGGTATTTCAACCTAAAACACACAAACACATTTCCTTCCCTTTTCCCCCTGCTGCTATCAGGAAAACCCATTTTTTTCTGTCTTAGAAGCCATTTAAAAAACATCCAACTTGGCAAAATATTTGAGAGTGAAAAAAAAATCAAATGGCTTAATTAGGACTTTATCCAATACAAAAGTAAGTTCATCAATTCAAAACTTATTCAAGTATAAATCTTCTGCATAAGGAATCCTAGATCTAATTCATCCCACAAAAGTAAATAGCATGCCAACAATGAACACCTCTAGCAGCACTTCTTGCCTACACCTACATGGTATGATTGTTTGATAAAAAAAGCTATATAGCATGAAAAATTCCTTTCATTAAAAAAAGCTTACTGAGTCTACTGTATTCAAAAGCAAATTTCTGATTTTCATCAATGTAGCAAAATGCTAGAGGCTCCCGACAAACAAAGTTCTAAGTTGGTGTTTAAATGGGGGGGAAAATTATTAAATTCAAAGCAAGTGCTAATATAATAACTAACTGACAATATATGGAAATGTATCAACTATTTATAATATCAGCAACCAGAATATGCCAGAAAGTACTTGCACATTATCGCAACATTTGCCAACTCAATAACTCGCAACCCCAATTTCCTATGTGCCATACTCACTGAATTGGTAACTAGGTATTTTGTTTCATACAATGTAGGGAATAGGTTGCGATAATATATGAGTACCAGGTAGAATCTGGCATGTTTACCATGTGCTGTTGAATATTTGGCTTCGTGGTCTTCATAACCAGTAAATACACTCATCGAATTTCTGGTCATTTGTATTGGTTTCCAATATTTCATGTACTCATGGCTGAATGGAATGATTCAACTAGCAATTTCTTCGTTTTATTGAGTAAAGGAGAGAAAGCAACACTAGAATAGTATATAAATGCAAGTCTGATTGCAACCAAATGTTTAAATATGTGAGAAAAATTTCTGTATTTGAATAAATAGAAGTATATTATCAATGGCCTCACAATATGCCCTCCACTAGAAAAAAAGGTACTTGCATATTATTGCAACAATCGCCACACAACTCTATTAATAACTCACCAAGTTGGCAACCTCAATTTCCTATGTGTCATATGTGTTAAATTGACAACCAGGTTTTTAATTTCATATAGTGTCGCCAATAGGTTGTGATAATACACATGTACCATAAAAGGCACTAGAACTAATTTGATATATATATAGGTCTGCAATAGATATTTCTATTAAGTAGTAGTAGAAGTTTAAGTAGTTGTAAATTTTAGCCAAGTTAGGATGATAAAAAAACCATATGCAACATTATCTTGCAGCAAGAGATGTATTAGGCACAATTTAGACATTGCACCTAATACACCTTTGCAATTAGAATTTGATTGCAACCAAAACAAAATGATATCAAACTAGCACCAAATATATAGTTAAATCATATAAAAAAATAGCATTTTTTAATCAAAACAATCCGTACACTCCAACACTATGCATTTAACCATTAAAACACAAAAACATAATTCCCAATAAATATAATATAGCATGGAAAAATGTAAATGGAAAAATTTTATTCATGAGAAAAAATTGCACAATTATATTATTCTTAACTTAATTTTATTGTTCACAAATACAACTTACTTATGAAAAATAAGTATTAAAAGCATGAATACATTGTCACAATTATCAAAACAATAAGTTTTATAAACTTATCGAAGTTAGTTAAATGTTTAAAAAGGCAACAAATAAACAAGATCAAATATTTTATAAAATCCAAAGTACTGGGCGAATTAGAAAACGAGCTAACAGTCCATGACTGCACATAAACATAACTGACATTCATGTTTTATGAATAACATAAACAAATGACGTAAACAATAATAACGAAACTTTTAATCATATCTTCAACACAAACTATAAATTTCATGCGCTTGTGATTCATTCGTTAAATTTCAAAGAAAATAAAAAATAGTTTTATAATATCTCTTATCTATTTTACACTTCAAAAATCCATAAGATTAGGGTTAAACCACGCGACCACGTGCTCAAGCACACTTAGAAATAAACAATTTACCAAAACACGCTTTTAAATAGCAAAATACTTATTTCAAGCAACATACAATGTGTAGAAAGTTAGTGGTATAGTTAAATAACAATCAAAATTAATAATAATTACCAAATTAAGCTAAGCCTTCTCGATTGCTGCAACGAACGACGTATAGAAACATCCGTTAAAATAGTTCACTCACTGTAACCCGCCATGTTGAAAAGTTCAACGGACGTTACCGGAACCATTATTTTCATAAGCGTTGCATAAGAAATGTAAAGTCTTTCAACTCGAACCGGAACCGGAAGTTTCATCCACTTAAACTTTTTTTTTTAATTTTAGAATGACAGAATTTCAAAAATTTATAAGAATACGTAAAATTAAAAAAAAATAATCCCCACAATCTCACTCCAAGAAAAAATTTGAAAGACAATGTTTTATGATAAAAGTTTACTTCATGTGAATGTAATCAAAATTTAGAAAATGAGATTTGAATTTTCGATGAGAGTAAATTCTTTTATATTTTCAAAGGATTTTTTTAAAAAAATTGACTTAATTTAGCAGTGTTCGTATGATTTAAAAACTCGCTAAAAGTAGCTAATAAGCTTCCTAATCCCAGAAATCCTGTAATAATGAGGTTTGATCATCTGAAAGTATACGATAATATTTTACTTTTCTGATTAATGCCAGAAAGAAGCCTTTGTCTCATTATTATTTGTAGTAGTTATTATTTTTATTGAAAGCATTTATAAATTCCCATACTCCATAAAGTATCAAAATGAGCTTACCGAAGAATGAAACACATTACAAAAGGGGGGACATTTAAAAGTCATGAAGGATTTCAAATGTTTACAATGAATTTACATGAATTATCCAAAGCCCTTCCAGTGGAAATAAATTGGGGAAAATCTGGAGGCTATTTTATAGTCAGTTTTAGGATTATTCTTTCTCTGACAAACAAGGAGTAATAAACTTTCCACAGCTTTTAAAGTTTCCGTGACCAGTGAGAAATTAGGTTATTTTGTAATTAGTATAAAAATGGTATGACATTATATAACTGGACATATATGCATAAAATGACTCGTAACTTATGGTTATCAACATATGAACCGCAGAAGTATCCGTCTTTGTATTGTAGTGGCTGCATCTTTTATTAGTTGGCCACGCGCCAACTGAAAACATTGTAAATATCATATTTATCGGAATGGCAATAGTGTAAAAGTTTTGATTTGCACAAAAAAAGTAAATAAATGTCAAGTATATTTTAACATGCTCATAAGTTCATTTTTTAATCAATTAATAACCCTGCGAAAACATAGTTGTAAGCGATGAATTTAATCATGTATCAGTAAGCATCGTACCCCCAAACTGTAGAACCATACATTATGAAAGGTTCAATTCTTTCTTTATAAATGAGCGAATGTACGTTGAAATCGAGACCAAACGCATTAAGTACAATCTGATTTAATCCACACTATAATGCTGTGTCATTATGCATCTTCAGATTGTTGCTCTGTAGTGGTATCTTCTTAAGCCAGTAACAGCCTCCGGACAAGAATGATCACTTTTGTCTAGTGGTCATGTTACTTGGCTTCAAATCCATAAATCGGGGGTTCTGTTCTACCGGATACGTGCCACTTCATTTATGACCTTCACTGAATTAAGTATAGCGCAACCTTCTGATCTGTCGTGGCTCCATAAAAGAACCAGCAAGAAAAGCAACCAAAGTCATCCGACCTACTTGACGCAGCAACCAAAAAAAGCCGTTAGACCCCCCTTGACGCCACAACCAAAGTCGTCAGACTCACTTGACACAACACCTCAAATTAACAGCAACAGCTACACACGTTCACCATAGCAGATATATATCGTTCGTTCGCCAATCCATCGACTTACTTATGGGAGAGTACTGTAGTGGTATCTTCTTAAGCCAGTAATAGCCTAAGGATCACTTTTATCTAGTGGTCATATTACTTGGCTTCGGATCCATAGGTCACGGGTTCCGTTCAACCGAATACGGGCCACTTCAGCTCCAACCCAAAATTTTCATTATAAACACCAGGTTTGAACAGAATTCTTTGCATTCATTAAGAATATCGAGATCCAAATGGTTAAAATTTGTTGCGTAAGAATGCACTGAATCGCAAATGATTTATTGTTCACCGAGTTTTGACAAAAAATAGCGTTTGTGTATTGTGTCACCTATCATATGTCTCCAATTCAGTGCACTGGACTTCTCTATATTCTCCAGATAAGATGTAAAAAGGATAATATTTAATAATATTCTGACCCTACACAGGAAACTTCGTCACCTTCTTTGTCAGCAATTCGGTAAAGTAAATTCAAACAAGTATTAGAACAGTTATTAAATCGATGTACATAGTATATTAAAAGCGGAAGGTTTTATTATGAATAAAATTTTATTTAAACAAATAATTTCTTGAATTTGTATAAAGGAACTGAGACAGTCCTGAAAATCTTTTGATACACTGAACAGATACAGGAAGAATTTACACAAATATTTACAAAGGCACTTATATTTATCAAGTATTCAGTTTTGCATATAAATACACCACTAATTTATACAAAAAGCCATATAATAATGGCTTTAAGCCATATAAGATGATATAAATTTGATTCATTAACAGAGAAGATTAAAATATAGAAATAGAATCATCAAAATGGGTTAAATATTAAATTAACTAAACTCTAATCCAGTTTATAGATTAATTTAATTAAACTAAGAAACAATAACAAAAAGGAGAATCTGATTCAAATTTTTAAAAATGTATATAAAATTGTAACGAATGGTAATAGAGCGCCCTCTCCTGGCTGGATGGACAAGTAACCAGTCTGACTGCCACCACGGTGTAGAAAGGACATGCCAATGTCCGCCCGTGCAAACCCCTTATTATTTGTATAAAGATTAACGGTTTTTTATGTGTTAGTAACTGTGCTCAATTAGAATGTACAACCAATTAAAATTATTTGAGCTAGCTGCCGGTGTTATTTTTGAGTGCAGGTTACAAAATAAGGAAAGACTTCACTTTTGGCGGTGTTGAGAAGATTTTTTCACCTTCAAGTCATTTTCTTTGATTAAGGTTGATTACCAAGGCGAATCCTTGAAAAAAAAACATTTGTAACCTTGCTTAAATGAGTAAAAAAATTATTCCGATACAGGAGCGTAACTACCACCGTATCAATGATACGGAGCCCCCAAGCTACAAAGGTCCAACATATGTAACTATAGTACTACTAGCAGGGCTTCCATTTATAAAAAAAGGCCCCGAAGGAGTTTTGATAAGGGGCCCATTCAAGAAATAGCTACGCCATTGCTCCGATATCTAATATGTTCGATGATATAATAAAGGATTTCAAAGAATATTCAGTATTCAAAAACTATATAAAACTCTTTCTGAAATTCAACAGGTCAAACAATTCCGGTGAAAAACTCGTGCGTAATCGGTTCGTTGTGTTCAATTTGAAAGAAATTGCGAACTCTGACGAAATCTCAAATGCATTTAAATTTGTGTAGCAGGAAGCTTTAACATTTGTTGAAAATATGGTATGATCCATTACAATATATTCGACAGCAACGAGTGATCCTTTGAAATGTAAATTGCAGCAAAATCGTTGAAAGCAGGGGAGGGGAGAGGAGGATTGAATTGCCAAACTTTAGAAATCCAGCGATATATTATTGACCAGACCTACTGTTACGAATTTTCTCGGAATTGTTATGGCTAGCTTGTTGCTCTATCTGAACTAAACAGTACCTTTTACTAGAGATTGTAAGGTATCCGACTACGTTTGGAACCGTGATTTTAAAAAAGCGCATAAATGGATAATTTTCATGATATTTAGTGTCACTTAGTATAGAATACATGTATAAAATTGTTTTAAGAACATTATGATAAAAAAAAATTATTTAAATACAATACTTTGGAAAAAAATTAACTTCTATCTTTTACCTTATCTTTATCTAATAATATTTTTTCAAAACGTTCTTCTTTTATAAAAAATACTTCTATAATAATGAAAAAAAAATATTTTGCTTATATAAAGTAAAAACTTCTCCAGAGAGTCTGAACTAGAATTTTTGAAAAATTCACATTATTTTCAGAGTTACTACCAATTGAAATAATTATCGGCGTTATTTTTTTTAATTTATCTCCTCTGTTGTAATAAAATACGGACAAATCAACTTCTAAGTTATATATTTCAAAAATTCTAGTTCAGCCTCTGTATAGAAGCTGAACTAGATAACACAAGCATTTTTCATAAAAGGAGAATGTTTTTAAAATTGGTTCATTCTAAGTTCATTTTTTGTCAAAATATTGTACTTAAATAATTTTTTACTGTAATAATATTCTTAAAACAATTTTATATACGTTTTCTAGTCTAAGTGACATTAAATATCATAAATAGTATCCATTTATACGCTTTTGCGAAATAACAGTTCCGAACGTAGTCGGATACCTTAAGTTGATAATGGCTTTTGCTATTTTCATAACTCGGTTTATAGGATTCCCTAGTTTTAGCTTCCTAACAAGAGGGATTTACAGTGATAATACCCACAAAATACATTGAGCAGTATTTGGAGAGTATCAAATATAATACTTTATGTAAAAATATTACATTTAATGTAATTGCCTTGTGTAGTCATAAAAAGTACATGTAATGTGTAGTTATAAAAAGTACATGCAATGTGTAGTTATAAAAAAGTTCAAAATTTTTTTTAATCAACTAAGAACAGTTTTACTCAGAATATTATTAACACACATTGAAATTATTACCATCCAATTTTTTTTATAAGTAAACGGAATTATTACTATAAATGTTTTAATTGTTTATATTTCTTAATTTATTTTTGTTCTTCTCACGTACATTGTTGTTACTTATTTTGTAGGAACTTACATGCTTTGTTGGATACTCGATAGCATTTAAATTTTTTTTATCTATTTTAAAAATAATAACATTCCTAATGCACGGTGCGGCCATGGTAGCCTACTCTTAGAAGAAAATATCTCAATAGAATATTTAAAGTAAATCAACATTTTACAGTTACGTTGTGTTAAAATAGTATTAAAGTATTGTATTTGTTACTAAACATTTTTAATATAGTATTAATGTAATTTATTCATCAAGAACATTAATTTGTGCTTCAGGATCTCAACACCATAGGAAATGTGAATTTATAATTTTCTTTTCGAATTCTTATTTTCACTGATGGAATCCCTGGGTATGCCTCGCGGAACCCCAGAATGCCGTGGATCACAGTTTGGAGACCACTGGTTTAAATTAACGTTTCTTTCCGATTTTAAAAAAAAAAGAAATATATCACGAGAAGAATGCTATGGCTGGAGAAACACGTGCTGGAACCCGGATATACGTTTAGACCAGGGTTCTTAACTCTTTGCCCGCGAAGCTATTTTGTACATAGTGTAAGGCTGAAGCCTATCCTATATCCAACCAAGAGGCCCCGACTGTTGCAGAGGTTCTAGTTCAACACTGGATTTTAATATACGGAGCTCCTCTCAGGGCCGATCCTAGGGTATCGGCCGCCCTCGTGCAAACACCTAATGTGCCGCCCCCCTAGAGAACTTTTCATATTTTGACTAATACTTAACGTTAAAATATATTTATATAAGAATAAAAAGTAAAACACATTAATAAGAACTTCATTTTTTGGCCAGATAATGAGTTATAATAGCGACAAAATACTTTTACAAAATAATAAACTGACAAAAACATAACCTTTAAAATAAAAATAAACATTTAAAAATTATAAAGGCAAAACAACAAAATTAACTCAAAAAATACAATCTAATAAAAACAAGTAATAAGGCACAAATCTCGTGAAACGAAAAGTATATAAATAAGTCCCTCTACTAAGACTAATTAAAAAACTGTACCTTAAAATCCGAAGTATAACGCACACTTTTAACCCCAAAAATAAGACCGAAATTTACGGTTGCGCCTTATACGCCGGCTATAAAAATGAGAGCTTTAAAAATACAAAAAGATGAGCATAGAAAAAGATCAGACTTTTAGATAAATCGATCTACTATTTCTGTGAAAGAAATAACATTCCTTATGAACTTACAGGGTTGTAATTCTGAAAGTACACTATTTTTTACTAAAGCTCGGAACAATACTCGAATAAAGGACTTCAAAACATAAGATCATTGCGCACATGCGCTTCAGGTTTCTTCGTAAAGGGCGTTTTTTTTTAGAGGTATAGAACTTTAAATTGCAATAAAACAACAATGTATTATTCGATTGACATGAATTTTTTTTATTCGAAAGATAATCTTATGGCATTACATTTTAAATATGATTTCTGGCATAGGGCTGCCACGGCTGGCTCGGATGTAGTCCAATCTGGACGTCCAATTTTCGATGACTTTTTCCAACATTTGTGGCCGTATATCGGCAATAACACGGTGAATGTTGTCTTTCAAATGGTCAAGCATTTGTGGCTTATCCGCATAGACCAATGACTTTACATAGCCCCACAGAAAATAGTCTAGTGGTGTTAAATCACAAGATCTTGGAGGCCAATTCACAGGTCCAAAACGTGAAATTAGGCGGTCACCAAACGTGTCTTTCAATAAATCGATTGTGGCACGAGCTGTGACATGTTGCGCCGTCTTGTTGGAACCACAGCTCCTGGACATCATAATTGTTCAATTCAGGAATGAAAAAGTTAGTAATCATGGCTCTATACCGATCACCATTGACTATAACGTTGTGGCCTTCATCGTTTTTGAAGAAGGATTCCACCAGCCCATAAAGCGCACCAAACAGTCAGTTTTTCTGGATGTAACGGTGTTTCGACATACACTTGTGGATTAGCTTCACTCCAAATGCGGCAGTTTTGTTTCTTGACGTAGCCATTCAACCAGAAGTGCGCTTCATCGCTAAACAAAATTCGCGTATGAAAATCGGGAACAACGGCAATCTCGTTTTGGGCCCATTCGACGAATCTACGCCTTGCTTGATGATCGTTTTGATGAATTGCCAAACCAAACTGAGAATAAATCACTTTACAGCTGTTAAATCGGTCGCCATCTTGGAAAGTAATGCCAACTTAAACTTTTATACCTGGAAAAAAACACTCTTTATAAGAGGGTGTGCGTGTTATACGGCGAATATGTGTAGGGCACGTTATACGCCGAATTTTACTGTAACTATAAAATAACTTTTCTGGCTTTCTGAGAAGCAAATTTGTTAATAGATTCGGTTAAACCACAATTTTTTCTGAGATTTCGGATTCAATTGAGATCATGGCTAAATCTGAAAGCCTTTCTTATGTCACATTATTTCTCAAGTAGCTTTTAATGATTTTTAATTTACTGAAGCTTCTTTCACTGGAAGCTACAGAAACAGGTAAGGTTCAAAAAATTCTTAATGCTAGAGCGAAATTGGGAAAACAGGGAATAAGATCATTTTTCACTATAATTTCTAATATCTCATTCGGCTGTTTTTTACCAGGAAAAATATCTCTGAATGAAGTTATTTCATTTAAAAACTGTATACCGTCTATATCTTATTTTGGAATTTCGTTTTTATTTTCTCTTATTGTTCCAGCAACAGGTTTTTTTTTTTTCAAAAGTTCATCTGAAAGTGGATAAGGTGTGTACCAGTTGTCTCCTTTAAAGTCACGTTTTTCCCAAATGCTTATGTGTATACCAGTGCTTCTCAAACTTTCAGTACTTGCGTCCCAATTTTCAGTCAAAATTTTCTTCGCGCCCCCCTTCCCTTTCCAAGCAATAGCATTGTATTGAATTCAATAATGATTTACTTGGATGTAAATCTACAATACGAAATTAGTTACAAACCGTACAAATTATCAAGATAAGTATTACATTTTTTATATAATTTTATATATGACAAGCCCATGGGATCACTCTTAATTGTTAAACTTGTTCTTAACTTGGCATTGTTAAATTAGTTATCAAATACAGAGTGCAGAAAAGATACATTTAAAAACATATATCAGTGTAAATGTGTATATTATTTTTTATTAAGTTAGAATGTATTTTGTTTTGTTTCCTTTCAGTAAATTAATAATATTTATAAGTAATGTTTTATTTTCGATATGCTCGAGCCCCCTTGTTGGGTTATCATGCCCCCTTGGTGGGTGCGCCCCACAGTTTGAGAAACGCTGGTCTAAACATATAAAACATTTATTTCCAAAAGTGTCTAAATCTGGATCGATTTCAGTGGAGGAATCATATTTGTTGTTATACTCTTCATCATTTGATTCTTCCTCATCATATATATATATATATATATATATATGGGAGTCCGAATAAATCTTCGAATAAAAATCAGACTTTTCAGAAGGCGGGATTTTAGATTGGCGAGGTGGTTTGTCTAGGGGTAAGTATTTAAGGGTGAGTGATGAATTATTAATTTAATCTAAGTCATTTAAACACAAATACTTCAAAGTGAAAGAGAATTTATTTAAAGTTAAAGGGAAATATTTAAAAAGGGGATATTTACAAAGAGAAAGAAATGCAGGAATTAGGTTAATTAAAAGTTGAGTTATACCTTTAGAAGACGGGGAAATAAACCTTTCTCATTCTTGGATGTTAGGACTGGTGGTGCAGCGCTGGGCGCGGAAATGCGGTAAAGACGCGACGTGTTGAACAAGCAGTGGTTAGTTGGCCTCTGCCGAAAAATTATTCAAGCCGGAGCTACGAAAGCTCACTAGATGGCGCTGCTTCGGAATGCAGTAATAAATAAAATTGAGATTTATGGTCCTCTGAAAAGGATATGACTCAACCTTTTAACAAATGTTTCAAAGGGAAAATCCTACAGAATCACTCTCTCCTGACAGAGCTGGTCTCTCAGCTCTTACAAAATGTTGAGAGGTAAAGTACTTTAAATGCAAACTATTTTTAGTTACAACTATAAATTGGATGATTATTGGAATGTGGATGCAATAAAGAAAAATAATACGATTCTTAAAGATAATAAAATAAAATATTACAGATGAAAAGATGTATACCTAATATTCACAATTCCGGACCTAAAATAAAGCATATAAAAACAAAATATTCCATGTTGTGATCTACAATTAACTAAACCATAAAAAAATCCTTCGCATCAATAGAAAGATAAAGAATAATACGAAAATATAATAAATGTTACAAGTGAATATAAAATGATTAATGGAAACGAGTGTGTTACCATAGAACATCTATTAATTTCTCAAGAGGGATATAATATGAGAAAAAATAAAAATATAATAACTAATATAAAAAAATTCACTTAAGCATAAAAATGTTTCATCAAATCAGCTGAGGTGGTGGTTGAGTGCGGTCCATCGTGCTGACCAACCTTTTCCACTTCATACCTATCCTTGGAATTAACCTTTGTTACTTTGTAAAGGCCTAAGAACTTTGGTCTTAGTTTCAGTCCAGCTCCAAATTGGGTTCTTTGGATGGCAATTAAATCACCTTCTTTGTATAACGAAGCTTTCTTTCTTTTTCTGTTATACGTTTTTCTATTTTCAGACTGTATGGTTTCGATGTTCTTTTTTGCATCGTTTCTTAAAAATTCGCGTTGTTCTAGTAATTCTTTCGCTATTTCTTCTAGAAGTAAGTCTTTGATTAGGATGTCATCCTTGTTACGCATTTTGATTCCCACTAATAGTTCGAATGGTGTCCATTTTGTACTGCGACTTATAGTACTATTTAGTATTCTCTGTAATCTGTCGAGAGAAGTATTTGTACCATTTCGTTGAGTCGTCTAATGGTGAGAACTGGAATCAAAGTTCGATGAATTCGTTCAACTTGTCCGTTTCCTCGAGGAACACCTGTTGCTATTTGTAGATGTTGAATGTTTTCTTCATCACAATAGTCGTTGAATAATTTTGAAGTGAATGCTGAACGTCTATCAGAGATAATTCTGATGGGATTACCAAAGGTCTTCTGCTGTTGTTTTAGTTTTTCGAGGGCACTTTCAGCAGACACAGTTTTGACGGGATATAGCCAAGTAAATTTGGTAAATGCGTCTACTACGGTGAAAATGTGTTGATAACTTTTGTTTGTGGAGGGTAAAGGACCAATGAAGTCAACATGGTACGCACTTAAAGGAATGCTTTCCTTAGAAATAGGATTCAAAAACCCTTCCTTTTTGCCAGTTTTCTTATTAGCTAAGATACATGGAACACAATTAACTATTACTTTTTTAACGACGTTGGATAAATTTGGGATAAAAAATTCCTGTTTCACAATTTCTTCTGTTTTTCCTACTGAGAAATAACCATTTTCGTGAATCAATTTAATTAGTTCAGCTTGCATTGCTTTAGGTGTTACAATTAATTCTCGACCATTTAAGTACTTGTAGAGTATACCATTTCGCTCAAAAAATTCTTCCGATTCTTGCTTCTCTAGAAGTGATTTCAATGTTTGAATGTTGTCATCTTCCTCTTGTGCTTTTTTAAGCTTTGATGTTAATGTATCATTGCATACCATCATTACGGGATATCGGCTAAGAGCATCAACGTGCTTCATACGACTTCCAGCTCTGTGCTCTATTTCATAATCGAATTCTTCTAATTGAAGCGCCCATCTGGCTATGCGAGTAATTAGCTCCTTTTTTTGCATAGTCTTCTGAAATGCTGAACAGTCAGCTACTATTTTAAAGTGTTGTCCTAAAAGATAAACACGAAACTTCTTTAATGCGTTGATAATTGCTAGTACCTCTAGTTCGCAGCTGTCATACTTTTCTTCTGCCGTATTTGTCTTTTTCGACATGTAGTAAACGGGATGTAACTTTCCATCTTTTGCTTCTTGTAACAAAATTGCGCCGTACCCTTGTTTACAGGCGTCTGTATGCAGTTCTGTTTTTCTTCCATACTTGTAAAGGTGCAAGACTGGGCCTTCGGACATGATTTTCTTCAATTTTTCAAATGCTTCTTTTTGTTGAGTCCCGGAAAAAAAAAAAAAAAAGGTTTTCTTTTCTTGTTAAATCGCTAAGTGGTTTAGCTATCTTTGAATAATCCTTGATGTACTTGCGGAAATATCCAGTTAAAACAAGAAAACTTTGTACTTGTTTTATTGTTGTTGGTTCTGGAAATTTTCGGACAGCTAGTGTCTTCGTGGGAGATGGTTTAATAGTTCCGCTTTCTACAATGTGACCTAGAAATTCAATTTTCTTTTTTAAGAATTGGCACTTCTTGAACTTAATTTCTAATCCGTATTTGCGACTTCAAAAATAATTTTAAGTTTTTCGAGACCTTCCTGTTCGTTTTTCGCTGGAATGACGACATCATCTAAATAACTGATTACAATTCCTTTCCGAGTAAGATCTCTAAATATACTTGATACGTAGCGTTGGAAAACTCCTGGACTTGTGCTTAGTCCGAAAGGAACTTTGTTGAATTCAAATTGTCCATCTGGGACGATAAAGGATGTATACTTTCTACAATCTTCGTCAACATCGACGTGAAAGAAACCATTGCGTAAATCTAATGTAGAATATACCTTTGCTTCTTGCAAAGTGTCTAAAACATCTTCGATGATAGGTAACGGAAATTTATCTTTCACAAGCTTCTGATTCAATTTTCTGTAGTCAATGCACATTCTCGAAGATCCATCTTTCTTTTTTACCATTACGATTGGACTTGCATATTCCGCAGAACTCGGACGTATAATGCCTTCGTTGTGCCATTCTTCTATCTGTTTGTTTACTTCTTGTCTTTCTGTGAAAGCTAGTCGACGAGGGTGTTGACAGACTGGTTCTTCGTCTTTTAAAATAATTCTCATTGTCAGTAGATGCTGTTTTTTCTGGCTTGTAGTCTTGAATTAACTTTTCAAGTTCCTTCTTGATTTGACGATTTTCAACATGACGTAGGTCTAGTTCTTTTTGAAGATTTTCAGCAGATATTTGCATAAGCTGTGCATGATTTTCATATTTGTTGAATTTAACTCCTTCTTTAGTAAAACTTATCGATGCTTGTTCCAAAAGATCTGATCCAATAACTGCTTCGAATTTTAATTTATCAGTCGGTACAACATGCCAAGTTAACGAGTAATTTTCATCATCTATTTTGAACTTATGTTCAAAGGAACCGATAGTTGTCACTTGTGCTTCACCAATACCTGTGAGAAGCATCTTGTTCTTCGATAATTTTGTTGGATCCATTATTCTTCTGCTCGTATTTTCTCGAAGCAAACTTACGGTACTACCACTGTCTATGAGCGCCGTGATTTTCACCTTTCCAAAAAATATCTCTTTAGTACGTAAACCTTCCTTAACGATGAGTGTGCAAGTTTCTTTTGGAGGTTCTTTGAATTTCTGCGATTTTGAATAGTTCGTCTGAGCATGCTTGGAAGCATTGTGATTTGCGTGTTTCTCGTAATTTTTGTTGTAATACCCTTTCTGCGCGCTGTCTTGATATCTTTGAACAGATTCGTACTTGGTGACAGGGGCTTCGTAATGTTTGTTGTAATTCGTTGACGCTGGAAACTTCTTATCTTTCCTGTTATACTCGAATTTTCCTGGTGCTTCATACCTGCGATTCTTTTCTGTGAATCTGAATTCTTGTTTCTTCACAAATGGACTGCTAGATTTTTGTTTCAGAGTCCTTTTAAAGTCTTCGAATTCTTCTAGTTTTTCTGCTAATTGAACAGGGGAGTTCATATTTGCCCATTCATCAAGATAATATTCTTTTAATTCAAAAGGAGTTTTTCGTTTGAGTTGATCTATTATGGTTAGATCTGATAACTTTTTGAAAGTATCTATCTTCAATCCATCTATCCATCCGTTGAAGTAAGTGTTTAACTCATGGTAAAAATCAATCCATGTTCTTTCAGGTGCTTTTTGGTGAGTGACAAATAGTTGTCGAAACTTTTCTGGAGTTAGTTTAAAGCGTTTCAGCAGTAAATCTTTAACGTGTTCGTAACAGTTAGCTTTATCGTCAGGCTCTCTCGCTATGATGTGAGATACTTCCGTCGGTAACAAGCCTAACAGATGAGAAACCCAGTTTTCTTGATCAATATTTAATCTCTGCGCTTGACGTTCAAATAATTTTAGATAAAGACTGATGTCTTCTTTTAAATCAAAACGATGTATAAACTTTGAAATTTCTTTGACGAGAAATTTAGTATCACTTTCTTTGGATGTATCAGCGCCTAACTTGGATTGTGTTTGGATTCTTAACTTTTCCAACTCAAATTCATATTTGCGTTTTTGCTCATCTAACCTCAATTGTTCGAAGCGTAATTTTTCTTCTCGTTCTTCAATGCGTAATTTTTCTTTTTGCTCTTCAATGAGTAAATTTTCTTCTCTGGCTTTGCGATCCTCAACAATCGTTGAATGTATGTTTTTCGTCAGTTCTTCGTCATAATTTTCACTTCTAATAATTAGATCTTTGAGTGTGGCGATGGTCATCGATTTATCGAATTTTAAATTTAATTCCGTGGCTAAGACAAATAAATCTTCGCGTCGACATTTGCCAAGATACGCCATTTTAAAATTTAAATTTAAGTTTAGATAGTAACCAAAGGAATAAACAAAATTGTCACGCGTTCAAACAAAAACAATGACGTTGCTATTGGCAATTGTCGTTTGCATTTACAAAAATTCTCAAGTTAAAATGATATTACATCAAAATACACTAAATATACATTGAAATATTCAAATTCTATTCATTTAGAAATATTTTAAACCAGTAACGTGTAAAGACAACAGTGCGAGCTAAAATACGTAATGCTTAATTTAAAGTAGTCAAATTATTAATTTCAACTAAAAACAAAACCTTTTTTAAAACCATTTGATATATCAGTTCTCATTTCGTTATAATAAATGCAAAAAGAATTTGAAAGAAAAAATAAATTAATATAAATCTTGTTTAGGAACTGTGATTAAATTTATTGTGATATGAAAATTTAATCATTTAAAGTTCTTTGCTGAAAAAAAACAATTAGAAGTTTGTCACTTAAAGAAAAATCTCATATATATTTTTTATTACACCAATAAAAATAAAATCTTTTTAGGATCTCATCATCAAATTTTAAGGATAAACACATGTTTAAATAGAAAGCATAATAATTCTGTCAAAAATGAGCTCAAAATACTTATATATTGAATGATATTATGCATCATTTAAAATAAGATTATACATGATCTTTCATCAATTCTAAAAAACATAGCATATTCTTTCAAAATATATTTCTGGAATACTCATAAAACTAAATTAATTGCCAAACTGCTGCAAGAGAAATGTTACTCTATATGAGTCATCGAAATTACGATCGCATCCAAATTACAAAATGTTTAGGAATGGGAAGACATTAATCTCTTAGTTCAAGGTCGATGACATAACTAAATAAATGGAAACTTTTCATATGAAATGCAATTCCTTATTAAATGAGATAAAAACTTGAATATTACGTACGACTTTCTTAATATTTTAAAAGATATACTTGTAGAAAATTTTAATTGATACGATTTCTATACACATAGAAAAATAGTATTTCAGAAAAACACACAGGATATTTAAAAATATAAATTACTTCATGAAATCAACTACAACAATTTTTTCATAATCAAATTAACGGTGACTCACGTATTCTTTTAGATTTTTTTCCTTTTGAAGAACAATATAAAAAGTACCTGATACAGTTGACGACGTGTGATTAATTACTTGAAAACAAACTTCAAAGGCTCCTGGATGTGTTCACTGGACTTGTTAAACTCTTGTATTTGTTGTTCACGGCAGAAAATAACTTCTCGTTTTATTCACCTAAATGTTAGTATGTTATGAGAGGCAATCCGCATTTTCGATTCAGTCCGCTTGTAAATTAGGCTTGCAGCCAAAAATGGGGTTTTTTTAAAAAAAAGAAGAGAGTTAGAAGGTTATCAACTTATTATTTAGAGAAGATTTTCGAAATCAAATCCCAGGCGATCCCTCAATTATTTCTGTGGGAGTCCGAATAAATCTTCGAATAAAAATCAGACTCTTCAGAAGGCGGGATTTTAGATTGGCGAGGTGGTTTGTCTAGGGGTAAGTATTTAAAGGTGAGTGATGAATTATTAATTTAATCTATGTCATTTAAACACAAATACTTCAAAGTGAAAGAGAATTTATTTAAAGTTAAAGGGAAATATTTAAAAAGGGGATATTTACAAAGAGAAAGAAATGCAGGAATTAGGTTAATTAAAAGTTGAGTTATACCTTTAGAAGACGGGGAAATAAACCTTTCTCATTCTTGGATGTTAGGACTGGTGGTGCAGCGCTGGGTGCGGAAATGCGGTAAAGACGCGACGTGTTGAACAAGCAGTGGTTAGTTGGCCTCTGCCGAAAAATTATTCAAGCCGGAGCTACGAAAGCTCACTAGATGGCGCTGCTTCGGAATGCAGTAATAAATACAATTGAGATTTATGGTCCTCTGAAAAGGATATGACTCAACCTTTTAACAAATGTTTCAAAGGGAAAATTCTACATATATATATATATTATCACGAACATAATTTCTTACGAAAATACTGTTGTACTATATCTGTTAAATACTGTATCTATTAATTTACTTAAATATCACATTTCTTCATCATAACTACAATAATACACCGTAGCATAAGGAAGATTTAAAACGTGCTCAAGCATTCAGAACTGTAACGGCAATTAACGCGCAGGGTATGACGTACCCGAAGAGGCGGTATTCAAAAATAAATATTTAGAATTTGCCTACAAGCTCAGGCCCCTCAAAGGATATGACCTTAAAGTTAGCTACACGAGAAACTATACATTTTCCAAAAAAGGTAGACGGTGGGTATGACATACTGTGCGCGGGAAATGCCGGATTAAAACTGAGAAAGATCTCGGACCTGATGCATTCTATATCGGTATAGTTAAAAATATTTTCAAAAGTATCTCTACATTAGGGAAAGTCGAGACCATTTCTTTTGCAACTTCGATGCTTGCACAAAGCCTAGGGTCTGCCCGAGGGATGATTTCCGCGATTCCGAGTCATATAATTTATTTCTCTGTGGAAGAAATTTATGTGTGAATACTCGAAAATGAAGTTATAAATTTTGAATTAAAAAATAACTTAATTCATTTTTAATCGAATTTAAATTTTCAAACTTTTTAAAGGTTTCTATTTATTATTGCAAACTGTAAATTGCTTCCATGAAATACTTAGAAAATTAAAATAGTAATCTTAAGCTTTAAAATTTTTTTTTCCAAACTTTCAAAAAATTACATTTCATCTTCTTTACAAATTTTCTGATTGAATTATGAAATTTCTGATTTAATACAAACATATTTTGTTCAATTCTTTTATTCCTTGTAGAAATCATAGTTCAATTTCTAGAACAAAAACGTGTAGCATAGCTTCCAAATTACTTATAGTCAAAATTATTAAAATATCTCCACCAAAAGTAAGCTTTCAAAAATTCTAAGTTTTTTAAAAAAAACTAGAAACACAATCACAATACTCTGAATTTGTAAAGTTCCCTTTTAAAGTTTCTAAATATAAGTTAATAAAACATTAATACTATTATTGTACTCGTTTGTTTGTTTTTTCAAATATCTTAATACTTTGAGATTAAACAGAACAATAAAATATTTCTAGAATAATTTGTAATTTCTAAGATAAGTCAAAACTTTTTGACAAAGGCCACATATCGCAAAAGAAATCCAAAATATTTTAACTAAATTTTTATCTTAATATTACATTAAAAATACTCAAGATTATACAACCTTACTACTTATTGAATAATTTTTCACATTTCTGTTTTGTTTGAAATCACTTTTCTACTTTATAAATTGTGTTTATCTCATTTTATTTCAGTAATGCATTTTACTATCACTTTAACTAAATAGTTTTATACTACTAGGAGCTACTAAAAAAATATTACCTATATTTTTCAACATTTATTATTGTTCTGTAAAAATAAACCTTTCATTAAATGCTTTTTATAAGAAATTTCTGCCATAGTTCTGACATTCTTATTGTGTTGCCCTTTTTAAAGATTTTAAATATTGCTATAGATTGTTATCGATTAATTTGATTAACTTTATTAGAAGCATACAGAATGCTATACAATATTTTAAAGAAATTATATGATTTTTATGTATTTTTATAATTAATTATACACATAATTAATTATTAGGCTGCATTAAATATTCTTTCAAATTCTCTAGGTATAAGATCTTAATCAAGAAGATATCGTGCAAATCACTCTTAAAATACCAATAAATGAAAAAAGAAAAAAGTAATTTGTGCTTTTCAAATTCAATCTTACAAAATAATGGTTCTCTTAGCAGCCTTAGAGTGTATTAGAAAAATTATTTGTTTATTTCACATGTTACCTCAATAAAAAGAAGAAAAATGTGTGTGTATCTTTCAGTAAACTTAACATACTTTATTTCTTCGAAAATTCTTTTCACAGTTTGAAGCAATTTAAATTAAATATTTAAAAAGTATAGATTGGCTCATTTATTACTAAACAAAATTATCGTAATACGTTATGATTACAAACAAAATCCTCAAAATAAATATAACTACGTTTTATTTCAATTTCGAGCTATTGTTAGGATCCTTTCAAGTATGGTAAATAATTAATGAATGTACTCAAAGGCTAATTAGTGTTTTGTATTTTAAATGAACTTCTACCGTTTTTCATAAGTGACTAAAGAAATTATTTTTATACGAAAGGTAAATAATATTCTTTCATTTGAATAACAATGCCAATTGAAAATGTTTTAAAAAGATTACGGTACATTCAAGCTACGAAAACATACACTTAAATATGTTAATCAACATGTATGTTAATCAATATGTATTCTAAGAAACTGATGACATTTATTTATATTTATATATGTAAAACGAAAAATAAATAAATAAAATAGTAATAGCACAAATCAACAAAATACTTTTTTACACTTTGTCTTACGCAATGATTAAAATACCTGGGCATTAAATCTTAAAAATCAAAAAGAGAGTTTGAAAGTGAAAATATAATTACCTTTTTTGTTGTTCCGATTTTTGTCTTGTAAGCGCAGGAAGCTAAAAGAAATTTGATCGGAAGACAAATTGACGCAAAATTTCCTCAGTTTTCTTCGAAAGGGGATCTTTTTGTTCTGAGGGTCATTCTGTCCCATTCTTTTAATTCATCCTTAAGCATGTCATAAATTTTGATCGTGATGTTCATCACTTCTGTCCGATGTGTCGAAATTCTTCCTGAACGCCCCCTTCCCCTTCCCCCATGGGGCCAGCGTTAAGAACTCCTGATACTCGTTAAAAATAATTAATTATAGACTTGGAGGGTGACAGAAGACTTCTGGCGCTTATGGGCCAGACCTTTCTCGGAACGGGAAGCTGACTGAATGCACATTCGGTCTATTGGTTGTTACAGAAATAAAAGAGAACTGGAATAAATAAAATCTAATATTCTCTTTCACTGGGCCAACTCTGAAAAAAATGCCAACTGCCAAGCCTTCGTGTATCTTCTTAGTGCGACGTTTATAACAGTCAATCAATCAACAGACGAAGGCGATATTTTCATTTACAAGCAAATAACATTTTGAATGGATTTTTCCCATCCCAAGTGTTACATGTATTTCACTTCAAACGATCTTTTTGTCGAACCGCTTTAAATGAGAAGTTTTTCCTGCTTTTTGACGACATACCATTCCTTGTTTTCTCATTATTTTGAGTAATTTTACCAGCTTTTAAACTTTTTTATTGTGGTTCCTGAAAATCAGAATTCACACGAATAATTTATATCGTTTGAAGCCAGTGAAATACTATTTTATAAACGTAGAAAGGAACTCTTAATATGACCATTAATAACATTTCACGACTTTTTGCTTACACACGCCCCTGTAGCAAAGGGGCCCGGAACATTGATACTAGCCCCCTGGTAAGGCAGGCTACACCCCTGGAATGTTCCTCAGAGTTTGAAATCCATTCTTATTTTTCTGAAACTATGTTATGATATCGGGAAATCGGAACTCATTTTGATTTTTCAATAGCTATTTAAAATTCAGCATATTTATTCAACTTATTATAAATTTTATTTTGAGAAATTCACAAAAAATTTTGCTTGATCGATAGAATATAGGCGGCCTACGGCCTCCCCTTGTTTCGGCCGCCCGCGTGCGGTGCACACCTGCTAGGATCGGCTCTGGCTCCTCTATAATTACACTCTGATGAAGGGAGAAACTTTGATTCTGCAGTTTGAAAGAGACTGTGTGAGATACTTGGCATCGGCAAAACCGGGACAACAATTTTACATCCTCAGTCTGACGACATGGTAGAGAGGTTCAATCGGACCATCCTGCACAGCGTCTCTCTCCTGGTATCCAGTAATCAACAGGACTGGGACAAGAAATTGCCATTTTCCCTGCTTGCCTACAAGAATGCCATTCACGAGACTACTGGCTATTTCACATCCCAGATGCTCTTCGGCCATGATCTTCCTCTGTCTGCAGATCTTCTGTTCAGCCGGCCACTAGATGCTCCCTTGGCGCTAGAGGAGTATGTTGAGAAACTCCATGCACGGATGAAGGAAATGCATCATTTGGCCAGGGATAAAATCGGCATCATGGCTTCAGAGAAGAACAAGACCCGATACGACGCTAGAGCAACCAGACAACGACTTCCATGAAGGTGTCCAAGTGTGGTTATGGAATCCGAAACGTCGCAAAGGACTCTCTCTGAAGCCGCAAACCAAATGGGGAGGTCCTTACACAGTCCTAAAAAGACTGAATGACGTTGTGGTTCGGATACAGAAATCATCCCATTCAAAACCGAAGATAATACCTTATCTTGGACAAGATGAATAAGATCTTTAAGTTCAGAACATGGTCACTAATTATTTTGTAAATAATGTAAATTATTTCTCTTTTCAAATTCCTTAATTTTATTATAATATTGTAATTTATTTTTGTATTTTGAATTTGTTTGCTTTGCATGTGCTTTTGAATACTGGTTCCTTTATATTTGTTTATTATGAGAATAGTTTGTGCCTTTAAATAGATACCCCTTACTCAGGGATTATACTGCCCAGGTAGTGCAGTCTTTGAGGAGGGAGCAGTGTAACGAATTTTGTGTAAATAGTGTAAATAATGTGTTTTTGGATGTGTTAAGCATTTATAAATTATTACACTATGTTATATTTATTTTATGTTAAAATTGTAATATTCACTAGCAACGCTGTCCCTTACGTTACAATGGTGATTCAATTGGAACTTGGCGAGATCTTGGCGATAGAGACAAGTTGTCATCATTTTTGGCAACCGAGTTGACGACTATTTTGATGATTTCAGCACCCTCTGGATTCTTCTAGAAACGTGTGGAGAAACCCACTAATTTTACGCTCTATGACGCAAGCGGATTTTTCTCGAAGTTTCCGCCTAGTCTATAAATAGAGATGCTCGCCGAAACCAGAGTGAGTCTTGTTTCAACCAGTGATTAGTGAGTATTTTTTTGACTAGCGATTAGTAAACTTGCCTTGACCGTGATTACCGATTAGCTCGGCTGTGCTTATGAATAATCTTTTACGTAAGTGTATTTTAAACATTGATAATTGTGTTTGAGAGCTGTTGCAGGTGTGAAAACCTTCTGCTGAATCATGTAATTCAAGGATTGAGTTTTCGTCAATAAATTTTCATCGCTCTTAAAGAACTGTCTTGTATTCATCACTGATTTGCATAAAATCCTCGAACCCCGATCAACATAACAATATGAATATCAACCATCAGCGAGATTCATCATATTTTTAGAAGTAAAATATAAGCCGTAAAATTATTGTACTGGCGACACTGTTTTGTTACCACTAGTACTGGTAATACTTTCATTCAAAAAGAGTTCATTTCAAAGGCGAATGTTTCGAACAGTTTCATGACCTTCTCTTGTTGACGGATTTGGCACACATTTTTAACTCATATTTGCAAAAAAATTGAATATTTTAAGCCTCCAACTTCAGGGGGGAAATATGTAGTGGAAATGGTTTAATGGTTTAAAATCAAAATTACAATTCTGGAAAGAAAATTTATCAAAAAGATCTCTCTACCATTTCCAAATGAAAAAAGTCGGTGAAAATTCGTTTGGTCCAAATTTATTTATTGGTCACCTTCAGATGCTTTTGGAATAATTCAAAAATAAATTCCAGCAATTTTCAGTTATTGAGACAGTGGCTTCATTTTTTGTAAAGCCATTCAATCGTCAAATTAATATTTCTGAAGTTGCAAATTCAATGGTGAAAATTATTCAGGAAGAAGCATCTTCAGCTGAAGAAGAGATTTTAAATATGCAGACTGAGAGACACTGTATTATATTTGGAATCTAGCCGAAGCTAAGAAATATTCCTTTTTGAAAAAAGGAGATTAAAATCCTGTTTCGGTTCCACATATTTATGTGAATCGTTGTTTTCAACAATGAACGGAATTCAATCAACAATCAAATCTCGACAACTATAGCATTCTCGAAGATGCTATAAAATTGGGAGTATCATCTTGTAGAAAAAATTTCGAAAAATTAGTGGATAGTATGCAATGTCAAAAATAGCATTAAATGCAACTATTTTGAATTTTTTGTTACCTTTTTAGTGTAAGATATTGTTTTTGATGCTTGTGTTTTTAATAAAATTAAAAATATTCAGAATTGCTATACTCTTTTTGAACTGCACCCGCCAACAATTTCCTGTTTGTCAGATGTGCCCAGACAGGGAATAAGGTTAAGAACCCATAGCTTAGACTATATCTGTGAATCATTTGAACAGATCACAAGACTGTTCTGTTAGAGAGAAGCGGGAAATTTACCCACTGAGCTATTGAAGTGGTAGCATGTCCCTACAAAGCTCAGATACTTCGTAAATAAATTAGTACATAAACTTAAGTCAATTAAATGAATATGTTCAAAACAGAAACAAACTTAAATCATTCCAGCTTTTGTATTATAGTTTTTCTTTACATTACATAAATGGGCAAAAGTGTTGAATAGGTGACCCTATGAATTTGGAGATGTTTATCTAGATGCCAGAATGAATTCACGACTCTTCATCACTTCGGCTTCGCTTCATTAACTCTGAACCCCTATCACTACATATAGGTAGTCTGGAGACTCATTCTGATCGCCAAAAAATTGGCTTCGCCAAGGGGACATTTATTCTACACTTTAACCCTATTTTCTTCAAGAATATCATATTTACAGAGAAATATTGCTCTAAATATTTAGAAGAAACTCAACAGTAAATCAACGAGAACGGAAGCATTTAAATTACTTTTTCAGCAGAATAGAATAAGTTTATTCTAATGAATGCTTAAAAGTTACTTCGAAAGAAATGCTGAGATTTTAGAATACAATGTATAGCAGATAATATTTCAACCGACACATCTTTAAAGGTAAATAATTAAATCACTTCTTTGAATAAAAAAAATGTTATTAGAAATTTGAAACAAATTTTATGTTTTAAACTCAAAATGTGCTTCAAACAGCCTAGTAAAAAAAAGAATATGAATCTATACATGAATTATAGAAAGCAGCGTTTCTCAAACTGTGGGGCGCACCCCCATAGAGGGCATAAAAATCCTACCCGTGGGGGCTCGAGCATATCAAAAAGTTGAAAACTAAAGATTATCTAGAAAAATTATGGATTTACTGAAAGGAAGCAAAACACAAAATACATTCTGAAATAATAAAGGGTGTTTTTTCAGAGGTATAGAACTTTAAATTGCTATAAAACAACGATGTATTATTCGATTGACATGAATTTTTTTTATTCGAAAGATAATCTTGTGGCATTACATTTTGAATATGATTTCTGGCATAGGACTGCCACGGCTGGCTCGGATGTATCCAATCTGGACGTCCAATTTTCGATGACTTTTTCCAACATTTGTGGCCGTATATCGGCAATAACACGGCGAATGTTGTCTTCCAAATGGTCAAGCGTTTGTGGCTTATCAGCATAGCTTTACATAGCCCCACAGAAAATAGTCTAGTGGTGTTAAATCACAAGATCTTGTAGGCCAATTCACAGGTCCAAAACGTGAAATTAGGCGGTCACCAAACGTGTATTTCAATAAATCGATTGTGGCACGAGCTGTGTGATATGTTGCGCCGTCTTGTTGGAACCACAGCTCCTGGACATCATGATTGTTCAATTCAGGAATGAAAAAGTTAGTAATCATGACTTGTGACGTTCTCCTTTTGAAACGAGATTCACTCTTTCAGGACAATACTATTTCAGGACAATACTAGACTGAGTTTTGGGTGCACGTGCAGCTGGGGTTCATTATCGCTTATTTAGCGTCTGGACTTTGGTGCCAGTTAGACTAGTCAAACAATAGTCTGACTGTACTACAGTGGACGAAATCACTTCCGAGGCAGCTGACTGTCGCCTTACATACACAATGGCGAATTGTCCTCAAAGGCGGTAAAACGACGACAGTGGGCCGGAGGTGGCTCGGCCGTCGGTGCTTGTGTCGGACACCTGCTGGTTTGTGAAGAAACCGGGTGAGTGGACGATTGGCGGATTATGGACCAATGGGCTCTAATGAGTTGAGGTTGAAGGATCGACTCATATGGGCCCACCAATGAGAAGACGTGAGGGGGGAGAAATGGACTGCCCCTGATGTTTTAAAAGGTTGGAAAAACCGGGAAAAAGGAGAAAAAAAGAAAGAGAGAACGAGAAAAAGAAGGAAAAAGAGCTCGGAAAAGACAAGGGCTGGTCGTTTTAGGAAGCGGAGAGGAGAATCCCAGAGTTTTGCTCGGTGATGCTGACCAGGAATCCGAAGCGCGAATGAGTAAAAACGCCTTGCGGACTGGACGGAGACAAGCTGTGGAGTGAGCGACTTCAAAACGGGGTCACCATACTGGCTAGGCACGGAAACTATTAACTTTACAATCTAACTTAAATCGATTATATTATTGGAGAAAAAAATTAAAAGTATTTTTTTTACTCCCACAACCTTGCTGTGATGTATTATTTTCACGCTACCTTCTGACGACGTTATAGGACAGATTGCGGATTTACAAATGATGTCAAATAATACGAGCGGACACAGAATGATGCGTAACACACTGAATCTGTTGTGCTTTGGTTTGTGATGGGGCTGCGTGATTCATCATTGTCATGCACATAATCCATCTGTCATCACAGGATGTGGTGCAACGAGGTGAGTGCGATCGGCCCCATCGTTCCGTCGTTTCCTCCTGCATTCAGCGATGACAGATCCGCATCACAGTTACTTGGTTTTGTCCAACACGTTGACCGATTTCTCTGCAGAATAATCAGCAATCTCTCTAGGCTACTATTCTTCCTCGGTTGAATTCAGAAACTTGGTCAAAAGCGCTCGATGTCTTCCACGAGGCATAGGTAAACAGCCTACTCCAAAAAAAACCCCAAAAATTAAATAAATAACCCGCACGATAAAACATTTGTATTTCAAATCTCCGATCTTTTCTCCCCTTATATAGTGCTTGTGAGTGGCGCTACGGCCAATCATGATGTCCGTCTGCGTTTTAATGTTACTGATTTGTATATTTCATCACCACCAACGCCTGATGTATATTTCACATTGTGACGGGCTCACGCGTCTTTTCATTAACATGTCCTTTGGATTCTTTGGGGCCAGAATTAATGGCAGCTCTTTTCCAACCAAACCCAAGAAGTGAAGCGCGAAGGAAAGATACAAATTAGGAAGCTTTTAAATATCAGAAGTTAGAGTAAGTGGTGTGGCAATTTGAGGAATGTTTTGATAACCGTGATTCAAGTGTGAAGAGGTTTTAGAAAGGTTAAGTGACAGCCAACAGAAGTTATTCGTGACAGAGAGCCCTTAAGTCAAGGTGCATACCATTGCACTCCTGTGAACCTCTACTTCCACTAGGATTATATGGATCGCTACTTCATTAGACATTAAAGTAGGAGTGATTATTTAAATATTCGGATCTGTGATAGTCCAGGAATTGAGCTTAGGAGATTTAGTATTGATAGTGGTCCGGGTTACGCGAATCGGTATTATATATATTGTGCGTTTAGCCACCGTAGATTCTCTCACGTATATTATTATTATCATCTAATTTGTTAGAAGTTTAAGTTAAGGTCTTAATAAAGTCAAATTAAGATCATGGCAGCTTCTAGTTCTTCCTTTATCCCTACACCTCTAGCTCACGCTGATAACCAAGGAGAAGGGTACCCGAGCGGGGCGTCCTTACAACATGGATTGCATGCTTCCTACAGGACGTTGCATTTTGTATGACCAGCAGCAATGGCGTAACGTATATTCTCGCAACCCTCGCATTGAAGGGGGTCCAAGGATTCTAGGACTGACGCCAACTACGTACCTTTTGTAAGATTTGTCTTGGGGCTGAAAAACTTGACTTTGCAGAGGGGGGCTAAAGTTCTCAGTTACGCCACTGGCCAGCAGTGTACATATTTGCACATATAATATACTTATAAATGTATCAGTAAAGAACAATGTATTTCATCATTAATTCATCAATATTAAGTTAAGAACAGGTTTAATAATTACTAGTAACACAATGGGCTTATCATAAGCAAAATTTAATACTTGTCTTGATAATTTATACGGTTTATGATTGAAGTCCTATGGCAGCTTTAGAGTCAAAGTATACTATTATTGAATTCAATACATTGTTATTGGATGGGGGGCACGATGAAATTATGATTGAAAATTGGGTCGCAAATACACTGGTGTGCAAAAATTAAGGACGAAGTCGAAAAATTAGCATATCAGCTGAACGAAGAGGCAGAGCGGACAGAAAGACCAATCAGGAGATTAAGTAAGGTGATGTACGGTAGCAGATATGCAGGTAGACGTAATGGGGGAGTGTCTGAGTAGTATAAAGCATGTTGTCGGTGTAAGATCAGTATTTCTGGCAAAGAGATCGCACGCCGTATAGCAGTTAAAATCACACCGAGTTGCTGCCTCAGCGAGAAAAGGTTAATAATCAATCTGTTAGACGACATCCGGATGCTTTTACGCGAGGTCGAATCATTGGGAAGTTGGAGGAAGGTCGCAGTGTGACAAGTGTGGCTGCAAAGTTCGGAATTGCTCACAGCATCGTTTCACGACTTTGGAGACAATTTCAAACTACAGGAACAGCTATCCGGGGGTTCAGTAGTGGTCGTCCACGAGGAACCACACTCGCAGATGACCGGTACATTGTCTTACAGGCCAGAAGAAACAGGCGGCTGACAGCGGGAGAAATCGCTAGACACACGACACAGGTGACTGGACGACCGATATCGCGTTTTACCGTGGCCAGAAGACTGCACGGTGGTGGTCTGTTTGCACGACGCCCTGTACGGTGTGTACCTTTAACGCCTGCCCATCGGAGAAGGCGTTCTCTGTGGTGCCGGGACCAACACCGGAATTGGAGAGACAATGAATGGGGACGAGTACTCTTTACAGATGAGAGCAGATTCAGTTTGAGTAGCGATTATCATCGCATACTCATCTGGAGAGAGCGGGGAAGCCGCAATCATCCCTCGAACATCATTGAAAGGGACAGGTATGGAGGTCGCGGTGTTCTCGTTTGGGGAGGCATCATGCATGGTAGTCGTAGACCTTCACATCTTCGACGCAGGTTCAGTCAACGGACCCGTTATTGTAACGAGATTCTTCTTCCATATGTGCGTCTTTTTAGAGGCGCTATGGGTCTGCAGTTCCTTTTCATGGACGACAATGCACCATGTCATCGCACAGTAGCTGCCGAACAGCTCTTAGAGAGTGAGGATATTGAACGTATGGATTGGCCGGCACGATCTCCGGATCTCAATCCCATCGAGCATGTATGGAATTTTCTAGGCAGACGCTTGGCAGCTCGTACCTTACCACCAGTAACGATTCGGCAGCTTCGATTGGCGCTGCAAGACGAATGGGCAGCAATGCCTCAACAACTCATTGACACCCTCATTCTCAGCATGGGCAGACGCTGTGAAACCTGCCTAGCAGTCAGGGGAGATCATATCCCCTACTAAAGACCGGATGTTTCTTGCTGGACACCCATCACAGGGATGTTTCGGCCTTCAGTCGCATTGCGCTCCATGCTACTTTTTCAATCAAGCTTCTTTTTATCCCTCTGATTTCTCTTTTAGTAAGTGTTGCTTACATTACACATGTCCTTATGTATTGGGGATCTTACGGTATTAAATGTGTTGATTTGGAAAGCTTTTGTACAAAGTTATATTGAAAAAACCGTCTCGTCCTTAATTTTTGCACACCAGTGTATATTGAAAGTTTAAGAAGCACTGCTATGCAGTAAATAATTTTAAAGCAAAGAGAAAACACGACATGTTTTTTAAACTAAACGAAATATAGATTAGTATTGATTGTGTCTAAATATCAATAACTTCAATAGAAATAATACTCATTTTATATAACTAGTGCTAAATGATTAGTTCTTTTTCTCTGTAGATGTATTTTATAAAAAAAAATCACATGAGTATTTCGAAAATATTTCACGTCTTTATTATAAATAATTTTTAATTTTGTATAAAACAAAGTGAACCCTCTGAATATAGCTCTAAAATGGAATACTTATTCAAAATTAGAGCAAATATGCTACTTTAAACCAAATAACCTTTTCCCAAGCATTGGTATCTTGTATGGAAAATTGTGTCATGTTTGGTGCTTTTTTATCCAAAGCTATTTTTTCATTTGACTCATAACTGGAAATAAAAAAAAATAGTAAGATATTTATTAAAATTTTTTGTCGCGTATACTTTATAACTCACACAACTTTAATCTTATTTTAAATATTCTAAGCAATTGAGAAAAGGCAATTGTTATGATGCATTGTACAAACATTTTAGAATTAAAAAAAAGCATTGTTGTAACATAAAAATTGTATTTATTGTAACTCAATAATGATTAAAAAATTATTTCTCGCCTATTTATGGTTTTGCGAGCAACAAGTGAAGTAGAAATTTGTGATTGGAAAAAGAAAAAAAGCCGCTTTTTTTAAAGACAGTACAAACAGTTTCGGTCTGGAACACTGAATTCTTAGCCTCATCTAGAGCTTCGTGGACTAAACAATTTTTTCCAACCAGTTATCAACAGCTAAAATGTAAGAAATTTTTTACTGATTTTAAATTATCTCAGATTCTTACAGGACATGGAAATTTAAGTGTTATTTGTCTAGGTTTAATTTAATTGATAGGGATATTTGCTCTTGTGGTCAGGATGCTGAAACTGTGGAACATGTCTTGTTGTATTGGGACCTATATTTTTGTAAAAGAAAATTTTTTAAAAAAGGAATTGAAACGTTTATATATTTCATGACCACCTGTTTTGTCTTTGTTAGCCAATTGTACTAAAAGTCGTAATATCCAGCGGTAATTCAGAAATGATTTGAAGGCAATACTGCGAATTGAATGAGCTGATCAAGACACACTCCATATCTTAATCCTATAAAGATCACACGCCATGAAATTTATTATAATATTTCGAAGAAAAAGGCTTCTAAGAACTCGTGTTGACTGAAGCTATTATGCAGTCGAACCTCCAGGAGATGACCAATTCACGCAAGATGTTAAAATAGCGTCTCTTTGAGGTATTTTCCCTGTTGTAAGTAGATGAACTAAATAAATCCCCCGAACTGTTTTAGTGAAATAATGAGTCAGCATTTGAAGAGGTTTGTTTACGCTTAAGACCACTCCCTTTACCTCCCCCTCTGTCTTCGTCCGTGCCAGGAAGCGCCGGGCTTCTGATTTCACGCGCACACATTAGCGCCCAAACATTAAAGCAGAAAGGTTGCAAGCATTTTTGTTATTGTTATCTATCTTTCTGTTCTGTTTTATTAAGTACCTACGCCAAAGTCGGGCCGTGGCTTTTCGGAGCCCTAAGCTAGCAATATCTGAGGGACCCCTAAACAATGAAAGTTTTTTCCATTATTCTAAAAAAAGTTTTGAGTGGGAAAATTTAAAATATACGAAGTTTTAAGTTTTTTTAAATACGTTATAAACAATAATATACGTTATAAACAAACAAAAAAACTTTTTTAGACTATTATGCTGCAAATTCTTTTATTTGCCCATCACATTTCAAGTCTTTGGTGAGATCAGTATTAATACAAAAGAATAATAAATAATTAAGCCTAGTATCAGTTATTGTTCTATATTTGTTTTTTCTATATATGACATTTTAGAGAACACACGCTCCATTTCACAACTAGTAATAGGGAGCGTTAGAAATAAGGTATACAAATTTGGAAGAACATTCACAAATTTCTTTTTCAAAAATTACATTGAACATATCACTACAAGTATAAGACTCTAGCTCAGTTTGTTTTAGATAAAGTTTTGAATTGAACACCTTCATTTACTAAATATTAGTCTACGTCATCTGATTAGTAAACAATAATAGCGCATGTGTTGGG